>JAKSZU010000003.1:35733156-37014406 GCA_026018925.1 Tupaia tana
TCTCCCTCTCTCTCTCACTCACTCACTCTCTCTCTCGCACATGTGTGCATATAAGTACACATGCCCCTGACAATTTTTTTTTTTAAATAAAGTTCAGCTTGTTCCCCATCTTACTGACTCCTCTTTCCCCATCTCTTCCTTCTCTACTTCTCCTTCCAAGGAAAACTACAAATTGTCCTCAGAGCACTGCTTTGAAACTCAACTCAAGGCCCAGATGCACATACTTAAATCCATCACTATACCTCCTAGAAAAGAAATTAATTTTATAATCCCTAGCTCAGTATGCAGCTGTTTAAGATAGAATTTTCCTCTCACCACTCCTTTAATGAATTTGCTTTTTTGTTTGTGCTAGGTCAAACTCTGCCCATCCACTGCGGGGCAATTGGTGGAGTACTGGACTATGGAGATGTAAGCCACATGCTGACCATGATTACAATTCCCAGCCTATTTTTGTCTGAGAACATGCTGGGTGCACGTGCACATACACAGGATCCAGACAAGTTGGACTGGTGGAAGGAGACTGTAGTGCAACCAAACCCTGTGAAGGAAGCCCCTAGCTTTCTCCCCAATATATCACATGACTGCATCCATACACACAGAAAAGAGGTCCAAATACACAAATAAATGAATTATTCATTAGGAAAGACCAGTATAGATTTGTAAAACGGCTTATTTATACAACAATGAAATGAAATGCTATTTTGTCTTGTTTTGTTTTATATTTAATCTTGTACATCCATACATTGTACAATATGGTTTTTCAAAGCATATGTATTGCAAGTCAATCAAATCAAAGATATTACTGTATACACCATCTTGAACAGATAACTTTCCCTTATTGTGTCTCTTAAATGTTGTGTTGTTTTTCCTGAGCCCCTCTTCCCAGCCCCACAGTCCACACTCTCCTATACAGTCTCTGGTGTCTACACTCGCTGTCTCTGCTATGATACTTTCCAATCTTTCACTTTCTGCCGTAAAGTGCATTCAGTAGGTACATAATGAGAGGAGAAATACAACATCCATCTTTCATAGTCTGGCTTGCTTCACTTTGCATTAAGTCTTCTATATTCATCCACTTTGGATCAAATTACAGGTCTCATTGTTTTTTTATGGCAGGGTAGTATTCCATAATGTACATGTGCCATATTTTTTCAATTGAGTCACTTATTCTTGAGCATTTAGGTTGATTCCATCTTTTAGCAATTGTGAATAATGCTGCAATAAACAGAGTGTATCTTTTTTTTTTTTTTTGAGAGGTTTTCGCTATAGGCTATAGGGTGCGTGCACTCGCCAGACAGACAGAGAGAGACATAGAGACAGAAAGCGAGAAATCACCCCCCAGGGGGGATGGTCATGCCGCAATTCCTTCTCCTCCATTCTCCTGGGATCTTGGGCACGCACGCACACGCGCCTGGCGTGAGTTTTAAGCCACAGGGTCCAGGACGTGAACCGCGGTCAACTACGTGGGAGACCAACGACACAGCCATTACGCTAACTGCTGGTTCCCAACAGAGTGTTTTCTTATCCTTTACGTGAATACCCTGGAGTGGTATTAATGGGTCATACGTTAATTCTAGTTTTTTGAGGAATCCCCATGTTCTTTTCCCCAGGGGCTGTACTAAATTACAATCCCACAATAGCATAGGAGGATCCTCTTTTTACCACAGTCTCACCAGCACTTTTTGTTCCATACTACTTTAATCACAGCCATTCTGAATGGTGTGAAGTGGCATCTCACTGTGGTTTTGATTTGCCTTAGCCTTATGATAAGGGATATTGAACATTTTTTTATATGCTCTTTTTTGGCCTCTTGTATGTCTTACTCAGAAAGTTGTCCATTCAGCTCATTTGCCCATTTTCATTGGATTGTTTTTTGGAGGTTAGCCACTTGAATTTCCTATATATTCTGGATATCAGCAAGGAAATATTCTCTCAATAGTTTGCAAATACTCTCTCTCATTCTGAGGTTGTCTCTTCACTCTAATTATCATCTTTGCTGCACAGAAGCTTTTTAGCTTGATGTAGTACCACTTTATTTTTGTGTTTATTGCCCGTGCTTTAAGTATCTTATTTAAGAAATCTTTGCCTACACTAATGTCTTTGAGAGTTTCCCCTGTGTTTTCTACTAATAGCTTCTATAGATCGAGGCTTTACATTTAGATTTTACCTTCATTATAAGTTTATTTTTGTTAATAGTGAGAGATAGGGATCTAGTTTATTTTCCTGCAAATGGATATCCAGTTTTTCCAGCACCCTTTACTGAAAAGACTTTCTTTTCCCCACTGGATTGTCTTGTGTCCTTTATCAAAGATCAGTTGGCTATATGTTTTGGAATTTATTTCTGGGTTCTCAGTTCTATTCTGTTGATCAATGTGTCCGTTTCTGTGTCAGTACCATGCTGTTTTGGTTATCACAGTGTATTACCAAGTCAATACTGTGCAATAAAGTAGAAGACATCCCACTTGCTAACCTCAAAATATGTTACAAAACTTTAACAACTGAAATATTACTTTGAAGTAAATATTACACGATTATGGGAAGCCCATTCTGGATTAGTTAAATGATCATTTTATACAACCTTTTTCTTTTTTTTTTTTTTTATTTTCTAGAGGGTACATGTGCTTGCCAGGGAGAGGGAGAGAAAAAGAGAGACAGAGAAAGAAAGCATGACCCATGGGGGATGGTCATGCACAATCCTTTCTCCTCTATTTCACCTTCCTTTGGGACACATGCCCAGAATGTATATCAAGCCACCAGGTCCGAGACTCAAACTGCTAGTCAGTTGCCCATGTAGGATCCAGCTGCCTTAACTCAACATGCCATTTGCTGGCCCACAACGTTTTCATTAATTATTTACCTTCAATTATACAGGGCAATTCCAGCAGGGGTAAACATGATCAGC
Organism: Tupaia tana; assembly: GCA_026018925.1. Classification (NCBI taxonomy): domain Eukaryota; kingdom Metazoa; phylum Chordata; class Mammalia; order Scandentia; family Tupaiidae; genus Tupaia; species Tupaia tana. The sequence goes on from JAKSZU010000003.1 coordinate 35,736,059, forward strand.
AAGCGTATGTCTTTGAGGAAAATGCTTTAATTAACAAGTATAGTAAATGTTGAAGTAGATGAGAGTGACATAATTAAATCAGATGTTTCTAGAATGCTTTTAAAAATAGATTTTTTTTCAATATTATTCACTACTCATTTAGTGGGCAAGTCTCTTTTTCATAAAGAGTAAAAAATAAAACTTAACAGTCTAGTTATAAACTACCACATTACCTGAACTACAGTGGTCTAGAAAGGAAAATATATATTCTAGGTGCCCACTTCTTAGTTTTTCATCATGTGGAATTCCTCAAACAAGAAATGCATTTCTAATTCAAAATGTCTATCATCTGTCAAAATATTTGCTGTATTTTTTAATACCCCAAAATTTTAATTACTATTTCCCATATAAGATGTCTTAGCAGCATTTAATGATTGAACTCTACATCAATATTAAATTCATGCAATGGAAAAATGACAGGCTAGGCCAGGACCCATACACTCAAAATTAATAAGATAATGATGCAATCAGTAAAAATAAATGCATTTTTCCTTTAATTCCCTTTCTCTTATAGTGTAGCATTGCCACATTATCTGTCATGGTGTGCCTTTTCTGAGGAGAGGTGAAGAGCACCTCTAGTAGGGGCAATATCTGAACCTTTCAATTCTGGATTTATTCTTTCAATCAGAAGGAGATTCAAAAATAAAAATAAAAAATGGCTACTTACAGGAGCTTTGGTAGAAATGATGATGTGGTCTGTAGATTCTCCTTGAAGAAGAGACTCACGGCTCAGCTGTAAGGAATGTGGTTAACTTATAACCTGCACCTGCTAATTCCTTCAAGGTTTATATTACTTTTGAACCAAGGTCAAACTCTTAGATTGGTTCCCAGCCAATGACTGATTAAATCTAAGTAAAAGGAACTATACCCAACTCAACCTTCCTCTAATATAAATCTTTGCTCCAAAGACTCTTACTAGGCTGGCAGAGATATATTTAGTGCTGTAGGTTAGTCTGATTGTCTCTTTCTTGCTTCTTTTTCCTTCCTTAGAGTACAGTTATCTTCCAGTAAACCTTTTGCATTTCTAATGTCTCAGTAACTGATTTCCAGATAACTTGATGGACACAGTTGGTACCAGGAATGAGCCAAGAAGGCAGGCATCAAGACGGGATGTGAGCCTGTCAGTCACTCCTCAGCTGGCAATGCAGACATCACAATGAGTGGCAGGTGGAGCACAGGCATTCAGTTGTTAAAGTTTTCACTTGTGGCCACCTGGGATAATGTGCTGGTGGTGGGCTATGCCTTGAATAGTGTGAGGATTTAAGCACTGGAACTGCATAGGAGAAGTAAATATAATAATAATAAAATTAAATAACTTTTACTAAATACCTTGCTTCTTTAAAGGTAGACAATGACAAGCTGAGAGAAAGTAACAATTAAAAGCTAAGGGTTGGAACCAGAGAGTCTTTTTCAAAGGTAATAGGAAGTACTCCTCTCATGAAGTGGGCAAATGGGGGAAAAAATGAAGACTGGTGTCCATGAGTCAGAATTGCTTAACTCTACAGATGGTTTAAAGTTCAAGTAGGTCTCTCATGCCAAAGCTAGGTCCTCCTTGAGTAATACTAGGATGCTGTCAATGGTAGAGAAATATCTACGAAGATAATCCTGAGGATCTTCACTCCCCATTATTGTCTGAATCTTCTGGATATATGGAATCATGCCACTTATCCCCACTAAGAATTAGTACTCAAAGTATGTGGAGAGAGCATACAGCTTCTCTCATTCTCTCACACAAACCAACAGATGGCTTCTCAAGAGCCACCCTGGCCTTTTCTCCTGGCCTTCAGAACTATGAAAAATTTAAGACACAAGTGCAGATAGGATGAATGGGGACTAATAAGAGGAGAAATAAACTATATCCTCAAAGGAGTTATGATATGTAACAGGCATCATAGAGAAACTAGGGAGGTATTTGTGGAACTGAATCCTGACCACGTTCAGTCAAAGTGGTTGGCCCATAATACTGGATAGAGAAGACTTTAGTGACTTGGAGGCACTGTCTCTACATACAGGATTTAACATATAGGAAAAATAATGGGGGAGGCAGAAACAACGAATGGTATAATATTCCCTGCTTGGATTTATAGCACAAGTCTGGAAAGAAATCATGACCCAGGATGAACAATGTTAAAATGCCTGAATTACTCAGGCAGGTGTTAGAGAAAGGGATGAAAAGACTCAGGGATTTGAGCTGCTGGAGTAGTTACATTATGTGAGGCCACAAGACCCAAAAGAGGATTATCTTCCTCCTGAAGGCCTGGAGGACACAGTAAGACTGTAAGAAATGTGCTGGTGTGAGCATCATTACCACCACTAAAATGTTCAGTGATAGCTAACTTCTGTAGGTCAGGGCTAGAAGCAGAGGCTATCACAGAAATTGGCTTGCTGATAGCAGAGGGAATGGTAGGGTCCTGAAGCAACATTAGCCAGGTGATGTGATTTAACTGCCAGTAGTCAGGGGGTTATAATTATGTAATGAGCAACAAAAGCAGAGTGGTAGCCAGGAGTTCCTGACCAGTAGAAAGTTATGAAAATGGTTAATAGAACATGGCATCACCAGGGACAAACAAACAGGCAGTCATCAAGGGTACTGCTAAAAATATACAATTATAAGTGAGCAAAACAGACAGAAAGTAAAATAGTAGTTACCAGTAGCTAGGGGGAAAGGAAGGAGATGGAAGTTTCTGTTTATGGGTACAGAGTTTCAATGTGGGGTGATACACACTGAAACACATTCTGGGGATGGAGATGGTATTGCTTGCACAACCATGTGAATGTACTTAATGCCAATGAATTATGTATTTTTAAATAATTAAAATAGTAAATTGTGTATTTTACTACAATAAACAATGTTGAAAAAAAGTAAGCAAGAATGGATGAGCAAAAGGATGAAAGTAGTCATCTCAATAAAATGTCATGATCATTTTCCTAGTTTCTAGTCTTGACTCCAACCTTGACTAGAGAGGTGAATAAACATCCTGAAAAGACCCTACAACATGATGGCAAATATGCAGCACAAGGATCTCCCGTCTTTCCCCAAGCTATTGTACACCAAGGGAAGAGGAAAAGTCAAATGTTTTGAGGACATAAAATTCAAGTTGTAATTGATACCTGAAGAGAAGAAGACTTCATGACCTCAGTGTTTGAATGGGAACATATGAGAGGAAGGTAACAAATGGAGTCCCTAATCAAATTCTAGCTTACACTATATTAACCAGTCCACCCACCCATCCAGGGGTAATGTCCTTAGTCCCCAAATGTATAATCAGAATTGACATTCTTGGCAGTTAAATAAGCCCCAGCATTGAGAACTTAGACTTTGATATAAGAGCAATCACAGTGAGAAGAGCCAAGTGAAAGCCTCCAATAGCTTCCAACTCCCTGCCAAGGTATTATAATATAATAAATCACAACTAGTATCACATTCTGGTGTAGATTATGGAAATGTGTACAACCCTTAAAAGCTTAAATGATTCAGGAGTTTCTCTGATATTCCATTTCACTCACCATTAGAGTCCCCACAATAACTAGATGAATTTTACAAAAGGACTATAAAGTATCTCAAATTCATGCAAAAAATATCCTATTCACAGATGTCTTGCCAAATGTAGAGTTTAACCAGAACAGATTAATTTGGATCCCAGAAAATGGTATGTAGGCACTAATTTTGCAATGGAGTGTTTTCTACACCACTCAGAAAAGAGGACCAAAACCAGAATTCACATGTAACAGATAACAATATACATGTAGAGCTTTACTGCAAGGCTAGGCTAGGACTCCTACCTTCTGTCATAATACAACTTCAATAGAGCTGGACCATCTGGACATATCACCAAACACCACATTGAATATTTGAGTATAAAGCTAGCTGAACTAGATGGGCCACCATGGGCTAGAACACTGGATGACTTCGTGAAACCCCTACAGACAATAGAGGATAAAATTCTGAAGATCTGGAAAACTCTGACTTCAGTAAAAGTGCAGGGAGTCCAGTGATCACAGGCACTGAGGTATCACCTCCAAAATAAAGGAAAAATTGTTGAATTTTGCATACTTTACTACAAAGAAGAAATCACTGTGTCTTATTCTTTGGGTTCTGGAGAAAAAATATTCATTTCACACCTAAGAATAGTTTCTGAACCATATGCCAAGTAACATAGGATAGCAGTTTTGAATGGGAAAGAGTTCTGTAGGAGATTCAAGAAAACTTGCTTTAAAGTGACTTGATCGCAAAGATTTTATACTTGTGAAGGGTCGGTTATGAGAAAAGATGCAATGCAAAGTTCTGTTCCCCAAAAAGAGCTTGCTTTCACTATGAGCTATGGCTGCCACTTGGGCTACATGTAGTTAGAAATCAGTCAGGAAAAACAACGGTCAGATTTGTCGAATATAATTGATCCTAATCAGTAGATAGAGGTAGAGTGCTCTAACACATAGATGCAGATTTGATAATTTCAGATCTTGTTTTTAATCTTTGTGACTCATTCTGTGGTCCACCTGAGCTAATAAATCCCCACTACTGATGCAAGATTGTTAAGTGTACCATACCAAATTATCTGTGAATCATGAGGTTTTCTACTTCACCTCATGGAAACAAACACTCTTCCCAGTCCCAGAGGAAGCACCATTACTTTTATTTTTTCTCAGCCTTAGGTAGTTTCCTTATATGCGTGTTCTGATCATTATTAATCTGAATTTTGGCAGGGACCTTCTGAAGATCTCTGGAATTCTCTGTTTAATTGTCTCCTCTCCAATACTCTGTCAAGCAAATTTTAGTTATATTAGCTTCTCCACACTACCTGCTCCGTCTTCTCACCTGGAATCTGGGTTCTTCCTCCTTTTACCACAGTTTGAAAACTCTCAAAGTAGTAAGCTTGATAATCATATCACTCATTGTTATTCTGTTTCTCAAGGATCACTGTCCTTCGAATGTATGTGTGTGCACATATATACATATATGAGTATATGTATGCATACACTATATATGGATAAGTATATATATGTGTGTATACATATACATGAATACATATACATATATCAGCCCATTTTATATTTGTTTATTTCAGGTGGTAGGATAAACTCAGTCCCTATGCTTTATATTGGTCAAATGTAGATGAAATCTCCCACTTAAAATATTAGGTTATCGGGAAAGTCATGATTTATTTTTCTATGCAAAAATGTGTCATGACTTTCCAACCAACCCAACACTTTAGAAGTACTGATTTGCAATTAAAATGTTAATTATAGAATTACTGTTATTTCTTTGTTAAAATAGCTCCTAAATTTCACTTCCTGTTAACATTACAAGTTAAATTTCCTCTAAGCATAGAGATATATTTCACAATTCTTCATATTCAGACTGTCCTTTTTAAAGATTAACTAAATTTTGAGGTTTTACTGCCCAAAACACATGGTGATTTATGAAGGGTAACTTGTGGAATTATTTGCAGTGCATCTTACTGAAAAGAGAGGAAAGTCATTTCCTCAAAAGAATGTTTAGAAATATGTTCTCTAAGCCAAGACAGTAATAATTCTAAAGTTTATGACTCAGTATATAATCAAACATGAAAATCCATGAGAACTTTTGAGACCTTTTCCTATAGGACTTAAACCTGTAATAAAGCTGAGTTTAATCAACAATTGCTTATGCACAATTCAATTAAACAAGTGTATATTGATACTCTATTATATACAAAATCCCACAATGCCAAGAGGAGGGGTGGACAAGACCAACCCTTGAGGTGCTGTCATTGTTACTGTAGGGAAACTTAGAACATCTTCTAGATAACACAGCAGGGTAAATGCCATAAAGGGTGGCTCTAACTAAACTGTCATTAAGGATCTAATTAACTCTCATAAAGCCATGAGGAAGTTAAAATGTGCCTTGTAGAGTTTCAGTTAAATGATAACTGGTCAAAGCTGTCAACAGAGTGGATCTAAATCAACAAAGACACGCATATGAAAATCTGTGAGATAAATGCAGGCAAAAGCAGATAGAGATAATTCAGAATGGCAACACTTCCTTATATGCATGGAAGCAAACTGAAAAAAAACTGGAATTAGGTATTTTGGATTGAAGGCCTTTGTTGTCAAGCAGGGCCGTTTCTACCTAAGGATGATAAGAAGCTTTTGAAAGATTTTGAACTTGAGAATGATCACGAAATTTAAAAATACAAAATGGTGAGCACAAAATATTAAATTAGAGAACTGGGCATTATGAGAATATACAAGAGACATCAGAAAAACAGAGAACTTAGGACAAAGCAAAGTATTTTACAGAGCATTGTATATAACATGCTGCTTTTAAAAAAGATGATGATGTTCTAAGACAGAGGTGGCAACATCTCAGGAAGGAGATGTGAAAGAGGCAAGAATGACTGCTGCTCTTATGAATGCTTCCAGTTACAGAAAATGTATACTTTTTAGTAAACCAAATACAAATGTTGACCAACTTGAAAAATGCTACACTTCAGAAACAAATTATAACAATAACTGGTAAAAATTTTAAATTTCGGGAACCAGCAGTTAGCGTAATGGCTATGTCGCTGGACTCCCACATAGTCAACCGCGGTTCGTGTCCCGGACCCGGTGGCTTAAAACTCACACCGGGCGCGTGTGCATGCGTGCCCAAGATCCCGAGAGGAGAATGGGGGGAGAAGGGATTGCGGCGTGACCATCCCCCCTGGGGGGTGATTTCTCGCTTCCTGTCTCTATGTCTCTGTCTGTCTGGCGAGCGCACGCACCCTATAGCGAAAAAAACCTCTCCAAAAAAAAAAAAATTTAAATTTCCAAAATACCACAAGATCCAAAACTTTCAAGGATGCACTTGGGTAACACATACCAGTGGCTTAAATTGTTCAAATCTACTTTCCTAGTAATTCCCCTTCAAAGAATCTATTCTATGAACAAAAGAAGCTCAGAAAACAATTGTGCAAAGACAAAAAACACTTTAATATTTGCCTTCTTAAAGCACTAAAAAAATAAGTGTTACTGTTCAAGCAAAAGAAAATGATACTTTGCCCCATAAATAAAGTCATGCTTAGCCCTTACTCCTACACTTCAAGAATTTGTCCTCACAGCCCCACTCTATAGTCATATTTCAATAAGTTATAATCTGACATATTATAATGGAAGGATATTCTCTTCCCACCAGATTACATGACCTGAAAATAGACTTCATAGTACCAAAGAGATTACAACACAAATACGTGTATAATAAATACAAAAGAGAAAATGACTCATAGGAAAAGAGAGATGAATATAAAAGTCTGATTATGAAGTAGTGGCCATAATAACTTGTAGAGGGAGAACCCTGCAAATTAAGACCTGCCCATGTGATTTTGACCTTATTCTGCTTTAAGAAAGGTGATGGGATTGATTCCATATCTTGGCTATTGTGAACAGTATTGCGATGAACATGGGAGTACAAATACAGCGTCCATATATTGATATGCTTGTCTTTGGATATGATTCCAACACTGGGATTACTGAATCACACAACAGTTACAGTTTTAGGTTTTTGAGAAACCATCATACTGTTTTCCCTAATGATTACAGTAATTTACATTCCCACCAACAGTGTATATATAGGCATTTCCCTTTATCTGAATCCTCACTAGCACTTATTATTTTATTTCTTTATTTATGTAACAGCCATTGTAAGTGGTTCGGATTTACAGTTCCTTAATTATTAGAGATGTTGGGCATATCTTTACATACCTCTTGGCCACTTTTTATGTCTTATTTTCAGCAAAATTTATTTAGATCAAATGCTCATTTTTTTAAAACAGAACTTTATTAAGTTCGTTCAAAAAATATTGGCAAACTAAATTTCAGTGGTAAATTCACAAATACAAATTTCAAATTATAAAGTGGTATGCACCAAAAATACAGGTGATATTTACAACAAAAACTTCCTTGTACAAACTAATGATGAACTACAATTTTGCTTTGTTTTTCTCTTGTAAACATAAGTTTAAAATGCTAATTTTTAAAATCAAATTATTTGTTGTTTTTTTTGCTGCTAGTTCTTTAAATTCCTTGTATATTCTAAATATTAACTCCTTGTCATATTAATAGTTTGAAAATATTTTCTCCCAATATATAGGGTTTTATTCACTCTTTCTATTGTTTCTTTTGCTCTGTACAGGCTTTTTAGTTTGATATAATCCCATCTGTCCATCAGTGATGAATGGATAAAGAAAGTATGTCATATATGCACAATACACTGCTATTCAACTACAAAAAGAAAAAATATCTTGTCATTCATGGCAGTATAGATGAGTCAAGAGAATATTAGGTTAAGTAAAATAAGCCAGGTAAAATAAATGCACACATGCCCAGCATGAGTTTAAGCCACCGGGTCTGAGACTCCAACCGTGGTCAACTATATGAAAGTCCAACAACATAGCCATTATGCCAACTGCTGGTTCCACCAGTAGTTTTGTAGTTCATCATCTTAGGTTTAGATCTTTGATCCACTTTGAGTTGACTTTTGTTAATGGTGACAGATAGAAGTTCAGATTCATCTATTTGCAAGTGGGCACCCAGTTTTTCCAGCACCATTTGCTAAAGAGATCATCCTTTTCCCACTGAATTGACTGATACCCTTTGTCAAAGATGACTTGGTTGTATGTTTTGGGGTTTATTTCTGGAGTTTCCACTCTGTTCCATTGGTCCTCATGTCTGTTTTTGTGCCAATACCATGCTGTTTTGATTATCACAACTTTGTAATATATTTAGAAGTCAGGAAGTGAAATGCTACCTACTCCAGTCTTCTTGCGCAGAATGGCTTTAGCAAAACAGGGTCTTTTATGGTTCCACACAAATTCTGTGGTTGTCTTTTCTAGATGTGTGAAGAATGTCTCTTGTAATTTTATAGGAATTGCATTAAACATGTAGATTAATTTAGGTAGGATTGCCATTTTGATTATATAGATTCTGCCAATCCAGGAACATGGGATGTCCTTCCACATTTTAGTGTCCTTTTCAACTTCCTTTTTAAGGTTTTTATAGTTTTCCTTGTGGAGGTCTTTGACTTCCTTGGTTAGTTTTATTCCTTAGTATCTTATAATTCTTTTGTTTGATAAAGGTATTGGTCTACTTGGTATAGAATGAATATACCTCATTTCTTTATTTCTAATACAGTTTTATTTATTTTTAGGGTCAACATACTAAGTGTAATTTTTGAATTTCAGGCATCTGTCATTTATTAATAAATTTCAGGAGTTTCTTGAGGGGTTATTTATTTACTTTGGGGAAGTATTTAATTTGTTGTCTTTTATTTATTTTCATTCTATTACTGTTCTATTCTGAAGTAATGATAGTAGAATATATATCCATGTGCATGAAGAAATATAAGTGCATTATTAACAAGGCTTGTATAAAGCTTTATCATTCCTTTCCAAGTATCTTTTCTACTAACTTATTGATAAACACTCATTCTAAATAACTTTAACAAACTCCCTACGTATAAAACATCTTATCAATTACTTTAAAAACTTACAAGCACCACAATGTATGTCACCACCTTTGATGATACTTTTTTTGAACTGAATTCACTCATTTGCAATCATGTTAAATAGATTTGGAATTATCCGCAGGCATGTATTTTTCCTTCTTAACAAATGAGAGATATAATCCAATGTAGGGCAAGATAAAACAATTCCTAGGTCATCTGAAGACCCCTATAGGAGAACTATTCTTTTGCTCTGAATTAATAATTCCCAGAAACTGGTGCTCTCAAGGACTTCCTCTCATATAGATATTTAACAGTAGAGCTATCTCCCATCCAATTCAAATATTAAAAGCTAAGAATCCCATCGTGTCCTAAATTTCAACGTCCCTATGAACCACCTGGGCATCTGGTTAGAATGTACATTCTGAGTCAGTAGGTCTGGGATGAGCCTGAGGTCTGCTTAATGAGCTCCCAGGTTATAGTGCTGCCACTGCTCTGTGACACATACTTTCTGTAGCAAGAAGTAAAACTACATTTCCTTTCCTCTTTTCTTTAAATTCTCCAATCCATGTGAGTTTCCATAGCTCAAGAAATGTGTTTCTGAGATTATTCAGTTGGAAATAAGAATGCAGTTTACTGGGCAAAATGAATAGTTGTCTTTTCTTCCAGTGTAATGATTTCATTTTCAATAAAATTGAAATAATACCATTTATACCATATTTCATGTTATTATAGGTTAAATAGGCTCTTCTGACTGCCTTGCAACTTAATCACCATTTATAGCCTTACTTTTTTGGGGACATAAATTATAAAATTAAAACTGACAATAATGAACTTTTGAAAAAAATGCTCATTTATAAATCTGGATTCTACTGTATTTTGTAAACCTGAATAAACAATAAAACCCCAAATGTACCAAGAAAATGTTACAATGGGCCAGGTAAAATACTATGATTTATGTAAAGTATTTAAAACTATAGCCTATAAGCTGTACTAAACATAATTTATTCATATAATAAAAAGAAATTATGGAAAATAACAGAAAAGGAGAATTGAGTTATAAAGTGAAACAGTGACAGTTAGCATTTATAAAAATACAATTTATATAGCAATAGAAATATATCACATTACTAATGCATATTCTTAAAATGTTTACCTTAGTCAAATACAGACATTAATCAAACATTTACTGAATACTCTCAATCTATACAATAAGAATCTTAAAATAAGTAAGCACATCTCAGAATACCTAGAATGAGGCAGTCTAATGAATATTTTAACAAGCAATAGCAATGCGATGTGAGAGGTATAATGAAGAGCAACAGGTGTGAGAAATTTTGCTTCCTGAAGTCAGGGAAAGCCTCATTGTGGAATTGACCATGACAGGGTCTTGAAGACAAGTGGTTTCCTTAACTGCAGATGGAAATAATGTTTGCAAAGTCACAGAAACTGAAAAGAGTTATTCATGTTTAGGAATTAGGCAACTAGTTGGTGAAATACCATCTGTGGGTATCTAGGGTGGGTTGTGCCAGAGAAAAAGGCTGTGGAGGTAGATTATGTCGTATTCAATAAGTTGCTCCATCAAGTTTAGACTTGATGCTATCATCTGAACCATTGGGCTCCAAGATAGGCAATGTACCCCCTGAAGTACATAAAGACACCCAAGGACAAATGGGCGAAATAGGCAAAGCCATGTGTACTCTTTCTAAGACTCGTCCATCTGAAAAAGAGATGAAAGTTAGTTTTCTTATACTTTTCCCTCTTTTAAGAAGAAAGACATCGACATAGATCTTTATTCAATGGATTGCCCTAGTGAGAAAAATGTTCCCAAATCAAACACAGGTGACAAATAATATAATTCTTTTAATGTTGAGAAAGTGAGTAATTCTAATACATCATTGCTAATAACTCTAATAACACTGCAAATGTGTTTCTGACATTATTCGGTTGTGGCAAATAAAAGCAAAACCATTCTTTTGCTTTTAATGATATTAAAGAAGATCTAATTGAGTTGTCACATGGTAGATCTTTAAAAATTATGTTTGATAAATTACCATGTGATTTTTGGTATATAACACAAGGACTCTATGCAGCCCAAAACGGGATTAAATTTCTGAAGAAAAAAAAAGATGAAGGCAAGATATTTTTCCCACTTACAGCTATGTTTATAAGTTTTCTTAGTATTTCTGTAAACAGAATATAGAAAATTAGACTGGTGCCTATCTCCCAGAAATTAGTAATATTTACCTATAACTGTATGAAATAATAAATGCCTAATAAATTTTTTGAGAGAGTTTTATTTATTTATTTATTTATTTATTTGCTGTAGGGCATGTACACTCTCCAGCGAGCCAGAGAGACGGAAAGCGAGAAATCACCCCCCAGGAAGGATTGCCACACCACAATCCCTTCTCCTCCATTCTCCTCCAGGAATTTTGAGCATACACACACACATGCCTGGCATGAGTTTTAAGCTGCCTGGTCTGGGACTCAAGTCACAGTGGACTATGTGGGAGTTCAGTAATATAACCATTACACCATCTGCTGGTCCCACTAATAAATTTATTTAAAGGACACATTGCCAATACTATTTAAGTAAATATTAATAGCATGTTGTTGAAAACTTTGAAGACCTCTGCTCTCATAATAAGGAATCCTGGATATTTATATGAGTTTCAAAACTAAAATTATGTTGTAGTCTTATGAATTAAATAAAAAAATTAGAAACAGATTGGTTACAATATTCTAGCAACAGTTCAGATCAATTTTATATAGAAATATTTGTAACTGACTTAGATAATAGCTGATTAAATTAAATGAAGTGTTTGATTATCTTATTCATTCTAGAAAGTTGACTTCTTTTTTTTTCTTGACCTGATAAACCTTGTGGCAAAATAGATTGAGACTGTTTTCATACTTAGACAAAAAGATGTTAGGAAAAAAAAAAAAAAAAACGCATTTTAAAAAACTATGTATTTTTGGGACCAGCAGTTGGCGTAATGGCTATGTTGCTGGACTCCCATGTAGTCAACTGCAGTAAGAGTCCCGGACCTGGTAACTTAAACTCATACTGGGCACGTGTACGTGCATGCCCAAAATCCCGAGAGAGAATGGAGGAGAAGGGATTTTGGCGTGGCCATCCCCCCCGGGGGGTGATTTCTTGCTTTCTGTCTCTCTATCTCTCTCTGTCTTTCTGACGAGCGCACGCACCCTATAGCAAAAACCCTCTTTTTTAAATCACAAAAGCGGTTAAAATACTTTGCCTAAATAAGATAAAAATTCCTTTGATTTATTTTCCCTCCTTTGCCTTAGCTTGGCCAGATGCTCTGATTACAATACATTCAAAATTTTGAGGAAATGTCCATACAGTTTTTATTTCTTGAGTTTATTTTAATAAAATGTCTTTCCCCCCCTCTAAATTTCAGTGTGAAAAATATTTCATCAAATTACTAGTAATTTGTTTATTATTTTACATTTACTGATTTATATTTAAATTATCAGAAAATTTGTTCAGTGATATAGTGTCTATACAACAGCAGTAAGTAGTACTGTAAAAACTGTTGATAACACAAAATGGAATAAATAAGATATTGTTAGTCTACAAGTAATGAGTAACTAGATGGCAAAAAAAAAAGACTGCCATCAATTTACATGTGTGACTATCTTAAGAAATGCTGAGTTGAACAATTGACTGTATTATAGAAGAGGAAATGTTTCTATAGACTCAGGCTGTCAATAACCCCAACCTGTGTTATATATTGTCCTGTAGAAGTCAATGAAACATTCTTATCGAAGTTAATGAAAAATTACTAATGGAGGTTTATTCTACATAGTGCCTTTATTACTCCATGATTTCCGAGGAAATTCTTCAAAACAAGTTGTCCCTCGGTATAGATTCCGCTCCGTGTGAAAATAAGTTAACTTCAAGTGGTCGTAAACTTGGAGAGATGAATTGAGTAAATAAACACTGTATGTTTAGTTTTAATAGCTGAGAAACTTATCGTAAGTTATATCCATTGACCCAAAGGACTATGTTTGGGCATGATAGAAGGAGTAGGCAAGATTTACTTCACGTGAAACAGAGAAGGCAGATCTACTCTTATGTAAGCTTCACTTACAAAGTGGATTTAATTGTTTGGATAGATTCACTATTGGCGTTCTGCAGGATGTTGTGCCGTTAGTTTCTCAGTAATTGCAGGTGCTCTGCAAAAGTTGGTTACCTTGAATTGTCAGTGAAATTACACACCACGTCCAGCTGTTCTAGGACAGTCTCCTTCATTTGACAGGTGCCAATGATGTATACCAGGACAATATATAACACAAGTTGGGGTTATTGACAGCCTGAGTCTATAGAAACATTTCCTCGCCTTCTCTCCCACTGAAATCAAAGGAAGAATGCCTACTTCAAACTCATAAACACCAATCCTTAACCAATAAATCAAATAAACTTCACTAAAGCATTTTAATGTCAATTAAATTGTAAATGAGTCTGTTATAAGAAAATAATTACCTTATGCTCTCACAGCTCTCATTTCGCATACTCTCAGGGGATTTTAGGCACTGTTGTCTAATTATGCATTCCTATATAACATCAACAACTACCCTTCATCCACTCACCTTCCTCTCCCCAACCATAAATAAATAAAATTTATTGATAGCCATTGTACCTGATGGTATGTTAGGTGCTGGAATGCAGAATAATTTCTACTGTCCTAGTATTTACATCACAGCCCCCAAGCAGACAAACAAGTTTAGATAACTAGCTATTTTAATCAGTTGTTATACCTGCTATGAAAGACTAGTGTTACAATGACAGTGAATAAGAAGAACATGAGATCTGTATGAGAATTCATGGAAGACTTTCTTTAGGCATTTCTGGAACTGATGTTGAAGGTGATTTCTAAAGAATGAGGAGGTGACTAGGGAAAGAGCAGGAATAGAAGACTGGTCAGGGAGAACTCCAGCAGGGAATGAGACATCTTGCAAAAATATAGTCCCATATTACACTTCCCAGGACTAAGGATACATTTTAAACATATGCCACAGAATATATAGGTAAAATTATGTTTTAAGCATGCAGAGAAATAGCAGTTATGCCTGAAAGAACTGGAATCATAGTTGAAATTTTGGTGTCACAAAGAAACAATCACTTGTCCAAAATTCTTTCTCCTTGTCATTAATGCTTATGCTTTCATGAACACAAATCTGTCTCTGCAAACTATATATACTGATGAAGCTTTTGTACTCTGTCTGGCAACTGTTATTCACATACAACTTAGACTAATGTCAATGAAGTCCTTTTTCATAGTAATTTTTCATTGTTAACGTAATCTTCAATAAAAATAATGAATGCGGGAAGAATAAAGATAATCAGAGAGCATTATTTTAGTTTGTCAGGGTTTGAAAGAAACTTTAATAGATGTAAGAATAACACAGTTATTACATTTATGAAAATTTAATCTTCTTTGAGGTCTGTTTGATACCAATGAACAGAAAATTTTTAGAGAATTTCTAAAACATAGACTTGTGAAAAGATTATAATCAGGAAATGTTTTAAGTAAAAAAGACTTCAACTATAGATAAATGGTTAGATTTAACAAACACTTTTTATAGACTCTTCTGAAATTTGTCTAGTGTACCAATTTTAGGACAGCCAGAAGAAATTGAAGTGAAAAGCAAAAACTAAATTCATTTACAGTCAGTTCTCTCTAGGTAACTATGTACAGAATATATTGGGTCATCAGAAAAGTCATGATGTTATTTCTTTATGCAAAAGTGCATCATGACTTTTTCAACAACCCAATAATTGAGAATATCACAAGTTATAAGATATAATACTGGACCAAGTAGTGATGTGGTAAAGGCAATTGGATGCCACATGGCTGACTAAACAGTTCAAGCACGTACCCAGCAGCTTGAAATACATACCAGGTGCATGTATGTGTATGTGTGCTCGTGAGAGGAGAATGGAGGAGAATGGATTGCATCCTAGTCATTTCCTCTGGGGAGTGCTTTCTAGCTTTCCTTCTTCTCCTCTTACCTCCCCTCCCCTCTCCTCTTCTCTTCTTTTCTCTGCAATTCTTTTCTCTTCTCTCTCTCCCTCTCTCTCTCTCTTTCTCTCTCTCTCACTCACTCACTCCAGCAAGAACACACACCCTATGGCAAATTACAAACAAAAAAAGATGTAATATTTACTCTTTTTTCATTCTCATCCATATAAATACTATATATAATTGTCTTAGCCTGCTATCATGAAGCTAACAGACATACCTGAGATTAGGTATTTATAAATAATAGAGTTTTATTTGGCTTATGATTTTGATGATGGGAAAATCCAAAGGCATGGAGCCAGCATTGGACTAGCCTTTTATGTTATATCACAATATGGCAGACAGAAGAGAATGACCGGTCCATGGAAAGAGAGAGATCTAGGTACAAGCAACTCCCTTTTTTAACAATCTCCTCCAGCAGAACCCGACCCCTTTTAAGGAGAGATAAAACTCACTTTGTCTCATGACATAGCACTAATCTGTTCATGATAATTATATTTCCCATATCTAAACACCATCCTCTTAAAGGTCTCACCACCTCCCAAAACCATGACAAAGGAGACCAAATTCTAAAACATCAATTTTATGGGTACAAACCAAACCATTTCTTAAACCATAACAATACATAAAATCACTTTTTAAATACTTATACAATGTTAAAATAATTTTTACAAAGTTTTGCAATTTATTGAGTTAGATACTTTATTGATTTTTTTAGAGAGATTTTTTTTTCTATAGGGCATGTGTGCTCACCAGAGAGACAGAGACAGAGACAGAAAGGGATAATAAAATTGATAACCTCTATTGAAGAAATAAAACTTCCTGTATTCATAGATGGCATGACTATCTATGCAGGAAATCTGAATAAATCTACCAATTTTTAAAAAAAAACTGTTTAAATACCAATATTTCAGAATCTCTAATCAACGTACAAATCTTCAGGATCTCAGATCAATACACGACCAAGAGGGCCTTAACAATTCCCTACAGCTTTACTAAACTTTACAGAAGCTTCTTCTTTTTTATTTTTTAATTTTTTTCCACATTTTATTGATTCACAAAAGATCTTAATTAAACTATACTTTCAATAGTAAGTGCACTAGATATAAACACATCTATAACACATGTCTGACTTTATGCATAAAAGTGAGTAAAATGAACATACTATAAAGTAACTGAGACTATATAGCTTACTATGGTCATTAAGTAGGTATGTTTTTATTATTTTTGTTTGTTTGTTCATTTTGTATTTTTTTATTTCAAGAAAAGCAGTTTTAACTTTAATAAATCAAAATCAAAAAAGGTTCAGAAAAATTTTCTTAAGACCTAAAGCCAGAGAAAAGGTTAGGATTCTGTTCAAACAATAGTTAGAAGATTCAAAACACAAATACAAACAGATCTAAAATCCAGTAACAAGTGCACTAGGCTGCTCTTCTGAAACATTTTTTTCTCTCTCCATTCCCCCTTTTACCAAAGATAAGCATAAACTAACTTATTCGCAAAAAATAAATAAGTGTAGGCTCAATTTGGTCTGTTATTTGCACAAGGCCCCATAAGAATACTAATTGATTTAGATGGCTTTGCTGGAACCCTTTATAAGGCGCTTCAGATTATATTCTTTAAAAAGCCTTCCAAGGCTGCTGAGCCAACTCAGGAACTCACTATCTGATTGTGCCTTTTAAGTACCTGTACTTGAAAGTTTTTTGGGCCTGTCAGGAAGTGACATTCTTTATTTACCTGCCAGGCAGAACTGTTTATGATGCCAGGCAATCTTTCCAAGAGCTTCTGTTGGCTTTTTTGAGATCTACCTTAGTTCCTTAGCTTTCTGCTCATATCTTCAGATATGACATTCCAGTCAAAGCCCTGGTAATAACCAGTATTTCCAATTTCTGATGCAAGGAAACAGATACTATTAAACTTATGCAAATAACCATTCTGCCACAAAGTAAGAATATTCACAAGTATTTTCCAATAGCAAAGGGGTCAGGAAGGGAGAAAAGTTTATGTTTTAGTTTCAAAAAGAAAAAAAATTAACAAATTGTTGAACCTATCACCAGCTCGAAAGAAAGCAAAAAATCCTGACATCTGGAAAACAAAGCATAGAATAAAATCAGTAATGTTTTAATCAAAAGTCATAAAATTCTATTTTACCAGTTCAATCTCATGTAATTAATCTCTCTTCTGTTGAATTTGCAGTGTTACTGTGGTCCAATCTTTTCATTTAAATCCTGGACAATAACATTCAATGTAATTATTGATCTTCCCAGACCTGTTGCTACCATTAAGTTGGCCATTTTCTTGTTTGTTTGTTTGTTTTTTCCTCTTATTTCTATCTATCTGCCTTTAGTTTTGTTGGTATAGCTCTCTCTTCAAAAATTCCTGAAGAGCTGATCTGTGGTTGGTAAATTCTTTCAGGTTTTGTTTATATGAGAATGTTTTTTCTTTTTTCCCAAATGAAGGATAATCTCGCCAGTGTAGTAATCTTGGTTGAAATTGTTTTTCATTTAGCACTTGAATATATTTCCCCATTCTTTCCTTGCTCACATTTGTTTCCTATGAGAGGTCCAATGTTAGCCTGATGGAATAACCTTTGGAAGTCAGTCAACATTTCTCTCTTGCCTATTTTGCTATCTTGTCCTTGTCCAATCTGGCCAATCTGGCTATGATGTGCCTTGGAGAAAATCTTCTTGGATTGATTCTATTTGGGGTCCTTTCTACTTCTTGGGTCTGGATATTTGAATACCTCTCTAGGTTTGGAAAGTTTTCTTCCAGGACTTCATGAACTATCAATGCTCTTACCAGTTTCTTCACCTTCTAGGATACCGATTATACAGATGCTTGTGCACTTAATGGAATCTAGTATTTCTTGTACATTATTCTCATTTGGGGGTGGGGGGTATTTTCTTTCATTTTGATTATTTTTTTTTCTAGGTCAGATGTTTTATCTTCTACATCTGAGGTTCAATATTCTGCCTGCTCTAATCTGCTTTTAACACTTTCGAGGGAGGTTTTGATTTCCTGTATTACAGCTTCATCTCTAGCAGTTCCGTTTGATTCTTTTTTATGGTGTGTATTTCTTCTTTCAAATCATGGAAGAACTTCCTCATCTCCTGGAACTCATTGTCTCTTTCCTCTTGCACCTTCTGGAGTATGTTGTCTCTCTCCTCTTGCATCTCATTAGTTTTGTCACTATGAATTTTCTGAAATCTTTTTTGACATTTCTACAAGTTTCATTTTACTCTTAGTGGAGGATGAAGGGTTGTTCTTTTCCCTTGGGGAAGAAATATTTTCTTTGTTTCTCATATTTATTATGCCTCTGTGGTGGTCTCTGGTTAATGTGATGGATTATATACTTCTTCCTAATTTCTTGGAGTTAATTCTGAGCATTCAGAGGCACACAGGAGGAGATGATCTGCAATCTCTCTGCAATTCCATATCCCTGACACTCACCAAGTAACCTGCGCTTTTGTCTTTAGAACCAGATATGACAAAGGCCTCCCCGTTTCTAGAGAACAGGCACACCTGGGCTGAGCTGCGGGGTTTCAACTGAGAGTTCAGAGGCATGTGGGAAGAGATGAACTGCACTCTCTCTGTAGCTCCGTCCTTCTCCCTGCTGCTCACTCTGCAGTCTCTCTTCTCTGATTTTCAGTCATTTAGTGGTGTATTCACTTTTGACTAATTTGTTGGAGAAGGTTTCTGCAACTGTAAGTGCGTGTGCTTCCCTTTACTGTGAGGTACTTCTGTGCCAATTTCTCTCTTCAACTGTGTTCTGCAATGTGGTATCCACAGAAAGATTTGTGTTCAGATTTATAAAGCGTTTCTCCCTTCATGCAGCAGGTTCAGTGCGGGTTGAGGATTTCTATGGCTCCAAAAGTATTCAGATGTTTGGCTACTGTGGGCCTAGACCTGTCTAGAAATTCAAGGTGTGAGGCTGTCTAGGTTTTGGGGTCTGGAAGATGACAGAACAGAGAATCTTCAGTTACCTTGGTCCCTGAGAAGTGCAGGGCACAACTCAGATATAGATGGCTTCTGTCTAGGTTTTAGGGTCTGGAAGATGAGGTTTAGAGCAAAGATTCTGCAGTTGCCTTGGTCCCTGAATAGGACAAGGCACAGCCCATAAGCTGCTGCTTTTTTTTTTTTTTTTTTTTCTTTTTTCTTTTTTTTTTTTTGAGAGGTTTTTGCTATACGGTACATGCACTCGCCAGAGAGACAGAGAGACAGAAAGTGAAAAATCACCCCCTAGGGGGTTTGTCCATGCTGCAATCCCTTCTCCTCCATTCTCCTCTCGGGATCTTGAGCACGCACGCACATGTGCCCAGCATGAGTTTAAGCCACCAGGTCTGGGACTCAAACCGTGGTCGACTACATGGGAGTCCAGCGACATAGCCATTACACTAACTGCTGGTCCCCATAAGCTGCTTCTTAACTGTAGGCCCTAACCTCACTTACAGCATTTACTTTACAAAACTTGTAAGGAAAAAATTTTTCTTTGCCTATCTGAAAAGTAAACATTTTTGAATGACTCTTTCCCGTTTGATAACCCCTGGATGTCTTTCTCAAGCACCTGGGAATCATCTCTTGAATGTTTTCATCAGGAAGATAGAGCTCCTATCACCCATATTCTTGGTTGTTTAAGAGTCTAACCATAGAGGGCACTTTGCCCAAGTTTTAAAACTACTTCCTGGGGGTCATCAGGTGGCATGGTAGTCAGGGTGCTGGACTCCTGCAGGGCTGTTTGAGTTCCAGACCTGGTGGCTTGAAAATCACACCACATGGGAACCAGCAGTTAGCGTAATGGCTATGTCGCTGGACTCCCACGTAGTCGACCGAGGTTCGCGTCCCGGACCCGGTGGCTTAAAACTCACGCCGGGCACATGTGCGTGCGTGCCCAAGATCCCGAGAGGAGAATGGAGGAGAAGGGATTGCGGCGTGACCATCCCCCCTGGGGGGTGATTTCTCGCTTTCTGTCTCTATCTCTCTCTCTGTCTGTCTGGCGAGCGCACACGCCCTATAGCGAAAACCTCTCCAAAAAAAAAAAAGAAAAAGAAAAAGAAAAAGAAAATCACACCACGTGTGTGTGCTTGCATGCCCAAAATCTCAAGAGGAGAATAGAGGAGAAGGGATAATAGTGTGGCCATTCCTCCTGGGGACTGATTTATCACTTTCACTCTCACTGTCTCTGACTTTTTCCCAGTGAGCACACACCCTTTAGGCTAAAACCTAAAGAAAAAAACAAACATGTATAAAAACAAACAAACAAAAAAGAAACAACTACCTCCTATCAGGAAGTTTTAAAAAATTTACATTTCCTTTGGGTAATCCTCTTCAGCCCTTTGTTGTTTCAGCACTGTAAACTCAGACTGAGTTTGACAATACTATCAAATAAATCCTCCCTTGTCTGTTTAACAATGTCTGGTAAGATTTTTGCTTTAACAAATTAATCTTACTTATATTTATATTCTAGCAAAGAAAATCAGAAATTTAATTTGTTTTTAAAAAAGCCATCTATAATAGCATCAAAAAGTATAAAAATACTTAGCAATACATCTAACAAAAAATGTGCAAGAACTATTTATTAAAAACTACAAAACATTGCTGAGGGAAATGTTAAAAGATCTAAATTAAAGGAGCAGTATATTGTGGTCATAGGCCACAAGACTCAATATTATTAAGATGTAAATTCTACCCCAAAGTGATCTATAGCATCAATGTAATCATAATCAAAGCTTTTGTTTTGTTTTGTATTTGTTTTTCATGTATGTGGTTCTTTTTATTTTTTTTCCCTTGGAAATTGAGATGTTACTTCTAAAGTTGATATAGAAATGCAAATGTCTCAGAATGCCCCAAAAAACTTTGAAAAGAGCAAAGTTTGAAGAACATACTGTGTGATTTTGAGATTTCTTATAAAAGAAAGCTACAGTAACCAACACAGTATGATACTGGCATAGAGATAGACCAACAGATCAGAACAAAATGAAGTCCAGACTTTTGACAAAGGTGATGCAATGAAGAAAAAATAGTTTTTCCAGTAAATAGTACAGGAACAACTGGATATCCATGTGAAAAAAATATGAATTTCAATCCAAACCTTTCTTTCAAGCTTATTTATTTATTTACTCATTTCCTGAAAGAGAAACATTGAAACAGCTAGCCCTGATAGGGACATCATGCCATCATCCACTCCCATCTCAGCTGGCCTGGATTTGGGGCTTGTATACATGTGTCTGGCATACACAGGGAGGTCTCATGCAAGGCCTTTCTAATGCAGGTCTAGTTGCATTACTACTATGCCATCATCTGGCCCCGGCCCAAACCTTATACTATGATAAAAATTGATTCAAGGAGCTAAATAGTAATGTCAATGCAACTGAGCCTACAATAGAAAGGTATTGAGTTCGTGTTCCAGAATCTTCCAGAGCATGTCAAGTATGTGTGCGTATGGCTCAGGCTCATAGTGACGGGGGTAGATCACAGTATGAATACTGTGTTGGGGGTACCTATCTCTTGATCCATCTCTATTTCTGTCTCTCTCATAGAAAAAATACATAAACTTAAAAAAGAAAACTAATTCAAAAATAATCATATAACTAATAACTAAATGGCAACCCTAAAACTACACAACTTCTAGATAGGACAAAATCTTTGTTTATCTTTTTTTTTTTTCAGATTAGATCAAGATTTCTTGGATATGACACCAAAAGCATGATACATAAAAGATCAATAACCTGAACTTTATCAAAATTAAAAACCTCTGCTCTTTGAAATATACTCTAAGGAGAATGAAGAGATAAACCTAAACCTGGGGGAAAAAAAAAAATATATATATATATAAGCATATATCTCATAAAATATTTCTACCTAGAAGATATGCTTTTTCAAAAACAAAATGCTCAGAAATCAATAATAAGAAAGTGAACAAACCTGTGTTTTAATGAGCCGAAGATTTGAACAGCCATTTCACAAAAGTAGCCATATGGTTGGAAAATAATAACCTGAAAAAATGCTCAACATAATATACCACATAAAAAATGTGCAATTTAAAAATATGAGCTACTGGGACAACAGATGGTGTAGTGGTTACATTGCTGGACTCCCACATGACTGACCATGGTTCAAATCCCAGACTCAGAGGCTTGAAACTCACACCCGATGCATGTGCATGCATGCCCAAAATCTTCAGAAGACAATGGAGGAGAAGGGAGTATGGTGTGGCCATCCCCCAGGGGGTGGTTTTTAATTTTCTATCTCTCTGTCTCTCTAATGAATGCATGCACCCTATAGCAAAAATCTCTCCTAAAAAAATACAATAATAAGCTACCAGACACCTATCACAATGGGTAAAATTTTAAAAACAGACCATATCAAATATTACAAAGGAAGTGGAAAAACTGAAATTTTCATACTCTACTTGAACTTTTTGGAAGAGAGGGATTTAAAATCTTTTCATCTTATTTCCAGCAGCTAGGATAATGTCTGGCACAGTATATAACACTAGCATTTCTTTGAGTTTTATACATAAATAAGTATTTAACTTTTCATGATGACTTCAAAAAAAAAATCTATATTATTTCCCAAAATAACTCACTAGAACACAAATTTTTAAAACATTTAAGTTAAAAATGTGGTTAAGGAACGAATCTTTAAGATCATCTCACTTACTAGATGTGAAAATTTTTTCATAAGGAAAAAAAATGTCCTCACTAACATTGCAAGAATTACAAATGATGGAAATGTAGTTTATTATTATTTATAAACCTTTTAACTTCTATATCTTTTTGCCAGAGGGTACATGTATTTAACAAAAAGAGAAAGAGAGGAAGCACCCACACTCCCAATGGGATGTGTTCATGTCCTGATCCATTTTTCTCCATTCTTCCTTCCTACCAGAATTTTGGGCACCCATACACATGTGTCCATCATGGTTTTTAAGCCACTGGGGCCAAGATTTGAGCCACATTTGGCTATGTGGGATCCAGCTCCCCTAACCACTGGGCTAAGAGGTTGGTCCAGTCCCTGGACTTGTAACACATACTTTTCCTTTACTTCTTTTTAAGTTTAGTCCATTTCCTAAAATAAATTGAAAAATGAAACAGGTCAATTTGTTAAAGCATGTATTATATACTACTGAGGTAAAACAAATTGGGATTTTAATGCAGATATCGTGTAATAACTAATCATCTTAACATGCAACATGAATAATTGAAGGGTATGGAGTGGAACAAAACAAAATGCTTAATTCACACTATATTACATAACTCATTTTTGGGATAACTTTTGGTTTATAGGTTCTCTGGACTATGGAATAAAGTGCTTTAGTGCCATCTCCTGGCAAGTACTATAATGATAATGAAGAAGAATTGTAAATTTCAAGTAAGTCCCTTACTTAAGTAATTCTTATTCACTAAAATGATGAGAGCAGAGAGAAGCCCATAAAGAATTTCTTTAAAGAATTATTTATTTATTTAATTCCATTTGTTGTCATTATTTTTTAGTTTAACCAGACAGAGAGAGAAAGGGAAAGAGAGGAAGCAATTCTCCAGACACAGGACTCAGACCCACAGTTGGCCACATGGGAATCCAGCGTCTTTAACCACGATGCTACTTGCCAGCCCCAAGTCAATGCACTAATTAAAAGTGCTTTGGGGCATGAGTAATCCAATTAGTTCACAATATTTACAGATGTAATCCTTACTTTGGACAAGCCAAATGTATATCCAATGTACCGACAACTTTTTTTTCATTGTTAGGGATGATAAATAGACATATTCAACCCTTTGTTGAATGCATTCAGTATTTCTGAATGGAAGAAATTTTGTTTCTAAGAGGGTTTTAAAGATCTCTTAAGAACAAAGATCTCACTCTAGCTTCACTAGGGCAGTGACACATAGAAGGGACTCAATCATTAATTATAAAGATGTTAATAATGGTAATAATTTCTAAAGTGGACACATTTCCACTGTTTAAAGCTCTTTTTTTACACTTTTTCTGCCAAAAATCTGAACAATTCAAAAACATGTAGAATTTTCGTCACTGTGTGTACTAAATACAAAAGGAAAACGAGTAATTAAAATTGATTAAAGATATACCCTAGACATAATCTCAAAGACAAAAAAAAAAATTATTAAAGGTTAAAACGACAGAGACAGAGGAAATGCATTTATTTGAGATATTAAGGTAAATAACTTTTTTTTGAGAGGTTTTTGCTGTAGGGCGCATGTGCTCGCCAGAAAGACAGACAAAGTGAAAAATCACCCCCCAGTGGAGATGGCCACACCACAATCCCTTCTCCTCCATTCTCCTCTTGGGATCTTGGGCATGCACCATGGTCAACTACATGGGAGTCCAGCGACATAGTCATTACGCAAATTGGGTTTCCCCCATCAGCCAGAGAAAACACTTCAGCTAGTTGTTAGAGGCAAAACTAGTGCTTCCATGTGTTGAGTTAAATTATATGTCAGACCCTAAACTAAACTTGAAAGTTAAACTTGGCACTCTTCAAATTTCTCAATACTATGTGAAATGTCCTCATTACAAAGAGAGAAAGAGAGAGAGGGAGAGAGAGAGAAGCCTCTAATCTTCCACTTAATGGAATGGGTTTAATTCAAAAGATTTAGATAATATCTTTTCTATGTCTTTATAAAAATATATCTTTAGCCAACTTTAATTATGAGAAATATAGAAGGAAAATTAGACATGTAATTATAGTACCTAGAGGAAATATTACCTTATGGCTATGGGAATCTTAACATAAAAAAATGTTAAGATCTAAATATTTCTAGATAGTTGTGATATATTCTACCTCTAATGAAGTTAAATTTTAACATATTTTTTGTTAATAGCATTTCAGTTTTTCTAATTTGTCTTTCATTTGCCTTTACTGTCTTATAGGTTCTCCCTCATGCATCTTTGTGCACTTTCTGTGTAAAAAATATTAAGTTTTTTATGGACATGGTTCTTAGACTTTTGTGTTCACATCAATGTAGCCTTTTCCCTTTCAGATACACATTAATAATTATCTCTAGAATATATTTATCTAGAAACAAAACATATGTTCATCTACATGTATTTGTTAAAATATTTACATTTATTTTCTAGTTCACCTGTAATTTTCTTGAAATATAATCTTACATGGAAGTAGGGCTTCAAATAATATGCTAATTCATCTAATGTTTTTTGGTTACTAAAAAAAAAAAACCTTCCTTTCTTATTTAATATATGCTTTCCTTCATTCTTTTTTTAAACTTTGTTTTTTATGAGAGAGAGAAAGAGAAACAAGCACTCGACAGAGTCTCATTCCATGACCCTCAGCCCAGTCTTTCTCAGCTAGTCACAATCACAGGCTCAAGTCCATTCTCTCAGCCTGTATAAGTCAACCTGGGAACAAACTTCAATATTCCATATGGCTTCCAGAATTGCAGAACTTTGCACTACTACTGTGCCACCACAGCTAACCTCTACCTCCATTCTGTATTAATCTCCTATGCAAACCCGAGTGAGTTTCTGGATTATTTGTCTTTTATTATTTTGACTTTTCTAATACTACTTTACACTACTATTGTCTTTGTAATCTTTTTCTTAGTATTTGGTAAATTAGGTTACCCATTATTATACCTGGGAATTCATATCCAAAAAATATCTAGACCATATTTCTTAGTTTGTTATTGCATTGCTTATAGAAATACCTGAGACTGGCAGGACCAGCAGATAGTGTAATGGCTATGTCGCTGGACTTCCATGTAGTCAACTGCAGTTCGAGTCCTGGACCTGGTGGCTGAAACTCACGCTGAGCACATGTGCATGCGTGCTGAAGATCCCAAAAGGAGAATGGAGGAGAAGGGATTACGGTGCTGCCTTTCCCCCTAGGGGATGATTTCTTGCTTTCTGTCTCTCTGTCTCTATCTTTCTGGTGAGCAGACTGACCTATAGCAATAAATAAATAAATAAATAAAAATAAAAAATTTTCCAAAAAAATAAATGCCTACAACCGGGTAATTTATTAAAATAAAATTTTAAAAAAACGGAGTTTATTGAGTCATAATTCTGTGACTGAAAGATCCAAAGATGTAGAGCTGGCATCAGGCCATTCTATAATATGGCCTAGACAAGCACAGAAGATGGCAACTGTGTGCATAGAAAGAGAAACCGTGGACAGCTTTGTTTTGTAGCAACCAGCTTTCACAAGAACTAATGCCTTCTTAGGAGAGCTAGAACTCATTGGGTCTCATGAGACATAATAAATATATTTGTCAGAGTATTGTTTTCTTGATCCAATGATCCAATCACTGCCCAGGAGACTTTGCCACCTGCCAACATCAAATTCTAAAACATGAAACTTTAGGGGGCAATTTATTACCAAACCATACCACCATATATGACAAGAAAACTCTAATCTGTAATCTCAGTGAAAACCATCTTTAGATCATCCCATAAAGTGCAGCAATTTGTAGTCAAAACTTGATTGGCAACCAATAGCTTCCCCATTATGTTCCCATTTCCACCCAGAAAAAAGTCAATATGCTCTCGAAACTAGTCACAAAGGATGGTCTGCTTCTAGTTAATGCACCTCCAGGGCCATGCCAATAATCTCAAGTCAAACCATACCAAGCCTTCCCTTTTTTTCCTACTCTGTTTTCCCACTCCTCCGCTTGCCATTAATTCTTTGCCAAATTCCAGTGTTTGGAGCTGACTCCCTTTCTGCAGCATTCTCTGAATAAACATCTTCTGTTTTCATTGTGGTTTTCCTTCATTTATTTCTACACACCTCTTTTTCAAAATTTCTATAGCAATAATACCTCCAAATTCTTTAACGAATCATTTCTGAGGCTGTCCCTATTTTTCTCATGGGAAGGAATATTAAAATTTAAACATCAGAGATCAACAGTTGGTGTAATGATTATATTGTTGGACTCCCATGTATTCAACCGTGGTGCAACTTCTGGACTGAGCCTTAAATCTCACACTGGGTACACGTGTGTGTGTGTGTGCCCAAAATCCCAAGAAGAGTATGGAGGAGAAGGGATTGCAGCATGGCCATCCCCCCAAGGGGGTAATTTTTCACTTTCTGTCTCTCTGTCTCTGTTTCTCTTTCAAGTGCATGCACCCTAAAGCAAAAATCTCTCTAGAAAAATAAACATCAAAGGATGTCCATGTTTTGTTGTATTTTTAGGTATAAAATGGTTATCCACCCCCCTCCAAAGCAGTCAATATTTAAGTTAAGAAGCTGCAAGCCCTAGGAAGCCAGTTCAGAGATGTCATAATAAATGGCAGCTGAGGCTCTACCAGGGTGTGTTTGCTCTTGTGTTGTGTGTAGGTTATTAGACAAAAAAAATTCTCTCTTATAATAATGCTGTATTTCCCACCTAAATATATATAAAATCATAGTTTTAAAGAGAAATTTTCTAGTACAGAAAATGCTGAGGACCAAAAGGGACCAATATATACAGTAAATGACTTTACTGACTGCAATGTTTAAAAATCTTCTGTGCAACCCTTAAGCTGATCTTGCTGGAGATCTCAACAGACTGAAGATTGTCACAAGTGAGGTATGTTCAGGGCTTGAGCTTAGACTAACAATTTGGGCTTTTATTAAGGGAGACTCTGCTTCCTGGAATAAAGGACACCCACCTTGAAGAGGAAGGTGAGGTGGAGAGGAAATAAAAGAATATGAATTCCCTGCCTTTGCATAAGCATAAATTGAAAAAAGGGACTCAGGTACTTTAAAAAAAAATTCAATAATTCTTGCTAAAGTGCAGTAAGGAAAACTTATACAGGACCACTGATTACAGATACAGGGACCATTGCAACAAGGTCTTGCTGTAAGTGAATGAGTTTGGGCTCAACAGGTTCTGACAGGAATTGAGCCATATGGCAGTAGGTGAGCAGTGGGAAAGCAAGCGAAGATTCTTCTGTATTTACAGCCACTCCCCATTACTAGCACCACTGCCTGAGTTCTGCATCCTGGCAGATCAGAAGCAGCATAGATTCTCATAGGAGCACAAGCCTTACTACGAACTGTCCATGTGAGGGATCTATTAGGTTAAACACTCCTTATGAGAATCTAATGCCTGATGCTCTGAAGTTGGGCTGAGGTGGTGATGTCAAAATTGGGGAGTGGCTGCAAATATAGCATGATGGTGAGTTGTACAACTATTTCATTATATTTTACAATGTAATAATAATAGAAATAAAGTAAACAATAAATGTAATATGTTTGAATCATCCCAAAACCAACCCCCCACCTCCCAGTTTGTGGAAAAACTGTCTTCCACACAACCAGTCTGTGGTGCCAAAAAAATTGGAGACCACTGACCTAGAGGATGGTGGAGAATGAGGAACCTTATCAGGCATCAAGGATAATCAAATATCAAGAATGAGATTTTACAAGGAAGTGCACAGATGGGTGTAGGAGCTGGTTCAGATGCCTGACTAAACTTTGACTGAGCAAAGAATCGTTGTCGGTACCAAGGGTAAAGGCATTTTAACCTAAAGCCCAGCAGGTGAAGAACTAAGTTGGACATCAATCAGCTTTTGTCTTTTGAGAAAATTCTGCAGAGGTGAACTGTAAAAATAAATACAAATGATCTGTATGATAGTTCAAAGGTGACTTGAGCTAACTTTTCTGCTCTAACTTTAATTCTTAAAAAGACTTTTATATTTGACTTGGAGTAAAAAATATGTGTACTGTGGTTCTGTTGGAACATACAAGCCAATTGGATATTTTATACTTTAAGTTTATTTTTTTTTCTTCCATGAGAGAGAAATAAAAAGAAAGAGGCAGGCACCCTGGACAGAGTCCTTGCTATAGCCTCATTTCTTAGCAAGCCTGGATCACCAGTGTGCAAGTACATGGCTGGCATGCTCAGGGAAGTCCTGGGATATGAACCAAGAAAGACCTTTCCCACATGGGTAAGCTGTACTACTGCCTGGCCCACAACTTTGTGTGTGTGAGACAGTGTGTGTGTACGTATGTAAAAACAAACTATTATTGCTATGAAGTAAAAGTTATCAATTTCCTCTTCTGCAAAGAGATAAAATTCTGAGATTGTACTAAATTGGATAGATTACAAAGTATTTCTTTGAGGAAAATAACTAAATATTTATTTTCATTGCAGAGTTTAATATTTTTTTTAATCAGTTAAGCAGTAGAAAATGTTGCTAGAGGCTACATAGCCCAGCAAAATGATGGTGACTGCCAGACTCCATAGGGCTTAGGGAGGCAAAGTTGGCTGCAATAAGCATTGCAGAGTTCCAGAGAAAAAACAGTTACACAGAACAAGAACTCCACACATCTACATAGAGATCCTTCTCTGTGTTTGCTGAGAACTGGCAAGGAAGGCATATGGTCAGATTTCCAAAGTGGGGCAGATACAGACAGGAAAGTTGTAAACAAACAATCCCCTGACAGTCTATCTCAACTGCCCTGAATGGAGTTCAGTCATTCTTCAAAACCTTCAAACATTCAATGAAATCACCCCCACACAAAAAGTAGACAGAGATACACACATATAAACACAGTTATATGTACATACATATGCATATATATAAAGATATGTACTAGATCATATTATATACATGTACTATATATATTCAAGATATATTGTGTGTATGAAGGTATTTCAAAGGGTTTGTGGAAAAATAAAAGTATGAGTTTACTTTAGTGCAAAAAATTGAAATACATGTATAATACATTTCATAATACATATTTTCCATAAACTTTTTCAAGACCATATGTACATAGGTGTGTGTGTGTGTGTGTGTGTGTGTGTGTATGTATCTTTAATCTTAATTTCATTTTATATTATAGTTTCTTATTTGCATTTAGTTGTTACATATCTTTATGGTGTATAGTGTGGTTTTTCAACACATGCATACAGTGTGTGAGAATCAAATCAAGGATATTACTAAATATATAATTTTCTACAAAGAATCTTACATCCTTGTGTCTGTTAAACACACTTCACCCTCATAATCCACTCCCTTCATATATGGTCACTGGTATCTATACTTTCCCTTTATATATAATGTATGTCCTCATACAGACATCATACACACACACACACACACACACACACACACACAATTAGCAGTTGCCTATGGAATTATCCAATCTCCAAAAAATGTTTTCTCTAGGTTACTGAAATTCTCTCTGAATTGCTTTTCATTCAATTGTATTTATAGATTTCTTCTTTCAACAAAGCATCCTTGTGAAGTACCATTAAGCCATTAACATGTTAGTTTGAATGTACTTCTAAGGTCACCACAGGACTCTCGAGGTACTGGATAGAGTTGGGTATTTCAGCCTAACAGTGTGGGAGGACCAATTCTCCTGGTTCCGGACTACCCCTCTATCCAAAGGCGTAACTTTAGCTCTCTACAAATATGATTAGATTACACTCATTACTAATGAAGAGTCCTTAAGAATTGCAAAGTGCCACATAATCAATTACTAATTTCTAAATGGAGTTTTAACAGCATGTGGTCATTACATTTTTACAATTCTAAAATTAGTTGAGCAGTGAACAAGTCATCTCATGACCATTTTTTATGTTTGCATGCCAATCAGTCAGACTGATGGATTTTGAAACAAAACTAACCATTTTTTTGATTTCTTCCTAATCAAGAGATATTTACTTGCTCATCCCATTTCATCCTGTTTAATCAACCTGCCTCTCTCTGCATCTCTGAGCCTCTGATCACTTTCTATGAATCAGTTATAAGCAAAAAATACATCCTAATTCCTTCCTCCAATGTATCTCTAAATATTTTAGAAGGACATTATGTGAAGAAACATTTGTACAGCATTAATTTGTAAGTACAGAATTAGTTTAAATTAAATAATTTAATAATAACAATATTCTTCATGATGTGCTGGGTGTCTGTACAGTTCTGACTTGTTTGATCCCCATGCAAAACCTACAAGGAAGGTACTATTATTCTAATACACACTTTGTGAATGAGGAAACTGAATTCAGGAAATTTTAAATAACTTTGACAAAGGTCAACTTTGGACTTAAAAGCCAAGTAGATATATTTATTGCATTTTGATTTCTCAGCAGTTGAAGTACTTATTTTGACAGAAAAGTCCTCTCAGACTAGAAATTGATAACTGTTCTTTCCGTAAAAAGCTAAAGTAGAAGTTATCCCGCAGCTAATAAAATTTAATCATGGAGATCACAGCAGGGTGAGTTTTTTAAATGTGCTTTTTCTACTAGGAAACCTACAGTGCCTGGCGCCCATCATCGTATTCCTAGCAAACTTTCTCAGCAGAGTAAAGAAACTTAGTCTAATTCTATCAGTTCTTCATACACTTAGAAAGGACTGCTGGACTACCTGGTGGCATAGTGGTTGGAGTGTCTGGATCCTATGTGGCTGACAGCACAGTTCAAGTCCTAAACCTGGTAGCTTGAGAAACACATCAGGTACATATGTGTGCTTACCTCAAATTCCAAGAAAATGGAGGATAAGGGATTGCAGAGTGGTCATAAACCAGCACCCCAAGGGGGTGATTTCTCACTTTCTCTGTCTCTGTCTCTCTCTCTCGTGCAGGCACACAAATCAAAAAAAAAAAAAAAGAAAGAAAGAAAGAAAGAAATGCTTTCCACAGATTTGGTCTGATCTCTGTACCAACATTAAGATTTTCTTAATCAGATAAGGTTTATGCAAAAATAATTTAAGTAACTTTAATGAGAAACATTTTTGCTGATACAGTCTAGTCACTAATGTTTGACACATTCCCTCATAAACAAACAAGAGCACAATATAGAGAAAATTAATTTTACCAGCAATTTAGTAACTTTTTCTTGTTGAAAATCTTAATCAACTTGGAAAGTTACCCCATAGATTATCAATTTTTTTAGAGAGATTTTTACTATAGGGCATGTATGCTCACCAGAGAGACAGAGAGAGAGAGACAGAAAACAAGAAATAACACCCTCCCCCGCCAGGGGTGATGGTCATGCTGCAATGTCTTCTCCTTCACTCCCCTCTCGAGGTGTTAGGCATGCACGCACATGCACCCAGCATGAGTTTCAAGCCAGGTCCAGGACTCCAACCACGGTTAACTACGTGGGAGTCCAGTGATGTAACCATTACAGCACCTGCTGCTCCCTAGATAATCATCTGAAAGAGCTCAGATGACTACATTTATGGATATCATAGATGTGTATTTGCCATTGCTTTTTGCTTTTATAGTTCTCAAGTTCGAAGCATCATCATCTGTTTGCCTCAGCACTGTAGAATAGTGAGCAAGTTCAACATGGACCTGAATTTGAACTGCTCCTATAAAGTGCATATTATGCTATTTCAGATTCCAACTAATTTTAAAGACATTGAGCTACAACTATGTAGCAGGTTCAATTCTAAGTGCTCTTTCATACTTTAATCTAGGTTTTTGGTTTTGTTTCTAATTACTCAAAACGCTTAAGTGACTGTTTCTCTTAAGATTTACACATAAAGTTTATAGTTATTTCATGAAATTTTATAATGGGATTTAGCCACTATTTAAAATACTTTACATATACCCCTCTTATAATAAAATGATCATTGAACAATGCTTTTCCGTAATTCTCAGTCACTCAGGTTCTAGGATTCAGTTTGATTAAGAAGAATAAAAAACTTTGGGACTAGCAGATGGCATAATGGTTATCTTATTGGACTCCCACTTAGTCGACTCCAGTTTGAGTACCAGACCCGGCAGCTTAAAACTCACACCAGGAGCATGTGCGTGAGTGTCCAAGATCCCAAGAGGAGAATGAGGAGATTACAACATGGCCATCCCCCTAGTGGCCGATTTCTTGCTTTCTGTGTCTCTGGTGAGTGCATGCACCCTACAGCAAAAATCTCTCTTTAAAAAAAAAAAAAAA
The DNA here is from genome assembly GCA_026018925.1 of Tupaia tana. Lineage (NCBI taxonomy): Eukaryota > Metazoa > Chordata > Mammalia > Scandentia > Tupaiidae > Tupaia > Tupaia tana. The sequence continues at coordinate 35,769,466 of JAKSZU010000003.1, forward strand.
AAAAAAAAAAAGGAGAAGAAGAAAAAGAAGAAGAAGAAGAAGAAGAAGAAAATCAAAACTCATCCTTAAAGAAAAACACTATTCAAATCTCAGGAATAGGGCCAGTCCCATGACCTAATGGTTAGGAACGTGGATCCTACATGGCTTACCACTGTTTGAACCCCAGGCCTGGTGGTTTGAAAAACATGAAGATTGTGCATACATGTCCCAAATCCCAGCACAATGGAGAAGGGATTGCACTATGACCAAACCCCATTTGGGGATGATTTCTCCTTCACCCTCCTCCCCACCCCCCCATCTCTCTCTCTTTCTCTAGTGAGCACACAAACCCACTGGCATTTTTTTTGATGCCAGGAATATTATGCTCCATATCCCTGACTCTGTATCTTTAAAATAAAAATGAATGGGTCTGTCAGAAACTGATTAAATTGTGGGGAAGATTTGAGTGGGGGAAAAAAAGTACTTACAAAAGAGGAAACACAAATTAGTTAATTTGTCAAATACTTCCTCACAGAAACCGTGAATGAAATAAATTCCTTCATGAGATTGTTTCGTAGCAGTGTCATTTTCATGCTTTTTATTTTGTTTTGAAAAATTATCTGGAAATTGTCTCAATTGTCAAGAACAATTGTGCTTCCAGATATATTCACAAATTAAGGCAATATTTACAGCATTTTTATATTGCAAGTGGAAAATATTTTTCAGTATTAAACAATTTATATTACTATTTCTGTTGTGAATATAAGTCTAGAAGATGCAGTAATGTAATGCTGATTCTATACTTTTCAGACTAGATGAATTGAATGCTCCCAGATGAAACTTTGAATTGCTCCAGATTCTGGTCAACAAGTAGTACTTTGAATCTTTTCAACTTTAACTATTTCAGTAATAGTTTAATCTTATTAGCAAAGAAAAGGGTAAAAAAAAAAAGTAGAAAAATTTTGCCTTAAATCTACAAGCATTTTTGGTGTTAGAAAGCTGGGGAGGGGAGATTAAGAAGTCAATAGGGAACACCAGGAGAATTACAATTGGCATCATAGATAAAAAAGAATTAAGTTATGATATTCTGTCATAATAATTGCTTAAGAGACTATGACTGGTAACTTAAAATTGATTGGTAAAGTTTGACTGGCATCACTGTTTTGGTAGCAAATTGACTATGTGTCTGTCTGGGAGAGTCTTCATATTTTTTCTGTAACCTGGCATAATAATTATTAGCATTCCCTTTTTTTCTCAAGAGGTCTTCCATTGGAACAGTAGGTTATGTGATCACTTTACTTTCTTAGAAGAATGAAATACAAATACACACATGCTTAGGAGTGCTTCTTCTCTGTCTGCTGAGCAAGAAAGTGAATGATTTGGAAAAAAAGTAGCAACAGAGAATTTTATCTACTTAATGCCTTTTCAAAAGACATTTAGACAATACTGAGTAGCAGCCACTGCTCAAGACAGAGAGACGGTACTCTGTAAACCACGCAGAAAAAGAAGTGTGTGTCAGGCCCAGAACCAGGATAAATAATGGCCACTATGTCTTTTGGTGTCTGGGTCTTTTTAGGACATAGACATAAGCAGAAAATAAATACTAATTCCCAGATTTTCTGACTCAGGACAACTGAGAGAGAGGCCAGGAAGGACACTGTTTTTTTCGAAAAGCATTCCAGGGAACTCAGATCTATGCCATCCATTGACTATGCTTTGCAACACTCTTCAGTAAACATGGACAAGGTCGTATTTGTTACTTTCATAGTAGAATGACATTTTTAAAATTTAACCTGAAGAAATGAATTTATAATAAAAGAAATCTGGATCAGCTGAGTATATGTCAGAGGAACACGGAGACACACCTCTTCTCCCCATAGAAAACCTACAATAGGTCGAAGATCTCAATTCCAATCAGCACAGTAGACAAGACTCGGAATTAGAGCATCTATTACTACTTCAATCCCTTCATAAAATTAGAATTTCTCTAATCATGGTGGGAGAACTGTGGCTTACTTCCATAAAAATCCCTCAGGTCCAAGGACATCAAGCATTGCCAGCGGATTCAAGAAGTTCTTCCAAGTTGTCATGAAAGATATGATATCATCCTCAATCATATCTACCGAAGAAGGCACCTTGAATGCTATACTTGAAATTTCCTTTATTCAGTAGAATTTACATAATCTTTAACAAAGTTTCCTCTGGCTTGATTTCTTTTTTCTCAGTAATATAATATTTACATGACTTAATTTTGACATCTTAAGAAGGTCCACATAAATATGCATTTTCTGTTAAATTTATGATATAGCCATGCTGAGTATATATCCTTGACATCGTGTCACCTTCTTGGTCATACGTTGACAGTATAATGTTATTTACTACAAAATTGCATTGACAGCATCTTAGGAACACTGTGACAGCATTTTAGTTGCCATCAAAGTTAATATTAAAAGCACATTTTGACAAAAATTATTTGGAGGAGAAAAAAGCAACCAAATAGGGCTTCAACATAATCAGCATAGATTTCAGAAAACAGTTTAACTATCTGAATGCTGCTTTGCAGTTTATCCCAGATTAATGGCAGGTGAAGGGCTGAACTTTACTAAGACTTTGTCTAAATATTCAGAAAGGAGATTTGGCTATCTCAGGAAGCAGGACAGAATTCAGAACCTCCTGATTTTATTTTTATGTACAAGGGAACATTATTACCTCCCCAACAGATTTTGCCATATAACTGTATTAAAAATGATAATACACATTGTCATGGATATGTAATAAGTATGTATCTAAATATATACATTTTAGTATGTAGTTAAGAACATAGACTACAAAAGTAAAGATGTTTTGGTTTCTTAATTTCAGAGTAGGCAGCAACCTGTTTACTCTCAGTGCTTCACTTTGGACACATTTCTGAGGCTTTTAGATTGTCGATATTCTCTCTTACACTTATTTGTCAGTTGCCCTAAAACCTCATGCCACTATATGTTTTTGGCAGCAGAAAGGAAGAAAACGTAAAATAATATCTAGCATTCGTAGAGTGCCAGGTATATACCATACACTGCACTAATCTCATTTCTTCAAGACAAGAAGCTTCTGGTGAAATACTCAGACTCTCCAGATGAAGAAACTAAGCCTTGGAAAGGAGAAATACTTTTTTAAAGATGCCTGTCCATTAAGCAGTGTAGTTGGAATTTGAATCAGTCTGGTTCCAGTTCGTATGTTATCATCCCTCTTTGAAAGAAGGGAAAGAAAAAAAGTAGGGCCAGAAATGTGTGTGTAAAAAGCAGTCAAGGACATTTAAAAATGCTCAGTGTTGCCCATTTTCTTTCCCAATTCAGAGTTCAGTGCAGGAGAAGATTCTCTGCCCCACAGCAATGGGTGAACCCAGAGTCCTCTGAATAAATATCACAGGTTGATCACAGTCAGCAAGTGATGTGTATATATGAAATGCAGCCACATTACCTCAAGAACTTAGATATGTTTTCAGTGCCAAATTCTTTTACTGATAACTAAGATTTTGCTAGGACCTTCCTTTTAAAAAAATACATATATATATATATATATATATATATATATATATATATATGTGTGTGTGTGTGTGTGTGTGTGTGTGTGTATATGTGTGTGTGTATATGCATATTTATATATGTGTGTATATATACATATATGTATATATACATATTTATATGTGTGTGTGTATATATATGTGTGTGTGTGTGTGTGTGTGTGTGTGTGTGTTTTGGGTATTTTGTTTTGTTTTTGCTGTAAGAGTGTGTGTGTCCAATGGAGACAAAGAGAGAAGGAAAGTGAGAAATTACTCCCTAGAGGAAACAGCCATCCCTTCTCCTCCATTCTCCTCAGGTGCGCGCACACACACACACACACACACACACACATTCTTCAGCATGTTCCTCAGGCCACTGGGTCTGGGATTTGAATGTCAGCCATGTGGATTCAGCACCTTAACCACCATGCCACTTGCTGGCCCAGGATCTTCAGTCCATAGTAAAATCCTGCCCGTGTTGCATCCAAGTTAAGTTCTGAATATCAGTAACTTCTTTCCTAAAAATTTCAGTTGCTGAGCAACTAAAGGACATGTGGGTAAGAATTTGACCTGAACCTATGGAGGACAGCAGTTATGTAGACTTCTTTATTATTTAGTTACTCATTACCAGGATATAAATGAACTTCTTCAAAGCATTAAATCTCCTCAATATTGGCCTGAGACCATTGATACGAGCTTATAGTAAGCCGAAAAAATAAATCATACTATCAGCTTTCACATAAAATTATTCCAAACACCACCAAAAACCTACTTCTAAATAAGGCATTCATCTGCACTATTTTTCAATTATAAACTTAGTGGAGTTCAATAAAACAAGTGATTTTAAGGGACTTTTAACTACATGAATTTGCTTAGTTGTGTTCAATTAAGCACTAGACATGGGAGCTGGAAGATTTCTAATTTAAGAAAATGTGCTACCAATTTGTTGCTTTCAGTCCAGAAAAAAAAAAAAAATTGCATTGTTTAAATAATTGACTTACAGACAGCTTCCACTTAAATCCCTGAATCTACTGCTAGAAATTATTCCTAGTGTATTTGCTTATGTAGCTCTTCTTTCTGCTTCTTAGTCTAGCTAAGGCTTGTTTGATTTTAGCTTTTTAAACCACTTTCTGTTTTATATATCTTCTGTATTATTTCTTAGTTTCAATTTTTATTTAACTCTACTGAGATCTTTATTATTCCTGTTTTTCATCAGTTTTGAGTTTGGTTTTTATTGCTTTTCTCTTGGAGAAAGGATAGTCTCTTCAATAAATCACTGCTAGAAAAGCTATATATCCATACTCAGACAATTAAACTGGCCTATCTCTCATAATATACAAAAATAAATTTAAAGTAAACAAAAGATTGTAAAGTAAGAACCCAAACTATAAAAATACTAGAAGAAAACATAGCAGAAATGCTTCAGGACATTGATCTGAGCAAGGAATTTTTTTGATAATACCTCAAAAGCTCAGACAAAAAACATAAAAGATAAATGGGATTCAATCTAACTAAAATACTTCTGCATAATAATGGAAAGACAGTCAAAAGAGCAAAATGACAATTAAAAGAACAGGAGAAAATAAGTGCAAACTATTCATCCAATGAGGGATTTATATCTGGAATATATAAGAAACACAAAGAGCCAGATAGGGGTGCAGCATAATGTAATCTTCCGTGAGGCTGACCCATAGTGGAAGGCTCTGGGTTTGCATTCAGAGACCTCTCTGAGCATGCTGGGTGTGCACATTCCCATACTGCTGGAGTGGACCGCAGTGTGAAGAGCCTGCTGGGGTAACTGTATCACTTTCTTACTTCTCTCTCTCTCTAAAAAAAATAAATAAATAAAAAAATAAAAATTATCTTATTAAAAAGTGGGCAACTGATTTGAAAAGACTTTTCTTATAAAAAAATCAAACAAATGGCCAACAGACCATACAAAAAAAAAATGCTCAAAATCACTAATCATGAGAAAAATGCCAATCAAAATTATAATGACATATCATATCACCCTAGTTAGAATGGTTATTGCCAAAAACAAAACAAAAACATTAAATGCTGACAACGATAATGAATGCAGCCAGAATCCGGGTGTTTAATCAACATCCCCCCTAGAATATATTCTAGGTGATGACTTTTTTCATTCTGTTTCATCTATGGGCACTATTCAATCCATTTTTTTATCTTTCAGAAATATATTTATATCTATTGACTGATAATTGCTGCCATATAAATTTTTATGGGTTTGTCTTTTAAAATATTTCCTTTATAATGATGATTTCTTAGAAAAGAGAAATGTCAAAGAGGAATTAATCAGTAATCTTGAACCAAAATTTTCATCTCTAATTTTATTAAAAACATATATTCAAAGACTGTCTTAATTACATAATATAGTAAATTGTTATTGTTACCTACCAAGTCATAGATTGTAGAAGTTCCACAAAAAGAATCACCCTAAAAATGATACCTAAGGTGAAGGATTTTGAAATATGAAGCAAGATTCTAAGTTTCCTTTGGAAACTATTATGTTACAAATACATTTTTTTCTTTTTATAAGTTTCTATAAGTAGGCAGTGGGATAAAGTAGAAAGAGTAATAGACTTAGAGTCAGAGACCTATATTTCAATATCTGAGGACAGAACTTCAATCCAGGGTCAGTCTTCATATATCAAGTATCCATGATGAGTATTAAGTTCAGTTCAGTTCAGTTCATTATTCTGAGTCTGATCTCTTCATTTTGTTGTATGCAACAAAGTGTGTCTTTGAAAAAAAATCGATTTCATTGGTCAAAATTTTATTTCTGATCATCTAACTTTTACAACAGACACAAATTTTAACTTTCTGGGCATTATGCATTTCTCCCATCCTGGACAATATAACCATAATGCCTTTTACTTTCACAGTCCTTTTTTTATTATTTATTTTTTTAGATATATTTTTGTTATAAGGCTCATGCACTCGCCAGTGAGACAGAAAACAAGAAATCACCCCCCAGGGGGTATGGCCACACCACAATTGCTTCTCCTCCAGTCTCCTCTCAGGATTTTGGTCATGCATACACGCGTACCCAGTGTGAGTTTAAGCCACCCTGTTTGGTTCTCAAACCACAGTTGACTACATGGGAATCCAGCAAAATAACCATTATGCCATCTGCTGGTCCCTTCACAGTCCTTTTCCATGCACACAAAAAATTTAAGACAGTTCAAGAGAGCAACTCCAGGTAATGTGCTAGGAGGCTAAAACATAAGGTTTTTAGATACTGAACCAGAGACTAAAACTGACCTAGGAATGCAAGTCTACAAGTCGGCCAGCACTAATGCTCTGATCAACTACGCACAATAGTAATTGGATAACTCATACAGATTCTCTCTTTTCATGCTCTAAACATTAGGATAAGAAAAAATGAAGAGTCATGGGCCTGGCAGGTGGTGTAGTGCTTAATGGCACTGGACGCCCACATGGCTAGCTGTGGTTCAAGTCCCTGACCTGGCGATTTTCTTCCTCACTTTCCCACTCTCTCTTTCTTCCTCTCTGGTCAAATTAAATTGAATAAATAAAGTTGAATAAAATAATTCTTAAAAAAAATTTTTGAAGAGCCATAATAGAAATAGGAGCTGAAAAATGCACACAAAGAAAAGTCATGGAGTATTACCATCAGAATGTGCCACAGGTAAAAATATGATTTTCTTTTAAAAGTAAATTCAATCTATGATAGATAAAAGATGTTTATAACAAAGAGTGAAACAAATGCTTGTAGTAAAAACAGAAATGAGAAAGTGTCTCTCTCAGTGGCAAGGAGGAAGGATCTCTTACTGGTTCTGGGTGAAGATTACAGGATTTTTCTAGATCATAAACTACTTCCTAATCTCTGTAATTTCTTCCTCCTTCAATATTCATGAACATACTCATGTCTTCTTTCTCATGTGCAATATAAACACAATCTTAACGTTGAAGTCACCTATGTGAGTCTATTTCTAGACATCAAAGTGGCCCAGCACATTTAAGCTGTTCAATTGCCCAACCATATCTTCTTTGTATGTGACACAACCATGGGGTTTAAACACTAGAGTTTCTTAACATGTCCTTTCAAAGGTTCTAGAAGCCAGAAGAGAGATTATGCTCCAGTCAAGAGATGACAGTACATGTCCATGTACTCTTTCATACTACAAGCAGCTATTAAGACATTTGCTCTTGATACACACAGTACAAGTGTAATTTAGTTTATTTAAAGTATACGCTATGACAGGCTGTATTTTCTTCCACGAACCACTGTACTCTCAGACATACTAAAATATCCTTGTCACAAATCAACAGACGCTATAAACCTAGGTTAGCTGCTCGAATATGTGCTCCTTCAGGGGACAGCAATGCAAGACAAGCTTCAGCTTGAGGTCATCACACATTTGATTTGTGACACTTTTCTTGTTAGGGTATATCCACTAGATTGGATAGTCTAGAAGTTTCTTACACAGAGTAATAAAAATAGGAAAGAAAATGTGCACACCAGGAAAAGAAGGAAAGGAGAAATTTAAAAAAAAATATAAACGTACATTAAAATGTTTACAATAAGACATAATTTATAAGACATTTTATCATGTTTTTTCTTGAATATAAAAGATCCTGTTTTTTTTTTTTCTTGAATGTAAAAGTTGTATCTTTAATATTACTTCAAAATATACCACTAGTTGGGGACCAGCAGATGGCATGGAGGTTAAGGCGCTGGACACTCCAGACCTGGTGGCTTGCTTTCTCACTTTCCCTCAGTCTCTCTCTGTCTCTCTCTCTGGTCAAATTTTAAAAAATAAATAAATAAATGAGTGGATAAATAAATAAATAATTTTTTAAAAATACCACTAGTGTCAGAAAAACTGCTTTATCTAAATATACACATCTATTATACTATAGTACATGAATGTTTTATTTATAAATACTCGTTTATTATTAATTATAAGTGAAAGTTCCTCAATATAGTCATAAGTTTTGCCTATCTTCTCAATATTCCATATATATATCAAGAAATCTACAGGGACCAGCAGTAAGCGTAATGGCTATGTTGCTAAACTCCTATGTAGTCGACCGCGGTTCGAGTGCCGGATCCGGAGGCTTAAACTCATGCCAGGCCTGTGTGCGTGTGTACCCAAGAACCCGAGAGGAGAATGGACGAGAAGGGACTGCGGCGTGACCATCCCCCCTGGGGGGTGATTTCTCACTTTCTATCTCTCTGTCTCTCTCTATCTTTTTGGTGAGCACATGCCCTATAGCAAAAATCTCTCAAAAAAAAAAATCTACATAGATTTGATGCAGTTTCAAAGTTAAAAAAAAATTCTAATGAATATCGCATTTCATTCATAATATCTTCATTATTGTCTCAGAGTTAAAACTAGAGCTACTGGCACACCCTATCTATTCAGATGAAACCATGAGACCACACATGTGAAGCCATTCCATGCTCAAGTGTTCAGTCCTAGAGAGGGAACAAGCCCAACATAGTCAAGATCCTAAGAAAAATTGGGTATATACTAGCCAGGACCATCTGGAGGATAAACAGCTCATGAGACTATCATATGAAACTGTTGAATGGAACAAAAGATAAATGTGAGTCCTTTTCCTCTTTGTAGCATCCAATAAATCTCCTTTCCGTCTTTTTTAAAGCAATCCATATAAATGAGATTAGAATAAGATCTTTCCTAGGACTCCTAAATCTTGCTCCTAATTTCAGAGACCACCTAAAACAACTTCTGAAACATTACTCACAGCCATCCTTTATGGTAGATATATGATCAAAAGACTAAAATAGCTTGCCCAGAAGGACTCTCAGTAAATGGCAAGAAAGTGTATGGGATCCTCGGCAACTAAATTCCAAAGCTCACTTCATACTATAATCTGCTCAGAGCTAAACTCTATTACCTGCTAAGCTTTATTACCACAGTTCGCTGTGATTGAGAAGACTCTTACTAGCCCACAGAAGGCACCTATAGAATCTACATAATAAACCTTACTAAAACAACTCTTTTCTTTAATTTTTTCCTCTATATACTTATTTCCCACAGTTTGTTGCTCCTGAAAGCCTAAAGCACTTTTCCTTTGCCTTGTTACACCTGTACAAATTTATTTTTCTTTCAATAAGATGCTTTATAAACCTGAAGTTTGCTTTTTGGTGTTGGTCTTTGTTGTGTTTTTTTTTTTTTTTTTTTTTTTTTTGAGAGACATTTTTGCTATAGGGTGCACATACTCATCAGAGAGACAGAGAGAGACAGAAACACAAAGCAAGAAATCACCTCCCCTCCCCCCCCCCGGAGGATGGCCATGCCCCAATCCCTTCTCCTCTCGGGATCTTGGGCACACACGCACATGCATCTAGTGTGAATTTTAAGCCACCAGGTCCGGGACTCAAACCATGGTCGACTACATGGGAGTCCAGCGATGTAACCATTATGCCATCTGCTGGTCCCTATAAACCTCAGTTTTTAACCACACTTTTGAATTAGTCATCACTGAGTACTACTCTCTTGGACATACATGATACCTCAGTTGAAATACTCTTTTTCTTTTCTCTTATTCATTGATTTTTATAAGTCTATCAATAATTTGCATGGCCCTAGGCAAGGTATCAGAATTAATAAAGGAAAAAATGTATATTATCTCCTTAACATCCACATTTCCTTTTGAAGTTCCTTTGATCCTTAAAGGTGAGACCTCATGTGTTTGAACTGAGCTAGAGAAAAAGCTGAATAAGAATAAAAAGGATAAGAGGCAGTCCCATTATTTTCTATTTTATTTTATTATATAATGTATTTACATTTAATTATTGTACATCTTCATGGGGAACAAAATAGATTTTCAAAGCATGCATTTAATGTGTGACAATTAAATCAAGGATAATGCCATATTCATCACTTTCAACAAAGAACCCCACATTTGAGATAGCTGGATCTATGTAATTGCCAATGTTTATTTCTTTCACTCACACGCGTTATGCCATTCCACAGCCCGCTTGCCCCATCTACGTGCATTCCTGTGTCTGCTAAATGCCTCTTTCCCTGATCTTCCTTGATCTCTTCTAGAACCTCCCATGTAGTCTCTTATATATATAGTTGTCCTCTCCATGTCTATGTCTTCAAATGCAAATAAACAACTCCTCTAAATAACTTAAAAGTATTACATCGTGGCTACTTTAGATACTGTATAAGATAAAAAGAATTAATTATTTATAAATAATTATATTATATTATAAATAATTCATTCTTTATCACCAGATGGAAAATGAGATGCTATAGATATATATTACAAGGTTGTGCATTTCAATATTATATACCAAGTGCTTTTCTAGAAAAAAGTGGGCAAAATGAAGCATTAAGCAATGAGAAAGGAAACTTTAAGAAGAAACATGGAGTATTAATAATAACCAAAATATAGCAATCTTCCAGAAGTCTTGAATAGTAACATTTTATAGTAAATCTCCATTTATATCCATTAACTGATACTGGTTTTAAATGTAAAGCCTTATGTTTATGCCAATAGAACAATCCTAACAAGATTAAAGTTAAAAATTACTTGCCATTCAAGACCTCTTTAGTCTTGGTCTACAAAAGAGAAATACTAATGATGAGCTACTTCGAATTCTATTCAAAGAAATTTATTTACTCTATTTAACAGTGTTGCCTTTGTGTAACTGAAAAAAATCACAAAGTTTGAAATCCTCAAAACTGATAATAAGAAAAAAATTATTTCTGTTGACATAAAATTAAAGTCACCATAGAAGAAAACTGACCAGTTAAAACTACCAGCAGATGATGTAATAGTTATGTTGCTGGATTCCCATGCAGTCAACCACAGTTCAAGTCCCACTGTAGCTTAAACTCATACTGGGCACATGTGTATGCATGCCCAAAATCCTGAGAGAAGAATGGAGGAGAAGGGATTACAGCATGGCCATCTTCCAGGTGTGTGATTTCTCGCTATCTCTCTGGCAAGTACACACACACACTATAGCAAAAAACCTCTCTATAAAAAATAAATAAATAAATAAATAACCCTACTATCTGCTATTTTTCTTTCAGAGTTTAAACAAAGGCATAACATGAATAATTTCATCAGTATATTCACTCAATAAAATTATTGAATTTGTTCATTCTAAACTAAAAAGCAGGAGTTAAATGTATAAGTACCTCCTAAACAATGAAGCATCTAAGGCCTCAAGAGCCAGGTCCCCACAGAGAAAACAGACTGGTTGTGAGAAATCCCAAAAGTACTCATCATGGTCTACATTGAAGGAACTGGAAGAATACATGAATGTATCCTCTCTCTTCCAGGCTATGAAGAAACAATTATTTTAATCATTCTACAAAGTCCAGAGTGTTTTACTTTCATATCAATTTAGATTTTAAGCTAAAAATCTGGTAAGCATGTAGCTTTTACTGACTTCCTGTTATGAACCAGGCCCGATGCATAGCCCTGAGGAACCAGATAAGTACAGGATGACTACAATCTTATAGCAGGTGATGTAGCATAGAGACAAACTCACAGGAGAGAGGGTGTCAAAAGAATGATGCTATTGGGCTGGACTGAGGTGTATATCATGCTGGGTAAAGTCTCTTCACAATCTAAATGATGTATAGTGATTTAATGTATGAATAATAAAAAATATATACTAAATAAATAAATAAATAAACATAAAAAAAGAAAAGAAAAATGAATGGTGCTATAACAATTATTGACAAAGGTGGATGATATAAAAACATGATAATTATAATAAAACATTTATTACATATTTACAATGTGCTAAGCACTATGCTGAAGTGATTTACAAGTAATAGCTCACTAAAGACTCTACGAGATAAATACGATTATATTATGAAGATCCCATTTTACTGATGAGGAATGGGAGATTTGGGAGGTTAGGGTTACTTACATAGTAAAAAGCAGAAACCCAGTCTGAACCAGGACTGGCCATCTCGCTATCCTGCCAATCAGTGGGAGGCTCAAAATCTACAGCAGACATTGGGTTCAGAAAGATTTTCTAGGGAAAAAAGTTTTCCTGGAAGTAGAAACATGGAACATATTATGGAGGTATGAAACAGTCCCAGAAGTGGTTAATTACTGGAGTGTGAGCCATGAGGGGGCCTCCGAGCCGAGTGAGAGTGGGAGCCCAGATGGGTCAAGAAGTAGTTTGAATGTTTGACTTCTTGTGGGCTACAGAGAGCCTTTAAATAATTTCTATAGGAGAGTAAATAACAGATTTGCCTTAAGGATCTGCTAGTAGTTATGAGTTAGTAGAATGGGAAACAATTAAAAGTAAGGAAGACTAAAGGAGTGAAATAAGAGCTGAATAGCACCAACAGCAGATAACAGTGCTATTATTTCATGTGTATAGTCTAAAACACAAGTGCTAAGGATATATTACACTCTGACACTTCTTCCCCAAATAACCCACCTCTGATAAATACAAAATTTTGAGAGCCAGCAGGTGGCATCATGATTAAGGTACTGGACTTCCACATGGCTGGCCAGGGTTTGTGTCCTGGACCAATAGGCACCAGGCACGTGGTGTCAAAATCCCACAAGGAGAATGGTGGAGAAGAGATTGTGGTGTGGCCATCTTCAGGATGGGGAGGTGGGGAGGTGGAGAGGTGATTTCTCATATTCTCTCTCATTGTCTCTGTCTCTTCCAGGTGAGTACATGCACCCTATGGCAGAAAAAGAAATTTAAAAAAAAAATTCATTCATCATGCATTTTCTTCCCCTGCCTCCAGGCAACATATCCTAAAATCTAAAATTGGGATTAGGTTATTCTTTCAAATAAGCAAAAAACATTATAATAGATTTATTTACTATCATATTTCAGAGCCAAGTAGAAAAGAATAAAAGTCCAGATGCCCAATGCCCTGGTCCATTTTTGTAATTCTCATACCTGCCTCCTCTACAAGATACAAAGCTCATAAAATTATATACACAGGACGCTAGGTCAATGACAAACAATCTGAAAGGGGGTTAGAAACTTAAAGTACTAGATAAATACAAATTGTTATTAAAAAATTCTGCATATTAAATATTTATATTTATCTTTTCTGTTTAATCATTCAGGCTGAGACTTAAAAGATTAGCAGAAAAATGGAAAACTGTTTTTAATCAATATGTGGACACCCTAACAGAAACCTTGAAATTAAAAATACAAAACTGCTCCAGCCAGAGAATATCCCTTTGTTATTGAAATCCTAAACCTACTTAGGCATGTATAGCATTTCAAGACTCTATTAAAATTAAAATAAAACTTGTGAAAGAAAGCTCTCGGTGCTACATATATCAGTTTGCTTTCATTTATGACAGCAGAGCTTCCATTACCAATATAAGAATGTATACTCGAGAACGTGGAATTCTTTCCAAATAGTTTTATTTTTAAAAACATCTGTCTTGGGTGCAGCAGGGGGCGTGGTGGATGAGGCACTACACATCCACATAGACAATCATTGTTCAAGTCCTACACCTGGCAGCTTCGTTTCTCACTTTTCCCCCCTCTCTCTCTGTCTCTCTGGTCAAATTAAATTTAAAAATAAATGAATAAATAATAATAATAATAAATAAAATTAAATAAATAATTCTTTTTAAAAACTGCTTTGGGACCAGCAGTTAGCGTAATGGCTATGTTGCTGGACTCCCACGTAGTCGACCACGGTTCGAGTCCCGGACCCGGTGGCTTAAACTCACGCTGGGCGCGTGTGCGTGCGTGCCAAAGATCCCGAGAGGAGAATGAAGGAGAAGGGATTGCAGTGTGGCCATCCCCCCTGGGGGGTGATTTCTCACTTTGTGTCTCTCTGTCTCTCTCTGTCTGTCTGGCGAGTGCACACGCCCTATAGCAAAAACCTCTCCAAAGGAAAAAAAAAACTGCTTTACCTAAACTAAGTATATATTTTTTTACTTATTTTTATATGACAGAATGAAAAATCATTTTGTTTTTAATTTTTAGAACTATAATTCTGGGGCTGGACAGTGGCACTGTAGTTATGCATGTGCAAGGAGATGCAGGATGCATGAGGCCAACCCTTGAGGGAGGGTTCCAAGATCCACATCTGGAGACCTCCCTGAACATACCATGCACACATGTGCCCATAATCTGAGGCTGACTGAGGCTGAAGATAGATCACTTTGTGGAGACTCTATTGGGGGCACCTGTCTCCCTGTCTCTCTGTGTCTCTTTCCCTTACTCTCTTTCCCTCATGGAAGAAATAAATAAACTTTTTTTAAGAATTATTTTTATTTAACTTTATTTGTTTATTTATTTGTTTGTTTGTTTGTTTAATTTGACCAGAGAGGAACAGAGCGAAAGAGCAAGAGAGAGGGGGGGGGTATGTGAGAAAGCAACCTACCAGGTCCAGGACTTGAACCACGGTTGGCCATGTGGGAGTCAGCACTGTTAGTCCCTACATTACCTACTGGCCCCAGAAATAGATAAACTTTTAAAAATGAAATATTATTCTACATAAGTTTAGGCTGGTTTCTTATAACTTTAAGAGATATATTAGTATCAGCAGTTAGCATAATGGCTATGTCGCTGAACTCCCATGTACTTGACCGTGGTTCAAGTCCCGGACCCAATGGCTTAAACTCACGCAGGGCACGTGTGCGTGCATGCCCAAGATCCCAAGAGGAGAATGGAGGAGACGGGATTGCAATGTAGCCATCCCCCTCTGGGGGGTGATTTCTCGCTTTCTCTCTCTCTGTCTCTCTCTGTCTTTCTGGCGAGTGCACGCGCCCTATAGCAAAAACCTCTCTGAAAAAAAAGAGAGAAATTTTGATAGGAAAAGGAAATTACCACAATTATTGTACTTCAGCTAGCGCTATGGTGTAAAAGTTGGTATACTTCCAAAATTCATATTTTGGAACCTAATAACCAATGTGATAATATTAAGAAGTGTACCCTTTGGGAAGTGATTCAGGCATGAGAGATTTATCTTCACAAACAGGATTAATGCTCTCAAAAGGGGATCAGGTTTAGGATTAGATTAGGGTTAGGGTTAAAAGAAAACACGAAAAATTCAAAAAAATGAAAAGGGATTCAAGGGTGTCCTTTGTCCCTTCTCCTAGGTGAGGTCACAACTAGAAGGAGCCATCTTATGAGGCAAAGAGCTAGTCCTCATCAGACACAGAATCTGCTGGCACCTTGATCTTGGACTTCTCAGCCTCCAAAACTGAAAGCAAAAAAAAAAAAAAAAAAATGTTGCTTATACATTACATAATCTAAGTCTTTGGTTTTTGTTTTTCATTTTGCCAGAGGGCAAAGGCACTTGCCTCAGTGAGAGAAAAATAGAAAGAGAGAAAGTGAGAAAACACCCCCTCCCCCCATAGGGAATGGCCATGCCATGATCCTTTGTCTTCCATTTCTCCTTCCTTTTGGGATTTTGAGCATTCATGCATATGCTCCCCATATATTTCTCAGGCCTCCGGTCAGGAACTTAAAATGTACAGTCAGCCATATGGGATCCAGTTGTCTTCACCATCATGACTGGCCCTGGCCAGGTTTTTGACATAAGGCATATGTGCCCACCGGAGAGAGATTGATAGAAACATGGAGAAGGAAACTGAGAAATCATCCCCTGGGGTGGATGGCCACACCCCATTCTTTCTCTTCCATTCTCTCAGAATTTGGGGCATGCACACACACACACACACACACACACACACACACAGAGTGCAATTTTCAAGCTGCCAGGGACTCAAACTGCAGTCAGCCATGTGGGAGTCCAGTGCCTTAACCACTATGTCATGTGCTAGCCCCCATAAGGTATTTCTTTATATAGTAGTCTGAGTGAACGAAGATAGATAAATATTTTAATGGATATGTTTATTGTTTGTGTGAAGTTATTATTCCTATTTTCTCTTTTTTTTTTTTTTTTTGGAGAGGTTTTGCTATGGGGCTCATGCTCTCTCCAGAAAGAGAGAGACAGAGAGACAGAAAGTGAGAAATTACTCCCCAGGGGGGATGGCCACGCCTCAATCTCTTCTCCTCCATTCTCCTCTCGGGATCTTGGGCATGCACACACACGTGCCCAGCGTGAGCTTAAGCCACTGGGTCTGGGACTCGAACCGCGGTCGACTACATGGGAGTCTAGCGACATAGCCATTATGCTAACTGCTGGTCCCTCACTTCTGTTTTCTCTATATAACTCCTTCTACTAAGATTGTTCATACTTTATATCATTAGATAATAACTATGATAAATTTAGTATCTACTAGTTTAATGTTTCTACATTAGACTATGTCTAATGTTAAACCACATATTGGAAACTCCCTAGATATTTAGCTTCTGAGATAAAACATACAGTTGATGGGCTGTATTTCTTATTCTCTTGTAAAAATATTACTCTATACCATATGTCCAAAGTATTTACTAGCTCCAAATCAGGATGAGGATGGCCTCAGTGAGTGATTTTCAATAAACTGAATCTGATATCACCATGGCACAGGAAAAACCTTCCTATTTTCTGTCTGTGCATTACTGAGTACATAAATA
Source organism: Tupaia tana (assembly GCA_026018925.1). Lineage (NCBI taxonomy): Eukaryota > Metazoa > Chordata > Mammalia > Scandentia > Tupaiidae > Tupaia > Tupaia tana. Next base: position 35,786,496 of record JAKSZU010000003.1, read on the forward strand.
CAACCTGTCAAATCCTAGCAGCAGCAGTAGGAAAACAGTAAGAAGCATGGACGTGAAGAGTCAGGAAATCGAATGTACAACTGTTCACTGAATACTCAGCATGTGTGGCATCCTGATAAGACAATGAGACTACACGGAAAATTGAGGGGAGGTAAGGCCAGATTTCAGAGTCTACAAAACCTCTAAGTATGGCTTCAGGGTGAATCCGAATCAGAAACAAAGCAAGCAAATCCTCAGTGAATGCGGCAGCTAAAAACAGGAAAATGAACTAGGTTATTACTAGAAAGAAATGCAGGGGAAAAAAAAATCAGAGAAAGTGATAAAATATCTGTAAAAATCTCAAGAAATAGGAGTACACAAAAGAACTTTAGTAGCAAACTTGTGTGGATGGGAAGGAAATAAGAGATCAGACACACTAACAAAGGCAATGCTTACTTAGAGACAAATAACATAACAGGCAGCACCTGGGACAGAACATTCTGGGAGCTTGACTTTTGATTTCTTGCTCCAGCCTTTTCAATAAAATACTTATGTATAGCTCTCTTGGGTAAATATATACTAAATTTAACTTTTTACCCATATCTGTGTCTAAAGGGAAAAGCTCCTAATTAAATAGAGAGCTGCTTTAGTATTATCTTAGATGAGTAAAAGAAAACGCACAGTGAAATCAACTAAGTTAACCAAAAAATGCTCAGTACAAATGCTGAAAATGTTTTTAAAATGTATATGGGCATCGTTATTTTTTCTGCAGCCCCCATGAAAATGTTCTCTTGCTACCTGTATAAAAAACTTTATAAGGAAGGAAAACGTCAAAAGCAAGGGAAAATTCAAGTTTATTTTTCTCCTTTGTGATGTCAGAAGCTGTACACGGTGCTTTACATATGTCATTTCAAGTGCTTTTGCATTATAACTGAGGTGACTATGTCTCTCAGTCCACTGAAGCTGGAAGAAGACATTTTGCAAGTGTATGGTGCAAAAGACTTGAAACCATAATTACTGTAGACATGTTTATTTGTGGATGGACAATTAAAACTTTTTATTCCTTTCAATCACATCTTATCCTCTTGCTATGTTTAACTGTATTAAAACTCCATGGTTTGGGCAAAGTGATGCAAAACTATGATATAATTTATAGTTGCTACAACTGAAATTAATTTATTATGTATTTGTTGTCAGAAAAATCATGACATAGTCTATGTTTATCTATACAAAATACATCATGACTTTTCCAACAACCCAATACATATTCCTCATTATTTTATATTTGGCTGATAAGAAATTATAACCTAAATGCTTCAAAAATAGAGTAGAAAATTAATCAATAATGTATTTAAAAGATTTCAAACCACAGAGGATTGAAATATATATATTCAGGAAAAGTTCAACTACCAGTTAATGGATCAAGATCATACAACCTATTTGTAAAGTTAGAAGATTCTCTACTTCCACTAATTAAGCTGAATGGGTTGTCTATGAACATACTAGATCATTTACTTGCCATAATAAAAATATATCTTTATTTTCTCCACACTTGAGAGAATAAACTTTTCTTTTAAAAAAAATAATAAACAGAAACCAGGGTCCATTGGCCTTATTTTTCAGTTGTGTTATTTGTATGATACATGAATCAAGTCATTTCAACACCCTGCAATTTTATTTATTTAATTATAAAATGTAAATAATGACACCTCGAAATTATGATGAAAAAAATTCTTACTTATATTCTTACCAAATGTTGACTTTCTACTGCAGATTCTGCAGAAATTGTTCTTTTAATGGAAAGGAAAATACTTGTTCAAACCAACAATTTAAAAAGAGTTATTCTCAAGTAATAGACCACATAATATTAAAAAACAATTCTCCAAAAGTTTTATGAGATTCTGTAGATACTTCTCAATTCCTTATATTAATCCCAGAGGTCTATTTTATTTCTTGAGTCTATAATGAAAATTTCCATAATTCTTTTTTTTCCTCCTTCTCTATGGTAAGACACATGTGTGTGCATGTGAGAGAAAGAGAAAGAGGTGCCACAGAGTCTAGTCATACTGCAATCCTCTTCCTCCAGTCCTCCAGTGCATCCAGTCTTGGGCATGTGCATAATATGTGCCCTGCATGCTTTAAGTTGACCCAGCCAGAGATTCAACCTGTGTCATCACCATATGGGATCCAGCTTCCTTGAAGCAGCACGTTGTCACTGCACCATGGAACTGGCCGAAATTTCCTTCCTTCAATCATGAAGACCATAATGTACAGGAAGACTTCTCTGAATACTCCTTTAGGACTCAGGAAAACACTTACTTAAGAACTCACTGTTCTTTTATTCTTGGAGGGGGGATGGGATTGGTACAGGGCATGTGTACTCACCAGAAAGAGAGAGACAGAGAGAAAGCGAGAAATCACCGGCCAGGGGGATGGCCACACTGCAATCCCTTCTCCTCCTTTCTCCTCTCGGGATCTTGGGCACACACACACATGTGCCTGGTTAAAGGTGGTTAAAGCCACCAGGCCCGGGACTTGAACTGTGGTCGACTACATGGGAGTCCAGCGATGTAGCCATTACGTCATCAGCTGATCCAAATAACTTACTGTTCTTAAGTTGTAAAAAGACATTATTGACACCAAAGAGTACAGTCTGAGGTCAGCTCAAGGTTCACTGACTATGGTAGCTTTAGCTTTAAGTAAAGGTAACTACTGTACTTACTTCACTATTGTTCAGGGCTGGTTTGGAAAGGGGTGGCAGGACCTGAAATGTTCTGCATAAATAAGAAGAAAAAAAAATCTAACATTTTTGAGAATAGCCCAAGAGAAAGGAGACAGTAGGAAACCAAAATAAAGTCCAATATAATGGGGAAAGAGGGGGCACCCCAAGGGACATGGCAAGTGAGGAGGACCATGTGTGGAGTAACAGCAGGAAGTTTCTAGGAAACTTAAGTGATTAGTTTTTAAGTTTTTTCAGGCTTTCTGCAATTACCAAGAGGTCAATGAAAGACTGCCAGGTGTGACAATCAGTGAGAACACTGTGGAATACTGTGGAGTGAGAATACTGTGGAAAAGTGAAGGGAGCAGGATGTGCAGAGCAAGAGATGAAGCCAAGAAGGGAAAAAGAAAGGACAACAGTAGAACGAAGACAAGAGTGCTCAGAATACCAGCTAAGAGGGAGGGCCTGGCAAAGACTCAAGTAGATGAAAGGTAGTCTATACTAATTTGCTGGGAATCATCAGGGCACAGGCAAGGGTACCACTGGAAATCTCTGCTACTCCTCATAAGGAGTATGAACGTAAATAAATTCTTTTTGGATTTTAAAATCAGATCGGCCTGAGGACACCAGAGGATAGGGAGACAGCAGGGCAATCCAGGGTGACACCTTTCAGTTCCAACTCATGGTTATTTCTCCAACAGCCTATTGGAAATATCCATATGGGTGCCAAAAAAAAAAAAAAAAATTCTTGATAGGAAAACTTGATTACAGCAACACATAAGTGCTTAAACAAATCACATTCATGAGCTGTTTAACTGAAGAGAATGACTTTAGAAATAAATACACTTTCACTGCATTCCCTTTTTTGCCAAATTATTAGCTCTTAAAATAGAAAAAAATGGGGGGTGTTCATTAGGTAGATGATGGCCTTATTATAATGAATTCTAAGTAGAATTTTCATTGTAAAATCATTTGTTCTAATTTAATTCATTTGGAATGTCTGGCAATTAAAAGAAGGGATGAGATAAAGTATTTTTCATAACAATATTAAATAGTCATTAAGAAGTTAGTAGTGAAATATGGATATCACAAATTTAATTTCTTAAGAAACAATTCTGAGCATCACAGATGTATTTTTACATATAAACAACCCATTAGCACGAGGAATTGAAGCTGATTATCTAGACTGGTGATTTAATTGTGCTGGTTTGAATAGTGTTCCTCCAAATTTCAAGTCTAGCACAACCTTAGAATATGACCTTATTTGGATGGAAGGTCTTTGCAGATATAATTAGTTAAATGAGGTCATACTGAAGATTTACTTAAATCTCTCAAAGAAAATAAGTGAATTAAAAGACAATTCACTCCTTCCTTAAATTCAGCATTTGCTTGTTTAATAGCATTACTTGAATACATATTAGTGATATATACAAAACAGTAATATCATGATATAATTTCTTTACCTTTTTTTCATTTAGCTTAATGAATTCCATCATATTCAGGGAAAAAAAAAACGTAAAACACACATATTTTAAAAGACTGTAATGCCTAAGATCTGGGTAAAGTGACAAATTCACAGCAGGATTACAAATCTTGTCTAATAGTCATATAGACCCTAAATCAATGTTGATTAAAACTATAAATCCTAACAAAGAAGTGGCCAATATAAGGATGACACAGATAAAATGCTCAATTCAGCCACTGTGCCGATAGCTAAGTGATTTAATGAATTCAACTCTTCTTACAAGCAAGGTATAATATTTTCTTTAAATTTTCTTTAGGAGAAGAAAAGAGGAATTGAGGTATGGAGAAAGAGAGAGACAGAGAAGCAACAGAGAAGAGAGATCAGATTTAGGACTAAAACATGTTCATGAATAGTATATTGATAAGAATTGTTTTTAATCAAAAACATGTTCTATGCCGGGACCAGCAGTTAGCATAATGGCTATGTCGCTGAACTCCCATGTAGTCGACTGCAGTTCGAATGTTGGACCTGGTGGTTTAAACTGACACCGGGCGGTGTGTACGCATGCCCAAGATCCCGAGAGGAGAATAGAGAAGGGATTGCGGCGTGGTCGTCCCTCTGGGGGGTGATTTCTCGCGTTCTGTCTTTCTGTCTCTCTCTGTCTTTCTGGTGAGTGCCCATGCCCTATACCAAAAAGAACTCTAAAACAAACAAACAAACAAACATGTTCTATGCCTATCAACTTTTGCTTTCCTCTGGCCCTTGATCTCCAGCTGCTATAGAAATATAAAAAGTGTATTTAGTATGCCGGAGGAAAAACAAACTGATTATTACCTAAAAACCTATTATGAATACAAAATGAAAATTAGTTAACTGTAATTAATATGGCTAAAAGAAACAAGGTCATTTGGTGAACTGGTCATTTGGTGAACTGGCTTTTGGCTGATGAGCTAGAGCCCATTCCTATGTAAGCCTGGCTCTTCTAAAGTGATGATAGCCAAAATTTTAATAGAATTTGGCTAAAGCCAGGTTATGCTTCATTTACATAGATAATGGTCCTCTCATCTGGTCCTCATTATACTGTGTTTCAATAGAATCCTCATTTGGAATCAGTTTATTTTTCATATCTTTCCACCCACTTATCATCACCTAGATTTCCCTCTTCCCACTGAGCACAGACTTAAAGTGAGAATAACAATGACTAGACTTTTTTCCATATTGCCTGATGTCTTCAGAATCCTCAAGAAAATTATATTATACTTATTCTGTTTTTTTCATTGAAGGTAACAGGCTCCACTTACTGGGTATGTAAATCTTTGTTAACAGGACTAAAATGTATTTGCTTGTATCATATGAAAGTTCCTCATAATCCATTTTCTATTATATATTCTCTGTTTGCTAAAAACTTGCCTCTTCATGGCCCACTCAAGTGTTTAGAAGAAATCTGGATTCTTCCTCACAACATTCTATTACAGATATTTGAACATTTAGATATGTCCCTCTTCATTGTCTCATCTCTGCCATTCTGATTGTTAAAGAGCCCGACACGATACCTTCTGGAAGGTCCTCTCCAAATCAGATCCTGAAATACTGAAGCAAACTATGTGAATGATAACACTTTCCCTGAGTTATCTAACTAATTTCATAATAACCAGTTGTTTTTCTGTAAATTTCCAGGAGTCATATTCCAAAGGCAAATTTCAAGCTTATATTTTATCTTTTAAAAAAATATGCACTACAATTTATCATATCACATTTCAAGTTTCTTTCTTTCTTTAGGATTTTGCCATAGGATGTATGTGCTCATCAGAGTCAGACAGAGAGACAGAATGTGAGAAAGCACCCTCCTGGGGGGATGGTCATGCCATAGTCTCTTCTCCATTCTCCTCTTGGAATCTTGGGCACACACGCACATGCACCCAGTGTGATTTCAAGCCATCAGGTTCAGTACTTAAACTGTATTCAGTCCAGTACCCTAACCACGATGCCACCTGCTGGCCCCCTGACATTTCAGTTTTCAAATCGAGGTCATAACATTATAAAATGTAACTTACAGTAGCCAAAAAAGTGGTGATATTTATTTTTAAAATAAATACTGCATTTGTGCCTAAAGTAAATAAATGACATCAATAAAATATGTAAATTAAGTAGATAATTTGCTATTAGGCATTTCTAATATTCTAATAAAGTTTCAAAGTACAGTTTTATGTGTGAAAGTTCTAACATTAGCACTGTGAGGTAAATCCTATCTTTTATTGAAAGGTATTTGAAAGATTTTAAATATTGCTGAAGCAGAACAAATAACATCTTTAACCAGAATAACAAAACACCTGTTTGTGAAAAAAGCATTCAAAAAGTTCTGCAGTCTTTCTGAAAACTGGACTAGTAGGTATGTGCTTTATTTTAAAGAGATGGAATGGTAGTATCTTAAATGTTCTTTCTTTCTTTATTTTCTGGAGAAGGGAGTTTATTTCCACAATAGGATACAGTGAGACAGGCAGCAACCATCATCAAACTGTCTTGAAAACCTCAATATTTTCTCAGTATTTACGGATACAAGTACAAGCATTGCAAATCATTCCTCATCGCAATCAGATTCAATCTCTTTCCCTTGAGTAATTATTCCAATTCCTGTCTTATTTCAACTACCCATTCCTGGTTTCTGATGTGATCATTCCTCAAACAGATCTACCTATGACTCAGCAGTTGGTCAGATTGTTCTCATTAGACACCTTTCTTAATTTCAAAATGGTTGCAGTTCTGTTAAACCTCAAGTTGGCCTGCTTCAATCCATGTTATCAACTATACCCACGATTTTATGTATTTATTTATTTTTTTAGAGAGGTATTTGCTACAGGATGCGTGTGCTTGCTAGAAAGACAGAGAGAGACAGAGAGACAGAAAGTGAGAAATCATACATGCACATAAGACCAGCATGAGTTTAAGCCACTGGGTCCAGGACTCAAACCATGGTCGACTATATGGGAGTTCAGCGACATAGCCATTACGCCAACTGCTGGTCCCTATACCCACAATTTCTATCAAGGTAATATTTTATTCTGAAAAGGTTGAATGGTCACCCCAGTCACTTCTGGTTTTACAGAATGATCAGGTCATGAGCTTTGATATATTCAGAACACAGTACCAGAATCCTTTTGAATAGCAAGTACCCAAGCAGTAAAGTCAATAAACTATAACAGTAGTTAACAATTTTCCTATTCCTCTAAATATATTTCTTAGCTACCTGGGAGCCAGGAAAACATGTCAGAAAATCAGTCAGCAGTCTCCTTTAAATATAGGATATGTGAATCTAGAGTGATTTGTAACGAAGATGCCTGTTGTCTCATTTTCTCAACATTTGTCTCTACTTGAGAGGATATATTTATATAAAAAATGGGAAGTATTAGTTGTCACACAAGTACTACCTTGTTCAGCTAAAATATCTAACACCATTCTATTGTCTAGTACTGCTTTTACTAGAGACTCCAAAGACAGCTGCAAATTATTTATAGATTTGGGAGTTTTATTAGCCAAGATCAGCACAGTCTTAGATAATTTTTGTAACACATGTTGGTTGGCTGCAGCTCCCCATTAAGGATAACAAAGCATAGTCAAAGAAATATTCATCCTCTTCAGGTATGCCCCCCCCCCCCCCAGTAAATCCCTCTGAGTTATGGTAAAAAGCTATCAGGTCCAGTAACTACTGGTCCAGTTGCTCAGTCTCAGAATTGTGGAAGAAGTTATAGACTGAGAAATCTTAACTAAAGCATTACTTTCCCAAGCCATCCGAGGGTTACAAAGCTAAATAATTGTCAAGAAGCTCAGCTTTCCAGGTGTCTTGGCGTTCACTCGCCTCTATCTCGGGTGGGCATGGTCTCCCCCTGGTGTGATGGATATATGGCTTAATTCCCTATAGCCAATTGTACCCAGAGCTTCTTAACATTCAGCAATTCTCAAGAAACATAGGCAAAGACTACACTAGGATGTAGCTCAGATAGCTATAATTTCAAAACATGTTTACAAACTTTTTTCACTGGCAGAGTTCTCAAAATAACAGTTCTTGTTATCAGATATGCCTCCATGGCCTTCCTGTCTCAGGTCAGGGTTGACACAAATTACTCCATTTTGATTTTGAAAACATTCACATTTCTCCCTCTTGATCAAGATTGCTCTATATAAGCATTATTCATCATTTATTTAAGAATCATACTTCAATTGTCCCTTGGTGCCAGGATGGATCTGTCCCAGTTGGTCTGGTCATCCTGCACCAGAGAGAAGTGATTGATGACTAGGAGTCAGTGCCAAAACCCTTTTTGGCCACATTTGAGCAACCAGGGAGGCTTGGAGCTAGTGGCTCTTAGGTCAAGTCTACCCAAGCCCATTGATCTTAAACTTGTCAGGGACCCAAAAGCAAGTGTGTCTGCTCCCAACCTCCATTTCTTACTTCGACTAAAGCCAGTGACATGTCTTGGTGGAAAATACCCAGAGTCCCAGAAACTAAACTGGTTCTGACAATTGCAGGTAGTTTTCAGTGATAATTGTCAACAATCATCCTGCTCACAGTGCCAACTGTTACCAGCCAACTAAGTCCAGCTGTTTCTTCTCATGGTCAGTGAAATGACAGGCAGAAGATGGAAAAGAAGGGAGTTTATTTCCACAACCAGTTACAGTGAGATATGCAGCAAGTACCACTATACTGTCTCCAAAAGTTGAAATATTTTAATATAATGTTCAATAATGGCTATGTCGCTGGACTCCCATGTAGTCGACCGCGGTTCGCGTCTCGGACCCGGTGGCTTACAACTCACGCCGGGCGCATGTGCGCGCGTGCCCAAGATCCCGAGAGGAGAATGGAGGAGAAGGGATTGCGGCGTGACCATCCCCCCTGGGGGGTGATTTCTCGCTTTCTGTCTCTATGTCTCTCTCTGTCTGTCTGGCGAGCGCACGCGCCCTATAGCGAAAAACCTCTCCAAAAAAAAAAAAAAAAAATATAATGTTCAAGTAAAATAATGCACTGTTGTTAAATATGTTTATATATTTTATATATAAAACAGACATTGTATATTTTTAATATTCAACTTCCATTTATCTTTCCTTGATCTGATATGCTGTCAGCTCATCTTAAAAGAAGCACAGCTAGAATAAGACCAGAATGGAAAGGACAAAAGGTAAGCATAGATATGATTAATTTACATACTTTTATACTATTTTCCAGTTCTGGGGTGGAAAGATGTTTTTTCCAACTGTGTAAATATTGCTGAGTCACTCTTTACCACTTATCCCTTTCCTCAAAATACTAGACTTGTGGATATAGGAAGGTGGCATTCCTCTGTCCACAAAAGCAAAGAGAGAACCAATGAGAGAAATTAGGACAAGATTCTGGTTTGAGTGAGGTGCTGTTTTTTTCATTATTCACCAGTTGCACTCATGTGCATGCACATGAAGAGACAGAGGCAACTTCCACATGGTCTGGTCATGCCATGATACCCTGTTCTAATCCTCCAGCCCATTGAATCTCAGGCACGCCCAGAAATGTCCACTGTGTTTCAGGCTGACCAGGCAGGAGAGTCCAACCATGATTGCCATGTGGGATCAGCCTCTCTCGAACAGCTCATTACCACTGCACCACAGAGCCAGTTTCTTAAGTTATTGAAGACAGGGGTGGACCTGGAGTAGTGAGACTTTGAACAGACTGCCATTCAATTAAGCATTCTTCAAAACTATCCTCAATCATGATTAAACACCATATATATGCTTTGAAAAATCAAATTGTACCCCCCAAAAATATGTAACAATTATATATGTAAATCAGAAATCACAATTTTAAAAAATTCTCAATTTATTAATGAGAGCAGTTTTAGTTAATGAAGTGCTATTCTCATTGATTGGTACAAATGGAATACAAATAAAAATGTGTTAAAAACTATAGGAGCCAATAGTGGCACAATGGTAAAACACAATACCCTGTGAGACAGACCCTCATGGAAAGTTGCCAGTTCACATCTGGAGACTTCCCTGAGTACGCCAGGCTTATGAGCGCCTGTGATCCATTCTGGTTAAGGCTGGGGTAGATCACAGCATCAAGGTTCTGTTAGGGTGCTGTCTCTCCATCTCACTTTCTCTCTGTCCCTTTCCTTGTTTCTCACGTATGAAATTAAAAAAAGAAAACCTAAAATATTTTTCAATGAAATCATAAGGGCAAGGCTCTGATCAATAGGTTTAGTATCCCTATAAAAAGAAATGTTAGAGAACTTACTCTTTCTCCCCATGTAGACATACCAAGGAAAGGTCATTTGAGGATACAGTAAGAAGGTCTACAATTCAGAAAGAGAAATGATGGCCAGAAACTAATTGCACTGACACCTTCATCTGGGACTTCTAGCCTCCAAAACTCTTAAAAAATAAAGTTGTTTCTTTAAGCCACCCAATATGTTGTATTTTGTTATGGCAACCCCCAAAGACAACTCATTCTTTCTCTCAATGAGGACATGAAGCCTCCATCCAAAAGATGAGGGAATAAGCCTTCTTAGAGGCCAATTCCCCAGCTTCAGCTCACTAAAGTCCTGCCAATATCTTGCCTGCAATCTCATGAAAGACTAGTCAAACCCCTTCCATGTTCCTGAGCCTCTGAAATTGAGTGATAATTGTTTTTTGTTTGTTTGTTTAAGTTACTAAGTTTATCTTTTTAATTTCTTGTGAATCATGTTTACTATACTTACAAATGAATCCAAGCCTGGCTCATTACTGTGCCGAAGTCACTGGCAAACTTTAAGTTGATGAGGATAAAAAGATTTCAGAACTGTTTCCAGTCCCTTTTTACCCCGCTTTATCTTTTGCCCTGCCAGCATTTTATTTTTTTAATAATACAAATTTCGCCCTATTGAATTCCAGTTTAAAATCCTTAGATAACTCTCTATTGTCTGCAGATTAGAAACCCAAACCATTTAGAATAACACACTAGTTGTCTTGGTGGCCTGACTTTGGTACTTTTCCCTGTGTCATTTAGCCTTAGCCAGAGCATTTCCAGGTGCCTGTTTTTCTTGATAATAAGCTCTCTGAGTAAAGAAACATGGTCTTATTCATCATAGTGCCTGACATACGTGCTCATTTGTCTGCCCACCCTAAACCCTCTATCTTGATTACTCCAAGTTTTGTGTCTGTCCCCATCTACCAAAGAAAATATGATCTGATCAATATATAATCCCAGTGTCATCTCTCTTCTTGATTCCTAATCTTAAAGAAAAAGGACTAAGTTTTCCCTACATAACTTTTATGACACTTATGTCATAATAATATATTTATATTTAAATCTTTCCCACTGGACCTAGGATAAAGGCTATGATTCCTTTTTCTTGGCCATAATAATTACTAAATTAAACTAAAGCCCTTATCCCCATACCCTAAGACCTTTAATGCAAAGATCCAAGTCACACTGTGTCCTGAGTCTCCTTCTACGAGCCCTTTCCATCTTACTGAAGGACATTTTTCCACTGCATAGTTCTCATCTTCTTCCTGACTTGACCCAGCCTACAATACTGTGCTTCTCCCTAAATCCTTAGTTTTGACTGGCTACTTTTTGCAGCACCCCTTTAAGATCAAACCTCAGACTTAAACATCAACCTAGAGAGCACAAGCCCCACTTACATTCTTTTAAGAATTATTTTGTTTTAATTTATTTTTTTTAATTTGACCAAAGAGACAGAGAGACAGAAAATGAGAAAGCAAACGTCCAGGATTGGAACTCAAACCATGTAGGAATCCAGTGCCTTAACCACCACACCATCTGTCAGTCCCCCAACTTATATTCTTAACTCTTACTATCCATCCTACCAAGTTACAGAGCCATAGAGACAGAGTGACCTTGGTCCACTCCTCTGACTCCCAAGAACTGACCATTGCTAGGATTTCATTTCACTCACTGTGTTCCACCTACACTATTCAATATTAGGTACAAAGAGAAAATGCAGTAAAACTGAGTGGGTTAATTTCTTACACAATAGGACTGTCTGGCCATGCTCCTTTGAAGAGTAACCCACCATAGTCAGCTCATATTATGTTCAGCTCTAAAGACAAAGAACAAAGAAAGCCATTTTCTCTCCTATTTCTTCTTTATCTACCAGTACTGAGCTTCAACAAGTGCAGAGCATCTTGCTTCACACAGTCAGCTCAAAATACGGCAAACACATCTTTATAGCAAGGCATTTGGCAAAGCTTTTTCTGACATCATCAAACACAAAAGTGGAGCAATATAAGTTATATGTAGGAACAATTCAGTGGACATACACATAGTTAATTGGTCATCTCCAAAGGAACTAAATAACATGTTAGATATTTTCCTAGAGTTTTCTAGTCATGTATAACATGGCTTGGTCTCTAGCCTTTTCCCATTCAACATTTAATCCCTAGTGTAAAGTTTATCACTTTTGGTCACATGACCAAGTCATTGTAAATTCACTGGAAAAGGAATCAAGATTTCACAAAATCTCAATGTTAAAATAATTTACTATATATTTTCATACAAAATTTGGTTAGAAAAGTGTAAAGTTTTACACTAGAATACATGATAAAGCATTATTTCTTTTTTTAATTTATATATTTTTTATTATTATTCATACATTAAATCACTATACATCATTTAGGTTGTGAAGAAACTTTACTTTTCAATGTGGAGTCTATGCCTTAATGATAGACCTTATGAGAAAAAAAGGGCTTTTTATTAAATATACTCTTCTAATATATACCTTTTTATTTGTTTGTCTGGCTCAATGTTTAATTTGCCTAGAAGAGACTACAATGCACAGTAAAGATTCAGTGAATATTGTTTAAATGAATGAGTCAGGTGTGAGTCCCAACTACTACAAAAAGCCATTAAAATCTTAGGCTGTGTTAATAGAAATGCAGACAAAAGAACAGAGGAGGAGAGAACCCTGTTCTACTCTTGATAGCCAGATGACAACTGTGGTAAAATTATGTCCAATTCTGAACAACATACTTTATAGTGAGTGTAGAAAGCCAGGTTCTTCATCAGGCAGAGTGATGCTAACATTTGAAAAGTAGCAGGAATCCTAGAAGACATGACTGGTGATAAAACAACAGAGTCATTATATTTAAATGTACAAAGAGCTATTTATGTGAAAGATTGGTTAAGTTCATACCAAGTGGTACCAAAGGGGAGAACTAAAACAAGGACTGGAAAGAAAAAGGAAAAAATTTCTTGGAAGTAAGACCTGTTCAAAAGTACCAGAGAACCCTTAAAAACTTGCCTCCTATACATTACTTGGAATTACATTAAGGAAATTACTGCCAAAAATATTGGAGGTGGTAATAAGAATATTATAAATTATTAGCCTGGAAAATGTTTGAGATATCCTCAATTCTCAGTCCCTAAGTTATTTCTAAATAAAATGATATCAAAACTGAAAAATAAACATTCTTACCATTTACAAAACTCATGAAAGGGTAAAGCAAATAATATAAAAAACTTGTTTGGGGGTTAAATTATATATATTTCAAGAATATGGCCCTGGGGACCAGCAGTTAGCGTAATGGCTGTGTCACTGGACTCCCATGGAGTCAACCGCGGTTCACGTCCCAGACCTGGTGGCTTAAAACTCACACTGGGCGCGTGTGTGTACGTGCCCAAATCTCAAGGGGAGAATGGAGGAGAAGGGACTGCGGCATGGCCATCCCCCCTGGGGGGTGATTTCCCGCTTTCTCTCTGTCTCTCTGTCTGTCTGGCGAGCGCACGCGCCCTATAGCAAAAACATCTAAAAAAATTTTTTTAAATAAAAACAAAGAATATGGCCCTGAAGGAATGTAATGAACTAGAACAATGCAGTCATATAAGTGTATTTAATTTTCACCTCTTACTTTCAAGAAATATATTTATAAGTAGATGATTAAAATTATTTTACTCTAATTATTTAATAATTAACTGATAATAATTAAGCATGGTAATAAAAATAACGAATTTATAAGATACTAATGTAAAAAGAGACCCTGGCAATTAAGATAGAAAAATCCAATTCTTTATGAAAGTTCCCCATAGCATCTGTCTAGACTCTGATTAAACACCTGCAGTATTAAGAAATTTATTGCCCCAATTCATTTTGAGGTCTAATCTAATTGTTAGAAATTACTGTTAAGTCAAATGTTCCCTTCTCATAATCTCTACCTATTCATTCTACTCCTGTCTTCCAGAGCTTCATAAAATTAATCCAAACCTTGCTTAATATGGAGCTCTTGCAAATAATCAAAGGCAGCTATCAAATCACTAATTCATACATTCTCTAAGCAAAATGCCTTCAGTTCTATTATTCCCAGACAGTGCTCACAACCACACTCATTGCCTAGCCATACATATTCCTCAACTTGATTGAAGTATCTCTTAAAAGTGAGTTTTTCAGAACAGAACACAGTTCCCTGGAGAAGTCTTCCCAGCCTGGTGTCAAAAATCTCTATACTGCCCTTCAACATGAAAAGATGGATAGTCAACTCCTGTTTATGCAAGATCACAGAAAGCCTTGACATAAATTGAGCTTGTTTTCAAGTCTAACTAAACTATCTCTCACTTCTCAATATAAATCTTCGCATTACTTGGCAGTGGTAGGTGACAGGCAAAAACCTATGTAAGTATCACCATTAGGTCCCCATATATTTTTCTTGAAATTATGTAGGGTATAGCAATTAGTCAATAATATATAGGATGCAATAATTACAGCCATTTACAGATAAGAGCCATGAGACACAGATAACGTGATTCATTTAAAGTCGCAGTCAAGAAGAAACAAGTCTAGAATTACCTAAATCTAATGTGTTGTACTTTTCAATACACCATGCTGCCTTCCAGTATATTTTCCATGATCTCTATCTATAGCATAATTTATAACAAATAAGAATGTCCATATAGTAACACAGAATTGAAGAAATAAGTTTAAATATTTTTACGTCTGTTTCTTATTCTTATCCTCTTGTGTATGTTTTTTTAAATACATGAGCACAAGTTTGTGGGCTTGTTTAGTACTTCCTAAGAACAAGATTTTTTTATATAACATTTTAAAAAGAAACTGCCTTTAATCGAAGCTGGCAGGCAATTTTTCTTAAGGTCTAGAATAATGAAAGTAGCATTTTTATGCTAAGACTCTTGAGACTATAAACACAACAGAAGAATTTTATGGTTAAACAAAAAACTATGAACCATGGATTCAAAATTTATTAGCACAGACCTAACAGCCATTAAAAGATTGACTGTAATAGAGTTTCCATCAACTTTTCAACTCCTTTCCAGCAGGAGTTGACTGGTCCATTTGAGCCCTAAGCCTATGTCTGCAGAGAAGGTTCACACTGTATCCTGCCAGATGCTGACCGTGGCTAATGCTGAGGAAGCAACAAGAAGGACCCTAAATTAGAGAATTTGAAGAACTTGATATGTTTAAATTACGTATCACTCAATAGTCCTAGAAAATCTCATTTTCTCATCATCTCAGAGACATGCAGATGCTCCTACAAATATTTATTTTTAAAAATTATTGTAGTAATTTGTGGAATGATGTCACAAAGTCCATTTGATAGAGAATTATTTTCCCCCTAAATTTGCTGAGCTCTTTACATCTAGTTCTGGTGCAGCTTTAGAGAGGGGAAAAAAGTGCAAATTTGTCATTTCTGCATACTAAATATCTCTCCAAATTGGGTCACCCTTGTCAAGTATTTCAAGGTGACCACTGTGCTTAGCAAAAGATCCGTATTTCATAAAAGGGTCAGCCAACATGACTCAACCTCTCACCTTACCTGATGGTAACTCTCTGTGGTTATCTGAAGGTCCAGCATCTTTCTCTGTCATGTTTTACTGCATTCTTTTGCATCTGTTTCAGGAACCTCATGTGGCCCTATTTGACCTTGTCTACACTCCACAACCAAAAAACATTTTTTTCCTATAAAATATTCATTAAGTTGTGAAAGAAATTTTTCCTTATGGTTTATTCTCCCAAAGACATTGAAGAGGGAGACTTTCTTCCTCCCACTAAAGAGGATTTAATCATTCTTCCTCTAAAGATGGGTAGTTTGCAGAACCACAGTAATTAATTCCTTCCAATTTATTGTGAATAATTTGAAATCACGGAAAGAGCATTGAACTTAAAATTGGGAAATGTAACCTTGAATCCAGTCTCTGCTACTAGCTTACTAAAGTCATTTAATCTCTGTAGTCTGTTTCTGGGTTTTGTTCATTTTTAAGCATAAGAACATACCTATTTCAAAGCTATTGTGATAACAAAATAAGTAGATAACAAAAGCATGTGAATTTTCTAACTAGAGGTATGATTTTCCTGAGTAAGTCTATTGATTTTTAAATCTTCAGACTTCTGACCATATTGTAGATATTAATCAAATAAAAATTAATATCTAGGAAAATAACAGCTAACATGGTAACAGTTGGTGGTAAAATCACTACTGAGCATATTAAATGGGTGCTACTGCAACACTTTGCATATTAAAAACATTATTAGAAAATATCATAGGAGAATTATTTCCTCCCAAACCTTTTTCAAAATAAAATCAAGAAGGTTTATTTCTAAAAATCCATATTTTATATTCCTCAGTCAAAAATAAAGACTCAAAACCCATAGCAATCAAAAACTCAAGTGCAGACTTACCATCTCTAAGTCATAGGGAATGAAAATTTAATTAGAAAACATACTCCCTCGGGTTTCACTCACTTCCTTTTCCCATCACTTTATTACTAACCATCACCACAATTTTTTCTTGATTGATATATGATAACATGTCTTATTTTTGATGAAGTAGCTATTGTTTTAATACAGATATAGAATGTTCTTGACATCAAGAGATGTCTACTTTATCTTCTTTAAAAAAAAAGTTTTCTGCAATTATGTCACTAAGAAAAAGGGGAGAGGAACAGCAAGTGGTATAATGGTTACATCACTGGACTCCCACATAGTTGACTACAGTTGGAGTCCCAGACCCAGGGGCTTAAAACTCACACCAGGAGTGTGTGCATCCATGCCCAAAATCCTGAGAGAACAATGGAAGAAAAGGGATTGTAATGTGAACATCTCCCCCAGGGAGTAATTTCTAGCTTTCTGCCTCTCTGTCTCTCTGACAAGGACATGCACCCTATAGCAAAAATATCTCTCTCAAAAAAAAAAAAAAAAAAAAAAAATGGTGGAGAAAGATCTGGATTACTCCAACTTATTCACAAAATTAACAAAGCTAGCCCAGCTCCATTGGCATAGTGATAGCACAATGCTCTGTAATGTGGGAAACCACATGAAAGATCAAGATTTAGTTCCCAGGTGGGGTTGCACACGCCTGGAGTGCATGCATGCCCCTGTGTATATGCTCGGGATCCTGACTTGCTAAGAAAGGCTAAGAGAAGAACATAGCGTAAGACCCTACTGAGGGTGCTTTCCTTCCTCTCTCAATAAGTAAATAAAACTTTAAAAAGTTAACAAAGTTCCTCTTTTTTTGTTTGTTTGTTTGTTGTGTTTTGTTTTGTTTTGTTTTTATTTGGGGGGAGGCTTTTGCTTTAGGGCATGTGCGCTCGCCAGAAAGACAGAGAGAGAGAGACAGAAAGCAAGAAATCACCCCCCGGGGGGATGGCCACGCCGCAATCCCTTCTCCTCCATTCTCGTCTTGGGATCTTGGGCACGCACGCACACGCGCCCGGCATGAGTTTAAGCCACCTTGTCCGGGACTCGAACTGTGGTCGACTACATGGGAGTCCAGCAACACAGTCATTACGCCAACTGCTGGTCCCCACAAAGCTCCTCTTGCAATAAGATGGTCACTACTTATGGGAAATATAAATAAGAGATTGCTGTTATTAAGAATATAGATATTTATTTTTGCATTTCTATAACATCATAATGAAAGAAAAATTATTTTCCATAGAAATATCGGAGCAATTCCTGAGTCAAGTTCTGTCAACCCTCAGAAAAATTAAAGCCCTTAAGAGTGGTCTGTTTAATGAGACCAAGAAAAGTACTAAAGATCATGGGGACCAGCAGGTGGCGTGGTGGTTAAGGCACTGGACACTCCCACATGGTCGACCAGGGTTCAAGTCCTGAATCTGGTGGCTTGCTTTCTCACTTCCTCTCTCTCTCACTGTCACCCTCTGTCTCTCTCTGATCAAACTAAAAAAAAATGAATGAATAAATAAAATAAATAATTATAAAAAAGGTTTGATTTAAAAAAAAAAAAAAAAAAGTACTAAAGATCTTCATGGATAAAATCCGAATAGTGGAAGACTTACTCAGAAATCTTAGTACACTCGTGTATTTATAGAATTAATATATTGGGTTTACCCAGAAGGCAATGCTTCACTCTCGGGTCAAAATGGCGAGCAGGCCGGCCATTTCAGCATCAGGTCGGTGGCTGGATGGTATTCGAAAATGGTATTTCAATGCTGCAGGATTCAATAAACTGGGGTTAATGCGAGATGACATGATATCCGAGAATGAAGATGTGAAGGAAGCCATAAGAAGACTTCCTGAGAACCTTTATAATGACAGGATGTTTCGCATGAAGAGAGCCCTGGACCTGACCATGAGGCAGCAGATATTGCCTAAAGAGCAGTGGACAAAATATGAGGAGGATAATTTCTACCTTGAACTGTATCTAAAAGAGGTTATTCGGGAAAGAAAAGAGAGAGAAGAGTGGGCAAAGAAGTAACTAGATTGCAATCGTGGATGCGGTTGTTCTTAAAGTATTTTTATGAAGTGGGGGTTGAACCTGAAAAATTTAAAAGTAATTTGGTCAGCAGGTGTATTACTTTAAATAAATGTCTATTATAAACAAAAAAAATTAATATATTGGCAGTATAAAGAGAAATAGTCTCATTATTAATACAAGCTGTTCTTCTCCCGAGGAATAAATAATAAAATTACTGAAGATTGGGAGGTCTCTGAAAAGACATACAGTGAGTCTTCTGGGTTCATATTTAAAAGAGGCTAGCTAAAATTTCCCAATATAAATGCTTTTTGATGTTGGTAAGAGGGACCAAGGAACTGAAATTCCAAGGCAATCTGAAATAAAGATGGCTACGAAATATGCAGTCACTATAGACTTTATGTCATCATCCTGGTCTTTCTAGGCACCATGGTCTCTTGAAGTCCAAGTATATAAACACACAGATGATGTAAAATTACCATTAATCCACTTACACTGGCATTTTCTTCAAATTTGAAGACAATTGTTTGCTTTCCTGCCTTAAAAATGTGGTATTACTTTTATTCACTGCTATTCTATCACTAACCTATCAAATAGTACAGAAAAGGTTCTACGAGCTGTTGACAGTTGACTTGGACAGCTACTCCCAATGTATGTTCACACTACTTTGACAGCCGCTCACCATGAATAATGATTTTTCTTCTTTCTGTCTTTGTTAACACATGTTGCTTTACAATGACTCTCGATATAGTCTTCATTTACATCCAGGGTGAATATAATTATATTCAGTAATTATTGGATTGTCTGAAAAGTTATGACACAGTTTTTCATAGAAAAATACTGAAAAATACAACAGGACTTTTCCCACAACCCAGTTGTTCTTTATCTCACATGCTATGCCTTTTTAAAATGCATACTTCTCCACTGATAACTAGCAAGATATGCATAGAAAAACATGCTATTACGATCTTTTTGTATTTAAAGCAACCAAGTTACTCAGTACAATTTACTCTGAGTAAACTTTTCTTTGAGTTTGAGTACTAATGTTATTATTTCTGTCCACATAGTAATTTTATGTCATATTTTATCTCTATTTAAAATCTTTATCAAGGGAATTAAATTGAAATTGTTTTCTGCCCCTATTAAAGCTCTGTTAGAAAAATTGATAATTGCACTCCATCTCTTTTCTAAAGCTTAAAATACAAATTGGACTCATCTAAAATCTCTCAGCAGGAGGACCAGCAGGTGGCATGGCAGTTAAGGTACTGGACACTACCACATTGCTGACAACAGTTCGAGTCCCAGACCTGGTAGCTTGCTTGCTCTCTCTCTCTCTCTCTCTCTCCAGTCAAATTAAAAATAAATGAATGAATAAATAAATTTAAATAAATAATTCTCTCAAAAAAACCTCTCAGCAGATAATGATTTATTTTTACCAAATATCATAATTTTTTTTTCTTTTTTTTGAAGAGGTTTTTGCTATAGGGCGCGTGCGCTCGCCAGACAGACAGAGACAGAGAGACAGAAAGCGAGAAATCACCCCCCAGGGGGGATGGCCATGCCGCAATCCCTTCTCCTCCATTCTCCTCTCGGGACCTTGGGCATGCACACACACGTGCCCAGCCTGAGTTTAAGCCACCGGGTCTGGGACGCGAACCGCAGTCGACTACATGGGAGTCCAGTGACATAGCCATTACACTAACTGCTGGTCCCTCCCAAATATCATAATTTTTGAAGACATTAGAATTTTTTTTCAGCTTCCCATATACATTTCTTCAGGAATATATCAATATGGTAGTCTCAGTCCCCACGTATTCTAATAAAATGTAGTTTAACCTAGCAAATCAGATGCAATTTAAAAATTCACCATATACATGGCAAGATATTTTCCTTTATAAATATGTGAAGCTCAGTTCTATAAAATGCATATCTACTTTAGGGACATTTTGAGGAGATGACCAAGAACAGGTAAACATACCCTTAAAATTATTCTAAAACTATGACTAAATGGATCAAGCTAGCTGTCCAAATATAGGTAATGGGACAATTTATATTTTCTCTATTAGTTTCTTAATAAACATTTCTTGGTATACTTAATACACATAATAAGCTAAGATTTGGAAAAGAGTCATTATTATACTAATAAACTGGGGGTTGGGGCAAAATAAGGCACAGTAGGTGAGATTGTGCTTTTTCTCTAGCCTAGCAAGGGATCAAGCAATCCTTTAGCAGCAGTGTAGGGGCTTATGCTAGATGCCTTGCCACAGTTCCACAGATTTAGCCAACAAGGAGATAACTAGTCCAAATGGATTTTTTTTTTCAACTGACATACAAAAAATTGTAAATGCCAGCTTTGTTCTCAAAAGATCTTGAAATGGCCCTGAATCTTAGCCCTAGCTCCTCTCAGCTGTGGTCAGAAAGCAGTTCTGTCCAGCCAGGGACCTGCCAGGAGACTTCCCCATCTGCATCCCCAGGACAGGCTTGCCAACCTCTGTTTCAGAGCGTATCTACAAGCAGCCCTGAATCCAAATGGATTTCAACAGTTTATTACTTATGGCACAGCAGGCAGCATAAACTTCAGGCAGCATAAACTTCATGCTTACATTGATTCTCCTTGTCCCTACTGACTCCACAGGGTGACAAAGAAGCAGATGCAGGTGGACACTGCACAACAGCAAACCTGTGTGACAGATAAAACTGGATAGTGGAAATAGTAGCAATAGTTACACAATTCTGTAAATATTCCAAAAACTCTTGAATTGTATTTTTAAATGGAAAAAAATAATTCCAAACAAGTAGTCTTTTAAAAAAAAAAAAAAAAAAAAAAAAGAGTATTTTCTGTTAACCAAAGAGGATACCAAAAATAAACCAATTTTAGAAAAAAAAAAAAAAAGAAAGAAAGAAAGAAAGAAAGACAGACAAACCATCCTGGCTCCAACAAACTATAGGTTCAGGTCTACCCAGGGCCTAAAATTAATCCTGTCTGACAAAGTCAAACAATATCTAAGAAAGACCCATTTCCTTGGTGATATTTAAAATGTATTTTCCCACCCAGAACTGGTATGCTTATGATTAACCTCTGAACAACTTTAATCAGAAGGCTGAAATAAGCTTCTACATGTAAATTTCCCAATATATGGTATGTACCTAGCATACTTAGTCTTCTCTATAACACCAACAGATTTTGTTTTCCCTCCCTTATGATAGGTTTGCTTTCACAAATTTAGCAGCCCTCCAGTTTCTTCTGTAAAACAAAGCAAACAAAAAAACAAAATCTGGAGGCATAGCAAAATCCCAGTCCATTTTGGTGATGTTTAGCTGATTCCTTTCAGCCCCTCAGGCTTAAATACCCACTTCTGCTAGCCGGAATCCTGTTATAACTCAACTTCCAGGTTTGAAACATCATCAAAGAGCTGACTATAATCACTACTTTTCCTAAAATGCCTTATCACCCTACAGACATGGACCAGCTCAAGACTGTGATACTGACATCAGCCAAGGCTGAACACACATTATAACTCATGTTTGAATACAATGATTTTAATACTTGCAAATTCTTTTTTTAAAAGAGATTTTTGCTATAGGGTGCATGCGCTCGCCAGAGAGAGACAAACAGAGAGACAGAGAGAGACAGAAAGTGAGAAATCACCACCTTATGGGGGATGTCCACATTGCAATCCCTTCTCCTCAGTCTCCTCTCGGGATTTTGGGCATGCACACAAACACATCTGGCATAAGTTTCAAGCCTCCCGGTCCAGGATTCCAACTGCAGTCAGCCATGTGGGAGTCCAGCAATGTAACATTACTCCATCTGCTGGTCCCAGATTCTTGTAAAATCTTTAGGGACTATACTATAGAATTAAAAACCTCCTCCAACCCTAACTACACTCTTTACCTGCTTGCTTGTTCTTCCTACAAAGTTGTAGCATATCTCAGGTGTTGACATTTCATACACTCTGAAGCAATGAGAACAGGACAAATCCTTTCTTTTTATATCTCCTACAAGTTTCCTTCATCTATTCAAAAATAAATATTCTTATTAGGTAACAATGGCATAGTATCTCCGCTTCCAGTTTTACTGATTAAGCTCCTATTGAACATCCTTTTTGCAAATAAGTATAATCACTGAGGGCTTGGGGTGGGAGGGGTGTAAAAGAGTAGGGGTCTGAGGAAGGATATTTAGAAGTAAAATAGAGAGGTGAAGTATTAATGGGACAAAGAAATGTGGTATTATTTGTTGAAGATATTTTATAGTTTTATCACTGGACTAGGGAGAAATGTTCACATGTTGAAATATTCACTTTGTAAGTTAAATAATATGACTGAATGTATAAAAGAAAATAAAATTTTAAAAATGTAAATAAAAAAATATAAATAAAATCTACAAAAACGTTTTTATAGGGACCAGCAGTTAGTGTAACGGCTATGTCGCTGGACTCCCAAGTAGTCGACCGTAGTTCAAGTCCTGGACCCGGTGGCTTAAACTCACGCTGGTGCGTGTGCGTGCATACCCAAGATCCCAAGAGGAGAAGGAAGAGAAGGGATATGTGGTGTGGCCATCCCCCCCAGGGGTGATTTCTTGCTTTCTATCTTTCTGTCTCTGTCTTTCTGGTGAGTGCAAGTGCCCTATAGCAAAAAAATCTCAAAAAAAATAAAACGTTTTTATGGCATTGACTGTGACAATTTGTATGTAAGCATAACTAAATAATAGTTCAGGAGAAAACTCTAGGGAGATTTTAACGGAGTTAAGGGCTTCTGTTATTTAACAGATATTTAATGTATTAGTTAACAATACAATTATTTTTAAAACAATGAATATGAGTGCAATAGTGTGAAAAAAAAGAAAGGGACCAACAGTTCGCGTAATGGCTATGTTGCTGGACTCCCATATAGTTGACCACGCTTCGCATCCCGGACCCGGTGGCTTAAACTCACGCCGGGTGCATGTGCGTGCCCAAGATCCCGAGAGGAGAATGGAGGAGAAGGGATTGTGGCGTGGCCATCCCCCCTGGGGGGTGATTTCTCGCTTTCTATCTCTCTGTCTCTCTCTGTCTGTCTGGTGCACACACGCGCCCTATAGCAAAAACCTCTAAAATAAAAAAAGAAGAAAAGAAATTGGAGAGGGATTATTCATAGAGGCTAAAATAGATTCAACACATGGAAGAAAGAGAATTTACAAGGTGAGTTTTTCATTTTTTTACTTTAAGCCTGAGAATAGGCAACAGTCATCACCTAGCCAAAAACCTGTATTCTTTTTGACCAAAAATGAGTTAATGATAAATAAATAAAAATCATAAGACAGAGTTTGGGGTTAAAAAAAAGTTTCTATAACCTCCAAAGAAATAAGAAAGCTAGAGAGCAAACCCAAAGTTTGAGTAAATTTACTGCTGAAATTTCTTACTAAACCTTAACCATATATGAGAAGGAAAACTCAGAACAGCCCAATTAAAGATAACTGCATATGAGATCTAATCAAAAGGCAAAGTTTTCCATTTGAGTTGATTCAGCTTAATTGCCTGCTTAGAAGAAAAAAAAAAAAAAAAAACACCAAAATTTGGAGGAATATAATAGAACCCAGAGTCTCTATAGCATTCAGAATATCCAAAATATGGGACCAGCAGATAGCATAATGGTTATGTCACTAGACTCCCACTTAGTTGACTGTAGTTCAAGTCCTGGGCCCAGGAGCTTAAAATTCATGCAGGGCTCATATGCGCCTAAGAGGAGAATGGAGGAGAAGGAATTCTGGAGTGACCATCCCCGTGTGGGGGTGATTTCTCACTTTCTGTCAGTCTCTCTGATGAATATATACACTGTACAGCAAAAATCTCTCTCTAAAAAATATTAATATCCAGAATACATGCCAAAAGTGCTCAATACATAAGGAAACAGAAAAATAAGACTTTTAATAGCAAATCTTTATACCACAAATGGGTAAGCAAAGCACTTAGACCATAAAATTCAAGAAATCACTCACTCTCAGACACCTTCAAACACAGGGTCAACACAAGAGAGTGAGGATGTGCTTAAATTTTGTGTTCAAGGTGATTGGCTTGCTTCACACTAGTTCCAACCCTGACCAACAGAAAGCACCAAGTGAACACTTAAGTTGTAATTAGAAGATGTGGATTTGAAACCAGCTCTCATAAGTATGCTTACCATCGTAAAGAAAAAACTGGATTAACAATGAAATAAAAAATGGAAGATATCAACAGGAAAATAAAAGATGTCTAAAAACGAAAAAAAAAAAAAAAAAAAAGAAACTGTGGACCAGCAGTTGGCGTAATGGCTATGTTGCTGGATTCCCATATAGTCGACTACAGTTCAAATCCCAAACCAAGTTGCTTAAACTCATGCCAGGCGTATGTGCATGCATGCCCAAGATCCCAGAAAGAGAATGGGGGAGAAGGGATTGCTGCATGGCCATCCC
The DNA here is from genome assembly GCA_026018925.1 of Tupaia tana. Classification (NCBI taxonomy): domain Eukaryota; kingdom Metazoa; phylum Chordata; class Mammalia; order Scandentia; family Tupaiidae; genus Tupaia; species Tupaia tana. The sequence goes on from JAKSZU010000003.1 coordinate 35,811,774, forward strand.
ACCTGGAGGGTAATTTCTCACTTTCTGTCTCTCCGTCTCTCTCTCTCTGTCTTTCTGGCAAGCGAATGCTCCCTATAGCAAAAACCTTCAAAAAAAAAAAAAAAAAAAAAAAAAAACCAAATTGCAATTTTAGAATTGATCAAATAAAATCTATGAAGTAAGCAATTCATTAGATGGTATTATTAAGAGCAAGATCAATTCTAGCATATGTGTAATATGAGTTCCAGAGAAGGATACAGAGAGTAATATAGTAAAACATTTGCAAAAATAATTGCCAGAAGTTACCAAAAATTGGTGAAACACATAAATCTTACAGATTCAAGAAATTTAGAGTGATGTCAGTAAGATGGTAGGCCTGGATACTCTTTGTACATTAGTCATATCAACCTAACAGCCATATAAAGTTTAATTCCGTTACTGAGAAATCTAGAAGAGTTGAAAGTCTCAGAAACTCTGAGCAAGTACAAAAAAAAGACACATTGAAGCCAGTAGGAAAATCAGAGACACTTTCTTGTCATAATCTCTACTCTCAGCATAGCATAACATAATCAGGAGGGAAGGACCCAACTCTCTGCTTCCAGCTTCTCCCTGAGGAGTTAAAGAGTCAGACTACTCATGTAGCATCTCGACTTTCTTAGGTGCCACCTGAGGGACTCAATTCTATGTTATCTGTCTCAAAGTGCTATGGAGAACAAAGTAACACTCACTACACCCCATCCCTAGCTTGGTACAGAGCAAATGTGGGGGGAAAAAAAAAAAAAAAAGCTCCCAGCTTCACTCTGGAGAGAAAAAGAGTTGGCGAATATCCAGCATTCCAACTTTTCTAATGCCTCCTGAGGAACTGGCTTTCTTCTCACCTGTCTTGAAGCACAGATGGATCCCATAATACTCTAGATCCCTGGTGGCTGGCTACAGAGAACAAAGTAGTGTTTCAAACAAGCATACAGGCACTCACCACAGGTCCCCTACCCAGCTGAACAAAGAGCACGTAGAGAAAAACAAAAACAGAAACACACACTAATTTAGAGGCTGGAGCAGATGAATTGTGACATGGTAAGAGTTTGTCAGAAAAAAATGTCTTATCTCTTTGTCTCTTTCTTGTGACTATAATTTATTATATAATAATGCATTGTATATTTCAAAATTGCTTAAAGATGAGATTTAAATGTTCTCACCACAAAAAGTGATAAGTATACAAAGTGATAGAGATATTCATTAGTTTGATTTAATCCATTTCCACAAAGTAAATATATATCAAACATCACATTTTACCCAAAACATCCATAATTACACACACACAGACACACACACACACACGCACACTTATATTTAGGTTTTTGCCATAGGGTATATGCACTCACCAGAGAGTGAGAGAGAAATTGAGAGGGAAAGTGAGAAATCACCTCACAGAGAGGAAGGCAAACTACAATCCCTTCTCCTCTGTTTTCCTCTCAGGATTTCGGGCATGTAAGCACATGTGCTCAGTGTGATTTTCAAGCTGCCAGGTCTGAAATTCAACCACAGTTGGCCATGTGGGAATCCAGCACCTTAACCACCACACCACCTGCTGGCCCCTATATACACATTTAATGTACATATAACATATATACACACACACACACACACACACACTATATATACTCAATTATAGATCAAATACTCAAATACATTTTTTAATTTCTAGATGGTGCATGTACTCATCAGAGAGAGAGAGAGAGAGAGAGAGAGAGGGAGAAAGAGAAAGCACTCCCAAGTGGAGTATAGTCACATCACAATCCATCCGTCTCAATTTCTCTACCCTGTCAGGATGTGGGGCATGCACACACATGCACCCAGTGCATTTTTCAAGCTGCTAAGGCCAGAATTCAAACTGTAGTCAACCATGTGGGATCTGGCTCCGTTAATCACTAGGATGTGAGGCCAGCCCAAAATGTTGTTCTAAAGAAAATGTTAAACTTTTAAAAATTATTTAATAATCTTGATAGATTCAGAAAAATTACTGGTAAAATTCTAAACATTTTATGATCAAAATTCTCAAAAAAGTCAGGATAGAAGAAAATGACCTGAATATAATAAAGGTCATATATAAAAGGCCCACAAGCTAATATTCTTAATGTCAAAAACGCAAAACTTTTCTGCTAAATTAAAACTACAATGTGATATTACCTCATTTCATTTAGAATGCTATCATCAAAAAGACCAAAAAATAACAAATGCTGGTGAGGATGCAGAGAAAGGGGACTCTTACATTGTTGGTGAGAAGGTTAATGAGTGGAAAATAGCTATTATGGGAAACAGTGTGGAGTTCCCTCAAAAACTAAAACTAGATCTGCTATTATATGATCTAGTAATCTCACTACTAGGCAAATACCCAAAGGAAAGGAAATCAGGATATTGTAAAGATAATGCATGCTAAAACACTATTCAAAATGACCAAGATATGGAATCAAGCTAAGTGTTCATTAATAAATTAACGATAAATAAAAAAAGTATATATCACATTTTCATAATAAGTGTGTATGTGTGTGTGTGTGTATACATATATATATGAGAGAGAGAGAGCGAGAAAAATAGAGAGAGAGAGGAATACTATTCAGCCATTAAAAAGGAATGAGGTCAGGGCCAGCAGATGGCATAGTGGTTAAGGTGGTTAAGGTGCTGGACTCTCACATGGTCAACCAGTTTGAGTCCTGGACCTGGTGGCTTGAAACTCACAGTGGGCATGCATATGTACATGGCCAAAATCCCAGAAGAAGAATACAGGAGAAGTAATTGTGTAGCCATCCCCTCTGGGAGTGATTTCTCACTTTCTCTCTGTGTCTCTCTGGCAACTGCGAGCACTCTATAGCAAAAAAAAAAAAAAAAAAAAAAAAAAAAAGAATGAATTCTGGTCATATGAGTAAAATATGTGAGCCTAGAGGACATTATATTAAGTGAAATAAGTCAGAAACGGAAAGAGAAATATCATATGTTCATATGTTCTTATTTATCCTTTGAACTTGAAAAAATTACCTCATAGAAGGAGAGTATTGAGGGAGCAGCAGGTAGCATAATGGTTACAGCGCTGGAGTACCACATAGCTGACTGTGGTTTGAGGCCCAGACCCACTGACTTAAAACTCATGCCTAGTATGAGTTTGCCCACACATATACTGAGAGGAGACTGGAGGAGAGGGGATTGCGGCATGGCCAGCACCCCCCCCCCGGGGTGGGGGGCGATTTCTTGCTTTATGTCTCTCTGTCTCTTTCTGTCTCTCTGTCAAACACATATGCCCTATACAAAAAATTCTCAAAAAAAGGGAAAAAAAAGTAGAGTGTTGAAGAATGACTACAAAAGGCTGGGAAGGATAGAGAAGGGAGATAAAAGGATGTTGGTTAACAGAAACAAAATTACAGGTGGATAAGATAAATAATTCCTAGTGTGATAAGATACAGTAGGGTGAATAGGGTTAATGATAATTTACCATGCATCTCAGAGTAACTGAAAAAGAAGGACTTGAATATTTCCAACACAAAGTAGTGAGTGACAAATGGCTGAGATGATGAATATAGTAATTACCCTGATTTGATCAATACACACTGTACTGAAAAATCACAGTGTCCTACAAATATGTACAATTACTATATGTCAATTTTTTTAAAAGAGACCTTGACTTTTTATCGCGAAACTCTTAAACTTTGTACATTGTTATTAAGACTTAGTCTTGTATTCAGAGTGAGGTAAAAAGCCGTAGGAGATACCAAAACAAAAGCTTCAGATCTACCTTACCTTGAAGATCTCTCTGGACCATCTGTCAAGAATCAACTGAAGGCAGCCGAAGTGAAAGCAAAAGGGCTAGATGGGAGGATTGTAATAATCCAGGTGACAGATGATGGGAGTTGGACCAGAGTGACAGTAGTTGAGGGAAAAAATGCAGCTGTATTCTGGTTGTATTTCAGAATAGTAAGGGATTAGCAAAATGAAGATGTCCAGTTAGAGAGCAAAGAGCTTAGCAAGACCATGCGAAGCTGGGCAGACAGGACTGGAATGATAGGCGGCCTTCAATCTCAGCAGCTGGAACTGCTCAGGCGCTTTCTCAAGGCCTTCCTCTCACACCAGCCTCTGCCCTGCTTGGATAAATGAGGATTAAATGAATCACGATTGCTTTATCTATTTGGCGACCTGTATCAGTTTCTCTTGAAAGGTATTTGTTTGTTTTTTGGTTTGGTTTGGTTTGGGTTTTTTTTTTTTTTTGAGAGATTTTTGCTATAGGGCATGTGTGCTTGCTGGAGAGACAGAGAGACAGAAAGTGAGAATTCACTGTCCCCAGGACAGATGGCCATGCTACAATCTTTTCTCCTTCATTCTCCTTTTGGGATTTTGGGCATGCATGCATATGCATCCGGCATGACATTTTTTGGTTTTTTGGGGATTTTTTTATAGGGCATATGTGCTCACCAAAGAGACACAGAGACAGAAGACAGAAAGCTGGAAATCACACTCCGGGGGTATGGCCACACGGCAATCCCTTCTCCTCCAATCTCCTCTCAGGATCTTTGGCATGCACGCACATGTGCCCAGCGTGTTTTAAGTCACCAGGTTCGGGACTTGAATGGCGGTCAACAATGTGGGAGTCCAGTGATGTAACCATTACTCCATCTGCTAGTCCCAGAGCCTTTTAAAGTCCGCACAAACTTTAGCTGGATCCAACTGCACAAATACACAATGTTATTTTTACATACATGTTGAGCTGTGCTATACAGACTATATTGTAGAAATATAATAGAAATTCAAAAATGTTCCTCATGGGATACAAGAAGGCTTCATGGAGAAGTCCTTAGTTGAGGATATGAAGATGAGGTATTACAAGGAAAGTTTGAAGGAAGGAGAGACTTTCCAGGTGAGCTCTACACAAATACTAAAACTTCAGAGACATAAATGGCCATGGCAGTTTTGTTTGATCCTAATGGCACACACTGAATTCTGTTTTGTGTGTTTGGATGAGTAATTTTCAATGAGGTGGAAGTGAGGGCCTTTTAGTGGGTATATTCCTAGAAAGAGTGTCCCTCTTGCATAATTAGTGAAGGATGAGTATTTTGAAACAGTACATCTGCAAAAGATTCCAACTTAAATTTTAAACTATAGAGGCCAGCAAGTGGCGTGGTGGTTAAGGTGCTGGACTCCTACATGGCAGACCACAGATGGAGTCCCAGACCCAGCAGCTAGAAAATCACATAGAGTACAGTGTGAACATGCCCGAAATCCCAGTTGGAGAATGGAGAAGAGATTGTGGTATGGCCATCCTCCCAGGGGGTGATTTCTCACTTTCCCCCTCACTGTCTCTCTGGCAAGCACATGCACTCTATGACAAAAACCTTGGGGAAAAAAAAAAAAAAACTATACGAGTTCACAGGATTTATAAGGTGGTTCATTGATTTGAACTACCAGCTTTGAACATTTAGTTTCTAAGATCAAGAAGGGATGCTTCAATTACTTAGCAAGACTGATTTTACGTAAGTCTAGAAAGGAAGGTATTGTCTACAGTTTTTCAAACGAAGACGGGTAAGGGCACTATATTAACCTCAGTCTTCTGTATTTTATTTAACCTCTCCAAATAAATCGAGAAGTATGTACTTTCATGCCTGTTTTACAGGAAAGAAGAAACAAACCTCTGTGAGGTAATGTAACTTTTCGAAGAGTATTCAAAAAACATGGATCTTCTTGGGGTTCTTCCAAACTACTAATTTTTTTCCCAGCAGTCTTTATTTTTCTAAAAACCCTAGTTCAGTCCTTTTTATCCTTTTTTATTTGCTGTTTTTAGTGTAGAGAGATAAATAGAGATAGATATATAGACATTTAGATATAGAAAAGGAGATAAAAATTACTTTCCTATTTATATTAATTTAAATTACCTGTAGCCTAAGTTATAGAAATTTGCATAATTACAGATACTTGCTTCCCTTAGCCTAACATTTACTGAGACACATTTTATTTCTGAGATGGTGTCTTTAGCTTTCACAGTACTTAACTCCATCGAACAGTCTATAATAGATGTTTATTCAATTTAATTTTCTATTATCTCCCATCACATTATATTTTTCTACATACTGTTTATCACACGTAAGTTAGTGGATATCAATAATAATAGCACAATTCCTTAGGAGAAAATAATGTCCTTCTTTAGAAGTCTGCTTTATATTGTGGTTTCTAAAACTTTCAAAGTAAAAAGTACAGGAACTGAATATAATTTAATTCCAGAAAAATATCTAGAAAAGGAATAGAGTAAATAGCATTAAATTTCTTAAAGACAGTTTCTTCTGAAAGCAAGGCAAATTTCTTTATTTCTACACACACAGCTGCCACTATCCTTGATGTTTATATTTTTGTCCTCAGGATAGCACTCAGAATGGTACAATCATCCCTTGAAACACCCAGTCACAACCCACCACATATGCATTTGTCTTTTTTACCACCTTGTTGTCCTTTCTTTCAACTTGCTTCATAAATGCCTTCTCATTACCTGCCCTCTCTACAGATTCTTTTATGAATTGTTTCCCAACTATCCATTTGAACTCCATGTGATTTACGATTTAATTCTTCTCAAATTTTCATTCCCATCTCTGGTCCCTATTAATATGTTCAGCCTTAAGGAAACCAGGAAATCCTATGTCCCCCTTTCCCACATATTTTGTGAATATGGCATTTGTTCGATCACTCTATGACCCGGCTAAGCACATCTAAAGCTCTCCAAATGCCAGAGCTTCTACTCTGATGCTCTCATATTTTAAATGTGTTCAATGGCCCTTTGCATGCGATGACCTCTTCCTTCCTCTACTAAAATGTTGCATTAAATATCTTACTCCTGTTTTTTTTTTCCATAGATATACATCTACCATAATCTAGTCTGCCCACACTTAGGCATCTTTCCAGGTTTCATATTATTTTACATTACTGTTCTAGCCATATTATAATGTTACCATTATTGTTTCATTTCAGAACAAAATGTAATCCTGGCTGGCTTCACAAAATTATCATTCAATTTCCCTAACATTCACTTCCTTGTTTTAGGCAAATCCTTTTTAATATAATTTAAGAATCAACTTTCCATATTCTGAATACAATACAATTTGCAAATATTTTCTCCTAGTCTATGGCTTATTCTTTTCTTTTCTTAACTGTTCCTTATAGAGCAAATATTTTAATTTCCCCATGAACAGTAATATTTACATTAGTACTATTTACAATTTCCCAAAGTTTGAAGTAACTCAAATATACTTCAATGAGTTAATGGGTAAACAAACTGTGGTACATTCATGCAAAGAAATTTTACTCAATAAAAATAAATGAATACTTGATAAACACAACTTGAACCTCAAAGGCAATTTGCTGAATGAAAGAAGTAAATCTCAGAAGGTTACATACTATATGATTCCACTAATATGATATTCTGGAAGAAAATAAATAAACAAAAAGATTGAGGGTCTGACAGGTGGTGTGGTGGTTAGGGGCGTTGGACTTGCACATGGTTGACTGTGGTTTGAGTCCCAGACATCCTGGTGGCTTGCTTGTTTTCTCACTTTCTCTCTCTCTCTCTCTTTTTCTCTCTTTCTCTTTCTCACTCTTTCTCCCTACCCCCCTCCGATCAAATTAAAATACATAAATGAATGAATAAAGTTAAATAAAATAATTATAAAGAAAAAAAGATTGAAACAGACAATGAGTCATAGATCGCTAGAACTGAAGGGTAGGGGAGAATATCTTATTGAAAGTGTCAACACAAGGAAATTATCTGGCATGTTACAGTTGGTCTGTGTCTTGGTGGGGTGATGGTTACAAAAATATATGCATGTGTTAAAACTCATAGAACTCTATTCCAAAAACAATGAATACTACTGTATATACATTTTTTTAATTTTTAATTTAATGAAAAGAGTAAGACACCAAAACTCAAAAGGAAATCAACTTTGACTCCACACACAAGTATCAGACAATCCTCACTATCTCAATATTCCACTTGGTAATGAATCTCAAGAAAAGATACCCTGCCCTCTGTACCAGCTGCACAGTTTACACATTCTCTGAGTAAATGAAATATAATGACAATGTAATTATGCTTAAATTAATTACCGAGACTCACTTCAATAAAAAAACACTCAAAATTATGATCATAATTGTATAAAATTTAGATTAGAAATACTATTTGACCAGTTTAGAATAATATCCACATGAATCATCTTGTTTTTTTCCCTAAGGTCTTTGGCTTCCATCTACAGACTATGTATCTTTTATCAATTTCTCTTATTCAGCTTGTTTTATTTAGGTCTGTTATTTCCCATGTGCATATTCAAAAATTCAGTATTGTTTATCTGTATTATTTCTTTCTCATAAATTACAAACTCATTCAGATAATAAATGATATTTTAACTTCCTCAATATTTAAGTCAATGCTAGAAACATCAAAAGGACTCAGTAAATGTTTCCCTTTTGACTATCTAGCATATATTTTTTTTATATAGGTCACTTATGGATCCAGTCCCCAGACTGGGACCTGGTTCTCCACAAAATATAGATTATAGGAGTCTTTCTTTATTTAGCTTTAATTCTATATGAAGCAACTAAATAAATTTATTTCTCCAATTGACAAATGATCTTCAAGGTCATTTTTAACATTAAAAGCTCTAAATATAGTTCCATCTTTATGAAAAATAAATTGTACACACTTTTAGAAGGCTTAATGCTGAATCTAAAGTAGGTCAAAACTATTTATGGAAGCAATGTAGTCCATCACCCGTCTATTCAAACAAATCCCTTGAGATTTCTACCTAAAATCATGTTGCAATTAAAAATTACTGCATGTGCTTGGGACCTACACTGTTCATTGTTTTAGAATTCCTTACCTCTCATGCTTAACTTAATTATAAATACTAAACCTTTCCACCCATACCCCAGAATAATGAGATTTTACAATAGTAGTATATAAAAATAGAATAGGGATAAAGGTTAAGGTAGCTTATCGTGATTAGAAGTATCAAGTACTTCCTATTAATAGAAAATATAACTATAGAATATTATGTATTTAAAACATTGAACTTAGACTCAGGTACTTAGAAGTTACTCCCTAAAGCATGGAATGATAGGTACCAGTATTATTATCGTTGGCTTGGTTTTTGTTATTACTTTGAGTATTTATAAAGCTTTCCCTACTCCCAGTCAGAAAGTAATCTTTTTCTTTCTTGGCATCTTGATTTAAGTGAAAGTATTTGGCCTCATCTCACATACTCATGTGTAAATATTGCTTACTTTCCTTTCTAAAGTGTAAACACCTGAGAGCAGGCTCATGTTTTGCTATACTTCTTTTCTAATGCCCAGAACTTCTACCATAGATTTAGGCATCCTGGGGTCCTTTAAATGACTTTTTAAATACCTCATTAATATTCAATAAATGTTTGCTGATTGATTTCCTAAGTAGTATAGAAAGTTTTCTACTTCCAGCTGTAAGACTGATCAATGTTCGCAAAACATTTCAGGAGATTGCAATGGTAACTACAGGTGGCAAGTCAAAGCACAAATGCTAAAACAGCAGAAGAGATAAAGATCTGTGTTTTTCAAACTACAGTCTTGATTGCCATTTTTTGAAAGCACAGGGAGAGGTAGAAGGAAACACTCAAAGGGAAAATTGATGAGTAAACATTATAGAAATATAAATGTACATTAACTTCCAGGAAAATATGTTCTTAATCCCTAATTTTCTACTTCATATAACATCATTTCTTTGTTTCAAGTAAACCTCGTTCCACCAGAATTCTCAGTGTGTCCTTTTCACATCACATTCTTCCTAATTTCAAAGGAGTTGTACTATCATTTAGAGATGTTGAAAGATAATTTTTTGTTAGTTACATAAAATCATATTGAATTTTTTCTTTTACTCATTATTTATATTTTTTTTCTTTCAATTTGTCCGAGAGAGACAGAGAGTGAGAAAACATATCACAGTGAATAGTCATACCGCAAGTCCCTTTCCTCAACTTCTCCCTCCTTTCAGGATTTTGGACATGCGTGCATATGCACCTGGTGTGTCACTAAAGTCCCCGGGTTCATGGTAGAACCATAGAGTCAGTAACGTGGGATCCATTTGCCTTAACCACCACACCAGAGACCAGCTTATTTTTCTTTTACACCTCATAATGAATAAAAATGCCTACGTTCCACTTACTAAATGTCAGGTACTATTTCACTAGACAGTATATAAGCCAACCCTAAAGAAGCTCATGTGCTAATAATTATGAGTCAATTAATTATTATTTTAACATTTCAGGAAAAAAAGGCAGTATCTGTATTTGATTTCTAAAATGTTTAAAGTGAATAGAGCTCACTACATTAATTCCAAATTAGAAAATTAATACATAGAGACACGAAAATTGAATGCAAAACACATTCAGCCAAACGCCTTGTTGCAACAAAATAGAGCCTCCCTCCAGATTTTTGTTTGTTCTTTTATTTTGGGTAGAAAAGTTTAGTGATGAATATAGAATCTTGTATATGTTTCAGGCATCTACATACTCCTTTTGTTCACACTATCTAAATATTACAGGCTTGCAAAATATTACATGAAAAATATGTTAAGTAACACTTAATTCTGGGATAAGAGTAATGAAGATATCAGATTTGTCTCTCAAGCAATAGCAGTCTTAAATGCAAGTATGGCTGGTTCTCAGATTTAAAATTACTAAGATTCTTTAGACACATGCCCATGAAGACCAGAGTAGGTCCTGCCTGTTCTCTGTACTAGTGATCAGGAATAAGTATTTCCTTTAGCAAATGTTTAACTCACCATGCATTTCCTTTCATCATCTGTTTCTTGAGTCAAGGAATGTGATTTCCTGTAACTCTGCAGATAATTTCACATTAGTGAGTATTTAATCCATGATGTAAGATTTGGACAATTCATTATGTAGAGATATGTTACTATAAAACATAATGCAAATATTAAACTTTAGTTAACAATATGCATGTTTAAGAATTTGAAAGGAAGTATATTGATATCTGCAACTGACCCCAAAATCCTCTAATAAAAAGATAGATTGATGAATGGCTATGGAGCTGTGTAGATGGATATCTGATATTTCAAGTACAGAACATAAGACTCTAGGAAGAGGGGACATATAAATTATTTCAGATTTTCTTAATGATTTTTTTAAAATATTGGGGTTAGAAAAGAAATTACAGGAAATGTGATTTTTTAATGTTTTTGAAATTTTTAAATGTGATTTTTTAAAAAAAGTGTACAGTTGGGTCTTAAATTCAAAAGAATGGAAGTTTAAGTGTCATCTTGACTACTTTCTATCTGTAAATTTATAAACAAGTTACATTCCTTCTTTAGTTGTGGTTTTTCTGTTCTATAAATGAAAATCACCAGAGTTAGAGAGACATTTAACCAGAATTTGATACTAGCCCTTTATTGACTTCAGACTCCTCATTCCTTGAAGTTCCTTGTTAATATCATTCCATGGTACTCCATGCTTTTGGGAGGGACTTTTGCAGTGAGTTAAAATATTTGAACCTAAGGATCTCTAATGGTCTCTTTCAATTCTAAGATTTCATGTTTGGAAAAGTCAGTGACTCCTAACTTCTTTTTTAAAAATGTGTACATCTGTAAGGCCTCTATATTTCTTTTTCTTGATTTAACATTTAGATATATAAATGTTATCTTAAAAGTATGAATAAATATAAAACTCTAGTTAACAATATGCATGTTTACATATTTGAGTAGATGAGCCCAACTTACTAGGACATTATTGAATGTAATGTTATATATCCATTCTACTTGCTAATAATATAAAATGCTCCACATTACATTGAAAATCCACAACAAAATTACAGCAGCCTCCAAAAGAAATACACAAAGGATATATTTCTTAATCTCATACTTATTTTATAAACTTTCTTTTAAAGTTATTAAAGGTACAATATCATAAGCACTTGGAAGAAAAGATCATTGACAGAATAGAGAAAACTTAAGCTCTGGAAAATGACTTTTAAATCTCCCAAGCAAGAAAAGAAGTATGAGATTTATCAGTCAGAAAAACAAAACAAAAACTGTCAAATTCAGAAGGGAAAGGTATTTTATATAGGTATTTATAATTGTGTTTATTCTCTATAAAAAGTTAAAAGACTGACTGAGAAGTGGTTGCACAAAACTCCTTTGGATGAGTTTCCATGAGAAACACTCCATGCTTCATCATCAACACGGACACATCAATCACAGCTCATTACATTGACTGCAGAGAAGGAGCCTGGCTTGGAACACCAACACAGCTGGGAAACACGGTGAAGATTTGGCATGCAGAACACAGATTTAATTTTTGCTGCATTCTATCAGAAGAAATTTAATAGCAAAAAGTAGTGTAATAGATGTGCTTAAGACAGTCATAAAGACGGCTTAAATTTGGGTTTGCTTATCTTTTGGAATGAAGCCTTTTGAGAAATAACTAAGTACTTTTTTTTAGTATGCCTTTTAGAAATTTCTTAAGAATGAATAGTTTTTATTAGCAAATTTAATGTGTTGACTATAAAGTTTATTGTCTTTAAACACAGGAAAAATCTGTTTTGGTACATCTTTTAAAATACTACTTTTTGAGGAAATCTGATTTTTCTATATCTAAAAACAAACCACTTCAAGCTACTTACATTTTGAATTTTGCTCATTTTATCCTGTGTGTGTGTACGTGAGTGTTGAAAATAGAAAACACCATTTTTCCAGTCTTGTTCTTTAAGCTAAGTTCCATAAATTCATTGGAACTTCTGTCTTGAGATATAATCGAACCATTAATTTGCATATGAACATATGTACATAGAAAATATATATGAATAAGCTACATTTGTAGTCATTTCTGTTGAATCTAAAGGTTGCCCTCTTAACTGATCCTTTCCCAAGGTTTATATTGGTAGGGCTAAAAAAAAATTGTTGCAATAAAGAACATCATCATACATTTTTCTAATACTAAGTTACTCTTCATATAAACAAAAGAAAGAAAAAAGAACAATATAAAATTATATTTGTTATGCATTAACTATACATCCAAAAAGAAATCTTACTATGAGTTACCATATCAGCTTCTTCTAGATCAGCGGTTATCAAGCACAGGTGATTTTGGGTTCTCAGGGGACATTTGGCAAAGTCTACAGACATCTTTGGTTGTCATGACTAGTGGTGTACAGTAGGAAGAGACCAAGAATGCTGATAGACATCCTATAGTACACAGGACAGTCTCCCAAAGCAAAGGACTATCTCCCAAAGCATCAATAATATCGCAGTTGAGAAACCCACTCTAGATGAAGAAAATAAGTCCCAAAGACCATTTAATATATTGATGAATATGTGGCGATATATATTTAAACTGTGATGATTGGCATCTTCAATAAACCTCCCAGACTTCAATTTGTTGACTCCCCAGGCTGACTTAACTGGGAGGAGAGTCATTTTGTATATAGAAAATGTTAGTACACCTTTCTCGTGCAAAAGATGGAATACCATTTATGAAAACAGAATACAATAACAAGAAGGATAAATGGGTAACTATTGCTCAGACCCAAATTAGGAAGTATCTTTTCTTACCAAAGGAAGTGAGAAATAGGGTTGCTTTATGAGACTTGTAGAGTTCAGGCACAAAGGTATCTGATTGTGGGGTGAGAACTAAAACCCCTCACTCCAGTGAGCACAGAACACTAAACCAGACAAAGAAGGACGCATTTGATGACACTCAAGAACAAAACTCTTTCCCTGTGTTCAGTTCCCCTTATATCTTGTACCTCAGGTAAACCAATCTAGAATTGGGTTACCCCAAAACAAATATGCCAAAAAAGGGGGGGGGGATCCAAACAAGACTCAAAGCAAACATAATGAAAAGCCACGGGTAAGGATGAAAGAATTATGGAAGGAGAGGTGTGAAGCACAAGATGGGAAGGAGGAGTCCCCTGCACCAAAGCAACTGTGGCTTTTGTAGCTTTTTACCGGGATCTCCAGACATAGAAGGAGACGTTTCTTGAAGACCTCAGGAAATATGGTGGATTAGACACCAAGGGAAGACAGCTTGTATTTTATTTGGCAGGGGGGAGGGGGGATACACTAAGTAGGCAAGATCAAGGATTATTAGATAAAGACTTTGCTTAGAGAGATCTTTGAGCAAATGCCTATGTAGGAACTCAGAACAAAAGTCCTAAACAGTGACAGGAGGATTTCTGTGACTTCAGGTAGAAAAAAAATAAAGAGATTGGATTAGAACGAAAATGATTCTCTTTGTCTATGCTGGCTTAATCTTTTAACAGCATTCTAATAAAAAAGATTTGTCTAAAATTGGTAGCCTAGCAACCTACTTAAACTCAGAAGAAAGAAAAATTATAGGGAGAACAGTTACACAATGTTTTCATAGATTTTCCTTTTACATATAGTTTGTTTATAAACATACTGAACTATGTGTTTAGTACGTAAACTGTAACTTCAGTATGTGAGCTCCACCACGTGGTAACTACAGATATAGTCACATTAGTATTTAAATCTCGGTATTCAATTAATCACATGCTAGTCTGTGGGAGGTTTAGTCTTCATCACAGAAGCCCAGTTATGTGACTGTCTGTGTTAACAAATCAGAATAGACTTCACTGTCCTATAATAGTGAAGTGACAGGGCTCCAGAGTAGTGCAAATCCAGAACTCCAATGTCATTGTCTTTGCTCCATTTTAAACTACTGCCAAGTGAAACTGAGAGTGCATTACATTCGTGTTTACAAAACTAGTTCTACATTTGAGATCAATGAGGCTATGGCTAATAAGTAAGGAATGTACATTATTACTTTGAAAAGTAAAGAGAATGCATCCGCTGTGTTATATTCCATAGTGGTAGAAGAGAGTCTATTGAAGAGATGTAAAACATTTTGATGGTTAGTGATACAACTCTTGCATTGTTCACTTCAGCAAATCAAGCTGGGATTTAGGACAGTTTAGGACAACCCTATAGGCAGGCACTGTTCCCATATGGCACACCACTTCCTGTGGTTTGAGCACAACTAACATTTCAACATTGCTTCAGTGAAGACCTCCCATGTAATGAGGTGAAAAACAGTAAAACTGCCCCAAATCAGATAAACAGGTATAATTCATGCTTCCTTGCTAATTCGACTGTGTTGCTGGATTGACAGATACCATTTTTCTTTTATCTCTACAAGCTATCATTTATTGGTGTACCTCCTTAACCATCAAATTTTCTGACCCCATTGATGATCGGAGGTCAAAGATTTTCTTCTTTCTGGGTTTCAGGACCTATGTGCCATCAAGACACAAATGATTATTTGAGATTGCAGCATCACCAAAGTCCACAAACTAGAAGGATCTAGTTCCCACTATAAACCACCATACCAGAAGTTACAGAGCTGCAGCACATTCTGATTCTCAAAACCTTTCCAAGTATCATTAAATGGGTATGCCTTACAAAAAAGGCTCTAGCTGGTGTCCAGAGTAGAACATTTTATGTAAGAGTCATTACAGATGCTATTTTAACGAAGTTTATGTTTTGTCCAAGTCGCTGCCTATTCACCTACCTTGCCCTAGAAGCATGCTCATTCCTTCTCTATGCCCTGCTCTATGCTCCAAGATTCTGAACGCTCTGGACTGCATTTTGCCAACTGGTTTTCATTTATACTCAGCCAATTGGAAGCATCAGTAGATTGGAAGAGAGGAGAAAGACGTTTGTGTATTTCCCACTCCCTTTCTGAGATGTGTTTCCTGATAGCGTTTTTGGCCCTTCACTACTACCGTTCCTATACCACATTCCTTGTCTGGGGACTCCAGCCCTCATTAGGCTAGTAATGGCATCTCAGTATTGCTAGACTCTAAATTCCTCCCTGCTTTGTTGGTTTTCCCAATCCCACCATAATTCTTTGAATCCCATTTTCATTAAACTATCCTATATTATCTGAGTTCAATACTGTTTCCTTCTGGGACTCTGTTATAATGGATATTCTTCATGTTACATGTATTATATGTGATCACTCCATTCACACAATAATTTAGTTTCCTCAAGCTACAATAACATAAAATTCTCCATAAACAGCAATAAGGATGGCGACTTCCCAGCATCCACCACCAAATGCCTCACAGTAGCTACAACTGAGCAGTTAAAGGATCAGCTTTTATATTATTAAGATTAATAGAAAACAAAGAAATATTTCTTAAGACTTTTTACAAAATGGAACATTCACTAATGTCAGTAGAATTAAACCATAGTAATCTCCCCTTAACCACAGTTTTGCTTTCTGCAGTTTCGCTTTTCTATGATCAACCACAGTCTGAAAATAGGTGAGTACAGTATAATATGTTTTGAAAGAGAGGTCACATTCACGTACCTTTGCAGTATATCATTACAGTTGTCCAATTTATTATGAGTTATTATTGTTAATCTCTCATTGTGCCTGATTTATTTTAGTGGGGAGAGATTTTTGCTATGGAGTGTGTGCGCGCTTGCTGGAGAGACAGAGAGACAGAAAGCAGGAAATCATCCCCCAGGGGTGGGGGGTGATGGCCACACCGCAATCCCTTTTAGCACTGTGCATGGTTTTTAAATTAAAGTTTATCATAGGTGTGTGTGTATGTATAGAAAAAATACAGTGTGTACAGGGTTTGGTACTCTTTGCTGTTTCAAGCATCTACTGGGGGAGGCATATCCTAGAACATACCCACTGTAGATAAGAGGACACTACTGTAATCTTAGCACTCGATCATTTTGCATGATTAATCATTCCCACTGCTGATATAGCTGCCATACCACTGTGTTGTTTTCAATACATAGCAGAACTGGAGATTTATTAGACAGTTTATAGCACAGACAAGTTATGCTGAGCTCAGCAATGTCACCAAGCAAACACACATACAGGTGGACTAATGGAATAGAGACCCTAGAAATAAACCACAAAAAGAAATAGTATATGAGGGCAGCATTTGTTCTTTACAAAATAATTCTAAGCATATTTTCCTGTTATTTAAATTTACTCATAGAAACCATTTTTCACAGATAAGTGAACAGTAAAAGTGTTTGTAATGTGCTACTTCACCCTTCTCCAGTGCAAATAATATGAGGAACATGTTTCCATGAACAAAAACCAATAGACCATGTCATTGCCCTCCTCTTTAACATCTCTCCTGATATGTATGTGTGTGGTGAAGAAAGGTTCTGCCTCACCCTGAGCAGTGAAATTGACTACTGATGGAATTTGCTGGTGGTCAGTTTGCAGATGAACTGTTTCAGCACAGAATATGAAGGCCATGTTCTCTTTAAATTCAGCAGGCTTATTTTGATTTGACCAATTAGTTATAAAAGTAGTCCTTGCAAACGTAAGTTGACTGAGAAAATAAACCACACTACCAGGAACCCATATGCAAAAGGACTTCAAAATACTCATATAAAAATGGAATTAAAGTTCAGGTTGATCTTAGTACAAAATAATTTGGCAATTCATGCATAGTTTCTCATAATACATACTACTTTTTTTAAAAAATTTTGTCAGAGTGTGTTTGCCAAGACAGACTAAGGCACTAACTTATAATATGAAAAGAGAAAGTTTTCTTCCACTTTCTTGTATCTGTTCTTATCTATCCTTTTCAATTTCCTGTAACTTACTACTACTAGTTAAGTATCACTGGGACTTAATATTTAATACTGTTTTAACCATAGCTTGAATTTATAAATTGCATTCCTATTTTAAATTTTATTTTCTAATGAACAAAAAAAAGACATGAATACAGCCCATTACAAAGTAGCTTACACATAAATTATTTATCTTAAATCAATTCTCACAACAGATCATGTTGCAGATAACACTGAGTCTTCTCAGAAAAGTTTGAAAACTGGATCATAGTTTTAGATTTCAAAACTGGCAGGTCATGAGGGCCAGTAGTGGCACAGTGGTAACATAACTAGACCCACTTAAAACTGTCCCAGGTTCCTATCCCGAGACCTTCTGGTACACCAAGCAGAGATACAAGTGCCTACAAGACTGGTTGGCTAAAGCTAGGGGTGGATCGCAGTGTGAGGATTATGTTGGAGGGCACTGTCTCTTTCTCTCTCCCTCTCCCTTCCCTCTATCTTTCTCTTCTTTGTCTCTTTCATGGAAAAAATAAATGAACTAAAAGAAAAAAAAAAAAAAAGAAAGAAAGAAAGAAAAGAAAAGAAAATGACAGGCATGATTTCAAAGCTATTCTCTAAATGAAAAACGGGATTGTTTCTATCAATCATTTAGTTGGATTTGGTGCTTTAACCCTATTAGGTTAGGGGTTTGGTGCAGGCCAAGACTCACATAGTAATGACAAGGCTGACAGGTGACTTTCTTCAGGGCCTCCTCCTACAGAGCTGTGTGATGGTAGGCACCAGGACTGGATGACAACATAAAATACAAACATATAAAGAAACAAAAATTTTTTTTGGGGGGAGAGGTTTTTGCTATAGGGCCCATGCGCTCTCCAGACAGACAGAGAGACACAGAGAGACAGAAAGCGAGAAATCACCCCCCAGAGGGGATGGCCACACCGCAATCCCTTCTCCTCCATTCTCCTCTCAGGATCTTGGGCACGCACGCACACGCGCCCGGCCTGAGTTTTAAGCCACCGGGTCCGGGACGCGAACCGTGGTCGACTACATGGGAGTCCAGCGACATAGCCATTACGCTAACGACTGGTCCCAAGAAACAAAATATTTAAGGGACACAAAAATGGAAAATTATCTGTTGATGATAATGCATATGGCAATAACTTTGACTGAACCAATATACAGTGTATTCATGATGGGAAAATTCATTCAGTATGCTATAATGACACACGGTAATTAAATATAAAAAAAAATAATAATTAAAATACAAACATTTTTAGAACCAATAACGTTCTTAGGTAAAAGTAAAGTCAACAGCTCTGAATAAATACATATGTGAGTTTATACTCTTTAGTCTCATCGCTAGTGAAATAACACAGAAGGCTTTATGCTTTTCTTTCCTTTTTTCTTAGCTTCAATAAGGAACTAATGGTCTGAAAACAATAGGAAGTGACTAATTTCACCTAAGGTAGTTCTACAGTCTTAAAATAGCTCCCAGGAAAAATTTCCAAATCCTGAAGTGAAAGAAAGCAGTATTTGGTGCCTGAGATATAAAAGAGTGGTCAACCCCAGCCAAGGTGGCACGCACTGCTCTGACACTGTGTTCTGCAGTCCAGAACCACATAGGAGGTATGGGTTCAATTCCCAGTCCAAGCTAAAGGTGAAGTTACTTGGGAGTTTGAGGCTAGAAGATCACAAGTTCATGACCAATGCGTACAACATAATGAGACCTTGTCTAAAAGAGCCAGACATGGTGGTATACACCTGTTATCCTAGCTAGGAGACTGAGGCCAGAGTATCATGACAGTGAGACTCCTGTCTTAAAGAAAATAAAAAATAAATGAAAATAAAAGAGTGGTCAAAATTCACAGTCAGAAGATTAATATTTCCAAATAATGTACATCTTACTAGGAAAAAAAGTTATATATCATTCATGTATTGAACACAGGCATTAGATTTCTCTATCTGAATAATATTAGCTAAAAATAAGAAAAATTAATATTTGACATTCATTAGAATTTACTAGATTTTTTTAAGAATTATTTCATTTTAATTTTATTTATTTATTGTCATTTGACCAGAGAAGAACAGAACAAGAGTGAGAGAAAGTGAGAAAGCAAGCTGCCAAGTCCAGGACTAGAACGGCAGTCAGTCATGTGGGAGTCTAGCAGCCTTAACCACACGCCCTGCCAACCCCAAATTTACTACATTTTAATTGAAACTTCTAGTCCAGATTTGAGAAGAGTATTTTTATACAACACATGACTAATAATATATTCAAAAGAACATAAAATTGCATTATGAAATCAACAGTTGATTTTTATATTTCTCCCTCCAAAAAATCCCCAGTGTTAATTTTAAAGAAAAATGTGCATTGTTGCAGTTAATAAATGCTTATAAACATATTATAAACTCTGATGAGTACTATGTAATTTCAATTTTAAATTAACATGAAAACACCATTACATCCTGTGATACATGAGCATGAATCATCAATTTTATTTGTGAAACTCAGATGCCACCTATTGTTTAAAAAAATAAATACATCATCTTTCTTAGAGTTCTGTTTTTTCTAATAACCAGCATGTCTCTGGAGAAACAGAAATATTGTATACACAGACCAGAACCTGGCTCTCTATGCTGAACACTTAGAGATTACAAAGATTTAAAAATAGTAAGCTTTCTGAGATTTATATAATATTGGAGAAAGTAAATTATCCTAAATATCCATACCTTCAGAGGAGTATATTTCACTCTAGTACCTTTTATTATATGCACTTTAATTATACTTGTTTTTAAATTATCGTCAATTTTCATGCAGTTGTAAGAAAAATACAGAGAAATCTCATTTACCGTTTACCCTGGTATCCCCCATCAAAAGTAATCGGATTATTACTGACATCGATACAGTCAAGATACAGAACATTTTCATTACAAGATCTCTTATGTTGTATTTTATACACACATCCGCATCCATCCTACCACCCCCATCCTTTTCCTTAACCCTTTGCAACCACTAATCGGTTCTCCATTTCTGCAATTTTGTCATTTTAAGAATGTCCTCGAATAGAATCAGAAAATAAGTAAACTCAAGTTTTGCTTCTTTTCACTTAGTATAATTCTCGAAAGGTCACCCAAGTTGTGGTGTATATCAATAACTAACTGTTTTATTTCCAGGTAGTATTCCATAGTATGACTGTAACACAGTTTGTTTAACCACTCAGCCCTTGAGAGAAGCCTCCAGTTTGTTTCTAGTTTAGGGCTATTACAAAACTGCTGTAAACATTGGTGCATAGGCTTTTGTGTGAACTTAAGTTTTCATTTCTCTAGGATAAAAACCCAAGAGCATCGGTTACCTGTTAGTTACTTATTTAGTATTTATAAAGAAATTGCCAGGGCCAGATGGTGGTACAGTGATAAAACATGATGTTCTGTGTTCCCCACATGGGAAGGTTCAGGTTCATGTCCAGAGATGTCCCTGAGTATACTAGGACACATATGTACCTATAATCCAGGACTGACTGGAGCTGGGGGTGGATCTTAGCTTCCAGACCCTATTGGGGTGCTCTCTCTCTCTTTCTCTCCTTCTCTCTCTCTTTCTCTCTATCACTCTCAAAATAAATCTTTAAAAAGTTGCCAAATTACTTTTCAGAATTGCTGTACCATCTTACATTTCTATCAGCAGTATAGGAGTGATGCAATTTCTCTGCATTTTTACCAGCATTTGACAATACTGCTTTTTACTTTAGTCATTGTAGTGGTAGCTCATTGTAATAGTGTTTCTATTCATCTAGTAGCTAATGATGCTGACCATATTTTCATATGCTTATTTACCATCTATACATCCTCTTTGGTAAAATCCCTTTTCATGTATTTAGTCCTTTTTCTAACCAGCTTGTTTTTACTGTTGAGTTTTGAGAGTTTCAATATAAACTATGTATTAATCTTTTCTCAGATATGTCATTTGCAAATTATTTTTAGAGAGATTTTTGTCATCGGATGTGTGCAGTCGCTGGAGAGACAGCAACAAAGAGACAGAAAACAAGAAATCACCCTAAGGAGGGATGGCCCTGCCACAATCCTTGCTCCTTCTTTTTTCTCCCAGGATCTTAGGCATACATGCCCAACATGAGTTTTAAGTCACCAGGTCCAGGACTCGAACTGCAGTAGACTACATGGGAGTCCAGTGACATAATCATTATGCCATCTGCTGGTCTCTGCAAATATATTTGTCCAAATTGTAGTTTCTATTTTTATTCCCCTAATAGGGTCATTCACAGAGCAACTTTTAAATTTTTATGAAGTCCAG
The DNA here is from genome assembly GCA_026018925.1 of Tupaia tana. Taxonomy (NCBI): domain Eukaryota; kingdom Metazoa; phylum Chordata; class Mammalia; order Scandentia; family Tupaiidae; genus Tupaia; species Tupaia tana. Next base: position 35,833,694 of record JAKSZU010000003.1, read on the forward strand.
TTTATTAAATTTTCCTTTAGTAAACTATTCTTTAACTGTCTATTCTAAAAACTCTTTGCCTAGCCCTAGAGCCCAAAGAACTTCTCGTGTTTTTTCATAAAAGTTTTTATAGTTGTATTTTTCATATTTAAGACTGTAATACATTTTGAATTTATTTTCATGTAAGATATAATACTTAGGGCAGAGTTCACTTTTTGGCCTATTGGTATTCAATTTCCCAGCATCATTTATTGAAATGATTTGTTCCTCCATTGAATTACTTCATTTTTTAGTTGTTTTTTTGGTTTTGTTTTTTTGTTTTTTTCCCATACAGTGTGTGCACTCACCAGAGAGAGACAGAGAGAGAGAGAGTGAGAAATCACTTCCCAGGGGGTGGGAGTGGCCAGACCACAATCTCTTCTCCATTCTCCTCTCTGGATTTTGGGGCACTCAAGAACATGAGCCCAGAGTGATTTTCAAGTTGCCGAGTGGGAATCCAATGCCCTAACCACCAAACCGCCTACTGCCCTTCAATTACTTTTTTACGGTCATCAGAAGTCAGGCATATTTCTGTGGGTCTATTTCTGGGTTCTCTCTTCTGTTCCATTTATCCATGTATCTATACTTCCATCATTACTACAGTCTTGATTACTGTGGCTATATAAGTCTTTAAGTCTGATAGAATGATTCTTTTCACTTGGTTTTCAAAATCATGTTAGCTATTCTGGTTTCATTGACTTTCTGTATAAATTTTTGAATAATCTTATCTATATCTACAAAAACCTTTCTGGGATATTAAAAAGACTGCATTAAGCCTGTATAGCTACTAGCGGAGTATTGTTGCCTTTATCATGTTGAGTCTCAGTCTGCAAACACATTATGTCTCTCATTTATTGATATCTCTCATTTCTATTATCAGCACTTTGTAGTTCTCATCATACAAGTCTTGAACATGTTTCATTTACAACTATTTCATTATAAGTATTTTGTTCAAAAAATGCATATTTAATTTTGACATTCAGACTTCATTGCTAGTATATAGAAATATAGTAGATGTTTTGTACATTTATCTTGTGTCTTGCTTTTCAAACTTGCTTCTTTATTCTAGTAGTTTTGGTTGACTGTTTTTTCCTTTGGTTGTTTTGTTTTTGTTTTTTAGACTTCTTGAAATTTTACATATAGATAACCTTGCCATCTGCAAATACAATTTTTTTTTTAATAAATACAATCATCCGACTTTGGAATTTTAATTAGGGGAAGGTATTTAGTTACAGGATTTTCAGCACCCGTGCATACACTAGCAGGTTTTCAGACCTTTCCACGGATGTGAACCCACAGTTAGCCATATGGTTTCCAGCAATGAAGTCCAGTATGCTACAGACTGTACCACCTGGCTAGACCTACTTGGAAACCTAGATGTCCCATGATATATAACAACTCATAAGATTCCAGAGGCCTGGAGAACTTCCATCTTCAGGTTTTTATTCTTATACTTTAAGTCTTTGGAGAAAATAATACTTTGATTCTATAACAATAGTAATAATAATAATAGAAATATTCCAGGGCATAGTAATATTTGGGTATAATCTATAATTATTCAGGGTCTTTGCTTAATTTTTGGTTCTTTAACAGTTCTAACAGTTTTGGAACCAACAGTTGGCATAATGGCTATGTCGCTGGACTCCCATGTAGTCGACACGGTTCAAGTCCCGGACCCAGTAGCTTAAACTCACGTCGGGCGCGTGTGCATGCATGCCCAATACTTGATGTTGGGAGTAGGAGAAGGGGTGGACCCAGTCTCATTTTCCCAAGAATTTCCATATGTATACAATCTTTTCAAAACCAAGTTTTAGTTCATCAAAAATCATAGTTATGTAGGCTACATAGATTTTTATAGATGCAATTTTTACTTTCTCCTTATTAATGCTGGAAAATAATCAACATCAAATAAACAAAACAAAACAAAAGAATACAATTGCTCTCCAGATAACACTTCTCTTTGACAACTGATTAGGTTATTTTAAGTATAAAGGCTGACCTATTCTATTAATAGTGTTGAGATTGAATCAGTAATCAAAATAATCCCCTACAAAGGGAAGCTCAGGACCCGATAGCTTCACTAGTAAATTCTACCAAACATTTAAGGAAGTGTTGAAGCCAACTTTTCTCAAACTCTTTCAAAAAAATTGAAGAAGAGACACTTCCAAACATTTCATGAGGCTGTAATTCCACTGAGACCAAAGCTAGACAGAAACCATAAGAAAACAACAGGCAATATCCTTAATGAATTAGATGCAAACATCTTTAACAAAACACTTGATAACTGAATTCAAGAGCATGTTAAAGATTATATGCATAATCAAACGGGATTTATCCCTGGGATACAAGGATGGTCCAACATAGATAGATGGATGTCATATGGCCAACTTGAACATATGTGGGGCACCCATGCTATGCACGCATGCCCAAAATTCCTAAAGGAAGGAGAAAATAGAGGGGTAGACATTGCAGCATCACTGCTCTCCATGGTGAGTGCTTTCTCATTTTTCCTTTCTCTCTCACTCTGTTCTCTGGTGAGTGCATGTGCACTCTGGCACATTAAAAAACAAACAAGAAAACAAAAAACACTCCCTAATGTAGTGAGCTACACATATGAATATAATACAGGATAAAGACCTGATACTGACAATATATACGAAAAAAAAAGAAGTTCAACAGAATTCAATACTCTTTTATAATAAAAACCCTCAACTTGGAAAGAAGAAAATTAGCTAAACATAACAAAGGCCATAAATGAAAAAGTCATAAATGCAAGTAACATCATATTCACTGATAAAAAATGGAAAGAAAAGTTTTTCTCTAAGATCAGGAAGGCAAGGATGGCCTCTTTCTCTTCTATTCAAGAAAGTACTAGAAGCCTAAATGAGGGAAATTAGGCTAAATAAATACATAAATAAATGGCATCTGAATCAGAAAGGAAGAAGTGAAATTGTCTCCATTTGCAGATTGCATGATCTCTTATATAGAAAACCCTAAAGATCTCATCAAAAAACGTATAAGTAATAAACTCAGCGAAGTTGCTAAATACAAAATCAACATGCAAAACTTAGTTGCAGGACTGTTCAGGGGTACAATGGTATAAATGCTATATAAGGCAGACCCACATTAGAAAGTTACCAGTTTGTTTTCAGAGACCTCCCTGAGTATGCTGACAAAGTGCATGCTCATGATCCAGCCTGCCTGAAGCTGGAAGTGGATCACAAGCTGAAACCCTGTTAGCATATGGACCCTGTGTCTCTCTCTTTCTCTTTCTTTCTCTATGTCCATTTTTGTCTCACTCCTAGAAGAAATAAGTTAAAATTGCATAAATGTAATTGCAGAACCAGCAGAGGGCATAATGGTTACGTTGCTGGACTCCCACATAGTTGATCATAGTTCCAGTCTCAGACCCAGCAGCTTAAAACTCATACTAAGCGCATATGCAAGCATGCCCAAAATCCAGAGAGGAGAATAGAGAAGGGAATGAGGTGTGGCCATCTCCCCTGGAGGGTAATTTATCACTTCCTGTCTCTCTGTCTCTCCAGTAAGTGCACATGCCCTATAACAAAAAAATTTCTCTAAAAAAAAGTTTAATTGCATTCCTATACTCTAACAATGACTATCTGAAAAGGAAATTGGAAAAATAATACTACTCAAAATAGTATCAAGAATAAACTCAGTTTTGGAGGTGAAAGACTTGCTGACTGAATGCTATAAAACATTGATGAACTCATGGTTTTGTTGGCACAGAGAGCTGGGCTCTCTTCTCAGGACTGTAAATCAAGCTATCCACATGCTGTCTCATCTTGTGTTGCAATTTTCTTCTGACAACTCTCCCATATATCAAAACTCAGTTGTTTTGGGGGAGTGAGATTTTTGCTCTAGGGAGTGTGCACTCACTAGAGAGAGAGAGAGACAGAGAGACAGAAAATGAGAAATCAATCCCAAGGGGAGATGGCCACTCCACAATCCCTTCTACTCCATTCTCCTCTCGGGATCTTGGGCACACACACACACACACACACACACACACGCACCCAATGTGAGTTTTAAGCCATCCTGGGAGTCCAGCAACATAACCATTATGCCATATGCTGGTCCTTTGTGGATTCTTATGTATTCAAATATCTTAGAAATTTAAAATTTGAATAGAGGGTTTTCTTCCTATAGAATATTGTGAATGAAGTAATCAAATTAAAAACTTTAAAATATGTCATTAAAAATTTAAAGCATCTCGGGACCAGCAGTTGGTGTAATGGCTATGTTGCTGGACTCCCATGTAGTCGACCACAGTTCAAGTCCTGGACCCACTGGCTTAAACTCATGCCGGACGCATGTGCATGCGTGTCCAAGATATAAAATTAGTTTATACTAATTTACTTTATATAAATTAGTTTTTCAACTTCATTTCCTGAATACTGTATCTACAATAAGAACAACACGGTTTATCTATGATAAGGTTACATATCACTAATATCAGTCTATAAAGACTAAGTAGAAAAGAGATGAAATATTTCTATCCTGGGGATCAGTAGTTGGTGTAATGACTATGTTGCTGGATTCCCATGTAGTCGGCCTCAGTCTGAGTCCTGGACCCAGTGGCTTAAACTCATGCCAGGTGCATTTGCATGTGTGCCCAAGATCCCAGAAGGAGAATGGAGGAGAAGGTATTGGGGCATGGCCATCCCCCCTGCAGGGGGGGGGGGGTGGTGATTTCTCGCTTTGTGTCTCTCTGTCTCTCTCTCTGTCTTTCTGGTGAGCACATGTGCCCTATAGCAAAAACCTCTCCCAAAAAATTTTCTATCCTGTGTAATATAATTCAGTGCATACTAATAGAAAACATTCAGTTTTGCAGGGCATCTCTAAAGAGTTGCTGTCTCTATCTCCACATATACTATACTATAGTATATACTATACTATACTATACTATACTATACTATACTATACTATACTATACAACCTCTATTTTGCAAAGCTGAGCATCATTTAGATTGTCCACTAGATGGCATACAGTTACACACAGAAGTAGGCAATAGAAAAAAGATTTCATGCAATTAGAGATTTTGATAAATAAAAGAGATGTCTAACAAATGAAACAACTACTAAATAAAATGTTCTCAACTCACCCTAAATCTTTATCCAGGACAAAATCCTCTCAAATTCCTACTGTCTTATTAATCAAAACATGGCAAAGAAGGAAAGAAGAAATGAAAGGCTACATAAACAATCCTTCTGAGCCATTAAATTTAGCTTAAAAGGATAATTTATATCCATTCATTCATGAGATAATGGTGTAATATAATTTGTTAATGGTAGAAATTCTAGCATTAGATTGTCTAGGTTCAAATTTAGAGTGCACAGGTTTATATCCCAGCTTTTAGGTTCTCAGTTCAGTAACATTAAATAAGTCATTAAACCACGCTGCACCTCAATATCTTCACCTTAAAATGAGAATATCAGTAACATCTACCTCAACAAGACTATATCAAGGTCATAAGATAGCAAAGCTTAAACTGGTCCTATAGTCTACTGGTTGAGGAAACTGGATCCCACATGGCCAACTACAATTCAAATCCCAGCCCCGATAGCATAGAAAACACCTGTAATGTGTCCATGTATGTCCACATCCTGACAGGATGAAGAGATGAAGAAGAGATTGTGATATGATCCATCTATTAGGGGGCTCGCTCTCTCTCTCTCTTTCTGGTGAGTGCATATATTCTATGGCAATTTATTTTTTAAAAGGAAAAATGTATGCAAAGCTTTTGGAACGTGACTGACAAGTGTCAGTTATTGTGTATTCAGAAAAAATACACCAGACATTTTTCAAGGTGTAGGAAACAAGAAATTCAAGCTGTCATGGAACTTGCATTATGAAATACAAGGACAATATTCTCATTCATCCTGATAGAACAAAGGAGCCAAAGAAGGGAGCCCTGAGGTCCCACTGAAGAGGGCAAGCTGTCCCAGGCTACAGATGAAGGAACAGGGAAAAGTTCTGAAGCCAGATCATATGTTATGTGTGTAAGATACAGCAAGAAGCACAATGAAAACTATATACAGTGTGTTCTGTTTTTATAAAGAAAAATGTAAAATTGTAAATTCTCTTTGAGAAAAAATAAGTTACACAAAATTAAAAAGACTACAAAAACATGCCAAAATATAACCAATGTTTTATTTGGGTGATGAGACTATGAGTGATGCATTTTCTTTGTCTTCTAAGGACAGAAATCTGAATGCTTTTTCCTGTTTCTAAGATCCCTTTCCAGAGGCCCTGAGGTGAGTCAGGTCCACAGATGTTAACAGACTATTTTGACCCATTTGATAACAAAAATCTTCCTACATTCTCTCCCTGGCATAGTAATCCTGTAATGGGTGAGTCACTCCCACAATCATTAGCAGGCCATTTTGATTCATTGATAACAGGACTTTTCCAACATCCTGTCTTTGGGACAGCATCCTGTGACTGTATACAAATCCCCTTATCCCTGTTAAAGTCCTGCTTCCACATGTCCTGCCCTTTTGAGCCAGTGGAAAGCTCTTCACTAAATTCTCTCGCTCTCAAAATCGAAGAAAAGGATCCTCTGTACCTGATCACCCTGAGAGAAAGGCGTTTTGCCTCCTCTCTGGGCTTAGGTCACTCAAATTCATGCTTAAAAATAAACCACATTAATTAATTATTTTTGCAGAGTTTGTTATGTCTGTCGACACTTGTTTTGATAATACTATGTTTTCTGAATATACATTACTATATTCTATTTCTAAAACAAAAAGGCATTATTATTGAAAGTGCTCATAAATAAAAGAGAATTTCGATTCACACAGGAGTATTTATAGTTTTTTCTTTTACTATGTAGTGGACATGTTACTATTTTTATTTTATTTAAATATTCTAATACATGTCTAACACAGTTTACTCTTACTATTATCCCATTCAATACTTTGACTCCAAATTTTGCTCTTCCTATATACTGACTGTAAATCTTAACTTTTCAACTAATAGTTCATGATATGGATGTTTGTCTTGAAATTTCTTCAGGTCTTGCAATGTGAAAAAACTGCTCTCCATTTAAAAAAAATTTCTTTCAAATGAGTAGTCAGTTTATTTAACTGCTCTTTCAAAATAGACTTTTCTAATCAATGAAGCAGTGAAGGATTTGTAGAAATAAGGTGACACATCCAGAAAACAAATGATACGTGTTAATGTCTTCATTCATGTCCAAATAGGTTTACTCCTAAACATATTTCTTAAAGTCTATGCCTTAGCAATAACACAATTATAATTTAGCGTTGATACTACGCTTTTTATGTAATTTTTAAATGATTAGGTTGTCACCTTTTAATCAAAAATATAACTTTTAAAGTTCATCATCTTTTGCAGCATTTTATGGTAATTTTAATTGCCTAATATTTCCATTATGCTTTAAAAGATATAAAGATTAACATTTCTTTGAGAATTGGAAACATGTATAGACAAGGTAAATGATCGGGGGTGATTTTAAGCATTTATCCCTCAGGGAATATTCAAAATGTAGGAATTTTTTTTCTAGGAATGTTTATTGCTTTATTTTGCTTAAAAACTCAATTGCAAATCACAGAAATGCCTCATTTACTTTAGCCGTGTAAATATTTTTTTAAGTGGTGTATGAGAAGAAAAACTATGAGCCCACAGTAAGGAGAATTCAGGAAAAGTCTCTCATAAGTTTACTCACCTGGAGTCAACAGGAACTTGCGTTGCTGCAACATCACTACAGATTTGAGAGAATGGGGAGGGTTTGAATAGTTGTGATGTTTATATAATTTTATATTGCCACCAAGATAACCTCTATGTTATTTTTTCTTTTTCTTTTTTATGTTGTGGATGAACACTGAGATAGGAGTGTAGTTTTGGCAAATACAGAGAATGACTGTAAATGCCGTTTTTTTTTTATCAAATAAAAAATAGTGAGTGTGAGACATATTCATCAGAAGAAAAAAAGGGTTTGTTTTATAGACCTGAATACTGTATATACATTTTTAAATGAATGCCAAAAATTATTTTAGTAGATGCATGGTAAATTTAATTTTTCATAGAAGTGCTACTGAATTTTAAATTTTATGTAAAGATTTGGCATATATCTATGTACTACCGAATGCACTTATCTGAAGTGTTTAATATAATAATAAAATTCTAAAACTTATCATAGTTTTATACCTATAAAATCTCTAAATATGTGCAAAAATTTTGCCTTTTATGACAGCCAAGAGACAGTAGGTAAAAAAGGTCTTAATCACTTAGTATTTCTTAACATTTCTAATAAACAGAGTATGATAATATTTTAGACACAAATATTCTTAAGAATAATTCTTTAAAATATTTGGCATTTCAGAATATAAGGAAATTTCTATCTCAGATTTAAATATTACTTAAGAAAGTGGTTTCCATTCCTAAAACACAAGCAAGAAAATTAAAAGCAACAAGAAAAGCTATTCAGTATCTTCTTACCTTTCTTCCACTCTGTATCACAGGTAGTCCCCCCCAAAGTCATTTCTTCAGAGTTAGATGTTTAATTTCCTTATGTTTTCCATATTAGCAATCAAATGATAGTACCTATCCATGATAAGAAAATGTATATGAGTTCCAGCATTCATAAAAATTTAACTCAAATTGACAGCATTTAACTATCCAATCAAAACTGTAGATTCACGTCAACGCTTTCCCATGCTCTCTCAAGTGTCCTCTCAAGTCATCCTCAGACGCTGTTTTTATTTCATGTACTCCCATTTTCTAGCACCTCTTTTCTTTCTTCTGTCACAAATATGTTTGTGGGGGAGAACACTAACAAGGTAGAAAAAGTAGCTTTAAGTTGTACTTGGTATATTCATTTGCTAGGGCTACCATAACAAACCACCACAGACTGGAGTGTTTGGGAATTTATTTTCTCACATATTTGGAGGTTGGGGATTCAAGATCACTGGGGTGCTGGTAGGTCTGGCTTTCTCTGAGGGGTATCAAGGAGGTCTCTCTCCTTTCCTTGTAAATGACCTTCCACTGGCCTCTTCACGTCAGTCATCGCTCTGCTGACAAGCACCCTAGTATGTCTGTGTTTACCCCATTCTCTCTCTTTTTATTGCCTGAGGGCAGTCACCAAAGAGAGAGAGAGAAAACAAAAAACAAAAAATAAACCCTGAATGGTGTGTGGTCGTGCTGCAATTCCTTCTCCATTTCTCCATCCTGTCAGAATTTGGGGCACACATACACATACACCTGATGTTTCCCAAGGCACCAGAGCTGGGATTAGAGCCATAAGTGACTATATGGGGCCTGACTCTCTATACACAGCACTAATTATTGCACCATTGGATCGGCCCAATAATAATTCTCTTTTTTTTTTTCGGGGGGGAGAGGTTTTTTTGCTATAGGGCACGTGCACTTGCCAGAAAGACAGAGAGAGACAGAGAGACAGAAAGCAAGAAATCACCCCCCAGGGGGAATGGCCGCGCCGCAATCCCTTCTCCTCCATTCTCCTCTCGAGATCTTGGGCACGCACTCACATGCACCCAATGTGAGTTAAAGCCACTGGGTCCGGCACTCAAACCGCAGTTGACTACATGGGAGTCCAGTGGCATAGCCATTACGTCAACTGCTGGTCCCCCAATAATAATTCTAACATAAGGATTTACTATTCAGTTATAACCTCTCTCATCAGGAAAAGAGTCAAGCCAAGAGTGTAAAAAGTAGAGCAGATCTGTTAAAAAACAGTGTACATCAAAGGTCATATGAGGGAATCCAAAAATAGAGTCTTTAGGAAACAACTAGTTCCATGGTTTTCAATCTCTGCTCCCTGGAAACCTAGTAGTTTTAAGAAGATATCTCAAAATTCTGTGATGGAATGTCTGGGGCTCTGGGTTTCCTTTACTCACTCAGCCCCAACAATTGGTCTTCAGCATAAGATTCAAATATTATAAATAATATTAACTTGCCAATCTGGTCTGTTTGATTTTACAGATAGAGAAACAGATCCCAGAATTCTAAGTAATTTGCCCAAAATCTTATGCCACATAATCTTAACTTTCCCTAATATCATATATATATTATTGGGTCATTGGAAAAGTCATGATGTATTTTTCTGTTTCTCTATACAAAAGTATGTCATGACTTTTCTATGATTTTTAGATAGATAGATAGATAGATAGATAGATATAAACACACACACATCTATATCATATATATATATGTAAAATGCTCATAGTAGCCACAGTTCTGTAGTTATATCCCATCTTATTTAGCTTTATTAATTATACCTTTGATTCTTATCTGAAGCATTCACATTGGCCCCTTTCTTCAGAAGAAATTCTGCCATTTCTACATTATTTTCAATAATGGCAAGTAAAAGTGGAGTATACTCATCCTGAGAAAAAATTTCAAAATCGTTATTCACGATATTCTACCAAAGTTACATGCCTTTAAGTCTTAAGTTCAATTTAAAAAGTAAATATACTCATGAGAAGTCTCTGATACATTTTTAAATTTTAAATGAGCTTGACATGTAATGAAATGTGATTTCAAAGATCAAGAAAACAAATTATGGGTCATCAGGAAAGTTATCACACATTTTTGCATAGAAAAATATATCATGACTTTCCAATGACCTAATAATTAGAGTTAGGCCTATCAAAGTATCTATTTCAGGCTTAATTCAAATTGTGGGAAAGAGAAACCTGGAATAATTAAGTGATGAACACTTTGTATTTAATGTAAGTATTTTATACCATCAATTCACATTTTATAATTCATAACCTGGTTTCCACAGGGTTTTATTTAAACCTCAGAAACTGGAACTTATTTGGGGCTGTTATATAGACCAAATTATCAGTGAAACAAAATTTAAAGATGCTTTAAAAAGTATTTTTCAGTTAGCTATAGTACCTCAATTGGGATTAAATTACTTTTAGTATAATGTGATTTCTTAATTCAACCTAATTATTTATGAGTACTTAAATAAAGTAGGGGAAAAGGTGAGATTTATGATCTTTATCAACATTTTTTACAAAGAAATCAAATAATTCTCACTTAACATGACCCTTTGAACAATTATCATTGTTAAATATGATGATACTTTGGAGGTCAGATTTATCATCTACAATGAAATAGAGAAAGACTTTAAAAGAAGATAATTTACCAGTATTTGATGATCTCATCTCCTTTTCCTTCTCCTCCATTATTGTTTGAGAAGTTAATTCTTTATATAGCATATATTTTAATAAATATGTTATCTGAAATTAATACCCTCTTTAGTTCCTAAAATATAAGATTTTTGTCATAGAAAACTAACTTATTTTTAGCTTCAAGATTGGCCTTGTGTTCAGTTAATGAGGTACTTTGACCACAGACAGCATAAGGAAGAGCACTATTATAATGCAATTATAATCCATCAGATTAGGGTCTGCACCATGATTTAGAAGAACAGTGATGCACATCTCCTTTCTACACTGTACTGCCTGTTGGTACAAAAAGAATATATAAGTAAACTGTTTCCTACTTAGGATGTGATACATTAAGTAACGTTAATACCATATTTTAAAGTGTAAAAAATCAACAAAAGTTAACTAGGAGGACTCGTGTATATAATAATCGAAAAGAAAACATACACACACACACACACACACACACACACACACCTTATCAATAGGAATCTGTTTTCATCATCCTGGACATTTATTTTGCATTGTTTTTCAATTAAGAGAGATACAATGTATATCCATTCTTCCAGGCCAGGTGCAAAGGTGTTCTATATCAACATAACAAATACAATGTTAGAGATAAACCTTAGTTTGAGAAGTTACTTATAACCAAGAACAGATAGTATTTTTTTTTTTTATGATTTTTGTCATAGTGCATGTGTGTTTGCTGGAGAGCAATAGAGACAGGGAAAATGAGGAATCTCATAATAAAGGAAAGACCACTCTGCAGTCCCTTCTCCTCCATTCTCCTCCTGGGATTTTGAGCACACATACATATGCCTGGTGTGATCTCTAAACCACCTGGACTGGGACTTGAACCATGGTTAGCCTTGTGGGAGTCCAGCACCTTAACCACCATACCATCTGCTGTCCCCCAGAGAGTATATTATTAAAGTTTTTGCTTCATATGCTTATTTATATTTACACAAAATTTACATTAGTTATTATGTTTTTACTGAATTTAAAACTCTCTGAAAATGCCTTGAGGATCGCATACTTAATTGGTTTCATGTCAAGTAAAACTTAACGATGGTAAGTTGAAAAAAATCAAAATGGTGTCGCTCTTGTAAGGATGATAAAATTAGACATTAAAAAATTTGGAAATGTTCTCTAAAACCTGAGACAAATCTAATAGGAAGCAGAAGAAAAAAAATTTTGTCTGTTTAGTGGCATACTACCCCTAATTGTGTTTTTCTCTCTTTGCCTAATCTCTTAAAGTCAACATTTGCATCTGAAAAAATAAACACACAGGTGAAAGCCTAAAGATTTTCTGAGTTGTAGATCTCAGCCCAATTTAAGTTATTACACTAATTTGTAGTTCGCAAAGAACCTACTCTAGGTAGCCTATGAGAAACCAAGCACACTGTCATTAACTATGCCTGAATACTATGTGAGAATTAGTTCCATTTAAACTTTGCTGGACTGGCCCTCAATAAATATTTACTTATTAAGGTGATATCATTATTTCCTTTTTGAAAGATAATTTTAAATTCATAGTCCATCTGTAGATATCACATGTCCCAGCCAAGAAACTTAAGATGTAATTTCCCTACTTTACATTAGGCCCTGAGAAGTACTGTGTGAGTACTTAAATGGACCTGTCATTGACATACGGCAAGAGCAAAAAGGTGGCCCTCAGGAACCTAAACACACCAAAACTTTCAAAGAGCTAAACTATCAAAATCCATATACACTGATATAACTCACCATCTATGACAATAAACCAAGAAAATATAAAAATAACTTTAAACTATTCGGGATATTAATCATTTTTTGAGACTTGTTTTTTGACTTTTCTGTCCTATCCTGGCAAACATTTTGATCTCCTTTATCTGTTGTTATACATATCTTAAGAATTTAGTCCCAAGAAAGATCAACAGGTGGCATGGTGGTAAAGGCGCTGGATTCCCACATGGTTAACTGCAGTTCAAATCCCAGACCTTATAGCTTAAAAATCGCACTGGGACATGGTGCCTGCATGCCCAAAATCCTAAGAGGAGAAAAAAGAAGAGATTGTGGCATAGTCAGCCATCCTGGGAGGGGATTTCTCACTTTCTCTCTCTCTTTTTTTTTTTCTATCTCTACCTGGCAAGCGCACAGGCTCTATGGCAAAAACCTATAATAAATAAAAAGCAACAACAATGACATCCTGTCATTTGTGGGAACATGAATGAGACCGGAGGACATAATGATAAAGGAATAATCCAGGTTCAAAAAGACAAATACCACATGTTCTCATTCATGTGTGGAAACTAAAAATGTTATCTCACAGAAGCAGAGAGTAGAAAAATGCTTACTAGAGTCTGGGATAGGGAAAAGAAAGAGACAGACAGGATTTGGTTAATGAGTACAAACATATAGTTAGGTAGGACCATTTTCTAGTGTTCTGTAGCATAGTGGGGTGACTATAGTTAACAATAATTTATTGAATATTTCAAAATAGCTAGAAGAGAATATTTCAAATGTTCCCAGCTCAAAGAAATAATAAATGTTTGAGGTAATGGGCACACTAATTACCCTGACTTATTCGTTCCGCATTGTACACATGTATCAAAATAACACACTGTAACCTCTAAGTATGTACAATTATTATGTGTCAATCAACAAATAAAAGTTACCCAAAAAAAGAAGAAATAAACCAAAGTATATAAATACCAAAAAAAAAAAAAAAAATCAATAGAACACAAATGAAGGCAACAAGAAAGGAAAAAAGAAATTAAAAAAAAAAAACTATAAGACTAACAAGAAATAATGAACAAGTTGACAATTTTAAACCTTCCTGGTGGTTAGACTATTGCATAGCAGTAAAACCAAGCACTCTGTGAGTATGTCCCCCAGGGGAAGGTTTTAGTTCCTCTCTGAGTGTGCTGAGGACAAGTACGTACATGATCTGGGGCTGGCTGGAGCTGAGGGTCAATGACAGTGTCAGGACCCTGTTTGGGGTGCTCTCACTCCCTCTCTTTCACACTTTCTTCCTCTCTCTCACTTTCTGTCTCTCTTGCTCATGAAAGAAATACATAAACTTCAAGAAAAACAGAAAAATCTTTCTCAATAATTACTTTAAATTTAAGTATTAAATATGGGAATTAAACTCCCATGTCAAATGACAGAATGGCCATGAAAAAAATGCAAGACCTAACCACATACTCTCTGAGAAACTCACTTTAGATTTAGGAATATATATAGGCTGTAAATGAAAGGATAAAAAGAAAAACATTCCATGCAAATGGGAAACAAAAGGGAACAGGGATGACTATACTTATATCCAACAAATTAGACTATAAGTCAAAAACTGTGATAACAGACAAAGGCCATTTTATAAAAACAGAGTCAACCCACCAGGGAGATATAAAAACTATAATTATTATAAATCTAATATCAGAATACCTACAATGCAATACAGAATACCTACAATACAAACTGTGAAATAACTGAAGGAAGAAACAGCAATAAAAGGAGACATCAATTCCTACTTTCAATAATGGACAAACAGGGACCAGCAGTTAGCATAATGGCTATGTCACTGGACTCTCATGTAGTTGACCGCGGTTCGAGTCCCAGACCCAGTGACTTAAACTCACGCCGGGCGCACGTGCGTGTGTGCCCAAGATCCCGAGGGGAGAGCGGAGGAGAAGGAATTGCGGCGTGGCCATCCCCCCCTAGAGGGTGATTTCTCACTTTCTGTCTCTCTGTCTCTCTCTGTCTTTCTGGCGAGCGCACGCGCCCTATAGCAAAAACCTCTCCAAAAAAGAAAAAAATAATAATAATGGACAGACAGAATAATAATAATAATAAAGAGGGCTTATTAACTATAACTCAAATAGACCTAACAGACATATACAGAACATTCCACCATACAGCAGCTAAACACAAATTCTTCTCAAGTGCACGAAGATCTCTTTATCCAGGACAAATCATCTTAGGTCATAAAACAAGTCTTAACAAATTTAAGATTCAAATCATACCAAGTATCTTTTGAACCACAATGGAATGAAGCTAGAAATCAGTAGAAGAAAAACTGAAAATTTCACAAATACATGGAAATTAACAGCATACGCTTGAATAATTATTGAATAAAACAAATTAAATTAGAAAATACCTAAAGAAAAATGAAAATGAAAACACAGCATGTCGAAGCTCATGGTATACAGAAAAGCATTACTTAAAAAGAAGTTCACAGCACGGCCCAGCCCCATGGCCTAGTATCTAAAGAGCCAGATCCCACATGGCCAATCACACAGCACAAATCCTAATCCTGGTGGCTTGAAAAGCATGGCAGGCATGTGGTCATGTATACCCACAATCCTGACATAATGGAAAAACAAAGAAGAAGAAATTGCAGTGTACTTTGCCCCATTAGGGGATGCTTTTCCCCTCTCTGTCTTTCTGTCTCTCTCACAAGTACACATACCCTCTGGCAAATGAAAAACTTAAATAATAATAATAATATAGTTCATAGTAATATATGTCTACATTGAACAACATAACTTCACTTTCAAAAAGCTAGGAATAAAGGAACAAACTAATCTCAAAATTACCAGAAGGAAACAATAAAAAGATTAGAGTAGAAAAACATGAACCAAGAACAGGAAAAAAAAAAATCAAAGAAATTAAGAGTTCTTTTTTTTTTTGAATTGACAAAACCTTAGCTAGGCTAACCAAAATAAAAGAGAGAGAGAGAGAGAGAGAGAGCAAGAGAGAAGACTCAAATCAAATAAGAAATGAAATAAGAGACATTACAACTACACCTAATGCCACAAATATAAAAAGACTCATAAAAAACTAACTATATACACACAAATTTAATAAATACACAACCATAAACTGGATAACTTAGAAGAAATTGATAAATTTATGACAAGATAAAAATTCTGAACATAACTGTAACTGTAAATCAATAATCAAAAGCCTCCTAACAATTAAAAACCTACAACCAGATGCCTCACTGGGGAATTCCACTAAACACTCAAAGAAGAACTAACACTGATTCTTCTCGATCTTCAAAAAATTATATTTAAAAAAAAGGTCTCACTGTACAAAGTCAGCATTACAGTGATACCAAAGCTAGACAAAGATACCACCAAATAAGAAAACTACAGACCTATATCCCCAAGGAACATGGTTTAAAAAATTCCTCAACAGGATCTCGACCACCAAGGACCCTCTGCCCAGACTTCACCCTCCTGCTCCCCAGTCTAGCCAGGAGCCAGAGAATACAAGGGAACTCATGGAAATGTCAAACAAAGACTTTAAAATATTCATAGTGACAAAGCTAACAGAGATGCAAGAGAAGAGAGAAAATTAACTCCAGAAAACTCAGGAGAAAAGAGACACAGAGTTCCAGGAGGTGAGGAAGTTCTTGCACAATCTGAAAGAGGAGATATACATCATAAAAAAGAATCAAACATAATTGTTAGAAATGAAGGCTGTAATACAGGAAATCAAAACTTCTGCTGAAAGTATCAAAAGCAGATTAGATCATGCAGAAGATCGAATCTCAGATATAGAAGATAGAACCTCTGACATAGAAAAATTCATCAAAAAGACTGAGAAAATAACCCCCAAAATGAGAATAACATACAAGTAATACTAGATACCATTAAACGCCCAAACATGCAGATCATTAGTATCCCAAAAGATGAAGAAATTAATAAAGGTATTGATAATCTATTCCATGAAATTCTAGAACAAAACTTTCCAAACCTAGAGAGGCACTCAAATACCCAGACCCAAGAAATACAAAGGACCCCACATAGAATAGATCTAAGAAGATCTTTCCCCAGGCACATATCATTGCCAGATTGACCAAAACCACAGTCAAAGACAAGATACTAAAATTGGCAAGAGAGAAACGTCAAGTTAATTTCAAAGGATATCCCATAAGGTTAATGTCAGACCTCTCATCAGAAACAATGCAAGCAAGGAAAGAATGGGAAAATATATTCAGTGTGTCAAGCGAAAAACAATTTCAACCAAGAATACTATACTCAGCAAGATTATCTTTCATATGGGAAAAAAGTCAAAAATATTCTCTGATGAACAACACCTGAAAGAATTAACCAACACCAGACCAGCTCTCTAAGAAGTGCTGAAGGGAGCACTACACAAGGAAAACTAAAATCGGACACTCAGAAATAAGAGTAAAAGAAACAACCAAGAGAATGGCCAGTCGTCTGGAGTTGAAATAACTTCCAGAGTTTAAATGGAAAGATCAGACTACAGTAATACTGCAAATTCAATAGAAGAGAGATGAATTATGTGAGTCTGAACTAGTGAAAAAGATATTTTTTTTACTTTAGACTAAACATTACTGATTTTCTTTGATGCTTTGATTTCTATATTTAAGGGTTTTTTTCCTTCTCTTGAAATGTTGATAGGTTCACTGACCTACTATTTGAACTGAACCCTAACCTTTTTACCTGGATTTAAAATTTTCTCTTAACATTTTTTTTATTTTGGTCTATTAAAACTAAAATTTTCCTTTGGAAATTAAAAATGCATTATAAAAATACCTATTAATACCTATTTAATGACTGCAGTAAGCTATATAGCTCTAGCAAGGTGCTACTTTATAGTGTATTTACTTTACTCACTGAGGTTTATGCCTACAGTCAGACATGCATTCATAAATACAAACAGAGCAGCTGTGCTTGCTATTGAAAGTCTTTAAATTAACATCTTTAGTGAATCAATAAAATGTGAAAAAAAGGTATAGAAAACAATTGTACATACCAGAGACAGTATGGGAGAAGCAGGGAAGGTTGGCAGAGGATGGGAGGTAGGGAATCAAGAGAGGAAAAAAAGCAAAATATATAAGAAAAAAGAAATAGAAAACTATTTGGTGATGATAACATGTATGGTAATATCCTTGATTAAGCCAATATTCAATGTATACTGGATGGAAAAATCTCACTTTGTATACTGTATTGATGGTCAGTGAATGACTGTAAATAAATTAATTAATTAATAAAAAAGGAAATAAATTTTAAAAAAAGAGAGAGAAAAAAAATTATCCAACAAAATACTGGCAAACCAAATTTGGCAACATAGCAACAGGATCATACACCATACCTAGTGGTATTTTCCCTGGGATGCAAGGAGGGTTGAAAAAATTTTTAATAATAATAGAATTCATGTATTAATTAATTACAAATCTTAAAAAATATATTAACACTAACACCATTACGGATTAAAAAAATCACACGACTGTCTCAACAGAAAAGGCTTTTGCAAAATTCCACATCCTCTCGTGATGAAAAAACTCCAAGTGAACTAAAAATTCAACAAAATTATAAATTACCTAAACATCATAAAGGCTATATATGAAAGGCTATAGCTAACATCATACTCAACATTGAAAACAGAGAGCTTTTCTGTAAGCTTTCCATCTAAGACCAGCTTCTAGGCAAGGAGGCTCACATAGTACTAGAAGTCCTAGCCAGAGGAAATCAATAAGAAAAAATAAAAGACATCCAACTCAGAAACTCTACATATCTAAATTACTGATAATGTACACTTAAAAATCTGTTAAGAGGGTGGATCTCGTGTTAAGCATTATTAATAAAATAAAATTAAAACTGCTTCCTGGCATGAAGTTTGTAGATTTGGGAGAGTTTTTGAGATTTAAAAAAAAAAAAAAAAAAAAAAAAAAGTATGGAGTGCCTCAGTAGAGACAAAGGCGATGGGAGGAACAGGCAGGATCAGGCCCCCAAACACTCAGGTAAGTAAGTATTCAAAAGAGAGAGAGAGAGAGAGAGAGAGAGAGAGAGAGAGAGAGAGAGAGAGAGAGAGAGAGAGGGAGAGAGAGAGAGGCTGAAAGTAGGCCCTGGGAAACCTAGAGGGACAACCAGTGTTAAACCGCCCGCACTCATCTTGGAGGACCCAGAGGCCCTGCTGCCTCTCCACAGTGCCCTCGGTCACCCGCTGGCTCTTCTGCTCTGGTCACCTGTATTCTTTGTCCCTCATGTCCACATCAGATTTCTTGAGTTGAAGGTATTTCTTCAGCTTCTCTAAATCTCCCATCGAGGCAGCTTTGTGAAGTTTCTTAAAATCCTTTTCTCGAAGGTTGCGGCCCATGGCCAGGTCTGAGGAGCTGTAGGATTCATCCTCCTGCCTCCAGACATGCAAGTGCTTCTTCATGGCAGCTCAGGCTGAAGTCGTGGTCAGACTAGGCTGTTCTGGGGCTCCCCAAATCCCGCTTGTCCCTCTGCCCCGCCATTGGGCTCTTCTACTAGCAGCCTCCCACCTCGCTGAGCGTGGAAGGGCGGTGAAGAAAGCAGCGGGCTGGGCTGTGGCGTGGGGCGGGAGGAGGCCTTGGTTGCCCAGCAACACCCAGGAACTTGCGCGTAGCTGCTCTTATTGCCCAGTCCAAGGAATTCCCACCTAAGGAACCGCTTGACTACACATCTTCATTCTATTAGATCGTGAGCCTGCCAACTTTCTTATAAATAGCCACATCTCGTTCAAGATTAAACCCAATGCCTTGATCCCTTACCAACTGTGATTTACCCTCCTTGTGGTGGGGATGGATCTCTTCCAGTAATCTTGCCTCCCAGCACCTCATCTCCATAGCCACTTGCTAAATCATTTTTAAAAATAATCGCAGTGCCTCCATAATCTCAATTTCAAACATACTTCTCGAATACCATCTCTCATATTTGAGCTTGTTTTGTCTAGTCACAAACTCCAAAGTCCTTAGAAAATAGACCTCATTCCACCAATAGCCCTAAGTCCCTAGTCCTTTCTCTGACCTTGAACTCCACATCGCGTGTCCTTACTTCCCTGTTTTACTAGATCAAATTCCGTAGTCAATTATTATAATCATCCCATGCATATATCTTTGATGAATTTGTCTCCATTAGTTTTCTTACTTCTCTGCCTAAATTACAGTGTTAATTAATCTAAGTTCTTTTGCCTGCCTTGAGCCACTGAATTCGAATAAAGGAAAAAAACACAGCCATGGTACCAGTTTTTATTTTCAGGTCATGAAAATCCATCTCATACTGTTTGTTATGCTGCCTAGCAATTCTTAGACATTTCCCTGGTCCATTCGCACTCCTACTTTCCGTAACCATTTTCATATCTGCTCTCTCCTAAAATATCCATGTTCCCATGAAAGGCCACCACCATTCTTGGTATACTAGATCCTATCTTTTGTAACCTACCCAAGACCCTACTTCAGGAAACCCTTTCCCATGCTTTTTTCTGTGTTTCAAAGTTTCTTTCTGTTGACTAATTCTTTTTTTTTTTTTTTTTTTTTTTTTTTTTTTTTTTTTTACAATTTGCAAGAGGGTGTATGCACTTGCCAGAGAGAAAGAGGAAGAGAATAAAGCACCTCCCCAAAAGGTCATGGTCATGTCAGAATGCCATCTCCTCCATTTCTAGGACTTGAACTATAATAAGCCATGTAGGACCTGAGCCCCTTAACCACCAGACCACAGACTGGCCCTATTGACTAATTCTTAATAGCATAAATACACGCTACTATTTATCCTATCTTTTAAAATTATTTTTTTAATTAAAACGAGCAAACCAAAAAAATTACCATACTTTCCTCTGTAACAACCGCCTCAATTTCTCTCCTTTTAGCAAAACTCCTTAGGAGAATGGTCTATAATCCTGTAATCTTGGTCTACAATTTTTCTTTCACTGTTCTCACTTAAAGCAATTCTCACCATCACCCTTTTGTTCCCATCACTCAATTGATACGGCTTTTAAGCAAGATTGACCATGATCACCATTACATGAAATCCAATTGTCATTTCCAGATTTTTATATTAATGTAGCAGCATTTGACAGGGTGACCACTGCTTGTTCCTTGAAACAATTTTTCACTTTGCTTCCAAAGTATTACACTAGCTAGTTTAATTCCTAACTTTTTAACAATTCATTCATTTATTGGTTCATTTATTGGTTTCTCCTTATCTCCATCATTAGAGAACTCCAGGAAAAGACCATCCCAAATCCTTGGAGGCATCCTTAAATACTGACTTTTCCACCTACATTTAAATTGCCAGCAAATTCCATCAACTCAAGACCCATTTGATTTTTATCCCCTGTACTCACTTTTGGGTGAACTCATTCAATCAGCAGGAAGCTGTCTGCTGAAAGCATTTATGGAGATGCACTCAGGTCTGCAGTCTAGGAAAACAGGTATATTTGGTGGACCAGTTTCACATTAATTTTCATCTGGCGAGTCCAAGTTTTTTGTTAAATACTGCAACCTAGCTTGGTTTTCACTTTTGCTCCATGGAATCAAGGATAAGTTCTGTGCCCAAATTGCACCCATGAATTCAAAAGGTGAGTAGAAGAGATTATTATTCATATATTTATTTATTCATTTTACAAACATTTAATGAGCACTTAATGTGTCAAGCTCTGTTCTGATAGTCAAGAAGTAGCACGGAATAAAGTATACAAAAATGGCTGCCTTCTTAGAACAGACATTATGGAGGTAGGATGAGCATTCTAGGAAAGGGAAACAATAAGATCAGGGGCCCTGAGATAGGAATATGAGTAATGCATGGGATAACAAAGAAACTACCATGTGGATAGATATCCCCCAGACTGAATCCTGAAGACTCTGACCAGTCTGTGAGAGCCATCCACCTCCAGCCCTTGCCTTGTGGGCCTTGGGTTTAGGCTGTAGCTCATCCCCCACTGCTGCCTTTTCCTCTCTTGGGAAGGAAGGAACTTGTCTGCTATGGCTGTGGAGTCTTTGGAGGGAAGCTTTGAGATTGCCCCTTTCCCACTCAGGTCTCCAGGAGTATCTTCCTGTTCCATGTTGACTTTTGCAGCATAGCTTCTCTGGACCTCTATGAATTGTGAATCTGGATAAAGGAGTGGGGAGAGGCAGCTGAGAAATAAAAAAGTATCAAGGATCCTTGCTCTGGGGCTTGCCAATGAATTGGGCCATAACTCCACCTTCATTCCAACCCCAAAGACCCTTGGTTGCACAGGCTAGTTGGGACATCTCATGCCTTACTTCCCAGGCCCACAGGCAGGTACACCTAATATGTGCTCAAATTCAGCCTCAACTCCCAGCCTAGTGGGTGGACAGGCAATCCCCTGCTTAGGCCTACAGCCATGCTAGAAGATATACGAAGAACCCACCTTAGTCAGCAGTTGTACAAGAGGGAGTACACAGCCCTCTCCTATACCATCAATAACCCCACCACACTCACCTTCTACAAACTGCCTGTTAAGGGGTGAAGTGACTGTGGAGACTTGGGCATTGAGTAGACAGATCTATCTTTAGCCATTAGCACAGAAATGACTAATTAAATAACTAGTCCACCCCCGAGTCACAACTTCTCAACCAACACCTACATCCCCATTAAGAATGGTTATGATAGGGACCAGCAGTTAGCGTAATGGCTATGTCGCTGGACTCCCACATAGTCGACCACGGTTCAAGTCTCGGACCAGGTGGCTTAAACTCACGCCGGGCGTGTGTGCATGCGTGCCCAAGATCCCAAGAGGAGAATGTAGGAGAAGGGATTGCGGCATGGCCATCCCCCCTGGGGGGTGATTTCTCGCTTTCTATCTCTCTGTCTCTCTCTGTCTGTCTGGCAAGCGCACACACCCTATAGCAAAAACCTCTCAAAAAAAAAAAAAAAAAAAAAAAAGAATGACTATGATCAAAAAAAAAAAAAGAATAACAAGTGCTGTCAAGGTTGTAGAGAAAGGAGAACTCTCATACAATGCTTGTCAGAATATAACTTAGTATAACTACTGAGGAAGATATTATGGAGGGTGTTAAAAAATCTGAAACTAAAACTAGAACATAACCCAAGACTCCCCTATTGGGTATAAACCCAAAAGACAAGAAATCACTCAATTGAAGAAACATTTGCACATTTATACTTATTGCAGCATTATGCGTAATAGTTAAATCATGTAATTACGTTAAATGTCCAACAACCAATGAAAGGATTGGGAAAATATGATATAAATACACAATGGAAGACTATTCATCCATAAAGAACAACAAAATCCTACCATTGGACCCAACATAGATGAATCTTGAAGATATAATGCTAAGTGAAATAAGCCAAACTATGAAAGACAAATACCACACTTCCCTGCTTAACATATACCAAATGTTTGCACTCTATAGTGGGAAACGAAAGACTCAAAAGCATAGAAAGAGTGAGCGTAGTGGCAGAGACCAGAAACTAAATGGAAGGAGGAAGGGCTGGGAAAAACTTTTTAAGACATAAAAATGTATGTAATCAGGAAAGAGCTTATAAAACAGCACAATGAAAATGGCACAATAAAAACTATGGACAACTCAATACATAATTGAAAACAAAACAAAAAAGTTACTAGAACTATTATCAAATGTTCACAACATAATGTAATGGTTACTGTTGAAGAATATGAACATGTATATCTTTGATTTAATTAGCATTGCACTGTATGTGCACTTTTAAAAAGTCACACTATACCACACAAAGATGTACATTATGTATACATAAACCAGAAATCATAATTTGAAAAAAAATAATAAAGTATTATTCTTTTTTTTTTCTTTTTTTTTTTTTTTTTTTTGGAGAGTTTTTTGCTATAGGGCGCGTGCGCTCGCCAGACAGACAGAGAGAGACAGAGAGATAGAAAGCAGGAAATCACCCCCCAGGGGGGATGGCCACGCCGCAATCCCTTCTCCTTCATTCTCCTCTCGGGATCTTGGGCACGCACGCACACACACCCGGCGTGAGTTTAAGCCGCCGGGTCCGGGACTCGAACCGCGGTCGACTATGTGGGAGTCCAGCGACATAGCCATTACACTAACTGCTGGTCCCAATAAAGTATTATTCTAAATGCTATTGAAGTTTCTATTTTTCTGGTCAAAGTAAAGCATTTCTAAATAGTGACTATTTTCTAGATGATCTTTCAAAGTTCTATTTACAATATTATTAAGTGTTAGGTTCATCACTGGAGATATCTTAGGTACGTACATCTCATGAAGATTGTCCTCTACTGAGCTTAAATGTTGCTTGGCTATAATGATAGTTCCCTGGTTAATTTATACCCTGTGGATTCATGGGGATCACTACTTTTTACCTTCTCTACTGGTCTCTTACTCTGATAGCTGTCCTTCGTATTTCAATGAAGATCATAGTGACCAGAGGGAACTTGCACTAACTTCTCTCTGGCAAGTGCACACGCCTGCTGTGAAAACCTCTAAAAAAATTTTAATTAAAAAAATAAATAAAAAATAAAGAGTATTCTTTACTTTATCTGGTTGGTCCTCATTGAGCTGAAGGTGGCGGGAAGGACAAAATAATAAGAAGCTAGCAGTCAAGGACCAGGTTTTATTCATCTTGAACTGATTGCTGCAGAGGCTACGGGACAGGATTCTATTTCATGTAAGTTCTGACCATTTTCTATCTATATATTTACCTTCTCACAAATATTCTAATATTAGCAATTTTACTTGCTTCTGCCTTTTGAGTTTTGAATCTTAAGAACACATGAGTACTTAATAATTGTTATTATTAAGTCTTACAAGCCATTTTTTTTCTGTGCTCAGAAAACATTATAACAGACGAAGTTACTAACTTCTTCCCTTCCTTAATATATTTGCCATTTCATTGACATCTTAGTAGCAGAGTGGAAAGGATATAATAGGTTCAAATTCACAGCTAGCTACTTAGAAGCAAAAGATTTTTCACGTGTCATAGCTATAGTTTTCTATAAACCAAGTAAAAATACTGAGATTTTAAAAGTTAGAATAATTTAGGGTGCTATGCTAATAGTAAGAAACGTCATGATAGTAAGCAAAGTTTTTATAAAGGTGAAGAAAGATTCATTCATAGATTCAACTTCATAGATTCACAGATTTCAACTAAATGTTGTTCTACTGACTAAAGTATAGACAGACAAATTAACAGAATAGAATAGAAGGTCTAGAAACATACTCAAGTACAGTCACATGCCATATAATGATGTTTCAGTCCACAATGGATAGCACACATGGCAGCAGTCTCATAAGGAACATACAGGCTATGTCATACATATCCACAGCCTAGGCATGTGATAGGCTGTATTGTCCAGGTTTGTGTAAGTGAACTCTACCATGTTTGCACAATTATGGAATGACCTATTTCTCAGAACATACTCCCCTCATTAAGTGACACATTACTGTATATGTAAGAATTACAGCTCTGGATTTTGAGAAAATAGAAAAGAAGGGATTATGCCATGACTGTTTCCCCTAGAGGGTGACTTCTCATTTTCTCTCTTTCTGTCTTTCTCTGTTGAGCCCAAGCATCCTGCTGAAAAAAAAAAAAAAAAAAAAAAAAAAAAAAAAAAAAAAAAAAAAAAAGTAATTAAATAAAAAGAATTAGTACTTGTCCATTATGATAATTCAAATTAGTAAGAAAAAATAAATTATTCATACATGGCATCCTAGATCCCTCCCAGCCTTTAGTAGAGAACAATATTTGAACTCTAAGAAATAGCTCTTTGAGTCTGTACTACAGCACTGCCATCATTCCCAGAGCGTTCTCCCAGTCTAGTCAGAACTGTGCATAGGTCCCAGATCGTTATGCTCAATTCCCTTTGGAGACTTTTGTCTTTGCCAGTAGATCACAACTGAGAGTAAGGAGGCAAATGGGACTTTTACAGTTAAAGTCTGAAAAGCGTTAATAAGAAGCAAAGGCATCACATTTAAATAATATTACAGTAAGGGATCGGTCTCTTTCTTCTTTCCTCCTATATGTGTTTCTAAGACCTATATACTTCCTGGCTGCCTGTTTCAGGCTACAAAGGTTTCTATATCGTTCATTCCGCAGAGCAGTAGAAGACTGCTTGACTTAGATTCCTCAGATAAGTTCAGTCACTCAAGTACATTTAAGTTTCACATAATACTGCAAATCTCAGCCCAGTCATTGTGGTACAGCAGTAATGCAAGTGCCCTGCAAGGCTGAAATCTGATGGCCAACCATGGGTTCAGATCCCCACAGTTGCCAGGCATTCACAAAAGTATCCAGGATCTTGAAGAACTAGAGGACTGGAGAAAGAAAATGGCTTGGTGAGACACTCTCGGGGTGCTTTTCTGTCTCCAGTAAACATACATATACTCTCTATTGTGGAGAGCAGCAATCTAAGGAAACGTGGTGTGACCTTTAGATGCATGCAGAAACGTGCTTCCATAAGCTTCATTAGCAATGGCTACGAGAACATTTCCATCATACAAAATGTTATCTATTATTGTCGGTTATCTTCCTGTCGTAGTCGATACCTGATACTACAGGGCAGTATGAGGCTAGAGAAACTACTTGTGTTTATCAGATTTTGTCCCCAAAAGATCAGAGAAATTACATGGCGCCAGTCATTTTTCCATCTTCAAATGATTTACATCCTAAAGCAACTGGCTTTACATTTAATTTCTTTTTTTATTTTTTAAAATTTTTTGAGTATGGGTTGGGCAATTTATATAATGGGATGTTAGGATTAAATAGTGTTTAGTGGAAGTTTTGAAGATTTATGGAATATTTTGAAGGAAATTTGTAGGTGAAAATTGTGGAAGGCAGAAAGGAATTTTTAGTAAGATTGGTACATTGAAGATTTTTAATTTAATAAATTTAAGAATAGTATTTATATGTTTTGGAAGGAGTATGAAGGGTATTCATATTTGTGTAAAGAGAGGCAAATAATTAGAAGCATAATTATTTAATATAAAGTAGATAGGTGAGATTTAAGAAGTTTTTTGAAAAGAATAATTAAATTTTTATAGTGATTTTTAGGGGTTCTAATAGATTATGCATTTGTTAGAGGTCGTTTTGTGGAAAGTAATTTTGAAATTGTGAATGATAAAATTGAAAGTAGGGAGAATTTACATCCTAAAACAACTGACTTTCCATTCCATTTCCTCATCCTCCATTTTGTGCCCTTTAAAAGAATGAACCTGAGGCCAGTTCCTGGTCACAACACCCAATCCGCACTTTTCTCTACTTGTGTGTCTTTGTGTGTTTGTTATTGCATTTATTTCTAATCCACAGCCTTCCCCTACTCAGAAAAAAATGTGTTCAGCCAAGCAGGTCCTGGCACTCTATCATAGAAAGAAAAAAAAAAGAAAGAAAAACTCTTTATTTACCCAAACATAATATGCTCAGCTATGATTAAGCATATATTAAATATTGCACATAGTATTGCATGTAATTATGCACATACATATCTGTCTTTTCCATTGGAAATTAGACATCTACACATCTATCTTTCCTGTCATTTCCAAACAGCCTACTTTTTCCAGGTGCACAACTGTCATTGATGCCCCCTTGCTTTGTAGGTTTATGCACATTGACAAAGACACCAGAATAGATTGAACAGTGGCCCCATATACAGTGTGGGCAGTTTTACAGCCACAGTTCAGAACCACTCAGATAATCTATTCACTATAGAAGGATAGTGGCAAAAAGAGGATCTGCCTATCACTCCTCTTAGTGTATGCAGAATCTCGGAGGTGAGAAAACCATTGACTAACAATAATCCCGTACCAGCCCAACAACTTCTTGAGTTCTGCTGAACCTAAAGGCATCACCACCTCCTGTTCTAGTCCATTCTATCGCTAATAGCAGAAATAGCTAAGTCTTGGTAATTAAAGAGACTAGACATTTATTTATCTCATGTTTTTGGAGGCTGAGTAGTCTACCAGCATGGTGCCAAACATCTAGTGAGTGTCCTCTGGCAGAATCACAACATAACAGAGGGTAGGAATGTACAGAAGGCAGAGTATGTCCCTGTCTCATTTCTTGTCTTTATACAACTACCAGGACTAAATCATGGGGGCCCCAACATGCTGCCTAATTATTTCCCAAAAGCCTCACCTTTCAACACCACAATTAGATTGTCTTCACCATCTCAGTACTATCACAATGGTTCATGAAATGAACTTGGGCAGGGGTGGGGGGAAAGGGGCATATTCAAAACAAAGGGAGGGACTCAAATGCCCACTGCTCTAGCAGACACACCTAACACTGGAATTTTTCTTTTCCTCCTGGGTAGTTGATGCCTGCCATGGTAAGGGTTTCCTCAGTAAATAGGGCATCTTCCTTATTCATGATACTATTCCATAGGGTTTGAACCACAGTCAGCTTAAAACTTAAAAGCACAATCCAAAAAAGGAAATAAAATTGGAAGTTATTATTTGGGATGCTAGAATATGTACTTTTCATCGGGTAAGACCAAGGAAATTTAGTTAGAACTACCTGGGGAAATTTGAAATTCAGTGAACCTGGAACCTTAGGAAATCTGAACCTTGAAGTCATCAGTGGCTTTTGGGGCTATGAGAGCCAGGGTCTGAGATCTCCTGTAACCTTTAATCATGCAAAGTTGGGATAAAATCTTAAATTATTCACTTTCTCTGCATTGATATGCATGTGCAGCCAGCAATCTGGAAGCTAGTTTTCTGGCTTAATGAAAAGAATGTTTTTCTTGCTTCTGGAACTAGGGCTCCATATTTTCTGTTTACTCTTCAGAACAAGTTGGTTCTGGTTATAGCGTTAAACTCAATGAGTTTTACCTTCCATTTGTAGAGGATAACAAATTTAAAAGAAAGAATACACTAATAATAGGTTCAAACAGATTTGTTTCTCTGTTTATACTATGATATACTATTATATATATATATATATATATATATATATATATATATATATACACATACACACACATATATATATCATCTTAACATGGGATCTTTTTATAGTCACTTTAAGCTAGAGTTAGCAGTATAGCAAGATCACTAAACTGAACCAGGAATCAAAATTCAGATCTATCTCTCTATTAGGGCAAGTTAATTAGTTCTTTTGGTCTTCATTTTCTTAGTAAAGAGATGCCAAAAGAGCTAGTGTCCATGTTCCTCTCATGTGAAACATGTTACGATTATCTTAAAGTTTTATTTTTATCAAACATAGTTGCAAAGTCACTTTCCCTCCTTTGTTGAAATAAAATAATAGAATTTCTATTAACCATACAGTTGTACCTACAGTCATATTTTTTATTGTAGAAATTTTATTAACTCATTCCATAGTTTAAAATACAGGAGAATATTTTGATAAGTATATATAGGAAGCTCATGTTTCCTTTCGTCTTAATCTCTATATGACTTGGCACAGCAGTGAGACATACATCTGAAAAGGGGTTTATGGGACAAGTCTTATTCCTTATAGCTACAGAGGGCAGAAAAGGGATCAGCAATTGAAATGAATGCATAAGCAGTTTAAGCTTAATATAAAAAACTTTCTATTCACTAACGATGGAAGTGTTAAAAAAAATGAGAAGTTCTCAGGACCAGCAGTTGGCGTAATGGCTATGTCGCTGGACTCCCATGTAGTTGACTGCGGTTCGAGTTCTGGATCTGGTGGCTTAAACTCACACCGGGCGTGTGTGCATGCATGCCCAAGATCCCAAAAGGAGAATGGAGGAGAAAGGATTGTGGCGTGGCCATTCCCCCTGGAGGGTGAATTCTCACTTTCTATCTCTCTGTCTCTCTCTGTCTTTCTGGCGAGTGCACGCACCCTATAGCAAAAACCTCTCCCAAAAAAAAAAAAAAAAGAGAAGTCTTATAAATCAGTGGTCTTTTCAGGACAAGAGGTCAGACAAAATGAGGCAGAATGACAGTCAATTGGAGATTTTGAAAGAGTCCATTATGGGCATTAAAGATAGATTATATTGCCTCTACATGCTTGTTTTTACGCTATCCCTGTGACAAGCATTGCTAATTGTCTACTACATTGCTTCAGTCTGGATGTGGTTTGTCCTCCAAAAGCTCATGTGCTGGAAGTTTTATTTTTAAGTATAATGTTATTGAGATATGGTGTAACCTTTAGGAGGTGAGGCCTAGTGAATGGTATCCAGATCAGATGGGCACCACCCTCATAAACAGATTAATATCCTCTCTTGGAAGTGAGAGGGTTCTTGTTCTACTGAGAAGGAGTTAGGTATTTCTGAGGTGAGCCTCCTGTGCTTTTCTTTACCTTTTCACTTATTTCTCATGTTATGATGGAGCATGAGACCCCTTGATCAGATGTGGTTACCATTCTCCTCAGGCCTCCCAGATTTTAGAATCAAATAAACCAAATACACCTCTTTTCTTTATAAATTACCCCAGGTTAGAACCAGCAGTTGGCATAATGGCTATGTCGCTGGACTCCCATGTAGTTGACTGTGGTTTGAATCCCAAACCCGGTGGCTCAAACTTATGCTGGGCACATGTGCTTGCATGTCCAAGATCCTGAGGGGAGAATGGAGGAGAAGGGATTGCAGCATGGCCATCCCCCCGGGGGGTGGAAGACTATACTTTAATCTTGGCTGGGCATTTAAATGTACAAATAGTTTAAGCTCATGAATGTTCGAATTTTCATCTGTAACATACCAGACAAATTCCCAGACAAATCTCCGGGTGGGGGGGGGGTTGATTTCTTGCTTTCTGTCTCTCTGTTTCTCTCTTTCTGAAAAGCGCATGCACCCTATAGCAAAAACCTCTCCAAAAACAAAGAAAGAAAGGGAAGAAAGAAAGAAAAAGAAAAAGAAAGAAAGAAAGAAAGAAAGAAAGAAAGAAAGAAAGAAAGAAAGAAAGAGAGAGAAAGAGAGAGAGAGAGAGAGAGAGAGAGAGAGAGAGAGAGAGAGAAAGAAAGAAAGAAAGAAAGAAAGAAAGAAAGAAAGAAAGAAAGAAAGAAAGAAAGAAAGGAAGAAAGAAAGAAAGAAGAAAGAAATAAGAAAGAAAGAAAAGGAAAGAAAGAAAGAGAGGGAGAAAGAAATTACCCCAGGTATTCTGTTATAGCAGCACAATGAACTAAGACAATACTTCGTTTTTATTTAGAGTGGTAAATTGGCATCAAGAAAGGAAAAAAAATGTTTACATATATGACATATACACATACATATTCCTCACTTTCTCAGTCTCCCTTGCAGTTAATGATGGCCACATGACAAAGTTCTGACCAAGGACATTCAAGTGGTATATCTAGCCAATACAGTCTGCTGGCTACGGCTCGGAAAGCATCGGTTTTTCCCATATGGTAACCTCACTTTCTTATGTCTTCTTTCTGTTTATTCTTTCTAGTTAGAAAGGAAATATGAGGCATAAAGTGCCACAAATTACAATTATGAGGACAAAACGATGGCAAAGCAGAAAATAGCGGCCTTGGTACTTGGTCATTGAACTGCCTTCCTCTGGAATTTTTGTTCTTTTCTCCTAAGATAAATGAACACCTACCTGATACAGCCACTCTCTATAAGAGTTTCCATTCTTGAAGTCAAAAGCTTTCTAACTGATGTACTTACTAGTGGTACTCATAACTTCCTTTTATATGACACTTCATGGTTTCAGAATGCTTTCCATACATCATCTCATTTAATCTTGAAAATAACCCAGGCAGAAGTCTGGGAATTTTTCTGATATGTTACACATGAAAATTTGAACATCCATGAGCTTAAACTATTTGTACAATTAAATGCCCAGCCAAGATTAAAATATAGTATTCCATTTCAGGACATAAGCCCATATTCTATCTAAGAGTCCTCTATTTCCACAAACCATATAATCAGAGAAACAAGAATGATAAAAGGTGAGCTTGGAGTAGTTGAAAACATGTATAAAAGAGTGTTCTCATATGAAGACATCAGGATTTCATGTTCTCTTTATTTAAATAAGCAGTGTAATATATAAATGAAAATATTAAAGTAATTTAAACTTTATAGGAACCACTAAGGTTAGGAGAGAGTTCAACATAATGGTAATAACAATATTGTAGATGCTGAAGAAGTCATGTGGATGTAGCTCTGGGAAATCAAAATAAAAGCTTTCTTAAAGACGCTATGTTGAGGGGCTGGCAGATGGTGTGGTGGTTGGGTGCTGGACTCCCACATGGCCGATCTTGGTTTGAGTCCTAGACCTGTGGCCTACTTTCTTACTTTCCCTCTCTCTCTCAGTCTCTCTCTGTCTCTCTCTGGTCAAATTTAAAATAATATTAATAATAAATATAATTAAGTAATTCTTTTAAAAAAAATGCTATGTTGATAGATTTTTTCATTTGAGGAAGCACAGAACTGCAGTATTAATAGTCTTCAGGTTAAATGAGATCTGTCTCATAAGGGCTATAGCAGCTACTCATGATTCATTTCATGGCTCTGAAACTATTACTACCTCCAATGGCTCTACAAAGAGAATAGAATGTACTCCTGCACACTTAGTCTCCTATGGCGACTGCACTTTTCTCTACACTGTGATTCAACATGATGTTTAGATTATTTTGGCAGTTGCTTGAAAGGCATTAATATGCATAGACTCACTTAAAGCTGTCAATTAGATTTCCATTGCTTATCTGTTGGCACTTAGGGAAGGCTTGTCCAGATAATTGTCTTGGATATGGCAGCTCTCTAATCTGCAATTTCAATGCTGCTGTCAAACTCAAATATCCACTCCTTTGTGAAGCTTTTGTGTCTTACCACTTGCTCCAAGCCATAAACAAAATATCTGTGTTGACAACAAAA
The DNA here is from genome assembly GCA_026018925.1 of Tupaia tana. NCBI lineage: Eukaryota > Metazoa > Chordata > Mammalia > Scandentia > Tupaiidae > Tupaia > Tupaia tana. Next base: position 35,866,436 of record JAKSZU010000003.1, read on the forward strand.
TTAATTAAAATAGCCATGAGAATCTACTCACCTAACAGTACAGTCTTGTGTTGATCTTAAAACTTCTCTAGATGTCTCTCCTATGGGCTCTCAGACCTTCACTATGTTGGTGTTTACTTCTTGAAAAGGTGGTCTTACCCTAGACCTGAGTTTCTTGAAGGCAAAGACTAGTATCTTATTAATCTTTGGTTTAAGTTCTCAGCACTGAGCAGTGTCTGTAATTTAGTGCTTCACTTTGTTTGTTAAAGAGATTGTTGGAAAGTTATGGTTGTTTTCCTTTCCTAGTGCCGATGAATCAGCTTTACAAAGTATTGTGTGTGTGTGTGTGTGTGTGTCTGTGTGCGCGCGCGTGTGCAATTAATTGTTATAAAGCAACGTTCTTCCTCATTTTTGGTCTCTTTGACCTCGTCGAACTCTATTTCTCTGCTATGTCGTGATACAACACCTGGCCCTCACTGGAAGCTGAGCAGATGCAGGCACTGTTTCATAGACTTTCCAGCTACCAGAATCAGGAATCAAATAAATGTCTTTTCCTTATAGATTGTATGGCCTGGGGTATTCTGAGGAACACAAAGTGGACTAAGACACTCTAGGAAAAATTCTTACTACTTTTAAGGGTCCAACACAAGTCCACCCATTTCCGTTAAGACACTCCTTCATAGGCTCCCATATCTCGAAGCATTTGGATCTCTGCTGTGTGTTCTATCTTTTATACATTGCTTTCAAAACTCTCTTTTCTGGGCATGTCATCTCTCTGTTACAGTCTTCATGCATTAAATAGTCAAGAAATAAAAGTGTTACTAGTGAGTCACTTAGGTTTTATTTGCTTGAAATGATCCTTCCAATCATCATAGTATATTTATTTTAAAATAAAAAATTAAATATGTAAGTTCTTATTCATTCATTTCAGACTTCTAGATATTTCCATTTCTCATTTATCTTTTTATGACTCTAATGACTTCGACTTTCATTGCTTACACTGTCCTTTCTCTACCTCTGATTTTTTAAGAGAGTTTTTTTGCTATAGGGCACATGCACTTGCCAGAGACAGAGACAGAAAGACAGAAAGCAAGAAATATCCCCCCAGGGGGAATGGCCATGCCACAACCCCTTCTTCTCCATTCTCCTCTCAGGATTTTGGGCACTCACACACACGTGCCTGGCATGTTTTAAGCTGCCAAGTCCAGGACTTGTACAGTAGTCAACTACATGGGAGTCCAGCAACACAACCATTATGCCATCCTGTTTTATTTTTGTTGTTCACTTTTTTTTTAATGGTTATCCAAATGTCGCATTACTTTGGGCACAGGAAAAAAATATTTTAATTTCCAATAAATTTCTTAGTTTGTCCAGAATTTTACTAGTTTGTTTTTTCCCCAAATAAAAGAACTTTATGGGAATCCTCTTAATTAGTTTTTAGAACTTTTCTTAGGGTACAATAAATAACTTGGAGTCCATCATTCAATATTAGGATGTTAGCTATCATTGACAAATTAATAATGTTCCAGAGTTTTCAATGCTATTATCTTAGTCTTCATAACCCAGAGAGGCAGGTTTTACTGTGTCATTTTCACTGAAGCAACCAAGACATGGAAAGGTGAACATGGTAAAGCTACAAGGTAAGTCTGATTCAGAGCCTGTGTCCTTCACAACCATGCCACACTGGAGTAGCCTAAAACCCTCAATAATAATTTCCTTTTAACTTATATCATCTATTTGTCTGGGATGAAGTGTCCCTAACTCTTTTCTGCACCATTACAATAAAGCTTAATCAGGCCAGGCTAAGAGATCTAAATACTTTTTAAAGTAAAAAGTTTAAGATAATTAAAAGTGTCTAACTTTAAACTCTCATTGTGATCTCTTTCTGGTCAATTATTTTAATTTTTTAAATTTTATATAAACAATAGTGCAGCGTTCTCTATCAGTTCATGAGTTTTCTTCTCTGTAAACTGCAATTTGTTATAGTCTATCATTTTCCCAATATAAGGCAAATTAGGTGAAACAAATATATCTTGTGCATATTTTCAGATATCAAACAGAAACCTATTCTCTCCCTGCCTGTTTCTCTTTTTCAACAAACACACATTAGCTTTTAATATGTGATAAAATGTGTTGTATGCCCCTTCTCCCACCCACAGACTTCTATTCCTAGGTCATTTTCTTTTTAACATATTTCAGATGTAATAACAATTTGGTACCTGTTCTTTATATATTATTTGTAAAGACATTATATATAAGAAAAAGAAAACTAAAAAATAGAATGTTTAAAGTGTATTTGAGCATTTCTCTAATGAAAAGAGAGACTATCATATAGGTGAAAGAATATGGGAATAGAACTAGTACAGAATTTTAATACTAGTTGTATTGTAATGGTGCAGAACAGTCAGAGAAACTTAAATCTAGATATTCCTGGCAAATAGTACTCTATAAAATAAATTTAAAAAAAAGAAATACATACCAAAAAGATAAAAGTAAAAAACATAACAAAAATGTAACACAGAAATTAGACTTTTTAAAAAGTTTTAAGACTAAAATCTCTCATCTCTAAAAGATGTTTTGAGGAACACTCTATTCCTCCAGTCCCCAAATGATGCCAGTAGGCAGCAGATGGCTTTTTATTAATTAATGAGACAAATTTCTGCTAAGCCCTTATTTCCCTTCTTCCTTGAAGTTTTGCAAACTACAGACTTAACAATCTTAGAAAATAGATGAAAATAGTTAATATGTTTATCTTTTTAAGGACCATTTTTAGTTGCCTTAAATAAATGCTGGCCTAGGCCCGGCAGATGGCATAGTGGTTAAGGCACTGGACTCCCACATAGTCAAAAAATGGTTTGAGTCCTAGAGCCAGCAGACTGAAATTCACACTGGGCATGTGTGTATTCATGCTCAAAATCCCAGGAGGATGGATAAGGGATTGTTGTGTAGCTATCTCCCCTAGGGACTGGTTTCTCACTATCTCTCTGTTCTCTCCAGTAAGTGCACATGCCCTACAGCAAACACTTTTGAAAACTAAAATAAATAAATAAATAAATAAATGCTGGACCCATAAATCATACCCTATACTACTGAAAGAATCTAATGAAATAATTCTGACCTTGGGCAGTAAATTTTTGGGTCAAAATTATTTGTTTGAGGTGCCAGATAGAAAAAATCTTCACAAGGACAAGAACGTGTCATGTTGTTCCCTGATATATCCACAGCTTTGAGCACAGTGCCTGGCATGCATTAATGGCTTGACAAATGTCCCTGACAAAATTCCAAAATCTTTTTTCTAAAAAACATGGAAAAGGAAGAAATGATCACTAGGAGGCACCATCAATTCAAAGACAAGTCCACATCAGTTTCCTGCTATAAAGAGGAATGAAGTAGATATTGAAGAATTTGAACAAATTTCACATGAATAATTCCTGTAGATAGGATGAAGTATATGAACTCGAAATCTTGCAATTAAATGAATCTGTAGCCCGTTGAATGAGATCTGTTTAATGGATCCATATAAAGTAGGATGGAGACACATTTGCTTTGTTAAAAGAAATTTAAGTTCTACATAAATAGAAAGCAGTTTTATCAAATGTGCACAACACAAGCAAAATAAAATTTAAAATGATTAAATGTTAATCTATAAAATAAGGTAATAACTACATAAGTTCAGAACGTATTCTTCATATGTGAAAGACTTTGGAGTTTTCAAACACCTTGATTCAGGGTAGACTGCCATAGAAAAGTTTAATTTTACTGTATATGTGGTTAACAGTATAAACTTAGATACCTTTCAAGGTACCTGAATTATTCATAATTTAAATACTCCAATCCTTTGTAGAGATGGTAGCCAGTTGGGATAGACTCTGAAGCTGACAAAACTCACATCTGTAACTTTTCTACACTTGCTGTGAATATACCTGTTCACTATTATGCCCTAGAAATCATCCATGTTTTAAATGCAATATACATTTATTTTTCACAACCCAGCAAGATAGATGTTATTATCCCTATTAAAGATAAGGATTCTGTGGGGTAATTAAGAAATTCATCCTGGCACATGACGAATGCTACTGGGTCTTTTTTTAGAGGCCTTTGCCTTAGGAGTGCACGTATTTGCCAGACAGACATAGTGAGAAGGAAAGTGAGAAAATACTCCCTGGCCATGCTGCAATCCCTTTTCCTCCATGCTCCTTCTGGGATCTTGGGCACACACCCATATGTATCTGGCATGATTTTGAAGCCGCAGAGTCCGGGACTCAAACCATGGTCGGCCATGTGGGAGTCCAGCACCGTAATTATTACATCTGCTGTGTTTCATTAAGTGTAATAGACGATCTTTCCTTCCCTGTAAAGCAGCTATTCCTTTTCACTGTTACAGATCTACTGAACCACAAGCAACGAGAGAAGGTTCCCAAATGTTTAAAGCACCTCAGGTAATTATAATGATGGCTCCCAACACAGCATTGGGAGCTGCTTTAAGATCATCTAAATCTTTCTCAACTAGGTTTCTGATAGATGCTTGATAAATGGAGATTTGACTTTCTGGAAACAGTTCTGTATGAGGAGGATAAAGACCTGGCTGAGTTAGAGTCTTCTTACTCACTAATGATACTTCTTGTAAAGAACCACCCCTTGCTGAGCCTTATTTCCCACCCCCACCCCCACTTAAAACAATCACTGTTGTAAACACTTAGCATCAGTTCTGTCACATGAAATGCTCCCAGTAAATGCTGCTGACTAATTTGGATGTTGAAGATCCAGAATATACTATACTGCCAGTTAAGAGCTGCATTATAAGTCTGACTACTAGACAAGTTGATTCACATGTCATTAGGAAGGGACTGTTTACCTCCTCATCCACATGGTGAAAATGAGGTCACACGTCTGAGAAAAATGTTGACAAGATTATTCTGTATTAAATATACTGCATTAAATACCATTAAAATTTTTTATCATACTTACATCTCACATCTTTAGCTTAAAAGTTCAGAACGAGTTTATCAAAGTGTTAAGCTTTCTTTTGTTTAAGTAAAGCACATCTATTAATAATAAAAGTTTGTGTTTAGCATCTCTTGCTCTTCTGGGATCAAGATTTATAATATTTAAGCCAAAATCACCAGTATGCGAAAGCATTTAACTTATTAAAGTGCTTTAACCTGAAAGCAATGTTATTTAAGTGTTATTATAGATAGGATCTTTTTGGATAAAATATCACATCCTTTTTATAGTTAATTGCCCTTTTCCAATAACATTAAAGTATCTTACCAAGAAACACTTAAGCTAGGTTTAGACTCCCTGAGTCACAAAGCACAGAGGTAATTACAGGTTAATACTAATTTAAGCTTTTTTTTTTTATAAATAAGAAACCAATTATAGAAGTCTCATTAAAGAATATAAAAATCTTGACACTGTATATTAATTGTGTTACCACTCATGGTTGTGGTTCCTTTACAATTCTCATGCTAAAAGAAATCCAAATTGAATTTGTTGCGAGCATAGGGAAACTACCACGTGCATCCAGAAACCAAGTATTGGTACATTGTCATTCGCTTCCTTCATAAATCACTCATAAATGATATGAAATTATTCATATTTTGGGAATGCTTTTCCCAACATGAAACAGTAAAATATGTCTCAATTAAGGTATCGTAGGTTTCAGAAAAGTACATATTATAAATACATTACCACAAGGGAATGATTTGTGTTTTTGTTAATTGTGTTTAAATGTCAAGGACATGGAAAAAAAGATCTGACTCTGGACTTCATTTATTGTATAACTAGAGTGATTTATGAATAGCTAATACTAGCTAACCTCCCTCTAATCCTCCCAGAGACAGCACTGAGCATCAACCAAGCTATTCCAGAACAATGGCCTCTTGTTAAGGGCATTAAGGGCAGTCGATCCCATATGGCCAACAGCAGTTTTAAGTCCCAGACCTGGAGGCTTGAAAGACATGCCAGGCACATGTGTACAAATGCCAAAAATCCCAAAAGGAAGGAGCAATGAGAGGATCACAGTGTGACCATTTCCCATGGTGGGTGCTTTCTCCTTCTCCCTCTTTTCTGTCAAGTGCACAAGACCTCTGAGGCGAAAAAAAAAAGTTATAATGGCTTTTATATCTACATGGAGTCATTTCCTTTTCAGACAACACAGTTTGTAAAATTCACTATTAATGTATTCCTATTCCTTTTATATTTAACCTAATCCAGAAATTTTACCACTATCTTATCCATGAACCTTATCTTTTCTAGTAACTTTAATATTCACGTTTCGATTGTGTCTCATTCTAGATTATTAGCATATTTCCTTTTTTAAAAAAATTCATGACAGTATGTGCATGCACACATGAGAGTGACAGAGAGAAGACAAGCGGCCTCCACAGTATCTGGTCACATCATGATCTCCTCCCCAGTGCTCCAGCTATCAGAACTTGGGCACTCACGAGCATTGGGTGTGTATCCGGCCAACTGAGAGGTGATTCAAACTGCAGTTGCCAGGTAGGACCTCACTTATCTTGAACAGCACAATTACTACTGGCCCTCGTTTTCATTTTCTCAACCAAACACATTTTATCCTCACCTCAAGTGCCAGGGAGCAACTTTCAAAAGAACTGGTAGGTTACTACAAGGGCTCTAGGATAGTTATCAATTGTTCAGATAACTGAAGAAGACAACTGCAGAAGGCTGTGACTTGTAAAAATCAGGGAAGAAACACACATATCCTGCCCCACTGATGTTACTGGGTCATTGAGAAAGTCATGATGCATTTTTTTATAGGAAAACACAGAATAATACTGGAGGAGTCCGACCCGGCAAGGCTCCAGGATCTGTCTGAGCCCCCAGACCTTTGAGCTCCGCTTCCGGTCAGGTCAATATGCTGGCAAAAACCACTGTTGTGCACCCCCTGACCTTGGAACAAAGCTTGGGTCAATTAGCATGTCAGCAAGGCTGCTTGCTATTTGCTCCAGAAAACTGGTAGCCTTGCTGGGAAGCGACCCCCCTCTGACTCCCCAATTTACTACTATAAAAGAATTGCATAGCTCTCTTATACATCCTGAGTATATGATAAAATTTTCCAGGAACTCCCCCGACCGCTCCCCTTTGCTATAATCACCTACTATTAATTACAATGCTTTATCTCCATGGTCACAGTAGAGGGTGGGCTGAAGTTCTATCTAGGCAGAAATAATCTTGACCTTTGGAAGGCCCTTCAAAATACATTTAAGGTAAACTTAATCCTTTCTTTACTTAAAATAGGATTAGGCCAAAACTGGCCCAGGACACCTCCACCCTCACCAAGCGAAATAGATAAATATTTTAGGACTCCTCAAATCAAGTTTTAGATCCCTATAAAACTATGTAAGTATCATTCTTTATTAAGATCCAAAAGAACTAATATCTATTCTTGAGATTTTCTTTTCTCAGAGCCATTCCTGGTAATCACAAAATGGCTGCTGTGCCGCATCAGCTGATAATCATCTCTGCTTACCAGAACCGCCTTCCCAAAACTACATTCTATGGAGACCCACCTACAAATGCGGAACTGCACGAGACCCACCCTTAATCCAACCCTGAATAGAATCTATGTTCCCTATTGTTAAAAACTTTATGAGCTGATAATTGAAACATGTAGCCCCTCTCCCTTTACTTGCATGTAACACATTTTCAATAAAAAGGCACGATGATTCCTAGCAGTTGTCACTCCTCAGAGAGCGATCTTTGGGGAGTGTCCGGCATAGGACGTGCGTGAAAAGGCATCGAGGCCTGTGTCTTCTGTTTACCTGCGCCGCCTCCGTCGAGATAACCCACCCCCGCCGAGGCTGGTCCCTGGCATAATACATCATGACTTTTCTGAAGACCTCAACATTTTCATGCCTCATTTACACAGCATACAAATTTCTCTTTTCTACGACTATTCCCTCAGTATTAAAATATCAGAAAGCATTATTTATACAAGTTTTCAAAATGACTGGATTTTTCACACTATTTAATAGAAAAATAAAACCAAGCTCCAAATATATGGTTTAGTTCAAAGTAAAAAAGTCGAACTTTTCTTCAATAAAATGTAGAAATATTTTAATTTACATATTACAGTGAATCAATAGTCAAAATCCACAATTACATCTTCATTAAAAAATTCCACACATTATCCTCAGAATAATCAGTTTCTGTACAAAGATTTACAATGTCCAATGAATGTAGTTTTTCCTCAGTGTGCAACGGAGTTCAGAGGTTCTGCTCGAATATTCCCCAAATCAAGTGCAGAATCAGTCTCTTCATCAATTTCTCCAATGACGGCACTATTATTATTTATAAAAAAAAAAAAGTAAGCGTTAAAAGTTACATTTCTGAATAAAAATGCACATGCCTTTCAGAATCTTTAGCATCTTAGTACCATTCTTCTAATACATACAAAACTGAAAGAAAATAACATTACTACAAAGAATTACTTAGGCAAAAAACAATATTTTCATTAGTAAACTACACACTTAAGTCACAAAAGACAAGAAGAAATAATTAAAAGACAACACTATTACAGGAATAAATATTAAAGGATAGGTTATATAAAATAATTGGATCATGGGTCTTTAATGGAAAAATACACAGATGGGACAGAAAAGACATAGATATCTAAAACTTTCAGTCCTACAATTTAAATTCTTGGGCTGTAATGAAAACAAAAACAGAACAGAAAGTCATTACTAAAATAATAGACAAATAAAAGTATTATTATTCTAGTAATTTCATTGAACTAAATCCATCAATGATATATGACATCTATTAGTTTCCTTCTTACAATTTTTCACTTCCTACAATTTAAACTTAAGACCAAAAAGTACACTTTTCAAATACAAACATAATAATAGCAACATATACTTTGGTACCTAACAAATGGTTTTAGATGTGATTGCCTAGTGGTAAAACCAGTAAGTTTTGCCTTGATTCCACACTAACATAACACCTGTAACATTCATTCATTAATACCATGCTAGGTAACCAACCCAAGGCCTTTAAATTGGATATAATCAACATTATTTATCATCCAGACCACAGGATATCTATGAAACACCATTTCATTTTAAAAATGGCTGTATTTGCTAGATTTACATTTGTTTGATTTTAGTTAACAGTATATTCTGAAGATAAATACTTGCAAAACAGAATTTGCCCTATTTTGCTTTTTGTTTTGTTTTGTTTTAGAGATTTTCCTGCCTTAGGGCTTACCACAGAGAGGAAGTCAGAGAGACAAACAAATGGACAAAGAGACAGAAAGTGAGAAATCACCCTCCAGGGGGTGATAGCCATGTCACCTTCCCCTCTCTTCCATTCTCCTGGGATCTTGGACAAGCATGCATACACTGAAGCCACAGGGTCCAGGACTCAAATTGCAGTCACCATGAGAGAGTCCAGCAACGTAACCACTATGCCATCTGCTGGTCCTGCCTCATTTTCTTTAAACTACATAAAGCCTTCAGTTTTCTAATAAACTAAAAGTACCAAACTCCAACAGAATATGCTAACTTTGCTCAAAATAAACCACATGCAAGACCTCTATTCCACTCTAATTTAGTATCATTTAAATTCCTTACGGTGGGCAGTGGAATACTAGTAAAATGTTTAAAAACAAGCTTTCCAGAGAAAGAGAGGCTAATGTGCTGCACTTAGTGATGTACATCATGCAAATATTCCCACGATGGCCAGTTTTAACCTACTAGCAAGATACCAACTAACCCATTTGTGATATTCCTGAAAGTATAAACAATCTACTTTCACAAGTCAGTACAAGCTGGCTCCAGCACACTACTGGGTCTAGGGCAAAGGTTTAATTTTTTCTTAACTGAAATTGAGGAAAATGTTTTAGTTTTTTTTTTAAAAAAAAATTAAGTAGAAGAAGCCGTTTTAAAATCAATAGTTACAAACAGTTCCAATATAATCAGTGTCATTATGGTCAGGGGACCTGACTTATCTACTTTACTTCCCTTTCATTCTTTACAGCTCACCTTGTAATTTCAACTAAAAATTACCTCTACAAAATATTTTCTAGGGCTGGCCATATAGCACAGCAATTAAGTCCTGGGCAGACAGCTGGATTTCACATGGCCATCCATAGTTCAAGTCCCAGCCCGGCAACTTGAAGAATATACCAGGCATGTGTTCACATGCCCAGGATCCTGATGGATTGGAGAAATGGAGGTAAAGGGGATTGTGGAATGGCTGGGCCCTGTTGGGGAGTGCCTTTTCTCTCTTGCTTTTAATCTCTCTAGTATGTGCACACATGTACACTTCCAATTACAAGCCCCTGATTTTCATTTAAAATCAAATAATCTATCTATCTAAAGGTGATTTTAAGATAAATAAGTAAAACATTCCTTCATCCTGTATATCTTACCTGTCCCCCAAAACAAATTACTACTGTATCTTTTGCTGCCTTCCAGTCATCTTTTGATTCTACATAGTACTCATTAGAAAACTGACTTAACATTTTTCTAGCCTCTATAACTACACTGTCTAATACTAGGCACATGTGACTATTAAAGCTAATTAAATGAAATAAAATTTAAAATTCACCAGCCATTTTCAAGTACTCAACAGCCACATTTGGCTAGTAGCTTTATTGGAAAATAAAGACATATATTTCTGTCATTGAAAAAAGTCATTTTGGATAGCACTGATCTATATTGTAGGCTTTTCTTAAATTGCTACCCCTGAAATATTCTTGACTTGTTTATTAATGTGTCTTAACCGAGGTAACAGAATAAACATGGGGCATATCAAGTGTATTCATTACACGGAAAAATTATAGGAAAGTAAGTAAAAGGCCCAGTCACAATGGCACAGGGAGTACAGGTGCAACTGGAGACCATGTGGGACGCCTCCAGGTTCAAATTCTGGGTCTGCCTCAATACACACTGTGCACCTGTGAGCCTGGGTGGCTGTGGGGCAGGAGGACTGCAACATGCATGAATACCCTGATAAGGGTGAAAGTCTCTCTCTCTCTCTCTCTCTCTCTCTCTCTCTCTCTGGAAATAAACTTAAATAAACAATGGATACGTTCTTATTTGTAAATACAGATATACTACGGAGCATGAATAGTTTAAAATTAATCAAATAAGAGATTTGAAAGACATTTTTCAGACTCTCGCCTTTGATCCTAAAAGCCTATATTATGTCCCTCTATAATTCAAGGGATCTAGAAGAATGTTTTAAGAGCTTTCATTAATAAAATATTTGGTGTAGGTCTCTTTTTAGACCAGTCTAGGCACTTAATTATTAGAAATAGGAATGAATCTCAGCAGGTAAAAGTTAATTTGTAGGGATAGCTATCATTGGTTTCTGGAAAATATTAACATAAAACTATAGAGGGGTATATTTGCCTTATTTTATTCAAATGTAAGAAAAGTCACATTTACAAAGCAAATAAGGAGATGTGTCTATTAACAATGTATAAACGATGGGGTATTTTTGGAAAAACTCTTCTCCATAAATACAAGGCACTATGCCGATAGTATTTTAATACGCCTTAAAAGGACATATTCTACTTACACGTTGTCACCTCTCACGATGTACAGCCCTAGTACCACTTGTTCTACTCCTTGGGAAGAGCTGAATACACGTTCATGGCTTTCATCCAAAATCAAATTAATGGTCTGATCAAAACCTTTCAGTGTTCCCTATAAAAAAAGAAACAAACAAAAATTTCAGAAGAAGAAATATTATTGCTTACTTGAATGTGTAAATTCAACCTTACAACCAGTTCAGTTACTCTAATAGAAGTACCTATTTTAAAGATAACCATCCAAAAAACAGCTTCTTTATAAACCACAGTATTCCAATGGCACAAAACTTACCTCTTGGCTGTTTTAAAAAAAAGGGGGAAAAAACTGTACCAAACATTTGACTAGTGTACAGAGTTGAGTTATAAAGACTCCTGTGTACTAGTAGGAGCATTTCTTTTCTTTTTTTTGTTTTTGTTTTGGAGAGATTTTTGCTATAGGGCACATGCGCCCACCAGAAAGACAGACAGAAAGCGAGAAATCACCGCCCCCCCCAAGTAGGGATGGCCACGCCGTAATCCTTTCTCCTCCATTCTTCTCTCAGGATCTTGGACACGCACGCACACACGCTGGGCGTCAGTTTAAGTCACTGGGTCTGGGACACGTACCACGGTCAACTACTTGGGAGTCTAGCGACGTAGCCATTATGCCAACTACTGGTCATGGTAGGAACATGTCTAAGCATCATAAAAGCACATGTACTCCAGGAGTTAACATTCTCGGGATATAGACTAAAAGAAGGGAGACTTAATGGAAAATGGTAAAATTTATATATATATATATATATATATATATATATATATATATATACACACATATATATATAAATAAAGGGGACCATATATATCAACTACAATATTCCATCAGTTCTCACGGCATGCTAAATCCCAGCACTAGGCACTGTGGCAAGTACACTATACACGTTATCTCTACTACTAATCTTTGAATTAATACTAAAATCATCTGCATTTCAAAGAAGAAAAAGAAGACCTCATGGGTTAATAATAGCAGAGCCAAGATCTGAATCACAAACAGTGAGCTCCAGAACCAAGCCACTGAACCACTAAATTATATTATTAAAAAAGCAAATATAATTTGCTATTTTTTAAGAACTCCAATGAGCTAATCAAATATATAAAAACCGCTGCTGGTACTTCGAGCTGACACGTAATAAGTACTCCCTAGGTGCCATATTCTATGAGTCTTGCATGCATTTATTTTTAATTCTTCATATAAACCAGATAAGGTAAAGACAGATATGACTGTATAAATTAGAAGTAGAATTTAAAATAATCAAGGAAAGTTTTATGAAAGAAGCTTGTTTTAGATTAAAAGGAAGACATGAGCCCAGCACAACTCAGTAATTCAGATGCTATTCAAGTTTCTGAAGAAACATCAATTCCTTGGTTTTGGCTCACTAAAATCTTTCAAGTTCACTACTGAACTGTTTCGTGTCCTGAAAATCAAAATTTTATAAAATCAGAATGAAATAAAGAGAAATCAAGAACCCAGAATTTGGAAGAAAAGGAACCTATGGAGTATTTAATGTATCAGTGAAAAGAAAATTAAAATTTGAAATTTGCACACACAAAAAAATTGTCTGCAAATATCTGTTAACAGAAATAGTTTTTTGAGGTGTCAAGATTAAAATATTTTTGGGCATCATTTAACAATATGGACACACTCTGAGGGATGCACTCATAAGTGCTTTTGTCTTTGTGTGAACATCACAGAGCACGCTTACATAAATCTAGATGGAGCAGCCTTCTACATACCTAGTATAGTCCATTATCATCTTAATCATGGTCCACTATTGACAGAAATGTCAATATGCAGCACGTGACTACATTTCAAACTGTTCCTACTTGACAAAATACGATGTGAGCTGCTAAAATCTCAGGCTTGCTATTTGGATTAAGGAGGAAACAAAGCAAATGGCCTTGGTTTTGGAGTTGAATCCAATTTAAATCCCAATTTGGCTGTGACACTATCCTTGAGACTCGGAGAAAGTAACTCACTTTCTCTAAGCTTGCTTCCTAACCTAAAATATAGGGGTAAATTCTTCTTCACAGAATACTAAATAATGTAACAGACATGTGTATATGACACACGTTTAAAAAATGGCAAAGTGTAGCACTTTCACTAATCATGGATCTACTGGAAAAAAATCACAGTTCTTTGATCCTGTCTTTGTGAAGATTACACAATTAAAAAGAAAAAGGATCAAAAATTAAATAGCAAAATGGGTAAATGAGGGGATTAAACTGTTGAAGTAACTGGAAAAAAGTAGAAAATAAAAAATTTACCAGCCTTAAAACTTTTTGGAAAGCAATCACTGTATTAATTATAAATAAGCAGCCAAATATCATAGGACTCTCAGTTCAAATTCCAAATACAACTACCAGCATAGGAGGCTTTATCTGTTATACAAGGTAAATTAGCAACTAAGAAATGACTTCAAGGGACAAACAAAGAATATATATAAATTTAGAGTCAATTACAATTATGTACCCTACAGAAGACAGCAGTCAAAAAAACTCTAAGACTAGTCAAAGAATACTGAGATCATACAAGCCTTAAATATCCATATGTGTAATGCGTAAATTCTAAAATTTTCTAAGACTCGCGTACATTTTATTAGTGAAGAAAATACGGATCTACATCAAAGAAATAAAGAAGAGCTGAATCATAAGAAAATTGCAACAAGGGGGGACTGTAGTGCTGAAATCAGAAGTTATACGTGAAACTTTACAACCAAAAGCTTCGAAGAAATCAAGGTATGAAACTGATATTTACCACAATCATTCTCCCATCAGAGGTAATAACGGCAACAGTTCCTGATTATTTAATCAAGGAAAGAATTTCTTAGGAAAAGCAAAATTAAAACCAGACTCTCAGAAGGAAACAGTTAAAATGACTAGTTTACTCTAGTTGATAGAGTTAAGATACACCTATTCAAAACAGCCACATCTTTTAATTTATTTTTTAATTCTGTCTTTATGATGATTACAGAATTTCAAACAGGGGAAAAACAAACTTTTCAGCATGCGATCATGTATTCTAAATAGCTAGAATACTTGGAACTCTTTCGTTAGAAATGTCCCTAAATCGTGATTCTGGGTACATTTACCCGTGTCCCCTTCATGAACATTGTACAATGTAGTGCTGTTGTTTTTTTCCGTCAATGAAGGTGAGACTTCGAGTCGTATACACAGGCAGAAACTGAATTTGTGGAACACCTTTAAACTTTCTGCTACCCTCGAACAATGAGCAAAGCCTGTTAATAAAACAGGGACACAGAAGAAGAAAACCATCTTTGCCGCTAGTGCAACTGCTCATCTTATTCACACACTTGCGTACAGGCCCTAGGGAAATAGTCAAGCTGAATCAATATGGCATTTTTACAGAAACAAAAAATTTCGGAAACAATCGCACTGCGTTTCTGTTTCAGGACAAAATTAAGAGGCTAGTACCACCGGAGAGGGGAGCTCGACCCCCGGCGCGAGCTGGCCTCTCTGGGGTCCTTCCCTTGACTCGCACCCCAACCCCACTGCGGCTGGGCGTCCCCACCGCCCGGCGATCCCGATCCCTGCTTGTGCCCCACCGGCCCCGCTCCAGTGTAGACGCCTGCCCCACCGTGGCCTCTAACGCCCGCGGCGGCCAGCACAAGGATACGGTTGATGTAGTTCTCCAACGCGGACGTCATACTGCTGCTCTAGCCCGTCGGTTCGGGGTAACAGAGTGGCGACCGCTGCAAGCAGAGCTAAAAAGGCCCGCCAGAAGCAGGCAGAGGCCTGCGCCCACTGGCGTCAACAAATAACGCGAGAGTTGCTGCACTTTAGCTGCCGCGAGTAGGAAACTCAGAGCAACCGGCCAACCAAACAGACCGAAAGCGGTGACGAAAAGGTGCGCCTGCGCAGTGTGTTTCCGCCCCACTTCCCCCTTCGGCCTCCCGCCCCTGGACTCCAGGGCTGTGAGCCGGAAGCCGGGAGGGACAAAAGCGAGCGGGAAGAGGAAGACGAGGCTTCCCGGAGGTGGGGTAGGCGGAAGGAGGCGAGTTTCCTAGTGAAGTATAAAGCTACGTGGTAGACGTTACCAAGGGAAAATGCGCAAAGACAGGGCAGGCAGGAAGAAATAGCATAAGGTGTTTTCATTACGGTTGAAGAAGTAAGAGGGGTGCTTTCCTGTGACATGTAGGTACCAGAAAGTGGAATCCCAGTTTTCTCCACCACGGGCTGAGAAATTAGATGAAAATGAAGCAGTATAGCCCCGGATATAGTTGTGTTCGTTATAACGTCACAAGGTACGATTTTGGAGAACCGGCAAAGAAAAGCGTGTTTGTATAGTCTTCAGTTGTCTCCAAAATGCTCTAACTAGGCAGGCGTTACCCTCTTAAAAAACTAAACGCAAATCTGGGTGTGTGGACTTCCCTTAGGAAACAGATACTGAGACTTGTTCCACCACACCACGAGGTTTCCTTTCCACAGTCAAGATTAGTACGTAAAAGGCTGTAGCATGGACATGAAAGAACGGATAAGGGACTTCTAGATAAACACCAACCTAGTGCTGGCTCTGCTAAGAATTGGTGTCTTTGTACAGATCACTTCAACTCTTCTGCGCCTGTTTCCTTAGAACCTGTCACAGCTATCATTTTGGGTATTTCCGGATGATAGTAGAAAACATCACTGTGACCCCATTATTTTGTTGTGACCTAACTTGAAAAGACTTGATGTTAGAAGAGGATCTATACACACAACCCTGGCAGGAGCGACTTTCCTTTTGCACAAAACATCTTCATGATTTCAGCTGGGCTTGCACTTTCTTAACTGAAGAATTGTGGCTTTAAAATAAGTGTTGTAATGTCAGCATTTTTTTTTTCTTTTTTCTTTTTTGGAGAGATTTTCTGCCAGACAGACAGAGACATAGAGACAGAAAGTGAGAAATCACCCTCCAAGGGGGATGGTCATGCCGCAATCCCTTCTCCTCCATTCTCCTCTCGGGATCTTGGGCACGCACGCACACACGCCCAGTGTGAGTTTTAAGCCACCGGTTCCGGGACGCGAACCGCGGTCGACTATGTGGGAGTCCAGCGACATAGCCATTATGCTAACTGCTGGTTCCCAAATGTCAGCATTTTTTGTCCAAAAAGCGAAGCATCTATTTTCATTAGAACATACCCATTAAATCACAAGATCACACCCAAATGGTTAATGTTTTATATACTTGAATCTTATTTGGGGCTGTTTGAAATTTAATATAGTCAGGAATCTGATGATAAGTGTTGCATATATGTGACAAAAGTATCTCCCATAAATGCAGATATGAACATATTGTGTGATTTGCAATGTTGCACATTTAACTAAACGCCAAAGTACATTATAATCAATAATAAATGAGAACTTGTTAGTAAGGCATTTAAAAGAAATAACCTGTACGTTGCATTCCTTATAGGGTGTTTATGTTTTGAAACTTTTACTAGCATTGTATATTAATTTACAGAACTGATTTCATCATAAATACATTATAAGTTTATGACCTTATGCTTTTTCATTAAATTAATATGCCATACAAACAGCAGATGTGCAGTGCTTATAGGGCATCACAAAATCTCTTAGACATTTTTTACACATGTCTTAAAACTGTCCCTCAGGATTACAGATATAGAGAGAAAACCTATGGATAAAAAGGGGTATTCATATATAAAGCCAAAAAGTGTGTTACAGATGAATACCCATATTACAAATATTATCTGAACTGTGACCTTGGCAGTACATAGAGTATAGAGTTTAGCCTCTCATAAAGGAGAATTAAGTTAAAGCTTGAACAGAGAAAAACACACATAAAATATCTTTTTTTTTTTTTTTTTTTTTTTTTTTTTTTACTATAGGGAGCGTATGCTTGCCAGAAAGACAGAGACAGAGAAACAGAAATCAAGAAAGAACCACCCAGGGGGGATGGCCACGCCACAATTCCTTCTCCTCTCAGGATCTTGGGCATGCATGCACACGTACCCAGCATGAGTTTAAACCACTGGGTCTGGGACTTGAACCCCAGTCAACTATGTAGGAATCCAGTGACATAGCCATTATGCCAACTGCTGGTCCCTGACACAAAATATCTTACAATGTAAAAATTAAGCAGTACCAGGAACGGCAGTGTAATGGCTATGTCGCTGGACTCCCATGTAGTCGACTGTGGTTTGAGTCCCAGACCCGGTGGCTTAAGACACACTGGGTGCATGTGCATGCATGCCCAAGATCCTGAGAGGAGAATGGAGGAGAAGGGATTGCGGCATGGCCATCCCCACTGGGGGTTATTTCTCACTTTCTGTCTCGCTGTCTTTCTGGCAAGTACATGTGCCCTTATAACAAAAACCTCTCCAAAAAGAAAAAAAAGATTAAAAATTAAACAGTACTGTGAGACTTCCAGTTTAATTCAAGTCAAAATCTCTCAAAGTGCTGCTCATTTAAATGATACTCTGTCACTGATAAAGCATTGATCAAAGTATGCTTGGATTAGATACTTATTTTATTCATTAGTTCTCAATCTAGATCTTGAACAGAAAATGTAAACTTGAAGGATCAGATTTCTACTAGAATTTGGAGGCACTAAGTTTGCGCTGCCCTATGGACAGTTCATAGAAAACCATATTAATAGTAATTTTAAATTAAAGTAATATTTATTTTAACCTAATTTGATGGGAACTTTTGTATTTGACTTATTTATGTCCTTGCAAGTTGCAAAGGAATCAACCCAAGGGCAATATAAAATATATCTGCTTAGGGTTCTTTGCAGAAAAGAACATATATAAATCATGATCTTTCCTTGCAAGGAAATCTCTGAATTGTTAGAGTTTCAGTTATCAACATGAAATAATTAGTGCATAGAAAAAAAGAAATAGCCCAAATTACAAATAAAGATAAGTTATACAGAAATCTTAGTTCATTTAATATAATAAATTACCAAGTTTTTCTTTCTTTAAATTTAATAAAGACAGGTATTTTTAACTTCATTTCTTAAGTAATGGAAAAAATATAACTGGTTTGTTAATTTAGAAGCAGTACAAGGTCATGATTTAACACTGACTCAGAACTGTCTGGATTTAGATTTTGTGTGACTTAACCTTCCATGCCTTGCTTTCGCCATCTGTAAAATGCAGAAAATTATGGCACTTGCCTCATCAAATTGTTGGGGAACTGAAAGTAATTCTTGTAAAGCCTGACATGTAATAAGCATTCGATAAATGTAAGTTATTGTTCAAGGGCAGAGACTACACAATAGTAAACTTTCTGTAAATACCAAAATTTATTCCAATATAATATTTTGATCATTATCTTTCTCTGGAGAGGGAGATTAGAAAAATGGAACAGTGTACATTTTAAATGTTTAAGGTGAATATGTGTTAGAATCTCCAATGGTTTTACGAAAATATAAGATTTAAATTGGGGCTTGAGAAAAAGTACAAAGAGACTCCAGAAAAATTACCCTAACGTTACTATGTAGTGGAAGTAGGAACTGATAATAAGAATAACAGCAGTAATCTAAGTGTGGGTTTCTAATTTGTAGTAAGAATGGAAAGTCAGAAAACATGTGATTTAAGGACAAAGGTTAGGAAAGGCAGTGGGAAAGACAGCAAATCATGGACAGTCTAGTAATAGTAATTGGTGAATCAGAAGGAGAACAAGAATAGGAAGGCCTCAGAAAAGGCAGGACTGCATAGTAGCAAAGTAGGTGGAGCCAATCTATGGAACTAACTCATTGTCTAATATTCCTTTTGTACAGAGATTTAAGAGAACTGGAAAATAACATTGTCAGAATGGAACACATGGCTGAACCAAGCCCGAGGAAGAACAAGGTGCCACACAGCACCAGGACGTCATTGAGAACTATATTCTTCCAGACCGATGTTGTCTTGAAATAATCAACTATATCACTTGTCCATCAGCCGTTTATTTCTTTGTAGCACAGGACATGAAAACACTGAAGAAAATTAGGTATGAACCAACCCACCTTCTACAATATTCCAACATTACTCCCCAGTTTAACATGTGAGCTGATGTGTATTATAAAAAGCTGTTCTAGGCCAGCTGTGGTGGTGCAGGGCTTCACAATACTGGGCCTACATGTGAAGGACCTAAGTTTGTGTAACAAGGCCTCCTGTACATGCCGGGTGTGCAAGTTACCCATGTCCATGATCTGAGCTGGCTGAAACTGGCATTGGATCTCAGCAGGAAGACCCTGGCAGTTTCTTGTCTCTCTCATGGAAGAAATAAATAAATTTAATACAAGCAAACAAACAAACCAAACCCCACAATAGACTGTGTTAATATTGCACTGAGAATATGGACTTTAAATATGGTTACCTTGCTCCTAGTTTACTTATCTCCTCCTGTGGTTCATGTTCTTTAAGAACCGGTAATTTTTCAGGTAGGCAGTTCTTGTATCTTTAACTTTGCCCTAAAAGGATGCTTTGGAATTCATATGAGTTAGAACAGCTTAATTTAAATAACATAAAGAGTATGACTAATCCAAATGGAGCACCCACACTGAATATTTTCAATATCTTTTTTGAAAAATAAATTACCATGTATGTATTATCACTATAGCAAAGCAGATTAAGGAACATTATTTTAGACTGAGTGTATTAGCTTAGCTTTTAAAGATTTATTGTCTCTAGTGGCTTGGGTTGCAATACAAGTAAAATTATGCTGTCCTTTTCATTGTGATTATGCATATCAAATCTAGAAAACGATATTGATGATAGAAATTACTTTAAGTTCTTTAGGATCTTCTACCTAAACTCATTCCCAACTGGTATAATCCACACTGAATAAAGGGGATTGATTTAGACTTGTTGCACATATATGGCAAGAGAGAGCAAAGCTAATTTATCACTATCTTTGGAGAAGAATACTAAGGTAAGAATGTAAGGGATGAATAATATGAGAAGGTACAGAAAGAGTGGTGAAAGTAAAGTATAAAATTATATTGACGAAAGCTAAGCATAAGTAACCTTGAGTTTCTAATGGAAAGCAAATGCCTGAAATTATGGCAGGAAAATGATATCAAAACTTTCCCTTATTATTTCTGATAAGTTTTTATTATATGTTTTATTGCTTTATTTTTTAATTTACTAGAGGGCACATGCTCTTGCCAAAAGGTGGGGGTGGTAAAAAAGCATCCTCCCTCCATGGTGGGTTGCCATGCCACAATCACTTCTCCATTTTTCTCTCCTTTTGGGATCTCTGGGAATATATGCACATGTACCAGGTGTGTTTCTCAAGCCAAGTCTGGGACTTAAGCAGTGTAGTCAGCCATGTGGGATCCAGCTTCATTAACCACCATGCAACCATCTGGCTCTGTTGTGGTCTTTTATCTTGTGAATCCAAAATCTGAGTCCCTAAGAAACTTAGTGACTCTTTTAGGCACACATAGTAGAGCCTGCAATGAAGGCCTCCTGGATTCTAGTTCAGTACTTCTTATAGTAAGTAATTATAAAGTAATTCTTTCACCCACAAGACAAAATCATAACTCTAGGTGCTCAGGACATATTTATGGATATATCATCATCGACTTTTGTAGATCTTTGTTAAGAGCAGAATGAATTGCTATAATGTGTTCAAAGGTAAGTAAATATTTTTCAAGTATCAGTACCAACCGGAAAAATAATAAAAGCAACTAGGATATTGTGGTAAGCAGAATAATAACCCTTGCCCCCCAAAGATGCATATATTCTAACTTTTGGGACCTGTGATTATGTCGATTATCATACATGACAAATGGCATCTTTCAGATGTGGTTAATGTTAGGGACTTTGAGATGGGGAGATTATTCTGGATTATCTGGGTAGACCCACTCTAATCATATGGGTCTTTAAGTGAGAAAGAGGGAGGGAAAAATTGGTTCTGAGAGATGTGACGTGCAAAGGACACTGTTCTTGGCCTTGAAATAGAAGGAAAGGGTCCATGAGCCAAGGAATGTGGTTATCTTTAGGAGCTGGAAACACCTTTTAGTTCATAGCCAGTAAGAAAACAGGGACTTTTGTTCTACAATGGCAAGGAACTGAATTCTGCAGCAAATGAGCAAGAAATTGATGACCTTGAAGGAGAATAGATTCTAGAATGGAATACATTGTGGCGATGACACATTGATTTTAGTCCATTCAGACTCACAGCAGACTTACAACTATATAACTGTGAAGTAATAAAATTTTTGTTGTTTTAAGCCACTACAGTTATGGTGATTTCTTATGGCAACAATAGAAACGTAGAGAGATAGGAAACATCTAAATTTATTATATACCTGGATTTGGACTCATGACAGTTGCTGGTAAAGTAACTATACTGGAGATTTAGAGCATGTTTGAATCATTCTAAACAGTTTAAGTACTACGGCTCGTTCCCATCTTTCTCTGTGGTGCAAAGTTTTAAGTTCAAATCTTCTCCCATTTTTCCAATGGTGACTGCTGTACAGGTTTGAATATGTTTCCTCAAAATCCATGTGTTGAAATTTGATTGCTATTATGATCACATTAAAAGGATAGAAACTATCTGGATGAAATATTAAGTGGTGGGGCCCTCGGACAGCAATTAGAATTAGGTAAGGTCATCAGGGTGGAGCCCTGTGATTGAATACTGGTGACTTTATAAGGAAAGGTTGAGAGACCAAAGCTCACACACACTCTTGCCTTATTTCCATGTTTTGCCCTGTGCCACCTTGGAACTCTGCAGTCTCTTATCACAAAGAATGCCCCCATCAGATGTTGTAACTTGACCTTGAACTTCTAGAATCATGAGCTGATTAAACCTTTATTCTTTATAAATTACACATATATGGTATTTAGTATAACAACAGAAAAATGGGCTAAAACAGTGACATTGAGTAAAAGATGGGTTTCTTCAACATAAATCACTGTTTACTTCATTTGTGTGTTTTTCTCATTTATTTCATACTGTCATCATCATGAGGTAGATGCTCCAACTGTCAGGAAAAGTACAAATAGTACATATTTAGTCTTCACAGAAATCTGAAGTCTGAGTCAAGCACTATTGTGTTCTCAGCATCTATTACACCTGTGGTTTCTGTTAGTTTTTTTCTCCAGGTTTTGTCTTTTTGCCTAGTTGTTTTGTTAGTAATTGACATAGTCAGTCTTTGAACCTATATAGTCAAGCTCAACTGCAGTACACTGCTGTTGACATTATTGTCCTAGGAAAATGCCCAATCACATGAATGTAAATGAAGGGTGCTTAAAGGCTATTCAAATTGTACCCTAGACTTTTCCCTCAGATTCCTGGTTAGGACAGTTACAAAGACAGAGACAGATTTAACATATTTCTGCCTCTTGTGCATTTATTCCATTTCTTTTTCATTACTAGGAATCTATACATTACTAAAGTTTCTGTAATAGGAGTTGGAAAACTATAGCTCTCCAGCCAAATATTTTTGTAAATGAATTTTACTGGCACATGGCCACAATCATTAACTTGTGTATTGCCTTATGACTACTTTGGAGCAACAGGATCAGTGTTGAGTAACTGGAGTTGAGTCTCACAAGACCTAAAATATTTATCATTTTAGTCTTCACATTAATTTTTCAGACCTATGTTATGTCATATCAAGACATGAAGATTTTAAAAGTTTTTAATATCAATATTACAGTTGAGTATTTCTTATCTGAAATGATTGTTTTCAATTTAGGATTTCTCTGAGTTTGAAATATTTGCATATACATAATGAAATATCTTTGAGTTGAGACCCAGGTCTAAAGATTAAATTCATTTATGTTTCATATTTATGTACCTTATACATAGAGCGTAAAGGTAATTTTATACACTATTTTTGTATTGCATCATGTTGACTGTAGCCAATCACAAGAGATAAGATTTGGAATTTTCCGTTTGTGACATGTCAGTGCTCAAAAAGTTTTAGAAAGGACCATTTCAGATTTTGTACTTGCAGTTCGGGATGCTTAGCCTATACCAGATTCATTGTTCTGACCAGCCTCATGTGTTATCATAATGCCCATCTTTGACCAGCTTTGAGATACAGTTCCTCCAGTCTTCTGAACTTAACATCTTGTACCAAGAATAACTAAACAAACAAAACAGGAAAGAACGAAATCTTAGGTTAGACTTGAGAAGAATGTCCATACTGTTTCCTTCCTCCCTCCATTCTTATTGTTGTCAGAATTTCAATTAGGAACATGCAAAGACTTTTCCAAATCATTGCCACATGTAATAATAACTCACGTAATGGGATTTTTCAAGCATGTGGCAAGATAAAAAATGATCTGCATGTTAACATATGCACCAGAACTAAATTAAAAATCATAGACATTATAATGCAATGGATTGAAATAGATTTTTAGCAGACATTTTTTATGAAAAAAAGGTAATTCAAATTAAAAAATGATTATTTGTAGGGTACTTTAGTCATTGTTTTTCAGCTGCTCAACATTAGAATTTTACTTTCATTTCTTGAGAATTCCTTACTTTTTGAGTTTTGGGAGTAGAAGAGTTCAATATGTTATGCACTTTTTTACTTGTTTTATTTTATGGTTTTTGTTTTTGCAGTGAGCGAGGCATAGGCTCTGTTTATGACTACTCCAGGTTTTGAGTTGGGAGCTAGTGTTGCAAAGGAGTGGGACTTACAGAGAACCTACTGTGGCAGTTGTACCAGCTGTAGCAAGAGCGAGTTCATGAAGGCCCATGCCTTTGATGCTAGTGGTGGCTTCTAAGGCACAGCAGTCAATGCCAGCTGTGTTGAAGCAGATGTTTCAGACTCTTCTCCCTTTAAGTTTGGGTGGGCAGACACAGGAATGGAGTTACGTGCAATGAATTTAAATTTCAATGGAGGCAGGATCTTGGAGGGAAATGAGAACTAGTTCCAGTTTTAGCACTAGTGGATTATTCCTTATATCCAAGAGATATAGTGATAGGCAAAGATCTGAAACTGGTTAGAGGAGACAAAACAACTCCAAATTTAAAATCTTAAAATTTCTGGATTGGTTTAGCAACCAATTGAAAGTGTCCTCCTGAGGCAGTGGATAAATTGATCGACATTGATTCAGAAAAGAGTCTTGATACCTTAGTCATTTCCCCACTTAGCCTACACCCTTAATCATGTCATCACCTCCCCTCATGGCTTCACTGTGGCTTTTCACCTGCTGAGGGGGCAGATTCAAGGCCACGCACGAGATTCTTAGATTGTTCCATCCTTCATTGTTGTCACACCTTAGTGTACCCATTTCCTTCAATATTCTCTTCTTCCAGTTTTCAACCTAGTTTTCACATAATGTTTATTAAACATTCTGAAAATTTTTTAACATGTTTTTGTTCTTCCATGAAAACTTCTCCTGGATTGATAAAATGTTAATTTGTTAATTGCATTGATGAAACTGCCTCAATTGAGAAATACATGTCTAATAATTTAAGTGGAAATTATGCATGTTTTACTGCTTCCACCCCAATTTAAATTAGCTTGAAATGAAAACAAAATAAAACTTAGTGCTATTTAAAAAACCTCAAATTTCTGTTGTTACATAAAATTTATGTCTTACTCACTTGGAGTCTGATAAGCATTGATCAGCTCTCCTAGGCTGCTCCATCCTAGTAAAAACTAGGGATCCAGGACTCTGCCATTTTCAGCATTTGGCCTCATTTGAATTCATGGGTTCATGAAGTCATAAGGACACCAACTATATTTCAGTTCTTATGGTTCTGTTCTCCAGAAGCTGGACTTATTTTCATGCTGGATCTCCTTATGATAGTATTAATGGACCTCAGATTCTTCTCATGTTGTCCATGTAAAGTTTCTCGAGTTTCTACAGAAGAGCTAGGAAAATTCACTTATAGAAATCCTTAGAAATTCTCTCATGTTTCATTGGGTAAAATGCCATACATGCCTGTCCCTGAACAATCACTGTAGCCGGGTGCAACGTGCTCTGACAGACTTAACCCGGGGTGGAGTCTGTCCTCTCAGACCACACAGCTGCTTTCCACTAGGGATGGGTAAGTTTTTTGTTTTGTTTTGTTTTGTTTTGTTTTGTTTTAAGGAAAATCATGTCCTTTTGTTTGCAAATAAAATGGATGCTCAGGAAGCAATATCGTATACACTATTATATACTCATATACACTATTTCCTAAGATGTAGTTGAAATTAATGCAGCAAAGTCCCAAGGTTAAGATGCTTAAATACTCATCAATTTGGTTATATTGAGTTAATAATTTTGCCCATACATAATATCTGTACTATGTAAACATTACTAATTTGTTTTTTATTTTAAATTCAGTTGAAATTTTCTGTATTACAATGAATCTAAGTTTGGAAAAAATATTTAATGTTATATGGCAAGTACAATTGCTGCTCTTATAGTGAGGCATTCTAAATACTCTTATGGTTCATAATAAATATTTATTTTCTAGAAGTTCATGCTCACAGACTTTCTGGACAAAGAGCATTACCTACAGCCCCTGCTAACTCAAAGATCTCAAAGCCTAAGGAAAGCTTCTTCTGGGCCAGTAAGTGATGTGGTGGGTAGGCTCTGGATTCCCACATAGCTGACCACTGTTCAAATCCTGGACCTATTTTGAAAATCATGCCAGGCATATATGCATGCATGCCCAAAATCCTGAGAGGACAATGGAGAAGAAGGGACTGTGGTGTAGCCATCCCCACAGGGAGTGATTTCTCACAGTCTGTGTCGGTTTCCAGCAAGCTCACAGTCCAGGGAGTATGTGTGCTCCATTGCAAAAACCTAAAATGAAAGAGAGAAAAGCTTCTTCCTTTTGAGAAGAATAAAGAAGCTTTTTGTCCAGTGTTGTCCATGCCCAATAAACTCTGCTATATGCTTTCAAATAGCCTCTGAAAATAAATGCTTTGTCCCTTTTCCAACAATCCATGTAATTCTTTGTTTTTCCTTAAGAGTTATTGTCAAATATTGACCATGACTTAGAGTGCCATATATGTTGAATAGAATGAACTGTACAAAGTAAACAATTTGTTGTAGGTCCAAAATAACTATACCTTTTTAAGTCTGACAGAATGTTTTAAAACCTACCACCTGTGCAGTAATAAATGATCTAATGATAGCCCTTTATACTGGCAGAAATTTCTTCAAAGACATACTAGATTATTTCCATGGAAATTGGCATCATTTAAAAGATCATTCTAAAGCACATCCTATATAAATAGCTCATTTTCTGTAGTCTTTTTAAAATTTAAAGTTTGAGCTAGCATTCACATTGGGGTTTGATAAATCAAGAGCAGGGCAGATGTTACAAGGTAATATTTTTGCAATCTTCAATAGCAAGCTGAGATTGCAGGGCTGTATTAGACCTTGTATAAGAAGATACAAAACAATACTTCATGTTTTAGCAGCTATGAAGATAAATGGTGGTTTGTATCTATGTAGAGGTAGTGGTGAAACAAATTACCAATATTATTTTTATTAAGCTTGTCTTTTTGATTATTTTTATTTATGTCAAGGGTTGATAATGGTAGTGATATAAAAATATATTTAGGCTAAGAAGTGAGTTTATCTGAAGAAAAATAGATTAAACAATGAAATTATACTTATCCTCAGTGACAGTAAAAATCATGAAAGTGATACAGGTATGATTGAAATTTGAGGTACATTGACTTTGTCCTTCAGCTGTGCTTATGAACTTATAAATACAAATGAAATTTTGTCTTTCAAATGGAGGCAATCATAGATGTCCTTAAAAAACTCTGAAAGTTAAAACAATAACACGCACAGTACATTCAGTGCAGGGAAAAAGCAGAATCATTTTAAAGAGATGTATCTGCTCCTGAGCAGAAGGATACAGTATTAACAGTTCTAAAGAATGGATATGAACTTCAAAAGAATGTTTAGAAATAAAGGTGCAGAAGAAGGAAATTTGGAAAAGCATGCCATCACTTGAAGGGAGAATGTGCTGTTAGGCCAATTCAAGAACCCACTTGACAGAATATCACTATTTCAGAGATTGTCACATCAAAGCCAGATGACATTACATATTCCAGTAATGTAAGTCCTTGTTCTACTTTCTTGCTTCCCAAATGCCCTAGTGATTATTGGGCTCACTAGTCAGGCTGATATGTCTATAACTACTTGGGAATCAAACTAACTGTAAGTAAGTAGAGTGTCTTAAATCTCAGTCTCTGATGAGCTCTGCTACCATGAGCCAGCATCCTGAGATGCACTAATTGTGGTTGCACTGATGAGATTAAGTTCCTAAGCGTGAGAAGCTGAAGGACAGATCCTGGTCTAGGTAACTGCATCAAGATACATATCACTGGGGTCAGCAGGTGGCATATTGGCTAAGGTGCTGGACTCCCACATGGCCATCCATGATTCAAGTCCCAGACCTAGCAGCTTGAAACTCAGCATCAGGCACGTGTGTGTGTGCGCGCGCGCGCGCCCAAAATCCCGAGAGGAGAGTGGATGAGAAGGGATTGTGGCATAGCCATACCCAACCCTCCTCCTGGGGGCATGATTTCTTGCTTGTTTTCTATCTCTCTTTGTCTCTCCAGCAAGTGCATGGGCCAGATAGCAAAAGTCTCTCTCTAGGGACCAGCAGTTAGCGTAATGGCTATGTTGCTGGACTCTCACGTAGTCGACCCTGGTTTGTGTCCCGGACACGGTGGCTTAAACTCACACCCGGCATGTGTGCGTGCGTGCCCAAGATCCCAGGAGGAGAATGGAGGAGAAGGGATTGCGGCATGGCCACCCCCCTGGGGGGTGATTTCTCGCTTTCTGTCTCTCTGTCTCTCTCTGTCTGTCTGGCGAGCGCACGTGCCCTATAGCGAAAAAAACCTCTCCAGAAAAAAGAAAAAGTCTGTCTCTAAAAAAAAAAAAAAAAATGGATACTACTTTGTGGAGCTCTAGTTAGACAATCACTAGGTGTCATGATTCATGTCGTCTCAACTTCTGCAATTCACTTTTCTTTCTTTTTTTTTTTTTTTTTTCTTAAATTGCTAGAGGACATGTACTTGCCAGAGAGGGAGAGAGGAGGAAAAAAGGCACCGCATAGTAGGACTGGCCATGCTGAATCCCTTTTCCTTTCGTGAGAATATTGGACATGTGTGCATGCATGTGCGCGCGGGCGCGCGCGCCGCGCGCGCGCGCGCACACACACACACACACACACACACACACAGAGTCCAGGATTCAGACTGTTGTAGGCACATGGGACCTGGCTTTCTAGGTACAGTGCTGCTCTTCTATGCTATTGGGCCAACCCTCAATTTCTATTTTCATGTTATTTGTGATTTAAACTAAGCTCCTAGTGTTACTTGTTCTGTCATATTAGCAAATGAGATAGTTTGGAGATACTCCCTTAAAGAAAAAAGACATGATTTCTGTCCTTTATTTTTGTTAATGTAAGGACTCATTGTTTTGCCAGGAAAAAGAAATGTTGAGCTAACTGAACATACACCTACCCTGAAATTGAAGCACCAGACCAATTAAATATTTCTCAAACTACTGTGTAACTTTCTCTTCTCTTTTGTCTTTGCCGACCTTTTCCAATGAGCCGTTTGTTCTCACTGCCTCCACTTCTTCAGTGTCAGCTATCTCCTCTCCACCCATCCCCATTATTCTGCTGAAACTTTCTCCAAGGTTTCTGACTGATGTTCTTCTTAAGAAAACATACCTCCTTTCCTTCCTTGATGTCCAAGACTTATGTCTTTTCTTAATTTTCTTCCTAAAAATTTTTACCTCTCTCTCTTGTTTTTTTTTTGTACTGTCAGCTTAGAGAAAAAAAAAAAAAGGAAGGAAGGAAGGGAAACATAACATGGCAGATTTAAGTAATCCCTGCTTCTAATTTTCCTCCCTCTTTTCCTTTTTCTGATACTATTATAAAGTCATATTGTCATTTCTACATTAATATATCTGTATATATTCATGTTATTTTCTGCTTTTAAGATTTCAGACAATAGGGACCAGCAGTTAGCGTAATGGCTATGTTGCCGGACTCCCATGTAGTCAACCGCGGTTCGCGTCCTGGACCCAGTGGCTTAAAACTCACGCCGGGCGCGTGTGCATGCGTGCCCAAGATCCCGAGAGGAGAATGGAGGAGAAGGGATTGCAGCATGGCCATCCCCCCAGGGGGTGATTTCTCGCTTTCTGTCTCTATGTCTCTCTCTGTCTGTCTGGCGAGCGCACGCGCCCTATAGCAAAAAACTAAAAAAAAAAAAAAAGATTTCAGACAATATATATTCTCCATATCATATTGTAATATCTTTGTAGCTCGCTTTTTTATTTATCATTATGTATTTGATAATTATCTATTTTAAAAAAAAATTTAAAGAGGTTTTTGCCTTAGGGCACATGCTCTGGCTGGAGACAGACACAGGGAGAGTGAAAGTGAGAAATCATTCCATGGGGAAGGGGGGAGGGGATGGCCATGCTGCAATCCCTTCTCCTCCTGGGATCTTGGGCGTGCACACAACATGCACCAGGTGTGATTTTCAAGCCACTGGGTCCAGACTTGAACCACATTCAGCCATGTGGGAGTTGAGTAACGTAACTGCTATGCCATCTGCTAGTCCCAAGAATTACCTTTTTAAATATATCTAGAATTTAACTTCTTTGCAATCTTGTATGATAACATGACAGTTTCGACAATTGTTCAAATATAGACTTTTACAGTACTTTTTGTTGATGTAAAATAAATACATTTCCTTAAGTAATTTCTTGTGACACCTGCTGCTAATTGACTGCCAAACCAATGATTCCCATAACTCTTATTATTTTAGCGATCAGTTTGGGGATAATTTGGGTAAGTTCCATGCATATGTTGAACTTTGCCTAAACAAAAGTTACTGTTCCTGAAAACTTTTTCCCCCACCGTTTTTCGCCTACCCACAGCTCAGAAAATCACTGTCCTTCACCAGAAACAGAAAATTTGGAATCTTTTTTTTTTTTTTTTTTCAGGTTTTTGCTGTGGGGCACATGTGCTTGCTGATAGAGAGAGAGAGAGAGAGAGAGAGAGAGAGAGAGAGAGAGACAGTAAGAAGAAAAGTGAGAAATCACGCCCCTGGTGGAGATGACCATGCCACAATGCCTTCTCCTTCATCTTCCTCTCAGGATTTTGGGCATGCATGTACACACCTCTCATGAGTCTCAGGTTTCCAGGTCTAGAACTCAATCCACAGTCAGCCATGTGGGTGTCTAGCATCTTAACCACCTCATCATCTGTTGGCCCCCTTTTTACCTATTTCTGTCTCTTTCTCATATATAATTGTTTACCTAATTCTGCTGATTCTCTATACAAAATGTCTCTCAATATTTTTTTCTTGGCCATACCCACTACAATTGCCTTAGACTTACCCTTTCTTGTTATTCTCCCTATTATTATTTACCCATCCTTCTGCCACAGTTATTTTTCTAAAGAAAGGGTTATCACATTTATCTGTAAAGGGATGGATAGGTAAATATTTTAGGCTTTACAGGTCATGTGGTTTCTGTGACAGCCATTCAACCCCACCTTTATAGAATGTTAGTTTGCAAATACATAAATTGATCCAAACACATTCTAATACAAATTTATTTACAAAATTATCAGTGAGCTAGATTAAAGCCAAGGACTGTACTTTGCTAATCCCTGTTCTAGATTATAAATTGGATCATGTATCCCCCACTCAAGCTTCACCATTTTCTATAGATTATAGCACTATCCTTCTAAATCTGTCATCATGCTTGATTTACCACTAAAGTTAATTTGCCCTAAGCTCTGAGGTTCTAATCTTATTCTGACTTGTTCCTGATAACTCTAACATTATACAAGTCATACAAAAGTTCAAGATAAATATGACACCCCTTTTACAAATCACAAACAAAATTCAACATTCCAAGTGGAAAGGTATACCAAGGGTATGTCTAAGCAATTTACAAAAGAAAAAAGAGAAATATTCAAAAGTGTTTGCAAAGATGTTTAACTTCACCCATGAATAAGTCTAAATTAAAATAATACAACTTGGCCTATAGAACTGGAAATTTAAACTATGACAACATCCAGAGTTGGCTCTTATATTAATAAATTCTACATTGGTACTTTGAATAGAAATAAAGTATATATTAAAATTTTTTTCTAGAAGAAAAGTTGACAAATATTAAAAACCTGTGACCTGGCAATTCCATTTTTAGTAATTGCTTATAAATAATTATGGAAAAATGTAATGACATGGGGCCAGATGGTAGAGTAGCAGTAAAACATGATGTTATGCAAGGCACACCCAGAGGCAAAGGGTGCAGGTTTGTATCCAGAGACCCCTGGGATTATACCAGGCATGCATACTCATGATCCAGGCTGACTAAGAATGGGGTTGGTATTAAGACCCTGTCAAAGTGCTGTGTCTCTCCCTCTCTCTTAGAATAAATAAATAAACTTTTTAAAAATAATGACTTAGCTGCAGAGATATTTATTGCAATGCTATTTAAAACACTGAAATATTTGGAATAACAAATATTGAATAACAGTATTATTTAGAAAGTATAAGTGTTGAGACCAGCAGTTGGCATAATGGCTATGTCGCTGGATTCCCATGTAAAAGTCCCGGACTGGGTGGCTTAAACTCACGCTGGGCACGTGTGCATGCAGGCTCAAGATCCCGAGAGGAGAATGGAGGAGAAGGGATTGCTGTGTGGCCATCCCCCCTGGGGGGTGATTTCTCGCTTTCTGTCTCTCTCTGTCTTTCTAGTGAGCGCCTGCACCGTGTAGCAAAACCTCTCAAAAAAAAAAAAAAAATATATATATACACACACACACACACACACACACACACATATATATATATATTTAACACACACATTTGTGTGTGTGTGTGTGTGTGTTAAAAATGACATAGGAAGACCAAATAGGGTTTATTCCAGAAGGGCAAGCTTACCGTAACATTCAAAAATCAGTCAATGTAATTAACCAAGTAAACAGAATAAAGGAAGATTTTTCCCTAAGATTGTTAAAAAAGACAAATATACCCATCAATATCATGCCTCCTCAACATTGTACTAAAGTTCCTATTTAGTATAATAAGGCAGAATAAAAAATTTTAAAAACATACTGATTAGAAATAAAGAAGTAAAAAATATTATTATTAAACTGTATCATGACTGTATATAGAAAATCTAAAGGAATCTTTAAATTACTGGGACTAATAAGTGAATTTAGCTCTGGATGCAAGGTTCAGTATACAAAAGTTTTATTTCTATATGCTATCAACAAAAAATTAGAAAATAAAATTAAAAATTAATACTGCTGCTATTATTAGTAATATACCAATAGACTTTTCTTAGTTTGACAAAAATATCTTGATAATGTACAGAATTAACAGTAGGAGAAGCTGGATTAAGAGTATACCAGAACTCTGTAATACCTTTCCAAGATTTATATAAATTTAAAATATTTAAACTAAAAATATGCATTAAAAACAGAGTTCCCCACTCCCAGGGTCAGCAGGTGGCATAGTGGTTAAGGCACTGAACTTACACATGGTCGACTGCAGTTTGATTACCAGAACTGGCAGCTTGAGTCCTAGACCTGGTACCTGGAAACTTAGGCTGGGTGTGTGCTTGTTGCCTAAACTCCTGAGAGGAGAGTGGAGAAAATGGGATTATGTGGTCATCCCCCTTGGAGGGTGGTTACTCACTTTCTCTCTGTGTGTCTCTCTGTCTCTTGGGCAAGTGCATGCACTTTATAACAAAAATATCTCCAAAAACAAAACAAAACAAAAAACCACAGCCCCCAACAGATGAATGGACAAAAAAGCAATACCACTGACCATTGCCAAAAATCTCCTTAAAATACCTAGGAAAAATTTAACAATATAAGCATGTGTAGGACCTCTAAATTTAAAACTATAGAACATTGGTGATAGAAATCAAAGAAGAACTAAACAAATGGAGTAGTATATTATCTTCATGGATTGGAAGATTCAATATAGTTAAAACATCAGTTATTTAAAAATTGATCTATATATTTGCAATCCATGTGAAATTTTTAGATTTTTTTTTAAGAGAGATTTTTGCTATAGGGCACATGCACTCACCAGAAAGACAGAAAGTGAGAAATCACTCCCCAGGGGAGTGGCCATGCCACAATCACTTCTCCTCTATTCCCTTCTCAGGATCTTGGGCATACATGCATATGCTCCTGGCATGTTTTAAGCCACCAAGTGTGGGATTCAAACCACAGTCAACTATATGAGAGTCCAGTGATGTAACCATTACACTATCTGCTGATTCTCCACAGCAGATGTTTTGAAGGAATTGACACACTAATTCTAGAATGGAATTACACAAAAATGTAAAGAGCCTTGGATAGTTGACAATCATAAAGAAAAAGAACCAGGTTGGAGGACTCATAACTATCTTTTTTATAAAAATATATATAGTTAATATAGAAAAAAAAAACCTTTATCTGATTAATGTATACAATTTAATGAGTTTGGATGTATGCGTATACTTGTGTAATCATCACCACAATGAGATAATAGGCATATCCATTACTTCCAGTTTTCTATGTGGTTTTTCATTTCTTTCTTTCTTTTCCTTGAGTGGGTTATAAGAACACAACATGAGATCTACATCAACAACTTTTTTTTTTTTTTTAATTTGCCACAGAGCACATGCACTCACCAGAGAGAAACAGAGATAAAAAGTGAGAAAGCATCGTGAATGGGGGATGGCCACATCACACTCTCTTCTCCATTTCTTCCTCTTTTCAGGATTTTAGGCATGTACATACACCTGGAGTGTTTCTGAAGCCACCAGGTCCAAGACTCGAACTACACAGTCAGCCATGGAGATTCAGTCACTTTAACCACCATGCCACTGGCTGGCTCATCTATAACAAAATTTTCAGTACACAGTAGGTATAATTATGTATAGGCAATATTTTTGTACTGCAAGTTTCTAGAATTTATTTATCTTTTATAGTTGAAATTTTATACTCACTGAGCAACTGCCATTTTCCTCTCTTCTCCAGCTCAGAGTGTTCATAATTTTACTCTCTTCTATGAGTTTAACTATTTAGATACCTTTTCTAAATAGAGTCATATAGTGGGACCAGCAGTTAGCGTAATGGCTATGTCGCTGGACTCCCACGTAGTCGACCGCGGTTCGAGTCCCGGACCCGGTGGCTTAAACTCACGCCGGGCGCGTGTGCGTGCGTGCCCAAGATCCTGAGAGGAGAATGGAGGAGAAGGGATTGCGGCGTGGCCATCCCCCCTGGGGGGTGATTTCCTGCTTTCTATCTCTCTGTCTCTCTCTGTCTGTCTGGCGAGCGCACGCGCCCTATAGCAAAAACCTCTCAAAAAAAAAAAATAGAGTCATATAGTATTTGTCTTTCTGTGTTTTGCTTATTTCAATTAGCATAATTTCATCAAGGTTCATCCATGTTGTCAAATATGGCAGGATTTTCTTTTTTTTTAAAGTCTAAATAATATTCCATTGTATGATATGCCATGTTTTGTTTATTCATTAACTTATCAGTGGACATTTATTTGCTTATTTTAGATATTGTGACTAATACTGCAGTGACATAGGAGTTCATATATCTTTTCACAATTCTATTATCAATTCCTTTGGAAATATACCCAGAAGTGAGATTGCTGGCACATATGAGCACTATTTTTAATTTTTTGAAGAACTTAAATACTGTTTTCTGTAAGCGCTGTACTATTTTACATTTCAGCCAACAGTGTATGAGGATTTCCTTTTCTCTAATCCTTCCCAAACAATTGTTTTTTCATCTTTTTGACAGTAGCCATTTCAACAGGTGTGAAGTAATATCTTGTTTTGCTTTTGATTTGCATTTTCCTGATAATTAGGGA
Organism: Tupaia tana; assembly: GCA_026018925.1. NCBI lineage: Eukaryota > Metazoa > Chordata > Mammalia > Scandentia > Tupaiidae > Tupaia > Tupaia tana. The sequence goes on from JAKSZU010000003.1 coordinate 35,901,808, forward strand.
TGTTGAGCACATTTTCATATACCTTCTGCCTACCTGAATGTCTTCTTTTGAGAAGCATCTAAGTCCTTTGCACATTTTTTTTAATTAGGCAGTTTGTAATTTTGATATTGAGTTGTTTTAGTTCCTTACATATTTTGGATATTAACCAAAATATCTGAATGGGTTTGCCAATATTGTTCCTAGTCCATAGGTTGCCTTTTTATTTTGTTGATAGTTAGTTTCTTTTTCTGAGCAGAAGCTTTTTTCTTTTAGCGAGATTTTTCCTACAGGGCACATATTTTTGTCTCTCATTGGAAAGACAGAGATAGAAAGAAAACAAAAAATCACCTCCCAGGGTTATGGCCATGCCACAGTCCCTTCTCCTCCATTCTCCTCTTGGGATTTTGGGCACACATGCACACGTGAATTTCAAGCCTACAGGTCTTTGACTCAAACCACAGTCGGCCATGTGAGAGTCCAGTGATGTAACCATTATGCCATCTGCGGTCCTGCAGAAGCGTTCTAATTTATTGTTAGTCCAACTATTTTTTCTTTTGTTGCCTATACTTCTGGTGTTATATCTAGAAAAATACTGCTAAGATCAAATATTAAAAAGGTTTTTGAGACCAACAGGTGGTGTAATGGTTACATCTCTGGACTCCCATATAGTTGATTGTGGTTCGAATTCAGGACCTGGTGGCTTAAAATTCATGCCGGATTCATGTGTGTGCATGACCCAAATCTCGAGGAGAATGGAGGAAAAGGGATTACAGCATGACCATCCCCCTTGGTGGGGTGATTTCTCGCTTTTTGTCTCTCTGTCTCTCTCACCATCTCTCCAGCGAGCACATGTGCCCTATAGGAAAAATCTCTCTCAAAAATAAGGTTTTCACCTATGATTTCTTTCTAGGAATATTACAGTTTCAAGTTTTAGTTTAAATCTTTAATTTTTTTAGTTCATTTTTTTTTTTTTTGGAGAGGTTTTTGCTATAAGGCACGTGCGCTTGCCAGACAGAGAGAGACAGAGAGACAGAAAGCGAGAAACCACCCCCCAGGGGGGTGGCCACGCCGCAATCCCTTCTCCTCCATTCTCCTCTCAAGATCTTGGGCATGCATGCATGCACAAGTGCCTGGCATGAGTTTTAAGCCACTGGGTCCGGGACGCAAACTGTGGTCGACTACATGGAAGTCCAGTGACATAGCCATTATGTTAACTGCTGGCACCAGAGTTTCTTTCTTTCTTTTTTTTTTTTTTTTTAGTTGATTTTGGTGTTGTTTGTGTAACACAGGGGCATAAGTTTTATTTTAATGTATGTGGATATGCAGTTTTCCCAATATCATTTGTTGAAGAGTCTAGCTTTTCATCATTGTATGTTCTTGGCACTGTTATAAAAGTTCAGTTGACTATAAATGTGTGGGTTTATGTCTGGGTTCTTCATTTGGTTTCATTGGTCTGTATGCCTGTCTTTATCTTGGTACCACACTGTTTTCATTACTATACCTTTGTAATATAATTTGAAGCCAGAAAGCGTGGTGCCCCGCTGTGTTTTTAATTGCTTGAGATTGTTTTGACTATTCAGAGTCTGTGGTTCCATATGAACTTTAATTTATTTTTAATTTATTTTTAAAATGCCATTGGTATTTTGATAGGGGTTAAATTGACTCTGCAGAAAATTTTGGGTAGGCTTTGTAAAAATTTTTTTTATTTATTTTTATTCATGATAGAGAGTTTGTGTACACATATTGGGGAGGTGAGAGACTGAGAAAGAAAGCAGTCTCCAGTGGTATCTGGCCACACTGCAATTCTTTTTGTCTCCCATTTTCCATCCCACTAAGATTTGGGACTCTCTCTCCCTCCCTCACTCTTTCTCTCTCTCTCTCTCTCTCTCTCTCTCTCTCTCTCTCTCTCACACACACACACACACACACACACACACACACACACGGCCCAGTATGAAGTCAACAGGACTGGGATTTGAACATTGTTGACCATGTAGGTTCTAGCTTCCTCTGTGCATTGTCTAGCTACTACAACCTCAGGACCAGCCAAGAGTAGTATGACATTTTGGCAATATTAATTCTTTCAATCCATGAATGTGGGATGTCTTTCCATTTATTTTTGTCTTTTTTCAATTTCCTACATCGGTGTTTCATATGTTCTTTTTCTTTTTGATAAATTCCTAAGGATTTTTTGGTTTTGTTTTTTGGGGGGGTTATTTGGTAATGTAAGTGGGATTTATTTTTTCCTTTTGTCTCTTCAGACAGTTCACTGTTTTTAGAAAGATTACTGATCTTTGTATCCTGAAACCTTACTAAATTAGTTTATTAGTTCTAACAGTTTGTGTATTATTATAGGACTTTCTAAATGTATGGTCATATCATCTGCAAACAGAGAATTTTACTTCTCTTCTGATTTGGATATATTTTATTTTGTTTTCTGGCCTGATTGTTCTGGCTAGCACTAGCAGTATTATTGTTGAATGGAAGTGGCAAGTGTGAGCACCCTTACCCTATTCCAGATCATAGAATAAAAGCTTTCAGTTTTTCCACATTGATTATGATGTTAACTGTGGGCTTTTCAAATAAGCTTTTTTGTGTTGCAGTACATTCTTTCTATTCCTACTCTGCTGTTTATCATAAAAAGATGTTGGATTATGTTAAATGCTTTTTCTCTGCATCTGTTGAAATGATCATATGGGTTTTGGGTTTCATTTTGTTAACATTGTGTATCACACTTACAGATTTTTGTGTATTAAACCATTTTTCATTCCAGGAATAAATCCCATTTGGACATGGTTCATTTGTATAACTGATTACAAAAATGAAGATGAAGAATGGTCTATCTTAGCATGCAAAAGACTGGTTACAGTGGATTTTCCATTGAAGGGTTTGCAAATAAGACAAGGCATTCAAAGTCTTTCTCTTGGATTATATATATACAGTTATTATATAGTTTTACATACAGTTCTGAGAGGGAAAAGACTTATCGTCTGTAAATATAGGATTATATAAGTCTAGAGTTGACTAGATTATATTTCTGCCTTTCTTCTTTCTTTTCTTAAATGTTATCACTGATAACCATATGGAAAGACTTCATTTTTAGTAAAAAAGATTGAATCAAGATTGAGTCAACACAGAGATGGTGAGACAAAAGATTGAGGATATCCTGGTGAATTCACATGAGTTACTGGAGCCACTTATGTCTGAGACCCACTTCTTTCCTGTTCTTTCTTGGTAGCTATATGAGTCAATATTTCTTTCCTTTTTTTTTTTGTAGTTTTTGTAATCAAGCACATGCACTAGCCTAAAAGAGAGAGACCAAGAAAAGTGAAAAATCATACCTTGGAGGGGATGGCTCTGCCATAATCCCTTCTCCTCCAGTCTCCTTTTAGGATTTTAGGCATATATGCAGATACATCCATTGTGATTTTCAAGCCACAGGATCAGGACTTGAACTGCATAGCCAGTCATGTGGGATCTAGTGCTTTCACCACCACACCATTTGCTGGCCCTAATATTTCTTTTTATGCTTAAACTATTTTGAATGTAGTCTGGATAACCACATGCCACCTTTAAATGAGCGTAGTTTATGGCCACATTTAACGAGAAAGGAAAAATGCAGTGAGAGCACAACACTCAACAATGCCGAAAGCCATATTGAAGATCAAGATTCACTTCCTGAGTTGATCTGTACACACCAGGCATGTGCACTCATGCACATTATCTTGACTGGCTGAATAAAGCTGGACAGAAGGATCATGGTGTGATAAGATACTGTCAAGGGTGCATCTCTGTGTGTGTGTGTGTGTGTGTGTGTGTGTGTGTGATCATGGAAGGAAGGAGGGAGGGAGGGAGGGAGGGAGGGAAGAGAAAGAAAGGAAAGGAGTGAGGAAATAAGTGGGGAAAACAGAGAGAAGAAATAGGAAAAAAAGAAAATGGCAATACAACTATTTTTCTTTTCTTACATACACATGATATTGTTTTTAATCATAAATAGTATTAGTATCAACAGATAAATGGACCTGATATCCAATTATTGATGTGATATTATAGAGATTTTTTCATTCCTTTTTTACATAGTTTTTTGTTGTTGTTGTTGTTTGTTTAGTGACAACTATGTGCCAGGCATTGAAGTAGTTAGAATTTGAGTATACCTCAGGGAATAAATTTAGTAACATCCCCATAATGTGGAGCTATAAATTTAAATCTAATCAGGGAAAAGAGTCAAACAAGGAAGCAAAAGAATTACGGCTGCTATTGGAAGAAAGATATGGGGGTCATATATTTGTTATGGAAATATTAGAAGTGATTTCCTAAAGAGAGGCAGAAAGGATCAAAGTCTTTGAGCTTTCTAGACAACAGATCCAGAACACTTGTGGAGAGAGTGCCTTTCATGGAGGAAGAATTCTTCTCAGTTCTCTCTGTGACAGAAGAGGAAAAATAATTCAGTGACGGGGTTGCTTGGTTATTTGGTCATAAGATGAAAAAGCTTTTGTATGATAGTCCCATAGTCTCTATAAAGTATGTAGTAAAGATATCTGCTGAGAAATAAAAATAGATGAGATAGGGTCAAATTCATGGAGAAAGGAACCAGGGTCAGTATGATCATCCTGTGGAGCAATAAGCAAGAGTTTTTCATAACACATTTTCCATTAATTTTTTTGAGATCCCGTGTGTAGAAACCACCTCTAGTTTACTTAGACAAAAAAGAATGTCATAGGACACAGGGTAGCTTCCAAAGGTAAACAAAAGTTGAAGAATCTATCTAATGAAGAACAAGAATCAGAATCAGGGCAGCTCAAGGAAACAAGGGATACTTATTGTCTTCAGTGGGCAAGTCTCTTGAATGAATCAGCTTCAGTCCTATCTTTGGGCACTTAGCTCAAGATTCATATTTCAGGAACAGAGGGCATGGATGATTGCTTTCTGTCGGGTGACAGGCCCTTTTGGTGCTGGGACAGTTCAAAGCCCTTTGATTTCTCCTTTACCAGATTACATACAATGAAGAAGAAATAATTTCTTCAGACAAAATAGGGGTACCTTCCCTAAATAAAAGGGACTTGGAGTTGATGGTATTCTCAAAGGAGCAATGGTGATGATGATGATGAACAATGTGGGAAGTAATGACAGAAAAGGACTGATGAATAATAAAAAAGTGGTAAGATGAAAGGATTGAATGTCCACACATCTTTGAGGAACTATGTGATTGAATGGGAGTATTTGCATCAGTGAATTGGATGCACAGGAAGCTGTAGAAAGAGAATTAGATATTTTTATTTGAAATTTTTGAAAGGGTTGTTATTTTTTAGGATTCAGAAAGGTCCATGGTATGATATAGAATGAGTGACTGAAGGGCCAGACAGTGGCACCGTGGTAAAACATGACATTCTGCAGGACATCCAGATATTAATGGGAAGGTTCCAGGTTTCTGTCTGGAGTATACCAGGTGCGTGCATGCCCACTGGAGCTGGCTTGGGGTGGACTGCAGTGTCAAGAACGTGTTGGAAATGTGGGATGTTGTCTCTCCTTGTCTGTCTGCCTCTCTTTCTCTCTTTCTGTCTCTCTTGCCCATGGAAATAAATACATTTCAAACAGAAAATGAAAAATAAAAATTGAAATATGGAAGTCAAAATAGCACTCCTGTAAATATGTTGAACGCCCCTAAAGCCCACCTGACATTCTGTAAGAAGCGTGGCAAGCACCAACCTCACAACGTGACACAGTATAAAAAGCGTAGGGATCCTCTGTGTATTTAGGGAAAGCAGTGTTATGACAGAAAGTAGAGTGGCTATGGTGGACAGACTAAGCCCGTTTTCTAGAAAAAGGCAAAGACTCCAAAGAAGATCGTGCTAAGGCTTCAATGTGTTGAGCCCAAATGCAGATCTAAGAGAAGGCTGGCTATTAAGAGATGTGAGCATTTTGAACTAGGAGGAGATAAGAAGAGAAGGGGTCAAGTGATCCAGTTCTAAGCTTCATCTTTGCTTTATTATGAAGACAATAAAATCTTGAGGTGAATATTTAACTCATTTGATTCTAGTTGGTCTTTTTGTGAAGAAATAAAGTAACCAATAAAATTCCCTTTTGGGGGAAGTTTGGAAAAAAAAAATATGGAAGTCAGGAAACAGAAGCTGAGTTTTCCTGTGTCATTTACTTATGTATTGAAATAACCGAAGCTAAAGGATAGAAATGGGTAGAATGGAAGATTTGTTACCTGCCAAGAACAGAAAACTTTGGTGAATGAAGTGTAGCAGAAGATAATAATGAGTAAGAAATGGTGCTATATTCAGATGACACAAGCATCAAAATAACAGTGCATTTTGCTGGAGGGAAGGGGTGAGATAATTTGGAAAGAGCAATGGGAGGGAGGAAGGAATGCTCCTATCTCAAGTCCTGGCCCTGACATGGACTAACTTGTGGACTAAAAGTTTGTGAAAAAAAGAATGACTTAGAAAGGTTGGGACTCCCACAGATTAGTAAAGTACACAGAGTTGTGTACTTTACAAGGTGTTGGGTTTAGACCTGAGAATCTCACTTGTGGTGTGTCACCTCAAGCATTAAGTAATGGTACAGCCCTGAGTAACAGTTATTCTTCCATCAGCTGAGAGCTCTAGAATCAGCTGACACAATTAACTCTAAACCTCTCAAAACCTGAGTTTCTCTTTCTATGCAATGAGGAATTGGTCTAAATAATCTCTTAAACCTCTTCAGGCATTTTAAGTATCTGACAGGTTTTTATATTTTTCTAATTTTTTTTTTTCACATTTAGTCACTGCATATCATTACAGCATACCAAATTAATTTTCCCATCATGAATATACTGTATATGGGTTCAGTCAAGGATACTACCATACATATTATCAACAGGTAATTTTCCATTTTTGTGTTTCTTAAATGTTTTGCTTCTTTCTTTTTTCCCTTAATTCCCTCCCTCTCAACCTCCCCCATTTTCCACCCTCCTCCCACTCTGTCTGTAGAATCCACAGTTGCTCTCAAGCCTTTATACCCTTCTTTCCTTTTCTTTTCTTTTCTTTTTTTTTTTGGAGAGGTTTTTGCTATAGGGCGCATTTGCTCACTGAACAGAGAGAGAGATAGAAAGTGAGAAATCACCCCCTGGGGGGATGGCCATGCCGCAATCCCTTCTCTTCCATTCTCCTATCGGAATCCTGGGCACGCACGCACACGCACCCGGCTTGAGTTTAAACCACTGGGTCCAGGACTCGAACCGCGGTCGATTACGTGGGAGTCCAGCAACATAGCCATTACGCTAACTGCTGGTCCCATCTTTCCATCTTTTCTTTTCTTTTCTTTTTCTTTTTTTTTTTTTTTTTAAGAGATTTTTGCTATACGGTGCATGCTCTTGCTGGAGAGACAGAAAACGAGAAGTCACCTCCCAGGAGGGATGGCCATGCTGCAATGCCTTCTCCTCCATTCTCTTCTAGGGATTTGGGGGATGCACACACATGCACCTAGCATGAGTTTTAATCCACCAGGACCAAGACTTGAACCACAGCCTACCACAAGGGAGTCCAGAGACGTAACCAGTATGCCATCTGCTGGTTCCACTTTTCCATCTTTCAGTTTCTGCCATAGAGTGCAGACATTCAGCTTATATTTAGTCAGGACATACAATGTTCTTGTTCATAGTCTGGCTTGCATTGCTTATCAGTAAATCTTCCTTATTCTTCCACTTTCTACCAGATGCCAGGGTCTCATTGTTTTTTTATGGCAGAGTAGTATTTTGTATCTGACAGTTTTTTAAAAAATGAAGTCAGACCACTGGTAAATTTGTATTAGAAATAAATGCTCATCTTTCCAATAAACGATGTATTGGAGCATAATATTAAGATGAATGAAAAATACTTGAGTGTTTATACATTTGCTACATTTTGCTTCAAAGCAAATTAATAATCTCAACAAAACATATAAATGACAGGACAATTCTGTATATTTTAGTGATATTTGGTTTCACCTTCCATTGTAACTCATAAATACAAATTAACTATGGATTTATGCTATTTCATATGCTACATAATCAAGTTGAAATTGAATTGCCAACATTTATCTCTCACCTCCCCTTATATTCTTTTACCCCCATCCAATCTATATTATTAACTAACTGTATTCTTGCTGTTGTAACAGTAGGATAATGCATGACTGAGGCTCTTGAAAGTATGTGATCATAATTGGTGAGTCATTGAGTTAGTGAGTTCATTCAATCAATAATGAAGATGCTTAATTTTTTATATTTAGCCTAACTTCCTATTAACCTACATGGTTGAACTGATGGATCATTCTGTCAATGCTGTAACCACATTAATCTACTACTCAGAACTGCTTATTTCAGTACAAGTAGAGAGACAAACTTGTATTGAATCGGGCAAGGAATTCTACTTGCTGAGAAGCTGGTCTTGAGGTCTTCCAATTTCACTGAGTTCTGTGTCTTGGCAGATGTTTTACTGACTGCCTTAGACACTTCAGGGAGAGAGAGTCTCTGAAGGAAAAAGTAGCTAAGCCTGACATTATTCAGTTTCCTAAATTGCATAAAGAAATTGCATAAAATCAAAGGGGTATAATATGAACATTTCATATTAAGTCCATATTCACTTATTCACAAATAAAAATGCTATATAATGGAGCTAATAATTTGTATACATGTGGATTGATTTCACTCCATTAGTCAAAAATTAAAAATTTAAATATTTCAGTAGTTGAAAAATATATTTGCATACATATGACAGTGGTTCAAAATCTTTGTGTATCTTGAGGGACCAAGGCAACTAAAGTTATGCTCTAAACATCATCTCCTAAACCCCCAAAACACTTAGACAAGTCTCCACACAATGAGTGTCTAGAAAGGCCTAGGTGCACAGTAGCCAAGCATCTGAATACTTTTACGGTCATTGAAATCTTCAATGCTTATTGAACCTCCTACTTTAAGGAAGAAACTTCTTTTTAGAAATCTGAACTCATGGGACCAGCAGTTAGTGTAATGGCTATGTCACTGGACTCCCATGTAGTCGACCACGGTTTGAGTCCCAGATCCGGTGGCTTAAACTCACGCCGGGCACAAGTGCGTGCGTGCCCAAGATCCCAAGAGGAGAATGGAGGAGAAGGGATTGCAGCATGGCCATCCCCCCCGCCTCCCCGCCCAGGGGGTGATTTCTCACTTTCTGTCTTTCTACCTCTCACTGTCTTTCTGGTTAGCGCATGCACCCTATAGCAAAAAAAAAAAAAACAAAAAAAAAAAAAACAAAAAACCTCTCCCCCAAAAAAGAAATCTGAACTCATAATCTCTTTCTGTGGATACCATGTTGCAAAACACAGTAAAGGAGAGATTTTTGTCATAGAAACCACTGCAGAGGCACAAGAAGTATGAGAAACCAAGAAAATCTCTCTCCTAAGTGAAAAGAACAATATTTCATCGTCCACAGACAGTACAATGGAAATCGTGGAAATATCTGATAGAGAATTCAGAATTCATAATGACAAAACTAAATGAGATGCAAGAGCTGAGAGACAACAAACTCCAGAAGATGCAGGAGAAAGTAAACAACGAGTTCCAGGAGGTGAGGAAGTTCTTGCACAATCTGAAAGAGGAAATACACACCATAAAAAAATAATCATATGGAGCTATTAGAGACGAAGGCTGCAATACAGAAAATCAAAACCTCCCTAGAAAGTATTAAAAGCAGATTAGTCCATGAAGACGATTGAATCTCAGATATTGAAGGCAAAACCTCTGACCTAGAAAAAACAACCAAAAAAACTGAGAAAATAACCCCCAAAAATGAGAATACTGTCCGAAAAATATGATATACCATTAAGTGCCCAAACATCCAGATAATCGGTATCCCGGAAGATGAAGAAACTAATATGGGCATTGATACTCTATTTTATGAAATCCTGGAAGAAAACTTTCCAAATCTAGAGAGGCATTCAAATATCCAGACCCAAGAAATACAAAGGACCCCTAATAGAATCAACCCAAGAAGATCTTCTCCAAGGCACATCATAACCAGACTGGCTAAAACCACAGGCAAAGACAAGATACTAAAATTGGCAAGAGAGAAACGTCAGGTTATTTATAAATGTTATCCCATCAGGATAACATCAGACCTCTCATCAAAAACAATGCGAGCAAGGGAAGCATGGGGAAAGTGAAAAACAATTTAAACAAAGAATACTACAGTCAGCAAGATTATTCTTCATATGGGAAGAAAAGATACAAACATTCTCAGATAAAACCTGAAAGAATTTACCAACACCAGACCAGCTTTTCAAGAGCTTCTGAAAGGAGTGTTTTACCAGGAAAACTAAAGACACACACGGAAATAAGAGAACAAAAAGCAACCAAGAAAATGACCAACTTAATGCTAGGGACAAGAAATACCATTAATAATAATGAATGTTAACTTTCAGGATTTAAACAGAAAAACTGAACCACAGTAACACTGCAAATTCAACAGAAGAAAGGTTATGTAAGCCTAAACTGGTGAAAGAATTTTATAAATTTTGAGTGAAACATTACTGTCTTTTTCTTTACTATGCTTTGTTTTCTCAGTTTGAGGATTTTGCTTTTTTTTGAGCTGTTGATAGGCTTAGCAATTTGTTAAAATGTTTTTTCTTCTCATCTGTTTCTTTAAATAGAACATAAACTTTTCTCCCTTCCTGACTCCTCTGGAATTGGAAAATATTTGGGAGTATTCTCATTTTGTGGGAGAATGATTATTTGCATAAGTTTCATAATACCTGTTGTCTTAAGTCAGAAATTGGAAATACTTGTTATTGATCAGGGCTTTGACTGGAATATCATATCTGGATATTAAACCAGAAAACTGGAACTAATGTAGATCTCAAGTAAGCCAATAGAAGCTCTCGGAAACGTGGCCTGGCATCATAAACGGGTCTGCCTGGCAGAGAGGATTAGAGAAGCTATATGTAAGAATTTGTACCATAAAATAACCTGAACTTTTCCAGCCCAGCATTGTAATCCATAGAGATTCCAAAAGAGCAGCCATATCCAGAGAATTATTTTGAGGAAGACTTTGAAGGAAGAAAAGGATACTGATCTTCACTAGCAGATGGTATGTCACAGTGCCTGGTAGGCACGACTGAATTGAGAAGGTTTATGTGTGAATTGTGTGTTGGGTGTTTGATTTTCAACAGTTTGAGTAGCTGACATATAAATATTTTCTCAAAAACATTTAAAGCCATACTGTCTCTGTTATAGAGTCATAAAATTATAACAAACATTTTAAACATTATCTTTAAAATTTATTTTTTTAAAATTTTGAAAGTCATTTATTAACTGTCAAGAACTATGGAGTATAAGCAAAAATATTTTGATATGTAAAGTAAATCCACATTTACTTTATGTAAATGTAAAAATAAATAAATGGTTAGGGAAAAAAGAAAGCCAGTATTAAATGTTAAAATTTTTTTGTTTGTTTATCTTGTGATAGTGACTGTACTCTAAAATTTACACTTGAGAATATGTCATCCTAGGTATTGTTTGGGTAATTGGCCACTAGATGGCAGGGCTACTATATTAATGAAAGTTATAAGACAATAAATAGATATTCTGTAAGCACTGGTAATTAAAAGACCCAACACATGGAATTCCTCCCAACATAGTTTAAAAGCATATTGAAGCACAGACTAAGTATTAGGACTTTCACAAGTGCTTAGATACAGAAATGAATATTACATGATCTCTGTCACCAAAGAGAGGCCAGCAGTATGTGAGTTTTATAAGCACTATAAAAAATTACTATTATAGATTTTTTTATATAAAAGTATAATTGTAATAGGGACTATTACAATTAATTCAGATCGTGATGATGATGTTGGGACAAGGAGTTCTTAGGTCATAGGGAAGGTAAAAGTCTAATAAGGGTTTATTTTTTTCTTTAAAAGAATTCAAAAACAAAAATATAAAGTATTGTTATTGATAAAGTGGTGATAGAAACTTTTGAGTAAATTTTTTATATATATTAAAACTAACTCCTGTCTAATTTTAATTCAAATCCATTGCTTCTCAACCAGAGAATGCTTTGCCTCCCAGAGGACATCTGGAAATTTCTGGAGACATTTCTTTTTGTCAAAATTATGGAAAAGGCACTACTATAATAGCATCTAGTGTAGTGGTCCATGAGATATCCACAAAGCACAGGATGGGCTTCCACAATAAAAGAAAAAATTACCTGGCCCCAAAAATATGCCAAGGTATTGTAAATACAGGCAAATGTATTCAGAGGTTTAAGACTAGACAGGAAAGCACAAGTAAAAGTGCAGTGTTTAGGACTAGACTGGGAAAAATCAAAGTTTTTGTCTCAAGATCAGGACCAGATGAGGTGTGGTTTTTGGAAAGAAAGACTAGAAATGACACCTTGGATTAAGGATATTTGGCCAAATCTACATTACAAATATTTCAACAGGAGACAATTGGAAGTAGCACAACAGAAGTTTGGTTTTTCCTTGGCAAATAAGGGCTAGAGAATTTGGGCTAGTGATCAGAAACACCACTGCAGAACGTGAAGAAAATGGCTTTAATCTCATCTTTGGCATTGACTAGCTGGACGACTCATTTTACTTATTAAATTTTCATTCCTTTACAAAGGGGAGCTTGTCAATAGAATTAGAAATGCATACTAAATGCATTAGGATATATAGGATATTCAATAAGTGGTTTTTAACATTATTGAGATATTTTTAGAGTACTAAATATATCTCTCCATGATTGTCTTCACTCCCCCCATTTAGAAAATTAGTCAGTGAAAACACAACTATATTGCATAATATTGAAAATAGAAAAAAAGCATATGAAAGGTGGGATGGGAAAAGGAAAAGCAAATGACAAAACACAAACAAAACTTTTGCAAGGCGTCAGTCATCAGAAATATTGAAAGCTGAGTCAGGATCACCCAGATCTCTAAACAACATTCCTGTCTATTAGGGGAGGAGAAGAGATAACTGATACTTCCATGAGTGGGTGAGGCAGTGGGGGAGCCGCATATGCTGCTGTGACTAGCCAAACACAACCTGCTTAAATTCAACTCTCTGCTGCTCCTACACCCACATAGCTCAATGGAATGCAGCACACAGTGACAACACTGACTGCTGTCACTTGGACTTGTGACCACTGACCTTCAGTAAGTCTTCAGTGCTGTTCTGCAGTGATGCTGTATGTCCCCAGTCCATGTTCTCCTATCTGATTATTTCATACTTGATGAACCTCTCCAAAATCTACAACATTTCCTTTAACAATAATCACCCTTAGCCAATGACTGGTTCCTCTTTGACTGACAAAATGGAAGCCATTAGCGTAGGACTTTCTTGACCTTTCCCACGTTATCTATTTACCTCTGCATAAGTGTCCATTCTCTTTACTTTCTTTCTTGCTATTGAGAATGAACTTGAGTTGCTTAAATACTTAGCTAAAACTGATCCCCATGATGTACTACATATTCCATCCCTTTTTGCCTAAAGGATGAGTCCAGTAATCTTCTCCATTCTCTTGGATCATAATTATTTCCATATTTATTTAAGTTCATTTATTCCATGAAAGAGACAGAAATAGAGTAACAACAGACAAACATCCCCAACAAATTCTTGTTACAGTCCATCCCTAGTCTCAACCAACTAGAATTATAGGTAAGTACATTTGTATACTATGGAATGCAAACCCAGGACCTTTCTTCTATTACATTACCTTTGCACCACCATTTGTCTCTTATTTATTTATTTTTAAGGTTTATTTATTACTTCCAAGAGAGAGGCTGTCCCAACAGGTCTTTCATACTGTGATACATCCAGGTCTCTATCAGCCAAGACCACCAGCATGAGCACACAAACTTGGCATGCATCAGGAAACTTCAGAGGTAAACCCAAGACCTTTCCATTTGGCCTCAGCATTGCAGAGTGTTGCCTTACTGCTGTGCTACTATGGCTAGCCTCCCTCTTTTAGATCATTCCCATCAGCCCATTACCTGCTGTTATTTCTCTCATCTTTAAAAACAGAAAAAAAAAAAAAAAAAAAAAAAAAAAAAAAAAACAGTTTTGTCAGCTCTATTTTGCTTCTTTCCTTTGAAACAAAACATCTGAGAGAAGTCTTTATAGTGACTGGCTCTACTTTCTCTTCTCTCATTCTCTCTTGAACTCAATCTATTAGGCTTTTATTACCTGTTCCACAGAAACCTTCTCTCATTAAGATCACCAATGCAATTTGTATTTTAAGTCCAATAGCTGGCTCTCAAACCTCATCTTCCTTAACTATCACCAGAATTTGACATGGTCTGTTACATTCTCTTTAAAGCGTTTTCTTCACTTGGTTTTTCTAAATACCACTCTTTCCTGGATTTTTTTTTTTTTTCTCATTTCATTGCTCCTTCTCAATCTCCTTTGCTCTCTCTGGCCACTCTCCTTCTCCCAACCTCTGCACTTTGAAATACCTAACACTTAGTCTGCAGAATCCCTTCTCTTTCCTATCTATTCTCAATCCCATAAGGATTTATCAATCTCATGGCTTTAAATATCATATTTTGATGATGTCCAGATTTCTATTTCTATTTGTTAATATAAATTTATGTTTATACCTCTATCCTGAATTCCAGGCTTGTTCATAAAACTTCTTCCTCAATATCTTCAGTTGGAGGTTTAATACCCTTCTCAAAATTAATGTTTAACACCGAACTCCTTATGTACAAACTCCCAAACTTCCTCATCTCAGTTCATGGAAACTCCATTCTTCCTATTGTTCAGTAAATTTAGGAGTAATTTTTAACACTACTCTTTTTTTCCCAATGCTTCACCTCTTACCTATAAATAAATCCCATTGCCTAATCCTATTTTCAACTATATTTAAAATCTTTTTTTTTTTTTTTTTTTTGGAGAGGTTTTTGCTATAGGGTGCGTGTGCTCGCCAGACAGACAGAGAGAGACATAGAGACAGAAAGCGAGAAATCACCCCCCAGGGGGGATGGTCACGCCACAATCCTTTCTCCTCCATTCTCCTCTCGGGATCTTGGGCATGCACGCACACGCGCCCGGCGTGAGTTTTAAGCCACCGGGTCCGGGACACGAACTGCGGTTGACTACGTGGGAGTCCAGCGACATAGCCATTATGGTAACTGCTGGTTCCCTATATTTAAAATCTTATGTGTCCGCTTTTCACTACCTATGAAATAGACTAGTTTAAGGTTTTGCAGGACTATAGCCATTTTGAAATTAAGAAAAGCCTCTAATGGGATCAGCAGTTAGCGTAATGGCTATGTCGCTGGACTCCCATGTAGTCGACTGCGGTTCGCGTCCCGGACCCGGTGGCTTAAACTCATGCCGGGCGCGTGTGCGTGCATGCCCAAGATCCCGAGAGGAGAATGGAGGTAAAGGGATTGCAGCGTGGCCATCCCCCTTGGGGGGGGGGGGGGTGTGATGAGAACAATCTGACAAAAGTGCTGAGTCATAAGGAGATTTGTTTAGAGGAAGGTCAGATGAGATACCCGGAATGGGTGTTACTCAGGAGAAAGTAATCAACTGAATGAACTGAGAAATTATTTGCATGTTCTTATATATTGTACTTATAAATGCCTAAACTGTGTTGAGCTTTTTTAGATAATTTGATATTATTAATACTTGCTGACTTTCTCCCTGTAACTAGTTACAGGAATAAGCTCCCTTTTTTTCTAGCCTCTGCCTCTCCTTTCATTCACCACGAGAAACAGCCAGGCTCAGTTGTCTGGCAACACCTATACTAATACCATTCTTGTGAAAGTCATTCTTTTCTTGCCTGGATTATGGCAGTGATCTCTTGGTTGATTTTCCTGATGAGTCCCCTGGTGACTTTTTTTTTTTTTTAAACACAGAAGTCAGAATAATCCTCCTAAACAATCAGTTGGAATCATCCCCCTTTTCAAAGTCTCCAGTGACATCCATTCATCATAATAATAAAAGCCAAAGTCCTAACTAAGAGATCCTGTGTAATTTAGTGCCTCATCAACACTCAGACTGTTAGTCCTTTGCTGTCTGAACTCATCACAATAACCTCCTCACTTATTCTTGAATTCTTGAGACACTGTCTTGTCTCAAGTTCCTTGCACATGCTGCTCTCTCTGCTTTTTCCCTCAATTTCCTCATGATTCCCTCCCTCTCTCTCTCTCTCAAGGCCTTTATTCAAATGCCTTTTTCTTAGTGAAGCCATCTGTGGCCACTCAATCTAAAATTTTAATACCTACTTTTTAATATTTTCATTATTTCCTTTCTCTGTGTTAGCTTTCCTCGTTAGCACTTACCACTCTCAAAACACTGTATATTCAAGGCATCTATTCTGTTTATTTATGAATCTCTCCTTTCCAAGAGGGAAGGGATTTTTGTTTAAGTACTGTGATGCCCGGACCTAGAACAATGCCTCCCACATAGTAGGTTCTCAATAAATATTTGTTTAATGATTTTTAAATGACTTTGTTGAATGAAAATTGATTGAATCTGGTAACTACAACCATCCACATTGAGATTAGAGCATACATGAAAATTTCTTACACAATAATGCTCAGCCAAGTAATTTAGCAAAAGAAATCAGAGCATTTTCTTTCAGAAGCATTGTAATTACTCTGAATCCTTCGCAGCTGTAACTGATGGGCAAGGATAAGATAAGGGTTTCCATGTGGCTGGGTGAGGAATAGACAAGATAATGGAATTCTCCTATGGATATGTCATAGAAAATAGGGTTGTCCCTCTTAGGGACTTAAGGAACACTACATGGAGCGCTGTGTTTCTTCTCTTCTTTCCTTATTCTTCCTTCTTTTATCTTTCTCCTTCCTTCCTTCCTTCCTTCCCTCCCTCCTTTTCTTTTTTTTTTTTTCTCTTCTCTTCTTTCCTTTTCCTTTCCTTTCCTTTCCTTTCCTTTCCTTTCCTTTCCTTTCCTTTCCCTTTCCCTTTCCCTTTCCCTTTCCCTTTCCCTTTCCCTTTCCCTTTCCCTTTCCCTTTCCTTTCCTTTCCTTTCCTTTCCTCTTTCTTTCTTTCTTTCTTTCTTTCTTTCTTTCTTTCTTTCTTTCTTTCTTCCCTCCTTTTTTAAAATATATTTTGTGGTGAAACACAATGACCTTTAGTGTGTCTAAGTTACAGCCATAGCTGGGAGGATCAAATCTGACATACCTGGAGGCTGCCATTTGTGGCCACTGCTTGAAAAGACAGCCATTTTCTATAGATGACTAGGAAGACCCAATTCTGCTGGGACGTCAGGCCCCTTTCCATCTTTGGTGCGGGTGCCTGAGGTCTGAGCAGGTAGGTGTCAGTGGGCAGTTCCCACTCCCTAGAGCCATACTTGGCCACCCTGTACAGACAGCCCTGGTAGCATTCTTGGGCCCTAATGGCCACCTTCAGGCAGGACTGCTCCACACAAGCAGGAGTGGACAGCCTCTCCAAGGTTCACAGGGCAGCATCAGGCACAAGGCCCCTCTCCTTACCCCTCCTGATTTTTGCTCTGTCTCTCCCCCACTCTTACTCTTCTTCTCTGTCTCTCTTTGTACATCTTGTTGAGCTGCCTAGTCAGCAGCTTCCCCCACATCTTGCCACTAGTGAACTGCTAACCCCATACATCTACTGCCCTACAGACTCCATATTCTCCTGACAGTCTTTCTCTTTGGGCATGATGTCCAGAGCTCAGAAAACTTAAAAGCCAGATCAACCAGAGACAAAAGTGGGCTTTTCCCAGCCCATTCTATATGATGCAGGTGTTGTGACCTTGTACACACACACAGAGAGTGGTGACAGGTACACCAAGAAGGGGTCGAGGAAGGCATGTTTCTTGCTAGATGCCCTGTAGTATGTGATCATAATACAGAGGCTTTCTCTGAGGGTCCAGAAGACAGAGCCTCATAGGTAACATGCCTGTCCAAAGACAGGGGCTAGGGAAGTCTTGCCCTAGGGAAGTGCATCTTCTGGAAGCAGTTGGAAGGCAGAACTTTGTGTAGCATAGGCAGAGAAGTCTTTGACACTCCATAACATTTGATAACATTTTTCTTGTTATGGTTTCATAATTTTCCCCTGATTTTTCTTGTTTTGGAATTTGATATTAGTGGGTGGTGATTGGATGCCCCCGAGAAATGCATGACTATTTGTTTCAAGATTTCTTGGCTGATATTTTCATTACCCACTGCTGAATAAGACAGAGACCACAAAATTTAATGGAATAAAATAACATTTTATTATGGTTTGTGATTCCATAGCTTGCCTGAGCAGTTTTTCTGCTCCACGTGGTATTACCCAGGGTCATTGAAACAGCATCAGTCATCTGGAAGATTGACCAGGAGCCCAGCTAGGACTCTTAGTCAGAGACCTTTCCACATTGAACTTCAAAGTCATGGCAGCTGGGTTCCAGGAAGGAATGATCCAGGAGCAAGTATTCCAAAAAGCAGGAAGCAGAAACTGCTACTACTCAGTTAACAAGGGCTGGGCCCATAACAGATGCAGAATTTCTTCTGTTGTATTCTATTAGAGCAGTCACAGACCCAGTCTAGAAATGATAGAAGGTTGACTACACAAGAGGTGTCACCACATTAACCATCTTTGTGTACTTTTATTTATTTTATTTATTTATTTTTATTTCAATTTATTTATTTGCATTCATTCACTGTACATCATTACAGCATACAAAATGAGATTTTCCATCCAGAGTACACTGTATATTGTCTCAATCCAGCACATCAACAAACATGTTATTGTCAGCAGATGATCTTCTATTTCTTGTTTTCTGTCTGTTTAGCTTTTTTCACCCCATCCTTGATTCCATATCTCTTACCCTCTGCCATCTCCCATTCTCCTCCCACACTGTCTCTGGTATCTATGTTTGCTTTCTATACTGTTTCCCCCCCACATTTTATTGAATCACCAAAGACCCTAATCAATCCAAATACCCTCATAGCAAACACAGGTGACATCCACATTTCCATGAACACAAGTCTAACTTTATGCATCCTATAAAGTAGCACCTAGCTGGGGCTACATATCCTACTGCAGTCATTGAATAAATATATTTATTTTTCCTGAAACTTTACACAGTGCATAGTGACTCAATCATGCACATTACAAAACATTTTCCATTTCTAGTTTCTAGAAATATTTCCACCCCTCTTTCTGACCCTCTGTCCCTTCCCACCCTCCTCGCACACCACCTCCAGTGTCCACAATTGTCCTTCATTCCCTTCCCACCCACATTGCATTGATCACACAATTTCCTACATAATCTAACTACTTTCAATGGTGAGTTCACTCATTACTACTAAGAAAACCAGTTTTAACTTAAATCAAAGAAATGCCAAGGAATTTTGCTTAAAGCCAGGAAACAGGTTAGAATTCTGTTCAAATGGTAGGTGCATGAACCTATCAGTCTCATGTACTTTTATCTTCCGTTCTGGTTCAGTTTTCCTGGTTAAATTCTGGTATATAATATTCAACTCCAGACTTGTTCCTATGATTAAGTTGGCCACTTTCTTAGTTTTTGGACTCTTATTTCCGTGTGTCTATGTTTAATTTTCCTGACACAGCACACCCTTGAGAACTTCTTGGAGATCTGGTCTGGTGCTGGTAAATTCTTTCAGGTTTTGTTTATCTGAGAATATTCTTGTCTTTTCTTCCCACTTGAAAGATAATCTTGCCAGGTACAGTATTCTAGGCTGAAATTGCTTCTCTCGTGTGTACTTTTAGATACCTCTGACACACCGGTTCTTATTCCCCAGTACTGCCTCTGATTTCAGCTGTTAAGTTGTGCTGTGTCCTTCAATGCAAAGTCAGAATGGCTTTGCATTTCTCTTCTCAAGTGAGAGCCAGTATTTTTCTACTTTCTTCTCCAAGTCCTTCTTTGATTCTTAGAAGGCTGAAAATATAGGTGACTTAGCTGCCAAGGTGACCTGAAAGCCAGTGAGAGATAGAAGTGGGTGCTTAGATGCTTCAGCCTCCTGTCCTTCGGGTAGATAATTCCGGGAAGTATGATATATGCTTCTCAGTAAGTCCTGGTAAACTGAGCTCCTTTTACCCACAGTGAGAACTTTGTTAATAAACCTTTCAGTTGGTGTGTTCTACTTTCCAAACTTTTCCCCTGGTCCCTTACTCCTGTACTGGCATCAGCACTGAAATCACTATACCAAAAATTTCTCTGACTCTTCTCCTCAGGGGAATAAACATAAAGAGGTATTTTGTCAAATACTGAGAAAAATACTTTCAGATTCCTTCAAAAGGAAAAAAAAACTAGGAATAAATTTAGGACTTGTAGAAATAGTTGAACTTGTGGAAATAGTTGAATTTGTGATTGTACATGGCAGACTTTTTATTTCAGTAACAGGCCTTACAATCCCAGGTTTGAAGGCTCGTATGTGCTTCAGGGTATCCAGCTCATGGAAGTGAAAGGGAAGGTTTAGTCTTTTGTTAATGGGAAGACCAACTGGAGAGGATGACTCATCCTGTCACAGCCATTCCTGCAAAGCAGTAGGTATATCCAGATTATAAATAGTGCATTTAAATGCAACTTTCCTTCCTGAAGATAAAATTAGCCTTATTAGAAAAAGAACACTGCCTCCTTGGGAAAAGTGACTTTTGCAGATTTTCTTATTTTGGAAAATAAAATATTCAACACACAGAAGCTTTTAATGTGGCTTAAAATCTAAGGTCTGGCACCTTAGATTCAATAAATAATTCAAATATTCATCTGGGAGAACAAGTTCTTATGCAAATTTTGGAGAAGTTTCAATGTGTGTATATTTACATTTGTAGCTGAATTGGTGTTTGAAGAAATATGAATGTCTTTGAAATATATATATATATATATATATATATACAATATATATATATATATATATATATATCTTTGGCTATACCTCACTTTCTTAAAACCATGATCTATAGATAACTTGCCAGGTTACATAAAATGTGACCAGGTGGGATATATTAGAGTTGGAATAAAAGAAGAAAGAATAACAAGGGGGCGGTTAAAAGCAGATGTGCACCTAGTTACACGTGCTGCTATGCTGGTCTTTGTCAGATCTTCTCTACTTAAGGTGAGTTAGAAAAATACCTGGAGAAGGCTGTTCTCCCCCAAATATAATTTTGGATCAGTTCTAGCATGCAGATGAGCATAAAATAGAATCCAGAAGCTCTGCTCTGTGTGGTAAGGCAACAATTGACTTAGCTTGTAAACAATTTAAAGCAGTTATAACCAGATGCTCTATTCAGAAAAACAAGCACAAAACCCCCAAATCTTAAAACCATGCTATTAATACTGATCAGCACTGATCAGCTCTGATCAGCTCTACTTCCTTACATACTCTCCAAGGAGATGTCCTATTTGTTAAATGGTCACCAAAATAACTAAGATAAGTAGTTGTGTTGGCTTGTTGTTTATAAAATAGTTAAAAGTTCTGGGATATCCTCCAAAACTAATTATTTTCACATTCAAAAAGTTGGTCTGTAATTCTATTTTCAGGAAATAATGAGCTTGCAGAGTCACTTTTTTTATTCAG
Source organism: Tupaia tana (assembly GCA_026018925.1). Lineage (NCBI taxonomy): Eukaryota > Metazoa > Chordata > Mammalia > Scandentia > Tupaiidae > Tupaia > Tupaia tana. Next base: position 35,923,293 of record JAKSZU010000003.1, read on the forward strand.
GACACTCACGATTTGAGATAATATAACCATACAATTAGTCTATAAAATAATGTTTATCTTCTGTTCTACATGAGTGTGTTTCCAACTTATCTGGAAGTAACATTAGGTCTTTAAAAATCAAGTTATAAAGAAGGGTGAAGTGATAATTTTGCTTTACCCTTGTGGAATTTAGCTATCCTATTAAAAATCCATTTTTGACAAACATAAGGATTGTTCTAGTTGAAGAATAACTTGAATTAATTTTCTTATATGATTTTTTTTAAATGTATGTTTAATCAGCTACCCATTATCTGGACAGCCTCAGAATAACATTTATAAACCCATAGGACTTTTCTAAATTCTGATTTATCTAGGTTGATCTTATAATGTCCCTTTTACACCAGCTCAGCTTGATATCAGCCCTTCCCACTTCTACCTTTATCCATTAATCCCAATCATCCATACTGTCATTCCAACTTTAGAACTTAGCTTCTTCTCTAGTCTGTGCTCTTTTAATAATGGTGGCTTTAGCTAAACCACATAGACTTTCCAGATCTGATTTCTCAGCTGAAAACACCTACCTCATAGTGTTGACAATTAAGTAATTTAGCACAGCCACACATAAGAGCATATAAGAGTAGCAAGCATTCTGAGTGTCTGATGCTGTTACTGTGATGATTGCTATGTGATTCTGTACGTGCATTCTTAACTGGAGATTTGGGTTGAGTTTTGCCTGTGTCTATAGAGTTAAGGGTGAGGAAGATCCTACTCCCGCACCTCTCCTTCCTTCAAGATTCTGAACCCATTGAGAACAGGCATAGAGGACAGCAGCACTGAGTGGTGCTCAGATAATACTCTGAGTCCCTGGGACAGCCTTTAAGGTGGGCACTTGAAGGACCAGCACATGGCATGGCAGTTAGGTCCCTGGATTCCCACAAGGCTGACTGTGGTTTGAGTCCCAGATCCAGTGCCTTGAAACACGATGTGCCCCTGTGCATGCATGCCCAAGATCCCAGGAAAAGAACGGAGGAGGGATTGCAGCATGATCATCCTTTCGGGGGCGGGGGGGAGGGGGTGATTTTTCACTTTCCCTCTCACTGTTTCTGTCTCTACCACTTCCCCCCAGTGAGCAGACATGCCCTAAGTAAACCTTCTACAAAAAAAAAAAAAAAAAAAAAAAAAAAAAAAGGTGGCACTTGAGGCAAGAGCTGTGTAAGATCCAGGCACTTAAAGTCAGCTTTACTTTTATAAAACTAAAGCCAAAAGTGCTCCTGCTGCTCTATAACCTCTATAAAAGCACTGTGTGTTCTTGCCTTGGCTCAAAACATAGGAACTTACGTCTATATTTCCTTCCTCTGAGAAAAGTGTTAGAGACTTTGACAAACATTTCTGCCCTCCCTAAAAAGACCAAGGAAGAATCTATCATTTTTATCAACTCTCAATTACTAGCCACTCCTCCTGCAAAGAGGTGTGACTTAATTGGGCACACAAGAGTAAAATGAGTATCAATTATGCCACATAACTCTATTGCTAAGGGCCAACAGCAGTACAACCTAATATGTATTGAGTGTTTGCAATATGCAAGCTCTGTTGTTCTTCTCCCATAATTCTTCTGTTCTCCTTGGACTAAGGAAATATGAGTAGGAACCCATTTGATGTCTCTGTTAACCTGATAGCACCCCACCTATTTACTAATTATGTTTGAGCTAAATGATTACAGAGATGTGTGTAGCAGAACAAAAAGTAACCTAAGAAAGTAGAACTCATTCTTGCTCTTTCTTTTTTTTTTTTTTTTCTTTTTTCTTTTTTGCTACAGGGTGCGTGCGCTTGCCAGAGAGACAAAAAGAGAGAACCGCCCCCCCCCCCCCCCCCAGTGGGGATGGCCACACTGCAATCCCTTCTCCTCCATTCTCCTCTCCAGATCTTGGGCATGCAGGCACACACGTCCAGCGTGAGTATAAGCCACCGGGTCCAAGACTTGGACCGCAGTCGACTACATGGGAGTCCAGCAACATAGCCATTATACTAACTGCTGATCGCCTCGCTTGCGCTTTCATTTTAAGGTTAAATCTAAATGTCAGTTATTTGTTCCTGGTGGCTCAGAGCAAGTAGAAGCAACTGCAGGTTGAGTCTTACAGATCTACCAGCAATAGGAAGTGGTAGGCACATAAAAGTAATCAGTTATACCAGGGATTTATGGAATAAGTTAAAATACATATAAGCCAAGCTACGTGTCAAACATTTTCACTCTGTTGGGTGTAGTTTTTGGGGAATTCTGTTTTTTTTTTTTTGGCTTTTTTTTTTTTTTTCTTGAGAGGTTTTTGCTACATGGAGAGTATGCTCGCCAGAAAGACAGAGAGACAGAGAGACAGAAAGCGAGAAATACCCCCCCCCCCCACCAGGGGCGATGACCTCGCTGCAATCCCTTCTCCTCCATTCTCCTCTTGGGACTTTGGGCACACACACACGCGCCTGGCGTGAGTTTAAGCTGCTGGGTCTGGGACTCAAACCATGGTCCACTATATGAGAGTCCAGCAACATAGCCATTACGCCAACTGCTGGTCCCTGGGGAATTCTTTTGTATGTATATCTTTAATATTCTTCTTAGGAGTCTTCAATCATGCTGAGCTTTCTGTCCGGGTATCCAAGTTTTCTCTGAGATACTAATTATTGTTTCGTTTTTCGTTGTTTGTTAGTGTGCTGGTCAACAAGTTGCATAGATTTTGAGAAGTCTGATGATAATCCTCTTTTCTCATAAACTGATAATTTTCCTTAGCTCTTGTTTTTAGCCACACATATTTTTTATATGGTAGAAACACACACACACACACACACACACACACACACACACACACACATCTTGCTTGACAGAAACTGCAGCATATCCAGAGAATGTAGAGAATGGGCTTCCCTACTTTCTTATCTACTTGATATGTTTACCATATGAAAGCAAAGATTAACAGATAATTCTGGAACATTTAAATTATGAGGAAAAGAGGTATATGAGAGAGTGAAATATCTAGAAGAAATACCATGCATGAACTCTGACCTGCGACATCATGGTTAAGAAGGTATCGAGCTTCCTGGGTTCAAGCCCTGGCTCTCCTACTGATTAGCTATGATTAGCTCTGTTTAGCTAATTATCTAATCATTGTTAGCTGATTAGCTTTGTAACTGGGAAAGTCAATCTCATTTCCTCATCAGAATAATGGAGATGGGGGGGCCAGCAAATAGCATAGCGGCTATATTGCTGGACTCCCACATGGCCAACGGAAGTTCAAGTCCTGGACCTGGTGGCTTCAAACTCATGCTGGGCACAAGTGCATGAGTGCTCAAGATCCCAGAAGGAGAATGGAGAAGGGACTGTGTGGCGTGACCACCCCCTCGGGGGAGTGATTTATCATTTTCTGTCTCTCTGTCTTTCTGGCAAGTGTATGCACCCCGTACCAAAAGTCTGTCTTAATAATAGAAATAGTATTACAAGCCATTTTCTTGGCTTCTGATGTGAGAACTTAGAGACATAAATGATTCATGTGTAGTAGGTTAAGACTTGCAGCCCCAAAACACATGGCTATTTCTTAATCCATGGAATTTATGAATGTTACCTTATTTGGAGAAAGGGTCTTTGCAGGTGTAATTAAGTTTGGATCTTGAGATAGGGAGGTCATCCTGGGTTATTTGAGCAGTCCCTAAATCCAATGACACATGTCATAAAATTGAAGCACCCAGGCTTTGTGCACAGCCAGTAGTGTACTAAACTGTGATGCTGGAAGACACATGATATCCATGATTTGAGTCTCCAGCCCAATTGCCCTGAAAACATATTCAGCAAGTGGACAAATACCCAGGATCCTGGCAGGGAGGAGGACTGAAGGAATGTGATTACAGTGTGACTGAGCCCTGTGGAGGGTGCTTCTGTTTCTCTCACTCTTTCATGCACACATATTCACTCTGATTCTGAATTAAAGAAAAAAAGAAAAGTGATTCAGAGGAAAAATTAGAAGAAGGAGAGGAACGTAACCAGGGATCCCAGTCACCAGAAGCTCGAATATGCCAAGAACAGATTCTCCACCAGAGCCTTTACAGAGACTGTGGCCATGCAGATACCTTGATTCATAGGAAACTAATATACCATACCTAACTATTTCAAGTTGCAAGCATATTGCAAACACTCAATACATATTAGGTCTTACTACTATTAACCCATAGCAATAAAGATATGTGGCATAATTGATTCTGATTTTGCTCTAGTGTTCTCAATCAGTTAAGTCACTCCTCCAGCAAAGAGGAGTAATTGAGAGTTGATAAGAATGGTCAACTCTTCCTTGGTCTTTTTAGGGAAGGCAGACATGTTTGTCAAAGTCTCTTAACACTTTTCTCAGAGAAAGAAAATATAGATGAAAGTTCCTATATTTGAGCCAAGGCAGTTCACAGATAATAGAGGTTCTATTTATAACAGGGACTCTTAAAATTTACCCACCAGAAGAACCCAGGTATTTGGACCGCAGATCCCACATGTGTGCAAATATATTTTGCACAACTCAGCCATTATCAGAGCTTCCTAAAGCTGCAAACACAAGCAGATGGTCCTGGCTGGGGTGACACCACAGCTTGATTGCTGGAAGCTTCTGGAAATTTCCTTTTGGAGAAAGAATGTGCACTTTATATAAGTTGACCATGACAGTGCATTCTGGTTTGTCTTAACTGTCCTGGTACTCTTTTTTCCTAGAACCCCCAGATGTTTTAGCATTTGTCACTCTCAAAAATGTTCCAGTTTAGATGATAAATTATGTGATGGAGACACAGCATATACACTTTTTCAAGGAGCAAGATAAAAACATCACAGGAAATTATTTCTTTGCTAACACATTAGGTGATTCTGTGACAGTATCTCTAAAAATGAAAGAGGTAAGGATGGGGGGTTCGTTTCTATCTCTGTAAGAAGTTATTTTCCCCTAGTAGCTAGATTATTAAAAGGCCCAAAAGGCCAAATATAGGAAAATGGATGAAGAAAATGGAGCACTCTAGCAAATATAATTAACATCAAAAGCCCTCAATATTTTGGACACCATCCTGCCAGAATCCCAACTAGCCAAAATATAGGAAAGAGCTCTTGGAGAATGCTGATTAAGCTTCAGGTCTTCCAGGCTTAAAAAGGCATATTCATTGGAAGCATTGCATTACTCAGGGACAGTGAGGTTGCCATTTCCCATTGAATGAGCTTCTCATCCTTCTGGCTAGTGCCAACCTAGGAGAAGGTGGTGGCTGAGTTTTCAGAATTTCTGTCTGACCATTATCTCCCTTGAATTTGGGCTCGCTAGTGAGATGGCAGGACTAAAGCAGTGGGTCAGGTCCCTTCAACTACAGAGAGCTGTGACTTCCCACTTTCTGAAACTTTGTGGTATGTTTGTGAAAAATGTGAGAAGCAGGAAGAAGGCAGAGAGATTATTTGGTATTGGAGTCATTTCAAGGGAAAACTTTCATTCAGTGGAGAAAATAAAGCCAGCAGGAGATTTGGAGTAAGGAGGGAACTGTCTACTCTCAGAATTAGAATCTCCCTTTGAAGGGCTAGTTTTCTCAGGATTGAATCCTTTGCTTTCTAGGGACAAAAGAAAAAGACTGGACAAACCTAGTACAGTTATTTTCCTATATTCTAGAATTTGGGGTACTGAAAATATTTGTGAACAAAGTATTAGAGGTAGAGGTAAAATATAAATTATGATCAGAAAGTGGACAAAAAGACACAAACCCTGTAAATACTATATAGTACATAATAACACCATAGATTATTGATAGATATACAGATAATCAAATTATAAAAATATGCATGGGAAAAGTACACAGACTACAATGCAGAAAAAGAGAAGTCACAGAGATGGGTCATGATGGGGATTTCAGTTGTCTCTGTTACCATTCTCTCAAAATTGTATAGGAAGTTACCAAGTTACTGTTTTAAAAGCAGTAACAGGAACCTGACTTCTGAATTTCTACCATAGATTCCTGGGGTGTCCTCTAGAAACCTTTCTGTCTGTAGCTTCTCACAAGTGTCAGAACACATGTATTTTCTTGGATATGAAGTTCACCTTGTTCTTTCTTCCTGGCATGTGATTGTCAAGATTTGCCTAAAACCCAATTATTACGTATTTTGAATATCATGAATTCAAAGTCCTTTTTTATTTCAATTTATTTATTTGCATTCATTCACTGTACATCATTAGAGCATACAAAATGAGATTTTCCATCTAGAGTACACTGTATATTGTCTCAATCAAGCAGATCAACAAACATGTTATTATCAGCAAATAATCTTCCATTTCTTGTTTTCTGTATGTTTTGCTTTTTCCCCCCCCCCCCATCCTTGATTCCCTATCTCTTACCCTCTGCCATCTCCCATTCTCCTCCCACACTGTCTCTGGTATCTAAGTTTGCTTTCTATACTGTTTTCCCCCCACATTTTATTGAATTACTAAAGACCTTAATTAATCTAAATATTTTCATAGCAAACACAGGTGATATATACATTTCCATGAACTCAAGTCTAACTTTACCCATTCTGTAAAGTAGCACCTAGCTGGGGCTATATATCTTACTGCAGTCATTGAATAGATATTTTTTTTTCTTGAAACTTTTTTTTTGTAACTTAATTTACATTCTTTCCCTAAGCATCATCACAGCATACAAAATGTGATTTCCCATCCAGTATATACTGCATAGTGACTTAATCATGCATATTATAAAAAATTTTCCATTTCTGGTTCCTAGAATTATTTTTATCCCTCTTTCTGACCCTTTGTCCTTTCCCACCCTCTTCTCACACTATCTCTGGTGTCTACAATTATCTTCCATTCCTTTCCCACCCACATTGTATTGATCACACAATTTCTTACATAATCTAACTACTTTCAATGGTGAGTTCACTCATTACTATTAAGAAAACCAGTTTTAACTTAAATCAAAGAAATGCCAAGGATCTTTGCTTAAAGCCAGGAAACAGGTTAGGATTCTGTTCAAATGGTAGGTGCATGAACCTATCAGTCTCATGTACTTTTATCTTCTGTTCTGGTTCAATTTTCGTGATTAAATTCTGGGATATAATATTCAACTCCAGACTTGTCCCTATGATTAAGTTGGCCACTTTCTTAGTTTTTGAGCTCTTATTTCCGTGTGTCTGTATTTAATTTTCCTGATATAGCACACCCTTGAGAACTTCTTTGAGATCTGGTCTGGTGCTGGTAAATTCTTTCAGGTTTTGTTTATCTGAGAATGTTCTTGTCTTTTCTTCCCACCTGAAAGATAATCTTGCCGGGGACAGTATTCTTGGCTGAAATTGCTTCTCTCTTAACACTTTGAATATATTTTCCCATTCTCTCCTCGCCCGCATTGTTTCTGATGAGAGATCTGCTGTTAGCCTGATGGGATGTCCTTTGTAGGTAACTTGATGTTTTTCTCTTGCCAATCTTAGTATCTTGTCTTTGTCTGCGGTTTTGGTCAACCTGGCTATAATGTGTCTTGGAGAAGATCTTCTTGGGTTGATTCTATTTGGGGTCCTTTGTATTTCTTGGGACTGGATCTTCAAATGCCTCTCTAGGTTTGGAAAGTTTTCTTGCAGGATTTCATGGAATAGATTATCAATGCCCTTATGGGTCTCTTCACCTTCTGGAATGCCAATTATCCGGATATTTGGACGTTTGATGGTATCTAGTACTTCTTGTATATTATTCTCAAATTTTTGGACCATTTTCTCAGTCTTCGTGGTGGATTTTTTTAGGCCAGCCATTTTCTCTTCTACATCTGAGATTCTATTTTCTGAATGATCTATTCTGCTTTTAATACTTTCAAGGGAGATTTTGACTTCCTGTATTATAGACTTCATCTATAACAGCTCTGTTTGAGTCTTTTGTAAAGTGTGTAATTCCTCTTTTAGATCTTGCAAGAATTTCCTCATCTCCTGGAACTCATCAACTTCTTTCTCCTTTCTCTTTAGCAGTTCATTATCTCTCTTCTCTTCCATCTCTGTTAGCTTCGACATTATGAATGCTCTAAATTCCTTATCAGACATTTCCACGATTTTCACCAAACTGCTTGTAGATGAAGAAGAGTTTCTCTTTTCCCTTGGAGGAGAGGTATTTTCTTGTTTTCCCATATTTCTTGTGATCCGGCGGTGATTTCTTGTCATCTGATAGATGGTGTGTTTCTTTCAAATTCTTGAAGTTAGTCTGAATGTTCAGGAGCAAGCAGAGGTGATCTAGAATCTCTTTGCCGTTCTGCTGTGATCGCACTAGCTCGTTTGCTGGAGGCTGAATTATCAGTAGAAAATCTTCATTCCCTGAAAAACCTAGTTCGCTGGAGCCATGTGGAACCTTCTCAAGGCGAACTCTCTTATACTGCTTGTGAGAATGTAAATTGTTCCAGCTTCGCCATGGACACTGTGTCTGGCAGAGCATGGTCAGCACTGCAGCAGGTTCTCCCCAGCGACCACGCGGAAGGCACACTGCCTTTTTTTTTTGTTTTAATAAGAAGAATGGTGTGAGGGTTTAATAAGTACACTTTTCAGTAAATTAATGATCCATATATGGAGGGGAGCTAAAGGTCCTGGGAAAAGTTAGAGAAAGTGAGCAGGTAGTGAAATGCGTTAGGGAGAGTAAATAAAGCAGGAGGCCTGCAGGTGGCGTGGTGGTTAAGGGCGCTGGACTCCCACATGGCAGACTGCAGTTTGAATCCTGGGCCTGGCAGCTTGCTTTCTCACTTTCTCTCTTCCTCTCTCTCTGTACCTCTCTGGTAAAACTAAAATAAATAAGTAAAGTTAAATAAAATAATTATTTAAAAAAATAAAGCATTGGATGTGTGGTTAGAAGTGGGTTAGGCTGCGACTAGCAGATGGTGTAGCGGTTATGTCACTGCACTCCCACATGGACTACCACTATTAGAGTCCCAGATATGGTGGCTTGAAAATCATGCCAGGTGCATGTATGTGCATACTCAAGATTCTAGGAGGAGAATAGAGTAGAGGGTAGTTGTGGCATGGCTATCTGCTCTGGGAGACAATTTCTCTCCCTGTTTCTGTCTCTCTCTCTCTCTCTGGAGAGTGCACGTATCCTAAGACAAAACCTCTTTTTTAAAAAAGAAGTGGGTTAGTCTATGCAGAAAGCATTTTCTTAATTTATAATAAGAACTTCCTTCTCTATTCATACTCCTTCAGAGCAGTGATTCTCAAAATGTGGTCACCAACTACAACATTATCTAGGAACTTGTTAGACATATTAGTTTCTGAATCAGAAGCTCAAGTGTGGGTAGTACCAGCAATCTGTGCTTTAACAAGACCTGTAGTTGTTTCTGAGGAACACTAAATTTGGGTAATCCCATCTCTAGACATACTTCTGTGGATGATAATGAAAACAGTCATAAAAAATCACCACCACCATAAAAGCATCTATATCACCACTATACCCTCTCCACTAATTCAGTCCAACCAAAAATAAAAAGTGAACAGAGGAGTCTACAAAACCTAAGTAAAAGACAGTACTAAAATTTGTAATGAAAGTAAACTGTAAAAACATATCACAATAGAGTAGATTAAATCAAACATAATGATTTAAAATAATAAAACCTAGAAACCTAACAATAAGGAAAAGAAGCAAAGTAATGCTAAATTTAAAATTCAAGAAAATAAGCTTAAAGCTAAAAATAGAATAAGAGAAAAATAAGTGAAAGTTCTTATAAAAATGATAACATCTGCTCCATACAGTGCTTCCTTCATATCTGGCAATGTTCTAATAAATCCTCCTCTTCAAGAATGGAGGAGAAGGGATTGCGGCGTGACCATCCCCCCTGGGGGGTGATTTCTCGCTTTCTGTCTCTATGTCTCTCTCTGTCTTTCTGGCGAGTGCACGCGCCCTATAGCAAAAACCTCTCCAAAAAAAAAAAAAAAAAAAAAAAAAAATCCTCCTCTTCAAACTCATTTAATCTTCCAAATAACTATGAGAGAGGCACCATTATTATTTCCATTTTGTACCAAAGAAAAGAAGGCACAAAAAGAATAGATACTTTGCCCAGAGTCACATAACTAGTACGTAAAGTGAAGAGCAGAAGTCTAGCTAACAGAGCAATGAAAATCATTCTTATTAAGAGACGTCATTTTTAAAATAAAAATAAAGTCCATGAAGTTAATGAGTTTGAAATGAAAGGTCAATAACGAGAAGAGAAAAAAAAATATGTGGAAGAGATGGGAAATTAAGAGAGACAAACAAGCATGTGTATATGGGGTCTGGTGGTAGTGTTCCTTTCCTATGTGCAAGGCAGAGGACCTTACTGTTCCTTGGAAAATGAGGGTGGAGATTCTGTACATCCTCATGTCTTCCCTTTCACTTGCCAAGGATCCCCCTCAGGACCTTGCAATTTTACATAAAAGCTGAAAACAGATTTTCTTAGACTGACAAAAATACCTACCGTATAAATACCATATCTATTACAATGTGTGGTAGGGAGGGTAAAGTAGTTCTCATGTGATTCTTTTCTACCAAAGAGAAAAAGGCTTGTACTGATTAGTTAGGAGATAATTGGCTATATTTGAGATTTTTATTTTGTTTGTTCTGTTTTCTCAGAATATTGTACATAATAGCTTCAAAGTTTTTGAGAACATGAATTTCCCACTAACCATCCAGCAGCAATAAGAATCTTGAACCCACTGACATAACTACTTGACTCAGGTTTAAGAACTATTAAAATGGCTTTTATATTTTAAGTTTTGTTCAGTAATTTTTTCCCCTTCAATTCTTATTCTGATTCTTAAATGAAGAGATAATGTTAAGACATTCCAAGAATAAAGACAAAATCTCAGGGCAGCTCACACAGTAGCAACCCACCAATCTCAGAGGAGAGGCCCAAGAGAAAGAGAAAGATGAATTTCTCCTTACCCGTAGATGATTGAAACTGGATAAAATGCTTAATTAGATTGAAGATAAAGCTGCAATTGGAGATGGCTACCTCACCAATGTGAAAACTGATACTTGTACTACTTTTTTGGTGGTGTTTGTCAGATGTAATTTTTATTTATTTATTTGTTTGTTTTATATTCATTCACTGTATACATTACAGCATGCAAAATGAAATTTTCCATCCAGAATACATTGAATATTGGCCCAATCAAAGATATTATCATACCTATTATCTTCAACAGATAATTTTCCATTTTATGTTTCTTAGCAGTTTTACTTCTTTCTTTTTTTTCCTTATTTCCCTCCCTTTCACCTTCTGCTATTTCCCACCCTCCATGTCCACAGTTGCTCTTCATGCCTTTATATTGTCCAATATTTTTGTTTCTGTCATAGAGTGCAGACATTTGATATATATTGAGTGGGGACATACAATGTCTCTCTTTCATTTTCTGACTTGCTTCAATCAACATTAAATCTTCCATATTTGCCCATTGTCTATCAGATACCAGGGTATTATTGTGTTTTATGGCTGAGTAGTATTCAGTAGTGTATATGTTCCACATGTTTTCAATCCATTCATCTGGTCATGGACATTTGGGTTGGTTCCATGTCTTAGCAATCAAGAATAGTGCTGCAATAAATATGGATGTGCAAATGTTTTACTGACTGAGGATTTTCCTATCCTTGGGTAGATATCCAAGAGTGTAATTGCTGGGTCACATAGTATTTCTATTTGTAGATTTCTGAGGAACCTCCATATTGTTCTCCACATTGGCTATACTAATTGACATTCCAAACAACAGTGTAGGAGTTTACTTTTCACCATAGCCTCACCAGCACTTATCATTCTTTATATTTTTAATCTTAGCCATTCTGACTGGGATTAGATGGTGTCTCATTGTAGTTTTGACTTCCATGTCTCTTATGATAAGAGATGTTGAGCATTTTTTCATATGCTTTTTAGCTGTTTGTATGTCTTCCTTAGAGTGTTGTCTATTCAGCTCTTTTGTCCATCTTTTAGTTGGGTTGATCTTTTTTTTTTTTTTTTTTTTTTTTTTTTTTTTTTGGTAAGCTGTTTGAGTTCCCTGTATATCTTGGTTATCAGTCTCTTATCTGAGACAGTTTTCAAATATATTTTCCCATTCTGAGGGTTGCCTATTCACTCTTAATTATTATTTTTCCCCCTATATAGCTTTTTAATCTAATGTAATCCCACCTGTCTATTTTTTGGGCTTATTGTCTATGCTTTGGGGGTCTTGTTCAAGAAGTCTTTTTTACTCCTATGTCTCTAATAGTTTCCCTGGTGTTTTTCACTAGTAGTTTTATAGTTAGAGGTCTTAGGTTTAGATCTTTGATCCATTTGGAGTTGATTTTTTGTTAATGGTGTGTGATAGGGGTCCAGTTTCATCTTGTTGCAGGTGGATGCTCAGTTTTTCCAGCACCATTTGCTAAAGAGATTTCCCTACTAGATTGATTGGTGCCTTTTGTCAAAAATCAGCTGACTGTACATTTTGGGGTTTATTTCTGAGATCTGTATTCTGTTCCATTTGTCTGCATGCCTGTTTTTGTGCCTGTACCATGATATTTTGATTATCATGGCTTTGTAATACATTACGGGATCAGGGAGTGAGATGTCCTCTACTCAACACTTTCTATGCAGGATTTCTTTGGCAATATAGGGACTTTTATAATAGGCACATTCTACAATTTTTTTTTTCTAAATCTGTGAAGAATGTCTCTGGTAATTTGATTGGATTGCATTAGATACGTAGATTAGTTTGGGCTGAATTGATGTTTTGATTATATTAATTCTTCCAATCCAGGAACCTGGGTTGTCTTTCCACTTTTTTGTGTCATTTTCAATTTCTTCTTTTTTTTTTTTTTTTTTTTTTTTAGATTTTCATAGTTTCCTTGAAGAGATCTTTGACATCTTTGGTTAGGTTTTTTCCTAGATATTTTATATTCTTTTGGTTATTATAAATGGATTGCATTCTTCAGCTCTACCTCAGTCTGCTCATCAATGGTGTATAGATATGCTATAGATTTTTGTATGTTTATTTTGTATCCTGCTACTTTACTGTATACATTTATCACTTCCAGGAGTTTTTCCACGGATTTTTTTTGGTTTTCCATGTATATAACCATGTCATCTGCAAAAAGAGATAATTTTACTTCTTTTTCCCTATTTAAATTCCTTTTATTTTATTCTCTTGTCTGTTTGCTTTGGCTAGGACTTCCAGTTCTATACTGAAAAGGAGTGGAGAAAGTGGGCAGCCCTGTTTTGTTCCAGGTAAAGCTTTCAGCTTTTCCCCATTGAGTATGATGGTGGCTATAGGTTTTTCATATATGGCTTTTATTGTGTTGAGAAATAGCCCTCTATGCCAATTTTGCTGAGAGTCTTAATCATGACAGGATGTTGTATTTTACTAAATGCTTTTTCTCTGTTGATATAATCATATGACTTTTATCTTTCTTTCTGTTGATATAGTTTTGCATGAGTTGAAGCACTCTTGCATCCCTGGAATAAAGCCTACCTGATCACAGTGTATAGTCTTTTTTATGTGTCATTGGAAGCTATTTGCTAGTATCCTTGTTGAGAATTTTTGCATATGTATTGATAAGATGTATTGTTCTGTAGTTTTCCTTTTTTTATGTCCTTGTCTGTGTCTGTTTGGGGAATAAGGGTGATGGAGGCTCATAAAATGAATTTGGAATGGTTCCTTCCTTTTGAATGCTTAGAGATAGTTTGAGTAGAATGGGAGTTAGCTCTTTTTTAAAAGTTTTGTAAAATTCAGGATTGACGCCATCAGAACCTGGGCTTATCTTTGTTGAGAGGTTATTTATTACAGATTCGACCTCATTGCTTGTTATGGGTCTATTCAGGCTTTCTATATCTTCCTGATTAAATCTTGATAGATTACATGTCCAGGAATTTGTCCATCCCATCTTTTCTTGTTTATTGGCATATAGTCACTCTTAGTATTTTCTAATGATGTTTTGTTTTGCTGTTGTGTCTGTTGTAACATTGCCTGCTTCATTGAAAATCTGATTTATCTGGTCCCTTTGTACCACATTTAAACAGAAGTGTTAAGAATTAGTGTGCTTGGGGCCAGTAGGTGGCACAGTGGTTAAGGTGCTGAACTCTCACATGGTCAACCACAGTTTGACTCCTGGACCTGGTGGTTTGAAACTCACGCTGGGTGAGTGGGCATGAGTGCCCAAAATCCTGAGAGGAGGATGGAGGTGAAGGAATTGTGATGTGGCTATCTCTAGGAGGGGGGTGATTTCTCACTTTCTGTCTCTCTGCCTCTCCTTTAAGGACACACACTACATGGAGAGTCCAGCAACATAGCCATTATGCCCTCTGCTGGTCCCAAGGTACTTCTATTTTAAATTTTTTGAGGAACTCCTTATACTATTGGGTAGCGAGAAAAGTAATGACACATTCTTGCATAGAGAAACATAGAAAAATACATCGTTACTTTTCCAATGACCCAATATTTTCTAGTGGCTACACTAATTTATATTTGCACCAACAGTGTGCAGAATTCTGTTTTCTCTACATTTTATTCGATACTTATTGTCTTTCATCTTTTTGATAAAAGCCATCCTATCAGGTGTAAAGTGATAGATACTTTTTGTGGTTTTAATTTGTACTTCTCTGACGATTAATTGAGTATTTTTTCATATCCCCATTGTCTATTTATATGCATTCTTTGGGAAGAAAGTCTATTCAGATCCTTTGCCCATTTTTAAATTGGGTTGTTTATTTTCTTACTATTGAATTGAGTGTATTATATACTTTGGGTATTAACCCATTATCAGATATATGGTTTACAACTGTTTTCTTACTTTCTGTAGGTTAGGTTGTCTCTTCACACTGTTGATTGTTTCATTGGCTGTGCAGAAGCTTTTTAGTGAGTGTAATCCCATTTGGCTATTTTTACTTTTGTTGCCTGGGCTTTCAAGTTCATATCCAAAAATATCATTGTCCAGTCATATGTCATGGAGTTTTATCATGCTACCTCTTTTAAAGGGGATGAGTATGGAATTGTTAAGATAAAACGAAAACAAAAAACAGGATCAGTGTAGAAAAGCATGTGAGTAGAAACTATGGGATTCAAATAGAGCTAGATTAGTCGAAATAATCTTGAGTCACTGGGATCAGAAGATGGCATAATGGTTACATCACTGGACTCCCACATAGTCCACTGCAGTTCAAGTCCTGGACCTAGCGGCTTAAAACTCACACCGGGCACATGTGCGTGCGTGTCCAAGATCCCAAAAGGAGAATGTAGGAGAAGGGATTGTGGTGTAGCCATTTCCCCCTGGGGGGTGATTTTTCACTTTCTATCTTTCTGTCTCTCTCCATCCCTTCAACGAGTGCACATTACCTATAGCAAAACTCTTTAAAAAAAAAAAAAATTGGGGGTCATGTTCAAAAGACCTATTTCAGAATTTACACAGCATCACAAACCAATGTTTTCATGTTGTTCATGCTATTTTATGTAGTATTTGTAAGAGTTACGCTGTCATATTAGATCCTTTGGAGGCCCTCTGAGAGAAAGATGGTTGTTTTTTCAGGATATTTGTGCTGTTTTGCCTGCCTAGTTTCCAGCATGATTCACCTGGAACTGGATACTCTGAAACCAATTCTTGGACAGTTGAGATGAAGGTTAACAATAATGGATGCAAGATCCCCTCACTGCCCCTAAAGTTCATAAGGTACTGGTAACAGAATGTTTTAATGGTTTTTCAAGAAAAAAATCACTATAGTAGTTATCTTATTGTGTAACTAGTCCCTTTAAAATGTAATGGGCTTAAGGCAAAATTTATTATCTGACAGTTACTATGGATAAACAATCCGTGTTCCTCTGGCTCAAGGCCTCTCACAAGTTTTCAATTAAAGGATTGTCCAAGGCTTATGTAAAGGAGGATCTTCTTCCAAATTCATTCATATGGTGGTTAGCTATAGACATCAGTTCCTTGACATATGGAACTCTGTAAGGCAGCTCATGTGGCATCTGTCTTATCTCAGAGCAAGAAAGTGAACAAGAGAATAAGAATGAGTTTTCAACCTAAAATTTATCATTTTTTTAAATAATCTAATCTTGGAAGTGACTTCTCTCTTCTCCATTCCTCTCCTCTTCTCTCATCTCTTTTTCTCTTCTCTTCTTTATAGACAAGTCAATAAATCAAGCCATATTCAAGGAGAGTGGATGACACAAGAAAGAACCTGAATACTAGGAATCCTTGAGGCACCTAGTACTATACTTAATATATAGTTATTAAATGGTTACTAAATAAACAGATTAAAGGATAAATTAAAAAATATATCATAAAAGGAAACATATACCATAAGTTTTATTTAACTCATTAATTAATAAGAGAACAAATCAAATATTAAAACCACTCAATTTAAAACTCAAAGTAGCAACTATTAATTGTTAGATAAGAAATACTGAAATGATTTCTAAAAAAGGATATGAAACTGGCAAAACTGAGCAATATCCACAGAGTGGCAATTAGTGGCACTCTAGGGGCCAGGTGGTGGCACAGCAGTAAAACACTATACCCTACAAGGCAATCCTAAATGAGAAACTTCCTGGTTCAAGTGCAGAGAAATCTCTAAGTACAGTAGGAACGCACTTGCCCATGATCCAGGACTGGCTGAAGGCTGAGGGTGAATTGCAGCATTAAGATCTTGTCAGGGGTGCTATCTCTCTCTCTCTCTTTCTCATGGAAGAAATAAATAAACTTAAAATTAATGGCATTTCAGTGGAAATGATTTGCCTTTTTTTCGAGAGAGAGTTTCTGTACAGGACATGTGCTTGCCAGAGAGACAGTGAATCAGAAAGACAAAAAGTGAGAAATCACCCCCAAGGAGGATGGCCCCACTGCAATGCCTTCTTCTCCATTCTCCTCTTGAGATTTTGGGCATGTACACACACACACACACACACACACACACAGCATGAGTTTTAAGCTGCCAGGTCTGAGACTTGAACTGCAGTCAATTATATCGGAGTCCAACAACATAACCATTACACTATCTGCTGGTCTCATGATTTGCATTTCTTTGACAGAAATGATTCTCATTACTACCAGCTTTCTACAGTTAACTCCTATCTCTACAGCGTTATAAAATAGTAGAGTCAAAGGCAAAGGCAGAGATAACCTAGATTGCTAAACAAGACAATATATTCACTAAAATTTCCAAATTTTTCACAATTTTTCCCTCTAAATGAGTAATACACACTGAGAACAACAAGTACACCCCAGGAAGAGTCCAGGAAAGAGAAAAGTCTTAGCTCTTTTCAAATTCATTATAACAGTCAATACACTTTATTGGGGACTTATGGTCCTTGGTTACTAGGAGATAAGATTTACTAAATATGTTAGAGTATCTCAGATATGTCTTCATACATTCACTGGTACCTTATATATTATTTTTGACTTTGTGGATTATAGAATATCTCTTGCAATAGAGATTAAAATCAAACCTACTCAATGCCCTAGGGAGTGATTAGATCTTATAAGTGGATGCCAAAATCCAAAGGCTTATGATACCCCAAAGTTCTATCAGCAATTGCCAAACAAAAGCAGAGCAGCTACATCAAACTCTGTGGCAGGGATGGAGGTATTCTTGTCAAAATTTTGAGTTTTAGGCTCTGTCTTGGACATACTGAGTCAATATGCTTGGGTGAGTCTTGGATAATCTTATCATTATATATATTTTTGAGAGAGATTTTTGCTATAGGGTGCATGCACTTGTTGGAGAGATAAAGAGAGACTGAGAGACAGAAAGCAAGAAATCACTCCCCCAGGGGGAATGATTATATAATCCCATTTCCTCTATTCTCTTCTCAGGATTTGGGGCATATATGCACACGCACTGACATGAGTTTTAAGCCACCAGGTCATGGACACAAGCCATGGTCGACTACCTTGGAGGCCAGTGATGTAACCATTAAGCTATCTGCTAGTCCTATATTTGAAGAATTTATGGAGGTCACTAAATGTACCATCAAGATGTGGTAAGTGGCTTTTCTTCTGAGTTTCTCCTGGTGAATATGGAAACAATGATTCTCCTCTGCTAGGCCATTAATAAAGAAAGCTAAACTGGGACCAGCAGATGACATAATGGTTATGTCACTGGACTCCCATGTAGTCAACAACAGTTCAAGTCCCAGACCCGGTGGCTTCAAACATGTCAGGCACGTGTCTGTGAGTGTCCAAAATCCCAAGAGGAGAATGGAGGAGAGGGGATTGTGGCAAGGCCATCACCCTGGCAGTGCTTTTTGTTTCTCTGTCTCTCCAGAGAGTACATGTGCCCTATACCAAAAATCTCTCTAAAAAAAAAAAAAAAAAAAAAAAAAAAAAGAAAGATAAAGAAAAAAGAAAGCTAAATTTTGAAAGAATATATACCACCTATTAAGTTAGTTATAAAATGATTACAGAAAAACAACAAAATAACAAGGGACATAAATACAGATCTCTTCCTATGTCCTTAAACCATAGACCATGGTATTTTAGAATTACCTAATTCTCTTCCACAGCCTCAACAAAAGCCTTGTGCTTTTGGCATCAATCAGATGTTTCAACAGATATTTGCAGTGTCCTGCTGGGTCCTATTGGAATAGAGAAAAAACAATTATGTACATTCTTTCTACTATGCAAATTCTGCTGAATTGGTTCACTACATTTGAAAAGCTTCAAGTATTTGAAATTCAAATGAACATTTACCATCTGTGGTCTTCATTAACATTATAATGGCATCATGATTTCAGACATTTCTGTTAATGAATATTAGTTTTTGAGCCTTATACTGCTACTTTTGATTTTGTAGACTATGAAGTATAGCAGGTACTCTGTGATTTATTACATATAAATTATGGGGTGAGAAGAGACTTAAGAAATAATCAATTCCAGTATTCCTATATTATGAGAGGAAACTAAGACTTGGAAAAGGGAACTATTATGGTGCTGAATTGTCTCCCCCCCCCCTCCAAATTCAGGTGTCGAAATCATAACCTGTAACACCTCAGACTGTGACTGTATTATGAAGTCATCACTGTGAGGCTTAATTTCGTGTTTGGTGTCCTTATAAAAGAGGAAATTGGAACACAGACTTGTAGAGAGATGATTTAAATTTACAGGAAGAAGATAGCTATCTACAAGTTAAGGGGAATGCCTCAGAAGAAACCAACCCAGATGACATGTTGATCTCAGACCACTAGCCTCCAGAGCCAAGAAAATAAATTCCCATTTGAAAGCCACCTAGCTTGCAATACTTTGTGACAACATCTCTAGCAAATGAATACAGAATCCAAGTTGCCCAAAGTTAGCTAATTTGTTGTAGAAAGGAAACTAAACTTCAGGCCTTTTGCCTTTTGGTTTTGTGTATTTTCTTTTATGCCACTATGCTATTAATACAAATATGATCATTTCTCAAAAAGCTTAAGTTGTACAAAATCACTGTATGATAACACAGGAGTTTGAAGATTGTTCTTGTTCTTCACTTGCCATAAACGTTAGAGTCTCAACAAATAGTGTATATCGGCATAGAGTAAAACATTAGATGTAATGCATTTATGTCCTGAAATTCAGACTAAGGAGTGATATTATTTCAACATATGGGTCTATAAACATGAAAAACTTTTGACACCTGTTATATTTATAATAATATCATCCTTGGCTGACTCTATACCTGGCATTTCAACTACTTTCTTACCTGTCATATGTAGTGTCTACAATTCTGTGGCTTTCTACACAGTTTGGATCCACCTCTTATTCTACTATGACAGATAGCTTTTTGGCCTGTACTTATAGCTAAAACCTTAAGATGTGTTGCTCACAAATGTAAACAAAACAGAAGTTTCAGGATTCCTTCATAGAATCGGAATTTTATAAGCTAGCTCGGAATTTTGCTTTTTAAAAATATTTCATCTGGGGTCCAGCAGATGGCATAATGCTTATGTTGCTAGACTCCCACATAGTCAACTATGGTGTAAGTCCCAGACCTGGCAGATTAAAACTTACACTGGACACGTGTGTGCCTGCCCAAAATCACAAGAGGAGACTGGAGGAAAAGAGATTGGCATGGCCACCTCCCCAATGGGGGGTGATTTCTGACATTCTGTCTCTCTGTCTCTCTGGGGAGCACACACTCCCTATAGCAAAAACCTTTAAAAAATAAAATAAAAATATTTCATCTGTGATTTATCCACTAACTTAAAGAAAGAAATATAATGTAACTATTAAATTTGGTTTTGTAAAGTGATTAAGATCCCTTAGTATCAAGAATAATAAACAAGTGGGGCCGGCAGGTGGCATGGTGGTTAGGGCAGTTGGACTCTCACATGGCTGACCATGGGTCAAGTCAGACCTGGCAGCTTGCTTTCTCACTTCCCTTCTCTCTCTCTGTTTCTCTCTGGTCAACTTTAATAAAATTAAAAAGATAAAATAAAATAATGACAATACATAAAATTAAATAATTCTTACAATAATAAGCAAATGGAAAATGCTATCCTTAAAAGTCTAGCTACACGTTCTATAAGGGTTTTAGGCAGAATTGCCAAATAAAACCCAAGATAGTCATGCAATATTTGGAACATGCTTGTAGTTAAAAATTATTTATTGTTTTCCTGAAATTCGAATTTAACTGGATATCTTGTATTTTTATTTAATAAACCTGGCAACCCAATTTTACGGTATTTAATAATAGAATGAATGCCATGATTAGTCCTTATAATGAAGAGTCTAAAACGTTCTCTTCTAACATGTGCAGAAAACATCATAGTAAGTACATTTGATAGTTTCTCAAAACAGAGACCCATTGTTTGGAAAGAGAGTTATATGAATATGAAACAGATGATTGATTAAGAACATCTTGAAAAGACTACCGGACTAACCTATTTATAAAGGAAATCCAAGTTTATTGCTTCATTATATTGATAGTGCTTTAGTAGTATCTTAAGAAGAGGCAGTCAAAGCAGGATAATTATTGAGTTAGAGAATCTAGTTTAAGGTTGGTCTTTCAGTGTGGTAGGAGGACTGATTAGTACTGGTCAAAGTTTATGAATGAATAGTTTAGTATTGGTGATTCTAACAAATCAAAAGTTTTGAAATTAGCCTTCAAGAATAAACTCTTTAATGAGTCCAGTGATCCATTACCTTGGTGAGAGTCAGGTGACTGAATAATTAAGTAAGTGGATTTTCAGAAAGTAATTGTAACAAACAATAAATTAATAGCAAAGCAACAATAAGATTAATAAAACAACACAAAATTATTTGCAACTTCATTTTTCAGAGCAAGAATTTTGTGGAATATTTAAGTCATGTTAATGAAGAGTGTCTAACAGTACAATTATCTTAATACTGATAGAAAACTGTGTGGCTTAGATTAGCAGTTCTGTAAGTATAGTCTAAGGACCACTGGGATCCTGAGGTCCTTTAAGGAACCTGCACAGTTGTTTCTTTTCCAACTATATGTCTGTGTGAGGACAGATTTTCCTCATGTATTTCAACCAGAACAACATATTGCAAGGGATTAAGCCAGAGATGAGAACCCAGCTCTTCTATTAAGTCATACACTAGAGATTTGCAAAAACGTTAATGCTGTTCTTCTCATAAATATCTTTTTTGTTTTTGTTGAAAATCTAATTATAGTTAAAAACTAAATGTCTGAAATTCTTTCTTGTCTGCAAATTGACAAGTTAGCTTCCCAGTTTATCAGTCTGACAGAAGACCTAATACTCTGGGTCAGAATTGAAAGACATTTTACAACAAATCTAATAGCTAGTGTTAGTATGTTTACCTCTGTTTTCCCCAGTGAGCACTGGTTTCCCAGGAGTGGCATGGATGGGCTTAGAAGAATGCCAACACATGCAGTGGGTTACATTATAGGAGAAAAAGAGTGGTTTAGGGCACCTGCCATTTGTAGCAGATAGTAAGCAAGCTTGCTCTTCATCCTGGAGGGAAAGCCTACCTTACCCTTTGAGACAGCTCACTGCCTATGCTCATTAGAAAATCTGGATAAAGGGGCCATCATATAGCATAGTGGTTAACTTGTTGGACTCCCACATGGCTGACCGCAGTTTGAATCCCAGACCCAGTGACTTCAAAGTCATGCTGAACACATGTGTGTGCATGTCCAAGTTCCCGGGAGAATGGGGGAGAAGGGATTGCAGTATGATCATCTCCCTGAGAGGTAATTTCTCACTTTCCCTCTCACAGTCTCTCTCTCTCTCTCTCTCTCTCTCTCTCTGTCTGTCTCTCTCTCTCTCTTTCTGGTGAGTGCACACATCCTAAGGCAAAAACCTCTTAAAGAAAAGGAAAATCTGGATTAAGAGCTATCAGAGTCTGGCATCTCAGCATACACAACAAGATGTTTATTAGCATGAGACAACTCTGAAGACATGCCATTGAACATTTAATTTTTATAAAAAATTTTATGTCAGCATTTACTGGATATATTATCACTGTTAATGAATTAAGTATTATTTAAAGTTTTCTGTGTTTTTATTTGTGAATGGTAAATATCAATAGTTATAAAACTCTTTGGGGCCTTTAGTAATTTTTAAGACTATGAGTATGTCTGGAGCCCAAAAATTTGTGGACCACTGCTGTAGACAGTTTTACTTCTCATTATGTTTTTCCCAATTCTTTCTTTTTCCCTTGTTCCTAGAGAATGGGTATTGCTGCCAAAGGGATTACAATTGGTTTGAAATTGGAAATTGTGATACTCTGGAATAAGCTTTTTTACATGTTCCCTTGAGAAATTATCATTGTTGGCTCTCACTGTAATGTCTGTCTAGAGAGTTAGGTGGCTTCTAATGTATTGATAGATGGCCACATTTTGCCAAATGGCTCTTGAGTTTTCCTTCTTCACTTCTTGATGTCTGGATCAAAAGATCTAAAAGAAAAAAAAAAAAAAAAGTCAGTTCTGAACCTTGGCTGACTGCTGTACGTGTCACTAGTTAATTCTTCAGCTATCCTTTATTAAAGAGCCTCTGAATTGCTACTTGCTTTTTCTCTTGGAATTCCTTTCTTTTTCTTCTCCTCCTGCTCCTTCTCTTCTTTTTCTTCCCTGCTCCTCCCCCTCCTCTTTCTCTTTCTCCAACTCCTTCTCCTTCTCTTTCTCCTTCTCTTCTCTGTCTCCTTCTCTTTCGTGTTTATTCAATAAATCATCCTTTCGGGTTTGTCCAACAGGAAACTTTGGACATTCCTTGATATATTTAAACTGTTAAAAGAAAAATAAACCAGCCAATCTAATAGAGTAGAACTTTAATAGAGCAAATCTTAACATGATTTAAATCGGGCAGTTATCTACAGACTTCTGGACAACTTCAGCTAATCTCGTGGTTGACTTAGTGTTTAAGTTCCAGAAAAGAGAAACTGATGTACAAAAGTGAAAGTGAAGGAATAAGGTAGAGAAGCAATTGGATTGGATACAGGTAGAAAGTAGGCTGCACAAACAACCCAAAAGGTGGGTTTTCTGTGATTGACTGAAGTGTGGCTAGTATGATTAGCTATAACTTAGCAACCAGCTCAGAAAAACAGCCTAATATGTATGATTTAGGCTTATCCATAGGAATCCAAGTGTGGGAGGACAGTGGCCATTTTAGGACAAAATAGTTTAATTAAACAAAATGAAATTTTTATATATCACAAAATTTTAAATATTTTTTATTTTTACATTTAATCACTATACATCTTTACAGCATACAAAATGAGTTTTGCCATCTTGAATACACTGCATATTGGTCCAGTCAAAGGTATTATCACGCACATTATTATCAGCAGGCAATTTTCCATTTTGGTATCCATTAAATGTTTTGCTTTTATTTTTTTTTAATCTTGATACCCCCCCCCCCCCCCCCCATAGCTTACCCTTCTGCACTGTCTTTAGTTTGCTATGATTGTTATTATTTTTTAATTTCAAGAAAACCACTTTTAGCTTTAATGAATCAAAATTTTTAAAAAATCAAAATCTTTTATTTAAGATTTAAAGCCAGGAAAAAGGTTAGGATTCTGTTCAAAGAGTAGATAGATACTAAAAATTAAAAATAAAATATGGACAGAGCTAAAATCTAGTAACAAGTGCACTATAGTTTTCTTCCAAAACATTTTTTCTCTCTCCATTCCCCCTGTTACCAAAAAGAAGCATAAACCAACTTATTTGCAAAAACGTAAATTTAATCTCAATTTGGTCTGTTATTTGCACAAAGCCCAATTAGAATACTAATTGATTTTGTTGGCTTTGCTAGAAACTTTTATAAGGAACTTCAGGTTAGACTCATTAAAAAGCTTCTCAAGGCTACTGAGCCAAGTCAGGAATTCATCATCTGACTATGCATTTAAGTACCTTTAGTTAGAAATTTGAGGGCCTGTCAGGAAGTGACATTCTTTACTTACCTGCCAGGCAGAACTGTCTATGGTACCAGGCACTGTTTCCAGGAGCTTCTGTTGTTGAAATCAACCTTAGTTCCTTAGCTTTCTGGTCATAATTTCAGATGTGACAGACTATTGGACTATAAGATCTTAAGGTCAAGAGTTACATCTTATTCATCTTTCTATCTTACACCTAAGAAAGTATTTGAGTACATTATAGTTCCTCAATAAGTGTTTATAGCATTGAGAGAATAAATAATAACAAAAACTGGGGCCAGCAGGTGATGTGGTGGTTAAGGTACTGGGCTCCCCCATGGCTAACCATGGTTTGAGTCCTGGATCTGGTGGCTTACTTTCTCACTTTTAATTTTTCTCTCTCTCATGACTATAGCAAACTAAATAATAATAATAATAAAGAAATAAAATTAAATAATTCTAAACAATTAACAATTAATAATAACAAAAAAATGAATAATTGCTAATATCATGGAAATCATGATTCAGGGTGGAGGCACCATGATGTATTTAAGACACAGGAGGCATTTCTAAGTATACCAGCAAACCCTAATCAAGCATATTTTGTTTCTGAGCCACTCATGTTAATGAGAGTCTGAAGGTAGGAGAATGTACTTTTGGACTAGAGTTATAAAACAAATAGAGAATGCCATAGAGTTACACAATCCTTTCTGAAAATTGAAGCAAAAGATGCACAATCTTCCATTTTGTACTTTGAATTTTAAAAGACTTCATTTAGCCCTCACTTATTTAACCCCATTTATCGTGAGAGAATGCACCAAAGAAAAGGAAGCACTATCAATGCTAACCATTCTGGCCTATGATTACTTGACTAGTACTAGTCAACACATTTGGTTTCTTTGTTTGTTTGTTTGTTTGTTTTTTTTCTTGAGAGATTTTTGCTATAGATTGCAAAAATCTGTTGCTTACTAGAGAGAGAGAGAGACAAACAGAGACAAAAAGCAAGAAATCACCCCCTGGGGGGGCATGGCCATGCCACAGTCTCTTCTCTTCCATTTTCTTTTCTGGATTTTGGAATGCACACACACCTTGTATGAATTTCAAGACTCCAGGTCCAGGATGCGAACCATGGTCACCACGTGAGAATCCAGTGATATAACCATTATATCATCTGCTGGTCCAACACCTTTGTTTTAATTACTGCACTGAAACCTTCCATTTTAAATATAATATACTTTATGACTGACAGCCTTTTGATTTCTGGGAATGTCTGATTTTCCTCACCTCACCTCCTATCCTGAAATAAACACTAAATTTTTTTTTTAATTAAATTAAACACTAAGTGAAAGATAAGCAAGTTTCTGGGTGGCTTGAGGCAGTACATGTTTCTAGAACAGTATATTCTAATACAGTGTATTCTAATCTTTTACTTTACAGCAAATATGACCAGGAAATTCATGACACATCATGACCCTGATAAACTCACTCACACACATTCAACTGAAACATAAGTTTTATGAAGTAATATTTACCTTTGATATTTGGGATTTACATTAATTTTTCAAATTCTTATTCTTGTTTAATTTATCAAAAAATGATCATAGCCCACTAAATTGTTTTCCTAAAACACCAATAAATCTCTTTCCACATTTGGAAAACAAGAAAGAATTTATACATTAATGTTTTTAAAAGTGTTTTTATAAGAGCTACAGAAATGAAAACTTGTAGGAGTACCTGTTTAGTGAAATGAAAAAGCTTAGCAATATATTTTGTACACTTGGAGGAAATTTAGAAAGAGTGCCCAAGGATAGGATTTTATTCACTAATCTGGGAGGTTTTAAAAGGACAAATCTTCTATAATGTTTATTTGAAACCATGTTTCAAATCTCTACATGCAATGTTATTTTGATTGTTTTAAAAATGTGTCTTCTGTTTTCCCAGGCTTTTTTATTGCTAATTGTGGTTTTCATATGTAATATTTTTTTAAAAAATTCTCACTTTTGGCAAGAGATTGCCAAAGAGATTTAAAACAATCTTTTGCCACCTATGTCTATATATATATATATGTATTATCTGTATTTATATTTTCTATATTTTTTAAAATGATGGTAAGTCTAGAAGCAAAGCAAGGGAAGGAGATAAGAAATGCTGGAGGGAGACAGGGGCCATTTAAAATAGGATGGTCAGGGCAGGACTCCATGAGATGGCATCTGCATTAAGAGCTAAAGTGACAAGAGCAAGATATGTGGATGGATACCCTGAGGGAGAGCTTTCCAGGTAGTGGAAAGTGTGACTAAAATGAATTTGGTGCTCAATCTTGTGTACTGTGGTGAAGGAGCAATGAAAAGTTCACCGTAGTGAGGAAGAGAGAGTGAAAGGATGAGGAGTCGGGGGTGATATCAGAGAGGTCACCTTGGACCAATTATACAGAACCCTGGGAGTCATAGTGATCGTTTTTGATTTTACTTGGGGTAAAATGTGAAGCTACTAGAGATTGGGAGCAAAGGAATGATGTAATTTATCCTTTAGATAAGAGTTAGACAGAATCTCTCTGGCTGTTGTATGATACATAGACTGAATAAGGACTGGTGGGTAGTGTGGGTTCAGGAGGCCATATACTCGACATTGTAATAATCTATGCAGAAGATGCTTTTTTCGCTTGGCTAGAGTGGTAGCAGTGGTGTGGGAAGAAGTGATGATTACTAGTCTATTTTGATGAAGCAGCTGGCAGTATTTTCTTTTTTTTTTTAAACATTCAATCACTGTGTATCATTACAGCATACCAAATGAACTTTCCCAATCATGAATATACTGTATATTGGTTCAGTCAAAGATATTATTATACATATTATCATAAACAGATAATTTTCCATTTTTGTGTTCTTTAAATGTTTTGCTTCTTTCTTTTTCCCCTTGATTCCCTCCCTCTCAAACCTCCCCTACTTCCTGCCCTCCTCCCATATTGTCTCTAACATACACAGTTGCTCTCCATGCCTTATACCATACAATCTTTCAGTTTCTGCCATAGAGTATAGACATTTAGTATATATTGAGTGGGGATATGCAGTGCCTCTCTTTCATAGTCTGGCTTGCTTCACATAGCAGTAGGTCTTTCATAGTTGTCCACTTTTTATCAAATGCCAAGGTCTCATTGTTTTATATGGCTGAGTAGTATTTCATAATACATGTGCACCACACTTTTTCAGTCCATTCATTTGTTTGTGGACATTTCAGTTGGTTCCATGTCTTAGCAATTGTGAATAATGGCACAATAAACATGGATGTGTAGTTTTTTCTCCAACTGAGTGCAGTCCTATTATTTGGGTAGATACTCAGGAGTGGAATTGCTGGATTATATGTTAGTTCTATTTGTAGATCTTTAAGGAATCTTCATATTACTCTCCACAGCAGATGTACTAATTTACATTCCCACAAAGAGTGTAGGAGAGTTACCTTTCTCCACAGCCTCACCAGTACCTGTCATTCTTTATTTTTTTAATCTTATTCATTCTGACTGAGTTTAGGTGGTATCGCATTGTAGTTTTGGATGCTGAGCATTTTTTTTGGGGGGGAGAGGCTTTTGCTATAGGGCGTGTGTGCTTGTCAGAGAGACAGAGAAAAACACAGAGACAGAAAGTGAGAAATCACCCCCCAGGGAGGATGGCCATGCTGCAATCCATTCTCCTTCATTCTCCTCTCGGGATCTTGGGCACACACGCACACTGCACCCGGCGTGAGTTTAAGCCACTGGGTCCCGAACTCGAACCACATTTGACTACATGGGAGTCCAGTGACATAGACATGATGGTAACTGCTGGTCTCAGGCTGTTGAGCATTTTTTAATATGGTTTTTGTCTGTATGTATATCTTTTTTAGAGAGTTATCTATCTATTTTGTCCATCTTTTAATTTTTCTTTTAATCAGGTAATTTGCTTGAGTCCCTTGTATATTCTGGTTATCAGTCCCTTATCTGAGGCATATTTTGCAAATATGTTCTCCCATTCCAAGGGTTGTTGAGTCACTGTAATTATTGTTTCTTTTGCATGCAGAAGTTTTTAACCTGTTGTAATTCCACTTGTCTATTTTGGAGATTATTGTCCTTGCTTTAGAAGTCTTATTTAAGAAGGCTTTGCCTGCTCCAATGTCTCCAAAAGTTTCCCTTGTGTTTTCCATCAGTAGTTTTATAGTTTGAGGTCTTAGATTCAGATCTTTGATACATTTAGAGTGAAATGCCTCCTACTCCACTCGTCTTACACAGTATTGCTTTGGCAATATAGGGCCTTTTGTGATTCCAGGCAAATTCTATGATTGCTTTTTCTTAATCTGTGAAGAATGACTCTGGTAGTTTGATTGGACTGTATCAAATGTAAAGATTAATTTGGGTAGAATTGACATTTTGATTATATGAATTCTTCCAGTCCAGGAACATAGGAAAAAAACAAAGTCTTTCCACTTTTTTGTGTCATTTTTAATTTCTTTATTTAGTTTTTTATATTTTTTCTTGGAGAGGTGTTTGACTTCTTTGATTAGGTTTGTTCCTAGGTATCTTATTCTTTTTTATTATTTTAAATGGGATTTCTTTTTTCATTTCTGCACACCATGACCAGGCAGGTTTAATTCTAGGAGTGAAAGAATGGTTCAACACACAAAACCACCATGTAATACACCATAGTAACAGAAAGAAAAATAAAACCTATATGATCATATCACTCAATGCAGAAAAAGCATTTGACAAAATACAACATTCCTTCATGATTAAGAATCTCACCACAATCAGCATACAAGGGACATTTCTAAATACAATAAAAGCCACACTATGTTAAAGACAATGTTAATGTTAAAGACCCACAGTTAACATCATACTGACGAAGTGAAAAGCTTTTCTACTGAAAACTGGAACAAGACAAGGCTGTCCCTTCTCCACTCCTTTTCAATACAGTACTGGAACTCTTAAACAATTTAATCAGACAAGAGAATAAAATAATCAGCATTCAAATAGGGAAAGAGGAATTGAAGTTATCTCTATTTGCAGATGACATGATTAAATACATAGAAAACTCAGAAGAATCCATGAAAAAAACTGCTGAAAGTGATAAATGAATATAGTAAAGTGGCAGGATACAAAATCAACATACAAAAATCTATAGCATTTCTATGGACAGTATTTTTTTTTTACATGTGGGATATGTGTTAGCAATAGAGGTCAAAGATGACTCCAAGGATTTTGACCTGAATCTGGAAGAACTCTTATAGATCAATTTTAAAAAGTGATGAAAATTTCAATGGAAGATTGGCCAAACATAACTGAACTTAAACAAAAAGGAATTTCTCTTTTTTCTGGCACATTTTATTTTTTGTAATTTGCTATAGGGTGTTTGTGCTCACCAAAGAGAGATGGGGTTAGGATGAAGTGGTGATGAGGATTGAGAAATCACTGCCCATGAGGGATGGCCACACTGCAATCCCGTCTCCATTCTCTCAGGATTTTGGGCATGCACATGTACACACACACCCCTTGAATGTTTTTCAATCCATCAGGTCCAGGATTCAAACCATGTAGTCAGCCATATGCAATCTGGTTGCTTTAACCACCATACCACCTAGCTGACCCTGTTAGCATGCCTTTGATTGAATAGAAATGCACAAATCCTAAGTGTACAGTAAATAAATTACAGCATGTACCCATCATCTAGATAACAAAAGAGAGCAATTTAAGAAGTGTCCCCTCCTGAAAGTGATTATTTTTAAATTAATTCTATACTTATGTTAAACCATTTCTACATAGGAAATAAAGCAGAGAAAGTCAGCTATAGACCACAGAGCAGAAGATATCTTCAAAAATCAAGGGGAAAATGGTTAAGAAACTCATCCTGCTACTGTGTGATAGGAATTAGTCACCCGCTCCATCTCATGGAATTATACTGAAAAGTTCTTACCTAATAATACAATGTGAGATAGACAGATGGTAAAAATAGATATATTTTCTGCAGAGGTTTCAAAGTTTGAAAGTTCATAGAAGTTGAATTAAAGAAAAAAAAAAACCAACAAACCCTAGTTGAGACAAAAACTTTAAATAGTGAAGTTGAATGTACTAAGGCCAAATAACCTTTACTTTTAAAGTAAAATTTGTATTTTCCGGACAACATGGCAATGATGAACACCAGAACAAGAAGCTGAAAACAGGACCTGGAACACAGAAATTGTAACTATAGTTTTCTCAGAAGTTAACGTATGAAAAAAATACATGAGCTAGAGTGGGTGGGAGAGAAGGTGTGGAGAAAAGAACAGGGAAAGATAAGAAGTGAAATTAAAGTTCTTTGATGACTCTTTGAGCCCTTCTCCCACCATCCCCCCCAAAAAAATTAAAATCTTACATTATGAAACTAAAGATATTTTTTCTGTAGATAGTAAAAAATGCAAACTGATTCTAGAAATGTATTTTTCCTTCTTTTGGTAATATTGAAAGTATTAAGTACATATAAAAAGTCACTGTTTTCATTTTGATAAAAAAATATAGCTGTCAAACTAATGGAAATTTAACATTCAGAAGAGCAAATGTTTACCCCCTTTCTTTTATGATACCAAGAAAATTTTATGTTGCTGTTAATTTGAGATTTTTTTACTTTTATTTATCTATTTTGGCCTCACCATACACATTCCTTCCTTATTTAGGGAAGGTGCCTCCATTTTATTCTAAAGAAATTACTTCTTCCTCTGGTAAAGGAGTAATTAAAGGTCTTTGAACTTCAAAATAATTTATGGAGGGACCAGCAGTTAGCTATGTCGCTGAACTCCCATGTAGTTGACCGCGGTTCAAGTACCAGACCAAGTGGCTTAAACTCATGCCAGGAGCATGTGAGTGCATGCCCAAGATCCCAAGAGGAGAATTGAGACGGGATTGTGGCATGGCCATACCCCCAGGGGGTGATTTCTCACTTTCTATCTCTCTGTCTCTGTCTGTCTTTCTGGCAAGCGCATGTGCCCTATAGCGAAAACCTCTAAAAAAATAAAAATAAAAAATCATGGAAAAAGTGTATTATGAAAAAATTATGGATGATTTCAAACTTTTTTTTTAAATCATAATAAACTCATACCAACTTCTTATAACATGTTTAATAGGATCTAGTCTGAAGCACCAAAAAGGATAAGACATCAGTTTGAAAAGAGCCCCTAACAGAGCAACATGAATTCTGCTAAAATTGAAGCAAAAACAAACATCAAACTTATGGGAAACTTTCATGGTGTGGGAGGCTGCACACCAGTGAGTCTGCCGAGGCCATTTTCATGAGTCTCTTACTAGGTTTCGGTTTCCCAGAGAGCAAACAATTACACAATTACAAAGGCCATGATTGGCTCCCCTTCAAAACCTCACCTTCAAAACCATGCTCTGATTGGCCACTTCCCATGGCACTCACCAATTGGCGAGGCTAGAATCCGTCTGATTTGCATATCCGGCACCTCATGATTGGTCCACAAAAGCAATCAATCATAACCCACCTTTTACAATCCTTCATTTAACCAATCACCACCCACCAACATGTATATAACCACGATCCCTGGCCCACAATAAACTGACGACCCTGAAGAGTTGTAACACTGTGTCATCTCCATGTTGTAACAATGCGCCGTTCCCAGCTCTCACTCCTTCCCTCAGGAAACCTGTTCGACTGTCCTGCGGGTCCGGACATCATGGAAAAATGGAAAATCATGGACGCTTTACAGAAAATTTATGTAGACAATGCCCCCCCACCCTAATTATCACTTTACAATGAATAAATCATTTTAAGATGGGAAGAAGGTGCTGAAGGTGATTCCCTCAGCAGCAGACCATTCACATGAACTTGCAAAGAAAATAATCTTGTTCATGTCCTAATTGAAGAGGAGGATGATTAACATTGGAAACAATAGCCAACACCACAGACTTCTCAGTCAATTGAGCTTACACAATTCTGACTGAAAAATTCAAGTTGAGCAAACTTTCTGCTCAATGAGTACCAAAAGAACAACAGACAAGAGCAGAGCTTTCAACGTAACTTTTAAACAAGTGGGATTAAGATCTTGAAGCGTTTCTTTAAAAACATACAACAGATGGGGGAACCGCAGTTAGCATAATGGCTATGTCGCTGGACTCCCATGTAGTCAACCGCGGTTCGCGTCCCGGACCCGGTGGCTTGGACTCACGCCGGGCGCATGTGTGTGCCCAAGATACCCAGAGGAGAATGAAGAAGAAGGGATTGCGGCGTGACCATCCCCCCTGGGGGTGATTTCTGTCTCTCTGTCTCTCTCTGTCTGGCGAGCGCATGTGCCCTCCCCCCCAAAAAAAAATTAAAAAAGCATACAACAGATGATGACACATTACTTTATCAGTATGATCCTAAAGACAAAGCCCAAGCAAAACAGTAGCAACCAAGAAATGGAAGTGCAGGGGCCAGCAGGTGGCATAGTGGGTAAGACACATGGTGGACCATGGTTCTAGTCCCAGACTCTGTGACTTGAAGTTACACTGGCTTCGTGTGTACACGTGTCCCAAATCCCAGCAGGAGAATGGAGCAAAAGGGATTACAGCATGGGCATCTCCCTTGGGGGAGTGATTTCCCACTTTCCCTCTCTCTGTCTCTACCTGGTGAGTCCATGTGCCCTATGGCAAAAATATTAAAATAAAAAAAATGGAGGTGCAAAGCAAAATTAGATTGGTCAAGAGCAAAGGGCATGGCAACAGTATTTTGAAATGCTCAAGGCACTTTACCTATTGACTTTGTGAACAGTCAAGTAATGCTAACATCTGTTTATTAAGAGAAAATTAGTTGAAGGGCTTTAGCAGAAAAACACCCAGGAAAGCTTCATCAGAGGGTTCTTCTTCACCACAATACTCTGCTTATTTCTCTCATCAAATAAGGGTAATTTTGCAAGAATGTCAATGAGAAATTACTAGGATTATTAGGCATCTACCTTATAGTCCTGATTTAGCTTCTTCTGACTTCTTTTTGTATTTGAAATCTTAAAAAAAATCTTTCATAAACCTTAAAAGTAAATAGATTAAAATCACTAAGAGCCATGTTGTTTTTATATCACCCCATTTCCTGGAGGGCAGGATATACTCACCTTTTTACTCACAAGCACTTGATATTTATTCTTTGATGATAATAAAGATAGTGACACTAAACCATTATTCTACCAAGAAAAACATCCTGCTGGATCTTTTGGTAGCCCATTTCCTACCAAGACTGAAATATCATGAGCTATAACCTGAAACTATTTCAATTAACATGCAGATAATCTTTTAAATTTTTGTACAAAACAAAACCTTGTGGCTAAGTATAAGAAATTTTGAAGTAACAGACTTAGGCTCAAACCTTGACTCTTCTTAGCTCTGTAGCAGTGAGAAAGTAAATTGTTCTGATTCTAAGTTTCTTCAACACAAAAACAGAAATAGGACCAGCTCAGTGGCATAGCAGTAATGCATTGTACAAGTGTTACTGGATCTATATGGTAGATCATAGGTTTAGTTCTCCAGTTGACCTACACCTGATTCTGTCTTGCTGGGAAGGCTAGGGTTGTTTTTTGGGAATGGACAGCTTGTTGAGGGTGCTTGTCTTTCTCTGTCTATCATTCTCTCTCATTAAAAAAATAAACATTTTTGAGAGAATGATTACATCTACTTATTTTTAAAATGTTCTTGGCAAATAATAGTTGGATGTTATTATTAAAAAATATGTTCACAGATAGAAATTAGTATTTATAGAAGGTACTTGTATCAGAAATAAGTTTATAAAACTTGTATGTTTTGGCATAACATTAGAAGCAAATGGATTCTCACATTTAAATTCAAACAAAGCTATCTGGAAGTTGAGATTATTTTTAGGAAAAGTAAGTTTTTTTAAATTTTAGAGATAATGCAGAAGATTACTTATTTCTGATTGGAAAAAGACATCTGTAGAGATTTTATGCTGACAAAACAGAAATGCAGCTATGTGGATACAATTTTTTTCTTGTTCTTCTTAGGCAATATGGCACGGAATATAAAACAGTTTAGAACACTAAAAAGTGACTGAAAGTGCTGAAAAGTCAAACTAAAGTTTGACTGGGAGAAAGTAGATGGGCAAGCCTCTGAAGCACAAAGAAAGACTTGTATTGATTGAAATATATGTTGATTCTGTTCTGCCTAGAAAAAAACTATACTAATTAATATACCTGAATATTTTTAGATCATATTTCTTATAATTTTACAAACTTTAGTTCCATCATTTGAGTCTGATGCCATGTCTTTTGATGTCAGTTAACATAAAATAATACCCATAATTAGAAAACCAAGATATCAGATATGCATTGTTAAATTATCTAGGTACTTTATGTTTGAAAGGCCAGCTTAAAAAGATATTCATGCATAGAATTCTCTCAAGCTGATTCTTAAAATTAGGTCCCCAGAAAATGAGAACTACAAATTCTAAAAAAAACAAATATCATTAAGCATTTAAGAACCACCAAAATAAGAGACTCATTATGTAAAATGTTTTGTATTTAAGTTACCTTTCAATTTTTTAAACCCTTTCAGTTTATTTTACCTATTTACTCAAAGTGACAGTTGTTGCTGCAGATTCATGTATTATCTTACTGTAAAAGCATAATTGCCATCAGGTATTTGGGGTATCTTTAGTTAATGTCTACTAAATCTTTTAGTTATATTCATGGAGCTGTCCAGTCTTCTTTTTAAATGAATGTTCTAGTCACCTCTACAAGTACTTAGATATCCATCTTCTTTCTGACGGTAGACTGAATGACCTTTTGTTCTGTGATGTCAAGAACTGTATTGGTTTTGATTATGGCTGGCAACCATAGAATCTGGCACAAAGCTGGTATTTAATCAATATTTGTTAAAACAATGAATATCAAATTTGTAGAAGCCCATGCCTTGGTGAGAAATCCTGACAGTACCCCAAGGTTTGTCTTTATTTTCCTTAGCAATCATCTGGTGTTGACATCAGATGATGTTAACTTACAGAACTCTGTCAGGAGGCTTATAAGATGACTGGGAAGCATGGAGGCTTAAATTGTCCAAACTGTGTTTGCCATATATACTTAGGTCAAACCTAGACATACACTTGGCTTTGCCTCAAATATCTATGCCTTACTGTAGACACATAATGGTGTGAGTGGGATTATGTGAAAATATACTCTTAAAGTTTGTGAATTATGAAATATTTCAGTATAATCACATTTACTTCTTTGCCTAATGTTCAGTCTCTCTCTGAAAATAAATGATACTCTGCCTTTTCTTGGCCAACTCCATAAACTATCCAATATAATTTTGAAATAAAAAGAGAAAGAGTGCCCGTCATTTAGGCTAGTAGCTAAGAGAGCCCAAAATCCTGGCAGGATGGAGAAATTGAGACCACATCCTTTTGAGAGAGTCCTTTCCCTTGGCTACCCCCATCTCTCTGTCTCTCTCTGATGAGTGCATATGCCCTCTGATAATTAAAACAAAACAAAACAAAACAGAAAACAGAAAAATAAACATCTAAAATCATACAATGAGTATTTCTAATGTTATTTTGATACTTCCTAGTCATTCATCAAATAAATGCATAATATCAGTATTTGAAGGTCCCCACATAACAGATGCTTTATATGTGGATTCTAATTTAACTTTTGCAATAAGCACATGGGTGTCACCCTATCTTAGGTGTGAGAATACTGAAAATGAAGTAAACTACAGAAGGGGTACATGGTTAGTAGGAGGCAGGATTTGAATCTTTACTATTTGATCTAAAACCGATCATCTGTCTCCAATATCTCAATGCAATACGCACACAGGAATTCACACACCCTCAGTAGAGATAACAAACCTGTTTAGTCACTTTTTCTTACCTGTATTTTCATTATTGTGTTGTTTTCAGACTTTTTCATGATGAGAGCTAATAGTGTGGGAGACCCTACCAAGAGAAATTTTCAAACAGGGAATTGATAACATTATGTTACTAAAAACTACAGGTGCTCCTCACTTACCAACCAACCAAGTGTTGGTCTGATGACTATGTCATTAAGAGAATTGGTTGATAAGTGAGGATCTTAAAGGTAGCTGTCTTGTGGTGTGAAATAGAGCCACAGGGGAGGGGGCCCCATCCCCCAGTCTGTGGACCCATGTCGATTTCCTGGGTTACACAGTGGGGATAGGCATCAGGTGAGCTAGCAAGGCTTTGTCTATGTTTGCAGCCATTCCCCTTCAGTCACATTGCTGCCTGGGCTCTGCCTCCTGTCAGATCTGTGGTGGTATTGGATTCTCATGAGAGGACAAATCCTATTGTTGTATGATTGTTTTATGTGATAGTGGTGGAAACGGGGTGCACAGTGGATATAGTACACTTGGGTCATCCTGAGATTAACACCCCCCCACCCCACCCCTACCTCTGTCAATGGAGGGATTGTCTTCCACAAGGCCAGTCCTTGGCTCCAGGAAGGTGGGAACTAATGTCATAGAGTATTTATTTTTTAATAGATACCATGCAATACTATGCTAGAATAATGTAATTTATCTACACCGAAAGCATATACTAGATAAGCACCAAAAACAAGACACAACCACAACACAATAACAAATCTGGTGAAATTATTTTTACTTATATTCAATACTACCATGGTATTCAATAAAGTACAGATTTATAAACAAAATATGTAATCTCTGTGATAGCAAATGCTACGGGTAGTGACTACTAACTGACTGCAGTAACGAGACAAAGACTGAGAGAGGATTCCCATGCTGGAGACCTTGTTATAGGTCTAAGCAGTCATTAAACAGGTAGGCTGTTAAGTGAGGAGTGGCTATATACAGATGTGTATGTGTCTATTTTCCTATTTCAATTTTACAGTTTATTTAGTTCCAAGAAGGAGAATTATTTAAATACACTTTTCACTGTGGAGAAATGTTCTCTCAAGCAAAAAGTTTTTTGCTCTTGAAAATGTTTTTGTTGGAGCAATATAGAATGGTAACACAGAAGCCTATTTGAACAAATTACTTGAATCAGCAACTCTGAACAGACAGAATCCAAAAGATTCATGAATTTGGGTAAACACTTCTGAAGGAGCCCTAACATTTCAGGGGGTCCAGCCTGGTGTATAGACATGTTTTAAATAAACAGGTACCTATCACTCACTACTCCTTCCTAACAGTGAATGTAGTTTCTTAAGATGTTGAGTGAGCTAACCTTTGCACAGGACACAAACATAAGCATTCCCCGGGAGCTTTTTGAGCTGAGGATTCGATATGATTTTTTTTCTCTATTACTTCATAAGCTTCAGGTTAAAAACCAGTAAAATTATGCATTATGTTTACTTCTAAATTTTCCCTAGAGGAGGGGTAGTGGAGGAAGAAAGCAGTGAAATTGTGGTAGATGGAAGATTTTTATGAATGCAACAGTTTGGAGACTCTATAAATATAAATAACTACATATACACTCACATTCACACACACACGTATATACATGATATGTAATTATCCATGGATTCATAGAGACTGTTTCATGAAAAATCAACTCTAATAGAGAAGGATCACAACTGCTGAAAAATATGTTTGACTATGTGTTTAATTCAGACCTTGAAGGTGAGCCAGTTCCAGATGAAGTATGTTTTAAATCCTATAGTCGTCAGACCATTACAGTTGAAAAGATTTTGATTAAATGTTTTCTTCTACAGTAGCTCAATGAAGAAAGCTTGCTTCTTATTTCAGTTATTTAATGTGTTGTCAAAAATAATTTATTGAGGGGACTGGATAGTGGCACACTGATAACACAAGGCTCTACAAGGCTTACCCACACGGTTAGGTTCTAGGTTCAAATCTGGAGGCCTCTCTGAACATGCCTGGAGAATGAGTTCTTATGACATGGGGCTGGCTGAAGCATGCGGTGGAGTAGCATCAAGACCCTGTTAAGGTACTTGTCTCTCTACCTCTCTCTCTCACTGTCTCATGGAAGGAATAAATAAGTAAACTTTAAAAAATATTTTTTAAAATACCTCATAATTGTTTCTCATCTTGAATTTTTCATTCATAGAAAATATTCAATATATGTTTAATTGAATTATAATCTCATATTTTGTCTCGGTTATACACCAACTGCAATTCCTTTTACTCTCATCAGATATGTTGAGTCTTAAGGAGAGTGAACATTGTGTATTGCATTAATTATCTGTCATACATGGGATTTATTTTAAATAAATTAGGAACTTTCAAACATAGTTTTTAAAAATTTTTAACCTTCTAGAATGATGAAAGGAAAATAAAACTTTTATTGTATGCCTATCATGTGCTATCTCAGGCAACTTGCATAAATATTATCACAGCATTGTTATTTACCAGTAGATGGTGCTAATATTACTTGACCCTATTAAAACTGTAACAATTTGATTTTTCTTACCATTATTCCAATAGATCTTAGCTTGTAAGGACTATACTTCCAAATAGTTATAAGCTATTTGGTTAATTTGAAATAAAGATCATAATCAGGGATTTTAGAATATTGACTGAATAACTATCTGTGGCTTGAATTTTCTTTTTACAACTCCACTGGGTTTACATTCAGTAGAAGCTGATGTTCCTTGCCGTAAGAGAAACTCCATACCTCATGAGGCAGTCATCTCACCTATGAACGGCCTTAGCTTTAAGAAGGTTTTTCCTAATATAGAACAAAAATCTTCCCTGTCTAGAATCCATCTACTAGTTCTGACTTTATCTCTGGAAATAATGTGAAAACCATCTATGTATTCATTATTCAATAATTATTATCTGAGCATATTCGTTTTCTAGGGCCATTTAACAAAGTACCACAAATTGGGATGCCTGTAACAGATCATTTATTCTCTCCCAATTCTGAAGGCTAGAAGTCTGAAATCAAGGTGTTGGCAGGTCTTCAGTTGGAACTGAAGGCTCTAAGAGGGAAGCTGTTCCTTTTAGTTAGCTTCTAGTGCTCCTGACAATTCTAGGTATTCTTTGGTTTATAGGTATATAACTTCTGTCTCTGCCTCCATATCACATGTAACTTCCTTGTGTGTTTGTGTTTCTTTTCTCATATGACCAATAGTTATTTTGGATTAAAGTTCACCTAAACTTGATAATGTATGTAAAAACCCTATTTCCAAATGACATCATATTCACTGCTACTAGGTGTTAGGATCTCAACATATCTTTTTAGGAAACAATTCAACTCATAAAACTGAACATCTAGTCTACTCCAGATTTGGGATTATCAAGAAAAGAGCAGGGACCAGCAGAGGGCGTAATGGTTACATTGCTGGATTCCCATATAGTTGACCATGGTTCAAGTCCTGGACCCGGTGGCTTAAAAATCAGGCTGGGAATGTTTATGTACATGCCCCAGATCCTGAGAGGAAAATGGAAGAGAAGGGATTGTGGCATGGCTATTCCACCAGAGAGTGATATCTCATTTTCTGTCTCTTTGACTCTCCAGAGAGCACACATGCCCTATAGCAAAAAAATTCTCTCAAAAAAAGAAAAAAAAGAGGAAAGAAGAGAACATAAAAATGAAATAACTCCACTTGGAAGGATCTCAGTCCAGTGGAAAGAAACGTCCATAAAATATCAGTATAAGATAAAGTAGATGAGAATAAAGAGGAAGAGGCAACCCACTGTGACTAAATGAGTAGAATAACTTCACAAAGAGAGGGTTTATTCTAACTGGGACTTGTTCGCCTCCTTAATTTTCTACTTGCATATAAAAATCACTTCATATTCAGTGTCAACGATTGGAAAATATAAAAAGCATAAAGCAAACAAAAATATCATACATTGAACTTTCACTAAGGAATAATAATTACTATATATTTTAGTAAACATTTTTCAGTGCTTCTCTGTGCAAAAATTTTTATGCAAAAAAGGCCAGGTTTGGCATAAGGTTTTATAATTATTTTTTATTTATTAGGACCTCAAGAATATTTTTTACTTCATAAAATATTATTTTAAAATATTTTTGAGTTATATAGTAGTCTATTATGCAGAATAGTCACAACATATTTAAACTCTTATGTTCATAGAAATAAAAATATTATTAAAATTTTTGTTCTTAAAAATAATGCAGCTATGGGGCCAGCAGGAGGCGTAATGGCTATGTCGCTGGAGTCAACTGCAGTTCGAGTACCAGACCCAGTGGCTTAAACTCAAGCCGGGCGCATGTGCATGCATGCCCAAGATCCCAAGAGGAGAATGGAGGAGAAGTGATTGTGGCATGGCCATCTGCCCTTGGGGGGTGATTTCTCGCTTTCTGTCCCTCTGTTTCTCTCTGTCTTTCTGGCGAGCGCACACGCCCTGTAACAAAAACATCTCCAAAAATAATAATAATAACAATGCAGCTATTATTATCATGATAGGCAAAATTTTCTATGCACTGTTGATTACTTCCTAAAGATATTAACTTCGAGAAGTAGAATTATTGAACAAAATAATTTTTTTAAAGTTAGATAACTGTTACCAAGTTTTCCAGAAAAGTTCCTCTAATATATGTTCCCACCAGCATAGAATCTATGTCTCTACTTTGTCAGTATTTTTAAGCATTAGACAGCTGTTTGGTGGGAAAAAAAATTATATCTTGATTTAATTTTCAGGTCCTTGATTTTTATAATGAGAAATTTTTTTCTCATATGTCTATTATTTGTATTTTTGTTTACATTAATTTTCCAAAAGATGAGATCCATATAGGTAAATATTTAATTTCTTTTTATTTTAAAAACATTTTTTGAAGGTTTCTGCCATGGGGCTCATGTGCTTCCTGGAGAGAGACAGAGCAAGAAAAGGTGAGAAATCACCCTCAAGGCAGAATGATTACCCTGCCGTCTCTTCTCCATTCTCCTCTCAGGACTTTGGGCACAAACGTGCGCATGTCTTGCATGATTTTCAAGGTGCCAGGTTCAGGTCTGTAAATGTAGTAGGCAATGTGGGAATCCAGCACCTTAACCACCATGTCACCTGCTGGCCCACTTTAGTCTTTATTTTACTACTTTATCTTAGTTTCTGGTTCAGTATGGAGCATATAGCTAGTACTCAACAAATATTTATTGAACACATTCAGGCATTATTTATTTTTTCCATTCTTTTATCAATGTGCTTATATTTTTATTATTGAATATACTAAGTTATCTGCAAGTTTTAAAAACATTTAACTGCATGGGCCCACTAGATGGCGCAGTGGTTATGTTGCTAGACTTCCTCATGGCCAACCCTGGTTAGAGTCCTGGACCTGAAGGCTTCAAACTCATGAGAGACACGGGAATGTGCATGCCCAAACATCCCAAGAAGAGAATGGAGGAGAAGGGATTGCAGCATAGCCATCCCCCCGGGAGGTGATTTCTCCCTTTCTGTTTCTCTGTCTCTCTCTCTCTGGTAAGCACACATGCCCTATAGCAAAAATCTCTCCAAGAATAAATTTAATTTAAAAAATAAAAATATTTAACTTCACAATTTATGTTGGGAATATTTTCCTCAGGTTGTTGTTTGCCATTCAGTATTGCTGAATATGTATTTTGTTAAGTGATTTTTTTAAGAGAGATTTTTGCAATAGGGGATGTGCACTCACCAGAGACAGAAAGATGGAAAGTGAAAAGTTACTTGAACCCCCAAGGGGAATGGCCATGCCACAATCCCTTCTCCTCTCAGGATCTTGGGCACCCATGCACATGTGCCCTGCATAAGTTTCAAGCCACCAGGTTGGGATTTGAACCACAGTCAGCCATATGAAAGTCCAGAGACGTAACCACTACATCATCTGCTGACCCTGCTCCTGGTTTCTTAAAAATCCATATATCTCTGGGACCAGCAGATAGCATAATGGTTAGCCATTACGCTAACTGCTGGTCCCAATTTTTTTTTTTTTAATTTCTGTGTAGCAAGTCATATTTTGTTTATAGATTGTGTCTTTGATGTTTGCTGGAAAAACACTTTCTTCATTCTAAAAGTAACTATTCATCAGGAATTATAGGAAGGAATTCAGGTAGTAATGATCAAACTTAATTTTCTCTCAAATTCTTAGTAAATATTTCAAGATTGTTTCCTAAGTGATGTAAAATTCCAACTTTATTATACAAAAATGGTCATGGAAAATTATAACAGTAATCATCCTAGGAATTATTATTGCTTATTGTGTTATCATTTAATTTTCACTACATTACTTAAAAATCACAATGCTATTATATTGTATAATACATTATGTGTTATTTGGTTACTATTATCGGTAGCAACATCTCTGTTTTAATTTTTTTAAATTTTTTAAGAGGTTTTTTTTTTTTTTTTTTTTTTTTTTTTTGCTATAGGGCGTGTGCGCTCGCCAGACAGACAGAGAGATAGAAAGCGAGAAATCACCCCCCAGAAGGGATGGCCACACCGCAATCCCTTCTCCTCCATTCTCCTCTAGGGATCTTGGACATGCACGCACACACGCCCGGTGTGAGTTTTAAGCTACCGAGTCCGGGATGCAAACCGCAGTCGACTACATGGGAGTCCGGCAACATAGCCATTACGCTAACTGCTGGTCCCAGAGATATATGGGTTTTTAAGAAACCAGGAGCAGGGTCAGCAGATGGTGTAGTGGTTACATCTCTGGACTCTCATGTGGCTGACTGTGGTTCAAGTCCCAACCTGGTGGCTTGAAACTTATGCAGGGCACATGTGCATGGGTGCCCAAGATCCTGGGAGGAGAAGGGATTGTGGCATGGCCATTCCCCCTGGGGGGTTATTTTTCACTTTCCCTCTCACTTTCTCTGTCTTTCTCTCTGGCAAGTACATGTACCCTATGGTAAAAGCCTCTAAAAAGAAGAAGAAACCAGGAGCTATCAGACTCTATTCTCTCTGCAAATGATAATCCCGCCAGCTCCTAAACAGCTATCATACTGCCCTTGAGATAATCTCTGACAAATTAATATACCCAGTTTCTTCTTTCTCTCTTCACATAAGCAGGATTGATTTCTTAATTTTTGATAGTTCTCTTATGAACATGCTTCAATTTACATGAGACTTGCTAAATATAGTAGTTTATCCTGTATCATTCTGTATTTATTTTTTAGAGGTTTTTGCCATATGGTTCATGTACTCACCAGAGACAGAGACAGTGAGACGGAAAGTGAGAAATCCCCCCACACACCAGGGGGATGGCCACTCTGCAATTCCTTC
Organism: Tupaia tana; assembly: GCA_026018925.1. Taxonomy (NCBI): domain Eukaryota; kingdom Metazoa; phylum Chordata; class Mammalia; order Scandentia; family Tupaiidae; genus Tupaia; species Tupaia tana. Next base: position 35,966,739 of record JAKSZU010000003.1, read on the forward strand.
TCCTCTATTCTCCTGGGATCTTATGCACACACGCACATGCGCCCAGTGTGACTTTCAAGCCACTGAGTCTAGGACTTGAACCACAGTCTGGCATGCAGGAGGCCAGCAATGTAACCACTACACCATCTGTTGGCCTTTTTTCTGCATTTTTAAAATGCTATTTTCACATATATAATATCTTAGAAACAGACTTTAATATTTTCCTCTTTTTTTATTCTTGCTCCTCGTACCACACACACAATACCTATATTATCTTAATAACTGAATAGACTATATTAGTTATTATTCAATGAGTACAGAAGTGCTTAATTGCTAATATTGTCAACCAATTTGTATTCAGTAGTGATGCTGTAGACCTCTCGTTCTCTTTCTCTTTCTCCAACAACGTATCAGTGTAGATGTCTTTTTAGCATGTCTAAAATGAGGTGATGCCCAAAGATCAAAATAGGAAACAGGCAAACTCTTTATCAGGACCCATCAATTAGATAGTAACTTCTAAATTCCAAAATTATTTTTTAACCTGAATCCAAAAAAGTAATTGATTGGGAAATGTTTACTATCTTATTCTACTGTTTTCTGAATGTGATCTTACAACAGAGCTAAGTCATTGTCATATTTCCATTAAATCAAAGTAGAAGAAAAAAAATTGGTTAAAGTTTCTGGAAAAAAGTACTACATTCTACATTCCTTAAATAGTCTCTAGCAACGCTGGATATCGTTTATGATTTGTTGTTAGCTTTTACATGACATGGTGCAACTTTTGTAGATGTACCTACTTAAATAGGGAATAAAGAAACAATGGGAATTTGTGATACCAGAAAGGTGGAGTAATAGTCCACACCCCCCAAATACTTTAAGCAAATTTCTTGAAAGTCAGCCAATGGAAATTTGGAACATTGTCTAATTGCCTAAGTGCAACCTCACCCACCATTCTTGTTCAGAGATAAAATGTAATATATTAGATTTTGTTAAAGTGATCTTGTTATGAAATACCTGGCTCAGGAAGAAACTTTTCAGGATAAATGTCCCTTTGTGAAAATTAGGAGAGGAAGACATTCTTTTAGAATATTTAGCGAATTGTTTTTTTTTTTTTTAAATTTTTCATGGTGCATGTGCTTGCTGGAGAGAGAAACAGAGTGAAAGAGAGGTTGAGAAAGCAACCCTTAAGGGTAATGGCCCTGTTGCAACCCCTCCTCCATTCTCTTCTCGGGATCTTGGGCACACATATGCATGTGTGGCATATTTTTCAAATCACTATATCTGGGATTCTAACAAGTCAGCCATGTGGGATCTAGCTGCCTTCATTATCACACCATTGACTGGTCCTAACAAGCCTTCCATAGCAAAAAATGATGCCATGATATTTAAAATAATCTGTGACTGTTTATTAGGAATATCATGTTAGTATATGGGAATAATAAGGGGTCTTATGAACTTATCTCATCATGCTGTCTTACTTTGATCAATGAGTGACATCATTTTTTATAATGAAGCTTGTCAATATAAGAAAATGATTATTGCAGAAATAATAACAAAAAATCCTACAAAGGATACCTTAACTTGATGAAGTATAAGCTTTAAAAACAATATAGATGTTATGATTATTCATGGAAATTAAAATACAAGCCAACGGAAATGAGTCTCTTCCAAGTTCACAACTGCTTTCAGGTAGCAGTGCCACCTAGAACAGGTATTCCAAAGTGTCTGTGTTTTATATTGAACATTGATTTGTGGAGACCCAGATTCATGATTTATTTTCTATACCACTTGATCAGCAGGAGAAGCAAAATATATGTAATATTAAAGATGTTCTTTAAAATATAGACTTGGATTTAGAAATTTATATAAAGCCAGTATCCTTCCTTTCTTTTTTCTCTCTTTCTGCTCCACCCAGATCCCATTCAGTACCACTCTGCTTGAGTCAACAGTGAAGCCTATCCTGGAACTAAAGCCGTTGTGGGTTCCTCCAGTTACCATGGCATTTTAACATAAGGTGCAAGAATAATATTAAATTCTGAAAGTTGGGTTTGGCTGCAAATCATGAGAAAATCCAAAAAGTCGTTTTAATAAGATAAAACTTTTTTATTGAATACTTGCTGTACATGACTATTAAGGTGACTCCACGATCTTCAGAAATCTAGACTCTTGGAATTTTGCTTTGCCGTCCTGAATACCTGGCTTTCATCTTTGGCATAAGGTGGATGCTCAAGTTCCAGCCATGAGGTCCACATCCCAGCCAGCAATAAAAAGTTATAGTTACAGAATACATCTTTTCCCTTAAGGACATTTTCTAGAACTCACACAGGACACTTGCTAAATCTTACTTGCCAGAATTTAATGACATGACACCATCTAACTACCATGGAAGCTGGGAAGTAGTGTTTTTTTCTTGGTGGCCTCATGCCTTTTCTAAATTTGAGAGTTCTATTACTAAGGAAGAAAGGAAGGAAGCATACCGAAGTGACAACTAGCAATGCCTACTTACAAATTTTCATTTACATTTTGGTGAAATTCTTTTTTTCCTTTGAATTTTTTATTTTATCTACTTTGTTTGAAATACTATGATAGTTTTAGATTTCCTATATTATTTTATTTATGATCTGAGAATCAGAACTACCAGTAATAATAGAATTACTGTGTTTATTAATTTGCCCAAATTAATACATACAACTGCACATACACTTGCCCAAGATAGACAGAGAAAGTGAGAAAGCATCCCCCATGTGGCATGGTCATATCGCAGTCCCTTTTCCTCTATCTTTTTCTCCTTTCAAAATTTTGGACACACAAGCACATGTGTCCAGTACGCTTCTCAAGCCACCAGATCTAGGACTTGAACCATGCAGTCTGCCATGTAGGAATCAACTGCCTTAACCTCCATGACATGGGCTAGCCCAAGTTTTAAATTTTATCTTTACCATAATTCATCTTTAATAGGATATCTTGCCTGTGTTTTAAGTAAGGAGGTACTGATAAATATCTGATTTGATTTGTTTATAAAACAAAGCTTTGGGTTAAATACACAGATATATTGTATTTATTAATAAAATAAGGCTTACTATGTCATCAAGCTAGATTGTTTCCTCATTATTGTTGAAATCTTTTAATAAGTATCCACCTTGAATTCTTTGTCTTAAATGCATTGAAAACATTACTGCTGAAATATAGCAGTCCCTGAGGTGTAGCTATGATAATGTCATTTCTTGATGTAAACACCTTAATTATTTCTTAATTTTCTATAGACGAAATCCAATTTCTTAGCCTGGAATTTACTACTCCCCATAATCTGATCCACACCTTCTTCTCAAAATTTGTCTTCTATAACATCCTTTATAAAATGTTCATCCTTAGTGGAAATATTCATTCTTTTCCATAAGTGCCTGACACTTTTACTCTTCTCTAACATTGCTCATGCATTGTTTTGTTTCATTGTTTTTCTTACTTGCAGCACCCATTTGTACCCCTGTCATGTTTTTTATTCTCCATATTTTATCCTTTTTTTAAGGGCCTTGTGAGATGCCACTTTCCCCACTAAAATCTCGCCCACCATTAGCACTCTTTTTTAACTTATTGCCATAGATTGGATTTTGAGGACTTCGCCAATCTCTTATAACATATTTATTAATTAAATACATTTTATTTAATCTGAATTTATTCCATAGCACTTTGTAGATATAGTATATGCAATAAATATTTACTGAAAGAATGACTACCATAATGCATTGATTTTGCTTACAAGTTAGGATTCTTTGGGAGCAAAACAGTATCGTAAGAGATAAGGAAGTGTATCTAGTCTCTAAATTCTTCCAGTTTAAATTGAGTACCAGATCATGGGAAGTGATACCAAATGAATAATTCACAATTCAAAATCACTCCAGCTTCTATTGTAAGAATAACAACAGAAATACATTATGAACTCCATGTATTTTTTAATCTTCACAAACCTTATTTTATTATTAGTCATGTCATTCCCTCAGCATGATAGTTTTAATTTATAGACAAATATTTTTTTTTAGTATTCAAAAAGGAAAAACTACATTAAAAGAAATAGAAAATAGCATGGTTGATACCATAAATTTGGACTAGCTGTCTTGACATCAAATTTGGACAGCCATAAAATATAAGTTATATGGGACCAGCACTTGGTGTAATGGCTGTGTTGCTGGACCCCTCACGTAGTCGACCTCGATTGGAGTGTTGGACCTGGTGGCTTATACTCATTCTGGGTGCATGTGTGTGTGTGAGACCAAGATCCCAAGAGGAGAATGGAGAAGAAGCGGTTGTGCCATGGCCATCCCTCCTGGGGGGCGGTGATTTCTCGCTTTCTGACTCTCTGTCTTTCTTTCTGGTGAGCGCCTGCACCCTATAGCAAAAATCTCCCCCCCCCCCCCAAAAAAAAAATACAAGTTACAACAAGTGAGATTAACTTCCTGTTTTTTGTTTTGTTTTTCCTTTTAATTACCGGAAGGCACATGTGCTTACTGGAAAGAGAGAGTGAGAAGGAGAAAGCATCCCTCAATGGGGTATGGTCTGCTATAATCTCTTCTTCATTTATCCAGCCAATCAGGATTTGGGGCATACACATACAAATGCCTATTGTGTTTTATATATTATGGCTAGGATTCAAACTACGGTTAGCCATGTGGGATCCAACTCTCTTAGCCACTATCCTATGGAAAGCCCTGCTTCCTCTTTTGATAGGATTATCATTAAAAAAAAGATCAAATAAACATTATATACCAAGTATGTCTTGTTTTTTTATTCAGTTATCTAAAAGGTTTTAAAAAGCATAACTTAGAAATATTAAAATACAATAAAATAGAGAGTGCATGATACAAAGTAATAAATATTGAAATGGTAGATATTTTTATTGCCTTCAGTTGATCATTAGACAGTTTATACATGTTCTGAAAAAAAAATCTCCAAAATATGTACAGCTGTTACATGCAAATTCAATTTAAAAATTGAAAAGAAGAATAAAATAATACAAATATTATCCCCTATATAATACTTAATAATCACTTATTTTTACAAGTGCTCTTCAGTTCCTTATTCATTGATTTATTTATTTACCAAACATTTGTTAAACACCTTTATATAACATACAGAATATTTGAATTTTAGCAGTTAATTCGGCTTTCCAGATACCTATGTAGAAAAGATGGTGAAATAATAAATGAATCATTATATGGTCAGATTAATTTCCAGTTTTTAAAATCACACCCAAGCATATGGATTCCTAATATCAACCTGAAGGAATGCCAGAACTTTTATTCCTGGCCTAATCCTTGTCAGTGTATCATGGTCTTAAACATAGAAAGAAGTAAACTCGTTATGCATGCAGATGATAAAAATTTTAAGTGATAGGTAGTGTTACAAATAATGGAAACTAGAATTCAATTTACTCACGTTATTATGTCATAAGCCCAAGGAATTGGGTTTCTATTATTGATTATAAAGATACTGATGGTAGCTCATTCTTCTGAAAGAGAAATTATTATGTATCAGTCATTATGCTAAATAATTTACAAATTCTATTTGATCCTCACTAAAAATTATAGGGTAAGGTAACAATATTTTTTTTTTTTTGAGAGGTTTTTGCTATAGGATGTGTGCGCTCGCCAGACAGACAGAGAGAGACAGAGAGCTAGAAAACGAGAAATCACCCCCCAGGGGGATGGCCACGCCACAATCTCTTCTCCTCCATTCTCCTCTTGGGATCTTGGGCACTCACGCACGCACACGCGCCCGGTGTGAGTTTTAAGCCACCGGGTCCGGGACGCGAACTGCGATTGACTACATGGGAGTCCAGCGACATAGCCATTACACTAACTGCTGGTCCCAGGTAACAATTTCATAGATGAAAAAACTAAAGTTTAAATTCGTTAGATAACAAGATCCCCAGCTAGTGAGGAGCAAACTAGGAATCCTAGTCTGATTTTCTGATCATAAAATCTGTCTTGCCTTTTCTTTGACATCTTTTTATGAGTATACCTAGAAAGTTTTAATTTTTTTAGTGTTTTTCCCAATACTTCACTCATTCTGAATGGTTTCTGCTATGATTATACCATGTTTACAGGTCTGAGTCTCTTTGACCTTTAAAGTGGAAAATAAAAAGATAGCCCAGAATTTTCTATGTAGTAGACACATTGATCACTTTAGGCACTTCTTTCTTCCCCAGCGGATTATTTTGTAATGGTTTTTACTACACCTGGTTACTCTGCTTAATTCATCATGGGTGGTAATGGAGATCAGTCTAGTTTTTTTCAAGTTTTTTTAAAATTATTATTATTATTATTATTATTTTACATTCATTCACTGTATAACATTACAGCACACACATTTTCCTATCCAGAATACACTGAATATTGGCCCAATTGAAGATATTACCATATCTATTATCTTCAACAGATAATTTTCCATTTTGTGTTTAACTGTTTTACTTCTTTCTTCCCCCCCCTTGATTTTCTTCTTGACTTTTTGCTTTTTTGAAACACGGTAACCTTATTGTGTATAGCCAATATACATTTCCTTGGCTATTATTACATTCTAAAGTTGTCCTAAGGTTCTTGGATGCTATACAGTCTTTGTAATCAAGTTTAGACCAGCAATTCCATTTATTGCTTTTTCTAAAATCTGAAAAGTCCAATGGTCTGAAAGAGATGGCAAGTATTTACCAGATATACAGATTTTTAGTAGAATGTAATTTTAGAAAATGCCTGGGCAGTTTAGATTTCCCTCACACATGTCTTTTGTTTCTGGGACAGCTATGTGATTTTCCTCTTCACAGCTCATTCCAGTACCATCTCTCTGACTAGATAGTCCCAGTTCACACTTGTCACAACAAGGTATCATCATAAATTTTTTTCCTCATCAAGATGTGGTTCTTCTACCTCTATTCTTAGAAGACATCCAAAATTTGTTCCAACATAGATTCTATTGTTTTGTTTTCTACAGTTAAGAGCCCATAGCTAAGGAGCGATGTCCTGGATGGATAGTATTTATATTTACTTATTTGTGATTTTTTTTTGCCCAGTCATATTAGTTATTTTTAATTGTACAATTATAGTGGGGAAGAGAAGTGGTGTTTGAAGCCTTATCTTGTTAAATATTTTAAATGAAATGCTACTATCAAAACCATATTCACATGTAAATATTTAATTGAATTTTACTAAATTATTTTTTCAGAGAATCAGAAAGCAACTTCTACTCCATAGATGGAGAAAAAGGACAGATTCATAATGTCTTAAAGGAACCCAGGATTTAACTCCAAACTTTCTTGACTAAATACAAAGATCTAGTTCTATATCTTTTCTCCAATTTCTGAAGTAGAAAGTGCAGGTTAGATGTTACTAGTGATCAGATTCTTTTCTATGCAAGATCAATAGCCTTATCCAGTCAATAAGGGGAGACGAAAAGTCCTTGGAAAATGAGAATTACTTTTTATATTTAAAAACTGATGGTTCAATATCACTTGAGTTCATAGAAATACATGGAAGAACTAGTTTCCAAAGCAACAGTAACTGAGTTGCCCCTAGAAATTCAGCTGTGTGAATTATTTATTTCTCAGAGATTTTTCAGTAGAGATAATGAAAACAAGTACACAGTAGCCATCCCATATTTATAGCAGCTGACATTTGAAAGAAAAATAATGCTGTATTTGGAAGAAATAAATATTTTGAACCACCACATTTGTGCTTTATTTTTCTATTAGCCTCATCTTAATATGGTAGAAAATGAGCAAGAGCAGAAATGAATGTTGGGCTGTTTTGTGTCATGCACAGGTTAAGTAGGCATATTGTTTTGAGCAGAGATATGTGGCTAGTGAGTAATAGCTAAGCATCATTCTGCCAGCAAGTCACTCTTAACTATTTGGGTAGAGACACATCTCACTCTTCATGAACCAGCACCATTTTGTGTATCACTCTGCGCTGATGAGTGGGCAGTGAATCAATAGGTAATAGGTAGGAGAGAGGGTGATTCCACAGCTGGGGTCCAAATAATCTAAGTTTCATGCACATTTAAACAACCTGTGATATTTATCCATGATCACTGAGGGATGAATTTATTGTCTGTCATTTTCCTATAGAACTCTTTGGAATGACCTGAGAATCTATATTTTTTTCTTTCCAAACTTGCACTTAGGTTTCTTTAAACCTTTCTCCATAGGCATAACTGAGCATTTCTTGTGTTAATACCTCTTAAGCATAACTTTAAAGTATTAGTCTTATAGTTGACCCTCTCCCATCTCTCAAACTTTCATTTATTCTCAAACTTTAACAGAAAATATATAGTACCAGTGAGGGTATGTTGCTTATCCATTTATTTTTTACAAGAACATGCACATGAAGCCCTGCTTTCCCCAGGTTGTTAGGGTGCTCAGTAGGGCCTGGTTTGGTGCTGCTAAAAACAATAAATATTAAAGGCTGCTTTGATGACTTTGGTCTTGGAAATTCTCTTTTAGACAGAAAGAAGCAAAGGATGAAGGAAACATGGTATAGATGGTCAAAATATTATATATATATATATATATATATATATATATATATATATATATATCTGTCCTGAAGAATGTAGAGTTGAATTGAACAAAATGAAAACTGTCCTGGACCATGTATTGAAAACATAGACAACTATTAATTATTCCAATATCTTGTTACTGCTGTTTTTAAATACTGCCGTAAAGCTACAGAACACATGCTTTATGCGGAATAGGAAAGTAACATCAAGGAAGTTTGAACTACCTGTTTCTTCAGATAACATCCAGTTTCTAATGTGTGTTTATTGGTATTTGGCAATTACTTAATCAGTTGTGACCATTTGAGTAATGTCTCTTCCCAATAAAATGATGAATATTTGTTCTTTTTCCTAAAAGATTTATTTAATTATTTATTATTTGTTTTAATTTGCTATAGGGCATGTGTGCTCACCAGAGAAACAGAGGGAGACAGAGAGAGAGAAAGCAAGCTGCCAGGTCTGAAAACCAAAATGTGAGAGTCCAATGTCTTAAACACTGCTGGCTCTTGAATATTGTTCTTAAGAAACAGAGTTCACCAAGAGCCCTATTCCATTGGGATTATATGACTTTGACACTTAAAAGATAGTAATTCAACTGCTACTTTAAGTGAGTCTAGCACTCCCAAAATTAAAACCTTCCTAATAGGTTCTAGCTTTTGTCTAAATTACAGAAGCCATGTTACACAATCTAAAGTATCTGGGTGTCAAGTGGAGGCTTTCTTCTACTACTAAATTTAGAATCTCAGTATTGATTATAAAAGAGAACAAAGATGTAAAAATCTTTTTCAATTTTTTTACAAGAAGCACATCAATATTGATACTACTATACTCATAGATACCTTCCTGTGCATATCTTATTACAATAAGTTTTCCATGCATTATTTTATAATCCCTGAGGAGAGGTAGAGAACAAATGAATAAAAGCTGGTTACGATTTGTTACATCATTAGACTGCAACAAATATCAAGAAAATATAGGGTTTTTTTTAAGAGTTTTTTTGCTATAGGGCGCGTGCACTCGCCAGACAGACAGAGAGAGACAGAGAGATAGAAAGCGAGAAATCACCCCCCGGGGGGGTGGCCACGCCACAATACCTTCTCCTCTATTCTCCTCTCGGGATCTTGGGCACGCACGCACACGTGCCCGGCGTGAGTTTTAAGCCACTGGGTCCAGGACTCGAACCGCAGTCGACTACGTGGGAGTCCAGTGACATAGCCATTACGCTAACTGCTGGTCCCGAAAATATAGTTTTAATTTAATAACCCTGCTTAGTTCTGTACTCAACTAAGTGTACTAAGTATATTGGGGCACAAGACAAGTGCTTAATGGTAGAAAAGACATTATGAAGAGGAAAGGGCTCCTGGAGAGAGAAATGGAGCCAAAGCTAAGGCATGCTATGGTAGAGAGGAGGGACTGTGCCAAAAGCCACTTTCCCACCTGAAGACTTTTGGATTGGCAAGAGAAAGAGAATCATAATAAGACAGATTCTGATCATAGCTATTATGAATGATTCATGGAACTATGATAGGCTCAAATGACAGAGAAAGCCTTCTTTATTCACTTGAACTCCAAACTTACTAATTTTCTGTCCACCTGAAGTTCATCCATTGTGTGTTTGTTTTTAACTTGTTCATTCACTCACACATTTGTTATCAGGAATTGTACTACACACTGACAGAGAGCATACTCTATTCTGCCAAGGTTTGTGATACAGTAAACATGTTATGTAAGAGATTGACAAATGGGGGAGGAGATGTGGGGGAACAGAACTAGTAAAGTTTAACTTAAGAAACATTTAAACTAGTAAATAAGAGGAAAAGGGGGAAGAACATGTCAGTTCAAGAAAACCACATGGTGTAACTCAGCCAGAAGCATGAAGATGGTGTAATTAGGAAACAGAGCATATATACAGTTGCTTGGCAGGTCTGAGGGCATAAAAAGGAGAGAAGAAGAAAACAAAGCTAGAGAGAAAAGGCTCTATAAGCCAAGATTTGGCATTTGGGATTTTATTATTTGAGCACTAAGAAGACCCTAAATTTTTAAAAGCAAAATATTCAAACGTTAAGACTCCACTTAATATATACCAAGTGTCTGCACTCTATGACTGAAACTGATTGACTAAAAGATATACAAACAGAAGAGATGGGTGTGAATGCCAGATGTGGTGTGAGTGGAGGAGTGAGGCCTTTGGAAGGTACATTTGGAGGAGGGATACAGAGGCATTTGGAGGAGGGAAGAGCATTGAGGGATGGGGAGGTAGTGGTGTTATCTGTTGAAGATATTTTGATCAACTGGACTGGGGAGAAATGTTCACATATTGAAATGTTCACTTTGTAAGCTAAACAATGTGATTGAATGTATATTAAATAAATAAATAAATAAATAAAATGAAGCTAAAAAATAATGTATTTTTTAGAAAGTAAAAATATCTTATAATAAAAAAAGACTTGAATTTTTGAACAAAAGATAAACTAGAAAGAGAAGAAAATTAATCAAAATTAGCCAGTAGTCAGGCTAATTACTTTTGTTATTTGATATAATGTATAGACTCAGTAAATATTTAAAGAAAGAGTAGATAGATGCTAGAAAATTGAAGGTATGGTGTAATGGCTATGTCACTGAACTCTGATGTAGTCGACCGCGGTTTGAGTCCCAGAGCTAGTGGCTTAAACTCACGCCAGGTACATATGCATACGTACCCAAGATCCAGAGAGGAGAATGGAGAAGGGATTGCAGCGTGGTCATCCCCCAGGGTGATTTTTTGTTTTCTGTCTCTCTGTCTCTCTCTGTTTTTCCGGCGAGTGCATGCACCCTGTAGCAAAACCCTATCAAGAAAAAAAAAAAAAGAAAATTGAAGATATAAATGTAGGGGGTGATAGTGACATAGTGGTAAAATATGATGCTCTGTGAGGCGGACCCCCATGGGAAGATTCTGTGTTCACATCCATACACCTCCCTGATGATGGCAGGCATATAAGTGCCTGTGATCTGGGTCTGGTTAGCAACTCACAGTCTAGGAAAATGGAGAAAAAAACAGGAGATTTAGTACCCATGATTCTCACTTAGAAGAAGTTTTTCAATGACAAAATAAAATGTCACGTTAAGGTCCAAGAAGATGAGTATTGGTTTAATCTTTAGAAGAACATTGCTAACCACAATGACAGAGTGACAACAGAGTGACAGTAGAAGGAACCAACCTGTGATGAGGCAGGTAGGAATTAAATGTAGAGGTGGTACTGGAGGGAAGAGAAAAATAGGAGTAAAACTAAAGTGGCAGATAGTAATGAGGCTTTTTATTTTTTTTTAAGCATGAGAAGAACTGAACATGTTTAAAAACTGAGATGAATAGTTCTATGATTTGAATATGTCCCCCTCCCACCAATTTCATGTGTTAAAATTTAGTTGCTATTACAATGGTATTAAGAGGGTGGAAACTTAAGCCAACTATGGTATTGAAAGGCGGGTCCTTTGGGAGGTAATTAGGATTAGATAAGATTATGAGAGCAGGTACCTATGACCCAAATACTGATGACTTTACAGGGAGAAAGAAAGACCAGAGCTGACACATGCTATGCCCTCTCACCACATGATGCCTTCCATACCTCCAGACTGTGCACAGAGTCCTTACCAGCAAAAAGACCTTCACCAGATGTGGCCTCTCAACACTGGACTCCCAGAACTGTGAGCTGAATAAATCTTTCTTTTATTTATAAATTACCCAGTTGATGTTATTCAGTTATAGCAACAGGAAACTGGACTAAAACAAGCTGTCAATGGAAAAGGAATATCTGAAGAGTGAGAGACAGAGAGACAGAGAGAATAATTATTGGATCAAATCTCAGAGAAGGTCATATACTTACCAAGTACAGGGATATCTCTACACCAGTCAAAAGATGTTTTTATGAGAATATCAGAGATTTAGAAATATTTAAAATAGAGGAGGGGCAGGGGACAGAATTGAGTCATGATATTTTATTCATACATTTGTCATCAAAAAGTTCATCTAAATTGAACCCTCATCCTGGCAAGGAGTAAAATACTCAATTTGAAATCCTATTTTTTTTCTTATTAATTGCTTGTAGATTCATAGATTTTAGAGGTGAAAGAGACTTAGAGAATAGTTTAAAGATCAGTGCGGTGTTGGGAACTGAGGAAAACCATGACTTGGGTTTTGTTCTCTGGATTCTGCTTCTGGGGTTACAGCAGTTAATGGACTGGGGGAGGTGCTCTTCTCGGGCTTTCTGCTGCTCCCATCTCTGCAGGGAGGTCCAGATGGTAGGTGGGAGAGGACGGGGGCTGAGATCTGTTTGGATTCTGCTCCTAAATGCAGTGATTATTTATTTTCACTGGCTTTGATTGGTGGTCTATTTGTTGACAAAGGGATACAAGTGTCCTTTTGAGACTCATAGCAGATAATCAAAACCACTTTTTACCAAGTTCAATAGGAATGAGTTAATATAAAGTTATATACCTATAATATAGAAGTTTTGAATGAAAGTACAAAGTGATGTCACCATAGCAACTGAGCTTGCACACAGGAAGCTGGATTTAATGTCAGAAATTTGACAAACATTCAATAGTCTTAAAAACTATAGAGTAATATATTAGTCTCAACGTTACTTCATTTAAAAATTGATTTGCATTAAAAAAAGATGTACTTTTTTGAATATAATGTTCAGTTCTAAGGAATGTCTCAAACATTTCAAGCTTTGCTTTTTTTTTGCTTGATTATAATATAATACATGCTATATTGAAACATTAAAATACGTAAAATAAAAACAGGAAAGCTTTAAAGAATTGGATAAAATATTATTACTTAGAGGTAAATGTGATGTTCATATTTAGGTGAACATGTCCTCAGGAATTTTGCTATAAAAGCATGCATACAGGCCTGGCCTCATGGCCTAGTATTTAAGGTGTCTGGATCCCTTATGGCCAATGGTATGGTTTGAATCTTGGCTCTGATGGCTTGAAAAACACCAGCCAGGCACATATGCATGTATGCCCAAGATCCTGACAGGATAGAGAAATGGAGGAGAGGGGATTGTGGTGTGACTGTGCCCCACTGAGGAGTGCTTTCTCTACTGCTTTCTCTGTGAATCCCTCAGGCAAACACATGTACTCTCTTGCAAATTAAATTAATAAAATGATTTAAAAGCATACATACAAACATGCAATTGTAAAAAGTTTAAAAAGTGATTCAATTTTTAATGACTTCATAAGACATTTGAGAATATAAATTCCTGGTTGTTGAAGTATATGGGTTCTAAATATCCTTTGTATTATGGCCTGTCTTGCGATTGAGATATACAGATATATTAGTAGGTACAGGTTTAGCTAGTTACACTTGTAGCCTTATTCTTAATGAGAAAGAGACTATTTGAGTATACATTCTTTAGTGTTTATATGTGGTTTCTTTACCTTCTCTTCTTATTAACCATGTTTTTGCTCAGTATAAAGGAGGAAGGGCACAGCACTCAACCATATATTTTTTCCATACGTGGACATAATAATTATTAGGAAAATAATATTATTCACTTAGCTAAGAAGTCTTATCATGACTTGAAGATATGATTTGTGGAAACATATTCAAAGTGAAAAGGGTCAGGGTGGAGGCAGACAGTGTTGGGGTATATGTGATACACAGCACTCCACATGGCTGGGCCCACATGGGAGAGTCCAGGGTTCACAGCACAAACTTTCCTGTGCATGCTTGGTGCATGCATGTGTGCCTATGATCCAGGCTGGCTGAGGCTGGGAGTGGATTGCAACATAAGGACCATGTTGGGAGTGCATGTCTTTCTCTTTGTCTTTTTCTCTGTCTTTCTCTCATGGAGGGAATGAAAATGAATGACCTTTAACAATGAAAAAGGAGTCTTTGTTTTTTTTAGAATTGATTGTAGGAAAAAATGTCATTAGTACATGACATAGGATTTGTCTCCTGTCTGACCAAAACGAGAATCAAAAGACGATATCTGAGAAAGCTGGGAAACTTCTTAATTTCCCAAAACACCAGCATGCTCCCTCAGGCAGAGCTATAAGGGGAGCTAACCTATTTTGGTAGGACAATTTAAAGGGAGTCAGGGAAAGAGTGGAAAGTGAGGGAGAGGAGGGATGTCAAAGGAAAGAATCTGAGAGAGAAAAGATAAATGGACGTGGTATGAGTGAGCCAGCTCCACTAACTGCCAGGGCCCCTGTTCCCTTCTCCACCAGGAGCCAAGGCCCTCGCTCCAGGATCCCGCCCTGGAAACAATCATTCCTCCTCATGGCGCCGCGCGGATTTGTTCCATTTGTTCTTGTGTTTACACTGTTTTGATGCACTGCCTAGCCTTGTATTATTATCCTTCCCTTGGCCTTTCTTGTGGTTTCCAAGTGAAGGAAGATTAAAGGCCTAAAAGATGAGGATCTGCATAAAGATACCCGAGGAACACCAGACACTGTGAATGGTCAGGCTGGTGTCCTCTGTCCATCTCTGTTCATCTCAGGTTTCCATTCAGATCAAGTCTCCTGACTTCCACCTTAAGCCAAATGGGCACTGGGCAGCGATTCTTATTCCTCTGAGAAAAAAGGGCGGCTAGGAACAAAGAGGAAGAAGATAGGTAATTGCAAAAGCTAAATCTTGGTTGCAAACCTAGGTAATAATTCCGCCATTGTCTTTAGCATTTGGTATCACATGTTCTGGCAATATTTACCCATTTGTACTATTTACTGTTTTTAAAAGAGACTCTTTAAGAAAGGTTTTTGTGAACAGCCAGGCCTTTTTTCCCTTTTGCAGTTTCAATTGAATGGTACCTTTGATGTGGATTTTAATCAAATGAAAACAACAGAAGGAATAAAATACACTTTTATGGTTTTCTGATATATGGAAAGAACTGGTGTTTTTGTTTTTCCATAGAAACTGAAATAAAAGTGTAACTCCTGGGACCTTTTTCAGGATAACTAAATTATGCTCTGGCCTTTAGTTTTACTGCTTTAACTTTACAGTAAGTCTGCAGTAAAGCAGAAGCTCAGAGCTTTTATCCTTAGGCTCTGGGGTAATCTTATACTCTGGGCTTGATCATTTCTTAATTTAAAGGAGGGTTTAAGCTACTACAACCTTGGTCATTTTTCTTTATTTCTGCAAATACACATATACACACAATAGGTTTTTTCCCCTACATAAAATGTTATGAGATATTTGCTTCACAAAATGACTGAAGGAGAAAAATCTCATGTTCTTACTCAATGTGGAAACTAAGTAAGTTGACTTCATAGAAGTAGAGTAGAATAGTGATTAGTAATTATTAAGGCCAAGAAGGGTAGATAAAGAGGTGGAGTAAAGAGATGTCGGTTAACCGATAGCAAAACTACAGTTAGATAAGAGGAATAAGTTCTGTTCTTCTGTACCACAGTGTCCTCTGTGTACAGATAGTTACAATGATGTAACTATAATTAACATCATTGGTTTTGTATTTCAGAATAGTTAAAAGAAACTATTTTAAATGTCCCCATAGAAAGTAATGATAGGGACCAGCAAGTGGCGTGGTGGTTAAGGTGCTAGACACTCCCACATGGTCCACCACAGTTCGAGTCCTGGACCTGGTGACTTGCTTTCCCACTTTCTCTTTCTCTCTCTCTCTCCCTGGTCAAATTAAGGTAAGTGAATGAATAAATAAAATAAAATAAATAATTAAAAACTAAAAAAGAAAATAGTGATAAATGTTTTAGATGATGAATATGCTAGTTATTCTGATTTAATCATTGCACATTGTATTCATGTGCTGAAAAATCACACTGTACCCCATAAATATGTGCTGTTATTATATGTCAATTAAAAAATAGCTGAAAGTAAATAGAACACCATTACATATTGTTTATTCTAGTTGGAGGATACACAGATGTTTGCTAGGTTATCCTTTATGCTTTTCTAAGAGTTTTAAATATTAAAGAAAACTTTTTATTAAAATGATATTTGACATAATTATGGACTGACAGAAAAATTACATGAATAGCACAAAGAATTCCTATATATCTTTAGCTCATATCTTCAAAAATAAATATTGTACCACTTAACTTAATCACTCAGTCTTTCTGCATATGCACAAGTTCTTTATTTTTTTAGAATTATTTTATTTAACTTTGTTTATTTATTTCAATTTGACCAGAGAGGAACAAAGATAGAAAGAGATAAAGAGAGAGAAAGTGAGAAAGCAAGCCGCCAGGTCCGGGACATGAACTGCAGATGGCCATGTGGGAGTTCAGCTCCCTTAACCACCGTGCCACCTGCCGGCCCCTACACATGCTTTTTTATCCGCTGAACCATTTGAGAATAAGTTGTACATATATATTTTTACCCCTAAACATTTCAGTGTATATTTCCTAAAACACAAAGATAATCTCTTATATAACAGTAGTACAATGAACAAAGTCAGAAAATAAATACAATATTAGGATTTATTGATAAAATGCTAGTTGTTACTCAACAGACCTTATTAAAAAATTTTAAACTGTTCTTTGTAGGGAAGTAAAATTCTAGATCATTAGTGTTTGATTGTCAAAACACCTGTCTTCCTTAATCTGGAACAATTCTTCAGCCTTTTCCTGCCTGTTATGACTCTGGCACTTTTGATGAATATGGAACAGCTATGTTTGTAGAAAGATCTTGAACTTGGAGTCTCAAAAAATTTTTGTTTTATGATTTTAGAGACAATTTCTTTCCTGTTTCTCAAGTTAACTTAAAACTACATCTGAGGGCCAGCAGGTAGTGTGGTGGTTAAGGGCTCTGGACTCCCACATGCCCAACCGTGGCTCAAGTCCTGGACCTGATGGCTTGCTTTCTCGCTTTCCCTTTCTCTCTCTCTCTCGTGCTCTGTCCCTCTCTGGTCAAATTGAAATATATAAATAAAGTTAAATAAAATAATTCTTTAAAAAAACTCCATCTGAAACTGCACTTTTTTCCCGCCACCAGATATAATTCTCTTCTATATCCTATTTCCATTAAAGGTTTTACTAGTTACCAGTTTTCAAGTCAAAAATCTAGGAGTTATCCTTATCCTGCTCATTAACCCCCATGACTGAGATGGCATGATCTTTAAAATAAATAATTTCTTCTGTGAGTGAGAGAGAGAGAGACAGAACCTTCAACAGGATCTTGACACCATGACATACCCCCAGCTTTAGCCAACCCCAGATCATAGGCACACATGTGCCCAGCATACTCAGGGAGGTCAGACCTTCTGGACACAAACCAGGAACCTTTCCATGTGGGTCAGTCTCTCAGAGTGTCACATTTTTATTGTACCACCACCCAGCTCCTGTGATCACACTGTATAGAGACATGTTTGTGGTCCTCTCCTTTCTCCATCCTCACAACCATTCCTGTATTCAGGACCTCCTGTCTTCTTAGTCTACAGCTAGTCTCCAGCCTGCATCCCATACTCTTTATCCCCCAACCCATCTTCTTTCAGTTCTTCATTCCTAGAGCTCAAAATAATACTTTAAAGTATAAATCTTGTGGCATTTCCTCAGTACTTAAGATACTTTAAGGATTATATAGTTTGTGGGATCAATTACCAATACCTTTTTTAGTACATTCAAATCCTAACTTGCTGACAGGAACTCCCAGTCCTCCCTTCACACCTGGGCCATAGCTCCAATTATGTTGAACTACTTGGAAAGTCCCAACATCCCTATTGGTTAATGTCCTGCAGTCTGCCCATGCTGTTATCTTGGCATAAAACATTCTCTCCTTCCTCCCAACCCACATTCTTTTTCACTGAGCTTATTGCTATTTTTCCATTAAAACTCAATTCAAGTAGCACCTCTTCTGCTAAGACTGTTCTGTCCTCATCCTTCACTTCCAAACCAGTGAGATTTTACTCTGTTTGCTATGCAATCTTGGAGTGGGGAGAGGGGGTTTGGAATAATGACACCACCTCACACCAAAGAGCACTTCCTGCTAGCCTATACCATTTGTGAGCTGAACAGTCCAGAAGCCAGAACTCACTGCGCCAGCCTAAGGCCATGAAAGATTCATTTGTTTTGTTCTCCCTATAGTGTTCTGAAATAGTTAGCTTCATTCATGATTACTCTATTTACCAGTATGACTGGTTATATGCAGTTTCCTATGATTTTGTTATACTTAGAGATCTCAAACTGAGGCTTTTCCTCCTGGAGTAGACTCTTGGTTATCTTTTTTTTTTTTTTTTTTTTGAGAGGTTTTTGCTATAGGGCGCGTGCGCTCGCCAGACAGAGAGAGACAGAGAGATAGAAAGCGAGAAATCACCCCCCAGAGGGGATGGCCACGCCGCAATCCCTTCTCCTCCACTCTCCTCTCGAGATCTTGGGCACACACGCACATGCGCCCGGCGTGAGTTTTAAGCCACCGGGTCCGGGACTTGAACTGCAGTCGACTACGTGGGAGTCCAGCGACATAGCCATTATGCTAACTGCTGGTCCCGACTCTTGGTTATCTTTTAAAAACATTTCACATCACTAATAATAATGTATAGTACATACATACACATATATATATACACACACAAATATACACACATATACATAATCTTACATACAAAGCGGCATTGTAAAAACAGTTAATGGTAGCATTTTTACCTCTATAAAGGCATAAAGATTAATTACTCAGGAAAGAAGCCTTCGTAATTGTTATTGTTAGTGTGTTCTGAAAAGTACAGTTGGTTGGTACAAATAGTTTATAGGCCCCCAGCTAGGCTTTCTCTGCTCTAGATCATTTTGTGCCGAGTAGACTGCTTAGAATTCAATAAATATTTTTGAAATAGTCTGTCAAGTCTGCAATAGACTCAGGCCTATAAAAAAAGGGAAAACCTATTATTCAAGGTATGCACTTCAAAGAAAAACCTCAGCATTTAGTGCTCTAAGTATTAAAATTAATTTTGACACGCTTTCACCCAGACTGCTGAAACTATGGCCAGAGACATGCACTGAGCTCAGATTTACTATAAACTTACTCCAACTTGTGTTTAGTTTCTAAATTGTATTCCTGTAAGTCAGTAGTTTTCTTTTTCTTTTTTTTTTTTTTTTTTTTTGGAGAGATTTTTTGCTATAGGGCGCGTGCGCTCTCTAGACAGACAGAGAGAAACAGAGAGATAGAAAGTGAGAAATCACCCCCCAGAGGGGATGGCCATGCCGCAATCCCTTCTCCTCCATTCTCCTCTTGGGATCTTGGGCACGCACGCACACGCGCCCGGCGTGAGTTTAAGCCACCGGGTCTGGGACTCGAACCACGGTTGACTACGTGGGAGTCCAGCGACATAGCCATTACACTAACTGCTGGTCCCTCAGTAGTTTTCAAACCTGCCTTCACATGAGGATCATCTGGGATGCTTTTGAAAAAAATTACCAATGCCTAGGATCAGCCCCAAAGTTCTGATTTAACTCTTCCTGGCAGTGGCATTTTTGGAAATCAGGCATTTAAAATGTGCCAGTCTAGAATCACTGCTGGAAAATAATCCATTTTTTTTCTAATGTCTGAACAAAATGTTTTACTTTGGTTTTTCTTTTTCATATAATTTACTTTTGTATTCAGCTCACTTTATAGTTTTCAGAGGATATATGAGTCTGCCATGCTAGTTATATTGTGCATAATTATCTTACATAGACGTAGATGTTATGCTTAGTGAACAATTTTTTAGAGAATAACAGCATGAAAACCCTGGAAGAATTTGACATTTAATTATTTGAATCCTCATATAAGATTTCTGGAAAACCATCAGTATAACTATAATATTTGAGTTATCAATACATAAATAAATGCACGTCCTGTACTGCTGTAATTATTATGAGTTATCATATGAAAAATACCAATGTGATTTTTTATGAGTTTCAGAAACAATAAAACAGTTATGAACTCTTAGAGTTAAGATTCTGAAAACAGTTTAACATAGATAAAACATATCAATAATTATAGAGTCATCTGATTCTTTGAGTGGTCACATGTCCAATCTTTCATGAAATAAAGCTTTCAGTTATACTTTAAATTAAGACAGTTAATCTTTAGTTTAGACCATCATACTGCATAGCAATTGCAGCCAAAGCTTATTATATGAAGCTAGTATGAAGTTCAGATGTCAATCCAAAACTTGAAATCAGAAAACACATTCTTTTAATTAAATGTTGTTTTTCTACACTGCAGTTGCTTTTTGTTACTAAAATCATAGTCTAAATTCATCATTATTTTGGTTGAGCATGTGAAAAGATTATAGAAAGGCTGAAAAAGTTATATTATGGTTAAGTAGATTGACAAGCTCTGACACTAGATTAATGTATTCAAAAGTAAAGGTTATGATAATGTTCAAACTATGTTTAAAGTAACACAAACCTTGTACATTGCAAAGAGAAAAGTGGGCGAACATGTTTAAATAATTTACAGTGGATCAAATTCAAGTTCCTGGTTCTAAGACATTCAAAGGAAAACTATTTTGGATAGCAACTCTTGCGGTAAATTTGATAGAAAAAAGTGTAAATGAGATAGAAACAACTATGCTTTGTTTTCCTTAAAATACAATTATGAAAAGATTGGCAAAAATGCAGAGAAGAACAGAGGTGTGACCAGTTTCCAAACATTACCTTTGCACATAAAAAGTTGGCCTCAAATCTGCCCTTTCAATGGCTCAAACTTCTCAGCAAAATGTTCTAGTAGAAAGATAGTTCCACGTATTCATAGCCAACAAAAAAGGAAAGTACTACTAAGCTTGATCAGTGGGAGTAATACATATTTTGTTTCCAAAAATCATGGCTGGCAAAGTCTTAAATGTGCTCTATATCAACAATTTGGGACATAATGATCATCAACACACATTGAAAGACTTGCTTGATTATAGGGTTTATAAGACCTATTTGGTAGTATCCACACAGTGGGAACTTGCTGGCTTCTCATCCAATTTTCTTTCCCCTTTGATTCTGACATTAAGATTGGGAGGTATCAGAAACAATTGACTGTTAAGATTTCAATTTTTATATCACAACTTCATGTATGAGAAGGCTTGCTGTTTCTGTGGCTCTACTTACTGATTTCCTTTTATTGGAGTATTCAAATATTTCTTCCACAATTGTCTATAAGACAGCAATAACTATAATAAAGAGCATGAGGATTCTATTTTACTTACCTACAGTGCTAAGAACCTTGCTTCATATCATATAAATATAACTGGTCAGATTGAAATTTTCATAAGCAATAGAGTATGTATCCATTGACATTCACAATGTACAAGATCAAAATGCCCCCTAGGCACTTTTGAACAACAGTGAGGTCATGCTCACATTTCTCTGCAGTGTTTCTGTTGCCTGGCTGTGCAGATAATTGTCATGATTTCTACTGACTGAGAGTTTCTGAAGGAGAGCATTGTAATTATCCTTTATCTATTATCAAGCAGAATCTTATTGTATTAAGACAAAGGTTCAGTGTAAGTTAGTGGGTTTTGAGAGCACTGTAGGAAGTGTCTGGGAGGGCTCTTCTAGAGTATCCTATCTTCATGGGGATTAATATTCAGATATGACTTGAAATGTTGATCTAGAAGACTTGGTATGGAAATAGAAATGGAAAAAGAAAGGAAAGAATGAGAGCTAGAGGGAAAAAAGAAGAAAGAAAGAGAGAGAGAGAAATAAAGAAAAGAAAGAGGCACTCATTTATCCTATATCCCATATTAGATATGACAGAATAGTGAAGGCTGTCAACAACATCATATGGATTCATTTGCTTGGAGAAGGTGATACCGTTGTGAAACCTCAGATGGGAGTGATTCCATTCAGGTTATTGTACAGTTAACGGTCTAGCAGACCTGCTGCCTTCCACTCTAACAAAAAGAAACTGAAGGGCCAGCAGGTAGCATAGTAGTTAAGGCGCTAGACTCCTACATGGCCAACTGTGATTTGAGTCCGAGATCCAGCGACTTGAAACTCATGCTGAGTGCATGTGTGTGTGTGTGTGTGTGCCCAAAATCCTGCGAGGAGACTGGAGGAGAAGGGATTGTGGCATGGCCATCCCCACTGGGGGGTGGTGGTAGTGGTGATTTCTCACTTTCTGTCTCTCTGTGTCTCTGTCTCTCCAGTGAGTGCATGGCCTTATAGCAAAAATCTCTCAAGAAAAAAAAAAGATAGAAAAAGAAAAAAACTATTTTCTAGTCTTCAAATCTGTAAAATGAGACAGGTTGTGTTTTGATTAATATATTTAAAAACAAAATAATTTCAAAATAAGATATTATTAGGGGGTGGTCTGAGGAAAACGTTTAAACCTAAGATTTTTGTAGCAGGTTTTACACATCTAAGTAAGAAAGGACTCTTCTCAGCCATTTCCTGAGCTAGTCACATTCATTACCTTAAGATAGAACCTCACCAGCACAGATGGGAAGAAGGGTGGCTCAACTTTTCATAAAACCATTAAGAGTTGCCATCTGTTTCTTATGGAGTATCATAGGATTCCAGTCTATTCAGATAAGGAATGGAGGAATAATGGTTACTATTGTATTATAAATACATATTTTTAAAATTTCTTCCATGGGTGAGAGAGAGATACTCATAATAGGTTCCTCTAACAATGACCTGCCCCAGTCGCAGCCAACCCTG
This sequence comes from Tupaia tana, assembly GCA_026018925.1. NCBI lineage: Eukaryota > Metazoa > Chordata > Mammalia > Scandentia > Tupaiidae > Tupaia > Tupaia tana. Next base: position 35,989,836 of record JAKSZU010000003.1, read on the forward strand.
CATCACAGGCACATACACAAGTGCCCAGTTTGCTCAGGGAGGTCTCTGGACAGGAACACAGAGCCTTTTCTATGTGGACCCAATTGTATTATAGCTTCACCCCCACCTGTCCCCTAATGCTATTTTTTATTAGATAGGAGGTCACTACCTAAAGGACTTCCTATCTATTGGTGGTCTGCACACCACTCTGATTTAAATGAGAAATAACTGAAATAGTTTAATTTAAAAAAATAGTACAGTAATCAATTTGGCTATTTGAAAACAAAAATCTATCACAGGGTATTTTTCAAGTACTCTTACTCCTCCCCAGATGAAGCACCCTCCAATATTATGAATTTGGACATGATATAAATTCGGATATGATATAATCAATGATAGACCACCCCCACATCAAGCTTCTCATTTCATTAACCTAGAAAATTGTTATCCACATATTTTTCTTAATCTAAAACTTTTGGACTCCTTTTATAGTATATGATGATTTTTTACTGTATTGCTAAACTGTATTTTACAATTAAACACTAAAGTTTAGGACCCTCCATATTTCTGGTTTTCCTCCAAATATATTTGGAGAGGAAGAAGTAATTATATGTGTGTTAGTTACAGCCATTATGGTTCAGATGGGAAGACCTGGAATGATAGTGCTGCATAACTGAATTGAACCTTCTCTGAGGACCCTGTTTCCAAACAAGAAGGGAGGTGTAAAAGACTGGAGAGTTTGGGCGAATCTTAATTTTTCTAACTAAAGGGAATTTCTTTTGAAAATTTCTCTCTTCCAGATTAACTCATTTTCTTGGAGTTAAGTGCTCAGTTTGGTATACTCATTCTTTCCCACTTCCCTTCTCTGCTGGCCAGAGGGCCTAGAGGCACAAGAGCCTTTGAAACCTCAAGGCTTCAGAGGGAAGGTTGTTGACTCAAGCTGACCCGAGTGCCCTAGGGTGTTCCTTGACCTCTTGGGTCTGTTTCATCCTCCATCATCTTTACAATACTCTATCATAATTAGTGCTACCTGTATTTGGGGCAAGTCAGCATTAGTTGCCTATAATGTTTGTGGTCCCTGTCACGGCCTCTGTTAGTAATATCTGCACCCCTCATCCCCACCTCAGGAATCTTCCAATCTACATGTTTCCCAGCATTATTACTAGTTCTCCACGGGCTTGTGAAACTAGAGTAAATGCTCATTTGAGAACTCTCCTTACCGGAGAGTTAATTTCCGTTTGAACTCAGTAAGTATTACCCCGAGATCTGCGTTGATATAGGGTAGCTACCAAAACTTACTGTCACTTGGAAGTGCAGCATAAATTAAATATGCCTTCAGGTCTATTTCCCCCTTTGTGCTCTGTCCATCCCATAGAACATTTCCATCCTAGAAGAGAGGCAGGGCCAAATCCTTCTCAAGTGCACCATATTCACTTCATGTGTTCTCTTCCTTGGTCATGCAGGAAGATATCCCCTTACCCTTGTGAGGAAAAAAAAAAAAAAATAATGACTCCAGAATGATCATTATGCACATTCTTTCTCCTCCACAGTTTATAGAAAATCTCTATGCTCTTTGATTCTTCGTATTTAAAGGAGTCTTAGAAATATAGGAAACCCTTTTATTTTCATGGTACAAGGCTATAGTTACAGGAAGCATGTGCTTTCATGACCATCTACTTACCGTTTAAAAAATATTTTCTCACTTAAATTGTCATAATTCTTTAAGGGTTTGATAACCAGAATATCTAGGAAATTCAAGCAGTTCATCCCCAGATTTACTTAATGTTTTTTATCGTTTATTTTGCAACCAAAAGGTGAACACTCTCTTCCTTGTTCTTGGTTAATTCTGCTTATCCTCTGAAGTAATGCCCACTTCATCTTTGATGAGTAGAGTGCCGGAGACAGCAAGAATTACCAGAAGGGAACATTATATCAGGTTACATTTTTAAATATTATTTTATGAACAGTGATTAAAAACTTGAAATTATTCCCAAGCAAAATTGTATTATTTTCCAAGGACAAGCATGTAGACAAGTTATAAGGAAAGGACTATTCAGTGATAGAATGGAACCATGCTATGACATAAGTTTAAAGAAGGCAAACTTTCTGCTTCCTAAACCATATAAATAGTTGAAGAGAGGGACCTAGGAAATAGATTGTATTAATGTGTTAACAGCTATTATATAATCAACTATGATATTAAATGTATCTGTTGGTCAAGTTTGTTTATAGACATCACCCCTACTCAGCTAAGAGCACTAAAACAATGACTCACCAGCAGTAACTCTAGGTAATCAGCTTCAAGTAGAGACTGACTTCAAGGCAACTGTCTTTGCCATCACTAGAACAAGGAGGTTCCCATTTACAATCCATATGAAGGTGAGGGTGGAAATAAAAACTTGTTTTGAAACAGCAAAAGCATTTTAATTGCTTTTTTCTTAACTTCATTTTCTTTTAAATGGTAAGCACCTCTAAAGAACAATTTGATTTGTTCTAGAAATAATCAAATGATCCATGTGCTTCACTTCAAAGAGGAAAGGTTTTTTGTCTTTATAATAAAATTAATCATTTTTAAGTACAATAGCCATATCATTGATATATTGTGTATCTCTGAGACTGCCCAGCCAATACTAAGTATGTTCTAAATCAATAGATTTATTATACCAAATTGGTAAATTGATCTTCCATAATTTCATGGTAAATATTCACAGGGGAATCATTAAAATAGTTTTGCAGGATATGTGGTAAGTAGAATTTCCCTTGCACTTTGAAAATAGATGGGTGTTAGATGAGAAAGAGAGATTATATTTGGGAGGAATGCTAGAAAGAATAAACACAAAGCATTATGAGAGAGTGAGCACAACTGTTTGCCCATCAAGGGGATAGAAAAGAAGTAGAGCCAAATGTTGGGGTACAAGAAAGAATACTAAGGCAATGGAAGGATGTAAGGTCTATATTTCCCATATTTCCATCTATCATATGGGAAGACAAAGGGGGGGCTTCAGTTTACAAAAGAAACAAATCAGAATCTTTCTGGCTTTAATACCAGCTCTGCTCAGATTGTTTCAGAAGACTTCATGGTATATCATGAGTGATTCTGATTGTCTTCTTCCTGCCTATCTTATGTGCTCTTCAGCCTCTTGTGATGGGCTATGACGATGGCTGCAGTTGTCCTCCATCATTGTTATGACATCACCTGTCAGTACAGATGTGAACATTTTGATCTGGCACCTAAATCATGGTCCTCTCCTGCTTTTAATGTGATTCTGATGACCATAACAGTCAGCCCCTCCTAGTTTCTTTGATAAAGGGAAAGAGGATTAGGAGAAGATGAGAAAGCAATCTATATTTATACTTATAAACTCTTGTACTAAAGTGTATGTGCTGCTACCTAGGAAATTATCCCAAAATTTAGCAGTTTAAAACAACAGTATTCATTATGTTCTGATTTCTGTCAGTCAGAAATTTAGGCATGGCTTAGCTGGGTCATCTGGCCCCAGATCTTTCCTAAAGCTGCAATCAAGGTATTTGTCTCAGTGCTCAACTAATGAACCATCACTTCCAAGATCAGTCATGTGTCTGTCTCCTCTTGACCAGAGATACAAGTTCCATGACACATTGTCCTGTCTTACAGCAGCTCACGACATAATAGCTGGCTTCTCTCAGAGTGAGTGAGTGAGAGCGAGCAAGAGGAAAAAAAAATCACAGTTTGATTTTTTTTTTAAACCAATCCCTGAAATGACATTTCCTCACCTTTGCCATATGTTTTAGGAGTCAGTAGGTCCAACCCACATTTGAGGAGAGGAAATTATGTGAGGGTAATTACATCAGGAAAGAGAGATTGTGAGGGTCATTTAAAAAGATGCTGCCTACCACAACTGTTGAAATTACCCTTCTTTTCAGGTCACGATCCTCTTTTAAGATCTTAAGTTTCTATGCAGACAAACTCAGATAAGTATGAATTTGTATAGGTGCTTGCTCTCAGACCTTTGACAATTTTTTTCACTTTGGAAAAGAAATCAGACAGCAATGTACTAAATGGATTAAGGACAATTTGTGGTTTGGGAAGTAAATCACTCTTGACAGGAAGCAATAAAAGTCCAAACCAGGATGGTGGCAGAGATCTAGAATGAAGGAGATAGGCACAAAAGATAAAGCAAACAAACAAACAAAAACAACAAAAAACAAGAATCAAAGCTACTTATTACCAGACTGAATTTTTTTTTAGAGACAGATTTTTGCTATAGGACATATGTGCTCACCAGAGAGACAGGAGAGAGACAGAGAGACAGGGAGAAATCATTCCCCAGTGGATATGGCCACACCACAATCCCTTTTTCTCCATTCTACTCCTGGGATTTGGGGCAGGCATGATGCACACACTCCGGTAGTGAGTTTTAAGTTACCAGGTCTGGGACTCAAATTGCGTTCGGCTACATGGGAGTCCAGCAACGTAACCATGATGCCATCTGCTTGTCCCCTAGACTGAATATTGAAAATGATAAGAAAGAAACAGCAATGACTTAGATTCCCAGGTGGCTCCAGGGTGTAGGCATTCTTTATGAAAAATGGGAAAGTTTGTAAAGAAATCCAGGTTTGGAAAAACATGGCTAAATTTGATGTGTTAAATTTAGGCTCTACTTAAATTATAAGTGAAAAAATACAGTCTACCTCATTTTATATTGGTTGGTCTCAGAAGCGCAAAGACATAAGAATTCCAATATTTCAAGGATTTTACAATGTCTAGACAGCAGAAAGAGTGACAAAGCTAGGAACAGAGGTCAGGACAGGAGTTTTAGACTTATTTTTCACTAAAATAGAAAATTTGAGAGAAGATAAAATCAAGGGAATGGCTAAACTTTGGAGACAAGAGAAAGAATAGCCCTCAGATAATATCTTACGGTCAAAATCACTTTGTGATTTACTATGTACTCTAACCTATATTACTGCTTTAAAATTTTGATAAAACAGGTATAGTTATCTTCATATTATGCTTGAATAGAGGACAGATAGCTCAGAGGTCAGCTAATGACCTGCCTAAGGTCATACAGCTTAGAAGTAATAAAAATGGGATTTGACTGCAAATCTTTCAACATTGTACTCAGTGTTTCTTTCAGTCCCTCAAAGCTACCACTTAAAAATATGTGGAATTTGAGACTAGCAGATAGTGTAATGGCTACATCGCTGGACTCCCATATAGTCAACCGCGGTTCAAGTCCCGGACCTGGTGGCTTAAACTCATGCTGGGCACATGAGTGTGCATGCCCAAGATCCCGAGAGGAGAATGGAGGAGAAAGGATTACTGCATGGCCATCCCCCCTAGGGGGTGATTGCTCACTTTCTGTCTCTCTGTCTCTGTCTTTCTGGCGAACGCACGTGCCCTATAGGAAAAACCTCTCAAAAAATATGTAGAATAATAAGAAGCAGAAAAGAGGAAATTTAGACTATATGCTATTGTGAAAAACCAGAAAACAAGAGTTTTTCTTTTAGTTTATTTTCTTACTTTATTTACACATAATCTCTATGCGTAGTTACAACATACAAAATTAATTTTCCAACCATGAATACACTGCATATTAGTCCAGTCAAAGATAATACCAAACACATTTTCATGAGCAAATAATTTTCCATTTTTATATCCATTAAATGTTTTGTTTCTCCCCCCATTCCATCCCTAGCCCCACCCATTGCCCACCCTCCTCCTGTGCTGTCTCTAGTTTCCAAGTTCTCTCCATGCTTTTATACCTTTCAGTCTTTCAGTTTCTGTCACAGAAGACAGACATTTGGTGTATATATATATATATATATATATATATATATATATATATAGGAGAGGTGCACTGCAGTGTACAAGTGCACTGTAATTTTCTTCTGAAACATTTTAAATTAATTAATTAATTTACATTTATTCCCTGAGCATTGTCACAGCATACAAAATGTGATTTTCTATCCAAAATATACTGCATAATGGCTTAATCATATAAGTTATCATCATTAATTTTCCATTTCTAGTTTCATATATATATACATGTGTATATATTTTATGCCTATTTCTCACTCTCTGCCATTTCCCACCCTCCTCCCACACTATCTTAGGTGTCTACAGTTGTTTTCCATTCCTTTTTTCCCCACATTTTATTGATTAACAAAGTTTCTTAAGTAAGCTAACTACTTTCAATAGCACGTTTAGCTGGTATGTACATATCAGTGAATACATGTCTGACTTCAGGTGTGAAACTCTGAGTAGAATGAATACACTATTAGGTAACACATAGCTGATGCTATAAAGCTTACTATGGTCATTAAAGGGTATTTTTTAAATATATTTTTAATTTCAAGGAAAGCAGTTCTAGCTTTAATAAATCAAAGAAATACTAAGGAAGTTTACTTAAAACTTAAAGCTAGGAAACAGGTTAGGAGGATTCTGTTCAAATAGTAGGTACGTGAATCTACCAGCAGCTCAAAATAGGACAAAAATCCTTAAAACAGGAAAACAAAGCCTAGAAGAAAATCAGCAGTGTTCTAGTCAAAAGTCATAAAATGCTATTTCAGCAGTTCAATCTCATGTACTTTATCTTATGTTGTGGTGCAATCTTCCCAATTAAATTCTGGAATATAATATTCAACTCCAGATGTGTCTCTATGATTATGTTGGCCATTTTCTCAGTTTTTGAACTCTTATTTCCATGTGTCTGTATTTAATTTTCCTGGTATAGCACTCGCTTGAGAACTTCTTGGAGATCTGGTCTGGTGTTGGTAAATTCTTTCAGGTTTTGTTTATCTGAGAATGTTCTTGTCTTTTCTTCCCATATGAAGGATAATCTTTCTGGGTACAGCATTCTTGATTTAAATTGCTTTTCCCTTAAAACTTTGAATATATTTTCCCATTCTTTCCTCACCCATATTGTTTCTGATGAGAGGTCCACTGTTAGCCCGATGAGGTATCCTTTTTGTAGGTAACTTGTTATTTCTCTCTTGCCAATCTTAGTATCTTGTCTTTGTCTATGGTTTTGGTCAATCTGGCTATAATGTGTCTTGGAGAAGATCTTGGGATGATTCTATTTGGGGTCCTTTGTATTTCTTGGGACTGGATCTTTGAGTGCCTCTCTAGGTTTGAAAAATTTTCTCACAGGATTTTATGGAATAGATTATGAGTCTCTTTGCTTTCTGGGATATCAATTATCCAGATGTTTGGATGTTTGATGGTATCTAGTATTTATTGTGTATTATTCTCATTTGGGGGGCCACTTTCTCAGTCTTCATGGTGGATTTTTCTAGGCCAGCGATTCTATCTTCTACATCCAAGATTCAATTTTCTGTGTGATCTAGTCTGCTTTTAGTATGTTCAAGGGAGATTTTGACTTCCCGTATTATGGCCTTCATCTCTAACAGGTTCATTTGATTCTTTTTTAGAGTGTGTATTTCCTCTTTTAGATCTTGCAATAATTTCCTCACCTCCTGGAATTTGTCAGCTCTTTTCTCCTGCCCTTTCTGCAGTTCATTATTTCTCTTCTCTTCCATCTCTGTTAGCTTTGTCATTATAAATATTCTAAAATCCTTATCAGACATTTCCGTGAGTTTCATTGTGCTGTCTGAGGATGAAGAGGTGTTATTCTTTTCCCTTGGAGGAGAGGCATTGTTTTGCTTTCCCATATTTCATGTGATCCTGCGGTAATTTCTAGTCATTTGATAGATGGTGCATTTCTTCCTGATTCTTGAAGTTCAGTCAGAGGTGAGCAGAAGGTGGTGATCTGCAATATTTCTTCTGTTCTGTTTTCACTCTATGCATGAGATTCGGGGTGAAGAGAGGAATATTCTGACCCTAATCATATGCAGATGATTGGAAACTGTACACTTGGACCTGTCTAGACACTTAGTGCATAGGGGCTGATCAGAAAATGAATAGAAATAAAGAAAAAAATGAAAAGAATTAAGGAGAGGAAAGAAGAAGAAAAAATAAAATGAAAAACAAAAAGAAAGGAAGAGGATAAGAACACATAAGATTGTAATTTTAAAAAGCAAAAATGAAAATGGAGAAACCAGTATTTCACGACTGAAATACAGTATCCATATCAGGATAGGCCTAGCTTCGCTGGTGCCTTTTCTAAATGAAGTGAGGAAAGGCTCCAATTAACACAATAAAGGAGAGGCTTGAGAGCCCAGAGAATACTTTACCTTAAGAAAAATATTTAAAAAAATTAAAAGTCACAAGGAGACACAATGAGACAGAGAGAGACAGACAGAAATGGAAAGAAAGAGACACAGGGCTATCTCTGTCCACTAGGAATGAGTCTGGAGGGGGAAGTCTCAGCAGAAAATCTTCATTTTTGGTCAAGGAAACCAATATTTCACAGCTGAAGTATGGTATCCATATCAGGATAGCCCTGGCTTCGCTGATATCTTTCTAGAAATGAGTCTGGAGGGGGAAGTCTCAGCAGAAAATCTTCATTTTTGGTGAAAGAAGCCAATATTTCACAGCTACAGTATGGTATCTATATCAGTATAGCCCAACATTTGGTATCTTTCATAGTCTGGCCTATTTCACTTAGCAATGTAAATCTTCTATATTTGTCCACTTTCTATCAAATGTCAGGGTCACATTGTTTTTTTTTTTTAATGACTGAGTGGTATTCATCTTTTCTTGGAAATTTGGGTTGATTCCACATCTTAGCAATTGTGAACAATACCACAATAAACATGGTATTTTTATTTTTTTTCAAGTTTGTTTCATCCATGAAATTTTATATATATATATATATATATATATATATATATATATATATATTCACACACACATATATCAAACACACATACACAGAAAGAGAGAAGGAGCACCCCTAATAGGATCTCAATACAGCATTCCGCTCCATCTTCAGCCATCCCAGATCAAGGGCACATGCATGTCCAGTATACATAAGGAGGTCTCTGGATGCAAACCTCTAACTTTTCCATGTAATTCTGCCTTACAGAGCTTTAGCATGCACCACCATCTGCCCCCTCAGAGAGTTCTTTATTTATATAACTTTTTTGTTTCTGTTTTTGTTTTGTTTAGTTTTGTTTATTGCCAGGGGTCACGTGCATTTGTTGGGGTGAGGGGTACAGAGAAAGAAAGAGAAAGAGAGACCAAGCACTCTCAGTGGGTCATAGTCGAGCCAAAATCTCTTTTCCTACATTTCTCCATCCCATACAAATGACTTTCCAAGTTGCAAAGAGATAGAATTCGAACCACAGTCCTGTGGGATCCACTTCCCTATGCATAGCCTTTAACAACTGTGCTGGGAAGCCAGCCTGCCCCTGGAGAATTTTTTTTTCTTTAAGGAGGCTATTAATAGTCACAAACATTGCAGAGAATTACTATGAAACAAGACCATTGATGAAAATAAAGATCTCATACTTGAGGACTGAAAAGAATAAAATCTTTTACACATACAAAAAGCAGCAGATGGGGAGTGCTTGGTACAAGCTGTCAGGCCACAAAATTCTTAGGAAGGGCAGTGCTTCCAAATGATTGTCAGAGCTCTGAGCAGTTAAGCAAAGGTTATAAAAGGCACCTTCAACACATGATTATAGGATTAGATCATTTACATCAGAATAGAAAACATTTCAATTATAAGCCACACCAATGGAAAAAATATTTCACCAATTTTATAGTTTCAGAAGCCGAAACACCTTTTTATGACCTAAATCAGTATATATTTCCCTTCTTTGTACTTTAAGAGCTAGAGTTTCTTTTGAACATTTAATCTTTTATATGTCCTAAATCTTACATAATTCAAGATTCTTAATATTTTATTGACCAAGAAGGCACCTATTTCTTCATAGCATCAATGTTTATTGAAGTTGTATAAATTAAAGTTGTGTAAGGTCCTAATTAAAATAAAATGGAGTTCTTTGGCATTTCTAACCATGACCTAATTAGATATATCACATCAAAAAATAAGTGGCAGTATTTCCTCCTTTGGGGCATGAAGACTGTTTCATATATAATTTTAACTACGCTATAAAGAATTGAATGCCTAAGACTGGCTCAAAAATGAGTTTCATAGAGACATCATGTTCTCATGGAAGGGATTTTTAAAATTTGGGATTCTTACAATAGCAAAGTAGAGTAGAAAAGGTCTTTATCTTTTCTTTTTTATCAACCCCTTCTCCCCACATAGATCCCTACTCTCCAACCCAGTGCTTCTGCCAAGATAAAAGGCTTCCACTACTGGTTCCTATATGGCTGTTGGCATTTCATATTATTTTAATGTGAAACATCAGCATTATTTTTGAAGTAATAAAGCCTATGTCATTATTTAAACAACCCAAATTCTGAACCATTTATACTTGACTTCAAAAGACATTGACTTAATTATTCCATGTATGCAAAAAGATAAACTAAGGCCAGTCTTTTTTTTTTTTTTTTTTTTTTTTTTTTTTTTTTTTTTTTTTTTTTTTGGAGAGGTTTTCGCTATAGGGCGCGTGCGCTCGCCAGACAGACAGAGAGAGACATAGAGACAGAAAGCGAGAAATCACCCCCCAGGGGGGATGGTCACGCCGCAATCCCTTCTCCTCCATTCTCCTCTCAGGATCTTGGGCACGCACGCACACGCGCCCGGCGTGAGTTGTAAGCCACCGGGTCGAGACGCGAACCACGGTCAACTACGTGGGAGTCCAGCGACATAGCCATTACGCTAACTGCTGGTTCCCGACTAAGGCCAGTCTTCAAGTCTAGGCAGCTGCTCTTCCCTAGGAGTCAGTTCACATCTGAACTATAGGGGTGGCAAGGTGGCTATGCCAGAGGGCTCTTCATTTTGTAGTGTTGAGACAAAAGGACAAGTGAAAGTTATAAGGGAAAGGAGAATGTATTGGTCTCAAAGCTCACATCAAATTAGACCCTGGAACATGCAGTCAGACTCACCAGCAGCATAGCCTGAAGAAAATTGCAGCATGTTTGCCAACCCTGAGAAGGCTAGGGTCTTTTTTTACTTTTCTTCCATAAAGTGTTGTTTATTTCATATTTAGGGTAGACATTTAAAAAAAATGTGTTTTATTATCCTTGGTTTACCAGTTTCAAAGTTTATTATTATTATTATTATTTATACATTCAATCACTATACATCATTTAGATTGTAAAGAGACTTTACCCAGAATGATATACATCTCAGTCCAGTTGAGAATACTATACACATCCTCATCAACGATATTAAACCATATCTGTGTCCCACAAATATCTTACCTCTCCATTTTTTTCCCCAAATTTCCTTTCTTGTACTCTTCCCCTCCCACACTCTCCTTCTACTTTGTGGCTAGGGTCTTTTATACTAGTAAAAGGGTTACAATACATGTAAATTGTTCAGTAAGAGTTTACATTAAACAAAGATAACACAGGAGGCTTTTATGGTGATGAAGGAAAGGGCAGGATTGGGCCAAAGTCCATTAGTAGAAGCTGTTTGAAGCAATTCCTTGGCAGAGATGGTAGTCTTCAGCAGGATGAGTGATCAGCCTAAGGGAGACTGCAAACCTGGAATTATCCTCTGAAAGAATGTCTTGTGAAACTCATTCATGTGGTCAGTAGGGAGCAGCCATAGCCAGTAAGCATGCTGGGCATTATTTTTCTCCAGTTCTTCAGGCTTTATTTGTTATTTTTAATAGCAACCTCTTTTCTAGATAAATTTCATCTTCACAGTAGTCAAATACTCACCAAAATAATGGACAATTATAAACATGACAGCATTGATATTAGTGCAGCCAGAACCGCAAGGCTGCTCCACCTGCCCACAGGGTAACTAAAGGTGAAGAGAAGCAAAAATACTTCTTTATCTGAAAGAAAATCTACAGTTTGCTATCAATAGGAGGATTGTAGTCTTTAAAACAAAAAGAAATAAAACAATCTTTAAAATTAATAATAATAATGAATCAAAACAACAAACGGGGCAGACAGTGGTGTAGCAATTTAATGTGACACTCTACAAGGCGATCCCTTCATGGGAAGGTAACAGATTCAAGTTTAGAGACCACCCTGAGTGTGCTAGGCATGCACTTACCCCTAAACTGGGGTTGACTGAAGCCTGGTGGGGATCATGGCACCAGCATTCTGTTGAGGGTGTGATCTCTCTCTCTCTCTCTCTCTCTCTCTCTCTCTCTCTCTCTCTCTCCCTCTCCCTATGAGTGTGTGTGTGTCTGTGTTTCTCTGTCACTCTTGCTCATGAAAGAAAGAAAGAAATTTTAAAAACAAAAATTAAAAAAAGAAGCCAAGTAATCAAATAAACAACCCCGAGACTTGTTAAAAACAAGCACACAAACAACAAACCAAAAAAAGTCCTCAAAATTATTAAATTAGAGAATTAATTGAAGAAATCTGAGGACAATATTTAGATGCAGCTAATCTCTTTCCTTATACCTTCCCTTTTTTCCTCTCTTCTACCTCTTTTCTCTTCTCACTATTTTCTGTCCTGCTCCTCATCTTCTCTCTTCCCTGCTAATATATCCTCTCCTTCCCTTTTTCCTTCCCCTGCAGAAACTTTCTAGCATTTTCTACTCTCCAGTGTCCAATTTCCACAACTAACTAATTTGGAGTTGTGTCCTATCTGGAAATTGGAGTGGGGTGGGCAAGAGGCAGACCCAGAAGCAAGAGCTAAACTATGGACTCAGAGCCCAGAAGGCCCACAGAGACAGGAATCCCAAGGTGGTCCTGGCAGCCAGCATGGAGTGACATCATAGGTTCTGTGTTCTCTCTGAACTCATTTATACCAGAATTGAACAAATGGTAAATAAAATGCTTTTTGGATAATTATAGATAAAAGCTATTATAGAATTTTTACATTACAGGATGCTATAAAGGTAGACTGTTTCATTTCCAGTTGATATTGTAACTGAAAATTGTTGGTATAGAAAACATTCTTTGTAAAGCTTTTTGTCACTACTTTTTATATATTTTATTATTTTTATACATTCAGTCACTGTATATCATTACAGCAGGCAAAATGAATTTTCTCAGAATGACTACACTATACACTATGCATTAGTCCAGTTAAAGATTGTATGCCCCCCCCCCTCAATATATACCAAATGTTGGCACTCTATGGCAGAAACTGAAAGATCAGAAGTTTTAAAAGCATGGAGAAAAATGGTGATATTAGAGACAGTGCAGGAGGAGGGTGGGAAATGGGGGAGGATGAGAGGAAGGGAATCAAGGGGAAAGAGAAGCAAAACATTTAAGGGACATAAAAATGGAAAATTATCTGTTGATGTGTATGGTAATATCACTGACTGAACCAATATGAAGTATATTTATGATGGGAAAATTCATTTGGTATGCTGTAATGATACACAGTGATTGAATGTAATAAAAATTTTAAAAATAAATGAAAAATAATGATTATACACATTATCAACAGAAAATTTTCCAGTTTTGTGTCCCTTAATTTTTTTTCTTTTCCCCCTTGATTCCCTTCATCTCACACATTCCCTATTTCCCATCTTCCTCCCACACTATTTCTAGTACCCACAATTGTTCCCATGCTTTTTTATCTTTCAGTCTTTCAGTTTCTGTTGTAGAGTGCAGACTTTTGGTATATATTGAGTCATGACACACAATGCCTCTCTTTTATAATCTGACTTGCATTGCTTAGCAATAAATCTTTCATATTCATCCACTTTCTATCAAATGCCAGGGTCTCATTGTCTTTTATGGCTAGGTAGTATACTATATATATGCCATACTTTTTCAATCTATTAATCTGTTCTTGGACATTTTGGTTGGTTCCATATCTTAGAAATACTCTATTTGCCACCTTTCCATCTTTTTTTTCATGTGCATGAGTTTCTGTGAACTTCCCTCTTATGAATACTTTGGCTGTGTCCCATAGATTATGGAAACTTGTGTACTCATTATCATTTGTTTCAATGAATCCTTTATTTTAGACTTAAGTTTTTGTGGTGATCATGAAGTCATTCAAGAGTAGGTTGTTTAGTTTCCATATGTTTATGTATTTTCAAGGTTTTTTTAAAATTAATTTCAAGTTTAATTAATCATGGTCAGAGAAGATGCTGGATAAACTTCTATGCTTTTAAATTTGTAAATGCTTCTTTTGTACCCTATCATGTGGTTAATCTTTGAAAAGGTTCCATGTGGTGGTGAGAAAAAATATATTTTATGGTTGTTGGGTGAAAAGTTCTATAGATGTCTGTCAAGTTTACTTCATTTATGATGTTGTTTAGACCCTGTATCTCTTTGTTTATTTTTGGTCTAGGTGATCTGTCCAAAGGAGATAATGGGTTATTGAGATCCTCAGTGATTAATGTGTTGTAGTCTGTCCCCAATGGTTAATGTGTTGTAGTCTATCTATTACTTTAGGTCTAGCAATTTTTCTTTCACGTATTTGGGTGTTTCTGAGTTGGGTGCATAGATATTTATAAGTTTTATATCTTTGTGGTGAATTATCTCTTTTAGTAATATACAGTTTTGTCCTTTGTCTCTTCTTACAGTTTTTTTCTTAAAGCCTATTTGTCTAACATCAGTATCATGACTCCTTTCCTTTTTTTGATTTCCATTTGCATGGGATATCTTTTTCTGGCCCTTCACTTTTAGGCTATGTATGTCTTTATCCATGAGTCACATTTCTTACAGGCAGCGGATAGAGGGTTTCTGTTTTTGTTTGTTTGTTTATTTGTTTGTTTTTTATCCATTCAGCTAGTCCATGTTTTTTGACTGGAGAATTTAATCCATTAACATTCAATGTTATTATCAATATTTACAGATTTGTCCCTGCCATTTTGTTAGATATTTTCTTGGTTGTTTTTTCTTCTCTTATTTATCTATCTCTCTTTAGTTTTTCTGATGCAGTACTCCTTTTAGTTATTCTTGAAGAGTTACTAGTATTGGTGAATTCTTTCAGCCTTCATTCAAGAATTATTTTACTTGTTCTTCCCAAATTATCCTGAATTGAAGGATAATTTTTCCAGTATAGTACTCTTGGTTGAAATTATTTTCTTTTAGTATTTCGAATATGTCCTCCCATTCTTTTCATGCTTGCATTGTTTCAGTTGAGAGGTCTGCTCTTAACCTAACAGGATAAGTTTTGTAAGTGACTTGATGTTTCTCTCTTGCCATTTTTAGAATTTTGTGTGTGATTTTTACCATTGTGGCTATGATGTACTGTGGAGAGGATCTTCTTATGTTGATTCTATTTGGGGGCCTTTATATATTCCTTGGCTATGTCTTGATGTCTGCTTCTCATATTTGGGAATTTTTAAAAGGTATTTTATGTAATAGATCTTCTATGCCCTTGTCCAATTCTTCACCTTCTGGAATACCTATTTCTTGGATATTTGGGCATTTTTAGTGCCTCATATTTCCTGTATATTGTCCTCATTTTTAAAAATTACATTTTCAAAGGGGCCAGCAGTTAGTGTAATGGCTATGTCGCTGGACTCCCGTGTAGTTGACCGCGGTTCAAGTCCTGGACCCAGTGGCTTAAACTCATGCTGGGCGCATGTGCATGCATGCCCAAGATCCCGAGAGGAGAATGGAGGAGAAGGGATTGTGGAGTGGCCATCCCCCTTGGGGGGGGGTGATTTCTTGCTTTCTGTTTCTCTCTCTATCTCTGGCGAGCACAAGCACCCTGTAGCAAAAACCTCTCAAAAAAAAAAAATTACTTTTTCAGAGGTTTTGTCTTCCAGCTCAGAAATTCTGTCTTCTGCATGGTGAATCTGCTATTAATATTTTTGAGGGAGGTCTTGATTTTCTGTACTACTGTCTTCATATCTAGAAGTCCTAATTGGATCTTTTTTATGGTATCTATCTTCTTCTCCAAGTCCTGGAAAGATTTCTTCATCTCTGTCACCATGAATAGTCTGAATTGTTTTTCTGACATTCCTGCAAATTCTTTTGTGTCATATGTGGTTGAAGAAGAGTTGCTCTGTTCCATTGAGGGAGAAGCGTTTCCTTGTTTTCCCATATTTCTTATGCCTATGTGCTTGTTTCTGGTCTTCTGATAAATTATACATTTTTTCCTTCTTTTCTGCTGTTGATTCTGTAGTGTCAGGGGGAAGAAGAGCTCTACTTCTCAGGTATGTTCTTGGAAGAAAGGTGCCTTGTCTTCCAATCAGAGAAGTGTGTATATAGCCAGTTTTAGATGGTAGTTCCTTTCCCAGTCTCTTTGGACCAAGTATACCTGGGGATTCACTCGAGAGATTCAACCAGATGAGAGAAGAGGCATGTGAATGCCATGTGATTCAGTAAACTATGAAATCTCAAAATACTCCTGGGTGGGCAGAAGGCAGCTGGAGGCCTGAAACAGTCTTCCTGCCTCAGTTGATTTCACTGACTGCTGCTCCCTGCTCCATGGCACAGGGGGGATTGGGAGATTGATGCAGAAAGCTTTTTTAAAAAATGAAACTTTACATAATATGGAAATGACCAAGCATATTAACATAAATCTTGATTATGAATATTTTGTAGGAAATAATTCAAAATGTCAAAAGTATTTTTAGTGCAGAGCTTTTAGTATACCAAACTGTATTATAGAAATATGTAAAAAGCATGGATGATTCATAAATCATGGTCTATACATACAGTGAAATCTTGTGCAGCTACTAAAACTGATTCTTTACACATTTTTAATAAAATAAGTGCCTAAGCAGGAAAAAAAGTACTATATACATATGTATCCAGCTGAAAGAATGTGATCAATCTATATACATCAGTATCAAGCCATCTTCAGACAGATGCTATAACAAGAATGATTTTTAATAATCTCAAGTGTAAACCAAAACCTATAGTTTTACTTTTTTCATTACATGCTATGATATCTGACTTTTAGTTACCATTTTCACTAGTGGAGAAACACATAATGTAGTCATTTCCAGGTAGAGTCCATCAGATGCAGTGATTTCTCAGTCATGCTAACATTTAGGCTCAACCAAATCAAGGCACTAGATGCCAGAAAAGCCACAGCTGATCCTAAAAACCCAGTAACAAATGCCTTGCCACTGTATTTGCAACAGGCATGTATCTGTTTCCCCTCTTGGACTCACTTTTATGTCCAACCTTCACTGTGGGTTCATCTGATTGGAAAGTAAGGTAGTTACCTGCCCTTGTTTAAAAGAATCTTGGAAATGATATTTGTTATTTTATTTCTAGCCTCTCTAGTATGTAATGGAAGCTATAAATGGTTAGAACAATTTGGTAATAGAACCATAAATTGCTCCATCATCATTAACATTAGGATGCTAGATTGGTCTACAATTTTAAGTTACTGACAGTATACCAGCCTTATGATGTCTAATAATTTATTTTAATGATTGAATTTGGTTATTCAACTGACTGCAAAAAAGAATGACTTTAATGGTTAGGTTTCCCTTTCTAAGTGTGTCAAATTTACTTCCCCCCATGAAATATTAAATCTCTTTAGAATGATAACATTTGCTGAATGAGTCAATACTTTCATTAGCAATTATTTGGTGTCCATTGAGCATCATGTGCAAGATAATCAAGTAGAATCTGATTGTGCATTATATTTGTGCAATGCCTAGAATTTATAGAACACACCTATGCATTTTCTTACTTGACTTTAAAATAACTTTATGATGTGGACTGAGAAGGAAGCCCCATTTAGATGAGGAGACTAGAGGTCAGAGTTAAACTAATTACCTTAAGTCAATCCCTAATAAATGGTAATTATATATTTTTTTCTTTTAGAGAGGTTTTTATTACAGGGTATGTGCACTCACCAGAGAGACAGAGAAACAGAAAGTGAGAAATTGCTTCCCAGAGGGATAGCTACACCCAATCCCTCTTCCTCCATTCTCCTCTCAGTACACCATTACACCATCTTCTGGGCTCGTCTTTTTTTTTTTTTTTTTTTTTTTTTTTTAAGAGAGGTTTTTGCTATAGGGCGTATCCTCTCACTGGAGAGACAGAAAGCAAGAAATCATCCCCCAGGGCGAATGGCCATGCCACAATCCCTTCTCCTCCATTCTCCTCTCATTTTGGACATGCATGCACAGATGCCTGGCATGAGTTTTAAGCTGCCAGATCCGGGACTCAAACCACAGTCAACCACATGGGAGTCCAGAGACGTAACTATTACACCATCTGCTGGTCCTGCATCAAGTGCTATTTCTAATGCACTACATTGTCACAATTTCTGTTAACTCTGTAAAGAAGCTTTGTAAGGGGAACTGGAGACCTCCTGGGGAATGAGAAGAAAATACCTTTGGGATGGGGAAGATAAAGAACTGCACCTTTTAAAAGGAGAGGCTGATGGAATGGCTTTGTCTTTTACCATCTTCCCAACTCCTGTAGGACCATCCCTGCTGACTCCAGGAGTAGGTACTGTTCCAGCTCAGATTGCATTTTTCTTTTATTTTCTCTCTCTCTTCCTTTGGTCTCCTCCCTGGCCAAATCAGCCTGACCATTGAAAAACACTTACAAATGTAAATATGAGATCTCACAGTATCTTACTTTTCAAAAAAGTAATACTATAAAAAATGCAGCAGATTAGCTTTGGTGTGGATACGTTTCCTCTTTTATGGAATCTTAGTAAACTTCCATCTCTGATCAGCAAATATAATGTTCTCTTTAAAGCAAGGGATACCTTCGGTGTATGTTGAAAAGATGACAAGGGTTGGAAACATGAGCCCACTGATTCTGAACACTAAAATCACAGCTTCCCTGCTAACATGTTGTATTCTTTGTATTTGCTACAGTAATTAGAAATAATTCAATAAAGCTTGACTAGATTTACATAAAGTTAACTGGCCTTCTGAAATCAAGTGAGAAATAGGTGGGAGAAAGGAAGTGAAGAGAACACGATTATCTGTGTAAAATAATGTAAGCCAAAAGAGATAAACAATGCTCCTCTTCAGCCCAGTTTTCTGTAGAAGCCAAACATTCAATGTCAGCAAAAGAAAAGGATAAAAAGATGAGAACAAGAAAAACCCATGTCCTTCATGGTAGAGAGAAATGGAAGTAAGCAGTATGCTAAATCATTTTAATGGTGTTCTGTCAGCCTAAAGAAAGACTGTCTGTTTATAAAATCATTCTGCTTCTCTTGATTGAGCCAGGTGGAAGTGGGGGTTCTTCCCATGTGTTTGGCTTATGAAATTCATTTCACATTGGTGGTTGCTAAGCTTAGTCAAATAATACTGATAATTAAGCCAAAGTCGTGGGTTTCATTGGTTATTTATTTGTACCTTGCCTATTTCACAAAAGGTTTGAGGTGGCACAGGCCTGCTTTACAAAAGGTTTGAGGAGATAGGGTCCAATAATTAGTTATTTTTGTGCTTTGAGCATGTCCAGTCAGTTACTAAAAGCAGAAGAGATCACTTCAAAAGGCATTGGCTGAATAGAGGGGTACAGATTTATCGCTTTATCTAGAAAAATGAGCCAGGATTTTTTCTTTATTATTAACCTAATAGTGATCTGTTGCAGTTTAGCAATAGATGAAGGATGGCAAGTTTTAGTTAAAAATGACCAACTATGTGCTAGGCTGTCAGCCACCATAAAAGCCTTCTGAAGTTGACCGGCCCCACTGATGTGATCTTGGCATGCTCCATAAGTGCACTCCTATTCTCCTCAGGCTCAAAGAATCTTAACCCAAGGTAGAACCGCCTGTACCAAAAAACTATAGCTTAGAGGTAGTGCCTGTGTCCCTAGGCCCCAAACTAAATGTTTATAGAGTTACAGATCATTCTACCCAAGCTACTAAACTGGGCTCTCAGAGAGATAAAGGAGAATCAAACATTTATTATGGCAGATATGCGGAATGGTTGACAGTGAAGTATCTATCTTTACAGAAATGGGATCAAGGACTGTTGCAACCACTTTCTAGCTAGTTCTATGTGTGGGCTTAGCCAAGTCTCTTCAATGCTTTGTGCCTTTGTTTCCTCAGTTAAAAATGTGGTATAATAGTTTCTTTCTCAGCACTTCATTGTATCAAATGAAATAACACTCATAACATGCTTAACACAATGTAAAAGCTTGTTCTTATTGGCTATTGCTACTATGTGCTTAATATTGTTTTTGGCCTAACAGATGCCAAGGTAACTAAAGTACAATCTGCCCTCAAGCTACTGATAGCATGGCATGGACAAATATGTAAGGAAGGTACCACAGTTTGATTGAGGAAAGTGCAATAATGAAAGGATATACAAAGAGCTATGACGATCCCAAGTAAGAGAGCACTAATTAACCCGGAATAGTTGAACAAGGTTTTAAATACTTTTGAGTGTTTAAACTGAGTCACAAAATTTGGGAAAGACCTTTCTACGTGTCTTGTGAATTACAGGCGATTTCTCACCTACACAGACAGTTGCTAACAAACTAATCCAAGTGACCATCATCTTTACTATACTTACTTATTTACTTACTTACTTACTTACTTACTTTTTTTTTTTTTTTTTTTTGAGAGAGGTTTTCGCTATAGGGCGCGTGCGCTCGCCAGACAGACAGAAAGAGACATAGAGACAGAAAGTGAGAAATCACCCCCCAGGGGGGATGGCCACACCGCAATCCCTTCTCCTCCATTCTCCTCTCGGGATCTTGGGCACGCACGCACACACAGCAAGCGTGAGTTTAAGCCACCGGGTCCGGGACACGAACCGCGGTCGACTACGTGGGAGTCCAGCAACATAGCCATTACGCTAACTGCTGGTTCCCCTTACTTACTTATTTTTGCCATAGGGTGAATGTGCTTGCTGAAGAGAGAGAAAGAGAGAGAGAGAGTGAAAATAAGAAATCACCCTCCAATGGAGATGGCTATGTCACAATCCCTTCTCCTCCATGTTCTTGGGATTTTGGACAAACAAGCACATGTGCCCAGCATGATCTTCAAGCCACCAGGCGTGGGACTTGAACTGTGGTTGGCTATGTAGGAGACCAACACCTTAACCATCACACCACCTGCTGGCCTCTTTACTACACTATTTCATGAGCCTTCTCATCAGCCTCCCTGCTTTGATTTTTTGTGCCTCTACAGTCAATTTTCCATATAGCAGCAGCCAGTGGGAGAGTTTATAGCTATTTACCAGCTCACGGTACCCTGAAATTGATGTTTCTATATATTCCCACACTTGATAGAAAATTCTTGGCATTACAGTGCCCTATATAATATGACCCTTTGTTACCTCTTCAGTCTAATTTCCTGCGACTGTCCTCTGTTACTATCCTTAACTAGACCAAGCTCCTTCATGAGCCTGACAAACATGCTTTGATTTCAGGATATTTACTTCTATCTAGAATACTTTGCCTGCAATATTCATAAGGCTGTCTCATTCAGCATTCTTAAATGGCATAATAAACCTGTTATCAATTTATCTTTTTTTTAGTTTGGGTTGTTTTGTTTTTGTTTGGCATAGGTCTAGGAAGCATTCACCATGAAGTGATGCTTCAGTTGGATCTCAATTTAGCAGGCAAGAAAGGGGGAAAAAAGAAGCCTAAGTCAAAGGACCAGTATGTGCAAAGCTCCGGCATCAGTAAACAAAATGCCACCCATGGTTCGGTTATGGCAAAGGGTGCTATATGGGTTATTGAGAGAAAGGAAGCTAGAAAGGAAAGCAAGTTGCCTGAGGAACTGCAAATACAGATGTCTACAGGATCTGCCTCTCTTGTCCATGTCTGCCAGTGCCACATCATTCCCTATGAGGTGCTAGCAACACATTTTATGTCTTACAACAGTATCTTTTAATATATTTCATATCCTTACTCCGATGTTAATTTAAGTATGTTTTTTACTAATATAGCCTCCTATGAAATTTTAAGGCTATGGATATATTGTATATCTGTTTATGTACTGTATGTGTGTCTAGGCTTTCTGCGTAAAAATAAGATTTTCGCCTCCTCCTGAGAGCCTATTTTTATCCCTATTGAAAATGTATGTAGGGACAAGCAGGTGGCATGGTGGTTAAGGCGCTGGATGCTCCCACATGGCTGACCATGGTTCAAGTCCTGGACCTTGTGGCTTGCTTTCTCACCTTCTCTCTCTCTGTGTGTCTGTGTGTGTCTCTCTGATCAAATTAAAAATAAAGGAATGAATAAATAAGGTTAAATAAATAATTAAAAAAAAAGAGTTTGGAGAACACATTTTAAAAAAGAAAAGAAAATGTATGTGTTAGCCTTTTGGCCGGAACCGTCATCTTCCAGTAATTAACCAAAATGACGAACACAAAGGGAGAGAGGAGAAGCACCCGATATATGTTCTCTAGACCTTTTAGAAAGCATGGAGTTGTTCCTTTGACGACATATATGCAAATCTACAAGAAAGATGATATTGTAGACATTAAGGGAATGGGTACTGTTCAAAAAGGAATGCCCCACAAATGTTACCATGGCAAAACTGGAAGAGTCTACAATGTTACGCAGCATGCTGTTGGCATTGTTGTGAACAAACAAGTTAAGGGCAAGATTCTTGCCAAGAGAATCAATGTGCATATTGAGCATATTAAACATTCTAAGAGCAGAGATAGCTTCCTAAAATGTGTGAAGGAAAATGACCAGAAAAAGAAAGAAGCCAAAGAGAAAGGTACCTGGGTTCAACTAAAGCGCCAGCCTGCTCCACCCAGAGAAGCACACTCTGTGAGAACCAATGGAAAGGAGCCTGAGCGACTGGAACCTATTCCCTATGAATTCATGGCATGATGGGTGTTAAAAATAAACTAATCTGTGGTCTATAAAAAAAAGTATGTGTTAGAGTTTCACTGATAGCATTGTTGTGTTTAATCTCTCTCTCTCTCTCTGTCTCCCTCAGACATACAGTTTTCAAGGAGCATCTGAATACCATAGCTCATATATGTAAAACGAAGTGAAGAAGAAAAATTGTAACAAGAATTATAACAAGAAAATCATATATATAAATCATAATTGAACCACTCTTGCATTTTAAACACATAAATCATAGTGTAATTTTTCTTTAGCTATAGAAAGTTAATAATACCTCACCAATTCTGCCCCATTCTTCTTACATGGACTTTATGCACTCGACCCCCCACCCCCACCCAGTGGGGTATAGTCACAGTGCAATCCCTTCTCCATTTCCCTATCCTGTCGAGATTTGGGGCACACAAGCACTCACACCCAGTATGTTTTTCAAGCCACTAAATCTGGGATTCAAACTCTACAGTCATCCATATAGGATCCAGCTTCCTCATCCACTAGACCATGGGATTGGCCCATCTATATCAGGGTTTCTTGAGTGGCATTTGGGACTCTGAAATGTTCCAAGGGATGTCAGACACCAGATTCTTAGAGTTCTGCCTTCAGCAATAACTGATTTATTCAATGGTTACTTATCCTCAAAGTCAACTCCACCACTAAGGAAAGAGCAAACCATACATCATATAGGAGGGAAGCAAAAAGGGTTCTGAGCAACCAGCCTTAATACTCACTACTTATAGAGCAAAGCTTGTGTATTTTTTTAACATCAGTTTCTTACACGTCGTCTATTTACATTTAATGCACTCACAATTCTATTAGGATTGTTCATATAAATTCATGATTGATTTGAGAAGACAAAATAGAACAGAGAAAAAGGACTGATGCAGACAAGCACATGATAATGAAAGTGGGGGCTGATGACAACTTGATGACAAATAACACGCAGAAACAGTGGAAAGCAAACCTAATAATATAAAAAGTACATGGTCTAAAGCCTAGTAGTGTAATGGCCAAGGATGTCAACAAGCAAAATTATATTGATGCTTGTAAGGATGTTCCTAAATAATCACCACATTACTTTTATTTAGGAACATAGACAACACAAAACTTATTTTCTGAAATGTACAACTAGAGTGATTAGAATAAAGTACATTGCCTGAAGGAATAACACTTAATCCAACTAAAAATTTTAGCTATCCATAAAGATTTAATGCAAATAGATGCATGGTAATCATAACTTCCATGAGATAAAATATAGACTGTTCACATCAAAGAATGTTATATAGTATGCATGAATCTGAAATGAAAAGTATAAAATTATTTGGTTTACAGTTTCAAGATCTTAAAAAAGCCCACTATCACAAATAGCTGTTATACTTGTCACCACATGCTGTGATAAAATCAGTCACTAATTCTCTTAGTAGTGATAATGGACACAACACATGTACAGAGATGTACTTAAATCAATATATGTAGACAAGTTGACTTAGAGACTGAACAATATTATGTGGCTAGCATGATTGTGTTCAGGTTAAGCACTTGGTCAAAAAGCATGTTGCCTACAGAGATAATGAGCCATTAGGATAAACTCAATTTCAATGAATCTATTGGATCATCTGAAAAGTCATGGCAAATTTTCGCATAGAAAAATATTTGATGATGTTTCCAACAATCCAATAATACTTGAGCTTCATTGAGAGAAATATAAAGCAGGGCCTTAACAACAAGGGCTTGACAATCACCAGCAAGGGCATGAGGATCAAAATCAAATAAGACCAATGTGATGACTATGTCTGCGTGATGAGAAAGAGGTTAAAGGTGAAGACATGCCCTGAACTCACAGAGGATCTTTTATAACTCCTGCCTTGCCTGTATAATCAACAGAGAGAATCAATTCAGTCACAAAAAGGCTATCCTGTTTCTTCCTTTTCTTTCTTTCCTTTGTCTTTTTGTTTATTTATTTTTTAATCCAACCAAGCCATTTGTTTGAATTGACTTTTCTCAGAATTGACTGAGCCAGGCAATATGAAACTGATTGAATTTGTTGCTCACAAAGCAATTGCCTGACAGATTTAAACAGAAAATTGACCAAAAGCAAAGCTTGGAAAACAATCTTTCAGAACATCAGGCAACATGGTAAAAACCAGCAAACCAGTTTTCTTAATGAGAATGCCTGTGCGTGGAGAAAAGGAAACATCCAAAGGGAAAGAGTAAAGTGTGTTTGGTTCTTTTTCCCCACCGTTCAAATACCACTGCTTACGATGGTGCCCTCCAAGCTTGTCCATGATGCTGATAATGATGGCATTTCCTTTTCTTTATGGCTGGGTAATATTCCATTGGGTATATATACACCACATTTTATTTATCCATTAATCCGTCGATGGACACTTAGGTTAGTTCTATATCTTGGCTATTGTGAATAATGCTGCAATAAACATGGGAATGTGCTTATCACTTCAACATCCTGATTTCATTTCCTTTGGGCATACACCCAAAGGATTGCTGAATCACATAGTAATTCTGTTTTTAATTTTTTGAAAAACTTCCATACTGTTTTTCATAATGGCTGTACTAATTTACATTCCTACCAACAGTATAAAAGAGTTCCCCTTTCTCTACATCCTTGGCAGCATTTGTTATTTTTGCCTTTTTGAAATAGCCATTCTATCATAACTGGGGTGAGATGATACCTCATTGTGGTTTTTTTTTTCTCTTTAAATTTATTTATTTTTTACATTAATTCACTATACATCATTACAGCATACAGATGAATTTTCTATCCAAAATACACTGTGTATTGGCTCAATCAAGCACATCAACATACATGTTATCAGCAAATAATTATCCAATTCTTATGTCTTGTATACTTTGTTTTTCGTTTTGCCATCCTTGATTCCCTATCCCTCACCCTCTGCCATGTCCCACCCTCCTCCCACATTGTCTCTGGTATCCATGGTTGCTTTCTATGCCTTCCCCCACCCGATTTAATTGATTTGCTAATGAACTTAATTAGTCTAAATATATCCAATAGCTAGCACAGCTGATATATACCTATACATGAATCCAAGACTGACTTTAGGCATAAACCTCAGTGAGTAGAATGAACATATTATAAAGTAGTACCCAGCTGGGTTTATATGGCTTACTGCAGTCATCAAATATGCATTTTTTAAAAAATTTCAATATGAACAGTTTTACTATTTTTTTCCCTCCTGCAACTTTTTTTTTAATTACTTAACATTCATTCCCTGAGCATCATCACAACATACTAAATGTGGTTTCCCATCTAGAATAATCATGCATGTTATCATCAATAATATTCCATTTCTACTTTCATACATATGTATATGTATATATATATGTTTTTTACCCCATGTTTGACCCTCTGCCCTTTCCCACTCTCTTATTACACTATCTCTGCTATTTACAGTTGTTTTCTATTTCTTTTCCCCCAACATTTTGTTGATCACACAATATCATAAGTAATCTAACTACTTTCAATAGCAAGTTCAGCAGGTAATTTCAAGAAGAGCAGTTTTGAACTGGTAATGATATTTCCTTGAAACTTAAAGCCTAGAAACAGGTTAGTATTCTGTTCAAATAGTAGGTACATGCACCTATCAACAGCTCAAGACAGGAAAAAAATCCTTTAAGACCGGAAAACAAAGCTTAGAAGAAAAGCAGCAATATTCTAGTCAAGTCACAGAATTTTGTTTCATCAGTTCAGTCTCATGTACTTAATCTTTCTTCTGTTAAGGTTCAATCTTCCAGATTGAATTCTGGGATATAATATTCATCTCCAAACATTGTCCCTACAATTAAGTTGCCCATTTTCTTAGTTTATGAACTCTTATTTCTGTGTGTCTGCATTTAATTTTACTGACATAGCACTCCCTTAAGAACTTCTTGGAGATCTGGTCTGGTGCTGATAAATTCTGGTAAAAACAAAAAGGTTTTGTTTATCTGGGAATGTTCGTGTCTTTTCTTCCCAAATGAATGATAATCTTGCTGGGTACAGTATTCTTGGTTGAAATTGCTTTTTCCTTAACACGTTGAATATATTTTCCCATTCTTTCCTCGCTCGCACAGTTTCTGATGAGAGGTCTGCCGTTAGTCTGATGGGATACCCCTTGTAGGTAACTTGTTTTTCTCTTGCCAATCTTAGTATCTTGTCTTTGTCTGTGGTTTTGGTCAATCTGGCTATAATGTGTCTTGGAGAAGATCTTCTTGGGTTGATTCTATTTGGGGTCCTCTGTATTTCTTGGGACTGAATCTTTGAGTGCCTCTCCAGGTTTGGAAAGTTTTCTTGCAGGATTTCATGGAATAGATTATCAATGCCCTTGTGAGTCTCTTCGCCTTCTGGGATGCCTATTATCCGTATGTTTGGACGTTTGATGCTATCTAGTATTTCTCGTATATTAGTCTCAAATTCTTGGGCCACTTTCTCAGTCTTCGTGGTGGATTTTTCTAGGCTAGCAATTTTCTCTTCTATGTCTGAGATTCTATTTTCTGTATGATCTAGTCTGCTTTTAATACTTTCAAGGGAGATTTTGACTTCCTGCATTATAGCTTTCATCTCTAATAGTTCCATCTGATTCTTTTGTAAAGTGTGAAATTCCTCTTTTAGATCTTGCATGAATTTCCTCACCTCCTGGAACTCAACAACTTCTTTCTCCTTCCTCTTCAGCAGTTCATTGTCTCTCTTCTCTTCCATCTCTGTTAGTTTTGCCATTATGAATGTTCTGAACTCTTTATCAGACATTTCCATGAATTCCCTTGAACTGTGTGTGGATGAAGACGAGTTATCCTTTTCCCTTGGAGGAGAGGAATTTCCCATATTTCTTGTGGTCCTACAGCGATTTCTAGTCATCTGGTTGATGGTCAGTTTCTTCCCAAACTTGGAAGTTCAATCTGAGCGTTGAGGAGCATGCAGAAAAGGAAACAGAAAGAGAGAAACAACAACAACAACAGCAAAATCAAACAAGAAACAGAAAAAGAGAAGAAAAAACAAAGATAAAAACTTTTCAATAAAACTAAAAAAATTAACATTTAAAAAAAATTTCAGTAAAAAAACAAAAATTGGAAAACCGTGTGGCGCGCAAAAAGCAAAAATTTTTAAAAAAGAGAGGAGACAGAGACAGAGGTAGAGAGAGACAAAGACAGGTAGAGACAGGAGGCCTGTAAGGGGTCTTCCTACCACGTCAGTTTTGTATGCTGGAGACTGAATTATCAGTGGGAAGTCTTGATTTCTGTTTCCCCAAAATGGCTAGTTTGCAGAATCCATGTGGCTGTGTCTTCAAGAAGGCCTGTTGCCTTTGCCTCTGCTGGGTTGGGATGGGGAGAGGGAATTATTTTAACAAAATAAGGCGGTAGGAGGGGCCAGAAAGCGCAGAAAATGCTTTACCTTAAAATATTCTAAAAAGCAAAAATTAAATAAAAAAGAGGAGACAGAGACCGAGACAGAGGTAGAGAGAGACAAAGACAGGTACAGAGACAGGAGGCCTAGAAGGGCTCTTCCTACCACATGAGTTTTGTGTGCTGGAAACCAAATTATCAGTGGGAAGTCTTGATTTCTGTTCCCCCAAAATGGCTAGGTTGCAGAATCCATGTGGCTGTGGCTTCAAGAAGGCCTCTTCTCCTCATTGTGGTTTTGATTTGCATTTCCCTAATAATTAGTGATGGTAAATATTTTTTTCAAATACTTGTTGGGCATTTGTATATCTTCTTTCAAGAACTGTATATTCAGAGCATGCACCTGTTTTTTAATCTGATTATTCTAATCTGAGTTTTATTGCCATTGAGTTCCTTGTATATTCTGGTTATTAATCCCCAGTCAGACAAATAGCTTGAAAATATTTTTTCTCATTATGCAGATTATCTCTTAAGTCTCTTGATTATTTCCTCTTTTTGCAGAAGCTTTTTAGTTTGATATAATCCCCATTTGTCTATTTTAGCTATTATTGCCTGTGCCATTAAGGTCTTACTCAAAAACTCTGCCCAGACCAATGTTTTAAATTATTTCCCTTATGTTCTTGTTCATTGTTAAGAGTTTTACATCTATGTCTTCAATCCACTTTTAGTTTTTTTTTTTGTATATAGAGAGAAATAGGGATCTAGTAACACTCTTCTGTATGTAGATATCCATTTTAGTGAAATAAGTCAGGCACATAAAGATATATATTTTATGTTCTCACTCATATGTAGACACTTTAAAAAGTTAATCTTGGGACCAGCAGTTGGCGTAATGGTTATGTCACTGGACTCCCATGTAGTCAACTGTGGTTCGAGTTTCAGACCCGGTGGCTTAAACTCATGCTGGTTGCATGCGTATGTGTGCCCAAGAGCCCGAAAGGAGAATAGAGGAGAAGGGATTGCAGCCATCTCTCCCTGGGGGGTGATTTCTCACTTTCTGTCTCTCTGTCTCTCTCTGTCTTTCTGGCAAGTGCATGCACCCTATAGCAAAAACCTCTCCAAAAACAAACAGAAAGCAATCTAAAACCATGACAAGAAGAAAAACTGTACCAACCATTGCTATGTGATGTATTAACAAAAAGCAGACTCCTATCATTTAGACTATCTGTCTTAAACATTTTCTTTATTTTTATTTAATTATGATCTTTGTAAATGAAAGTCCAACTCAATGATTTTTAAAATCTTGGTGACTCATTCTTGTGTAGATAACTCTAGAGTTCTAAACAGTGAATTTTAAGAGGAAATTTTAAAGGTTAATATTTTAAACATACAGAATTTGAGGCTATTTATAACGTATGTTTTCCTCAATATCTTTTCCCTGGTTTATATGGCACCAGTTTCTGGTTCTTCATTCCTCCTTGTCTACTTCTCCTAGTTCTTCATTGAGTCCTCATCTGAGCCTACCACAGTGTGTTTCCCATCCTTAATGTTCTTTACTTCTCTTCCCTTCCCATCCTAAACATTCTATCTTGGGGCTTCAACTTGATTTTATGGATTGAACTGTTATCCATTTTCTATAAAGACTCCAAATGAAAAGAAAAAAATATTTCCAAAGACTATTTCTTACATTAAAAATCCTAGTTTCAAGAGAAAATGAAAATGAAATATATCCCCATTATGGCAGTATACAATATGGAATCTACAATTTTCAAATTCATATTTATACTTATATTTGTCTGGAAAACATGCTGTTTACCTTTTGATTCTGCTCTATGTGAGTTCAGAGAGAACAGAGAACATATAAATTCTCTCTGGCATGATGAATGAACTGTCACAATCCAGTGTAGTTACTCTCAGAGGTGTAGCCTAGTAGAACCACACAGTAATGCCATTTTTAAAATTCTTTTTAAAATCTTAATTTAATTTAATTTAATTTAATTTGACCAGAAAGGGACAGAGAAAGAGAGAAAATGTGAAAAAGCAAGCTGCCAGGTCCGGGACTCGAACCACAGTTAGCCATGTGGGAATCCACCACCCTTAACCATCAGACCACCTCCTGGCCCCATCATTTGTTTTTGTTATAGGACATGTGTGCTCACCAGAGAAACAGAAGGTCAGAGAGAGAGTGAGAGAGAGGGAAAGCAAGAAATCAACCTCCTCCCCACATAGGATGGCCCCATGATCCCTTCTCCTCCAGTCTCTTTTCAGGATTTTGGGCACAGATCCACATGCACCCAGTGTGGTTTTCAAGCTGTCAGGTCTGGGACTTGAACTATGCAGTCAGCTATGAGGTATCCAGCACTTTAACCTCCATGCTACCTGCTGGCCCCACTGTTTGGTTTTTATTTGGATAATACTACTTTGTAATTTTTTAAACACTGAACATGTTTTTAATCCTCAAACCTAAAGATCCACACTTAAAATAGTAAAATTTATAAATATTTTACAAAATATCATGTAAACATGTAAATGTATAAAAAGAAAGCTCAGTGGATGAAATTGGAAGGTCTAGACTTTTACAGTCTTCTCACACAAGTGGCCTAGATGGCGGTTTGCTACCTGAGTCTCAGCAATTCATGGGGTGGGATCCTCTTAGACCTGCCCACCTTCACTACCCTGCGTGATCCCTGTTAAAAACCTAGCTCTACTTCTCCTACAAGTATGAAGTTCCTGAATTTCAACTGGAGAGAGAAATCCTGGTACTTATTGGCTGCCTACACCAGGATCCTAGGAACACAAGAGTCTGAGGCTTAGCTCTTGCTTCTGGATCTACCTCTCACATACCTCACCTTCTGGATGGAATTTAATCAGCTTCACCCACATGCTTTACTCCAAGTTAGTTATCTGTAGATATTAGAGACTAGAATAAAGGAGAGGGCAGGAGAAAGTGAGAGGAGGAATGAGGTGGGAAGAGGTAAGATGAGAACAGAGAGGACAGAGAAGAAAAAGGTATGAGAAGGATGTAGGAGAGAGAAAAAGAAAGGAGGAATTTGAAAGCAACTAAACCCGAATTTCTTCAAATAATTCTGTTGTTTGCTTGATAACTTCAAGCATTTTTAAAAATAACTTTCTTATTTGATTAGCTATTTCATTTGTATTTTTGCGTGTTGGTTGATTATTTTATTTCATTTTTAATTTTAAGAGTTGATGTCTTTTCTGGAGCTAAGCAGTGGTACAGCAGTAACACACCTGAACTTTCATGGGTAGGTCCTGAGATGGAGTCCTGGGACCTTCCTATGAATGCTGCGAACTCATCTGTACCCATGTCCCAGGCTGGCTGAGACAGGGGTGGATAGTGCTGTGAAATTTATTGAGGGTGTCTCTCTCTTTCTCTATCTGTCTCTCACTAATGGAAGAAATAAACATACAAACTTAAAAAAAAGAGTTTTTTATTTGATTTTGTTGTAAGGACCGTAGGAAGTATTTCCTGACCTCACATCTAATGAGAAGTCCTCATCTGTGCTCCACTGGTGCATGACCTGAACTATCTCACAGCAATTATGGCTCGCTCTCCTTTGTTTATCAGTTTTTGCCATGCCCATTGCCAATTTAAACCACCAGGAGAGCAGGGAATGGTGCACTTTTGTGAGTGTGCAGCTGTTTTTGTTTTAGATTGTTTTCTATGTCATATATGCATAAAAAAATAATCTTTTCTAGGATATAGAACTCTGCCCATGAAAATTTCTTTATGCACAATGTGTCAAAAACAGGAGAAAGTACAAATATCCAAGGCTGTGTTCATTATCATATAGGAGCAATTCTACTTCTTGTGAACATGGGGTGTAATTCTGGCTCAATAAAAGGTGTGCTCAAATTATATCTCTTTGGTCCTCCTTTTGAAATACTCTATAATTGATAACATATTTGGTTAGCCATTCTACTAGGTAGAAATGACTTTAAAACTGCAGGATTTTAAAAGAAGAGTTAGCAGAACATCTGGATAGCTGTGAAAACTGTGATTTGGGCTGAATTTCTAACTGTAGGTTGTCTTTGCTTTGTTAGATGGTGTCTTTTCCCATATGGTCACACTCGCATCCAACTTCTACCAAACCTGAATATCAAGGAATTTTACCCACAGCCGTCTTACTTGGGCTCCACGGAACCTAGAATTCTGAACACCAATCTTTCCTGCTTTTCTCCAGCCTGTTCTTGAGACTTGGCATTCATTTACTAGTTTCTTCTGCTATAAGATTTTAATCCATATATAACTTTGCTTTCTCTGTAGTTTAGGGTCACTTTTGAATTTGTCCTTCTGTGCATTCATTTATTCATCTGTCTGATAAAGACTAATGAGTCGCCTTGGCACCACTACAGATAAAAAATAAATGAATAAGTAATGGTTTCTTCTTTCAAGAAATTCACTTTGGGGAAATAGTCAAATAAACAGCCCATTGCAGTATAGAATCAAAAACATTATTTATTTATTCACATGGTTTCTGAGCTCCTACTCTGTTACAGACACTGTTCAAAGTTTTTAATAGATTGTCACATAGAAAGGGCATTTATTTGGGGGTAGGGAAGATCTTCCAGTAGAAGTGATCCCCAACCTTGAACCTGAATGACGAGGAAGTTCTAACCAGGGAAGTTGGGGGCAAGGGAGCCAGGAGGGATGGTCAAGCTCAAAACAGAGCGCATAGTACCTGAAAAATTTTAGAAGCAAGGAAGATCTGCTGGCGACAAAGTAGAACCTGAGCTCAAGGCCTGTCATTAGCATTTATCCACTGAATGTTGGATGAAGGAGTAAAAAGCAATGAAACTGGAGAGACAAGTAGGAATTAAATCTTAAGAAGTCCCATACGTCCCGTTAAGGAATTTGGACTTCATCTCGACAGTATGGAGGTCCATTGAAAAGAACATAGTAACATGGATGGACCTGGGAGTAGGGGTAAGAGGTATGATCAAGTTTGTATTTAAATTTCTTACTTTTTTTACTGTCAAGAATAATATAAGTAAGAGAGGAGGCATGGAACCCAGAAATGAATGAGATTGTATCTGTAATCTAGACTTTAGTAACTACAAACGTGTTTCTAGACCAAGAGCATCATCTGAATTACACAGGAACTTGTGAGAAATGTAGAATCTCAGGCCACACATTGATCTGAGTCAGATTCTATGTATTAATAAGCTCATCCAGTGATTCAAATTTACTTTAAAGTTTTACATGCAGTGATCTATACTTCGTTATGTTAATGGTAGCAGGGATTAAAAATAGGAAGATTTGAGAGAGAGTTTGCTGGAATACTTGGCCAGACTTTGTGAGTTGATGGACAAGAAGAAGATAGTCAAGCAGATGACATATCTCTAAGTGAAGAAAAAGGGTAAGAGAGTGAGCTGGTACTGATCTCTTAGGCCCATATTTTTTGACTCTATTTTAATCTCTTCATAGAAATAATAAAATTGTTATGTAGTTAATCTTTACTCTAGAAACTATTGTCCAGGGAATGTTTAGAATTGTAACATAAGTATCATGAAACCAAAGAATGTCTGCTTAATAGAATAGCATTTATTATTATTATTTTTTTTGGTTACACCTACCTCAAAACTTCTCTTTTCCTGGAAACATACCAGTTGTCTTGGTTCATTTTAGCATGAGATAAGCAGATTACAGAGAGAGAGAAAAAAAAATGGAGATGGCAAAAAAAAAAGGAAGAAATCAGAGAGAGAGACCAACCGAAGGCTTTCCAAAGTCATAGCTACAGCTGCCATTTTTTTAGAGAATGTTGGGAAAAAAGTGAACTTCTGTACACATAAAGCTGACAAAAATTATAAACATGAAAAAAATCCTATTGGGAACCAGCAGTTAACGTAATGGCTATGTCGCTGGACTCCCACGGGTCGACCGCGGTTCGTGTCCCAGACCTGGTGGTTTAAAACTCACGCCGGGCTCGTGTGTGGGCATGCCCAAGATCCTGAGAGGAGAATGGAGGAGAAGGGATTGCGGCGTGACCATCCCCCCTGGGGGGTGATTTCTCGCTTTCTGTCTCTATGTCTCTCTCTGTCTGTCTGGCGAGCTTACGCGCCCTATAGCGAAAAAACCTCTCCAAAAAAAAAAAAAAATCCTATTGAAAATTGAAGGAAATTGATAAGATACCTAATGGTTTTGAATTCCTGCTATATGCCAGTTGCTGCCTAGTGTCTTTACATATTTAATCTCATTTAATTCTTTTAACAAAATTGTAGGCTAGAAATTCCCTTCTCTCAACAGTTAAGAAGCTTCAGTATCACACATGTGATTGTATTTACCCAAGGGTGATTAGCCACCTGGAACTGCTACCCAAATTTCAAACCAGGCTGTCCAACCTTTTCCTACCATATTATATTGCCTTTTAAAACAGATATCCCTTTGCATTCAACAAAAAAATCTTCACAAAGAATTACATTTCAACACAGGCAAGTGGGACATGGACACCATGTGCAAACACATACATCCAGCCCAGGAAAAGAAGAGGATACAGACAGACATGACAAAGTCAGAAACATCCATCTCAGCCAGAAGACTATGAATTTCATCAGTTCCTGTGGAAGCAAAGATTAGAAAAGCTATTTCCAGTAGTTGGCCCCATAGTCTTGTGGCTAAAGGAACCAGTTCCCACATGGCCAACTTCATGTTTCAAATCCTGGCTCTACTATCTTGAAAAACACTCTGGGTATCTGTGTGTGCTTGCCCCAGATCCCAACATGAAGAAGAAGTGGAAAGGGATTGCAGTATGACTAGTCCCTATGGGGGCGGGGAGCGGGCGAAGGAGTATCTCTCTCTCTCTCTCTGTCCTTTGGTGATTACACATGCCCTTTAGCCATTTTTTTAAAAGAAAATAAAAGTTAATACTAAATCCATAACACCTATAATTTTAATTTTTACATGTGGTTGTATTTCATTAATTTTTGTCACTATCATTCAGTCTTGTACATTCAGTTAGTCTAAACATTTCTTTTTGTTGTATTTCTAATATCTCAACAAGGCCTTTAATTTAATTAAAGCAGATGAACACAACCGACAAATGTAGTCAGGAATTTGGAATTAGAAGCAGAACGATGCACTTTTTTATATCTTTATTAAAGATTTTTTACACGTCATATATTTAATGGAAAGTAACTAAAAGGTTATGTAAACAGTCCAGTCAATAAAATTTTACCTTTCAGGTCATATATTTTTTTCTTCAAGATTTGTACATATTTTTGTGATACTCTCAAAAGTTGATCTTGAGTTCAGTTTGACTCCTCAGTAGATCTTCAAGGAAAAGCACTAGAGAATACAGATGAGCTTTTCTTAGTTCTCTAGTTACATTTCATTCCGACTCTTCCTAATTTTATAGTTGCTTAATAAGCATTGGGACTTTTGAAAGCTTCCTGGTTGATTCAAATGGTAGCCAAGATTGAGAACTAGTGCACTAAAGAATTTTGAGTAGAAGAGTGATTTTGTCAGGGATGACTTGACACTCTCTGGGAACCAGTAAGTAGTTTACAGCAGTTCTATTTTCATTTGTTTATTTTTTTTCTACAAAGCTAGACTCCTGTAGACCCTATGGTTATTTGAATGAAATGCCATGGGGGTCAATAACTCAGTATTCATTAAAATGAAGGCTTTTTGGGACCAGCAGTTAGCGTAATGGTTATGTCACTGAACTCCCACGTAGTCGACCGTGGTTCGTGTCCCAGACCCGGTGGCTTAAACTCACGCCGGGCACGTGTGTGTGCATGCCCAAGATCCCGAGAGGAGAATGGAGGAGAAGGGATTGCGGCATGGCCATCCCCCCTGGGGGGTGATTTCCTACTTTCTGTCTCTCTGTCTTTCTCTGTCTATCTGGCAAGTGCACGCACCCTATAGCAAAAACTTCTCCAAAAAAAAAAAAAAAAAAAAAAAAAAAAAAGATGGCTTTTCCTTTTTTATCATTTGGTAATGTAGTTTAAATCCAATCTTTAAGAATAAAACCCACCAGTGTGTTAAGTTTCTTCAGAAGGCAGGACCTCTGAGCAATTGATTCAGTCACCAGAATCAGGCACATGTGCCTCAGTCCTGAAAATGAAGTTCTTATTCAGCAACTTTATACCACCCCTTATATCTGCTCATTGCAGGAAGATGGGAAGGGTTTTCAGATCTTACAATATTCTCAGCCATTTTTTTAAAGGTCAAGAAAATTTCCACTTTCCCCCACTATATTAACCAGCATTCTTCAGAGAAATGTTTATTGGGAGGAATTGGCTCATGTGATTATGAAGGCTGAGAAGTCCCAATATCTGCTATCTGCAAACTGGAGATCCGGAAAAGACAGTGCTATAATTTGATCCAGTCCAGGGACCAAAGAGGAGATGTTCCAGTTCAAGCAGTGAGGCAGGAAACAGAAGGGGCTCATTTTCCTTCCTCTGCCTTTTGCTCTATTCAGGCTGTCAACAGATTGGATGATGACCACCCACACTGGGGAGGACCACACGTTACTGATCCCACTGACTCGAATGTCAATCTGTCCAGGAAAACGTTCATAGACACACTCAGAACTAATGCTTGATCTGGATGCCCCAGGCCCAGTCAAGCTACATGTAATATTAACCGTCACATCCACCTACCCGCCTTCCTGTCTAGACCCACAGTATAAGGACAACAGGTAACTATTTGTTTAAAAGTACCCATGCAGAAATACCTAGTGATATAAAATGAATATATGCTTGAAAATTAGGGATTTTATACATGGAAACTTCAAATACTGAATTAAAAAACCATCAATGTCATATTGGGTCATCCTAATTTTCTCTATCTCAGTGATGTGAAGTAATTATTTCATATCTTATAAGTAAACACCAACTTGCACTAAATAGACTTTCAATATCATTGTATTATATCTATTACTGAACAAGTCTACAAGAAAAGAAAAGTCCTTATCCTCATTTTACAGATGAGGAAAATTGCCATTTATAGGGATTGAAACTTGGCCAATGTCACAGAGCTAGTAGGTGGTAGGATGAAATTTAAGTACAGCTTTTCTGATTTTAAGCTTAATGTTCTTTCAGTGTAACACATTTTATGGTTTAGGGGAGTTGGAACATAATTTATTATCATTATAGCAATCTCAGAAATTTAAGGATACAACTATTCCTATTTCCTTTAACTTATATATGTTTTATATTAAATGTTTGTTAATTTTCATATCCATTTTCAACACAATTACTTTCTAAATTAATGATAAAAATAAATTTACTGTGTGCTTTGCAACTTCTTTTTATTTGACCATATTTATGTCTTTCTTAAACTTAAAAAGACAGGTTTTATTTATTATAACACTGAATTTTTTAAGGGGGAGAGTCCATTTCTGTTATGTGACAATAACTCTGGGGATACAGTGATGAGTAACACTGCAAGGCTTTTCCAAAATGACCTCTTTTTCTGGAGATAAAAATGAAAAGTGCATGAAGCAATTTAGGTAAGGCTATTGCATGGTGTATACCGTAGGGACGATAAGGTTTTCTGGTAAATATTCATCCTATTGTGCCCGTTTCTTGGCCTTCTTGGTTATTCAATTGTATGCCTCCAGTAAGTCACTTTCAATGCATTTTAGATTATTTTATTATAAGTATTAATAGATCAATCATACCTTCTTATAAATCATGATTTAGAAATCCTGTAAGTTTAATTTTTATTTACTCCTTAATGGATAATCATATATTTGACCATATTAAAATTATTTTGTCACTTTACTTACTGAGACAGCCTTGTGATACCCAGCCACCCAAACTCAGGATAACCTCTTGTCCTGTAAGTTACTACAGTGTGACTATCAGCTCAACTTATTTTAAACTGAATTTAAGTTACCATTTTTTTTAATTTACCTCTTGATGTAGATACCTGTTGTTCTTTCCAACCTGATCTTAAGCTTATTGTAAAGGACCATGTCTTGACCTTTTTTTCTTTTTCCTATCCTCTGTTAATGCCCAATACACAATCATCACCCAATAAAAGCTTATTGGTGTTAATAATACATAATCCCTTGAGAATCACTTAAATGTTATTGATTGCATGTTATTTGAGAGATATATGATATATATATATGTATATAGATATATATATACATATATATAGATATATATATACATATATATGTATATATGTATATGTATATATGTGAATGTATGTATGTGTGTATATATACACACACACATACATGTCTATATATAGTTTACATATATTTATATATAAAACTCCCATTAGGCAAGAGCACCATTTCTTCATTTATAAGGAAGCCGGCCTTGCAGCCCTAAACACCAGCTAACAAATGGTCAAAAGTTAAATCTATTGGGACCAGCAGTTAGCGTAATGGCTATGTCGCTGGACTCCCACGAAGTCGACCGCAGTTCAAGTCCCGGACCCGGTGGCTTAAACTCACGCCGGGCGCATGTGCGTGCGTGCCCAAGATCCCGAGAGGAGAATGGAGGAGAAGGGATTGCGGCGTGGCCATCCCCTTTGGGGGGTGATTTCTCGCTTTCTATCTCTCTCTGTCTGTTTGGCGAGCGCACGCGCCCTATAGCAAAAACCTCTCAAAAAAAAAAAAAACGAAAAAAGTTAAATCTATTAAACATATGCTCTGGAAATGAAATTTTTAGTCATTGTCAAAGTGATCAATAAAAATTAGCTAATAGATAACAGAATTTTGCATATATTTTTAATCCTGGAGGCATTAAGTATCACCAAGATTCTTTTTATTTATTTATTTATTTTATTTATTTATTTTTTTTGGAGAGATTTTCGCTATAGGGCGCGTGCGCTCACCAGACAGACAGAGAGAGACATAGAGACAGAAAGCGAGAAATCACCCCCAGGGGGGATGGTCACACCACAATCCCTTCTCCATTCTCCTCTCGGGATCTTGGGCACGCATGCACACGCGCCCGGCGTGAGTTTTAAGCAACTGGGTCCGGGACGCGAACCGCGGTCGACTACGTGGGAGTCCAGCGACATAGCCATTACGCTAACTGCTGGTTCCCTTTATTTTTATTTTTTTATAGAGGTTTTTGCTATAGGGTGCATGCACTTGCTGGAAAGACTGACAGAGATAGAGAGACAGAGAGAGACAGAAAGCGAGAAATCACCCCCCTGGGGGGAAGGCCACACCGTAATCCCTTCTCCTCCATTCTCCTCTCAGGATCTTGAGCACACACGCACACGCGCCCAGTATGAGTTTAAGCCACCGGGTACGGGACTCCAACCGCGGTTGAATGCATGGGAGTCCAGCAACATAGCCATTATGCTAACTGCTGGTCCTGAGATTCTTAACTAAATATCTGCTACTGTGTGAGTTAAAGGAAAAGATAAAAATAGACTTATATTGGGACCAGCAGGTGGTGTGGTGGTTAAGGCGCTGGACACTCCCACATGGCCAACCAGGGTTCAAGTCCTGAATCTGGTGGCTTGCTTTCTCACTTCCTCTCTCTCTCACTCTCACCCTCTGTCTCTCTCTCTGGTCAAACTAAAAAAAATAAAATGAATGAATAAATAAAATAAAATAAATAATTATAAAAAAATAGACTTATATTTTAACAGTTTATACTTACAGAATATTTTACATTTATGTATTTAATGTTTACAACAACCTTTTGGAGTAGATAATATTAATGCCATTTTATTATTTTTTATGCCAGTGGACATGTGCCTACACCAGAGAGAGAGAAAGTAAACTCTCTTCAGTGGGGCCCAGTCACAGCACAGTCCTTTTCCCTGTCTCTGCACAAGGCTTAACCACAGCACTATGGGGCAGCCCATATTATTGCCATTTTATAGATGCAGAAACAGGGCACAGAAAATTTATGTATTGTGCTCTAGGTTACATAGTTAAAGTCAGCAGTGCAGTGCATCGGGTAGATGAAACAGGATCCCACACAGCCTAGTGAAGTTCAAGTCCTGGCCCAGCAGCTTGAGAAACATGCTAGGCATGCCTGCCCAGTATCCCAACAGGATGGAGTTGTAGGAAAGGGAACTGTGGCGTGACTACTGCTTTTTCTCTCTGTCTCCTTCTCTGTCTTTCTCTGCCCCCTTCTCTTTCTCACGCAGGTGTCCTCTGACATTTAAAAAATATACACGGCTAATAAAGGAGAAGGCTGAGATTTGAAGCTAGTCAGCCTGACTCCAGAGTT
The DNA here is from genome assembly GCA_026018925.1 of Tupaia tana. Lineage (NCBI taxonomy): Eukaryota > Metazoa > Chordata > Mammalia > Scandentia > Tupaiidae > Tupaia > Tupaia tana. The sequence continues at coordinate 36,029,983 of JAKSZU010000003.1, forward strand.
GTGCTCATAACCACAACACGTACTGTTGCCTTTGGAGAAATAAAATAAGTGGCAGTAGTCCCATCCTCAAGAAATTCATGATGTAATTAGGGTAAAACTAACATGCCATGAAATATGTTGGTTTCTTATACATAACGACTGGGTAGATATGAACTGGTACAATTTATTGTAATTAAAGAAATTTGAGTAGTTGGTACCTTTTCCAATTAGGAACGAACACATGAGAGCTGAAAAAGCTAATGCATGGAAATGCATCACACCAGCTCAAGGTCAGTCTGTGATACTCTGTTACTTTCCCATCTTTAACTTATTTTCCATCAGTGCAAAAGCAGAAATCCGAACCCTGGCAGAGGTGAAGAGGGCCTTTCATCTTCCCAGGCAGGGGAGACCACTTGGGAAGGCAGGTTGATGAGAGCTGCGGGGGAGCTGAGCCATTTTAAAAACACATGAAAGTAAGAGCTTAAGAGAGAATTTTTATGAGGAGGCAAAGTCGAGGGTGTGCGCTTATGCACGCATGCAGGAAACGTGGGTTAAAACTGATCAGTGATTAAATTTCCTTAGACCTTTAAAATGTAAATGACTTGAAAAATGTCATATATTTGAAAAGTAAACATTCTCATTTAAGGTAGATACAACATGGCACTCCATTTTAGAGAATATTTGAGGTTGCATGAAATTTACCAGGACTCCAGGATGAATAATCAGATAATAATATTGCCTGCTAGGGATAGGGGAAATTTTCCATTGACTTCTCATCCCTACCTTTTTATCCTTCAGAAAATGGTGGGGCAATTAGATTTTTCCATTTTTAACCTTTGTGCAAAAAATGACACAAACACTTCAGTGTAAATTGGGAAAACGATGTCACAGGCTTCAGGTTTTCAAAGCAGTAAATTTCCAACTCGCTGCTCTAGTTTTTGGAGATTGAAGTCAGGCACACACATTTTCAATGACACCCATATTTTCTTTGTCCTTCTGGTCTTGCTGCTGCAGTTTTCTCTCACTAACACATGCTGCCAGCCAAGTTCTTCAATGTGAATAGTGACTACTTCGTCTCGCTCTCTGGGACCCTCTAATTACAAGGCTAAGTTTGAAGATTTCAACTTATTTTGGCACACAGGGTGGTGACTCAAGATTTAATTCTCTCTTCAGGCTATCTAATTAATAAAACTCTCTAATTTTTGTCAGGATACATTCAGCAGGGGTTTAAATAACTAGTTCTCAAAGAGCTCTATTTTGCTATTGTCAAAAACTGTTCTTTAAATCTGCTAAAAATATCCAGAATACAGTAGAGGGAATGCACAGTTTCCTCCCCTTGTGTGAAATGGTGAATTCTTTTTGCATCTGGCTGTTTTAAATATATGTCAAGAGGAGAGGGAGGAAGGAGGAGGGGAATTCTTGGCACCAAAATATGGGATTCAAGCAAATAAAGATTTCTCTATCTAAAGGGGTTGGTAAAAGAGTTTAAAATGTTTAGGCTTGTCCTTTCTTTCTCTTCTGTACTTTAAATCTGGGTATTCTATCCAAACAAATTAATATCACTATAAAATCAGTCTAGTAGAGTTACATTCTTCTTCCAAGAAGTAAGTTAGGGAATTTTTCCTATGATTTTGCTTTAATTAAATTCTACCACAATCAGCAGTCAAAGATAGGAAATTCAATCAATCAGTGTCAATAAATAAATTCTACATGAAGGTCAAAGAATATGCCATTTTTTAAAAAGTATCTGCACAGTGGGACCAGCAGTTAGCATAATGGCTATGTCGCTGGACTCCCACGTAGTTGACCACGGTTCGAGTCCCGGACCCTCCGGCTTAAACTCACTCCAGGTGCATGTGCGTGTGTACCCAAGATCCCAAGAGGAGAATGGAGGAGAAGGGATTGCAATGTGGCCATCTCCCCTGGGGTGTGATTTCTCGCTTTCTGTCTCTCTCTGTCTTTCTTTTGAGCACACGTGCCCTATAGGAAAAAAAACGTATCTGCACAATGAAAAGATTCCCGAATCTTTATGTTAGTTATGATCCACTTACAAAAATGATGTTCTCTGTGCAAGCAGAATGAACAGCATTTTGTCTCTGGTTCAATCCTGCATTTTTCTAAAATTCATCTGAGGAAAAGAATTCATTAATTAATTTAGTGTATACTTATTGAGTATTTTACATGTACCAGATAGTAAAGCTTGACTCATAAATTGTTAAATTTTATTCTATAAAAAAATATTTGTTTATTCAATGAGTATCTGCTGAGCATCTTCCACGTAACAAGTAACATACAGAGTTCTAGATGCTGAGAAATAGTAGAGACTGTAACAGATAAAAATCTCTTCCTTTATAGACTATCCATTATAGTGGGGGAGATAAGTAAGCAAACCATCCTTTATATTAGATAGTGGCAAGTACTAAGGAGAAAAATAAAATAGGGGTTGAGTAATATGAAGTGTACTGGGGAATTACAAGTTTAGACAGGGTAGGCAGCAAAAATTTAGTTGAGAAGCTGACATTTGCATAAAACTGGAAAGCAGTGAGGGACTGCTATATTAGAAAGGTTCTTTTAAGTTGGGCAAGCTGGGCAGATTTTAACAAATCAAGTAAACCAGTGTTATTGGAGCAGAGTGAGCAAGAGTATGAAGAACCAGTTAAGTCAGAGACCTACCGGAGGCCTGGTTATGTAGGTTTTTGTACATCATTGTATAAACTTTGTCTTTTCTCAGAGTAAGATAAGATTTTTGAGCAGATGGAAGTTTAGAGCACAGGAACAATATGATCTAACAGTTTTTAACAGGAGTGTCCTGGCAGCTGTTTTGAGAATAAGGTAAAGGTGGGACAAAAGCAGAAACAGGGATCAGATTAGAAATTGCTGCAGTCATCCAGGTGAAAGGTGATGGTACCTGGACCACAATGATAGCAGGGGAGATGGTAAGATGTGGCCATTTCTAGATAAATTGTGAAGTTATACATGACAGACTCTATTGATGACTAGAAGTGGTGAGAGAAAGGAAAAGTTAAGAAAGGCCACAACAACTAGAAGGAAAGGATTACCATTTACTGATATGGGAAGGACTGGAAGAGGAATGAATTGGAGAGTAATTGCCAGTAGCACAGTTTTAGAAATGTTAGTTGAAAAGATTCCCATAAGACATCTGAGTGAGATACCAAGTCTGGAATTGAGGGGAGAATGCCAGAGAGTATATGTATGTGTGATATTTGATAGTATTCAATATATGATGGTACATAAAATCGTAAGATTGAATGGCATATCTAAGGAAGTGTGTATGGCTGGAAAAGAGAAGTCCAAGGGTTGTGTCCTGGGTCATATCAGTACAGGGAGACAAAGAGACACCAGAGAAATAAGCCAAAATGGAGTGACAGCAGAGATAGTGGGAGAGTCAGGCAAGTGTAGTGGGTTAACTCAGCTACTCTGTGCAGATGCCAAGACAGAATTAAAGATGCAAGTATTTTGTTAGAGGAAACTCCTGTAAGAGAAAATAGATAAGGGAGCCTCACAAGGTTGAGACAGCTGATCACAAAAGAAGACAAAGGGAAAGGTTGCATGGATGCAGTTGAAAAAAGCTTCAGCAAGTCCACTGGAAAGTCCTACAGCCAAAGCTATCTGTATTAGTACTATGTCTCTTAGGAAGGAGTCTGCCTCAATATTCCTGCCACATGCCACCCCTAGAAAGCTTGATCTTAATGCATCCACAAGGATGGATTTTAGAGGCAGCAGTTGAGGTCTTCATCAATTAAACTCCGTCTAGTTGGAAGCATGTTTTCAAATCTGCAAAATGTGGTGACCCAATTATTTATTGCTGTGGTAAACATAATTCAAAACTTTATATCTCAAGCCAGCATTTTATTATTATATTGGATGATTTGACTAAACTGAGGTAGGTGGTTATTGCTTAATGCCTGTCACCCAGTTGTAGTCAGATCTTGGCTGGATCTGGAATCCTCTGACTCCAAATCTTGACTGGGCTGAAAGATTAAAATAGGTCTAAATTCACATATCTGGCACCTGAATGCTTTTCCATGTGGCCTCCTAAACTTCTCACAGGGCAGCTCAAGTTTCCAGGAGGCAGGAAACAGGATCTTACAGTCCTCTTAAAGGCTATATCTACAACCTTAAGTGGTATTTTCACCATATTCTATGACTGGACATAAAGAAAAGTCAGCCCAGGCTCAATGGAGTGGCACCATTTCTCAACTGGTGGGGATGGTATGCAAGTCCATGGAAAGCTATCTTTGGACATAAGCTACCTCAAAGTGAAGAAAATGTCTGAAGAAAGGAAAGAAAAATAAGCTATGTCAAATGCTACTGAGGTGATTAAAAAGAAGCAGAAATGTACTTTGCAATGTAACCTTATTAAGAAAGTATTCCTAAAAATGGTATAGGTAAAAGTATGACTGAAGTGGTTTGAAAAAAATGGGGAAAAAGCTGAGGCTAGATAGTCTGGGAGTTTTGGTGTAAAAAGAATGAGAAAAATGATACACATTTAGAAGCAGAAGAAGAGGTCCAGAGAGGGCTATTTTAAACTGCAAGTAATGGCATCATATGCATGTACATAGTAATGATCCAGTAGGGAGGCAAAAATAAATGATAAAGAAGAAAAAGAAAAATTGCTACATAGTTTTATTAAGCAGGCAAAGAAGATAGAAACAAAGCACAAGTAGAAGGTTTGGCCTTAGGTACAAGACTAGCTATGAGCAGAGATGCTTATAGTTGGAAAGATGTAGTTGGATTGCTAGAGGATTTCTTTTCTGTTTACATAGATTTTCTCTGTAAAATAGGAAGAAAGATGATTCATTGTGAATAAAGATGGAGAGAAGGTGCTGAAGTTTTGCAAAGAAAGGAAGTCATCCAAAATAATAGGAGAAGGAATCATTTAGAGGCTTGAATGATGGCAAAGCAATCTTAGGAGCTCTGTGAGGTTCCAGAATTTAGAGAGACCATAGTTTGCATAGGTCTATACTATATTCATGTGTATCAGCAGCACAGTGCAGGCATGGACTAACTGTAGATATAAATTTAACCAGGCTTGTAGGTTAGCTAAAAAAGTAAGATAACACTGGAATGAAACAAGAGAATTACACATGATTCTCCATGTAAGAGGGTGATTATAATAATTGATCACTGAGTTTGAGATGTTGACTTTAATCACTAAATGGGTGTCTATTGCTAAATGCTATACTTTTGTGTTTGTGACTTTAAATTTTGCCAGTTTGTTTTATTTCTTCCTTCATTCAGTAAATTAAAACTTCCCAATATTTGAATGGGTTTTCCCAGAAAGAAGTGAGCTACTTAACTTTGAAAGTGTCCAATACAGAGACTGAGCAGCTTTGTTTGAGATAATCAAAAGAACTGATACTTCAGAAAAATGTTGGACTAGAACAATTTTAGAGATTTCCTATGGTTCAGCTCTGATATTCTTTGATTCTAAGGAGTCCTTGTGCAACTGTTATATGCAGTTCTCTAGAAGATGTGCTAAGATAAGGGACTTAAAAAGATATATTTGATTTACTCTCTGGCCCCAAGATGGTATAATTCAGTATTTTTAAATGTTAGTTTAGATTATAGATATTTATTTAATAGTTGATGAAGTTGATTACTGATTTGGGTTGGACTTATGCTCATAAACAGCTACCCTAGTGGTTGAACCCATGTTCATCCCGGCCTTACCACATGATCAGTAACCTCCAGGATTGAGCAATTTTGCCTCACAGAAACCTAGACTTGGATGGGGGCGGGGGGAACTGGCTAGTTTTACTTTAGTAATATAGCAAATAAATAAATAAAGGTGTATTCAAAGGATTTGTTCATGCAGAGTCATTGGTAAATTTAGGGTACCCAGGACCCCTGCCAATGGTGCAGCAGTAAAACGTAATGCCCTGTGAAGCTGAACCATGTGGGAGTGTCTCAGAGTTATGTCCACAGACCTCGCTGAGCACACTGGATGCACAAGTACCAAGGGTCCAGGGCTGGTTGAGCCTGAAGGTGGATTGTGACATCAAAATCCTCTTGGGAGTGCTGTCTCTCTTGCTCATGTAAGAAAGAAACTCTGAAAACAAATTTGGGGCACATTTGATGACCCCAAAAAGGAAAGAACAGCTTCTTTTTTGCTGCAGTATAAACAAGATCATAGGCATCTTCATGTGAAAGAAAATGTTAGCTGTATCTAGGCCATGTCTATATTCAGCCCCTGCATTGAACTGGGGCACAGCTGATGTATTCATTTCAGACAGTACCAATTGCTGCAGATGGACTTTGCATTTATCAATTGGCATATTCATTAACTTGGCAGGAATGATTGGTTTAATTGTGCCACATTCTGGTTGTTTGATGTATAGAGACCTGGTGTTATGCTGGATGCTTTGTACCTTCAGGCAGAAAACATCATCAATGTAGAGGTTTATTTTTCTTGACATTTGTATCATCTGGAAGACACCAATTTGGAATTAAATACAGTGTATGTTTGTAGAGCCAGGAGGCCATGGGAAGGGCTTCTTCTACTACAACTAGGTTCTGTAATTACAAGTACTACACTAACAGACGTCAGTTTGGAATTATGCTCCTTCCATAGACAAGAAGAACTAACAATGAAAAAAGTTATTCTGAAGTTACTGGAGTGTTCCACTTTAATAAAATCTAGTCCAAATGTATGAGAAATATACATTACAAGAAAGATATTCATATTGTTAAAACTCACATTATATAAATATTTGACTCGGAGTCCTATAAATATTCAATTATAGCTGCTGTTAACTGCCCAATTTATGGAAAAAAATAGATTTTATATTATCACATGAGTTGCAAGGTGTTGAATGTCACTTTTACTACTTGTAATTGAAACTTTAAAAAAATGTGAGATGTTGTGGGTCAAACTGCATGCTGCAAAGCTCATTCTATTGTATTAAAAATATCATGATGTATCAGAGGATCAGATAAAGCCAGATCCATGGTTCAGGCAAGCAGATGAATAGGTAGGCAGGTGGGTATGTGGGTGAGCCCAATGATGAAGAGGTGGGTTGGCAATCTGGCAGGCTGTGCCATTCATGTTTAGGGTAGGATTGGTAGACAGGGTCCAGTTAAAAGCAGGATGGATTGGCACCCAGAGAAGCATTAGAAAATATGGCTGACAGATTTCAATGTTAAGACAGAGGCTATTTGCTTTATGTTTTCTCTGTGTGGGCAAATCACCTGCTATGTGTGGGCAGTCCCATCCCACAGGGTTACAATGAGCCAGAAAACATCAGGAGCTCAAGTGAATTACCCATGATTAGAGATGCTAAAATTATCCCAGAATACCCTTATCACCAAGAAGAAGTAGGCCTTTAGCAAAACTTTCTATGTCTCTGGGAGTTGATAATAGCAGAAATAACTACCTTATCTACCAAGGACTTCAGCCATGCACCAGATGTCAGGAACCTCCAGTGTGTGACAGGTGCCATTGGGCACTACAGAGAGTACATGGCTAAAGAGGCCAGATAGTCTTCCTTGATGTTACAGAAGACCCTGATGGGGTTTGTAGTAGTCATGTTGTCTAGAGAGACAGAACCAATGGTATACATAGAGGAAAATAAGAAGATATTTATTGACATAATCAGCTCACATGATTATGACAGTTGAGAAGTCCCATGATAGGCCTTTTGTAAGCTGGAGATCTCAGGGTGCTTGTAGTGTGGCTCAGTTCAAGTTTGAAAGTCAGGGAAGCCAATGATGTAACTCAGAGTCAGACTGAAAGCCTGAGGACCAGGGCAGGAAGGGTGGTGACTGATGCTTATATGAATCCTGGAGTCTTAAGAGAGGGGATCTTTGAGTTCTGCTGTCAAAAGTACCAGGAGAAATTGATCCTGCTCTTTCTCACTTGAGACCCATCCATAGTTTGTATTTGTTCTCTCTGGGTCTCCTGTTTACTGAATTGTACCTGCCCATCTTCTCCACTGAGTCTACTCACACTCACATGTTAACCTCTTCTGGAAAAGTCCCCATGGGCACATCTATAATAATGGCTTATTTCATTTCTAGGTATTCTTTGTTCCAAATTGACAACACAAATTATCCATCACAGAGTTGGAACTCAAATTCTCTTGAGGTTCCTGCTTGGATATCCCTCCATTAAACATGAATAAATAAACCCCATAACTAGTATTTTTGGTTTATAAGAAAAGGATTGATTGAACTGGAAACTGTGAAAAAAGTAGCAGGTGTTAGGAGTGTGGGTTCTTTAATAAGTGAGGAAGGAGGAGGTTTGGATAACTCCTTTGCCTTCTGGGACCAAGTGTCATTCTTAACGGTCTGAGGATGCAGAGGGACTCACGTTAAATGCATGCATAACACAGACAGAACCCCCGGGGCCTGATGAGACATCAGCTATTTCCTACATCAAAGATGGTCTGCAGGTTGACAATCTTCAGTGATTTGGATGGGTGTTGTGCTTCTTCCAAGAGATGTGTCCAGTCTCCTTACCAACGTAAATTTCTCGGTTCTTATGTCATAATTTGGCTTTATAATTTTAAGCTGAGGGAAGCAGAAAGCCAATGAAGTTTTCCAGTCTCAGTGATGATATCTATTTCCAAAGTACATTTATTCAATTTTTTCTTAGTACTGGCTGTGGCAAATTCTATGGGGCTACAAAGGTATACAAGAGGTTGGGTGAATGGACGACTTAGTGACATTTCTCACTCTCTTTTGAGTACTCTAAATCCTCCACCAGTAACTTTAATTTTGAAATTCACCAAAGCTTCATTTGGGGCCTAGTTATACTCTTTCCTCCCTCAGTAATATTATGTGATCCTAAGGTTTCTGATACTATCTTTGCACTGATTAGTCCCAAATATGTGGCTCTACCTTACCTCAGTAGTTCCTGAAATATGGTTTCTTTCTTTTATTTTTTAAAGAGAAATGTTTTCTATAGGGCATGTGCACTCACCAGAAAGACAGAGAGAGACAGAAAGACAACGAGAAATCACCCTCCAGGGGAGATGGCCATGCTGTAGTCCTTTCTCCTCCATTCTCCTCTTGGGATCTTGAGCATGCATGCACATGTGCCCAGCGTGAGTTTAAGCCGCTCAGTCCGGGACTCGAACTGTAGTCAACTATGTGGGAGTCCAGCGACACAACATTACACCATCTACTGGTCCCATGAAATATGATTCCTGAAATAGCAGCAACAGCACCACCTAAGTACTTATTAGAAATTAAAATTCTCATTTTTCTACTCCAAGATCTATGAAATAAGAAACTCTAAAGTGAATTCAAGTAATTTGTGGTTTAACAAACTCCTTGGGTGATTCTGATGCTAGCTACAGTTTGAAAACTGCTGTTTTGGTTTGTATTCTTTTTTTTTTTTTTTTTTTTTTTTTTTTTATTTGGAGAGGTTTTCGCTAGAGGGCGTGTGCGCTCTCCAGACAGACAGAGAGAGACATAGAGACAGAAAGTGAGAAACCACCCCACAGGGGGGATGGTCACGCCGCAATCCCTTCTCCTCCATTCTCCTCTTGGGATCTTGGGCATGCACACACATGTGCCCGGCGTGAGTTTTAAGCCACTGGGTCTGGGACGCGAACTGTGGTTGACTACGTGGGAGTCCAGCGACATAGCCATTACCCTGACTGCTGGTTCCCGGTTTGTATTATTATTCTGAGTTCCATGTTAGTGTAGCATGAAACTTCAACTTCATGAGTGTTAATAGACATGTCCAGAATGGAAACAACCACCTTGTTCTATCCATCCCTAAGCCTGCTCCACTTTTGGTATTCCGTATTTCATGAAACGGTATCACTCAGTTTCTTAAGCCAGGAATCTGAAAGCCATCCTTGACACTTGCTTCTGTCCCACCTTTCATATTCAACTAATCACCACATTGTGTTTAGTGCTACTTCCAGAATATGTTCGGCCCTGCATAGTTCTCTCCATCACCAATACACCACCCTGTTCTAGGCTACCATCACCATCTATTGGTTGTCTCTATAGCCCCTTTGGGCCTGCAAGAATTCACTCTTACCCACCACAGTGCTGATCATGACAGTTCTTAAGTTAGAATCGTTCAAGGGCTAGCCTTCATGTTTAGAATTAGGAACCAAATCTTTAATAGGTTCTACCAAACTGTGCTTCCAATGCATAGAGAGCAGCAACTGAATTAGAATCTTTTGGGAACTGTGAAACTACCATAAATAGTTGAGGTCAGAGACTTAGTGGTGGGCTGGGTCATATAAACATTGTCCACGTGAGGATTTTATTCTGATTGTGCTGGGAAGCCACTGTTGGTTTTTTAACAGAAATGTAGTGTGATACAACAGGATTATTCTGGATACTGGGTTCACATCAGACATTGAATCAGAGAACAGGTAAACTCTGAAGGCCAGTTAGTAGATAAAATACATTATTATAACTAATATCTGATGATAATTTAGACCAGGGAAGGGACAAAAGGAGGTGGTAAGAAGTGGTGGACTGTGGATAATTTGAAGGTATAATAGATTTTACTAAGTAAAAACTTTATGAACAATTTACTGAAAACAGGATGATGTCAATAATACCTAGAAATCTTTTAAGCCATATCAGTCTCCCACTGATACCATGAAGGCAAAAGATACTGACAAGAGGGATTATCCTAGCAGAAACACAATGCCTAGAAACAGGTTGTTGGCTCTTTCATGGGGAATGTTGAACACTTGCCATTGCCTGGGGCCAGAAGTCAGTCAGTGGTCCACCTGAGTCTGGCATCATTGGTAATGGGGAGATAGGATTACAACATAACCTCAAAGGAAGGCCAGGTGGAAGGCACCTTATGCTGCCTAATGCAATTAGTTCAATGATAAAGATGCACAGGCATGTGGTAGGGGTGAACCTTTCAATGTGTAGCCATATGTGTCCCCTTTAGAGTGATATTTTCTCAGCAGGGGGAGGCATGGGGTTGGAGAGGGGAGCTGAGGGGGCCAGTACGGAAAGTCAGAACACATGGAGTTGTACATTTGCTTCTGAACAGAAACTCAGATTCTCTTCCAACTGACAACACACCCAGAGCTCTCAACTTTATTCCAGAAGGTTCTTTGTTCTCTTATTTGAACATACATCTGTTAGCTGACAGCTTGGGAATCTGAGCATTTAATTCCCTTTCCTGTCACAATTCAGCCCTTCCTGTTAGACTCAGGACTAAGTGATTGCCAGAGTAGCCAATTAGTCTTATTTCCTTTCCAAAGAGATACCAGCTACATTTCCACATGAAAAGGAACATTTCCAGTTACAAAGTCAATAGGAATATAATAATAGTGGGGGTTTGTGTAATATAGAGGTGATTGTTTGGAAGAGGAAGGCAGACAGCAGAAATCCAGCATAAAAATACGGATAGTCTATGCCACAATCCTAAACCAGATCCCTCTACTCACAATTTATCTTGAATGATGAGAGTTCTTCATCTGAAAGTCATGAAAAGATCTAACAAAGGCTATATAGGATGATTTTTACCTGGTATTAAAATATCTATATGCCTAGTGACAAAGGTAATTTTCTTTTGAACTTGACTGTGACTACATTTTTCTTTTTTATTCTTTGTTTTCACTGGCTCCCATGGCATTGTAGATCAAATTGACCACAAATATCTATCTACCTCTTTAAAATTATTTGCAGATTTTTTCACCTTTCCCACTTTTTTCATATCTTCTCTTTAGTTTTTGTAAGGTACTCATACATAATTGTATAGAATTGTAACATTCTATTAAGCTAAATCAATACACTTCAAAACTTACTGTCATTAGGTAAAGCTAAGAGCCATGAAACTTTCTAAAATATTAGGCATTTTTTTGGTGTGTGTGTGTGTGAAAGACAAATACGTAAGGACTCCTCAGACATGACAGCTCAGATAATAGTGTATTTGGTCAGTCTCATTTTACCAGGACTTTTACTTTAGATTCCTAGGCAAGCTTTCTGAAAGAGTATCTGAGACCCTAAGGCCTTGAGTAATACTTTTTAAAGAACAAAGAGGATTTAAAATTTTTAAAGTCTTAAGCAAAGCTATATAATTAAAAGCCTTTGGATTTTTTAAATTTTATTTTACAGTCCCAACTTTTGAGATCAGCACTAAAGGGGTAGGGGTTGGGACTGATATAACTGCCCTTGAGACTGAAAGGGTAGTAATTTTGAAAGCATTCATTCATTTAACAATGTCTACCAATGTCTAATGGATTCCTAATATCTGTATGTGTAACATGTATTAGTGGCTACCCGTATCTCTTCAGTTTACCATTCTATTGCGAATAACTAAAATCTAGATTGGTCTTGGGACCAGCAGGTGGCATGGTGGTTAAGGTGCTGGACACTCCCACATGGCCAACCGTGGTTCGAGTCCTGGACCTGGTGGCTTGCTTTCTCGCTTTCCCTCTTTCTCTCTCTGTGTCTCTCTCTGGTCAAATTAAAATGAATAAATGAAATTAAATAAATAAATAATTTTTTAAAATCTAGATTGGTCTGAATAATATTTTGTTCCTTAAATTCGCTGGAAAATTTCAATGATTAAAAAATTCCCAGTTTTTTTTTTTTTTTTTAAGAGGTTTTTGCCTTAGGGTGCATGCACTCTCCAGAGAGAGAGAGAGAGTGAAAGACAGAGACAGTAAGAGGAAAAATGAGGAATCACCGCCCCCAGGGGGTATGGCCACATCACAATCCTTTCTCCTCCATTCTTCTACTGGGATCTTGGGCACACACACACACACACACACACACACCCCAGCATGTTTCAAGCCACCAGGCCTGGGACTCGAACCTCAGTCACCCATGTGGAGTCCAGCGATGTAACTGCTATGCCAACTGCTGGGCTCCAAAATTTCCCAGTATTTTTGATACTATACTATGGTTTAGTCTCCTGAACTACTGTGAAAATGAGATTTAAGAAAATAAATAATTAGGGAACCAGCAGTTAGCGTAATGGCTATGTCGCTGGACTCCCACGTAGTCGACCGTGGTTTGCGTCCCGGACCCAGTGGCTTAGAACTCACACCGGGCGCGTGTGCCTGTGTGCCCAAGATCCCGAGAGGAGAATGGAGGAGAAGGGATTGCGGCGTGACCATCCCCCCTGGGGGGTGATTTCTCGCTTTCTATCTCTCTGTCTCTCTCTGTCTGTCTGGCAAGTGCACGCGCCCTATAGCGAAAACCTCTCCAAAAAAAGAAAAGAAATAATTATAAGAAATAACGAGAGGGGACCAGCAGTTAGCGTAATGGCTATGTCGCTGGACTCCCATGTAGTCGACCGCGGTTCGAGTCCCGGACCCGGTGGCTTAAACTCACGCCGGGCGCGTGTGCATGTGTGCCCAAGATCCCAAGAGGAGAATGGAGGAGAAGGGATTGCGGCGTGGCCATCCCCCCTGGGGGGTGATTTCCTGCTTTCTATCTCTGTGTCTCTCTCTGTCTGTCTGGCGAGCGCATGCGCCCTATAGCAAAAACCTCTCCAAAAAAAGAAAAAAAAAAAAAAAAAGAAATAATGAGAGAACGAACAGTAAAATGATCTGAGACAAAATGGGCTATGCAATATGTTCAAGTTTGTATAGTGTCTTAGGAAAAAGTTGACTTTAAAACCTGATGAGAAGCAAATTTAAACTTAAAATGAAATTAAAAGTTCAAGATGATAAAATATTGATGTGAATTTAATACAAACTGGTGTCTATAAGATATAATAGAAAATAGGATCTGGCTCTTTTCCTAATTTAGATTAGAGAGCCATAATATCGTTTGAATACATTTGGAATACAATCAGCTAGTAAGGAAATTATCTCAGTGAACTATGTTGGAGCCAAACAAGATTATCAAGGACAACAAACCACTTTCTTTATTACAATGTCACATTTATAGAAGGAAGTGCATGTGAAAGCTAATTTCAACACTGAACTATGGGCTTTCTCACTGGAAACTTGGGTGGTGTCAAAAGAGAGAACAAAGAAAACAATGGCCAGATAAATGTGTAAACTTCTAAATAAACAGATGACTATCCTTGTAGGAAAGTAGACTCTATTTAGTTACAGAGAAACTGGAATTTCATTCCTCAGAGGGGGATTGTCTGTTTATATTTCCAGCGAGTGGGAACCCATGTTGTAGCTCATGTTCTAAAATAAATCAGGACATTCTTTAATAGATAATGATAATATAGCTGCTTTCTTTGCCACTTTCCAAAGTTCAGGAGCAGGTAAGAGATGAAAGGGAGCATTCAGGAATCAATTGATTAGAACTTTTAACTATATAAGACTTGAATGTCCTGAAACCCTACCTTTTGCCTTCATGAAAATAAGAATCACAACCAACTGAAGAGTCACTGGATTATCAGATATTTGCTAGATTGAACTATGTTAGGTATTGTCGGCAATTTACACACCTATAGTGTTTAGGATGCAAAACTTAAATATACATTCCCTCCAAGAAGGTTTCTATACAACTCTTCGAATCTTCAGGTGAACAAAATAACCATGGCAATAAAATACTATGCACCAAGTGCCCCTACCCCTTATCAGTATTTGTTAAGCTAAGCAAATAAAATCAACCTATAGGGACAAGGATCACATCTTCTTTTGGGAGCCAAAATTTAAAGGAAATACTGTGTATCCTATGAGATGCTGAAAGGGCCAGGTATTTTTTCAGACTAACCTAATCATTTAAATCTCTGGTTTTATTTGAAACTGAATAATCTGTAGAAAATGCATTCTTGAAGAAGTGCACAGAGGTGCAAATCAAATCAATGCTAGAGCAGACATGGTAAGACTATATTAGGATTTTTTAATGCCTTAATTATTCTTACCTGTACTATTCCATGCTGTTTATATGTCCTCTAATACCAGATACTCCAGGATAAATTGCTTTTGATAAAGAAGTATTGCCTCAGCTACAAAGAGCCCAATTCCTAAATGCAGTCATGGTCACTGCATGGTCACTGTTTAGCTCTTGCTGAGTTTTTTCAGAACAAGTATTGTCTCGTGCTTTGTATTTTCTGAACAGGCTACTGCCTAATTTGTTACTGTGCTCACTCTGCAATTAGAAATCTCTCGTCTGCTGCCCACGTGAATGTGCTCCCCAAGCCTTACAAAGTGAGTCTTCAGGGAGGCATGTAGCTTAGGAGAAATTTTATTTTAAAATATTTTAAAAATTGCAAATTGATTGGTTTTACTTCAATGTAACAGTCACCTTAATCAGAATAGACTCAGGAACAGACCCCTAAAACTCAATGGAAATACTTTCAGAACAATGTTGTTCTTTCTAATCTTTCTATCCCTTGAGGGAAGACAGAAAAATAATCTGTTTTTATTTTGTTTTGTTTTTGTTTTTGTTTTCCACCTCATTCAGATCAATGCTGCCTTAAAAAAAGAGAGAGAGTTGCTGGATCTGTACTCATGTCTCAGTCCAAATTCATCAAGTTGTGCCTCTCACCAATGTTTCAGCCAGATGGTTCATCAGGGATCAGACTCATCTGTCTTAACCAAGGATAATGTTTTAAAATTAGCAAGACTTTCCAAACAATATATCATGGCCCCCAACAGGTAGAAAGTTGGTTTTAGAGTTGATGGCCATATGGTTCCCTCAGTCATAGGTTTGCATAAAGATAACCCCCCTCTTGTTTGTTACAGATGTCACCAAGGTAGTTTTGGGGTGGGGAAAATATGGTTCTTCAAATTCTACTTTTGTAAGTTGGCTTGTAGAAATAAAACTTTTCCATTCATCTTTAAAAAATCGTAAAAAGGAAAAATTACCAAAAAAAAATGAGGAGACAGGAGCAGAGAGAGACAGAGACCTCAGAGACACAGAGACAGAGATAGAAGGCCAGAGGGGCTCCCTACCACACTAGCTTTGCTTGCTGGAGGCTGAATTATGAGTAGAAAATCTTCATTTCTCCTGTGCCCTGAAATACCTAGTTCCCAGTTTCCATGAGGAATCTTCTCAGAGAATGGCTCAACTCTCCTGCCACACTAGCTTTGCTTGCTGGAGGCTGAATTATGAGTAGAAAATCTTCATTTCTCCTGTGCCCTGAAATATCTAGTTCCCAGTTTCCATGAGGAATCTTCTTCCATTCATCTGAAAATAGTACTTTCAATGTAGCTATTACACTGCCACTAATTTCAGTATCAGCAAAATTCTGTATGTTAAGACTACACCTATCCAAAGTTCCCTCCTTTGTGTGGCTGTTCCTTTGGGTATCTGTATCTATATTTGCTCTATATGATGACAAAGAGTTTTTTCACATATTAATATTGAAATATATTCTGCATGTGGTAACTTAGCAGAGGAGCTGATAATGTCAGAACAATTACTAATATATTTCTCAAGGAAAATAATTCCTAGGTAGATGGAATAAAAGTAGGACATTTTTCATCCTTTCCCAAAGATGCTTTGTTTTCTATCCCACAAGAACTTAACAGCAGGTATGGAATGTTATCTACAGTGAGAATCTAGGACGAATCTCCCTTAGTATCCTCAACCCAGTCCCTTGCCTACTTGCTTTCAGATCTACCTCCAACCTCCAGCTCTGCAATGTATTGCAGGGTGCTAAATTCTACAGAATGTGCATCCCAGGATCCTATCCCATCTGGCTTCCTGTTAGTCTCAGTCGATGGGAGGCACAGGTGGGAGACCGAAAAGCAAATGAAGAAGAAAAGCTTGGGTTTCTTACCCTCCTTTACTTAGCTTTAGAAAGCATTTCGAGTAGGAGCTACATCTCTCTGATTCCAGCTCCACTGGACATCAGCTCCCTCAAGAATCCCAGTTCCCATAGGCAGCCCAGGCTCTCATATGCTAGAAAAAATGCTTCCTGCCTTCATCCCTCTAGTCCCACAGGTGCTCTGTGGCTTCTTTTTGTCCTAAGTTACCCACACGTCCTATTTTCCCTTTTAGCTCTTCCAACTTTTTAAAACTAGTGTCCACATTAAATTCCCTTTGCTGTATTACTGGGCATAGGTCTGCTTCCCTGAGTAGGCTCTGTTACTATGAAGTAGAATGCAGACAGTTACTTTCTGTCTGAAAGGGAGAAAACTGAAACATCTGGAACTGGTAACTAGAAGTTTATATATGAACTTTCGACCACTAAGAATGCAATGCTGCAAAGGTGTTAACATGTGCAGTAGTTTTTGCTAATCCTCTCATAAAAGTAAGGTATTCTCTGGTCACTTTAAATAAACCCAGAACAACCTACTTGTTAATGTGAATGCAACTTATCCATTGAGAGGTGCATAAGAGAAGTGAAGGAATGGTTCTTAAGCTGGGGTTCAGGGGACCAGCAGTTAGCATAATGGCTATGTCGCTGGACTCCCACGTAGTCGACCGCAGTTCGAGTCCCGGACCTGGTGGCTTAAACTCACGCCGGGCGTGTGTGTGTGTGTGCCCAAGATCCCGAGAGGAGAATGGAGGAGAAGGGATTGTGGTGTGACCATCCCCCCTGGGGGGGTTATTTCTCACTTTCTGTCTGTCTGGCGAGCGCATGTGCCCTATAGCAAAAACCTCTCCAAAAAAAAAAGAAAAAAGAAAAAAAGAAGCTGGGGTTCAGTATAACCCAAGAATGAAGAAAATCTCTGCATTTAAGGAAACTCATGCATTTATGAAAGCCACAGTGTCCAGGTTGCATCATAGACCCATCAGAATAAGAGACCCTGGGAGTGGAACCCAGGCATCAGCACTTTTTAAAGCTTTCTAGGCAGTTCCACTATAGAGCCGGGATGAGAACCATTGTGTTAAGGGCTGTTGTTTCTCCCACTGACCCAGTTGCTGGTGGGTGTAAATAAGTCAGTGTTAGCTGATTCAGATAGTTTCTTTCTCTTTCATCTGCCATTCAGCATTATCTGTGGAGATGGTTCTTAACTTAGGAGACAAGTGGCGCCTGCTCCCTTGATACAACGCTTTTAAACAGATTGAAGTTGTTGGAGTTACACCAGACATAGTAGCCCACTGCTATCGTTAGCCCACTCTCCTTGGAAGCTGCCAGGAACGGTGAGGCTTCCTGGAGAGAAGGTAAAATGAGGCTGTCAACACCAGAGAGAGGGAATAACAGGATAGGATTCAGTTTGAAAGACTTAAAAATTATATTTTCTCACTTTGATCAAAAGAGAATACTTCTGGGGTTCTTTTTAGAATCTAGACTCTATGATACATATTTTAAATTTATTATTAAATATAATTATTCCATTCTCTTCTGCTTCACAGATCGTAAACCTTCTCTT
The DNA here is from genome assembly GCA_026018925.1 of Tupaia tana. Lineage (NCBI taxonomy): Eukaryota > Metazoa > Chordata > Mammalia > Scandentia > Tupaiidae > Tupaia > Tupaia tana. Next base: position 36,048,159 of record JAKSZU010000003.1, read on the forward strand.
GCTCCCATATTGTTAAAATTCTTTGTAACTGACACATAATGTATGTACATTATTTATGGGGTACAGCGTGGGTTTTCAATACATGAATACAATATGAAATTATCAAATCAGGGTAATTAACATGCTCATCACCTTAAGCATTTATCATTACTTTCTGCTGTAAACATTCAAAATTTTCCCTTCTAGCTATCTTGAAGTGTATGGCAAATTATTGTTAACTATAGTTATCCTACTATACTATAGAATCCTAGAATTTATTCTTTCTACCTTATTGTAATTTCATATCTGAAACAGAATCAACTGAAACAGAATCTCTGAGTGTGGGCCCCAGCTACTATAATCTTTGGAACATTTCTCAGGTGATTCCAATAGACAGCTAACTATGAGAACCCAGGTGCTCTTTTTCCTTCTGTATTTTTTCCCCCACCTGGACCTTTGTAGTAATGTCCTAATTGATGTCCTAGTTGTGTTTCTCTCTCAGTTCATCTTTACAATGGTGCCAGAGAGATACTTCCAAAGCGCATATCTTATCATATTACATGGTAATTCGAAATTCTCAACAACTTCTCATCGTTTACAGTGGAGTCATTTCTACACACCTATGCATTCTATATAAAAGAGAAATGCATATTTGGAGACAAATTAGATCAGTGCTCAAGTTATATCACTGTCTAAGCAGGAAATCCATCAGCCTGAGGTACAATTACTTCTGCTATAAACTTCCTCATGAAATAATGTATGTAACATTCTTGGCACAGTGCCAGGCATATGGTGTTGAGTAAATAAAAGTGATTGAGTATTAGTAACGCATAAGCTCTTGGCTTCTATTTCTCACTTTTTCCTCTCTTCCTGGTATGCACTAAATTCAGCCCCAATGGAGCTATTCAGACTCCCAACATCAGGCCATTGCTGACTGCATTCCTGTCTAAGTAGTTTCTTTAGCACAAAGTACTAGTTTCCCATCTCTGTGGTTAATTCTACTCACCAGTAGACCCAGTTCAAAACATAGTTTCTGTGAAATCTTCCCTGGTCACCCTACCTCTGCAAACGTGCCTCTCTGTTGTGTAGCTCCATTATATTCTATTGAGCTTATCCATATATTTCCCTGCCTTTATCACAAGATCGTGAGCTGCTTTAGTCCAGAGGCAGCCGTATTGCTTTGTATATGCAGTACCAAGAATAGTGCCTGCTACTTGGTTGGTACACCACAGTGTTTGTTGCATGACTGCATAGCTGAGAGTTACCAATAAATTTTTTTTTAATGAAAAGTAATTTAGACAACTGGCAAGGTTATATATTGCCAACCTTTGAGAGCATTGCAGTGTAATGCAGAGGAACAACTATTTTCTTCCACAAAGAGATTTTGGTGTTCTTTGGGAGAAGATACTACCCTGGACTGTAAAGTCCAGTGCACATGTCTTGTGATACAAATTATGTCTTTTATTTTGGAGAACAAGATTCTTGAAAGAATCCAGGGATCAGAAAGATTTCCTCTGAGTTCCCCTATTCTCTAGCTATGTGATGGTGAGTAGACTCCCTGGTTTCTCTGTAACTAAATGCCCTCTTTGGTAAGGTGGGATAATAATACCTACTTTATGGTGTTGCTATGAAAAAAATGAGTGCTATAATATACATAGGATATTTGGCATGGTAACTTCTCATTAATTAAATGGAATTTGTCATCATTATAATTACTACCATTGTTAGAAGGAAAGAGTAATTTTATCAACTTTTATTTCTATTATTTGTTTTATTTTATTTCACATGATTAAAATGGTTTGATTTTCTTCACCAGGTGGCTTTATAAAAATATTTAAATTAGTTAATATGAACCAAAAAACTCACATATGTGTAGTTTTTTTTTAATAATTATTTTATTTATTCATTCATTTATTATTATATATTTTTTTTAGTTTGACCAGAGAGAGACAGAGGATGAGACTGAGAGAGAGAGGAAGTGAGAAAGCAAGCCACCAGATTCAGGACTTGAACCCTGGTCGGCCATGTGGGAGTGTCCAGTGCCTTAACCACCATGCCACCTGCTGGTCCCCGTCATATGTGTAGTTAATGTGGACAACTACTATGCCAAGTGTTTGAGATTATTTAATTTGGGAATCTTAGCTGAAACAGTCTGAGTTTATACAAATATAGCTACAAGTATTATTTGTGGATAGTTAGGACTCTTTTCTCCAACTAATGCTTGTTTCTATTCTCTGCCTCTATGAGGACATCTCATCCTATCTCAATAATTCGCATGGTAATTGTGTGTATTTGTCAAGAGATAAGGTTGGAAAAGACAAAATTTAACATTTTATGTAGTTTAATTTTCTTGTATTTTACTCATTCTAGACTTCATATATGCTGATAAATTTGTGATAAGATTTAGGATTAAGGAAATTTTATTTCCTTCTTAAAGAAAGTAGATAAGATCCTGAAACTTAGATAGCATAACTCCAAATGAAGTATGGAATTAACGGTTATAGCCTACGTTTATATATTACTTAAGCAATATTTCCTAAACAGAGTAATAATCAGAATAAGTTAGAGAAATTAAAACATTTGTAGAGCTCCCACACCTAGATATATCAGAATCTCTAAGAGTGTAACTTTAGAATCTATCTGGTGTTTTGTTTTGTTTTGTTTTGTTTAATTGCCACAGGCTGTGTGCACTCACCAGAGAAAGATAGTGGAAAGGGTAAAAACACCCTGATTGGGACATTGTCATACCACTGTTACTTCTCTGTTTCTTCACTCTGTCCTGTCAGGTTTGGAGCATGCTTGCACATGTGCCTGGCATATTTTTCAAGCCTCAAGGACCAAGATTTGAACCATAGTCAGGCATATGGGATCCAATTCCCTTGACCACTAGTAATCAGCCAGGTTTAGAAACATTTTCTCTATGGAATTTGCTTATATTTTGCTCATAGTAGGTGCATAGTATAGGTCTACTGAACTGAACTGCTGTGCAGCAAAATTAGATATATCACTCAGGACAAAGTAGTTAAAAGAGCCCATTTACAGTGTCACAGTAATTACTTAGGCCAATAGAAAAATATTCTAGTAGTTTATAGAATTTGAAGTTTCTGTTTCGAATTAGCCAATGTTTAATGAATATCTAACCTCTGCAAAGCACCATCATAGAAATAGGGATTGGGAATGGGGAATAAAAAGATAGGAGGTACTCACTCCTAAAGACTTACTACACCTAGTAGAGAGGAAAGATATAGACCCAAGTAACACAGGAGATACTCCAATCACAGCTGGGGGAATTCTAGTCTACTCTAAAGTTCCAAAGTGGATAATTGGGTCAGTGATATGGATGGAGCCTCTTTTAAATCTCTTCTCAACCATGTGGCTCATAGAATAGTCTCTTGGGTAAAACAGAAGGTTGTAAAAAAAAAAAAAAAAAAAAAAAAGAAATAGTTGCTATTAATAAAATTGAGAACATCTGTTTCTTTCACTTTTTTTAAAGGTTTTTGCCATAGGTTATGTGCACTCATCAGAGAGAGAGAGAGAGAGAGAGAGAGAGAGAGAGAGAAGAAAACTCCCAGAGGGCAATACAATGCCACAATCTCTTGTCTTCCATTCTTCTCTTGGGATTTTTAGATCAAATGCACATGTACTAGCACGATCCTCAAGCTGCCAGATCCAGAACTTGTAGGGCGCTCAGCCCTGTGGGAGTCAGTGCTTTAACCAGTACACCACCTACTGGCCCCATCTTTCACTGTTCTAACAGTATTTTGAACATACCACACAATAGTCTCCCCTCATCTTAGATTTGACTTCCTGCAGTTTCAGTTACCTGTGGTCATTCATGTTTCAAAAACATTAAATAGAAATTTTCAAAAATGAACAACCTACAAGTTGTAAGTGCTACATCTAAATGCTTACTTCCTTCGCCTCATTTCATCTCATAATGTAGGCATTTTGTTATCTCACAAGAAGGAGATGGGTAAGTACAGTACAATAAGATATTTTTGAGAGAGGCCACATATATGTAATTTTTATTACAGTATATTGTTTAAATTGTTCTAGTGTTTTTGTCATTATTAGTCATTTACTGTGCCTAATTTAAAAATGAAACTTTATCGTAGTATCAATGGAAATAATCAACTCTGTAGAAATAATAATTAATGTGGTTTATTTTCTAAGCATGAATGTGTGTGTCCTAGGCCTGGAGAAGAGGAAAACATGCCTTTCTTAGGGTGATCAGGCACAGGGCTTCCTTTTATTTGATTTTGAAAGTGACAGACAAGGTTTAGAATTTAGTGAAAAGAGTTTTACTTTGTTCTAGCCAAAAAAAGATGGGACATCTGGAAGGCAGTCTTGTAGGCCAGAGATGGGTTTTGCAATTCTTAGGTTGGTGATTGGAAAGAGAGACCTCTGTTTCAGGAAGGCATCAGCAGAGAGTGTACCTTAACAGAGATAAGGGAGCTTGTTTACATCATAAAAGATACTGTCCCAAAGACAGGATGTAGGAAGAGTCCTGTTATCAATGAGTCAAAAATTGACTTTTAATGATTGTGAGTGTGTCTCCCCCTTCAAATTTATCCTCTAGTTCAAAGAAACTGTCTAAGGGATAAAAGGTCTCTATGAAAGAACCTTCATAATCCTCAACCGTACTTCAGGAAGCCCTGCACAAATATTTATGGCAGGAAAAAAGGGGCATATTTTCAGATAGGGAGTGAAGAGATTTCCCTAATAAAGTAGTACAACAGTTATGTCCCAAAGCCTGGTAGAGATGAGAAACCATAATATTCCTGACCTTTTACCTCTGACTCAATGAAGTACCAGGGGGTGCTCAGCACCTTGGCCAAGGCCTGGGTAACCTTTATCCCCTCCTTATGTGAGCAACTGGAATCCCTTGCTCAGAGCCAAAATTTCCCCGTATGTTGCTATTTCCTTAGGAATATATTCAGCAGCAAAACACAGGCATCAAATCCGAGCTCTCACTCCAGGCGGGCAGGCTAATGAACACATTTCAGCGTGGCACCTTTCCATGATTCCTAAAGGCTTTGCCGACATGGGCAGAAGATGAAACAGGAGGCCAAGCCAGATCTGATTATGTTTTTCTGGCATGAGATGAGAGTAATATGACACCAGAGATGGGTGCCCATTTTCTCATAATGAGGGAGGGTGGAGTTAATTTGGTTTGTTGGTCCAACTAATAGCTACAGTCTTATATTTAAAAATTATTTGCATAGATAGGACAGGACATAGTTTTCAAAAGTATTTCATAAACGTTCATACACACCTATAGTGTGGTCACTGGCAGTATTATTTGAAAAAGATTTGGGGGGGTTCTATGCCAAATGTTTTGGGTTGGAAGGATTTTCTGCAGCTCGGTTGTAGAAGATGGCACATTTAGAGAAAACTGTCATTGAAATCTCTGAATTGGTAAAAAGGCGCCCTAGTTTTAAAAAGGCAAATCTCTTTTTCATCTGTGTGCAGTGAAGTTAACCTGTCTTTGCTAAATACAGATCTGAGGCTACATTAGCAAACAGATACAACTAGTATATAATGCATATGTTAATTTCATGATGGTAAATTCTTCTAATGTCTTTACAATCAGTATTGTCCCTTTCACTGGCTTAATTATTCTCCCTGTAATCCCCATGCCATTATTTTTTAAAACAACATTTGCTTCTTTTATAGTTACAAAGAAACTTAGACCTGTATTCAATTTTTTCCAAATTTGAATGAAATTAATGAGTCTTTGCCCTTTCTTTGTACCTGCTCACAATTGTGTCTGTCATCTCTCCCTGCCTCCTTCATTTATTCCAGACATCTTATGTCTTCCTAACCATCTATCATAATGGCTAATGTTCAGTCAACCCAATCAATCAAGCACAGGGTTTAATTACTTACATGAATTATTTTACTTAATGCTGAGAATATTCCCATGAAGTAGGAACTATTGTTATTCCATCTTTATTGGATAAGGAACCTGAATTTGCCACAATCATAAAGCCAAGAAGAAGTGGAGGCTGGGGTGGAATGGTGGCACAGTGACAAAATGCGATGCTCTGTGAGACACAGACCCCACAGGAGGGTGCCAGCTCACGGCTGGAGAGCTCCCTGAGTACTTCAAGAACACGTGTCCCCTTTGGCGAGCTGAGGCTGGGGGTGGACTAAGTGCAGAGACCCAGCAGCACTGCTGTGTCTCTAGCTCTGTCTTGCTTGCTCTCTCTTCCGTTTCTCTCATCATAGAATAAGTTAATTAATTTTTAAAAACTGGGACCATAGCCCATACTCTTTGCCTTGCCCTTGACTCTTCTCCATCCTCTAAGGGCACCACAAGAGGGAGAAAAGTTTTAAGGTGATATCTCTCCCCACGCCACTTTTCTGGAGACTGTACACTGTGACAGATTATAGGAAAAATGGAGGGGCCAGAAAAATTTGTAAGAGCCAGTGTCTTGAGCTTAGGTTCCTTGGTAATGAAATCTTTAAGATATTTTTTATTATTTATTTTATTTTTTGAAGTTTGCTATAAGGCACATGTGCTCACTGAGAAAGACAAAGAGAGAGTGAAAGTGAAAAAGCAAGTCACCAGGTCCAGGATTCAAACCACTGTCGGCCATTTGGGAGTCTAGCACCTAGCCATCATGCCACCTGCTGACTCCATCTTTTTTTCTTTTTTCTATTTTTTTTCTTTTTTTAAAAAAGAATTATTCTTATTTAATTTAATTTTATTTATTCACTCCATCTTTAAGACAGTTTTAAGACTCGGAGCTCTGCAAAGAAAAATGGAACCTTCAGATACAATAGGAAGTATTTGCTGTATATGTGGTATGTTTTCTTTTTATTCAATTAAAATAAAGTGGCAGTTGGTCATTCTTTCAGGCAGAAATATACTTTGGAGGGAAAACCTCAGTTACAGTGTGCTTTCCCTTGATCTGTTCACCTCTTTGTTCTCATCACTCTTCCCTCAGTGAGTGGTTCTGGAAGGAAAGGTGACTCCTCCACTACCAGACCCCTGTCCAGGTGTTCATTTTCCTTAAATTTGTCATCAAGTTTTAATTCCAAGTTTGGCATTTCTCAATTTGCCTTAATGGAACAGATAAACATGTTTGATTCCTTGCACAACACAATTTGAATTTAACTATAGTGGCTGTCAGGTGCAACTGTTTTTACACTTCACAAAGTTCTTTTTTTATATACAATATCTCATATAACTGTCTCAAAAGTCAATTATAGGTAACTGGTTGGCAGAAGAGAATTGAACCTTTGTTTAAAGCACAGATACACACTAACAGAAATTACTGCTAAAGAATAATGACGGTATCTGTGTGGACGCGGAACAGATTGTGAATGTTGGTTGGTGCTGATCCCCTATCATGTCGGCACGTCCCACATTTTCATTTGCCTCTCCCAGCAGTATATATGCAAAGCAGCTGATCTAAACTCACCCAGCACCCCAATACAAAACACTTCAGTTATTGTGGTTGCAGAAGTAATTGGCCATCTGTTCTTTTCCTCATTGCACCATGATAAATAACAGTGGATCCCAGAACAAGTTTGCCCTCTATCTCCCATTTCATGGGATCCTGTGGACTGAGGTCTGTCTGTTGCTGTAGCAGTGTGCCATACACTTGTTTCAAGAAATGCTAAGGTGGGGACTATCAGTTAGCGTAATGGCTGTGTCGCTGGACTCCCATGTAGTTGACCATGGTTCAAGCCAGGACCTGCTGTTTTTCTTTTTTTTTTTTTTTTGAGAGGTTTTTTGGCTATAGGGCGCATGCACTTGCCAGACAGACAGAGAGAGACAGAGAGACAGAAAGCGAGAAATCACCCCCCAGGGGGGATGGCCACACTGCAATCCCTTCTCCTCCATTCTCCTCTCGGGATCTTGGGCACACACACACACATGCACCCGGCGTGAGTTTAAGCCTCTGGGTCTGGGACTCAAACCGCGGTCGACTACGTGGGAGTCCAGCGACATAGCCATTACGCTAACTGCTGGTCCCAGGACCTGGTGTTTTAAACTCACGTCGGGCACGTGTGCGTGCATGCCCAAGATCCCGAGAGGAGAAAGGAGGAGAAGGGATTGCGGCGTGGCCATCCCCCCTGGGGGGTGATTTCTCGCTTTCTGTCTCTCTGTCTCTCTCTGGCTGGCTGGCAAGCGCATGCGCCCTATAGCAAAAACCTCTCAAAAAAAAAATAATAATAATGCTAAAGTGCATTTTCATTTAATCCCTCTTCATTGTTATACAATTTTATTGTGTTTGATGTGACAACATGTATTGTTTTAGCCTCATGAAGTGATTGCTATTTTAAATATCTACACCCCTCCTGACAAGTCGCTTGGCCATTCTGTAATGCTCTATAACAGAGCAGTAGCTTAAAATAATAGTTATCCTTCGTCACACATTTATGGGTTGGTTCACATTTGACTGACTAAAGTTTGGCTTGGCTGGGCTTGGTTCCAAGCTGCAGATTGAACCTGGGTCTGTTCCATAAGTCTTTCATCCCATTCCCTTAGGCAGTGGGATACCTGGGGCATATTCTTCTGATGGGACTAACAGAAATGAAAAACGGGCAAGTAGAAAAATAGCAATGTCTCTTAAAGTCTAGATTTGGACCTAGTGCACTGTCACTTCTACCCATGTTCCATGAACAAACTAAAGGCATCTAGTGAAGCCCATTGTCAATGAGATGAGGAAGCCGACTCCATCTCTAGTTGGAGGAAATGCAGTGTTGGATGGCAAAGAGTGTAGACACTGGAGGAATGAAGAATGGGGACAGTTCATACAATCTACCATGAAGACAGAGAGAGAGAGAGAGAGAGAGAGAGAGAGAGAGAGAGAGAGAGTTTTGACTCCTTGTCTACTTTAAAGCTAACCCTTTAAAGCAGAATTGAGTCACCTGATAGAGGAGCATAGATCATCTTCAGGGAAGGCCTTCATCTTTTTCTTATCATAATACAGTCGGCCCCCCTGTATCCACAGTTTCCAAATCCAGATTCAACCAACCATGGACTGAAAGTATTAAAAAAAAAAAAAGTTTGCATCTGTATTGAACATGTACAAAGCTTTTTTTTTCTCTTAGCACCTAAACAATATGGTATAATACTCTGCACAGAATGCCCATTTTTTAATGTATTAAACGCAATCTGGAGATGATTTAAAGTATACAGGAGGGTGCCCACATGTTGTCTGCAAATATTACACCATCTTATGTAAGAAACATGAGCCTCCCGAGATTTGGGTATCCAGTAGGCGTCCTGGGACCGATTCCCCACGGATACTGAGGGACCGCCCCATGTCAGCTGCACTCATGTGATGCCCTCTTGTTTCGAGTTTGCTGTGGATACTTCTGTCTTTGAAAAGTGTTGTCATAATTAGCAACCTAAATTCAAAAACACAAAACTCGGATCTTTTCTTTTTTCACTAATGTCTTTACATTTTATTTATTCATGTTTATTTTATACATTCAATTACTATACATCACTACAGAGTATAAAATGAATTTACCCAACATGAATACACTTCACACTAGTCCAATTGAAAATATCACACACGTTATCATCAACAGATAATCTAGATAATGTCTATCAAAACACATATCTTACCCATAAACGATTCAAACAGGTTCTTGAGGTTTATGGTAGAAAGAAGAGAACACACCTAATAATTTAACCGACACTTTGAACATATTTAATTCAGGCTTTTATACGGGATGACAAATTTTTGAAATAATATTTAGTCCTTGCCTTTCTTTTTCTCTTGTTTGCAAAAATGGCAACTGTTCTCGTAGAAAAAACTCAGAACATAATTTTAACTACAAAGACAAGAAAAAAATGTCTTCTACGATTTCACCTATTAAAATAACTGCAGTTAAATGTAGTTTAATATTGCTTTTTTAATGATGAACATATATGGATCTGTATCTTTTTTTTTTTCCAGAGGTTTTTGCTATAGGGCACGTGTGCTCCCCAGAAAGACAGAAAGAGACAGAGAGACGGGGGGATGGCCACACCGCAATCCCTTCTCCTCCATTCTCCTCTTGGGACATTGGGCATGCACGCACACGCGCCTGGCATGAGTTAAAGCCACCAGGTCAGGGAATCAAACCGTGGTCGACTACATAGGAGTCCAGCAACATAGCCATTACACTAACAGTTGGTCCCAAGGATCTGTATCTTTTTAAAAACAGTATGATCAGCACGTTACAGACACTGCTTTATAACTTACTGTTTTTAAAATAGAAAATTAAGATAATTAGAACACAAGCCCAAAGCTATAAAGGGACACATTGTACAATTCTGTCAAAAACAGTTGATTTTGGAGGGAAAAAATTAGAGTAATTGACTTTGAATTATGTAGGTCAAATATCAGGTTTATTTTCTCACTATCTGCTAATTTCAAATTAAATTCACAACCAACCGACTGACATGCAAGTGATGTACATTTAGATCTTAGCCTTAGGATATAAGGTTCTATATAATTTTTATAAATAGTGGGCTGCTTTATATCTTTATTCTCTTCTTCCTTATTCATGAATGAGTACATGCTCGCATACATGAATGTAAGGAGAGGTTGAGAGAGAGAGAGAGAGAGAGAGAGAGAGAGCGGAGAGGAGAGGAGTACCTTCTACAGGGTAGTCATACCATGATCCCCTCTCTCCAGTGCTCCAGCCCATAGAAATCTTGGGCACTTGCTCATGTGCCCAGAGTGTTTCAAAAAGACCTATTGGGCATACAAACCAAGGTCACCATATGGAATCCTGCTTCTTTTGAGTAGAGCATCACTGCTGTGCCATGGAGCATGCCCTGGGTTCTTTTTTATACTTTTCAGTAAGTAAAAAGTTTGTAAGAGTTTTACTTTTAAAATAAAGGAGCCGTTCAAAGGGAAAAAATTTATTTTTATTTTCTTTAATGAGTTGTAAAAAATGCAAAATAACATCCTTAGCTTGTTGAAATTAAAATTTCTGAGACTGGAAGGGTCAGGAAAACCCAGGAGAATTTTGATGCCTTGAGATTTTTTTTTTTGATATGCTTAGAGTTACACAGTTAATAACTGAATTTCCTTTCTTCCCCCTTTAAGCTTTTCATCTTCAAAGATTCTACAATATATGAATATATGTTCCAGTACAAATTTCTCTGCCAGTAAAAAATGTCTGTTCATTTAAAAAGGACTCCATTATGAATGTAGTGACATTTCCTTTGAATGTATATGACAAATCTATATTCAAAGAAATGCAGATGATAAATCTATATCCAGAGAACTCCTAGGACAGATAGGATAAAAGCAAAGAATGCAGGTCACGTGACTGTGGATTTTTATTCTTTTTCTTTCATTCCTCTTTCTCCCTCTCTCTTGCATGCATGCATGCATGCACACACACACACACACCATTCACTTTAGTCATCTCTGCAATGTTCAAAGTTTATGTTAACAAGTACCTTTCAGAGTTACATGTTACAAGTATCTTTCAAGAGTTACATGTTATAAGTACTTTTCAAAGAGGTACATGTTACAAATATCCTTTCTTTTTTTTTTTTTAAATTTATTTTCCATCCAAAGTACACTATATATTGTCTCAATCAAGCACATCAACAAACATGTTATTGTCAGTAAATGAGCTTACATTTCATGTCTTCTGTATGTTTTGCTTTTTTCCCCCATCCTTGATTCTCTATCTCTTACCCTCTGCCATCTCCCATTCTCCTCCCACAGTCTCTGGTATCTATGTTTGCATGCTATATTGTTTTCTCCTCACAATTATTGTATCGCCAAAGACCCTAATCAATCGAAATACCCTCATAGCAAACACAGGTGATACCCACATTTCCATGAACACAAGTCTTACTTTACGCATCCTATAAAGTAGCACCTAGCTGTGGCTACATATCCTACTGCAGTCATTAGGTATATATATATATATTTTTTTTCTGAAACTTTTTTTCTTTTTGTAACTCAATTTACATTCCTTCCCTAAGCTTCATCACAGCATACAAAATGCAATCTCCCATCCAGTACACACTGTATAGTGATACAATCATGCACATTACAAAAAATTTTCCATTACTAGTTCCTAGAATTACTTCCACCCCTCTTTCTGACCTTCTGTCCCTTCCCACCCTCCTCTCACACCACCTCCGGTGTCTACAATTGTCCTTCATTCCCTTCCCACCCACATTGCATTGATCACACAATTTCCTACATAATCTAACTACTTTCAGTGTTGAGTTCACTCATTACTACTAAGAAAACCAGTTTTAACTTAACTCAAAGAAGTGCCAAGGAACTTTGCTTTAAGCCAGGAAACAAGTTAGGATTCTGTTCAAATGGTAGGTGTATGAACCTATCAGTCTCATGTACTTTTATCGTCTGTTCTGGTTCAATTTTCCTGATTAAATTCTAGGATATAATATTCAACTCCATACTTGTCCCTATGATTAAGTTGGCCACTTTCATAGTTTTTGGACTCTTATTTCCATGTGTCTGTGTTTAATTTTCTTGATACAACACACCCTTGAGAACTTCTTGGAGATCTGGTCTGGTGTTGGTAAATTCTTTCAGGTTTTGTTTATCTGAGAATGTTCTTGTCTTTTCTTCCCACCTGAAAGATAATCTTGCCGGGTACAGTATTCTTGGCTGAAATTGCTTCTCTCGTAACACTTTGAATATATTTTCCCATTCTCTCCTCGCTCGCATTGTTTCCGATGAGAGATCTGCTATTAGCCTGATGGGATGTCCTTTGTAGGTAACTTGATGTTTCTCTCTTGCCAATCTTAGTATCTTGTCTTTGTCTGCGGTTTTGGTCAACCTGGCTATAATGTGTCTTGGAGAAGATCTTCTTGGGTTGATCCTATTTGGAGTCCTTTGTATTTCCTGGGACTGGATTTTTGAATGCCTCTCTAGGTTTGGAAAGTTTTCTTGCAGGATTTCATGGAATAGATTATCAATGCCCTTATGGGTCTCTTCACCTTCTGGAATGCCAATTATCCGGATATTTGGACGTTTGATGGTATCCAGTACTTCTCGCATATCATTCTCAAATTTTTGAGCCATTTTCTCAGTCTTCGTGGTGGATTTTTCTAAGCCAGCCATTTTCTCTTCTACATTAGAGATTCTATTTTCTGAATGATCTAGTCTGCTTTTAATACTTTCTAGGGAGATTTTGACTTTTTGTATTATAGCCTTCATCTCTAGCAGTTCCGTTTGAGTCTTTTGTAAAGTGTGTAATTCCTCTTTTAGATCTTGCAAGAATTTCCTCATCTCCTGGAATTCGGCAACTTCTTTCTCCTTTCTCTTTAGCAGTTCATTATCTCTCTTTTCTTCCATCTCTGTTAGCTTCGACATTACGAATGCTCTAAATTCCTTATCAGACATTTCCATGACTTTCACCGAACTGCTTGTGGATGAAGGAGAGTTACTCTTTTCCCGTGGAGGAGAGGTATTTTCTCGTTTTCCCATATTTCTCGTGATCCGGCGGTGATTTCTTGTCATCTGATGAATGGCGTGTTTCTTTCAAATTCTTGAAGTTAAGCCTCAATGTACAGGAACAAGCAGACAGAGGTGTTCTAGAATCTGCTTGCCGTTCTGTTTTGATTGCACACTAGCTCTGCTTGCTGGAGGCTGAATTATGAGTAGAAAATCTTCATTTCTCCTGTTCCCTGAAAAATCTAGTTCCCAGTAGCCATGAGGAGTCTGCTCAGAGAAGGGCTCAACTCTCCTCCAAATATCCTTTCAAAGAGGTACATGTTGCAAGTATCTTTAAAAGAGTTACCAATACAAGCACTTTTCGAAGAGTTATGTGTTATAAGTACCCTCAAAGAGTTACATCTGTGTTTATCAGTTTGTGAACTTCAGAAGCAATTTATCATTTGCTTTATCTGTATTCCAAACCCTGTTCAGCCTAGTTTTGTTTTTGTCTTTTTAGTTTTTACTGTAATGTGTGTGTGCTCACCAGAGACAGAGACAGAGAGGGAAAGTGAGAAACCAACCCTCAGGAGGGACATTCACACTGCAATCTCCTCTACTCCACTTTCCTTTCTGGATCCTGAGCATACACATGCGCCCCCAGGCCTGGATCCAAACCCCAGATGTGGGAATCTAGCCATCTCAAAACTCCCGCCCCCTATGCCCCCAGCTGGCCCTGATTTCCTTGTAACTATCTCTACATCGGTCCTCAAATTTGATTCTGTTGAAAACAAGCATGACAGGGAACCAGCAGTTAGTGTAATGGCTATGTCGCTGGACTCCCACGTAGTCGACCGCGGTTCGCGTCCCGGACCCGGTGGCTTACAACTCACGCCGGGCGCGTGTGCGTGCGTGCCCAAGATCCCAAGAGGAGAATGGAGGAGAAGGGATTGCGGCGTGACCATCCCCCCTGGGGGGTGATTTCTCGCTTTCTGTCTCTATGTCTCTCTCTGTCTGTCTGGCGAGCGCACGCGCCCTATAGCGAAAACCTCTCAAAAAAAAAAAAAAACAAAAAAAAAACAAGCATGACACAAGTGGTCTACTATTGACAGTGAGTGACCTTGAGATGTTCTTCAATTTTCAGGGCAGTAATAAAACAAATGAAAACTAAAACAAAAAGTTTCTTTTCTTTTTTTTTTTTTTGGTATGGGGAGAGGTTTTTGATATAGGGCCAGAAAGACAGAGAGAGACGAGAGAGATAGAAAGTGAGAAATCACCCCCATTGGGGAGGGCCACACCGCCATCCCTTCTCCTCCATTCTCCTCTCAGGATCTTGGGCACGCACGCACATGCGCCCGGCATGAGTTTAAGCCACAGGGTCTGGAACTCGAATTGCAGTCGACTACATGGGAGTCCAGCGACATGGCCATTATGCCAAGTACTGGTCCCTGAAACAAAAAGTTTCTACACACTGATTTCTACATTCCTGCTTTAGCCTATCAGGTTCCATGAAAAATTGGAGAATGCAACAGACTAATTCTCTAACCTTGATACTGGCTCTATTTTGCTTTCAGAGTTCTGTTTTTCTATCCCTATTCTTTATTACATTCTTAATGTGGATTTCTTTGATACAATGAGGTAACGATCAGCTGTTTTCCTCCCCAAATCTAAGACAGTATACTAAACCTTCCACACATTACTAAGTGCAGCCTAGTGACAGACTGTCACCTTGACCTCATGTAGCCGTGAATACGTAGATTCTTCATTACAATTTTTGAACTAGTTTTTACCCAAGACAGCCAAAGTTTCTAGATTTGAAGAGTCTGACTTATACCTTGGAATGCCTTGATAATACAGTGTACTTAACTAAAACGTATCTAGTGGCTGGACAGTAGCATAGTGGTAAAACACAGCCCTTTGAGCAGAGCCATATGGAAAGGTTGCTGGTGCATGACCAGAGACCTCCCAGAAAACATTGGGGATGCCCATGCCCGTGATCCAGGATTGGCTGAGCTTGGAGAAGGGTCACAATATAAAGACCCTGCTGGGCATGCTGTATCTCCTGTGTCTCTCACTCATGGGATCAATAAATAAACTAAAACAAACAAAACAAAACAGAAAAACAAACAAACAAAAACTCAAGACCTCAGAAGAAGATGGAAGACAGTTTGGCGGATTGGAGTACAGGTATGGTGCCAAGTGCTTTGAATCCCAGCTCCTGGCTTTGATTCATGTCATTTACGGCATTTCTGAGTCTCTCATTCCCCATTGGTAAAGTGGGAACAAAAATGGTACATAAATTATGTGTACGTAAGAAATGGCACATAGATTGTGAACTTCAGGTGAAATGAGGCATGCATCACACTTGGTACAGAGTCCATGCTCAAAATGTTTGTTCTTATTACATCATTCTAGGTTAGTTCATGAGCAAGAAAGCAGCCTCATTACTTCATAGCCATATTTTATTATGGTCTTATGATGCTGTTCTCCAGGCTTATTAGTCATTTTATTTATGATACTTGTCTCTAAATGAATTGATTTTTTTTCTTTTCTTTACACGATAGAATGTGTACATGTGAGAATAAGAGAAAGATTAAAAGAGAGAGAGTCACCCTCTAAAGGGTCTGGTTACTCACAGTCCCATTCCTTGTGTTCTCCAGACTGTTGGGTCCTGGGCCCTTGGGTGTATGCCCAGCATGTTTCAGGCTGACCAGTGTAGGAATTTGAGCCATGGTCACCATGTGGGATCTGACTTCTCTTGAGCATTCAGTACTACCGCACCACAAAGCAGCCTCCTCTGAATGATGTTTTCTTTTTCTTTTCTTTCTTCTTCTTTTTTTTTTTTTTATAATTTTTGCTATAGGGTATGTGTGTGTGTGTGTGTGTATGTGTGTGTGTGTGTGTGTGTGAGAGAGAGAGAGAGAGAGAAAGAGAGAGAGAGAGAAGGAAAGCAAGAAATCACCCCTCAAGGTTGGACAACTATGCCCTAATCCCCTCTTCTCCACTCTTCTCTTGGGATCCTGGGCACACATGCATTCCCCAAGTTGCCAGTTTGGGGACCAAACAACCCAGCTGCCATGTGGAATCCAGTCACCCCAACCACCACACCACCAGCTGACCCTCTGAATAAATTTGACTATGCTTGAAAAGCAAATTCACCTTTAATGGCAACTATTTCCTTACATTAAGAGAGAGAGAGAACATAAAATGTCGCAAAGTTCAATGGAAAGCTCAATAGAGTTATTTGGAGATATAACTCAAACATATTCTTCAAGTTCAGGCATCTTTAAAAACATAATTGAGATGTTCAGGAGACAGGAAGTGACTGACTAGCTACTTCAGTCCTGCAGGGTATCCCCAAAAGCCTGTGCTTTGACTAGGTACCAAACCTCCTCCAATAGTATTTTAAAAATTCAGTATTTTACTCATGGAGGAAAAAATGGAAGGACTTCATTCAAAGGCATTTTTTTTCTATTTAGACAGAAAGAAAAAGTACCAATTGCTACTCAGAGATTTTGATGGAGTGTTGAATGAAAACGGAAACAAAGGAGCGATATCTCTGACCTACTGTCCTAGGGATCCATCCAGTGCTATTGTGAACTTCAAGATTTATTATGATAACAGCTCAAATCTTGGGTGGGTTGTCCATGTGAGAAGTTTGAAATATATTGTCACAGATCAAGTTAAAGGAGAAATGAACCTACAGAGTTGGCATCATTTAGCCATAATGTATCATGCCAACTGTCCATAAAAATGTATTAAGCAACTGCTAATTGCCAGCACTATACAAGGCTCTGTAGGAAACAGAAAAGAAGTATAACTCAGGGTAATAACTTAGGCAATGTAACATTTTCTACCTTTATTATATTCTCCATTGGGTAGTTACACTCTCTCCCCACTGACAAGACTTCATTAGTGCAATAGGCATATTTCTAGCCCACTCACCTGCAGTGGTAGTGACTTTGCTGTGCACATTTCTATCTTTTCACCTCGCTGTCCTTAAATTTCTAGCTTCACACCTGTAAATGCCGCTGAGAGTTCAGAACAAAGCTCTGTTACATCCATGATGATCCAAAGTGCTAATTAATAGGAAAGATAAAAAGTGGGAAAAGAAAACAAAACCCACAAGATACAACATGTATCTGCAAGAATTTTCTCATCCATCTCTCTCTGGCTTTTACTGTTCCATTTGTGCTTTAGAATGTTTTTCACATTTATTAACATAATATTTATAAACATTAACTTGATAATATAATGTTAATGAACATTACCATCTAAGAGAGTGCCAAGCATGTGGAGAAATCTGCGTTAGATTTAGTCATGCCCCAATGACAGAATGTTAGCAGCCCTTGGGGGACTTTCCATGAGGTTGCTTGAAAAAAACTGTTGCTTTTAATCTGCAGTATTTTTCAGCCCTGAAATGAAAATAAACATGCCGTGAGAAAAAAAAAATAAGATCAATATTATAGCAAGAGAAATTAGAGCAGTTATTAGTATATTAATTGAATACCAGATGGAAAAGCAAAACAAACAATAGCCTGCCAGTCTCCACAAAAAGTGTCTTCTAAATATTTTAGAAGAAATTCTAAAATAACATGTGTTGGTTAGGTATATGAGTATATATTTTTGGCTACTCCGAGCTTACTAATGACCAAAATAGCCCATGTATTACATGACATGAAGTCAGAAATTATAGAGAAATATGCCAACAATGTAATAGCAAATGACCTTTGCAAATGACAAAATAGATACTAAGCTTTTGGTGTAAGTGTTGTTAGTTTTATTATCTGAGAAGTGTGTGTGTCCATCAACTCCTATTGTCTTTTTTGCCGTGTGCAAACTCTATACACTGGCCACTTTGGCCTTGGTGAGGATCAGTCCAGTTCCAGCGGGCCTTGAGCCTGTGGTGGTGTGCGTCAGACTGGCATGGCTGGGGACTCTAGGATTCTTCCTGTGAGCTGTCTGTACTGTCCCCACTCACAATTGAAGCCTGTAAATGATAAAGAGTCTAACAGCCAACAGTTTAGCAGAAATGGTAAACATTGCTTAAGCCATCTGACTGCTGGAAAATATGTCCTAACATATGAAGGCATTTCTGAGATCTTGTTCATTTATTTTATTTTATTTTATTTTATTTCTGCATGTATTGTTTCCTAAAGGGTAAAAAACGACTTTTGTGCCATAGCAGATACTCCCAAAGTTGTTATATCTCTAAGGATATCTTACTTATTTAACTATAAACTTACAAATGCCAAGGTTGATTTGGAATGATTCTTTGTCAAATCCAATTAATCATCAAACTTTTTTGGATACATACTGTGTGTCCTCCTCTGCCCTAGTGGAGTACCCAGAGGAGGGCAAAGCCAGTCTCCTTCATTAGTCACAATGACGCAATAGGATGAGGGCAGGAATGTGGGCGTGGAAGATGTGCCAGGGGCAACACATCAAAGAACATTTAACTCTGCCTGATCATAAGGAAGCAGAATGGGGAACCACCTACACAAATTGTTCAATGTAAAGAGAAAGGACATAGATCAAACCTAACTTTACAATGAAAAAATACAGAGAAGTGGACATTTAAGGTAACCGATAACATCAATATTCTCAAATTTCTCTACCCAAACAAAAGGACAGCTGGTAAGCCAATACTTCACTTTTTTAAAAAATTTACCTTCATCAACACCTTTGCCAACTTTCACCTTGGTTTTGTTTTGTTTTGTTTTGTTTTTTTTCCAAAGTAGTTATGGCCAATAGAGTTTAATTGAATTTTATACTGTTCTGTTGATTAACTTAGTCAAAGATATTTGAAGCTTATTATACTTTCCTGGAATATTCTGTTTCTCTACTTCATTTTTTTTTTTTTTTCTCACAATGTTGCCCCCTCTCAGCTCAGAATAGGAATGTTCCTTGCAGTGCCAGGGAAAAGTCCCAGAGAGAACTTGGCATTTTTTCCTAGCATATACATTTTATTGAGGAATTTGAGAATGGCAAAATGGGCAGGGGGAAGAGGGGCCAAGTAATTCAACACATCTTTATATTAAAGCAAATATGCTATATTACACTGGAATGAAAATTCACGTGCATTTACACACACTGAAAAAGAACACCAACACAAGTCTTCAGATAGCGATTGTGCTGGCTGCTGGCGTTTTCAGATTCTCACTCCATCTCTGGGTGATAGCTCCTGCTTTCTTTCTTTCTTTTTTTTTTAGAGAGGTTTTTGCTATAGGGCGTGTGCGCTCGCCAGACAGACAGAGACAGAGAGACAGAAAGCGAGAAATCACCCCCCAGGGGGGATGGCCACGCCGCAATCCCTTCTCCTCCATTCTCCTCTCGGGATCTTGGGCACGCACGCACACGCGCCCTGCGTGAGTTTAAGCCACCGGATCCGGGACTCGAACCCTGGTTGACTACGTGGGAGCCCAATGACATAGCCATTATGCTAACTGCTGGTCCCATAGTTCCTGCTTTCTAAAGATGGTCTCACACATGAGGCTTTTATACCCATCACTCTGGATGTTGTTCTAAACAAGCTTCCAAAAACGTCACAACCACCCGAAGTATTGCTCCTTTCTGTCTTTGTTCACCACCTCACCCCTGCCACACGCTCATCATAGGATCTAAGGATGTATAAAATTACAGTGTTTGGGTCAACCCCATCGCACAGTGGTCGGGTGCTGCAATCCCACATAACCAACCCAGATTTGAATTTTATCCCCGTCTGCTTATGCCGGGCTTACAATGTGCATAGGATCCTGACAGATAGAGAATTGGAGGGAAAAAGATTACAGCATGGCCAGGACTCATCATGGGGTGCTTTTTCTCTTCCTCCCTCCTTCCCTCCCTCTGCCTCTCTATCTTCCTTGTGCACACACACATGCTCCATTATGAATAAAAATAAGCTTAAGAATAAAATTACAGTGCTTATCTAACTGCCTAACACATATTTACATATCTCTCTGAAGTGTGACTGTCTTGCGAGCATGTTGGGTGGTTTCTTTTGTTTTCTGTTTGTCCCTAACCATTTCTATTAATATAGCGCCAGCTCCCAGCTCCTGTCACAGAGTATTTAATAAATGTGTGCTGAATGAATTAATGTTCAAATGACTCTTAGCAACTATTCAGAACAAACCACAATTTATACACTCACACATGTAGCACTCTGATAAGGACCCTGCTTACTCTCATGTTTTATCTGAGTTGGAACTGATCATCACTGCGACATGACACACTAGGCTGCAGAATTATGAGAGAACCAGTCTTGTCATCAGGAGCAGAAACAAGGAAATTCTCCTGGGAATTCAAGTCTCCATCTAATAATCAAGGAAACTAAATTTGTTATATTAAAGAAGTGTGCACACTGCAAAACCACTGGGAGGAGAGACCCTGTCAGAAGGTCATCCACTCTTCCAGCAGCCAAGGCAAAAGGGAAGAAACGAATGATACAGTACAAATAATATGCTTCCAAGACTGACTACTGACCACAGCTGAATTAATTTCCTCTAGTCAATACATCTGTCATCATCCCATTAATCCATTATGTCCAAATAGATTAGACCACTAAGATACGAAGAATACAAAGATCATCTTTGCTACAATCTGCTTCATCAGTTGTCCCGACATCAAGACATGGTCTAAGAACTTGTGTTTTATTTTTTAAGTAGTTACAAAAAAACGAATGGGCTATGAAAATAAAGTTGGTCTTGCACTTAGAAGAGGAACCTAAAGTATAGGGCACTTGACTATTCTGTAGCTTGAAGAGGAGGGCATTTCATTCAATCCATAGATATTTGAATGTTATCTATGTGCCAAGAACAAGTCCAAGCAAAATGAAGGGCAAAATAAAATATGAATAATAGACATAATAGGCATTGACATATTTGCCTTTCAATGATGTGTCCGCTTAAGAAATTTGAAGTTTGAGAAACTTGGGACCAGCGGGTGGCGTGGTGGTTAAGGCGATGGACACTCCCATATGGCTGACCGGGATTCAAGTCCTGAATCTGGTGGCTTGCTTTCTCACTTCCTCTCTCTCTCACTCTATTGGGATGTTTATAATAGACATTGTATGTTAGTGTTCAATAAATGATATGGTAGCCGCATACCTCTCTCCAGGGCTACATTTCCCCTATGTATTTCTATGTACTTTTCTTATGGGACATCTGATAAGGAGGCATCAGTGTCGTAAAAGAGTAGTAGCTTTTAAATTGCTATTTTTATCATAGTTTTTATTGACATATAGTTGTACATATATATAGTATGCAGTGTGGTTTATCAATACATAAATACAATGTGTAATGATCAAATTTGGGTTATAAGCATGTCCGCCTTTGCAAACATTCATCCTTGCACTGTGAATATTAGAAATTTCATGACTTTGAAGTACACATTGCATTACCACCAACAATAGCTACTCCACTGTGCCATATAGTCCTCTAGAACTCACTCCACTTACCTGTTTGCACTCTTATCCCTCTTAACCACGTTTTCCCTATCCACCTCACCTCCTACTTTTCCTAGCTTCTGTTATCTACTCTTTCACTTTCTGCTTCTATGTGATAAAATTCTGCAGTTTCCAGGAATGATACTATCTTTAAGTGCCTGGCTATTTCATTTAGCATTGTTTCTTTCAATTTCATCCATGCTGTCACAAACTACAGGATTTTGTTCTTTTTCATGGCTGAATACTATTCCATTGTGTATCAGTGTGTGTGTGTGTGTGTGTGTGTATACACACACACACACACACACACACACACATATATAACACATTTAGAAGACAACTGAAGGCAGTACAAGGATGAACAATGGGCTTAGTATGCCTCGGTTAGAATACTACTTTTTTTTTTTTCAGGGAAGTTTTTGCTATAGGGTGTGTACATTCACTGGAGAGACAGAGATACAGAACGTGAGAAATCACTCCCTTTCAGGAGAGATGGTCACACTACAGTCCCTTCTCCTCCATTCTCCTTTTGGGATTTGGAGCACACATGAACACATGCCTGGAGTGTTTTAAGCCACCAGCTCTGGGACTTGAACCACGGTTGACTATGTGGGAGTCCAGCAACATGACCATTATGCCCTCTGCTGGTCCCTAGAATACTACCTCTATCTGGTCCCTAGAATACTACTTCTATCATTTAATAGTTATATGAGCCTTATGCATGGCACTTAAGCTTTCTATACCTTAGTTTCCTCTTAATAAGCATAAATAATCTGTCAACCATCACACCTACTTCCATATGGTTATTATGATAAAGTCAAGTGATCTATATAAAATTCTCAAAGCAGCTCTTGGCACTCAGGGTATATTGAGTAAGGGCAGGATGTTATTTACCTGGGATATTGGTAGACACCAGCAACATTTGAATAGTTCTGAAAATGCCTTTCTTGGAAGTGGACTTTTAAAAACAGACAGTATTCTGAAATGAGTAGTTCAGCCCACAGTGGTTGATCAAAAAGCTAAAATCCTCACGTGTTATTGGGCTTTCATTATGTCTTCAGCACTCCACGAGATGCTAAGGAGAATTCAAATGGCTCAATGGCTAATTTCTGTCCTGCAGATGTCTACAGTATGGGGGAGCAACGAGACAAAAACAGATGGAAATCATTAAATAGTAAAGACTGAACCAACCATTGAAGGGCTACCATAAAAGTCACAAGATAATGCAATGTATTATATAGTCATAACTTCCGGAATGCCTGTGGAATTCCAGCGATGACTTAAAATTTATATTGTAACGTAACGTAAATATATACAACCACAAAACAGACATAGACCGTATGCTTAATAGGGTAAAGTCAAAACAAACTTATAAATTACATATAAACAAAATAAATATTTCAATTAAAGTCATCAATTTAATGTGGTTAATAATATTGTTTTGCCAAAACAAAGTTGTCACTTTCAGAATGAATGCAATGTTGATTCCAAGGCACAGGTTATTTTGATTTTGACATGCTCTATGAATGTGTGCTGAGTGATGACATAATTCCCAAAGCATGTTTTCTTTTTAAACTAATGGCCGTTTGTTGTTTTTTGTTTCGTTTTGTTCTGCCTGTAGAACACCTTGTTTTCATTTAGCATTATTTAATGCGAAAGCATTATTTGCATGTTGGATCTGCCTGTGCTCTTTTTCTCTTGGTTTGTTATCAGGAAAGTAGTACTTCTTGGGGCTAGAATGGCCCTAAACAACGCCAACAGAACCAGTAAATAAATGTATTTGGGACTATGTACCAAACGGATGATGAAAAGTTTAGGCAATTCTCATCTACAAGGAATTCATCCAATGAGCCAGAGCATGCCTGTAATATTTTTTAGATTATAATTGAAATTAAACACATACACACATACATATCACCCACAAATTCTCATAGAGAACTAATGATACTTGAGGTAGGTTTGAGGTTGAGAAAAACCACGGTAAATAGTTATGCTGTCAAATAAATTTTGTGTTAGTGCTACAGAAACTCAGAGAAAGATAGATCTTCTTGCATTCAGATGAGTGACTAAGACTTACGAGAGAGACATAGACCTTGTGATCTGATTATGATCATGATGTAAGATACATTTAAACATTCTCTTGGAAGCAAATACATGGATGATGGAAGATGTGGTCCTAATTAGAGATCGTAATCCTCAATCTATAGGGTTCTTAAATAACATACAGAGTTAATGAGAGAGTAAAGAAAAAGAGTGTTGGAAAATACAATATTGGGGGAAGAAGTATTCTTGTAGAAAGGTATCTTATTGAAGTGCACAAAGGATTTAGGTTTTCTCACCTGTGGGACTTTCAGTCAGTGACTAGCCAATTGACAAACAGCTCTTTTTAAGGGAAATCTTGTGTTCAGTGGAATTACATTTTACATTTAATAATTGAATTAAACCTTAAAATGCCCTTGTTATTGACCAAAGGAGAGAATGTTTGCTTCCAGACAGCAGGTCCTAGGAGTCCTTTACCTAACTAATTTCCTATTTCTCTAGCATATGTTGAAAGTTTTAAAACCAATAAGAACACTGAAGTACAATGTATTTGCAATTCAGAATTATTATTACACTAAGGGGATTCATCTGCTCAGTAGCTGTAAAAATGATTGCTCAGAACAGAGTATTTGCTTGAATAGACTTGAAAATTGTGTTTCCCCAGCCCCCACAAATTCATCTGTTGAGACCCTTTACCTCCATTGTAACTGCGTCTGCAGATAGGGTCTTAGAAGCTAATCAGGGTTAAATGAGTCACAAGGTGGGTACTAATCCAATAGGATTGGTGACCTTGTAAGAAGCTGTAGAGCGATGGGCCAGCTGGTGGCATGGTGGTTGAGGCAGCTAGATCCCACATGGCTAACTAAGTAGTTTGAGTCTCAGACCTAGCAGCTTGAATAAAACATGCTAGGTGTGTGTGTGTGTGTGTGTGTGTGTGTGTGTGTGTGTGTGTGTGTGAAATCCTGAGAGAGGAGTGAAAGAGAATGGATATGCATTGTAGCCCCCCTTCGGGGGGTGCTTTCTCACTTTCTCTCTCTCATCTGTCTGTCTCTTATGAGTGCATGTACCCAAGCAAAAGAGAGAGAGAAAGATCTTTACCATGTAAGCACACAGGGAAATGTGGCTATGTATAAGCCACAATGAGGATCCTCATCAGAAACCAACCATGCTGGGATCCTGATCTAGGACTTACAATCTCCAGAACCAAGGAAAATACTTGTCTGTGATTTAAGCTACCCAGTCTATGGTGTTTTGTTATGGAAGCCTGAGCTAACTAATACAGTGTTAAACAAAATTGCTTCTGAGCTGTACTATTTGATTTTGTTTTCATTTTCTTCGACACACATACTTTTTTCTAGTAACAAGGCTACCACATTAACAATGTGGACAATGGTATGATAATCTTGTTTAGTTTGGTTTGATTGCACATTGTCTTACAAAGGCAAGAAGGTAAATTCCAAATGACCTCTACAATGTTATTTGCAATACAATTTCTAGGCTGCATAAACCTGTATTCACTGGTGAAACCTGACTCTTGTTTCTGGCACAGTTTGCAAGATTGCTCCAGGTGCCAGGTGAGTTCTTTCATTCTGGGAGAAAAGAAATTTCACAGGTTTCACTTTACATGTGAAACTTAACTCATGCCTTTAAAAACTATAAAATATGGAGCCTAAATAGACTCTGTCAAGGGTATGAAATGTGAATGAACTGCTGTGGAAACCAAATTTATAAAAGAAAAGAAAATGGGCTGAATGAGAAGATTTAAGCTTATTTAAATTCTCCTTATTACATTTCCAGACATCTGTCTGAATAGCAGAACAAAATTCATGATTATGGAAATTGGAAGAACACAAGTATGGGGCGTACTCCTCAGTTTGCTTTTCACAGAGAGCCTGTCACAAGTTTAATTGACCTTTTATCCTGCCATGGCCTGTCATGGGGCTATCAGAGAAGGAGTCTTGAAAGCAGACACCACAGGAACCTTTGTGAAAGAGGAAGGCCAGCCCCTGATTGGAAAGGGAGCAGCGTTGAAGAGCTCAATGCTTTACTCACTCTCACCCTAACACATTTCAATTCACATCGTTATGGACAATTTGACTGACACAGGATGACCTTCAAGCTTGGGTTCAGGTTGTTTCTGAAACTTTAAACAAATCAATAATGTGCTATATCTATCCTAAAAGTAAAACAAAACAAGGGGCTTTGGACTCCCAGTCTGATGGTGTTTAAGGTTAGGGTCAATCATGATGTGGCAAAATTGGATGTTTTTGCAGATATAAAACTTAGCCTATAACTTAAGCTTTTATTGCAAATAGTTGAGATAGTCTTCTTTGAAGAGTTTGTGTTCAATCCTAGCACCTTCTTTAGTGCCAACATGTGATTTGGGGGAGAGATGGGGTGCATGAACTAGTGTCTGATACAGGTTGTCCTCTCTTTATTGGTGTTCAGGGTAACCGTCCCCATCTGATTTTCATTGGCGTATACTCCAGAACTGATTTTGAAGCTGCTTGTATCCAGATTTTTCTGAGCTCACTATCATGACCCTCCCAGGATTGTAGCTCATGCCGCTCTGTTCCTGAAGTTCAGTGCAGTGTACAGCTTGGTGATTATTTATAGCCTTCCATCCTCCCTGCTGTGCCTCAGCACCCAGTCATTCCCCCCTGCTCAGGGCTGAGAAGGGGCTCCATGGGGCTGGGTCTGCTCAGGCTGAGTGCCAAAGCACATCACCATTTACACTGGGACCTTACTGCTTCTGATTCGATGCTGGGAGATTAGCATGGGTCTTCTCTGAATTCAGATCCCAGAAACCAATCTGAAATGTCTTCTCTGTCTGCTCCATCACTGGACTTGCAGTTCATGACCCCACTCAAAACCTCCTTCCCCAGCAATGCATGGCATCCACTCATTATTTGCTTCCTGGAAAACAACCCCATCTTGAAATTGATAGGTTCTTTATTCCTAAGTCTGTTTGGAGTCTAGTCATTCATCAGCCAAAGGTTTCTTCTCTACATTTTGTATGATCACCCTTCCCTGAAGTATAAATGCCTCACAATTTATCTGATGAATTATTGTTTCATGTTATTATCCTGCTTTATGTTCCTTCTTTCAAATGGATAAAGTCGGTGCCACCTTCCAAAATAACTCAAATTGATCTCCTGACTTTCCCCTAAAATGCCACTTCATTTTCTGGGAATGCCACTTCCATTCCATTGTCTAGGAAGAGTCAGGACAAGCACTGTACAGCTGTGACATTGACCATATTCATCTGCAGTATTCATTGTTTCCTGAAACCTCTTTGTCCTTCACTAGATTTCTCAGGGTTTCATGAAGAACTTGCTCCATCTCCCCTTCTCACCCCTGGGTCACTGCACTGAGAATGCCTGCTCCATCCAGAACCCTAAGATAATGATGTGTTCCACACAGACATTAATTTTCTAGGCTGTTTAAGTGATAACTTTAAGAAGTTGGAATGGCTTTGAAGAGAAAGTTTCTCAGAATCCTTTGTATTGTTTTCTATCTTTGAAAACATGAATTTAAATTCCTGTCTCTTAACCATTCATTCAACAAATATATATTGAGCATCCATGATGTGACAGACTTGGAAATACAAGGATGCATATGATAATGGCCTTCCATTTAGAAAGCTATCATCAGTCTAATTAGGATGAGGCTGCTGAAGACAAATTACTCCATTCCTGAGTAACAGAGGCCATACTTGAGTTATGAACAGAGCACAAATGGGACATTTATAGAACACAGAGGAGGACTAAGGAGATGCCAGGGTAGGCTCTCAGAGGGCTGGTAGCCTTTATTAGAGATTCTACCCTTCTCAATGAGTGCAGATGATCTACAGTTTGGGTTTTCCTGTCTGACTGTTATGGTGCTTCCATTTCCCCCACTGCAGCCAGATTGTCAGCCATCTTGACTTGATACTTGCACTTGTACTAAGCAGCTTGTTCCCCTTCCAATGCACATTTCTAATCATCTGAGTTGGGAAGCCTTATAACCCAAGCTCCTTAGAACCATGGCTCCGTTGAAGGAAATAGGCTCTCAGCAAGTCTTCTAGAAGCTCTGCTTGGATAATGAGCAAGAGAATTGTTTGATTGTTTATTTCAAGTGAATTATTTTGATAGCTTTGTGCCTCTTTCTTGGTTCTTAGTGGACTTGTGAGTTTGGTAGATAAGCAATCTCCAAGTAAAATGAGAAATAATCATGGGTTTATATGAGGAGGTTATTAAGAGAGGGATTTTTAACCTAAAAGAATTGTAAATATCTCTACTTGATAAGCATCTAGTGTGCATAAGATTCTATACCTTTATTATTTCTTTAATCATCACAAAAGTCCTACAAGTCAAACAATGCCCATTTTTTTTAGAATAAAAGAAACTAATACTCAGAAACAATACAATTTACTGCCTTTGTGACCTTAGAATAATTTCCTGACCATGCCCTTCATGTCCTTCACCTGTAAAATGGGGACAGTACTACCAGATACCTCTCAGAGCTGTTGTGAGCGTTAAATAGGTGAATAAGTGTAAAGTGCTTCTGACCATGGCTAGTTCAAAATAGTGGCAGCTCTTGTTATTGTTGTCAATATCGTTGTTACCAAAGGCAGGCAGTTACTAAGAAGCAAACTTAAAAAATAAAGATTAAGTTTATTTATTTATTCTGTGAGTGAGAAAGAAAGAGAGGAACAGAGATAGAGCAACCCCACTAGGGCCTTGATGTCCCAATTCACCTCCCCACACATAGCTCTAGCCAGCCTGGATCATGGGCATATGAGCATTCAAGCATACTCAGGGAGGTCTCCAGATGTAAACCAGCAACCTCCGCATGTCAGTCCACCCATTGAAGTGTGGTGTTTTATCCCTGTGCCACCAGCGGGTCTCAAAACTAAGTCTAAAGTCCATCGACAGCAGGTACTCAACACCAGGAAGGAAATTACTTTCTGTTGGGTGACCTTTCTCTGCATGGCTCATATTACACACAAACCAACAACCTGTCCTGCCTCTGAGCAGTATGAAGACAGGGCTATACTCTCACCAGTATCGTCCTTATCATGGACACGTTTCTCTCCCTCTCCAGCCACAAGACTACTACAAGGGCATTCAATTATGGTATTTTAAAAGAACATTGTAAGTAATTTCTTAATGCTATTTTTGAAGTTTGTTTCAAAGTCAAGTTTTATTTTAGAAGATGCACTAAATCCTCCAGATCCACAAGTTCCTCTCTCTTAAGGAGATACTGTTCAAGAGCTCTCCTAGACATCTTTGGCAATCAAAGATGCATAATCCCAGGCAATATGTTCTTCATGGTAGCCCATTTATTAGATAATAGCCCCCCCACACCATGACATTTGAAATAATCAATTATGATTGAGATTGGTGGTTAAGAACACATGTTTCCAATCATTCCAAGTTTCTCTTATTAGAACCAACTGTTTATATTATTAATAAGACTTGAAAGAATCATTTGTATGGATTTTACTTGGTTAATCTCTTTAATTTAAGGAAACCTTAAAAAGTAATATTACCATGAAATATACTGTTTCACAAGTAATGCTTGTTTTAACTATTTTTTGTTACAGTTATAAAAAAAGTTTATTGAAAGGTGTCTATAAGTTCTCTGAAATGTAATAGTTTGAAATTCCAATGAAATCCTGTTGTGATAGGAGAATAGTGATTATATTCTGCTCTCTTTCCAAAAAAAAAAAAAAAAAAAAAAAAAAATCCCATAATAAAATCTAGAGGCCTTCCATAATAGTAAAAAATAAGGCTCTTCAAAAAGCACTCTTTGGCTATTATTCTTGCAGGAGTCTGTACAAAGATGTTACAATGCAGAGTGTCCTCACAAATATTTATGAAATTGAATTAAATCATGTTATCCTGCCCTATCTATGTCTGTCTTCCATAGAACTAGTATAAACGAATGCAGCTAACCTGGATTGAATGAATGCGACATTTACATTATAAATTTAACACACAGTGAATGCGTTTCCACAGCTCTGAGTTGTAGATATGCATGGAATTTGCCTTATTTAGGAGTTTAGTAATTTCACTTTAATTGCCTCTGAAGTGAGGAATTTGAAGATAAAATGGGACTTGGAGCCATACCTGAATGAGCCAATGGACATCACTTAGCAAAGAGAATGAAAAGAATGTATTGTGGGACAGGAGCAATAGAAGGTGGTGGTTTGGGGAGACAAGGGGCTAAATCCTCCAGAGAAGGCCTGGCGGCTCCTGTAGGAGGCTCACACTGACAAGTCCTTGATTTTGTTATGTTTAGCACATTTTCAACTTAAAGAAAGCTGAAAGCCTGATGCAAATCAAAAGAGTCCTGTGTTGTTTATAACCTTTCCACTACAGATACCAATTTTCCCTGGGGGAAAAAAAATCTATATATTATTTAAAAGCCAAAGACTAAAGTAATTTTCACAAGAATTCAGCCACCAGTAGAAAAAGTCTGTTAATTTATGAACTTCCCAGAAAGTTGAACCTGACCTTCCTGAAGGCCAGCTTGGTATGTGGTCACACACTTTCTCCGGGTTCAGGGGCTACTTGATGACAGATGCTGGTCAAGTTGGGAAGTAAGAGAAGAGAGGATGCAGAGGCATTTCATGTGTGAGAATGCCTTCTGGAAAATGTAAGGAGCGCATTTCCTGCAGCATCTGCCGCGGAAGGAAAGCTGCCTCCTTATGGAGGTAGGACTCAGAGAGAAGAGTGCTGCAGGCTGAATCTCTGCTAGTCACTTCCTCAGCAGCTTGAGCCGTGATAGGGAACTGTGTGGGTGCAAGAAACAGACCTGGCAAGTCTCAAAGCCAGCCAAAAAGAAGCTAAGGCAGAGCAGGGTGTGGTTTTTTTGTTTGTTTGTTTCCTTGTAATCACCTGCTTTGTTCAAGGCAAACCAGGATAAGGATTGGTGTTTTATAAGAGCTGGGAAGTAATATTAGCATTTTTGAAGAGTGATTCCTCTTTACAACCACTTGAAACATTAGCCAACGCCAAGTGCTATGGGAGACTAAAGAACATGAGATAAAATCAAGACACCTTTCACCTGAAGACACTTGGGCTGAGAGGCAGAAATGTGACACTTCTCTGGACCAAAAGGACATTGCTGTAGATGACCAAATTGATCAGGCAGAGAAGAGCAGGTGAGAAATAGTCCAGGTCTGTCTAGCCAGGAGCCCCCACGTTAGTCAGCAGTCTTCTCGCTTTTCTAGCCAGAGACAGCTGGTAACATGGCACTGCCCACTAAGGTCCCTCAGGACTGTGTCTTTGTAGTGAGTCATGAGGAACATCACACTCAGCCGAACTATTTAAAGTATAAGGAACTACGTTTGCACAGGTGAGAAGTCCCAGGGTATCAGACTGCAAACAGGTCAGCATATTATGGATCCCTGCTTGGCACCACTAGACATGAGTGTGATTTATTTTTACCCCATCCTGCTTCTCTGACCTTGAGTAATCACTGCTAGCGTGATGATTTGAGGAAAGAAGACTTTCTGCCTCACACCTTCTTCTCTAGTCAGGCTGAAACTACCCTCCAGGACCTTCTCTAGCATCCTAAGCTATATGTGTTAGTTTATCTGATCCTCATGCCATCGAATCTCTAGAGACAGTTTCTTTTCTAGAAGTTGAGCCTAACTTGTTTTGTAAAATCTACTTACTTATAACTCATGCTTTAATGAACTCAATTCCCTTCCTTCTATATTCACTGATGTCCTCTTATTATTTACTCATTTTTTTCTAATCTGTTTCATCTTTGGCCTCTACTCTTAATTCCTTCCCAAAATCTTTGTTTAAAAAAAAAAAAAAAAAAGAAACAGAAAGAAAGAAAATAAATAAATAAAATACATCATAACACAAAAGGTTTTGGTGAGGTGGGATGTTCATCACAAAGATGGCAGCAGGTGTAATTGTTAAGTGCAAAACACCTGCCAATGAGCAGTTGGCATAGAACCCAAGAGCTGTTAAGACTGGAGAGAATTAAATTTGTCATTTCTGTTTTGACCACAGCCTAATATTTGACTCTTCTCTTTGAATGTCACTTCTTAAAGGTAATTTAGCTTGAGCCTGAGCCCCTAGCTGACTAGGTATTTATTATCTACCATAAAGCTTATTTGCTATTTGGGGAGCTCTGGAAAAATAGTCTTTTATGTAGAGAGATCTGCAGTCTGTGTCCTTGTAGCTTCTGCTTTTGGTCTTTGAGAGGTGAATATGGGATCCTAGACAAGGGGCAGAATCCCTTTCCCTAGACTAGGTGTAGGAGTTGGAACCTTCTTCAGGAAATAAATAAATAAACTAAAGTTAATCAGTGAGTAAAGGAATGGAGAGGTTCTTTGTATGGAAAGCTAGCCCATACTCCTCGTATAAGACCAGTTAGGAGCAGATTAGCTATTACTACAGAAACATATTATTAAAATTGCTGTTGCTGTGCACTGGATCCTGGATCCCCATAAAACTCATATTTTGAAACTCTAATTTCCCTATTTGATGATATGTAGAAATGGGGGCCTTTAGGAGGTACTTAGGTCATGAAGTGCCCTTTTAAGAAGAGATACAAGAGAACGTGCTTTCCCCCTCTCTGCTCTCTGTCATGTGAGGACATACTAAGACATCAGCCAGGGGACCAGCTGATGGTATGATGGTTATATCACTGGACTCTCACATCGTCAACTGTGGTTCAAGTCCTGGACCCGGTAGCTTAAACTCATGCTGTGTGTGTGTGTGCATGTGTGTCCAAAATCCCAAGAGGAGAATCGGGGAGAAGAGACTGTGGTGTGGCCATCTCCCCAGGAGGGGTGTGAGTTATCACCTTCTGTCTCTGTCTTGCTTTGTCTCTCTGGGGGACACATGTGCTTTGTAGCAAAAATCTCTTTAAAAAAAAAAAAAATAGTCAGCCAGTTGTAAACCCAGAAGAGGCCCCTCATAGAGAACCTGACCACGCTGGCACCTTGGTGGAAGCCACGTTTTTAGGCTTCCAGCTTCAGAGCTGTGAGACATAAATGTCTGTTATTCAAGCCACCCATTCTATGGTCTTTTCGTTATGGTAATCCCAACTGCTAAGATGAAAACAACTGCATTACTGGAAGTTTTCAACTGGCTTTATAGTTTCTTTTAGTTGAGTTAGACATTAATTAAGTTAGAAACTTAATTTTAAAGTTAGACACTTGATTATGGTATCTGAAGCATGTAAGAGTTGTATTTTTTTTTTTTTTTTCATGCAACTGAAAGTTCAGAGGAATATAGGTATTTGTTTCTGGTGTCGAAACCACAGCTCACAGGGGTCGGGAGAGGGCCTCTGCCATTCTCTCAGCTTTTCCAGGATGTTCCAAAGATAGATGCTGAAACTTCAACTGCTTCATCCACTTACCAGGTGGTAACAAGCATAAAGGTGGTGGTGCTTATATCAGGAAAGCAAAGCTTACCCAGACTTCTATGGCTGACATCCATTAGGCTAGAATGTGCCCACAGCCATGCTTAATTTCATGAAAAGTGAGGGAGTGTAATTTTTTTTTCAGTTGGAGACATTTCTACCATGCAGAAAACAAGGTTCTATTAGTATGAAAGAGGTGAAATAGCTATTGGACAGGCAATTAGCAGTGTTTGCCAAAGTGTGTCAATAGATGTATGTTCTCCCTATTAAAACCCTATGTAGTTAAGTGAAAATGTCTGAACTCGTACAGGAAACAGAATCAGCTCTGGCTAGTTTGAACAGAGTAGAGTTTATTAAAGGACATCAGGTAGTTCAAAAGCTTCTGTGTGGGCCAGAAAAACAAGTTGTATGCAATCAGTCATAGAAACAATAACTATGAAAAATGCTCCATTGTCTCACAGGAACTTTTATTGCTAAAAGGCTATGACTGTCCCCACTGCTTTTAGTTGCCACTTAACATGCTAGGACCAGATAGCAGAAACCCTCAGACAAACCATGGGCCCCTGTAGCCTGCCTGAAGAGCCATTCTCTCCTCTTGTTGCTCTTTCACGTCCAAGTCCCTCACAGGCAGGACTGCGCGGAGGACTGCAATGTGGTCCTGAACTTTCCAGACTCCTAGTACACGAAGACAAACTCATTGGGGATTGAAGCCAACCTAATCTATCACCGTGCCTTTAAAATGGGACCAAGAGTTCTACTGACCAAAAATTTCCCATAGCCTTGAGATAGGTGGCAAAAAGGGCATCAACTGGTTCCAGAAAAGAATGGCTTACTGTGAAGAAAAGAGTGTCACAACCTTTCTAGTTCTATTTTCTCTTCTGTATTACATGCAGCATTTTTATAAAGATGACAGATGGGAATCCTATATTCATTAAGGGGAAAAAAGAACTCTTCATCTGCTAGTATTTTAAATAAGGGAAAATATAATATTTACTGCTACCCTTTGAAGACCCTTTGAAGATTTTAATTAATACTGAATGTGTTATTCCATCTGCTTAAGTGAGTAGGCCACACAGTCATGAGGTCTCCCATTTCAGACTGACAAATCAATCCACTGAGTCTCCTTGATAGAATAGAAAAATGTAATTAAAAGGACCCCTAAATTGCCCAAAAGTTATCATTATTTTAAAAAGATACATAATAAAATAGCATATATATATGTGTGTGTGTATATATATGTGATATACAAACACACACATGCAAAGATGTAAAAATTCAAAAAATAGTCATTCAAATACATGTCTTTTTGAATTCAGCCCAGTCTTCTAGAGCGATAATTCAGGATGATATGTCTTATTTTTAGAAAACATTTTTATGACACTTTACATTTCTTAGAGCACTTTCACACATTGTAATATGATTCTTTCTATACTATGAGGTAAAATGCAAATAATATTTTCTCTAATTAAATAAAAGAAAATGAAAGCTCAGAGAGATCCAATGATTTGCCCCAGCTCAGAAGTTTAAAAGAGGTGGGCCTGCCGACCACGTAACCTAAATCTTTTTATTTCTATCCTGGTGACCTCTTCAACAATAAAAGCTAAAACATCAAAGGAAGACTTTACATATTTTGGAAGATTATTTTATTTCAATTGAACTTAAGTTAAAACCAAAATGTAATGCATAGTAGAAAGGTTTATTCAAGGAGTCCCCCTGTAGCACCAGTGGTTAAATACTTTGCATTGGAAGCTGGATTCCACATGGTCAATGGCAGTTCAAATCCTGGCTCTAGCAGTTTGAAAGACAAGCTGGATGCATGTGTACTCACGTCCAAAATCCTGACAGGAAGAAGTAGTGAAGGGAAAAGGATGTGGCATGACCATCGGGGGGTTCTCTCTCTCTCTCTCTCACAAGTGCAGGCATCCTCTGGCAATTAAAAACAAAAAATAACTGATAATCTGGCACTATGACAAAACAAATGGTGATGACCATTGGGAGGAAACAAATCTGGAGTTGAATCCCCACATCAGCTCTCTTTCAGCTGAGTGACCTTGGGCAAGGAAGTACTTCATCTCCACAAAGCTCAATGTTCTCATTCGTAAATAGAGGCTATAAATCAAACCTACTTATACAGAGATATAACACATAGCCTATGAGAGAACTTCAAAAATTAATAGAAAAATGTAATTAAAGTATGAATTTATTCTGATACAAAATTGTGTTGTAATCCTTGCATACTTTTGCATAATGTGCATTTTCCATGAACTTTTGAAAACCTTATATATGTTCTGTAGAAAGTCGAATCAGTCTAGTGCTGGACTATATTAATAAATTAAGGTTTTTAAGTCCAGTGTGTTACTGATAACAGAAATATCTATGTCTGGGTAATTTATAAAGAATAGAGGCTTATTTAGTGCAAGGTTCTGGAGCTCCAAGGTCAAGGGGCTGCATACGATGAGGGTATTTGTGCCAGAGGATAATGTGGTGGGGGGTATCACATGGTCAGAAATCAGTAACACACATGTCTGTTTCTGTTTCTGCCTCCTAATAAACCCATGACTGTCCAGTCATGGGGGCTCCATCTTAATCCTAATCTCTGCCCAAAGATCTCATCTCAATATATGGTAGAATTAAGTTTCCCCCTCTTAATCCCTTCACAGTATAACCAAACTCCAACACATAAACTTTTGGAAAGATACATTCAAACTATAGCATGAGGTTTATTTTAAAAATAAGAAACACCTGTCTTGTGGAGGCCTAGTGTTCCAGACACTAGAGATACACACATTAATAAAACAGATATGTGCCCTTACAGCACCAAAAAAGGTCTGGCCAATTTCATCTGGGATGTCATCTGATATTTTATGTGCTATTAAAGAAGTTGGCCCAAGAACAAAATTTGTCAGGGATAATATAGAGTCATGGATTGTTTAATGATGTGAATACATTTTGAGAGATGCATTGTAAGGCAGTTTCATCACTGTGCAAACATCATGGACTGCACTTACACAAACCTGGATGGTATAGCCTCTCACGGACCTAGTGTATATGGTACAGCCTATTGGTACAAGGTGACAAACCTGTATAACATGTTACTGTAGTGAGTACTACAGACCATTTTAACACTATAGTAAGTATTTGAGGATCTAAACCTATCTGAACAGAAAAGGTACAGTAAAAATAGGACATAAAAGATGAAAAATGGTATAGGAACCTTGCAGGACTAGAAGTTGTTCGGCATGAGCCTGTGAGTAAAGACGAGTGAATGTGAAGGCCTGGGACATTATTGTACATTACTATTGACTTTCTAAACACTGTATGCTTCAGCTTCACTCAATTCATAAAAAAATAAAAATAAAAATATTTCGCCAGTAATAAAACGACCTTAGTGTATGGTAACTTTTGACTTTATAAATTTTCTATTTTTACCTTTCGATTACATGGGAGTCCAGTGACATAGCCATTACGCTAACTGCTGGTCCTTGCTTTTTATAAACTTTTAAACTTTTTGACTCTTGTAATAACTCTTAGCTTAAGACACAAACACATCATAGAGTTACACACCCATCTTGTTTTTCAGTTTTTGTTGTTGTTTTAGTTGTGTGATGGGGTGTGTGTGCTTGTCCGAGAGACTCCACTCTCCTCTTGGGATGCTGGACAGACACACACATACCAGTATGTTTTGTAGGCTACCAGGACTCAAACCACATGGTCATCTTTTTTTTTTTTTGGAGAGGTTTTTCGCTATAGGGCGTGTGCGCTTGCCAGACAGAGAGAGAGAGAGATAGAGACAGAAAGCGAGAAATCACCCCCCAGGGGGATGGTCACGCCGCAATCCCTTCTCTTCCATTCTCTTCCATTCTCCTCTTGGGATCTTGGGCACGCACGCACACGCACCCAGCGTGAGTTTTAAGCCACCAGGTCCGGGACGCAAACCGCGGTTGACTACGTGGGAGTCCAGCGACATAGCCATTACGCTAACTGCTGGTTCCCCACAGGGTCATCTTGTGGGGTCCAGCTGCCTTAACTACCAGACCACTTGCTGACTTTATTGTCTTTCTTAATATCCTTATTCTATAAGCTCTTATCTATTTTGAAAATTCTATATTTATTTTTACTTTTTAATCCTGTTTTTTAAATGCTAAGTCACAAACACAGCCTAGACCTACAGAGGGTGAGGATCATCATGTCCCTGACTTCCACATCCATATCTTAGCCCTCCGGAAGGTCTTCAGGGGCAATAACATGCATCAAGTTGTCATTTCCTGTGATATAAATGCCTTGTCTGGAATACTTCCTGAAGGACTTTCCTGAGGTTCTTCTTGAGGAGGTGCCACTTTTTCAGAAGTATGCCCATGGTGGTTTGCTTGTTTATTTTTTCATTGGAGATTTGCTTATAAGCAGATAACAGACCATGAACATTCCTCTATTACTAAAAACCTTTCAGTGTTGAGATCTATGTTTTTAAATTTGTTAGGAGCTTGTAAGGTCATAAGTACTTCTGCTAAACTCCTCACTGTGAGTTTTCTAGAGTGTTCTTTTTCTTCTCCTGCACTTTCCTTTTATCTTTTCTCTTCTTCAGCTGTGTTTCTGTTACAGTTCCCGTTTAACCGTCATTAGTCAGTTAATCAGCAGCCATCTTTAGGATGTCATTTTTATACACAGGTTAAAGTTGTTTGCCACCTTAACCATACCTTTGTTGGTTTTCTGCAACCTCCTTATTCTTGGCAAATCTTGTGAAGTCATGAATAAACCTCTTGAGTGTCATCTTTCAGATGCCATTTATGTACTCCTTGGTGACACTACCCTTAGCCCAAGCAAGTTCTTGATGCAGTTGTAGGTGTTGTAATGCTTTCAGCATTGCATCAGAGTCTTCTTAGTTAATTCCTCATTGCAGCAATAACCTGGGAAGATGTACTGCACAAGTAACTTGTCTTCAAGACTGCTATAACATAGCATATAATATTTTACAATAACTTTTAAAAACTGTAAGTAGAAGGAATACACTCTTATATGACACTTGCATAGTAAGTACATAAACCAGTAATATAGTTGTTTATTTTCATTATAACATATTATGAACTGTAAATAATCACATGTGCTACACTTTTATATAACTAGCAGTGAAGTAAGTTTACTTATACCACCATCACCAGAAGCACATGAGTAATGCATCATACTACAAAGTTATAGCTATGATATCCTTAAGCAACAGGCATTTTTCAGCTTCATTATAATCTTATAGGACAACCATCATGTATGTGGTTCTTTATTGACATTGTTAGGTAGTACATGGCTATATGGATGCATGGTATTTGACCAACACATTGCTCTCCAGTAGCAGTAACTGTCTACCTCTTTAGTTAAATACTCTGTTTTTGCATTAGAAAGAACCACCCGGGGCAAGGTTGTTGGGGTGACTGGATCCCATATGGCCAACTGCATGGTTTGCAACCCAGCAGCTTGAGAAACACAGTGGGTGAGTGTGCATGCATGGATGACATCTTAAAAGAAGGAAGAAATAGAGAAGAAGGGATTGCGGTATGACCATTCCCCATGGAGGAGTACTTTCTCACTAGCCCCACCCCATGTCTGACAAACACACACACTGACAAAATTTTTTTTAAAAGTTATCAAGTCTTAAATTAGCTAAAAGGAATTTTTTTTAATTCCATTCAGACCTTTAATAAGGTAGGTTTCACTTTTTCCCCAAAAAAAGGGGAAATACAGTATTTTTAGCTGGAAATATTTATCTCATTGTTTCTATCCATGCCAGAATTTTGGCTGTAGACATCTTATGTTCATTGACCAAAACTGATCCTTCCCCTTTATTCAACAAGTAACTTTTTAGCATCTACCATGAGCAAGGATAGGGCCTTTTTTGTTATCAAGCTTGCAATTTCATGGAAATCTATGTGAAGCAACTGATTACAAAGTTATCAAAATAAAATTATAATAAGCTCTATTAGAGACAATTAAAAGAACATGCAGTAGTAAAGCAGAGCAACTTGAGGTCTAACAGGACTGGAGTCATTTTAAAATTAAAAATGGTCTCTGATGAGTACGATCTGAATGACTGCTGTGTCATGGGGAGGTCTTTTTGAAGAACAGCAAGATGACAAACTTGGAGTGAATAAAGAAAACCATGAATTGGGGTAATTGCTCAAAGGAAAGCAATTGACTTTGGTTACACTGAGGGATGATTTGCATGTGCTTGTATCTTCTATTGTGAATACTGAGTACATACTGAGTTTTTGAGACAAGTTGGTGGTACTTAGTGTCTCCCTGTAACCTAGTGGCAGAAATAAACTTACTTCTTCTCCAGCGCCGCTCTGCTTCTCACTTCAGTGACCTTGAGTAGAAGCAGCTGGACTTAATTTGTCAGTAACAAAGGCTGTGAACTAAGACCTCCTCAAGAATGAGGTTGAGCAGGACTGTCTTCGTCCTCACAACCACCAGAAGCCACTGAAGTGAACAGCAGAGTGGCATGACTGGAGCTAGGCTTTTTAACGTTCACTCCGGCTGTAGAATGAAAAGCTAGACAGTAAAGAAAGGACTATTTTGGCAACTTTCATTTCCTTTCTGGGAATGCTACATTTTGCCACACTTGAGGCCGGGAACCCATTAGTTTTCACGGTACTTCAGCCCACCTATAAGGACTTGCCTTTCCCTGATTCTCCAGGTGAAGTGACTTCAGTAATTAACAGCTTAAACTAAGGCTGTAATGGCAAAGAGTAGATTGAGGTATTGTTATTATTCTGCTCCTCTTTTTCTCTGTCTTGAATATACTGGAAACCTTCTTGCCTCAATGGGAAACTTTATTCACTGAGATGATCCCAGCTGGAAAGATTTTTTTTTTTAATTGCCAGAAGGTGTATGTACTTACCAGAGAGAAAAAGGGAGGGAGAGAGAGAGAAAAAGAGGGAGAGAGGGAGAGAGAGAGAAAGGGAGAAAACACCTCCCAATGGGGCAAGGCCATACCACAATTCCTTTGCCTGTATTTCTCTATCAACCTGGGCTTTGGGATATACATATACGCGTGCCTGGAGTGTTTTCCAAGCTGCTAGAGCCTAGACCCAAACTGTGGTTACCTCTGCAGGCTCTAGCTCCCTTAACCATGAAGCTATACAGCCAGCCCTGGAAAAACATTTTTGAATATAGGTATTAAAAAGTGTTCGTCATGCCATAAGGTAAGTCAATATAAACAGAAGACTTGTGGAGTCTACATACTTATGGTCCTGGAACATTCTTCTTTGTGTGTCTTTTCAGGAGAAGTCTAGTGGCAGGACCAGTTTCCATCATGGATGCTCGTTGTACAGCTCCTTACTCAGTCTTTGCACCATACAGAAGGCACATGGTACACTCTAGAGCATGTGCAAATTAATTTGTCATGTCAGGTAAGGGAATTTTTCTGGTTCTTTGAGGGCAGTATGGAGGATCAATGACTACGTTTATCTCATTTTCTCTGTCTGGATTTGTATTTTTCAAGATTTATGCAATGACTTATCTATGTTAAGCTAACCCTCAGTAACAGTAGAAAGATAGAAATTAGAAACAGAGGAGAAAATGAATTGAAAGAGATCTACCCAGAGTGTCATCTTCCTTCCTTTTAAAGGAGAGACTACAGCTAAAAATTTCAACTACTAAGAATGGAGAAGGAGAGGGGACAGCATCTTTTCCACCAAGTCCTTGCAGTGCCCTTCAAAGCTGCTGCTGCCCCTGTGGTAAAGTCATTGAAATGTGCACCAATTAGGCCCCTGTGATCTGGAAGGAAAACTCTCCGGGGTGCCCAGGGCAGGGGAAGAGATGGCAGGCACAGCCATTTCCGCCAATACAGAGCTGTAGCATTATTCCTCCCTGGGGTCTGAGAGTGATTCATTATAAAGAATATCACCAGAAACAAGTCTGAACTACAGAATTAGCATCCGCCCCCAGTTGCAGCTTTTGGCTTATTTGTTAGAGAAACTATGCAAGGGGAGACATAATTCACTTCTGAGCAGCTTTAACTAGTATCATTGTTTCTCTCTAGTTTATATATCAACCTCACACTAGAATTAGAGAAGATAATCTTTTCTTCTTTTTCCAGCAAGCCAATCACAACAGGTCTCCCAGTGCCTGAACGTCCTCCACATGATAAAATGTCTAAGAATGGAAGAGCATGCATCTTGCATTCTGAGCATGGTGAGGTTTCCAGGTGGTGCTAGGGAGGAGGGGAAGATAATAGTGACACTGGGCTTCTGACTGAAGCCTGTGCACATGCAGCACACAGAAGCTCATCCAAGAAAAGGCAGGTATCCTCTAATTCGATTGGGCAGGCCATTAGTGACTTTCTCACTGAGAATTTAAAGGACAGTAAATGTATGTGCTAACCTGTTACCAATGAAATCTAATAAATAGCCTCTTTACTTTCCCACCTTCAAATTAGAGGTAGAAATCATAGAAGTGAAAATAGCACACTTGTCAAAACATTGTGCTGTAGTGCTAGGAGTGATATAAATGAGACTGAGACAGAATTGCTGGGGCAGCAATTGAGGAAATCACACTGTTTTCTGCTCTTCTATCTCTGCTATAATGTACTTTCTAAGTGAGGGTTAGTAGAATGAATTTATCCTCCAATCCAAGTAGGAGGAAGTACATTGTAATCATATCAGTTGCATTTAATTCTGCACGAGAAAGTCATTCATTGCACCATTGTAATGTATTCATTTATTGATTATAATTGTTGTTGATTATTAATTCATTGATTCAATTGTTTATTATGACTACTGGTTCAAAGAAACTACACAGTATCTGTATGACAAGGAACAACCCCCCATGGACGTTATTACAGAGTAGTGGTTCTTAAACTTTAGTATGGGTCATACTAAAAATGACCTACACTTTAGAATCAACCAGAAACATTCTAATTCAGTAGGTCAAAGGTGGGCCCAGGGAACCAGCAGTTAGCGTAATGGCTATGTCGCTGGACTCCCACGTAGTCGACCGCGGTTTGCGTCTCGGACCCGGTGGCTTACAACTCACGCTGGGCCCGTGTGCGTGCGTGCCCAAGATCCCGAGAGGAGAATGGAGGAGAAGGGATTGCGGCGTGACCATCCCCCCTGGGGGGTGATTTCTCGCTTTCTGTCTCTATGTCTCTCTCTGTCTGTCTGGCGAGCGCACACGCCCTATAGCGAAAAACCTCTCCAAAAAAAAAAAAAAAAAAAAAAAAAGGTGGGCCCAGAGAATTTGCATTCCTAACAGAT
This sequence comes from Tupaia tana, assembly GCA_026018925.1. Lineage (NCBI taxonomy): Eukaryota > Metazoa > Chordata > Mammalia > Scandentia > Tupaiidae > Tupaia > Tupaia tana. Next base: position 36,090,626 of record JAKSZU010000003.1, read on the forward strand.
TCACAGATAATGTTGATGCTGTTGATTGGGGCCACACTTTGAGAATCAATGGTCAAAGGAATGATTCTCAGCCTTGGCTGCTTATTAAAATTACCAGAGGAGCTATTAAAAATCTTGGTGCTAAGACTGCAACCCAAACCACACAAATGAAAATACTTTGTGTGGAAACTAGACATCCAATTTTAAAGGCTCTGAGAACCAACAACCTTGTAAGTGACATAAACAAACCAGAAAAGAAAATCAGCTAGGATTTATAAAGGAATCAAAAGGAAGTGGTAGAGAATGGGAATGGGAGCCTAGTGTGATTTGGAAAGACCATTTTGATGATCTGAAGGAAAGGAAAACAAAAATGTAGTGGAATGAATATTGCAGGTGGAAGAGCCAGCAAGTGCAAAGTCTCTAAGAATGTAGAAAATTTATATCACTAAGGAATTAAGAAAAGGCTAGAAGAGCTATATCACATTGAGCAAACAGTAGAGTTGCGAAGCTGTAGTTGTAGAGGTAAGCAGCACTGAGGAGACCTGTAGGCCAAGACCGTGCTTTGAGGAAGAACAAGAAATCCTTGACTGGGGACAGCAGGTTTCATGATGTTTAAGGTGTTGGACTCCCATATGGCTGACCATGGTTCAAGTCCCAGACACAGTAGCTTGAAACTCACACCAGGTGCATGTGTGTACATGCCCAAAGTCCTGAGAGGAGATTAGAAGAGAAGCAGTTGTGGCATGACCATCCCCCCTTCCCCATGGGGGTGATTTCTCATTTTCTCTTTCTGTCTCTCTATAGCACATACCCTATGGCAAAAACCTTTTTTTTTTAAAAAAAAAAAGAGAAAAAAGGAAAGAAAAGAAACAGTGACTAATCTAATCTACACTTATATGGAGGATCATTCTTGCTGCTGTAAACGCTGTAAATAGACTGGAAAGGAAATGACAAGAAGGAGGAACATTAATTAGGACTCTCTGGAGTGCACTAGACACAAAATGATGCTGTCCTGGGTGGAATGGCAGCAGAGAGAGAAAAGAACAGGTAGGTTTTATTTTATGTTAAAGGTAAACTTACAGACATGATAAGAGGTAGAACAGGGAGAATGAGGGAGATGCAATAATTAAGAATTACTCACAAGGGCTGGCCCTGTAGCCTAATTGTGAAGGGAGTCAGATCCCATATGGCTGACTGTGGTTCAAATCCTGGCCCCTGTGGCTCAAAGAACATGCCAAGCATGTGTATGCGCATGCATCAAATCCTGACAGGATGGAAGAAAAGATTGCGGTGTCACCAGGCACCATTGGGGGTGCTTTTGCTTTCTCTCCCTGTTTCTCCTTTTCCCTGGTGAGCTCATGTACCCTCTGGCTTTTAGAAGAAAGAGAGAGAATGAATATATAAAGCCAAGACAAGGACAGAGGCTGTTCTCTGTGCTATCTGAACTGCTCATGTGACTCCTACCACAAGCCTCTAATAGAGTCTGTTGAACTAACAAAATTCTTCATTTGTGTGGGTTCCTACTTGGAGAAAGAGAGACCCACAAGGCACCCAATACCTTAAAAATATGAATCCTCAAAATGAGCAAAAATTCTGGGGACATCTCTAGTTATAGAATTAGAGGATTTCAATGGTCTTATTCCAGATCTTTATTTCTTGCTATCCAGATGACAGCTGTATTTTGAACTGAGAACATAAGAAGAAAAGATGAGGGTCGTCCTTGGGATAGAGGAAAGTGAGGTGAATTCCTGACACCTAGTCTTGAGAGTCCTTCCAATCTTTTCTCCGACATCTGATCTCTGGCACCTGCTCTGGAGTGCCTCTCCTCCCTGCATCTTCCATGCCAAAAGAGTTTCTGCCAAGTTCTGAAGGAAGCATTACCTAAAAAAACTACATTTCATTTTGTGGAATTCTGAACCTATCAGACTGGATTTATTAGAGAAGCCTCAGAGAATAGAAATGCTTGTTATTAGGATGAGAGAGTTAATGGAGAAAGACAATGAAGTTTGAACTGGCTAAAAGACATACATAAATCAATGGTGCAAGTAGGTCTAACCCACATTCCCCCTTGACTATCTAGGCAAAACCAGATGAAACAGGCAAAATGAAGTATTCAATATCTGTTCAGTTCCTTCAAATCAATAGGCCATTTTAGAAGAGAAAGAGTAGAAAAGGGAAAGGGGAACTTTCAATAATTGCTTGCCCTTTGCTGACAATGGAATACCCTACATTTTCTACTGCAGTGAACTCTCCATTTTCTTTTCTTGTCTGAGTTGAATACTACTCTGCTCTACCAGTATAGTAAATATTCTTTTCAGAAGTAGACTCAAGACTGAACTTGAGTTTATTGTATTCAGTTGTTTGACTCTCAGGAACAAAAACTTCACATTTAACTCTAGTACTCATGTAGCTGAGGTATTAGAAGTTTATCCATATTCTCACACAAACCCCACACTTTAGTCATATGAAATATTTCTAACTGTTTCCTAAACATTAAAGGGAGAGGGACAGTAAAGGGATTTTTCCCTATCTTCTCATCCTTCTTCCTCCTCCATGATCACTCTTATTTGTCCTTCAAACATGATTTTGTGGCTCAGATTTTCTTACGGGCTTTCTCTTATCCATTTACAATCCTTCCAGTAATAAGGCTTACTTCTCATATTCCTGTTTGTTTTAATTTCAATTTCAATAACATCTTGTTTCTTTATGTATGAGAGCATTTTTCTGGCTATTAATTTAACTATAATGATATCACTGTCTCTTACTAGACTTTGTACTTACTAAAGACAGGTCTTAGGTATTGTTCATTTTTAACATATTTACAACCTGCTATGTCCTAAATATCACAATTAATAAATAAATAAATAAAAGAGGAGAACCATGAATTGAATACATAGTGAATAATATAATAAATTTGCATATTATTATAATATGCTGCATAAACCTTTATGATAGGTTTATCACTGGGGCAAACATTTCTTATTATGTTATTATTCTAGAATTAAATGCTCAGATACTATAAGTTTATTATCAAAAGTTCAATTCAACTCATCAAACATGTATTAAGACATTATATATCAGTCATGTGGACACTGGAGCAACAAAGACATGGGAGAAGCACCCCTGCACTTGGGAACATGTAGTTAAATTAAAGGGTACACAGATGATACCAGGAATACCAGGAAGAGTATGGTCAGGGATGGCACAATGATGGGAGGGATCAGGAGAGCCTGGGCTAGGGAAGCTTCCCAGAGGAAGTGACACCTGCGCAGAGATTGAGAAGAATGGGCAAAGGGCAGGGTATTGTGGGTCAGAGGTATGCTTGCTGGCCGAGGGCGTTCTGTATTACTTGTTGGGTTGTCATGGGAAAAGCATCAATATCATCACTATAGTATCCAGAAGCCTATTCAGACATTTTGGTTAATGTCTCATCTCCGTAATAGCTCCTTTTTATAATTAGCTCTTTCTTCTTATAACCCAGCCATATGGGGAATATCTCTCATCCTTAAAATAAAATAAATACCAGATATAATATGATCCCTGAGACTTAAAGCATGGAAAATGCCACATTTCTTTATTTTTCTAAGTCAGGTTAATTTTTTTTTCTTTTTTTGGAGAGATTTTTGCTATAGGGCACATGCACTCACCAGAAAGACAGAGAGAGACAGAGAGACAGAAAGCGAGAAGTCACCCCCCCAGGGGAGATGGCCATGCTGCAATCCCTTCTCCTCCCTTCTCCTTTCGGGATCTTGGGCACGCACGCACACGTGCCCGGTCTGAGTTTCAAGCCACTGGGTCCAGGACCCGAACTGCGGTTGACTACATGGGAGTCCAGCAACATAGCCATTATGCTAACTGCTGGTCCCAAAGTCAGGTTAATTTTGATTGGAGGCCTCACTCATCAAGTTGGGGAGGAGTTCAATAACAGTCCTTAGGTATAGTTCCCCCATCTCATCTCAGACTCAGACAGTTATTAATAAAAGAAGAACCCTGAAAATGTTACTTTCCTGTTTCCTGCATGTTCCTTCATAGGCTAGTGCCAACACTAATGACAATACTCTTTTCTTGTTCAACTTAGACACTGAGAACTTTGAGGTTTTCAAGGACTCAGTTCTTAGAACTCATACCTTACATAGGTTCTACCATCTTAGAATACTGCAATCTTTTCCCAGTTTTCAAGATCTAGTACCTCCCTGAAGTTAGTTTCTTCACTTAACTTTCAAAGCACAAAAACATCAAAGTGGTTATCAAACCACTTCAAATTGGAATCACCTAGGTAGTTGCTAAGATGATGATACCATGATCACCTCAGGCCCATTCCTTCATAATATCTCTGCGGGTTCTGAGAAAACCTGTCCTCAGTGATTCCTTGAGTGATTTTTTTTTTTTTTTAAGAGAGATTTTTACTATAGGGTACATGCACTCGCTGGAGAAACAGACAGAGAGACAGAAGGTGAAAAATCACCCCCCCCCAAAAAAAAGGTTGGCCATGCCACAATCCCTTCTCTCAGGATTTTGGTCATGCATGCACATGTGCCCAGCATGAGTTTAAGCCACTAGGTCCAGGACTAGTACTGCAGTAGACTACATGGGAGTCCAATGACACAACCATTATATTTTATACTGGTCCCACCTTGAGTAATTCTTAAGGACCTACTGACCAACATTTCTAACACCAAACCTGTGAAAGAAATTGTCTCTGAAGAGCCTGTCCACACCCTGCCATCTTCAATTGCTCTTTTAAATTTATGCATTCACATACACATCAGCTTCTTTTCCATGGGCAAGAAATTCCAAATGTGGGCTAAATTTTTGTGGTATCTTTGACATAGGCAAGAGAAAGAGAAAGAGAAACACTTGTTCTATGATAAGTATATGGTAATAAACAAGTAAATAATAATTTCAAAACAAAACTAAGAACAAAAGCACTAATACATATGATCTCACAGTTGCAGAAACCTTCTTTAAGCAATTAGCCAAAAGTGAATACACCACCAAATGATTAAAATTCAGAGAAGAGAGACTGCAGAATGAGCAGCAGGGAGAAGTATGGAGCTGCAGAGAGCACAGCTCATCTCCTCCCACACGCTTCTGGACTCTCAGTTGAAACCCTGCAGCTCAGCCCAGGTGCACTTATTCCCTAGAAACTGTGAGGACTTTGTAATATCCAGTTCCAAGGTCAAAAGTGCAGGTTGCTTGGTGAGCATCAGAGAAATGAAACTACAGAGACTGTGGATCACCTCATCCCACACACCTTTGAATGCTTAGAATTAACTCCAAGAAATTAGGAAGAATCATATAATCTATCAGGTGACCAGAAACTACTGCAGAGGCACAGGAATTTGAGAAATCAAGAAAATATCTCTCCCTCAACGGAAAAGAACAACCCCTCATCGTCCACAGACAGTACAATGGAATTCGTGGACATGTCCAATAAAGAATTCAGAATATTGGGCCAGCAGGTGACGGGGTAGATGAGGTGTTGGACACTCCCGCATGGCCAAGCACAGTTTGAGCCCTAGACATGGTGGCTTGCTTTCTCACTTTCCTTTTCTCTGCAAGTCTGTCTTTCCCTGGTCAAATTAAAATGAATGAATAAATAAAATTAAATAAATATTTTTTAAAAAGAATTCAGAATATTAATAGTATTGACGGAAGAAATACAGGCCATAAAAAAGTATCAAACAGAGTTGTTAGAGATGAAGGTTGTAATACAGGAAATCAAAACCTCCCTTGAAAGTATTAAAAGCAGATTAGACCATACAGAAGATCAAATCTCAGATGTTGAAAACAAAACCTCTGACCTAGAAAAAAAAATCACCAAAAAGATTGAGAAAATAACCCCAAAACATGGGCATAATATATGAGAAATAATAGATACCATTAAGTGCTCAAACATCTGGATAATCAGTATTCCAGAAGGTAAAGAAATTAATAAGGGCACTGATAATCTATTCCATGAAATCCTGGAAGAAAACTTTCCAAACCTAGAGAGACATTTGAATATCCAGACCCAAGAAATACAAAGGACCCTACATAGAATCAACCCAAGAAGATCTTCTCCAAAGCATATTATAGCAAGATTGACCAAATTCACGGACAAAGACAAGATACCAAGATTGATAAGAGAGAAACATCAGGTTACTTACAAAGGTTATCCCATCAGATTAATATCAGACTTCTCATTGGAAACAATGAGAACAAGGATAAAGTAGGAAAATATATTGAAAGTGTTCAATGAAAAACAACTTTAACTGAGAATACTGTACCTGGTAAATTATCCTTCATATGGGAAGAAAAGATAAAAATATTCTCAGATAAACAAAACCTTAGAGAATTTACCAACACCAGACCAGCTCTCCGAAATGTTCTTAAGGGAGTTCTTTACTAGGAACACTACAGACAGAAATAGGAGAACAAAAAGCAATTAAGAAAATGCTAGGTACAAATCTGGAAATATCAATAATAACGTTGAATTTTAACTTTCAGAATTTAAACAGACCGTACCAAAGTAACACTGCAAATTTATTGGAAGAGAGATTAATTACATGAGACTGAACTGGTGAAATTGAATTTCATGACTTTTGACTAAAACAGTACTGATTTTTTTACTATGCTTTCTTTTCCAGATTTAAGGATTTTGCTTTCTATAGAGCTGTTGGCAGGTTCATCAATTTGTTAAATTTCTTTTTTGCTTGATTATTTGTTGTTGTTGTTGTTCTTGTTTTAAATTGAAACATAAACTTTTCTCCCTTTCTGACCTCTCTGGAATTGGAAAATATTTGTGAGATTGTTATGTTGTGGCAGAAGGGTTATTTGCACAAATTCAATAATACTCATTGCCTTGCATCAAAAATTGGAAATACTCATTATTGCCAGAGCTTTGACTGGAATATCATATCTGAAGATATGACCAGAAAACTAAGAAACTAAGGTAAATCTCAAGAAAGCCAATAGAAGATCTTGGAAAGATTGCCTGGCACCATAAACAGCTCTGCCTGGCAAAGAGGATTAAAGAAACCATGTGAAAGAATTCATACCATAAAATAACCTGGACTTTTTCAGCCCAGCATTGTAATTAGAGATTGCAAAAGAGCAGCCACAACCAGAGGATTACCTTGAAGAAGACTTTGAAGGAAAAAAAAAGGCTGATCTTTGCTTGCAGGTGGTAAACCACAGAATACTTGGTAAGCAGAACTGAGTTGGGAAGGTTCATGTGTGAATTGTGTGCTGGTTGTTTGCTTCTCAACAGTTTGAGTAGTTGACATGTAAATATTTTCTCAAAAATATTTAAAACCATCCTGTCTCTGTTATAGAGTCACAAACAAAATTGTAACAAATATATTGAAAGTTATCTTTATTATTCAGTTTTTTGGAGAAAATTTTGAAATTTGGTTATTAACTCCCAAGAACTATGAAGTATGAGAAAAAAATTTATATGTAAACATTTGTGAGAAAATGTAAATAAGTTAATTAATTAAAAAATAAATAAAAGTATCACAGCCTTCTCACAGCTTCCTCTCTCCTCCCCTCATCCCACGCTATCTGCTTTCCATAAGTAAGTTTTCAGAAAGAATAATTTATACTCACTCTATCTACTTGGATGTACTCTTTAACTAAGCCTATCTTCTGATCCATTATGGGTCTTAGAATGAAAGGATAGGCTACCAAACTTTAAAAGGGTCATGTGAGTCTGAAAAATGGCCACCTCAAAGGGAATCATGATGAACTAAGGACCAGAGGTTCCTCTACCATATTCTGAATACCATTGAAACCTCCCAAAATTCTTCTTAGACACTGGGGAGGATTCAGCATTCCTGATATTAACTTTTTAAAAAAACTGTTCTGAGACCAGCAGGTGGCACGATGGTTAAGGCACTGGACATGTTCTGAGACCAGCAGGTGGCATGGTGGTTAAGGTGCTGGACATGTTCTGAGACCAGTAGGTGGCATGATGGTTAAGGTGCTCCCACATGACTGACCACAGTTCAAGTCCCGGACCTGGTGGCTTGCTTTCTCACCTCCCCTCTTTCTCTGTGTCTCTCTCTGTCAAATTAAAAATAAATGAATGAATAAATAAAATTAAATAAGTAATTCTTTAAAAAAAAACTGTTCTACAGACAGGAGGCTCTGAAGAAAATTTAAGAATATAATTTGACGTACAAAAAGAAAGGAATGTGTTATTCCCGTTTCAAATATTTGTGCAGTAAGGTTCATATTCAAAACTGTATAAGGCTCTATGATATTATATAAAGCACACTCAGGAGTCAAAAGTTATCAATTCTACTTAACAGAGTAAAAGGAAAGCTTCAAAGAGAAGGATGCTGAGCTAGACCTTGATCTATGATTAATTGTTTACTATCGAATTCCTGGTTGACAAATCTCTGTACTCTTTTCATTGTGTATCATGCTTTTCTTCACAGCAGCATCAGTTACAGTCTATTCCTCTTTTCATCTTTCTATTATTTGACAATCTTTCCTTCTCTGCTGGATTCAGTGATGCCAGTATCTCTGGTAAGCATTTCCTAAATTCCACCCTCAGTCCTCTTTTCTTCTCAATCCATATTATCTCAAAACCATTTTTCTAAAATTGTAGACTTATCTAATACCTATATAGTAATTATCAAATGTACGCGCCTAGCCCAGCTGACTTCTCCATTCATGGCCTGAGTGTTCATCAAGTCATCCAGGTCAGAAACCTGAAACATAGGCAAGACTCAGTCCTTACATCCTTCTAATCAGTCACCAAACCCTGGTAATTCATCTTTTTTTCTTTTCTTTTGTATTTTTTTTTTTTTTTTTTTTTTTTTTTTTTTACATTTTGCCAGAGGGCACTCTCACTTGCCAGATGGAGAGATAGTGAAGAAGAGGGAAGTCACCCCTCAATATGATGTAGTTATACAGCAATCACTTCCCCTCCATTTATCCTCCCTGTTGAAATTTTGGGCACACGTGCACACAGGCCCTGCGTGTTTTCTAAGCCACCAGAGCTGGAATATGAACCACATAGCTGTCTTTGTGGGATCTGGCTGCCTTACCCCTGGGACGTGGAGCCTGCCCTCATCTACTTTCAGCTTGAATTCATTACTTCCTCTATTGCCAAATGCTGCTGACTTGGGTCAGGATTTCATTATATCTCACCTTATCTACTGAAGATTCTCCCTAACTTATCTTTCAGCTTCCAATCGCGCTTTGTTTTCAACATATTTTCCATGCCACTGGCCATTGTCTATTTAATGAAAATTGAATGATAAAATACCTTTTTTAAAAAATTCTTGTTTCTGCATTTCTCAAGAGAGTTGCATCAACGATTCAAACCAGCTTGTGCAAAAATGGGAATGTGCTGGCTTTCGTAACTAGAAAGTCCAGAGGTAGAAGCACAGCCCTCTCCAGCCGCTCCTACACTGACATCAGGAGTCTTTCCATCGGCACCCCTTATCTGGCATTTTTTCTGTTGGTTTTATTCTTAGACAGGCACTCCAAGTGGTAGGAAGATGAGTATGAACAACTCTGTGGTTAAATGTTCTACCATTTTAGTCCTCTAGCAGGAAGAGGGCACCTCCTTCCTAATGCTTTTGATTAAATTTAGTGGCTCAGCCTTGTTCTGTCTTGGATTACATGAACGCCCTGTGTAGTCAGAATAATGGCTCCCAATGATGCTGAGGTATAAGCCTCTAGAATCCGTGAGTACAGTATCTTGCATGGTCAAAGGAACTTTGCAGATGTGATTCAGGTAAGGATGTTGGTTATGTGGAGCTTATTCTGAACTTTTCTGATGGATCCTCTGTAATCACCGAGGTCTTCTGAAGATAAAGACAGGGAATAGGGTATCTCAATCATAGTCGAAGATGTGATGATAGAAATAAAGTTCGAGAGAGACTTGAAAGATACTATGCTGTCGGGATCTTGAACATGAGGTAGGGGCCATGAACCAAGGAATTCCAGTGGACTCTAGAAGCTAGAGGCAAAGAAACAAATTCTCCTTAAAGCTTCCAGAGAGAATGCAGCCCTATTGACACCTTGATTTTAGGACACCTGACCTTCAGGACTATAAAATGATAAATTTGCATGTAAGCCACTAAATTTGTGGCAATTTGTTACAACAGCAATGGGGAACTAATACAACCCTTGAGCCACCTACCATGGTGAGAATAATGGATTTCTTTGACTGGTCAGGCCTAAGTAATGTGCCCATGAACAAAGGATTGTTTGATCCATCCAAACCTCTAATAGTCGGTGTGGGGGATGTATGGTTCTCCAAGGAAATTTTGAGAGCAATTACCTTTATAGATGCTTGATGTATAAAATTAACAATCTCTTTTACAGGCCCTCTTTGCCTTCTAGGTAAAGATTCTCAGTGGGACAATTAATGTTACCTAAGACCTTGTTATTATTTATATCTCTACTGTTTTATTATTATCCCTTGTATCCTCTGCCTGGGCAACCCATTTTTTCATTCTTTACCTACTTACAACTTTACCTACTTTCAACACTTACTTGTCCTTAAGGAAACTCAGATACCACCTCTCCCAGGAAGTCTTCCTGGATAGCTTGAGCTAGCTGACCTTCCTCTGTGCTTTTAGTCTACTTCTACTACAGCACTTATCACATTTGCTTGGGAATTTTATTGAATCCAATGATAATTCTCGTAACCAATCATAGTAATTGTGCTGGAGGAAACATGTAAACTTGATTTCCTAATCAACACAGAATATTTGCTGTTTTTGTAAGCTTCGTTTCCATGGAAACAAACATCAACATGGCATGAGAAATTCATTGCAACTGTATTTCGTATCATTCAATAAACTGGTAATTCTCTCTATTGTTCTCTAAAAAGACTCAAGATTCACTTGAAATCTACTCTTTATATGATAATTGATAGAATTACTACTTGAGCTTGATGGAATTGAAAACTATTGCTGTCCATGGGTAAAATAGCTTTCATTTTTCTGCCATGACTCCTAAACATAATTGCTATTTACTTCATATTGTAATTAAAAAATTCTAATGCTGATTAGGTTCTACTTCAATTTTCTCTAGTCAGAACAGGAAGATACAGTAGGTCAGAAAAGATGTTTTAGTTCCCCTTCTTATTTTCTAACATGAATTGATCTGTTTCACACCAATAAATCCTCCTGACACTTTACAGTCATAGCACTAAATCACTAAGGCATCATGTCAAATGAAAAAAAGCTGCTGAAAGTAATGGTATTAAATGATGATTTTTTAGGTCCTGTCACCAACTTTAAAATATACTCTTGATAAGGTATTGGATTCATATGTTAATGGCTATATTTCACCAATCCTGCCTAATAGATCTCTGCTGCAGTCTATAGCAAAAACTCATGAAACCTCCAAGGACCCTTTGACTGAGAGAAGTTTTGAAATAAATCAATGAAAACGAGCACAGCCTTTTTTCTGAGCATGGCACATTATAACTGTTTGACAGAATGAGCACAGTGTTTGCTTATTTTTAATCCAATAATATCCCTTAATTTTTGCAAGCTGTGGAAAGCAGTTGATGGACCACAGGAAATATATTCAGTTATTTCACACACAGAATGTGGCCTGAAAGGCTAAAAAGGAATAGGGGACATTTTCAAGAGTCAGTCGCCCTCCTTTTTTCAAAAACGAGGCTTTTCTTGTTTTTATTTTAACATCAAGCCTAGTTTTCTCTAAGGAGTTTTATGTAACAGCTGTGCCAATTAGTCTGCTGTGGCTGTTTTTATACATATTCGTTCTATGTTATTGTTATTTAATTTGGAAACCTAAAAAGGTTTAAGGACATAAAGAAGTAAGCAGCTATATCTTACCATGCTTGCTCTGAGCTACTTCAAAAAAAATAAACTTCTTTATGAAGTTCTTCGATGCTGGTGCTAGATGTGGTTTAAGATATAACTCCTATTACAGTGTCCTAGCTTTTCCCACCCCCAAGCCTGGCCTACTTGCTCCTGCTGTTCACATTCCCCTTTGTACCTTTGCTTCAGGAAAGAACAGCTTGACCTGGGTTGTGACACATTGTTCTCAGCCTCTTGATAATTATTTTGATGTTTAAATCCTTTATAAAGTCAAAAAGTACGGGTTTTACAATGTTTCTCTGTGAGGATTTCTGTGCAGTGTGCTTCGAGGATTAGCATAGGACTGTTGGTGTGGCTTCTCACCTAAGGAGGAAAGAGTCTAAGTTTGTGTATAATTTTCTAGACCTCTAATGACACATTGATTAAAAAAAAAAAAAAATTATAACATTTGCTTATTTATCTAGGGAAATCTTTCTAGAAACCCACACTCCAATCATTATAGAAAAGCATTCCGTTTGATGTAAAGAAAGAGCTCTTCCCCCAATGAGGGGATTATTTTAGATTAAGGGCCAGCATATTTGTACAGATAGCAACTTGAACAAGCCCATTATTGTCATTTCTCATAACATGATATAAAATAAGCTTAATGCTTATGTAGAGTTTAATTGGCATGATGCCCTGGTTCAAAGTATTTCAATGTCACATGTAAATTTTTAGTTCAAAATTGTTTATCTAAGCATCAGGTTTCCTGAAGTTATAACATAAATATTATTAAAAAGTGAAGGAGGGACCAGCAGATGGTATAATGGCTGAGTTGCTGGACTCCCATGTAATCAACCTGGTTCAAGTCTTGGACCCGATGACTTGAAACTCATGCTGGGCACGTGTGTGTGCATGATCAAAATCCCGAGAGGAGAAGGGATTGTGGTGTGGTCATCCCCACTGGGGTATGATTTCTCACTTTTTATTTCTGTTTCTCTGGTGAGTGCATGTGCCCTATAGCAAAAATATCTTTCTAAAAAAAAAAAAAAGTGAAGGAAATAAGTTTAGCAAAAATACCACTTGAGGCATAATTTATAAGAATAACTTTGCTGGAGAGCTCTGTTTGTTGTGAGTCCAGCATTACTGACACTCTAAACACATGACTGGAAGTTTCTCTGGATGATATGCACAAATAAGATCACAGTGGGGTTGGCCAATTTGGAAAAGGGGACTGGGAAGCTTCAGGAAGGGCAGTGGGCTTTAAGAGAGAGCCCTGAGTCAAGGTTGGACTCATCAAGCTCTAAGAGAGGTTCTTACAGGAGCAAGAGAGACTGATATTTGGAAAGAGGCAGTACCTCTTTGATTGAGAAGACTAGATCTGAAACATTGATTACTACCCCTCAACAGCAAAGCTGCAACCTCTTCATCTAGGATGCCCTTCCCAACTGGCAAGGGTGGGGTTTTCCAGGAGCAATGGTAGATTCTTCTTTATTGGATTTCTCCCATTCAGAGTTCCAGGAGCCTCAAGGTCAGAAGAAATATAGTGAAGGACTACAGTTCAGACACCGAGCAGAAATGAGTTAAGAACTGCATTTCAGGTAGAGAGCAGAAGTGAGTTATGTTCTGGAAGCAGGTATGGCTAGAAATGGCAGGCGTGCTGGGCACCAGGGCCTTGTTTCAAGAAGAGCCTAGGGAGGAAGACAGGGTGGGTTGTCAAATAAAATACAGGTTGCCCAATCAAATTTGAATTCCAGATAAACAGTCATCTTTTTAAAGCTTATAAAAGTGACTTAAAGCTCACTTTTCTCATGAAGTGTTTCTTAACTATTCTTTTCTGGTTGTAATATTGGTCTGTCCACACACTCATCTCAAGATGTAATGCCACACAGCACTTAGGTTTGAGTATGTCCTAAATATTGCACAGGACTTACTTATACTTTAAAATCCATTATTCAAATTCAAACTTAAATATATCTGATAACTCTACACATAGGCTATCGCAAGGGAAATGAACCTCTCCTGCGGGTCATGAAGAAGCAATGGTAGATTTTAAACAAGGGGATACCGTGATCAAACCTGACCTTTTTGTTCATAGGAAGGAAGGTGAATGAGAAGAGCATGACACTCATACTAACGTAGAGGATCTTGGGAAAAGAATTTTGTTTACATTTATTTATTTCTTCCATGAGAGAGAGAGAAAGAGTCTAGCACCCCCAACAAGGCCCTCACATCTTGATCCACTACCACACTTAGGCTGGATCATGGGCACAAGTGCATGCCCAGCTCAGTCAGGGCTGCCCCTGGGCACAAACCCAGGGTCTTTCTCATGTGGGTCCAATTACATAACCTCTGTGCCACTATCTGGTCCTATGGGGAAATAATTTAAAAAACAAACAAGCAAAACACTACAGCACTTCATCAGTAGGACCAAAACTATGCCATTTGGGATCAGAAGAGTTATCTGTTCAGTCCAATGTTCTGCTTCTCTGTAGTACCAAACTATGGCTCGTAGTAAAGACTGACGTAAGAAAAACATCAATCTTGAGTCTGGAGACCTGGCCTCTAGCCTCCATCAACCATGTGAACTTGAACAAATCACCCAAATATCTAAGCAGATATGCACAGGCTTCTGCATACTGCTTCTATTCTATTCTCAAATATTCATATCATATTATGGACATTTCCCCAAAGCCCCTAACACATTAAGAAGGTTTCTGGGTCTAAACACAGAAATGAAATAAGGTTAGAAGAAAACTATTTATCTTCACCCTTAAAAATCCTCTCTTTGGGGGCCAGCAAGTGGCATGGAGCTTAAGGTCACTGGACTCCCACATGGCTGACCACGGTTCAAATCCTGAACCTGGTGGCTTGCTTTCTCACTTTCACTTTCTCTCATTTGCTCTGTCTCCCTCTGGTCAAATTAAAATAAGTAAGTAAATAAATGAATAAAGTTAAATGAAATAATTCTTTTTAAAAAATCCTCTCTTCATCTTCTGGATAAAATCTTCATTAAATCTCTTGCTCAGGAGTCTGTACCAGGTTTCTGTTTCTGCACATCTTTCCCCCTCTGCTTCATAACCGATTCTCTCCTTCAGTCCTGCTGGTATGCTCCTTTGCTCTTTACTTCCTATAATTTTAGGACTCTTACCTAGGACATTTTACTACTCCCTCTCCACGAAAGCTGCTTGATCCTTTTCTTTGACTTAAAGCTCACTTTCCCCATGAAGCGTTTCTTAACCTTTCTTATGTGGTTGTAATATTGCTCTGTCCACACACTCGTCTCGGGATGTAATGTAGTCACATAGCACTTAAGTGTAAATCCCTCTACGTGGCTACCTTTTCTTCTGTGGTTATTACTCATGTCTTTCTGTTTCTTTATCCCTTGAAGACCACATGGTTCTATTCTCCTCAACCAGACAAGGTGCTACATGTTCTCCTTTGTGTTTCTTTTCCCAGAATGAATATTACAGAGCTATAAACTGTAGGCACCAAATAAATATTGCTGGTCCTTGCATAGTAATGGTCCATTCAGTGAATCAAAAGTGTGCCCTCCCTTGGATGAGTTAAAGTCAAACAATAGTCCAAAAGCTGTTTTTCTTTGAGATAGGCCTAGGAAAAGAGGACTTAGAAAAATGGGTAGCTTGAGTCAAAGATGAGATGGCAATGAGTAAAAGCGTGGCAGTAGTTTGAAACATTTGAAAAACACAGTATCAATTTTCATAATGTTTAAAGAGTAATAAAAAAGATGTTATAAAATTTCAATTGTTGTGGGCGAGACAGGTGGCGTGGTGGATAAGGCGATAAGCTGACACATGGCCAATGGTACAGTTTGAGTCTCAGACCTGGAGGTTGAGAATAGGCCAGGCATGTGTGCATGTGTGCCCAAAATCCTGAGAGGAGAATGAAGTAGAAGGGATTGCATCATAGCCATCCCACCTGGGGCGCTTTCTCATTCCCGCAGCCCCTCTCTATGTATTTATCTCTGGTGGTGCTCATACCCTATAGCAAAACTTAAAAAAAAGTAAATAAAAAATTTTTAAAAAATGTGTTGATATACTATTCAGGGAAAGCAAGATCAGGAACTTTAAACTATAGATCAATGAAACCAGGAGAGTTTTCAAAGTGCTTTTAATTTCAAATTCAACAGATTAAACAACAGATGTTGACTTTTTTTTTTAAAGTGGTATATTCAGATTTTTTCTCTGCCCATAAATGTGTGTGTGTGTGTTTATGTGCGTATGTAATGGTGTTATTTAAAGATTTCTCACTTTCTCTCTCGTTTTCTGTCGCTCTGTCTCTCTCTGGCAAACGCATGTGTGTGCCCTATAGCAAAAATCTCTTTAAAACAAACAAACAAACAAACCCAGGGGTTACCAACCTGTGCAAGCCATATTCACTCTTAAGGGAACAAAGGCAGACCACTGTGTTAGCAAGGTTCAAACCTCTCAGAGGACGCTAGGATGATGGTAACCTGTGCAGTGGAAACCGGAGATTTGAAAGGAGAGTGATCTAAGACCAACCTCTACTCACAGCAGAATGGGTAGGAAAGAGAACAGCCTGGCTTCTTCCTTCCTCCTACCTTCTAGGTTCTTACCAATACCTCCCATTGCTCAGATCTGTCTCGAAGTCAGTAGAGCCAGGAGCTCAGCAAGCATTCCCACATGACTCAGAGCCAGGTAGGAAGAGGGTGTGGAATTGATCTGAGCACAGATAAGTCTAGGACCGACATCCAGAGTTTCTCATGAGGATTATAATCTCTTAATTAATAGCTACCATCTATATATTTTATTTCTCAGAGGATTAGATGCAGACTCGTAAACTAATATTTTTTTCTCCCTCTTTTTTATTACAGAGTTTAAAATTGTAAAGGGAAAAAGATAAACAGAAATGCACTTATCTATAGGTAAAACACAATTACTTTGAAAGTAATTCTTGTTTATACAAAAGAAACTTCATCAGTTGGACTTATATCAGACTTCAGCATATGTTAAGTTTTATTTGTGCAGTTACTTACATCTGAAAATGTATCTTTAGATCTTTAATTCTCTGTAAGTTTATGTATATGTATGTGTGTCCAGGAGAAGGACGATGGAGATGGTAGTAATGCAACCAAGTTTCAAAAACAAAAGAAGTAGGAAACCATAGAGACATAAGAGTGATTTCATAGGAATATGTCTTTGTTGGTAAGATTATTTTTACTGTGTTTTCATTAAGTATCAATAATAGATGAAATCCTGAAAAGAAAAACTTCTAGGGAACCAGCAGTTAGCGTAATGGCTATGTCGCTGGACTCCCACATAGTCGACCGCGGTTCGCGTCCTGGACCCGGTGGCTTAAAACTCACGCCGGGCGCGTGTGCGTGCGTGCCCAAGATCCCGAGAGGAGAAGGGAGGAGAAGGGATTGCGGCATGACCATCCCCCCTGGGGGGTGATTTCTCGCTTTCTGTCTCTACGTCTCTCTCTGTCTGTCTGGCGAGCACACGTGCCCTATAGCAAAAACTTATCCAGAAAAAAAAAAAAAAAGAAAAACTTCTAGCTAAGTATATTCCACTTTTTATTGGAGAGGAAATAGCCCCATTGCATAGGAGATTTGTGACACTTCTGACAGGGGACCTACGTAATTAGGGCATACAACGGTCTGTTCATATCATGTTATGGTTCTAATGGTGTCTTTAACTGTGTTGCAAAGATTATTAAAAAGAAGCCACATTTCCAAATGATGATATAATGTTGAGCAGAAAAGCTTCCCCAAGTGCTCTAAGCACAAAGCATGTAATGGGGAAGAGGAAAAATAGAGAAAAAGGCGAAGCCAAATTTTAGCCACTTTTTTGACCCAGTCTCATGAGGAATTCCACATTTAAAATATTCATTCATTCCAGAAATGGTTAAATTTCACACTGTTGAGGAAAAGTTCTCTGTAAAATCTTTGAACTACGACACTTGCTTAGCACACAATAGATACCCAGTGTGTCACGGCTAGGAGTATTATTGCAGAGGAAAATCAGAAATAATGAAAACTGATCAAATCTCACCAAATTTATTAATATGGACATCAAGTATTTTAGCAACAAGGATATGGAAGAGGGGCAAGCCATAATCTAAGATGTAAAGGATAGAATAGATGGTAAAAAATGACAGGCAGCTACTATAGGTCATTTATTCTAAAAGTTTATTTGGGTAAGGAAGAAGAAAACAGAATAATCAAGTGCTAATGAAGACATTTTTGTTTTCTTTTCTCTGAAGCCTTAGAAAGCCAATGAATCTTTAAAGACAGAGTTAAAGAGTCCTACAAAAAATAATAATTGAATGAATAACTTGGAGATTAAACCTCTGGATAAGAAAAAAGAAGTATGATAGGAAAGAATGAAAGGTGCTGGTTTAGTAAGGATTCTAAGAGTTGTTCTTGACAATGTGTGAAACTGCTTTTTCTGTGATACATCATAGAAAGAAAAAGGAAAGAGTTTATTGTTCATGATGTTTCAGAACAGAGCTCATCACCTTGATGAGAGTCATTCCCTAGGGAGACTAGCAATTGGAGAGGTCAGATGGTGGCACAATGGTAAAACTAAGTTCTGCAAGGCAATCCCACATAGAAACATTCTCAATTCAAATCCAGAGACCTCCTACAGTTTGCTGGGCTTACACCTGCCCAGGATCCAGGGCTCCCTGAAGCTGGGGATAGATTGCGCCCTCAGGACCCTGCTGGGAGTGCTCTCTTTCTACCTCTCAGTGATTGAGGAAATAAAACTTAAAGAAAAATGGGAACGATTGGAAATTGGACATTACGACCAGAGTATGCAGGACTGTTATTCTGAACTAGGTACAGGTAGAGGGAGGGAGTCAACATAGGACAGTAGAGCGCGGTCCCCAACTTACGGTGACAGGAGAGAAGTGATGGTCCAGAACATGGCCACTTACAGGGCAGTGTAGCAAGGGAGAGAAGACTGCAGTTCAGGTACATAGGGAATGCTGAGGGCGAGTCTGGAGCCAGTGCTAAAGGGCAGTGTGTTGGCCAGCATTTGGGGTATCTAGAAGCACATGACCAGTTTCTATTAAGGGGGAGGGGAGGGTGACTTAGATATAATCATAATAATCAAGGCTAGTAGGGAGAAGTAATTACTGAGTAAGGCAATGTCCATCATGAATCCAAAAAAACAACGCAGAAACCAGAAGGTGGCACAGCAGGGACACAATCTCTGTAATGCTAGACCCATGGCGGAAGCAGGGGTGTCCCAGTTCTCATCCTGAGGCCTTCATGTACAATGGAGGCCATAGGCACATACACGTGCCCACGATCTAAGCTGACTAGAGCTGGGGCTGTTTTATGACATGGGAACCCTTTGTGGGGTGCTGTATCTGTCTGTCTTGAGTCTCACTCACAGAGTAGGGAAATAAACTTAAAAAAAAAAATAGAACAGGGCAGAAGCTCAATTATTAAAACTAGCCATTCAGATAAGGACTTACAGCACATTTATCTTGATGAACCATTGCTTGAGCCATTTCTTTGACTGGGAGCAAGATCTAGTGCAGAGGTAAAAGAATTCACAGCTGATGGCTTTCATCTGGTCAATAATGTAAGAGAAAATGCCTGTCATCAAAACTTGTATAAGTAGGTAAGATTCAGGTCTGAGACCAGAGAAATCTGGAATACCTCTTTTATTTATTTATTTATTTATTTTTTCAATTCTTTATTTGCAAAAGCAAGAAAAAAAGAGAGAAAGTCCCTCCATAGGGACTGGTCACGCTGTGATCACCCCTCTGCAGTCTTCCAGCGCATTGGAAAGTGGGCACTAGTGACCATGCCCAGAATGTTTCAAACCAATTGAGCTGGAATTTAATCTGCAGTCACCATGTGGCTTTCAGCACTACAGTCTGGCATGCTACCACAATTAAGCCATGGGACAGTTCTTATGGCTAGAGAGTACAAACAATTTATAAGAGATACCTATAAGGGTTGTTGTTCATGCAATCCAGCCGTGATAAGATGCATGAATTTACACTTGGGCCAAATTCACCTTTCTTTTCGCCTAAAAAGTAATCATTTTGGGACCAGCACATGGCATAATGGTTACTTCGCTGGACTCCCATGTAGCCGACTGTGGTTCAAATCCCAGACCTGGCGGCTTAAAACTCATGCTGGGCACATGTGCGTGCATGCCCAAAATCCTGAGAGGAGAATGAAGGGGAAGGGATTGTGATGTGGCCATCCCCCCCAGGGAGGCGCTTTCTCACTTTTTAAATGTCTCATTCTGTCTCCCCAGTGAGTGCACATACCCTATGGCAAAACTGTCTCAGAAAAAAAATAGAAAGAAAAAGAAAGAAAAGAAAAGAAAAACTCTGAAAAACTCATTTTACTCTCATATAGTCTCCCCTCATAATCTTTTTAAGAAATTTTCAGCTTCAATTTTTTGTTTTTCTTTTGGAGTGAGTTTAACTATACGATGTGTGTGCTCGTGGGAGAGACAGAAAATGAGAAATTACCCCCCAGAGGGAATGGCCACACCACAATCCTTTCTTCTCCATTTTCCTCTCAGGATCTTGGGACCCATGCACATACATTCAGCATGAGTTTTAAGCCACTGGGTATGGGATTCAAACCGCAGTTGACTATGTGGAGTCCAGCAATGTAACCATTTCACCATCTGCTGGTCCCTTCAGCTTCAGTTTTATACCTTTAGTTAGCTTTTCCTATACTTTGATTCAAATTTAAAATATTCTGATCCTTAATAGTCCTTCTATCTTTGGTGCAGTACTTCATGTTACTGAACAATACCAAAAGCTTTTAGATTTTCATTTCATTAGGAAGTGAAATGTTATCATTATTTTATTTCCTAATATAGAGGTTCTCAACCTAATTTTTTTTTTCTTCCAAAAACTAGATTCTATCACGAGAGGGCAAGTACATGATATATAAAACAAAGGATCAAAACTTGTGTGCTAAGGTGGAAAGATAGAAGTGAAAATGGAAGCAGATGTTAGATCAGAGCACAATTCTGAGAGCTCACAGCGTCACAGTTTAGGAAACACTTGGCTAGATATGATCTAACCAGTTGATTTGATTGTCATAAGAAGTGGAATTAAACTATTTGTGGTCCCAATGGCTCATTATTCAGAACTAGCAAGAAATAAAATGGGTTGGCTATGAATTCTTCTTCACAAAGTTGTCAATTATTACTATGGGGTATGACCAGATGATCACTTCCTTCCCAGCAAATGATGGAATTGTCAGTTTGGTTCTCATGGAAGGCAGCCATATAATTTGATCTGATTATTTTAGTTTATTAATGAGAGACACTATCAGTTCATAGTAGTGCCATGTCACTAGTTGGCTAAAATTTGTTAAAAAATAAAAACAAAATGAGAAGGAAAATAGCTAATTCAGTCATGTTGAACGTTTTAATATCCAGACTACATTTTCATTTTCTTGTCACTGAGTAAGCAAAGTGGCACTTTGTCAAAATATGAGTGAAGTCCTTTTAAATCTTTATAAAAAGCCTATTTAGAAGTCAGCCAGAAGAATAGGGTTTAAGGCACTGGACTCCCACATGGCTCACCATAGTTCAAGTCCCAGGCCTGGCATCTAGAAAATCATGCAGGGTGTGTGTGTGGGCATGCCCAAAAACCCAGGAAGAGAATGGGGTGAAGAGATTGTGCTGTGGCCGTCTCCCTGGGCGGGGCGGGGTGGGGGGGGGTGATTTCTCACTTTCCCCTCTCACTGTCTTTCTCTGTCTCTCTCTAGTGAGTGTGTGTGCCCTATGAAAAAAACAAACAAAACAAAAACAAAAACAAACGTAAAATTACCAAAAACTATTGTTAGGAAAAAACTCGTAATTTTGGGGAACCAGCAGTTAGCATAATGGCTATGTCGCTGGACTCCCACGTAGTTGACCGCGGTTCGCGTCTCAGACCCGGTGGCTTACAACTCACGCCGGGCGCGTGTGCGTGTGCGTGCGTGCCCAAGATCCCGAGAGGAGAATGGAGGAGAAGGGATTGTGGCGTGACCATCCCCCCTGGGGGGTGATTTCTCGCTTTCTGTCTCTATGTCTCTCTCTGTCTGTCTGGCGAGCGCACGTGCCCTATAGCGAAAAAACCTCTCAAAAAAAAAAAAAAAAAAAAAAAAAAAACCTCGTAATTTTGACTTTCATTTTTTTTAGAGAAATTTTTGCTATAGGGCACATGCGGAGAGACAGAGAGACAGAAAGCAAGAAATCACTCTCCAGGGGGATGACCACACCACAGTCCCTTCTCCAGTCTCCTCCTGGGATCTTGGGCACACACGCACATGTGCCTGGCATGAGTTTTAAGCTGTCAAGTCCAGGGCTAGAACCACGGTTGACTGTGGAAGTTCAGCAACGTAACCATTGTGCCATCTGCTGGTCCCAATTTTGACTCTCTAATGTTTTCAGTAACAACATTTGTACCGTTGTTCATAGGTCAGAATTCGTTCTGGGGACTTGAGAAGTTCATGAATAACAATTTTCCTCTTCCACAAAGAAGAAAGTGCATATGAAATCACTCCTGTTCTCCTGTGTCAACCTAATTAACTAAATTTATTGTTTGAGAAATGACCCCAGGGGAATATTAACAACAAAGATGAGTATTAAATTGAATTTAGCCTATTGTTCTGTGCTAAATTTCAGGTAATCCCTTTTAAGTGACACCAATAGACAGATAATGAAGACCAATATGTCGCGATGGCCTTTCTGTCCCATTCACTGAATGTTCCAAAAAATGTCTTCTCAACTAAAAGTTTTAGTGATTAATATGTTGGCTCTAAAACAAGTCCTATTTTGATGCATGAATTGTTTATTATATACAACGTATAAATATGTGATTGTGCGATAGTAACTTGAATATAATTCTGAAAAGTTCAATTATTTTTGGTATTGCTTCTCTGAAAGGTTTGTGTACTTTACTTTTTTATAGGATGTGATGTTCTGTTCCATTGCTGAAACATCTCCATGGGTTCCTTTTACTTCACAGGCAAAGGCTGAAGTATTTAACTTTGGATTACTCATACCTAGCATGGGCTTTTACCACTACTGTTCACAGAGATTATTAGTTACTCCCAGTACCCATTCTTTGTTAGTAATAGAACCTCGAGTTCTAGCTGCCAGATGGCCTGTCATTAGCCTTCCAATCATAGCAACTAAACTTGTGTCTTAACATTTTTAAGATGTCACATTTTTAAGACAGAGAGAAATGTACATGGAGAAAAAAGTTCTGGAATTTTTAACCCCAGGCTTACCTACAGCATCCTTATAACATTGCCTCAGGATCAAATCATGGCTGTGTTTTCTTTCCAGGACCCCAAAGACCATTTTAACTCCTCTCACTATAACAATACATGAAAAGTATTTTGAATAAGGTGAAACAAGAGTGTGAGACAGCTGCAAGTTAGTACACTCTGAGCACAAGTGCCATGAGTGAAGTAACAAAAGCAAAGACTAGCTAGAGCTTTGGCCTATAATCAGTGGAGACCAAAATCGTCTATTACAGACATAAAGACTGCAAGTTCTCAGCAAATAAAACCCACTAGTGTGGACCAGCATTATCAAAAGAGAAAAATTGGTAGGCACTATAGAATTATGATAGCAACCCTTTGAAATACATTAGTTGGGACCAGCAGTTAGCATAATGGCTATGTCGCTGAACTCCCGTGTAGTCAACCGCGTTTCGAGTCTCGGACTCGGTGGCTTAAACACGCTGGGCATGTGTGTGTGCGTGCCCAAGATCCCGAGAGGAGAATGGAGGAGAAGGGATTGCAGTGTGGCCATCCCTCCTAGGGGGGGGGATTTCTCACTTTCTGTCTCTCTGTCTCTCTCTGTCTTTCTGGTGAGTACACGCGCCCTATAGCAAAAACCTCTCCACAAAAAAGAAAAAAAAGAAATATATTATTTATTGTTCAATTCTAAGTAATTTTTTTCATTTCTAATTGCTTCTTTAAACCATGAGTTACTTCAAAATATATCTTTAAGTTTCCAAAATTTCTTCTGCATGGATATAAATGAATGTGAATTTATGTTTTTTAAATTTCAACTTAATTCAGTCAGAGATAAAGTGTCACATGATATTGCTTCTTAGAATTTACATTAACTTGTGCTAAGGCCTAGAACACTGTCATGTCTTGATACATATTTTAAGTATTTGGTAAATAGTATTTGTAAATTAAAAAGATTTGCCGTGTATTCATTAAATCAGTGTTTACGAAAACTTCTGTATGATAGGAATCATCTGTGGCAGTTTTTAAAAAATACAACTTTCTGGTCTCCTTCTTGAAGATTCATTTAAATAGTTCTGCTACTAGGCCATCAGTGAGGTTTGAGATATCCTGTAAGAAACCAAGCAATTTTGGTGTTTTATGGAAACCTTCTTTATTTGTATTGATTTATGTCTTTTTGATTTGTTATTTATTAAGAGAGTTGTGTTTAAATCTTGCAGTGGGATGATGGATTTTTCATTTTTTGTATTAATTTTGTCTTAGGTATATATGGATACATATATAGCCAAATATTACATATAGGTATATGAAATTCTCTTCAGTGTCTATGTCCTCATTTTGTAAAATTCAGAAGAGTAAAGTAATGGCAATTATTTTGAAGTTTTAGGGTGAATAAATGGGATGATGACAACTAGACAATAAAGCATCTAGTCCAGAGTAACTGCTCAATAGATCATAGCTATTATTTTATATAAGGTCATTTCAACATTGAAAGTATCTACATATATGTGCTTGCTGTCCCTCTAAGTACCTACAGGTGTAGTATGTTTTATCCTGGGTCAAACCACCCATGAAAACTCTTTGTGCATAGATGGTATGATTTTTCCCTCCCTATGAACATGTCAAGAACTATTTCCCCTAACTGAAATGAGGCTATGCTGTGACTTTCCTCAGGATATACTGCCAGCAGATATGTTTTCTGCTATAGTGATGTTGCTGAAGATGTTGCCCACTGTCTCCCGCAGTGTCCCTGACACAAAGAGCCCTGAGAAGATGTTTTAGGAGCTAATCGTTAAGTAGAAGGTATGATCTGCCTGAGGACATTCTGTGCCATATATAATGAAAACAATTTTGTCTGTTTTTACGGTTATTTTGTCAGTCCTGAAGTTCAGAACTAAGTTCATGGCTCAGTTCTAACAACTAAATAGAAATTTCTAGCTTGTTTAAGCATAACATGTTCTCCCTAACAATTTCCCCTAGCCCATTTACATCTCTGATGCTAATTCAGATTTTTCCTGCTCTATTGTTTTATTATTTTATTTTCACTTGGAAAAATTATTGCATGATTTACTGTTAACAGCTGAAGTCTTTGTGGAATAAACCAGTATGCAAGTACATATATATCCATAGAAGCAATAAATATTTATAATATACTGATAGGCTATCTACATATGTATGAATTTAACTTATAGGCTAAGTGGAAGACATGACTGGATATGAGGCCTTCATGTCAGTATCAAAGACCTACCATAATCTCTACAGAAAAGAGATATTACATAAAATATTTGTATTATATAGAGAGACAGAAAAAAATCCCTCTCTTATTTTGGTGCTATACTGGGGCCAGCAGATGGTATTGGACTCCCATGTGGCAATCATGGTTTGAGTCCCAGATCTGATGGCTTGAAACTCACACTGGGCATGTGTGTGTGCATACCTAACATCACAGAAGGAAAATGGAAGAGAAGGGATTGTTGCATGGTCATCCCCCCTGGGGGATGATTTCTCATTTTCCCTCTCACTGTCTCTGTCTCTCTCTCTCTCTGATGTGTACATGTGCCCTAAGGCAAAAGCCTCTGAAAATGAAAAATTTGGTGCTATATTAATAGAACTACATATATTTATATATATGTATATATATATATATATATACACATACATACACATACATAAACATATAGAACTACATATATGTGTTCATATACACATACTTTTATGATGTGTATACTTTTTTAAGATAAACATTAAAAAGATACAGGATTTATGGATTTCTTTTTGCTTCTATCAGACTTACTTCATAGGAATATTATGTCATTTTTTTATATATGGCTCTGTGTTTATTGGCTCAGATATCATTTTGGAAAGAACTGCTTACTTTCAGAATAGTATTTTGCTTGCATAAATTCACCTGCTAGGGAAAAGAAGAAAAGCTTGTTTGTACTGGTAGAGTCTGAGTTACTCTGGCAAATTTTCTAAATGCATTCTTGGAG
Organism: Tupaia tana; assembly: GCA_026018925.1. Lineage (NCBI taxonomy): Eukaryota > Metazoa > Chordata > Mammalia > Scandentia > Tupaiidae > Tupaia > Tupaia tana. Next base: position 36,116,596 of record JAKSZU010000003.1, read on the forward strand.
TACTGCATAGCCTTCTTCTCTCGTTCCAAGCCTAAGAACTCTCTTCTGAAACATCCTAGTGGTGATAGTGTAGGCCCAGCTGTTTAGGGTGGTTTACTGGAAACATTTGTAATACAATTAAAACTTTCTCATGCCTCTCTTCTTCTTAATATTAGAGCTACCCTTTGTAATTTCCGTGTTTTTCTCACATTGACTGGATCTGAAGAGAACATTTATTTATGAGATAGCAAACACAGCTTAACTGGTATTTTGGCTGACAAGACAGCTTTGTTTATGTGTTTGCATAACCTCCTCTTCTGACAACAGAACTTGGGGAGTTAACCTTCTTAACAAATTGCCTATGCAATGCACTGGAAGACAGAACAATCTGGTTATTACAGGAACACAAAATTGGTTAAGGATGACTTCAGTTTTCATTTATCAACTTAAGGAAAAATAGTTCAGTGTTAAAAACCCAAATATTCAGAAATCAATAGAGATTGCACTGTAGTTAGCTTTCAAAACGAGGGACAATACTTTCATCTGGCAGTGGTGGCTTTAGGGCACTATAAATTTTCTTCCGGATTCTTCCCATGGTCCACAAAGACCGAGAAGGGTAATGATGCATGTCATCCTGAGGGAGGCTAGATAAACATGGTTTAAGATTAAATTGTTTCCTAGCAAAACAAGAATGATTAGATCACAACTTGCAGAATTAACCATTTTTATAGATATGTCTAGGAACAAAGAAAGCATTGGACATTCTTCCCCAACTGCAAACAGCTGTGGTTTTTATTTCTTGTTGCAAAAGATCTTGATTTTAAAAGGAACAAAAAATAATAATCATAATAAAAACTCCAACAACCAAATAAAAACTACAAAAATAGGCCATTACTCTTCTTCAGTGATATAACACTATTTCAGATATTTCTGGGATATTTATGGAAAACAATATTCTGTTTTTTAAAATCCATTGTTGGGATATTATTCATCTTGTTTATAACTTCCTTTATGGCATTGTTCAAATTATTGTCCCAAAACAAAAGGCGAAATATTATACCATTTTTAAAATGGCAATATTTCCCTAATTTCCTGTTGTGCCCTTAACAATGTATATTATACTGTCTTTATATGCATATATATTTTATATATGTGTGTATATAATATACATTTATATATTTAATATAGATGTATATATAATATACATTTCAATCAGAGTATTATTAAAATGAGTCAAAGGTCTCTGTAGCCTTCCGTGAATTTAGGTCTGAAATGTCACAGAAGCTGTTTAGAGCTCCTCTGATAGAAGTTCTCATGGTAAGCTACTCTGCCCTGACAAATGGTAGGTGAAAGGGGAGAGGAAGGTAGCCTCTGGGTTCCTCTAAGAGCACATAAGCTGACCTTCACAGGCAAAAAGAACTGTGAGTTCATTTAGTCCCCGTTTTTCCCATAACTACACTGCAAGCTTGTTATCACATTTGTCATCTGGTTGATTAGTGTCTGTCTCTATACCAGAGGCACTTAATAGGATCTATAGGAAAACAAATGACCCCTGAGAAAGATTGTATTAATTTAGGAGTAGGGCAAGCTTGGTCTTGTCCTGACTCTATCCCTGTGTAATCTTGAACCTCAAATTCTCCAAAAGTAGGGAAACTAATCTTTACCAGCTGCTTACAAGGAAGGGAAGATCAAATTTACAAAGTAATTTGAACTTCCTGTTAACAAAAATCATCTATCAATGTATATTATTCATTGTGAAAAAAAAAACCTGTCTAAAATTTGCTTTCATTTTGCTTTTGATTAATTGCATCATGTATAGTCAACCAAGACTCCACAAGGAAATAAAATTAACATTATCAATGTTAATGATAACTGAGGGTTGACAGGGAGCCAGATGTCTATACAGAATTAAAAAAAAAACAAAACCTTCCTGTCTCCGATAGTATAATTTAAAGAAAGTAATCATTACTGGGTCTCCCTGAAATTTTTAACTTCAGAGAGCTCACTTGCAAAACAAACAAAAATGAAAAGTGAAGATGACAAAGTAATAAAAATGTATATATTAGGAAAAGTTAAAGAAATACAATTTTTGATGGAAGTAGAGAATGGAGACTGATCTATTGATAGTAATAATGGTTTACAGGCTTGAAATGATGTCATGCTTTGAGCCAGAGTTAAGTACTCGATCTAGTTGTCTCTTGATCTAGTTGTCTCTTGATCACTCTCATCCCATGCCTATTCTTTCAAATGGGCCTAACCCACCCCCCTTCATGTATCTACTTATGCACTTACTTCACATGTTTTTAATATGTGTATTGAAAAAACTATGGTAGGTGTTACGGGTTGATAGAAAAATAAGAGGGCCTAGACAGTGGCACAAAAATAATGCAATGCTTTGTGAGGTCGATCCACAGGGGAAGGTTCCAGGTTCAAATCTGGAGACCTCCCTGAACACATCTGCATGCCCATGATATAAGGCTGACTGAGGCTGGGGGTAGATCATGCTTTGAAGGCCCTGCTAGGGGTGCCTGTTTCTCTGTCTCTCTATTTCTCTTCCTCTGTCCCTGTTGCTCATGGAAGAAAGAAGTTTTAAGATAAGAAATGGTCACCTCTTCTCAAAGACTACCCATTAAGGTAAGGCATGACCACAAATCACTTTTATTTAAAGAAGTATGCTAAAAACTAATAGAAGAGAGCAGAGAAAGGTCCATTTCCAGTGTGGGCGATCAAGGAAGCCTTTAAAGAGGGTTTCCATGTGACTCATGCTATTTCCCATCACTGCTGAGAAATGCATTACCTCTTACCCAGATAAATTCAGTAATGCTGAAATGAAGATAAACTAGTATGAAAATGCCATGGCCCAGGCTATCTCCACTTCTTCCAAGCAGTGAGAACATTATGCTCTTTCGGCTGGTCTCCTGTAAAGGCAATCCTCAGCTCTCCTCGACATATCCTAGTGAGCAAGCATTGTTCAAGTACCTGGTGTTGGGTGCTACCCTTTAGACATGGATATTATAAAGACGTCTTGCTCCCTACTGGATCTTGTTGGGGAACTAACTTGAGATGTTAATGTTATTTGCCATCTGCATTAATCATTGCTTAGAGTCATTCTGTATGCCTAATGACAGAGTCAGATTTTGCTTATGATGATGTGAGAAACAAAGGAAATTATTTACCACTAAGCATGTGGAGGAGGGAGGGACCTGATAAATGAAGATCCCTAAAATGGTGACTCAGACCACATATCAAGTCCCTACTGATTATGACTTTTTACTCTTACAAAATGTCTTTCTTACCTCTTTGTAATTGGGATGGGGAGGTGGGGAAATGGCAAGAGAAACAATACAATACAATGATCTTTCCAGAGTAACAATAACATGGTTTCTTTGGACCTTGTTCAGATCTTCACTCAACTCTCATGCCAATAAACTGGGAAACAAAAGCTCCTCATAGGAAAAATATATGATGTGATCTAAAGGTTCTGCAGAAATGTCAGACATAGGAAATCATAAAACAAGGCCAGTCACCACAACAACCAAACAGGATTCCCCCCACCCTGCCCATGGGAGATTTGTTTCTCTTCTTTTTGGAGTTTCTTCTCTTTGTGTAAAATTTTAAAAACAAAACAAAAACTGTTGATGTCTTGGAGATAACAAGTTACTTTTTTGTTTTTTGTTTTAGGTTTTTGCCGTAGGGCACGTGCACTGGCTGGTGAGACAGAGAGACAGAAAGGGAGAAATTACCCCTCAAGGATGATGGCCATACCATATCCATTCTCCACTCTCTTTTCAGGATTTTGGGTGTGCACACACATGTGCCCAGCATCATTTTCAAGCTGCTGGGTCTGGGACTTGAACTATGGCAGGCCACATGGAAGTCCAATACCTTAACCACTATACCACCTGCTGGCCCCAACATTCTACTTTTTATTGAGTGTTTAATTCATTTGAAGTACTTTATATACTTTATTTAATCTTTACATCTGTGCAATGTAATCTTTATATAGTGTGAGGAAATAGAGGTTCAGAGAACAGATACTTCAATTCAGGATATCAGGCTATCAAGTGTTGGAGGCAGCTCTTGAAACGTGTCTCACTCAAAATCTGTACCTGTTACCATAGGCCACTGTGCTACAGAAACCCTTCAGGATAACAGCTATACCTAAATACCTGTCTCACCAGGAATAGCATTTTTCTGAATCAAAAACCTAATAGCGCTGAGTTTTGCTAAGTATTTGTGATGGAAGTAAGATGTGATCATAGAGGAATATAAAGAATCAAAAAAAATGTTTCAAATTAAACCATCATGGTAATTATTTTTATCAATCTGGACCTCAAGATAATATGTGTCTCTGTATCTATTCATATACTCTGTGTGTGTGTGTGTGTGTGTGTACACATAAACATAAACATACATATATACATATACATATACATATACATATACATATACACACATCCATAACATATATAAAGCTTACAAAGTAATTCATGGAACATGTGGGCTTCTGAGAGGTAGTAAATAGAGCATATTTGGTTATAAGCATCACTATGAGACCAGACTTACCAGATCGGATCTCAGCTCCACCACTGAGTAACCCTATGTAACACTGAGCAAACTGAAAAAATAGGATAGCATTTGTTATGTAAGATGTGTGCCTTAAAATTCTTCATAAACATCTCAATATCTAGTCATTCATTAAGCTAACCCTTGGTTTTGCTTTCTGAAAAAGCCATGGCCCCTTAGAAGTGAGATGGTATAAAACCATGTGCCCATGGCAACTCCCAAGAAAATGCTGGAACTTGTTGGAAAGTCTACTGTATTAACTAGTAAGTCTCTCCCATAATTAACAAAGCAGATTCTATCATCCTAAATCATCTATTTAAAAGAAAGAGATTCTTGTCATTGAAGGCAATTTAATGACTCATTAGTTTCTGACCCCAGCATTATCATGTATTGTATCTTATTAATGTGGTGTTATTTTTTTTTAAGTTTAGGAATACAATTAGCAATGTAAAATAATGTGGCAGCATTGATATAGTTCATTTTCAATGCAGCACTCGAAACACACAAGTGTTAAAGTTTGATTGTATACCCTCATATCTCTCTCCCTCTCTCTCTCTCTCTCTCTCTCATACACACACACACACACACACATACACAAAGATAGCCACTCAAAGATCGAAGAAAATCATTCAGGCCATCAAACAAGAAAATAAACCCAAGGGAATATCTTGCTAGCATACAATAATAACATTAAGTCTTATGGAAATATTGTATAGCATTTTAATGTACTTATGTGCTGATATGTTAACGTGCAGTGTTCACACCCTCCTGTAGCCTCCTATGGCCTTCCATCTACGTTCCAGTACTTGTTCCAGGGAACAACCCTGATGCTTGCGATGTTTCGGAGGAGTCTGGTGAGGTTAAAGTAAATGAACAGACTGTTGTTGCCGTTCTTGCTATACTGACCTGCGTTGCTCCGAGTGGCTTTCAACTTCCCTGCCTTGAATTCCATCTTCTCCCTGGCATCTATGTGACTTTACACAAATCACTTAACCTTTTATAATTTCTGCTTGTAAGTTGTAAAAGGAAATGGAAATCATTTTACAATTTCTGAAGCTCTAACATTTAACAAATTTTTACTTAATATTCCTTATATTTTTATAAAACAGACATTTATGTATTCATTTCAGTTAAATAACCCTTTATTTTGAAAGTTCTTAGTAAAATTTTAGAAACCATGGAATAACTTTGATGATTCTCAAATTGATTTATTATCAATTATCAAAAAAAAAAAATGGTTACTCAAGGGATTTAAACTCAATTTATTATTTAAGAACTAACTTGAGAGGGCCAGCAGGTGGCATGGTGATTAAGATACTGAACTCCCACATGGTCAACCACAGTTCAAGTCTTGGACTGGGCAGCTTGAAAATCATGGTGGGCTACAGGACTAGCAGTTAGCATAATGGCTGTGTTGCTGGACTCCCATGTAGTCGACTGTAGTTCGAGTCCCGGACCTGGCGGCTTAAACTCACGCTAGGCACATGAGCGTGAGTGCCCAAGATCCTGAGAGGAGAATGGAGGAGAAAGAATTGCGGCAAGGCCATCCCCCCGGGAGGTTATTTCTCGCTTTTTGTCTCCGTCTCTCTCTATCTTTCTGGCAAGCGCACGCACTCTATAGCAAAAACCTCTCCAAAAATAAAAAAAATCATGGCAGGCTTGTGTGTGTGTGTGCCCAAAAACCAGAGAGGAGAATGAAGGAGAAGGAATTGCAGTGTGACCATCCCTCCTGGGATTGATTTCTCACTTTTTGTCTCCCTCTGTCTCTGGAAAGCACATGTATCCTATGGCAAAAATCTAAAAATAAAATTAACTAATTAATTAAAAAAATAATTTGTGTAACTATTCAATATATGACATTATATTAGAGTGAATAAACTGTTTTCAAGCCCAGAGATTTATCTGAATACACATTTACTTTTTGAGGATAAAGACAGCAAATTCTAGGCCTAACCCATATTGGTAACAAAGCCATATGCCAGAGCTCAAGACCAAGTGCCAATGCTGGTTTGAGTTCCCAGTCTGTTCCTCCTAAGAACATGCCAGGTGCATGCACATGTGCCAAGAGTCCTGGTGGGCTGGAGAACTAAAGGAAAGGAATCACAGCATGATCAAGCCCTATGAGGGTGCTTCTCTTTCTCTGTCATCTCTCCTGTGCACAGACACACACTCTATTACAAATTTAAAAAGAAAAATAAATAAATAAAAACCTCAATTATTTAACTTAACTATAAACCAGGGACAATTAAGAAAAATCTTAATGTAAGGGCTTTGTTTTTCTCCCTGCTATCTTTTTTGTTGTACTTAAGTTTTCCTCCTAAGTGAGAATTAAATATTAATAACATTTTAAAAAACAAAAACAAAAGAGTAAATAAAAACGTATTAAACTTGTATGGTCTTTATGCACACTTTCACATGAAGTGGAGTTACATCCTATATGAGGGTTATATTCTGAAGTCATTTTATAAAGTGAAAATCACATAGATAAATAAATATCCATAGCCCACAAGAAGTAGCATGCATGGTTTTATACAGCCTTCAAAAATAAACATTAGATATGAAGATAATAGCTATAGTACAAAGAAAATAAAGTATACAATTAAGAATGGCATGCAGAATTCAGTTTTTTAAAAAATATTAATACATAAAAGAGCACATTGTTATATATTATAATTTTATTGGAGAATTTATATTATTTATATAACACAAATGCAAAGATGGTGCTGCCCCACTAGATGGATCTCACAATGTCTGTTGTGAGCTAGAGATTATTATTTTCCTTTATTTTATTATAGTCAAAATTACTGTATTTTGTTAGAAAAAGAGCTACTCTGTGATGCCTTTAAAAAATTAAACATAGTCAAAATCCCATTCATTTCCCTTTATAGAAGAAAATAATTCTTGGAATAGTTTTGAAACTTCTCTAAAATCTCAGAGCTGGGAAGCAGCAAAGCTATAATTCCAATCTTTAAAACTTCAGGTCCAGCTGTCTTTCTGCTACCTCAGAATTGGCTCTAGATTTATGTTTCTTTCCTCCTTAAGTATATAAACTTCTTTTAAACATGTACTGAATAGTTTTTCAATACAATTCCCAGATAAAATTCCCTTCTACAAATCATCCATTTCACTGATGGAATGAAGGTAAAATGCTATTGTCTTTGATTTGAAAAGTGCCTGTTAATTAGATGTAAACTGTCCAGCTCATGAACTGACATTCCTAATTTGCTACTAGGCTGCTTTAAATGTGTGAGACTTCATTAGAAAAAGGTTTAATTGATTCTGTCTCCACTTTAGAAAAGAAAAGGAGTAAAGCAGATATTTAACTGTCAATAAAGAGTTCACTCTTTTCCTTCCTTGGCTTTGACCCAAAAGCAAGTTTTAAAACTTACAACAGAATCTGAATCATCACATCAGGTTCATGGTGAATAATATATTGATTCTCATCTGTCTGATACATAAAGCCCCATTGCAAGGGAAACTGTTCAAGCTCTACTGAACCCTCTTCAGTGCCGCTTGTTTTCATGGTCATTTAGTTGCTCATTGTTATTTTTCTTGGAAGTTTACAGCAGTTTGTATGCTTTGAGGGTGCATGTTCTACTTAAAGAGATGGCTTCTGAGGACAATGAATTTTCTTCTGCCCAAAGAACAACACATAGGATGACAAACCTTCACCCCATTTATTGTCAAATATTAGTCTGAATGTGAAACTAGAGAAAGTCATACCCTAATCTCTTTAATAATATGTTCCACAGAGGAAGATCATAGTGGCAGATTTCAACATGTAGAATAACTAAATAATAATTTTAAAATGCAGCTGTGAGTGTACTTAATGTAGAAATTTTAAATATATAATTAATTGGTTATGTTATAGAAGGTGAGAGATTGTGGTCATGTAATATTTTCTATTTCAACAGCTTATTTGGTTCTTTTCCAAAACAAAGAATCTCATGTTAGAAAAAAGCCCTTACCATTTTCTCAGCTCTTTTTCTTTTAAATCTTTCTACATGTTGAACCACATAGACATTTTTAGGCTTAATAGTTATCTCAACCCATTATTTTTTTCAGAACAGAAATTGAGACATATGTTATATTTCAGTTTTTAATGTTAATGTTGAATGTGGAATTATTTAATGTCAATATTAAATAATTTTTCCAGGAGTATTCAGAACTGGGACTGACCACAAATTTCTATTAATTCATCGGTATGTGAAGAAGTATCAAGAACCTATTGCATGCCAGGAGTGCTTGTGCTTTGGCCACATTGCCCATAGAACAATCAGGTAGGATTGTAGTTTTATTAGGCAAAGTGCAATGATTAGCTAATAGTATAATTGAGTCTCACATATGAGAGATTTCAGATATGGTCAATGTAAGAGTCTTGCTAATGAAGATTCTTAGGAAGAAAATTTGCAGACACTGCCTTCTAAGCTGCCTGGTTGAACTAAGACAAATTTAGGAGGCCAGCATGTGGTCTAGTGGTTAAGAAGCTGGACTCCCACATGGCTGACCACAGTACAAATCCTGTATCCAACAGCTTGAAAATCTTGCCAGGTGCATGCACATGAGTGCCCAAACCCAAGAGGAGAATGGAGGAGAAGGGATTGCAGCACGGCCATCCCCCTAGGAGTGATTTCTCACTTTCCCTCCCACTCTCTTTTTCTCTCTATCTCTGGCAAGTTCATGCACCCTGTGACGAAAACCTGAACAAATAAATAAATAAATAAAGACAAATCTAGATGACAAGTAAAGAGATGTGACGAATAAACCTCTGTTGTCTTGCCATGTATTTCTTTTGCAAGAAAAGAGACATTTTCTTCCTAAAGCTTTAAAAGATAATAAGGGACGGGATGGTTGTACAGCAGTAAAACTCAAAACTCTGCAAGGCAGACCCAAATGGGAAGGTTGACAGTTGATGTCCAGAGAACTTCCTGAGTATGCCAGGTTCTCATGAACCTGTGATCTTGTGCTGGAGTTAGGGTTGAATCACAGCATCAAGACCCTGTCAGAGGTGCTCTCTGACTCTTTCTTTCACTCATAGAATAAACGTTTTGAAAAGGATAAAAAGAGAAAGAAAATATACACTGAGGCACATGAATTGTAGCTTGGATCCTCCTAGTCAGAATATCCAGCACTAAATTAATGCTCTGAAGTCATCATCTTGGAGTTCTGAATTTTTTTTTTATTTTAACAAGAGGTGCATTTTTTTCATTTTGCACCGTGCCATGCAAATGGTGTATCCTTCCCTTGTCCCTGCTTCCCTGAGTACAGTATGTTCTGCCTTGCTCCTCCACAACTCAGATTTTCCTAATTTCTGCTCTCTGCCTACATGGGACCCACAGCTGGGACCAGTTTCTTGTTTCCAAGTCTCCCTTTTTTTGAGAGATTTTTGCAACAGGACATGTGTCACTTGCTGGAGAAGCACAGAGTCAGAGAGGGAAAAAGTGAGAAATTACCATCTGGGGGGATGGCCACACTGCAGTTTCTTCTCCTCCGTTCTCCTCTTGGCATTTTGAACACAACACACACACACGCCTGACATGAGTTTCAAGCCACTGGGCCTGGGACTCGATCTGCAGTCAACCACATAGGAGTCCATTACCTTAACCACTACACCATCTGCTAGCCCCCAAGCACGTTCCATTTTTTTTTAAGAGAGATTTTTACTATAGGATGTCTGTGCTCATCAGAGAGACAGAGAGACAGAAAGCAAGAAATTACCCCCAAAGAAGGATAGCCATACCACAGTCCCTTCTCCTGTGATCCTCCTAGGATCCTCCTGGGATCTTCTTGGGATCTTGGGCACACATTCCCAAGCACATTCTTAATGTGGACCTCGCTTATGCAATAAATTCTCCCTCTGGACTTCAACTTCGAATGGACTTGTGTGGAAAAGTAGCACAACGCTACACAATTTGATTTTTCTATTTAGTACTATTTTGGAGACATATTTTATATTAGTAAATCTGCCCTGTTCTTTTTTCAATAGTGGTAAAATCTATATCTTAGAGACCCCCTTTAGGAGCTGCCTTAACCACTAGAGATCTGGTTGAACTTTGTCCAAATTCCAATTCTACAGTCCCAGAGAGAGTCCATGGTTTCTCCTAGTTCCTGTGAAGACTTTGTCAGGGTCCTCTGCCATGCATATGCCATCTGTATACGATGGTTCTGTTTGAGGTATTGGTCCAGAATAAAAGTCTCAGTGCAATGTCAGAGCTTCTTCACCATTTCCACAAGATACGTATTAATACACAGGTGCTTTTCTGTGCATTTTACTGAAGATTTGGAGATACCTAGGATAAGGGACAAGTTCATGCAAAGGCTGGACAGTTGTCTACTATCTGTCTGATCTCTGTTCTTTCTCCCTCCTCTCTCTACTTTCTCCAAATTAATGAGAAACTACTTGCTTTTGTTTTACATAAAACATTGTATTCAGTACCAAGTTGACATCAGAGTCTTATGTTCAACTGAAGCACTTTGTCAGTCAAATGGATTTCCTATCTTAAGAGAAATGTTGATTAAAATCATTTTACAATAATGGTTTAACTTGTTATCAGTGATTTTTCCAAATAAGGTGAAAAATATACAGACCTTTTTCCTTATGATTTTCATTTTATGAGTTTTGGAGTGGCAATGAAATAACCTACATTTTTCAAACTAGGCTTGAATATATATCCCAAGGACTGCTTTAATCTGAAGTTCTTTGTTTTTCTTTTTTTTTAATTTCTCCTCTAAAAATATTTGTTAGTTATAAAAATCTTTTTTCTAGGTCACAGAGAAAACTTATTTTCTGTTTTCGCTTTTAAAATGTGTAAATGAAGTGCTGCATTTTTCAATCTTAGAAGCTCAGTGGGAAAATATATTAACATTCAAAACTATATTTAAAAACTCTTTACTCATCAGGGTTATCATAATATGTATTTTAATTAAATATTTTTCATAAATATATTTTCAAGAGATGCTTTCATAAGCTAACAGCATATTTTTAATTTACTAATCACCTTTGCATTGATCTCTTTAGGCCTCGTTGATATATCCTACTTAATTATAAATAGGCATTTGCTAATACTTGTATATGGGCTTGATCTCATTATGCAAATAACTTTCCCAAATGCAGTAGTTAGGAGAATCCGGACAGTCTGCTGAGAGTCAGGATGGATGATTTACATACTATTCTACATTAACCAACATTTCATGCATGGCCAATCATTTCCTTCTCCTAATTGGAAACTAGCCAATTAGCCTAGATATAATTAGTTTGCATATCAAGCAAATGAACCATCAAGTAAATGAACTATTGAGTAAAAACACTATGTAATATTGAACCTATTAGGGTCAACCTGCTGGAATAAACAAGCTCGTAACCAGACCCCCAGCTTCAAATAAAAAGGAGAGACAAATTTTTTAAATATGAAAAATATATAGTAACCTCTCACCACATATAAAAATGAAATCAGAATGAATTGCAGACTTAAAATTACAAATCTTTAAGGAGAGAGAAAATTATGCTACCTTACATTAAAAGCACAATCTATTACACACACACAAAAAAAAATGGGGTCCAGTCTTGGTGTTTGGTACAGGTGGTAGCATAATGATCTACAGTGCTGGAAGCCACATGGCCAGCCATGGTTTCAAATCCCAAGTTGACCTGAAACATGCTGAATGTCCTGGATTCACATCCTGAGGTCTTCCTATGTATGCTGGACACAGAGACATGTCCATTCTCTTGGCCAGCTGATGCTAGAGTAAGATTATGGCATGAAAATACTATCGGTGGTCTCTCCCACCCCCCTTCTGCTTCTACCCCTTTCTCTTTGTCTCTCTCTTGGGAAGATATGAAAAAATAGTTTCTCTAAAAAATTATACACATGTGTGTGTATAGATAGCTAGATAGATAGCTAGATTAAGAATGCAAAACTGGAAATAATAGAATGACAAAATATTTCCAAAAGTAGTGTTTGAGGCTTTTTTAAGAACTAAAGAAAGAAATAAGTACTCATATTGAAAAATATCTTATCAAATACTGAACAGGGTAAATCAATTAAAAAATATAAACTGCTATGATAGACTGAATAGAGTAAATCAATTAAATATATAAACTGCTATGATAGAATGAATATTAAGCTGAAATTCTGAATTATCAAGGATAAAATATTAATATGAAAAAACCCATGGAAAGAAATTGAAGATAACCTACATTACAGTAACAATAGATTGAACACAGTCTTCTTCTCAATAAAATAAAGAAATGTCAAAAGATGAGGAAAGAACATATCAATTTATTTTTTTAGAGAGAGAGATTTTTGCTATAGGGTGTGAATGCTCACTGGAGAGATGGAAAAAGAGACATCATTCCCTAGGGAGATGACCATGCTGCAATCCCTTCTCCTCCATTCTCCTATCAGGATTTTGGGTATTCATGAACACATGCCTGGCATATGTTTAAGCCACTGGGTTCGAGACTCAAACCATGGTCAACTACATGAGAGTCCGGCGACATGCCATTACATCATTTGCTGGTTCCATAACATATCAATTTCTAAAAGCGAGTAACTTTGATTGAAATAAGAGTCAAGTAAATATTTTGCAGACATATAAAGACTAAGTGCTCTCACTAAAAGTATTAGTAAGAAAAATAACAAAAATGAATTGAGAAAGACATAAGCAATTATGAACAAAAATTGTTTAAAACTGCAAATTCAAGTATTGTCTAAAAAAATACTGACAATGATTTCTGAAGATTGAAAATGGGCCTAAACTAAAATTCTAGCTTACCCCCATGTGATCTGGGACAAGGCAGTTTTGATGGAAGGAAGGCAGAAATCTTTGTCTTACTTGGTGGGCTGTGGAGAGGCTAAAGAGAGTTGTTAACTTTAGGCTTTCTTAAAAAACAAGGTAATAATTCATATATATTTGTGAATATTTGTTCAAAGAAAGGAATTTTTGTTCACTCATTTCTCAAAATGTATTTATTTTTTCCCATGAACATGGCAATCTATTTCCAAGTTAGAGAAACAGTTGGTACTGGAAAGTCAATTTATTGGTTGAGCTACACACACATTCATTCATCCATCTTCTAAAATTTTCAGGTGCACAAGATGGGGTGTTTTATTTAAAGATTTATTAAATGAGCTGTCTTCTAACATTAAATAGAAATTACTTAATCAGGATATACATGAATTAATCACCAAAGTGTGATTAAAGATCATTTCCAAATGCAAAACTTAGTTGTAACAGTTTATTTACATCAATTGGGAACAACAAATAATTCTGCATAAGAGTTCTGCACTGTAAATTATTATGATGCTATATAGTCAATATTGCAAGGTGTGCAAAGAATGTTACAGCAATTTAGACTCGGGGGAAGCTTCCTGGATTTAGCGCCATTTGAACCAGAGTCAAACCACACATAGAAGCAGAAGCCTGGCCTTAAGGAGAGGCAAGGTGTTCCAGAGAAAAAGGAAAAACATATCAAAATAGATTTAAGTGGAAATGCTCAGGGCATTGCTGAAAAGACAAAGCAGTGATCTTTCATTTACTTTTTTTTTTTTTAAGGGTATTTTTTGTGTTTGTGTTTTAGTTTTTTGCCATATAGTACGTGCACTCTCCAGAGAGGAGAGATGGTGAGAGAGAAAATAAGAAAACCCCTCAGGGAGGATAGCCATGCTGCAATCTCTTCTCCCCCATTACCCTATTGGGATTTGGGGCACAGTCGCACAGGTACCGGATGTGATTTTCAAGCCTCCAGGTCCTGGACTCAAATATTGTTGGCCATGGAGGAGACCAGCACCTTAACCACTATGCAACCTGCTGCCTCCATTTACTCTTCATGAGGAAAGAAACTGACCCTTTCTAGGAAGTGTTTGCGTGCCAGGAACTACCACTGCCCTTTTCCTTTTAACCTTACTTTGCTCCCAATGGCTTCCTCTTCTCCAACTCCACCCTCATCCCAATCCCACTTGAAGCTGCTTAACTAACTTCTGATTAGTAATTCACATTCAATACTATATCCACTGTATATAAAGCACTAGGATGAATAGAAGAGGGGAAAGAGAAGAAAAAATGTAAAAGAATTTCAGCCATGATTTTTCTGTAGTACAACTTGATCACCACTAACTTCTAGGGAGGAAAATCAGTATGCTTTGTCTCAGACTCATTATCTCATTAGCTGTGGCTCAGAGTGTACTGTCTATGTTTGGGTATGCTCCACTTTTATACATGTGTTCTCTCTCTCGAATTCATTGTTTGGAGTAGAAAATGGAAAACCACTACTTTTCTTTACTCATCACTGGATAGAATAGGCACCAGTCAAGGTATAAAAGAAGAGTTTTGGTAAACCCAGATGATTTTAGCAATTAAAAACAATTAAAAATCAAGTCTTTATCCCTGTGGAAAAAAAGCAATATGATTACCTCCTGGAATTTATTTTGAAAAAACAGTAAGAATTTTAACATTTTCTTCATGCGAAGATAATAGGGGATAAGGTACTAAATCGATGGTTGGTTGCACTCAAAGTGCATCTTGGTCCCTCTGTGGGATGACAAGAAGACTAGCATTCAGGGAGGGATAGTTAGCTGTTTAGGACCCCACCGTGTGATAGCCAAAGCCTTTGGAAACAGAAATGTTTTGCAATGCAAAGTTTGTCAATATGAGAAAGGTAAAATGGACATGGAGCAGACACCTTCTTTCCGATCTGGGCAGCATCCCTAGTGAAACATTTATATTTCTGCTAAGAAATGTATAAATAATTAACACTGAGTGGGATAAATAAAGATCATAAACAATTTCATAGTCATGCACACCCGATTTTGCTGCCAAATGAGTTTAGCTCAGATACTGCCATGAACTCAATTGTGCATATTTTTTATATCAAAATTGTGGATAAAAAAATCATAGACACAAGAATGGAAAGTATTGTGTACAGTAATATGTTTGAACTGGTTGGTATGCAATGCATTTACACTTTGAGAATCCATACTGTACGCTGTAAAAACATTCAGTGATTAAATGTAATTTAAAAAAAACTGTATTAAAAGAGAATCATAGAACAGGCCAGCAGGGGATATGGTGGTTGGACAGCTGGACAGCACATGATTGACTGCTAGGTTAGAGTCCTAACCCCTGACCTTGGGGCTTGAGGGATGCACTAGGTACCTGTGCTTATTTGCCCAAGATCCTGAAAGGAGTGGTGGAGAGGAGGGATTGAGCATGGCCATCCCCTTTGGGGGATGCTTTCTCACTTGTTTCCCCCCCTCTCTGTCTTTGTCCAGTCAGTGCACATGCCCTCTGGCAAATTAAAAAATAAATCATAGACATGGATTAGCTTCAGGGAAACAGAGCTGAATTGAATACATATCTTCTCAGTTTGAGCCAAATTAGTCACTGAATCTCCTATCATAAAATATCAGTGTGTTTTTTTTTATCCTAAAATGGACACTCAATATTATATCCTAGTGCGTTTTAGTGGAAATCTTAAAGTCAACCAACAGTTTAACAATGTGATTTTGTTTTCTTTGTTATTCTCTAGTCATAAATCACATTACTCCTGTTCTTCTTCATGTCTAATGAATGAAGTAAATATAACAGAATAGAATTAAAGGTTGGCATTGTCTTGCCTTTTTCAACAGATTGCAGAGTTAATTGCCTGCATTATTAAATACATTTTTACTTGATGTGCACCCATCTGTCTCCTGCTTTCCCTGTCAGTTTTGCTTTCCTAGATGTTGGAGAAGAGTTATCATGGCATCTAAGGGCTCCCATCCCATTGTAACAAGGTCCTACCTGAACCTTCCTTATGTACTTCTCTGGGCACAACAGAGTATCAGACAAGCATAGCTTTAACATATGAGGGTACTTCAAAAATTTCATGGAAAAAGTAGAACTACAGTACAAGTTTAGGGGTTGGTTGATGCTGCAGAAGTAAATACTATGCTCTGTAAGTCTGACCCAAATGGGAAGGGTCCAGGTTCATGTCCAGAGACCTCTCTAAATATGCTGACTATGCACATGCCTGAGATCTGGGGCAGGCTAGGACTGAGGTGAATCATGGCATCAAGACCCTTTTATGAGTGCAATCTCTCTGTCTCTTGCTTTCTCTCTCTCTATCTCTGCCTCTCTCACTCATGGAAAAAAATAAATAAATAAAATTGTGTTTTAAAAGTATGAATGAGTCAGCCTATGGTATGATGGTTAAGGTGGCCGGATTCCACATGGCTGACCACACAGTTCAAATCTCAGACCCTGTCACTTGAGAAACATGTTTAGCACATGTGTGTGTGTGTGCCCAAAATCCTAAAAAAGGAGGGAAAATGGAAGAGAAGGGATTGTGGTATAACTACTCCCCATGGGGGCAGAGGGGAGAGATGCTTTATTACTTTTCCTCTCTCTCTGTCTGTCTCTCTCTGGCAAGGGCATGTACTTTCTGGCAAGCTATTTTTTTAAAGTATTAGTTTATTTTGGTACACATAAAAATACGGTAATCCACGAAGTTTTTTCATGATACATATTTTCCATGTACTTTTTGAAGACTCCTTTATATCTTCTCAGGTTTCCATGCATGGTTTATGTGGTAATACAAATACCCAAACCATCCTCAATACAATTCCTCAATAGTGGAAGAATCTCATGTCCTACATTTTTTTTTCCAAGAAAAGCATTAAGTCAAGTAGGTGCTTCTCAGCAGGTAAGTTTTGAGAATCATTCTGGGTCAATCCTCTAGGCCCTAGATAAGTTTAAACCACCTAGAAATAGAGTTCAGAATTGATTTCTGTGAGCCCCTTATGTTCTAAAAAATTGCAGGAATATGCATCTTTTCTAGCAAGGAGCTAATGCCAGGCATCATGCTAACAGGGAGGAATGATCCTTAGATGCTTGACAGTTTCCGACAGATCACATTGGGCTACAGACAATAACATAAATTATTCTTACCATATATTTTTATTTGTTTTTTTTTTTCTTTACATTTCTTTATATATGTTTCTATCTTGGTGGTTGGAGGTCTTAGAATAAAAATAAAAGGAATATGAACTCAGCTCAGGACAGTTGCTTCCTTCCTAAAAAGAATTATTAACAGATTTTAGTACCACATACTTTTTTTTTTCTTTTTTTTTTTTGAGAGGTTTTCGCTATAGGGCGCATGCGCTCGCCAGACAGACAGAGAGAGACATAGAGACAGAAAGCGAGAAATCACCCACCAGGGGGGATGGTCACGCCGCAATCCCTTCTCCTCCATTCTCCTCTCAGGATCTTGGGCACGCACGCACACGCGCCCGGCGTGAGTTCTAAGCCACCGCGTCTGGGATGCGAACCACGGTCGACTACGTGAGAGTCCAGCGACATAGCCATTACACTAACTGCTGGTTCCCAGTACCACATACTTTTAAAAGTGTTTTATCCACACTTAAATCTTTCTTGGGAAAATATTTATATATTAGTGTCTTTAATGCATTATGTCTTATGGAGAGTGAGACTAAAAGAATAAAGCATTGTTATATCCTCAAGAGAAGTACAATCAGGAGGGAGTAAAGGATCCGTAAGTAAGTTATTATAATGTTACTACTGAATGGCTGCAATGGTAGGGCTAGAAGTATGGGAATATGTTTTCAAGGTCTAGCAGGAAGGGAAGAGCATTATGGAGAGGTGGAAGAGCAGAGGCAGAGGCAGAGGCAGGAGAGTGCAGCAGGTCATATAGAGTGGCTGGAACTTGGGATACTGAAAGACTACAGATGGACTTGAGACTGAAGATAAAGAATGAGTGAGTCTGGCCTAGCTGTGACTGTGTGCACTGCTAAACACTGTGCTCCACAGGCTGGGGCCATATGGAAAGCTTGGGTTTGTTTCCTACTCTGATGTAAAGGTTAGGCATGTGCATGCACTTGCAATCTCAGTGACATAGGGAGGCTGAGGTAGGAGAATTGCACTCAAAGCTAGCCTGGGCAACAAAGAGAGTTTCTGTCTGAAAAAGTGACAGGTGGGAACCAGCAGTTAGCATAATGGCTATGTCACTGGACTCCCGTGTAGTCGACCACGGTTCGCGTCCTGGACCCGGTGGCTTAAAACTCACGCCAGGCGCGTGTGTGTGCGTGCCCAAGATCCCGAGAGGAGAATGGAGGAGAAGGGATTGCGGCATGACCATCTCCCCTGGGGGGTGATTTCTCGCTTTCTGTCTCTCTGTCTCTCTCTGTCTGTCTGGTGAGCACACGCACCTTTTTAGCGAAAAAAAACCTCTCCAAAAAAAAAAAAAAAAAGTGACAGGTGTGGTGGCATACACCTGTAGTCCCTGCTGGGAGGCTGAGGCAGGAGGATCACTACATGGAAAGATCCTGTCTTAAAAAACTAAGAAAACTGGGAACAGCAGTTAGCATAATGGCTATGTCACTGGACTCCCATGTAGTCGACCGTGGTTCGCGTCCCGGACCCAGTGGCTTAGAACTCACGCCGGGCGCGTGTGCGTGCATGCCCAGGATCCCGAGAAGAGAATGGAGGAGAAGAGATTGCGGCGTGACCATCCCCCCTGAGGGGAGATTTCTCGCTTTCTGTCTCTCTGACTCTCTCTGTCTGTCTGGCGAGCGCACGCGCCCTATAGCAAAAACCTCTCCAAAAAAAAAACTAAGAAAATTCAGCCTGTGGCTCTTTGGTTACAAGAGCTGGGTCCCACATGGCCAACTGCATGGTTCGAGTCTCAGATCTAACAGTTTGAGAAACATGCTAAGCACTTGTGCATGCATATCCAAAATGCTGAGAAGGAGGGAGAGATGGAGGAGAAAGGATCGTGGTATGACCATTCCCCACGGGAAGTGCTTCCCCCTCTCCCTCTTCCTCCCTCTCTCTGGAGCATGCCCTCTGACAAAATTTATTCATTAATTAAAACTTTTATTTTTTTTATAAAAAGAATAAATGAATCAATAAAATAAGCACATAAGGTCAACCACAAGTGAAACCCAGTCCGAAAAAAAGTAGTGCTACTGGAAACTGCTCATTTTATTGTCTTTCAGACTTATAAATTAGCTAAAAACTGATCAAGACAGTTAGGATTAGGCCAGGAATTTCCAGTGACCTTTGTAAACATATAAGCACAAAGTTTACCAAGACTGGAAAGTAGAAAGTAAATTAAGTTAATTTTTAGGTGATAAGTGAGTAGCATCACGGTTATGGGCACAGTCTCTAAAGAGGGTTGCTTAGGTTCAAATCAGCTCTGATATGTACTTACTGTGTATGACCAAGCATTCATGTGTGTGTATGTGTGTGTGTGTTTGTGTGTGTACCAGTCTGCTAATCTATCAAATAGGGATAACAACATACCAGTCTCAGAGTCATAATGAGGATTAAATAAATTCATACAGGGTGAGTACTCAGATCTGTGCCTGGTATGTACATTAGCATGAGAAAGAAAGGAAAAGCAGTTACGGCAGGGGGGAGAGAAAAAAAAGGAGGAAAGAAGAGAAGGGAGAAATCAATGAGTTAGCTAAACAAAAAATAAAATATTCTCTATGGGTTATTAGACAGTTCGCCCAAAGGCCTCACTTCATTCTTTCTCCAAGTAATACCTGAGTTATGACTATACTAGAACCATAGCATCCAGGCTCCCCGTGGACAGTGCAGCCGGCCAGCATAAACCAATTAATCTAAATCACTACAGGCAAACAGCTCAGAATGCCCACTGTGACTTCTTCAATCCTCCGAAGCAACCACATCGCCCACGTTTGAATTGGGTCAGTATTTCAGTGAATCTGTCTGTACCCTCTATTTGTGCTCCTGTTCTTAGAAGTTGCAAAGTTTTGCAGAAAAAGAGAAAAAAAAAGAGAGCCACGCAGGCCTATGATGGGTTTTGTTTTGTTGGTGTTTGTTTAATACATATAAGAGGAGCTGTGGAGACCAGCAATTGGCATAGTAGCTATATCGCTGGACTCCCATAGTTGACCGCGGTTCGAGTCCCAGACCTGATGGCTTAAACTCACGCCAGACATGTGTGCGTGCATGCCCAAGATCCCGAGAGGAGAATGGGAGAGAAGGGATTGCAGTGTGGCCATCCCCTGGGGGGGGGGGGGGGGGGGTGATTTCTCGCTTTCTTTGTCTGTCTTTCTGGCAAGCACACGTGCCCTATAGCAAAAACCTCTCCAAAAAAAAGAAAAAAAAAAAAGGAGCTGTGACGACTCAGGAGCAGAGTCAGAACACCCTCCCTTCACACAGGAGTAGGAGGACTTGACTACCTCTGACCCGGGCAATAACGAGGAAATATACTAATGTTTCTGTCCTGGATGTTGGTGCTTATATTTTATTTCTTTATTTTATTCATGAACTAAAAAAAAAAGCATGTGCATACATCCATGTGAAGAGAAAGCAGCACTCCTGATCCCCATCAGGGTCTTGTCACATTGCCATCCTCTTCACCCAGCGCAGGATCTGAACCCCAGCAGGCTGTTTGACTTTTGACTGTGCAAGCAAGCTGAGCCTTTTTGCTGAGATGTATATCAGCATCTTATCAATTCAAACAGAAATGAGAGCTTTCTTATTTGGAGCAAGTAATCGATCTATAATCTTTGATGTTTTCAACATTTTTTGTAATAAAAAGGATATGGAAACAGCATATTAAAATGAAGCTATGATTCTGTTGTTCTTAGTTTCAGTTTCCTTTAACTGCTTCACTTTTAGAGTTTCTCACTTTCCCTCTTTCTCTCTCTCTCTCTCTCTCTCTCTCTCTCTCTCTCTCTCTGTGTGTGTGTGTGTGTGTGTATCTTTCTGGTCAAATTAAAATAAAAATGAATGAATGAATAAAAGTAAATAAATAATTCTTTAAAAAAAAGAGTCAGTCCAATGCTGTCATATGAACATGCTCTTTGGGGTCAGAAATCAGGGTTTAATTCTAGAAGCTACTAATTATTAATCTGGCCTTGTATAAGCTACTAAATTCTTAATTAATAGGTGAAATGATGTCTACCTCCTTGGATTTTGTGAAGATTAATCAGTTAATTAGAGGAAATAATGAATGTGAACCCAAGGAACATAATATCTATTCAGTAAATGTACATCTCCATCCAGGACCATCTACTTTTAAGAGATGGAGTTTTAATGAGGACACCACTTAATTTTAACATGAATACAATCACTTTGTTCTTAATCATTTCCTCCTAAATCAAATGCTGACACAGATCTCATTTTTCCTCTGGATATGTTTCCTAATTTGTAAAGTGAGGCGGTTGGATTACATTTCACCCCAATATCCTTCAAATCTGGGTCTCTGTGGCTTTTTCCTAACTTCCTGCTGACTTGGAAAAATCTGGTTTATCCCAATAATCTAATTCTACCCTTTGCTAAAAAAGAAAATATATCGAAATGCTTTCGAATGAATAGAGATAAATATGTCTCACATTTCCTCCTCTATGAAAGCATATTATTATTTTAATTTTTGTTAGCTACGAAGCACTATACAATCACATTATTTATTTTTATTACTACTATTGCTATTGTTACCACTCTTTTTATTCTGTTTCCTCCTTCACCCACTGTTGGATGAGAGAGGTAAGTACTTCATCTTAGAATCAATATCTAACTAGGTCCATCAGAAGGAATGATACATGCATACATACATTGCTACTCATTGTAGTGATCACAGTTTATGTTCCACCCCACCTCTATTCAGTGCTCTCTGCTTGGTTACTTGCTGCCCTGTCTGACTAGAGTGGCATTACTAATGGCTCATGCCATTTTTATGATCAGAAATTCTAGCTGCTGTTATCACCATTGAGGAGCCCCATTGTGAATTCCTGGCTGACAGTGAGAGCTCTGTGCACCTATGCACTGGTCTGAACAGACAAAGAAGAACTTGACTTCTAGTCATCTTGAATGACTGAATAGCACAACTTAAAAGTGTGGAGGTATTATTACTCAGTGGGGCAGATTTTGACTAATGGAAGAGAACAGGGTCCCTTCAGAACTCCAGTTCTCCCAGACTTGTGTTTCTGGGAGAACCTTTAGACAGGAATGATAATAGAGTGAACCATAGCCACCACTCTGCAGCTGCTCAGTCGGTACTCACCATCTCCCTCCTCTACCATCCATTCTAGATTCTGTTCATCATTAGCTGACACTTCTCTTGGTCTCTGTAGCTTGCCTAGTGGCATTACTCAGTCTGTCATCCCTGAGAAAGTGAAGTTCCTTGAACACCATACCCTCTGCAGACCCCGGTTATTGTCCAAAGAGACATCCAAGTGAATCACCTGGGGACGATATTTCTTCCTGCTCTCATTGTGTAACATTAGCCTTATCTCAGTTGTAGTTAACTCTGAAAAGATGATGACTTCAAAGTCCCCAGGTGGCAGTCATAGCTGAGAGTTTAATGTGACTCTTGTGTCCTCTGTGGAAATGACCCCCCTTTGGAACTAGCACCTATAAACACAGAGTTCAGACCTGTGGGGTTGAGAAACACAAATTCCTTAAACAGATACATGAGATGATGGTAAGTAGGGCACTCCTACCTCCACCCCTTGGTCCTCGACCAATGTATTCTACCTCCTGAGGGCACTATATCATATCATGGTTGTTTTTATAATGTTCGCTGTATCCTAGAAGATGATTCTTCATCCTAGCAAGGTACTATTCTGAGATGGTGCTTCAGCTGTACCTTCAACAGGATGATCAATTTCTCTTTCAGGCCAGCACTTTTTGGGTGGTGAAGTACAGGCTATGACCATGTGCCCACTGTTGTATCTCTTTTACTATAAAGTAGGTCACTTGGTCTGATACAATATTTTGTAGGATCTCATGCTGGTGGATCAAATACTCTATAAGACATTGGAGAGGTCCTGTGAACAAGAAAGGGAAATCCCTACCAGGAATACATTTCTGTTCCTGTCAAAATTAATTTCTAACCCATCCAGACTGAAGGAAATTAATGTAATCAACTCATCACCAGTGGCTGTTCAGTGATAGTAGTGTACTGACATAGAATTGGTCTCTGTTGCTAACAGCTTGGACATTTGGCAATGGTGACAATAAAGCCAGAGTAGATGCTGTTGGGCCCTGCCATCAAGGCTCTCCCTTCATGTGTTCATAATGCCAGCATTAAGTGGTTAATGGCAGGGGTTACTGGTTGTGAACTGTCTGTTGTTTTGGCTGTATGGTTATTTAGTGCCTCACCTCTTATAGGTCCTCTCCAGAGCAACAAAGGCAGATGACATGGGGCTGTGGGACACTTGCTATGCAGCTTGCTTGTATACTCTGGTCTTCTATGAGCTCAAATCTGGATGTGCCATTTCTATGTGATGATTATTACTGGGCCCTTCTGAACCTATGACTTAGCAGGTTTGATAGAGTCCAGCTCATGTTGTAAGTTCTAGCCACATGGTAACTTAATGTCCCATGGTCAAGTGTCTGATCTCCTTCTGAGAGTGTGACAGAAACTGTTCTTTGATAAGTGTATAGCACTATGGCATAGTACTATGAGTCTGCATTATCATTTATATTAAAAGTTACCATAAACTCTGTGAATAGGTTTAACCCAACTGATACATTAACACCTTAGATCTGTTGACTTGTGTGGCCCTTATAGAAGGTTATTTTCTGGGACCAGGAGATGGCCTAATGGTTATGGCTCTGGTCTCCCACACAGTTGATTGCGGTTCGACTCTTGGACCCACTAGCTTAAAACTCACGCCAGGTGTGTATGCATGCATATCCAAAATCTCAAGAGAAGAATGGAGAAGGGATTGTGGTATGACCATGCCTCCTACAGGGTGATTTCTCACTTTCTATCCCTTTTTCTCTGTTTCTCCTTCTCTCTGACCAGCACACATGCCCTATAGTAAAAATCTCTCTTAGAAAAGAAAAGAAAAGAAAAGAAAAGAAAAGAAAGAGAAAAAAAAAGAAAGTCTATTTGCCTACAACAACCAAAGAGCCCTCTCTTATTCTGGGCCCCATTCAAGGCTGGCAACTTCTCATATCACCTGGTATAGGTCAGGGTAGTATTCCCATCTGTGGAATACACCATCTCAGAATATGAAAGAAGCCTGTCAGATTCTCTCTTTGTACTAGGAGATGAAAGATCCAATAATTTCTCCTTTATTTCAAGAGGTTATCTTGGACCACTGGACCCCCACTGATGAGGTAGGCCCTTACTTCTTTGTGGGATTTATCTCCCACTTACTGGGGCCTAACCCACCCATATACCACTTACTTCTTTTCTAGTTTAGTTGGCATAATGTCCTCAATATACTGGACCAGTACATTGTTGTACAGAATGTCCAGATGATCCAGATCTCTCTGAACTGTATTATGGTAGAGGAGAATTAACACATCCCTGGTACAGAATTAAAATATGTAGATATTTTTTCAATGTGCATTTCCTGGGAAGCAGACTGAGACAGAAATGAACATGTAGGAAGTTTATCTAGAGAAAGGAGGAAAGCAGAGGTGGGCAAAAAGCAGAAACTGGTAGCGATGAGCCAAAATACAAAAAGCCTTAACTGACTACAGGGGAAACTCTGGAGCTGAGATGGTCCTTTAAAGTTGTTGCAATTGAGGCCAGGGAGCCAGGCTCTTATGGTGCTGCATTGACAAGTCATTGATGTGGTCTGCTCTCAGAAGACTGTGTTACCATAAAAAGGTATTTCTCTTCAGCCAAGGAAATGGGGGAGAATTTTGTCCCAGCAGAAGTTCCTGCAGCTGTGGAAGCAATGCCATCATTCTTGGAGTGAAATCATCGTGCCCACTAAATTTTTCCTCCTCTCTGCCTCACTTCCTTCTTTTACTCTTAATTTCCTGAGATTGCACACCCAATAGAGTATTAGTATCTAAACGATGCCTTAGGCTCTGTTTTCTAGAAGGCCTGAGCTGAAAGACCAAAAATTTTCATAGGTTTGTTTTGGTTTCTATTTTATAGCTTGAAATGGTCCTTCTCCAAAATGACACTCTGCTATGAACAAAATGTATGGAATGAACACCACACACACACATGTGCGCACACACGTGCACATTCAAAGCCTTAGTGTGAGATGGATTACAGGTCAGCGCACTTGACTTCTAGTAGAATTCAACTACTCACTTGTGGATATCTTAACTGCAGCTTGTCTCTCAGATTTAGTTTCCAGTTTAATATAGTGAGCATAATGATGCCTGATTAAGCCCTATAATGATGTCAAGATCCTAAAAGAATATTATGGTATCAGAGCTCTCCACAAAGTCACAAGACCTCAAGTAACACACTCTTATCCTTTTCCATCCTGTTCTCTAGCAGGTGCACTGAAGGATGTAGCAGTGATGTCAGGCTCCAAGGACTGTTTCTAGGATTTATCGGGTACAATTCTTTACAAATGTGGTGACACTGAAACACGAGGAAGTACAGTTCAAATATTTCTCCTGGCCCTGCCAAGTGTCCTGATGTTCCAGCTCTGGAGAGTGAAACTCTTCTCACTTAATGATTGTTGGATCTTTCGAGACAAGCAATAGGACCACAGTGTTGCTTAAGTCCAGCCTCCATGGCCACTCGAATCTCTAAATGGAGTCTCCTCATGTTAAGCGTGTTGCTAAGTCCATGAGAGTGAGACAGACACCATTTTCAATGGAGAGAAGAAAGGAATGAAAAGGGAGACACTGGAAGTCAGAACAATGAAAGGAGAAACTGAAATGTGAAGTCAAGGGAAGAGATTTCACCTACTTCTTGATTTCAACTGGTCTGTCCCTGGTTAAATATAAATCTAAGTCTCCACCAAGGACCACAAGAATTAGACACTGAATACCATAGGACAGCCAAAACCAGAGCAGTATCTCTTCTAGGATCACTTGACATTCTATTTCTTTTCCATCTCCCATTCTCTGAAATCATCAATGGCTTCTCTCAGTGGGATTTGTGCAAGTCTCCTTTTTGACCTACATTTGAGAGGGTGACACTCATAATCATTAGAATAAAAACCGTAGTCCCTTAACTTAAGCCTTGCAATTAAAAAGACTTTCATTTTGACTAAGGATAGGAAATTAGAATATGACCCACTCATGCTTAATTAGCCCCCTTTCTTTCTGCCAAGATTTAATTCCTCAAGTCTTTTGAAATACAACATTTTAGAAATAACAAACTTCAAAAGTCGGGGAGGGACTCAGGAGAAATGAAAAAGTCTTCTTAGAAAAGCAAAAAGTAATGGGAAAATAATGACAAGAAACATCTATGACATATTAAACCTAAAGCAAACCATATGCTATGGCAGAGAATTATTTCCTAAAGCCCTGACTGAAGGCCAAAAGGGGAAGTCCATTCTGGACATGGAGGGCTAGTCTGAGTCAGCCCCTCTTGGAATCTTGGGGCCTTAAATCCCCTGGCCCAAGGGTTCTGGGTGCCTGTCTTGCCCCTCAGAATTTACCACTGAGCCTGCCACTGACCCAGCAGCAATTACTGGAATGTTGGCACTGACCTACTTTCCAGTTTTATTAACCAGTAAAACTAATTTAGTGCTCTCTTTTCAATAGTGTAGACTTCATTGATTTTTCTAACAGATCAATGCCAGCCACCCTAGACCAAGGCAGCACTGAATAGTTCCTAAGCAGTTCTACTATGGTGAACTGAATTGCATAGACAACTAAAGAATATGTTTCTGCAATGTGTATTTGATCAGATCCACGTATTCACTCTGAAATGAAATATCTGTAGGAAGGCAACAGAGTTACAGTGTGCCATTTATAATCCATCAATGGAAAGAAATGGCAAAATGCCAGGAAACCTAGCTTAAGGCATGGTAGTGCTAGCCAAGCAGGTGATCGCAAATTTAAAGTAATTTGAAGAACACCCAAATATGACTTCTTCTCAAAACAGAGAATAGTAAAATGTATTAACTGGAAGGGGTCACAGAAATGACTAGTTTAGAGATTAACTGCCAGCTAAGCTGTAGGTTGGGAGCTGTTTAGTGGAACCACTAGGGAGCCTTTTCAAAATATGCATGCAAGCTACCTAGAACTGATTCAGTCTAAGAGCACATTAGAGTCAAAGAGGATTGTAAAGTGACCTCACAAATGTTTTTAAAAGTTCAACAGGTAATTCTGATAAGTGACTACCCCTATCTATCTAGAAAACCTGCTATTTTAGAGAGAAAGAAATTGAGTCCCCGGGAATTACGGTTTAGCAAAAACTGTAAAGCCAGTAAAGTGTAGAACTTGGACTCCATAGCCTACCCAGATGTTCTGAGCCCAAATTCAGAGTTCTTTTTATAAATTTGCTTCATTCTGTTTAGAGCACAATCTGTAGTTAAATTTAGAGATTATGTATTATTACTCCTTGTATTCCTTCACCTCAATGTCTATCTGAACACTTTACAGGTTGTATAAATTCAGTAATTGTTCACTAATTAAAAAAAATAGCTTATAAAGTTTCTTCAAATGGTCAGATTTATATGTAAAGTGGACTTCTTAAAAATGGTATGTGACTGGCTTTTCCTTTAAATGTAATTTGACAGTCTCAACCTTATAACTAGAGTGAGCAGATTATTTGCATCACTTGTAATAACTAATATCAATGGGTTTAAATGTTCTACTTGAACTGCCTTTTTTGTTGTTATTATTTTACCTCTCTTCTCATCTTTTCTTCCCCCACCCCCGGAGGGGGGACAAAATTATTAAGTAATCTATACTTTCTATTTTCTTTTCTTCTCCTTCTTCTTCTTCTTCTTCTTCTTCTTCTTCTTCTTCTTCTTCTTCTTTCTTTTTTTTTAAAGAGAGATTTTTGCTATAAAGAGCATGCACTTGCCAGAGAGAAACCGAAGGACCAAAAGCGAGAACTCACCCCCCCAGGAAGGATGGCCATGCAGCAATCCCTTCTCCTCCATTCTCCTTTTGGGGACTTGGGCAGGCATGCACATACACCCAGAGTGAGTTTTTAGCCACTGAGTCCAGGACTTGAACTGCAGTCAACTACATGTGAATCCAGCAACGTAACCATTGTACCATCTGCTGATCCCTATACTTTCTGTTTTCTATTTCTTTTTATATTCCCTCTACTTCTAACCATTATCTGTAAATGGTATGTGCTTTATGTTGTTCTTATCATCTTCATTGTTTTTCTAGAGCTTACACATTAATTATTTTTTTGTTTGTTTGTTTTAGGAAGTTGATTGTCTCTTTTTTTTAGAGAGATTTTTGGTCTAAGATACGTGTGCTTGCTGAAGAGACAGAGAGACAGAAAGTGAGAAATCACCCCCCCACACACACCCCAGGGTAGATGGCCATGCCACAATCCTTTCTTCTCCATTCTCCTCTCAGGATTTTGTACACACATGCACATTAGCCCAGTGTCAGTTTTAAGACTCCAGGTCTAGAACTTGAACCATGGTTAACTACATGGGAGCCCAGTGACATAACCATTATACCATCTGCTGGTCCTATCAATTGTCTTTTAAAGTAAAAATTATTTTGTATTTACCTATATATTTTTAATATATAGTACCTTTCATTACTTTGTGTTTGACCCATCTGTTGTCATTTTTCTTCCACCCAAGGACATTCTTTAAGTTGTCTTCTAGTGCAGGCAATGATATGCTGAAGTTAGCTTACATAGGTTTGCAAGAGCCAATTCTGAATATCTCCTCCAAGTTCCATCTTCAAAGGTGACCAGTTGATAGCATGAAATTAGCCACTATAGGAGTATTTGCCACATGAAAAGCAGAAAGTAGACCTATTTTCCTGGGAAGCTATTTTTTAAACATTTATTTCATTTAAACTTTTGAGTGAAGCTCATGACCCCAAAAGGAGAAATATAAATAAAATAACATTGTAATAAGGCAAGTCTATATAAATTTATAAGTATAGAAACTATAGCCAATATCTTCTCTGACCACAACAGAACTAAACTTGAAATCAACCACAGAAAGAGTCCTTGAAAAATATACAAAAACATGGAAACCAATCTACTCCTGAATTAATTTCAAACTATTGAAGAAATTAAGACTGAAATCAAAAGATTTATTGAAACTTATGCTAATGAATACACTACTCTCCATAAGCTTTGGAGCACACTGAAAATAGTCATAAAAAGCAAGCTTAGAGGCAGACTGAGGCTGCAGGCTCGAC
Source organism: Tupaia tana (assembly GCA_026018925.1). Taxonomy (NCBI): domain Eukaryota; kingdom Metazoa; phylum Chordata; class Mammalia; order Scandentia; family Tupaiidae; genus Tupaia; species Tupaia tana. Next base: position 36,146,182 of record JAKSZU010000003.1, read on the forward strand.
ACCCCCCCCCCCCCCCCCGAACCTTCACGCATCCCCACCGTTTCTCCTTGGACCCCAGGTTTGTTGACTTGGACTTTAAGACGAACTCCCACCCCACCCCACCCGCAAACTGGATGGAGCCGGCCAGTGGTTCTGGACACCAGGCGGACTGAGGCTGAAGGCCTGACCAACCTGGTCCTGCCACTCATCCTCTGGCCCTTTCCTACTAGCATTTGGAGTATTTGGATTTTGGTGATTTGAATAGCGCGCCGCACATTTTTCTTTTTTCGTTTTTCTTTGCTCTTGAGGTGTTGCTTATTAGGTCAGTTGGAGGCTCACCACTTCTTAGAAACAGGGAGGACTTTGGGCCATCCAGGACTAGTTGCAACAGTTAATGGTAATTGTGAGCAACAGATAGGCTAACCATAATAGAAATCATCAAATTTCTAATCCTAAACAAGTTTTAACACTCAGAGTTACCTTAAATAAGTTAGGAAGCAACATATAGAGTACCTGATGACTAGGGACAATTGCAGAGGCTCAGGAAATATTAACAACCAACAAAAGGCCTCTTCCTCAAGGGAAATCATCAAGCCTACATCACCCACTGTCAATACAATGGACGTCGTGGACATGTCTGATAAGGAATTCAGAATATTTATAGTGACCAAACTAACTGAGATGGAAGAAAAAAGAGACAAGGAGCTCCAGGAGATGAGGAAGTCCTTTAATGACTTGAAAGAAGAAATGGATACCTTAAACAAGAATCAGACGTAACTTCTAGGATTGAAGAATGTGATACAGGAAATCAAAACCTCCCTTGAAAGTATTAAAAGTAGGTTAGACCAGGCAGAAGATAGAATCTGTAACATAGAAGACAAAACATCTGACCTAGAAAAAAGTATCAAGAAGATTGAGAAAACAACCATGAAAAATGAGGAAGAGGGAAATTCATAGCAATTAGTGCACATAAGAAAAGGATGGAAAGGTGGCAAATAGATAACTTGTCATCATGCCTCAGAGAATTGGAAAAACAACAACAAACAAACCCCCAAAGTGCCAGGCAAAAAGAAATAATAAAGGTTTGAGCAGAAATAAATGAAATAGAAAATAAACGAACCATACAGAAAATAAATGAAAGCAAAAGCTGGTTCTTTGAAAAGATTAACAAGATCGACACACCATTGGCTAGACTGATCAAGAAGAAGAAAGAGACAAACCAGATTAATCAAATATATGACGAAACAGGCAATATTACTACGGACATAGCAGAAATACAAAATATCATTAGAGGATACTATGAGCAACTATATGCCAACAAACAAGATAACTTGGAGGAGATGGACAAATTCCTGGATGCATATAATATACCAAGATTGGATCAGGAGGACATAGAGAACCTGAATAGACCCATAACAAGCCAGGATATTGAATCAGTAATAAATAACCTCCCAACAAAGAAAAGCCCAGGTCCAGATGGCTTCACTCCTGAATTCTACAAAACTTTTAAGGAAGAGTTAACCCCTATCCTACTAAAATTATTTCTAAAGATTCAAAAGGAAGGAAACCTTCCAAATTTATTTTATGAAGCCTCCATCATCCTCATCCCAAAAGCAGATAAGGACATGACAAAAAAGGAAAACTACAGACCAATATCATTGATGAATACAGATGCAAATATTCTCAACTAGATACTCGCAATTCATATCCAACAACATATAGCAAAGATCATTCATCACGACCAGGTAGGCTTTATACCAGGGATGCAAGGGTGGTTCAATATACGCAAGACCATAAATGAAATACACCACATTAACAGAAAGAAAGATAAAAACCATATGATCTTCTCAATTGATGCGGAGAAAGCATTCGACAAAATACAACATCCTTTTATGATTAAGACCCTCAGTAAGATTGGTATAGAAGGGTCATATCTGAACACAATAAAAGCAGTCTATGAAAAACCTACAGCTAACATTATGCTGAATGGGGAAAAGCTGAAAGCTTTTCCTCTGAAAACAGGTACTAGGCAAGGCTGCCCACTTTCTCCACTGCTCTTTAATATAGTACTGGAAGTCTTAGCTATTGCAATCAGAGAAGAGAACAATATTAAAGGCATTCGAATAGGCAAAGAAGAGTTGAAAATATCTTTATTTGCAGATGACATGATGGTATACTTAGAAGACCCAAAGGTATCCATGAAAAAACTTCTTGAAGTAATAAGCGAATACAGTAAGGTGGCAGGATACAAAATCAGTATCCAAAAGTCTATAGCATTTCTATTTATGAACAACAAGTTGAACGAAGCAGAGCTGAAGAAAGGAATCCCTTTCACCGTAGCCACAAGATGTATAAGATACCTAGGGACAAACCTAACTAAGAAAGTCAAAGCCCTTTATAAAGAAAACTATTAAAATCTTTAAAAAGGTATTGAAAGTGACATAAAAAAGTGGAAAGACATCCCATGCTCCTGGATTGGAAGAATTAACATAATCAACATGGCAATTCTACCCAAATTAATCTACACGTTTAATGAAATTCCAATCACAATACCAGAAATATTCTTCACAGGTCTAGAAAAGATAATCATAGAATTTGTCTGGAGTCATAAAAGACCTCGTATTGCAAAAGCAATCCTGCGCAAGAAGAATGGAGTAGGAGGTGTATCACTCCCTGATCCCAAGATATACTATAAAGCTGTGGTCATTAAAACAGCATGGTAGTGGCATAAAAACAGACAAGTGGACCAATGGAATAGAATAGAGACCCCAGAAATAACCCCCAAAGCTTACAGCCAACTGATCTTCGACAAAGGATATCAGTCAATCCATTAGGAAAAGGAAAACCTCTTTAGTAAATGATGCTGGAAAAACTGGGTATCCACTTGCAAAAAGATGAAACTGAACCCCCATCTCTCACCATTAACAATAATCAACTCAAAATGGTTCAAAGTTCTGAACCTAAGACCTCAAACAATAAAACTACTGGTTTAATGGTGGAAAATGCTGAGGAAACTCTGGGAGACATTGGAGTAGGCAAAGACTTCTTAAATAAGACCCCCAAAGCACAGGCAATAATCCCTAAAATAGACAAGTGGGACTATATTAGACTAAGAAGTTTCTGCACAGCAAAGGACACAGTATCAAGTGTGAACCGACAACCCTCAGAATGGGAAAATATTTTTGTTAAATATGCCTCAGACAAGGGACTGACAACCAGAATACACAGGGAACTCAAGTGCCTTATGTGAAAAAAAAATGATGAACCCAATTAAAAGATGGGAATATGAGCTGAACAAAAATCTCTCTAAGGAAGACATACGAACAGCCAAAAAGCATATGAGGAAATGCTCAACATCCCTCATCATAAGGGAGATGCAGATAAAAACCACAATGAGATACCACCTAACCCTGTCAGAATGGCAAAGATTAAGAATATAAAAAATGATAAGTGTTGGCGGGGAAGTGGTGAAAAGGGAACCCTCCTACACTGTTGGTGGGATGTAAACTAGTTCAACCACTGTGGAGAACAATATGGAGGTTCCTCAAAGATCTACAAATAGAACTACCATTTGACCCAGCAATCCCACTTCTGGGTATTTACCCGAAAGACAGGAGAACACTGTTGGTGATGACATGTATAGTATTCTCAACTGGATTGGTCTGAGAAGTATTTCATGATGGGTAAAGTCTTTTTACAAGCAAAATGAGAAATAGTGATTGACTGTTTTAAAAAACAATTAGAATAATAATAATAATGATTGGAAAAAAACATAGAAAAGATATTGAATGATGAAGTGGGGAGATTAATGTCTCTGTATTGACTGACATGCATGGCATTCCCTTTTTAAAAAGCAATGTAATACACTGTAAAATTATATGTAACCCAATGTAATTTAAAGAAGATTATGATGATAATAATAAAAAAATGACAGCAAAGCAAAAAAAAAAAAAAAAGAAGAAGAAAGAAGAAGAAGAAGAAGAAGAAGAAGAAGAAGAAGAAGAAGCAGCAGCAGCAGCAGCAAGTTTACAGCCATGAATGCTCACAAGAGAAAAATAGAAAGGTGGCAAATAACATTATCCTATCTTAAGGAACTGGAAAAGCAACAATAAAACTGAAAAGTAGAAGAAGAAAAATAATAATGAAGAGTACAGCTAAAATAAATAAATTAGAGAATAAAAGAACTATACCAAAAAAAAAATTCAAGGAAACAAAAAGCTGGGGTTTTGTTTTGTTTTGTTTTGAGAGGATTCAAAATAATTGATAAACCGTTAGCTAAAGAAAAAAAAAAAAAAAAAAACAGAGAAAGGAACCAGGTAGATAAAATCAGTAATAAAGCTGGCAATATTATAATTGATGTATTTGAAACACACAAAACAATGAGAGATACTGTAAGTATATGTATGCCAACAAACTCGAAAACATACATGAAATGGACAAATTTTGGACAAGTACAAGATACCTAGGTTGAATCAGGAAGAAATAAAAAGCCTGAATAGACCAGTAACAACTGAAGAGATTGAAAAAGTGATAGTCTCTCAACAAAGAATAGCCCAGATATAGATGGTATCACTTCGGAATTCTACAAAACTTTTACAGAAGTGCTAATTCCAATTCTTCTCAAACTATTCCTAAAGATTTAAGAGAAAGAATTTCTCCCAAACTCATTTTATGAAGCCTTTATTACCTTGGTGCCCAAACCAGATGAGGGCATAACAAAAAAAAAAAGAAAAGAAAGAAAGAAAACTACAGACCAATATTCCTGATGAATACTGACATAAAACTTTTCAACAAGATACTAGCAAAATGAATTCAACAACATATCAAGAAGATTGAACACCATGACCAGGTAAGCTTTATCCCAGTGATGCAAGACCAGTTCAACATATATAACACAATAAATGTGATACACCAAATTAATAGAAAGAAAGAAGAAATCATATAATCATATCTATAGATGCAGAGAAAGCATTTGGTAAAATACAACATCTCTTCATGATCAAGACTCTCAGAAAAACTGGGGCAAAAAGAGCATTCCTCAACATAATAAAAGTCACATATGGCAAACATGCTGTGAACATCATAATAAGGAAAAGCTGAAAGCCTTCCTGTTAAAAACTGGAAGAAGGCAAGGCTGACCTATCTCTCCACTCCTTTTTAACATAGTGCTGGAAGTCCTACAAATGCAATCAGACAAGAGAGCAAATTAAAAGCATTCAGATAAGAAAAGAAGTTAAACTGTCCCTGTTTGCAGATAATATGTTTATATACACAGAAAATCCAAAGGAATCTATGAAAAAGTGATAAATGAATTCAGTAAAGTTGCAGGGTACAAATTCAACATACAAAAACTTGCAGCCTTTTTATAGATTAACAATGAACAGACTGAGACAAAATTGAATAAAGCAAACTCATTTACAATAGCTATAAAACAAACTCATTTACAATAACTGCAAAACAAATAAGATACCTAAGAATAACCAAATAGAGAAAAGAGAAAAGGAAAAGAAAAGGGCATTGTTATACATTATATTTAAATTACTAAAAGCTAGTGATAAGAGAAAATTTTAAAGCTTTCAGAGGAAAAAATAGACATTCAGTACAAAGGAGCATAGATAAGAATGACAGAGGACTTTGCATCAGAAATAGTGCAGGACCAAAGAAAATGGAGTTACATCTTTAAATTACTGATGTAAATAAAATATTAATCTAGAATTCTTTATCTAAAAATTGTTTTTCAAAAATGAAGGTGAGTGGGAAGCAGCAGTTAGCGTAATGGCTATGTCGCTGGACTCCCACATAGTCGACCGCGGTTCGCATCCCGGACCCGGTGGCTTGGGACTCACGCCGGGCGCGTGTTTGTGTGCCCAAGATCCTGAGAGGAGAATGGAGGAGAAGGGATTGCGGCGTGACCATCCCCCCCGGGGGGGGGGGGCGATTTCTCACTTTCTGTCTCTATGTCTCTCTCTGTCCGGTGAGCACATGCGCCCTATAGCGAAAACCTCTCCAAAAAAAAAAAAAAAAAAAAAAAAAATGAAGGTTAAAGAGTTCATGAATACACAAACTGAGAAATTGAGCTAATTTCAAGGAGAATTTCAGAAATGTCCAGGTGAGTTTGACAAATGGGGGTCAGGTCACCAAAAAGCTTATTTTCAGGAGGAAAAGTAACATCTTTTGGTAGAAAAGAAATCTTCAGGAAAAAATGAAAGTTTTTGATTCAGTAATAAAATCAAATGATAATAGGAGACACAGACAGTGCTATTAGGAGTATAAAGTCACATATTTTATACAGGGCTAAGCTCCCATGGGATTTATATCTGAGGGCAGTGATGAAGACACAGATCTGACTGTAATTAAAGACTAAAAGATAATATTTCCCAAAAGTTTTATGAGAGTTCATGGAATAATCAATTTTGAATTATCTTTATTTGGAGTATTTCACTTACATTCCATCTCCTTGGGGTAGAAGTCAGAATCACTTTCCAAGCCTTACTTGCAGCTGGTGTGCAGTCAGACATAGTAGAATGAGACTTCCATATAGAAAGACATCAACATAAGAAGCAGGTATCACAGGAAATCCATTGTCTGGAACCAGATGACCATAGAGTTTGCTGACTTGTAGAGAAAGCAATGATAGAAGTTCTAGAAGCAAATGCCAAATAGCAGTGAGGAAAATTTGTCCATGCTAAGTAGTGGAATCAGCATAGTCTCAGTTGTATTAACCGCAAGTTGTGGTTTGAGTATTGTTCCTGGTTCTATAGCTTCTGAGGCCCCTCCTTTAGACTTTTCAGATAATCTCTCAGCTGCCTAATATCCTCTAATAAATTTCTTCTCTGTGTAAATTAGTATGATAGTGTTCTGTTATTTTCACCTAAGATGCTCAGCTAAAACATACCCTAATTTGGTATGGTCAGACTCAGTATCTTCTAAAACATTCTAGCACTCATTCATTCCCTAAAGTGCTAAATTTTCAAGATTCTGATTTTGCATACACTCATATGCAGTCCACTGGCAGATAAAATATTTTTCCTAGTGTATTACTGACACTGCTCCAAAGAGCCTTGTAAATCTACAAGATCTCAACTTGGCAAAGATTATCTTTCAAGGGGCACCAGAGGAATGTTACATAAAGGGCACTATTCAGGCATATCCTCAGGAATCAAATCGTCCATTTCTTCTCCTTAATGGAACAAGGACCTCTGATGGGAATTGTATCATTCTTTTGGACACTGTTGATATCTGGTTAAACCTCTCATTCTCCAACGTGAAGACTCTGCCAATGGTACTTGGAAGAATGCTAAATGTTTTGCACATATAGGCAACCAGTAACTGTCATTTCTACAATGCATGCCTCACAAAAAAGGAGAGTAATTTGAAAAGAAATCAACCTTGAGTCCTCACTGCATGAGCAGAAAGGAATTTCGACTGACCACATAATTGTGTTGAAATAAATTAGCTATTCAAGCCAGTAATACAACTAAAATTCCTCTTCTATTTTTAGATGTCTTGAACGAGTTTTCCCTGTCATGTTTAAACTAAGTCTGTAATTGATCGTGAATTTATATATGGTATAATAACTGGAATTAAAGTAATTTCAGCTTTTAACAGATTTTACTTCCCAGTGCCCCTGGGATCATCTTTCTGTGATTCTTTCCCCCTCCAGGGTCCTTTGTTCCATTCACTGTCCTTCCCTTTTCCAGAACTCAGTAAACCTTCTCTCTTTCTTGACATTAGTCCTCTGGCAGGAGAGAGGCAGATGCATTCATGCATGCATATGTGATAACTACTAGCTCCCTGACGGGTGTTTGCATTTCAACTTTAAGCCCAAAGGATGTATTAATATGAAAGTCTGCCTATGGCTTTCTTGCCACTTCTAGATTTATATCCTTGTGAAGCTGCCAACACTGCTCACAGCCAGTATATGTGGCAGAAACATAGTTGGCCCTGCCTGTCTTTCCCTCAGAAGCTGGATATACATTTTCAAGTGTTCCTCAGGAGAGCAGAGACAAAAAGCCTCTCTCTGAGCCCTTCTTGCTAAGTAATATGTGCAAAAAGTAATGAAGATTGAATAAATAAAAAGAATGAATAAATACAAGTTAGAGAAGTCATTATAATTCCTCCCTGGCATGCCATTCTTTTGCACAAGGATGCACTAAGGTTGTGACGTTACCCGTCCCTAGTATGAACTAGACCTTCTCTAAGAGCATGGCCTTCTTGAGTGGTGAGAACTGTAGAGCACCCAGTAGTCTAGAAGTCTCAGAATCAGCTTCAGGAGCACAGCTATTCTGCCCCTTCTGACTCTAGGTTTGGAATAAATTATTTGCATTTGTTATATTGCCTAATAAAATGAGAACACTTTGATACACAACAGTTCTAGAAGAACAGGAGAGGAATCGTTTCTACTTGATAGGTGTGGCTCATAATCAAGTTACATCTAGGAATGGTTGAGAAGCGACTTAAGCTGCTTAATAACTCTAGCACTGTTTCTACCATGCCTAATCTTTGTCAGGCTTCTCCCTTCACATAATCAACCTCTCTCTCATACACACACATACACACAAAATAAGGGGTTGATAAATACTGAACTAGGTCCTTGTACAAAGAATATAAGGACCTACAAAAGCATCACAATGGGTTGGTAAGACAAAACTTTCTGGATAGGGAATGATTTAACCCATCATCCCACAAATAACTATTGTGTGCAAGATCCTGAACTAGATACCAGGACACATGAGTCCATAGAGTAAATAGGGTCCTGGCTCATCTGGTGCGAATCTAAACATTAAAAGAATGAGAACAGTTGATCATGTTAGCAGCTAAGGTTTAGGCTTACTGTTTATGCCGTATGCTTTAGTTTTCTTAGAGTCTGTTTTCTAGCTTGTTATACATCTTACAGGGCAAAAATCACACATTTTTATAACCACCGTGTCACAAAACAGGGGAAAAGAAGGGAGGATAATGTGTGAAAAATTCTAGGGATAACTCTCTGTATAGAAGAGTTGATGGCCTTTGGATGAATTATTAGGTTTGCTCTCCATAAATCAGTCTACCAGCCCCCAACAGGATCATGTGTATCCTTTGTGTAAAAAGGGTTAACCACAAAAATGTTGGGGGTTTGGATGGTCAAAATGTGTTTAGATCTATCAAAATTTCTTGAAGAAACATTTGAGTTACTCCTTCTATGTGGGCAAAACATACATATCTACTGAAAGCAACTATTACTAGGTCCCTATGATTCACTATGCTACACATAGTATCAAACCCACCCATGCGCAGTTTGCATTTCTCAGTAAGCAAGTGATAGGCAATACAGAGTCCAGATGCATAATCAGGAGGTTGGGTTAACTTGCTTTCTGTATCTTTTTCCAGCATCTATCATATTCATATTTTATTTAAAAAATAGAAAAAAAAAACCCTGATGTATTCTACACATTAATATTTAAATCTGGGAAACATTTATGCATATTCTACTATATGTCAGCACCATAATACTGGTCACTTTCCATAAAGACTCTATAATCCATAAGGAAGATAAGAGAGCTATACCAAAAGATGTAGTTGAAAAGTTATTAATAAAGTGACGCAGAGACACCTAGCAGAGGGATAGGAATGTCAGAGGCAAGCACATGACCAATTCATGGGTAAATGGTTCATTTGTTTATTTAACTGATATGTACTTAGACTATAATTTAGGAACCTGGGGAGTTACCAGAGATACAGCAGAAAATAAAACAAGTTGAGATTTTTCCCTGATGAAACTTAAATTCCAGTGAAAGAAACAGATAATAAATAAACTATGAAGTAACTAATGCCATAATATCCTTTATTTCCAATCAGATCTAACATGTTCTACACGTTTCAGCCCCCCTCATTATTGGCTATCCTACATACCGGCTATCCTTATTCACATCTCTCAAATATATCTTTACTTAGAAAAAATTTCTCTGCTTTCTAAACTGGCTTAGAAAGCCCCCTCTCTTCCTTCAAGTCACAGCTCAAAAGTCAACTCTTTTCAAGGCTTTTCTGATATTCTAGGAAAAGATAAAGTTCCCTCCTCTGGGTTACTGCAACATTCTATGAATTAGGCTCAATTTCTATAAGGACAATGATGAAGTGCTAATTTTTTTTACGTGTCTTTTCTTTCATTGGAGAGGGCCGTGTCTGATTTATTCTTTCCATGCCCTGTGCCTGAGAGATTGCCTGCACACAGAGCTGAGTTATAATAATATCATCAACCACAAAGATAATACAACTAAGTTGAAACCTACTGGAAGTGCCAGCTGTGCACTGGGTACTCTGCTAAGTGAGTGAATTCCAACCTATCCTCTTAGCTATGCATTTTATTATTATCTCCATTCTATAAATGAGAAACCTGAGAACTACAGAGTTTATGTATTATTCCCAAAGTTAGAAGGCTAGTAATGGATAAACATCTTAGAAATGAATAAATAAAACTGATTTTATTATAACAAAAGAACTCTGTGCTCAACTTTAAACAATAGATAATTCATAAACATTAGAATCTGTTCAATACCCTTTTTAAAGTTTGAGGGCTATTGACCATTCTTACCATAGTTTCAGAATCCAGGTACATATCGGGTTTTATGAACTTGAACAGTATGTATAGTCTAAAACTTAAAGAATAAATGATCCAGGGAACCAGCAGTTAGCGTAATGGCTATGTCGCTGGACTCCCATGTAGTCGACCGTGGTTCGCGTCCCAGACCCGGTGGCTTAAACTCACGCCGGACGCGTGTGCGTGCGTGCCCAAGATCCCGAGAGGAGAATGGAGGAGAAGGGATTGCAGTGTGACCATCCCCCCCTGGGGGGTGATTTCTCGCTTTCTATCTCTCTGTCTCTGTCTGTCTGGCGAGTGCACGTGCCCTATAGTGAAAACTCTCTCCAAAAAAAAAAAGAATAAATGATCCACATGAAGAAGCTTTGACACATACAACTCCCAGAGAAATATTTGAAAACCCTGACCTTTATTTTCATCTAGACACATATTTCCTCCAATTTCAGAGGCAGCTGTTAGAAGAAAATGAGGCAAGGGATTTAGGGGCAATTATGAGACTTAAAAATAGAAAATTCCATTTTTTTTTTCATCATGCAGTATCCCCTTTCCTTCCAAAGCACAGTATGCTATGTCTGTGACCACATGGCTGACACTCACTGGTTCTAGGACAATATTCATAGACACAATTGTTCTTTATTCATAGTTAACACAGAAAAGTTGGATCAAAATTATTCACATTTTCCTGACATACAATTTTTCTGTATTACCAAATCCCAGGATTGACCAGATTATTGTGCAATCTTATACTTACAGAAGTGAATGTAAAGACAATCGGAACTGTTTATTCCCAGTGGTCTGGAGTACCATATTAAATTTACAAAGGCTTTGAAACTCGTATAGCAAGGCTATCATGAAAAAGTAGAACACTGCCATATATATATATATATATTGACAAAGTCCTTCTGGTATCCTTCTCTTTGCAATGAAATTATCTTTCATGATATGGAGATAGGGAATAAAGCACTTTTTAAATTATTGTCTCTATGGTCATTTAAATCAGTGTACTGCCTTAGCATTCATGATAGCAAGAGTATTCATTTTGAAAAGTTTCGTTCATCCTAAATAAATGAACCATTAGAAATGCAATCAGTGATGATGAGCTTGGGTATTATAAACAGCCATGCTTTGAATTTTGATCTTAAAAAAAAACTCTCATATTATTAGGTGAGAAAAATAATACTTAACATCAGCATTAAATGGGTTATCCATTTTAAATTTATATAATTTTGCCTCTCAGTCATCTCTGACAAACAGGAATCCATTGCTATGCCTCTGGTCAAACTTCAAATTAGTGTGAGAGACCCTAAAGAAGGAACACATTAATAGGAGAGGTGTTTAGTGACCCTCCCCTCAAATGAATAAAAAAACCAAAGGATTCTGTTTCATACTTCAAGCAGAACCAGGACCTGTAAGTTGAGGACCATGACTGTTAAGATTTTCCAGCTTTCTGAAAAAGTTTATAAAATATCAATGCTCCATTTATCATCCCCTGCTTGTTCTTTATTTTGAGTTCAGGGTGAGGGCCTGGTGAAGGCTATAAAAGAGGGTAGAGGGATATAGAAGAGCCTTGAAGAGAGCAAATGCTAGCAGCCACTACAAAGTAAGGAAGCAATATAAGCTGAAATCACTGAGGACATGAGGAAAGGGACACTGGAACCTTTTGAGCGGGCACTGATGCTGCAGTCCATAGAAGGGATTTCTCAGGGAAGCCTGAGTTCTGCTTTTAAGACCTTTCAGTGGTGCTTGGATCAGGACCACATAGATCATAGAGGATCTCCTTTACTTAAGGTCAACTCATTGCAGTGTTAATCATATCTAGTACATACCTTCGTGGAAATGCCTTGTTTAGTGTTTGATTAAATTCCTGAAGACTATAGCATAGCCAAGGTGACACATAAAAGTGACCTTCATGGATGACCCCTTGTCCCCTTGGTGCCTGTGCAAATCCTCTAAACTATACATAATCTCCCAATAAAGACAATATCAAAGCCATACCACTACCTAGCATGCTACACCTCTCCTCATACAACTGAACACATGATAACCCTTCTCAAGAAGAAGATGAAAAGTCATTGGGTAACATTCACTCTTCTTCTTAATATCCTGTTACATAAAAATTATAATGTAAAGTTAACATTTATATATTTTATGTTCGATAGTAAGGAGAAAGGACATGGATGTATAGATACAGATATAGATGTATATACATTTATCTATCCTACCAGTTCTGTTCCTGTTGCTCTGTTGGAACTCTGACAAATACAGAGTTGGGTATTAAGAGTGGGTGTTGGTGCTTAAAATTATATTATAATTAATTTCCTATAGCTTAATTAGCTATAATTATAACTTACCAAGTTTCTGAGAGGTTTAACTATTGATATTTTTCTATTTTTATGCAATCATTTTAAAGATTGTGTCAACATCTAATCTGGGTTTGCTGTCTCTCTTTCTGGTGAGCACATGTGCCCTATAGTAAAAACCTCTCCCCCCACAAAAAAAACAAACAATCCAAAAAAAAAAAAAAAAAAAAACCACAATAAACTCATGCCAGGTGCAAATGCACACATGCCCAAGATCCCGAGAGCAGAATGGAGGAGAAAGGATTGCAGTATGGTCATCCCCGCTGAAGGGTGATTTCTCCCTTTCTGTCACTCTGTCTCTTTCTGTCTCTCTGGTGAGCACAGGTGTCCTACAGCAAAAATCTCTCTGAAAAGAAAACGAAAAAGGAAAACAAAATGGTAAGAGCTCAGAAGAATGTGAAGGACAAAATAAACAAAGCTTTTACTGTCTTAAAAAATACATAAATCATCTTGGGAACCAGCAGTTAGTGTAATGGCTATGTCGCTGGACTCCCACGTAGTCGACTGCTGTTCGGGCCCCAGACCCGGTGGCTTAAATCTCACGCCGGACGTGTGTGCGTGCGTGTCCAAGATCCCAAGAGGAGAATGGAGGAGAAGGGATTGCGGCGTGACCATCCCCCCGGGGTGATTTCTCGCTTTCTGTCTCTATGTCTCTGTCTGTATGGCGAGCGCACACGCTCTATAGCGAAAATCTCTCCAAAAAAAAAAAAAAATACATAAATCATCTTGAACAGAACATTGGTAGAAATGTGAACATTAAAGGCCCTATTGGTGAGAATGCAGAAGGAAATAAAGAACATATCACATCATTGGAAACTGGAGGGGAGAAAATCCTTGTTGTGTAATACAGAAACTGTAAGTCTGAATTGTGTTCTACTTTTCTGCAGTTGTGTGGAAAGCAGAGCTCATAAGCGAAAAATTTGGATATTTAGCTGAGGAGAATTCTATGAAAAGTGTTGACAGTGTGATCTGGTTTCTTCATTCTGCTTTTAGTAAAACACGAGAAGAAAAAGAGATTTGAGGCAGAAATTATTATGCACCAAAAAAGCCAGTATACTGTATTTTGGTAGGTAGTTAGCCTATCTAGATTGCAAAGGATGCTAAAATTAGGAAATTCACTTGTGGGAATGCATGCTCTGGAGAAAAGTCTAAGAGTTTGACTGGTCTACCATTTGCTGAGGGGGTTAGCTGTCTGACCATGGATTGCCTGATCTCAGCAAAATTCAGGAAAAGAGACTGGAGTATCCAGGAAAAATCTGTGAAGTACTCTCTTGTCTAATGGCTTAGATCCTCATGACACAAGAGACCCACAAGGTTTTTGAGATTGTTACACAAGCAAAACATGGCAAACTCATACTGAAGTGAGTAAAGATAGTCCAAAAGAAAGAAAAGGTTGTGGGTTTTCAACATTTTACACTCAGGAAATGGACTGATAAATCTCCTCAACTATCAGCATGAATCTTTCAAGATGTAGGAAGACTGACTCTGAGAACAGCAGCATAAACTTAGAGGCAGAGACTGGAGGTGTAAGTCAGAGACTGTAACTATAACCTCAGGTATCTGTGGAGTTTCTGCAGACCCAGACGACAGAGCCTTGAGACACAGAAACTGAATGGAACTTGCCCTGCTGTGTTTTTTGTTTTTTTGTTTTGTTTTGTTTTGTTTTGGAAGAGGTTTTTGCTACAGGGCACGTGCGCTCGCCAGACAGAGAGAGACATAGAGACAGAAAGCGAGAAATCACCCCCTGGGGGGGATGGTCAGGCCGCAATCCCTTCTCCTCCATTCTCCTCTCGGGATCTTGGGCACGCACGCACACGCGCTCGATGTGCGTTTTAAGCCACTGGGTCCAGGACGCGAATCACGGTCGACTACGTGGGGATCCAGCGACATAGCCATTACGCTAACTGCTGGCTCCCAGCCCTGCTGTGTTTTGAACCTGCTTCGGGATCATTACCCCTTTATTCTCCCATTTTCACCCTATTGAAATGGGAATGGCTGTCCTATGCCTGTGCCACCAATGTATTTTGGAAGCAGATAACTTGTGTTCTATAATCTTTTCACAAGTCCACAGATGCTTGGGAATGTTATCCCAAGATCAGGAATACCCAGAGTCTCACCTATAAATGACCTGGATAGTTTAGAATATGAGTTTAGGCATTTTTCAAGGTCATCATAGGTAAGATTTTGATCTTAAGAGGTGATACTCTAAGGGGTTGAGACATTGGGGATGTTGGCTAGGGTGAATATATTTTGCACATGGAACAAACGTGAATTTGGATAGGTTCAGAAAATACAGACTAGTTTGGGAGTTAAATGGTGGCCTCCCACAAAACATGCCCATGTCATAATAGCTGGACCTTGTGAGTGTGGTCATATTTGGTAAAATGGTCTTTGCAGATTAATCACAATCCACTTGGATTATCCAGATGGGCCCTAAATTCACTGGCAAGTGTCCTTATAAAAGACACACAGAGGAGACATACACAGAAAAGAAAAGGAGAGAATGTAAAGTGGAAACAAAGTAGATAATATGGCCACAAACACAGGCATGCCAGTAGCCACCAGAGACTGAAAGAGGCTAAGAATGGACTCTCTCCTAGAGCCTCTGGAGGAATCAGCCCTGCTGCCACTTTGGTTTCAGACTCTTGCCTCCGTAGTTATGAGTGTATAAAATGTTTGATTGTCTTAAGCCACCAAGTCTGTGGTAATTTGTTACAGTGACCCTTACAGTAGAAAATTTGTGTAATGTGGGTGGGGCCTATGGCCTGGTTAGGGTGGTTGAATCTCAAATAACTGATTGTATGGTTGGAGTTCCAAACCTGGCAGCTTGAGAAACACACAGGCACGTGTGCACGAGTGCTCAAAAACCTAAAAAGAGACAGAGGAGAAACGACTGCATATGACCTAAGGGATTGCAGCTTTCTATGGGAGGTGCTTCTCCTCTAACCCCTCTCTGTATTTTTCTGGTGAGCTCATGTGCCCTTTAACAAAAACAAATCAACACATAAAAATTCAATGTGTTTAAAGTTCCTTGGTACATTTTAAAATTAATGTGCCAGCATATGCACAAAAGAGTGATTTTTTTTAAATCACCTTGGATCTCAAAAGTCTTCTGCTGAATCAAAGAAACCAGGCTCATTCATGACATCAGCACTGTATATTTCCACTTATTTCATACGAGGCATTTGCCCTAGAGAAATCTAGGAAAGCCATAGTAGCAGAAAACCGATGAACAATTGCCAGGGGCTTGTAGTGGGGAGAACGGTTCCTCACTGAGGGTGGTTACATTCCACATCCTGATTATGGTGGTGGTTATACCTGAAAAGAATGTATTTTACTTTAAATAAAACACACTGCTAGGACCAGCAGTTAGTGTAATGGCTATGTCGCTGGACTCCCATGTAGTGGACTGCAGTTTGAGTTCCAGACCCAGTGGCTTAAACTCTCACTGGGCGCGTGTGCATGCGTGCCCAAGATCCCGAGAGGAGAATGGAGGTGAAAGGATTGTGGCATGGCTATCCACCCGGGGGGGTGGGGGTGGGGAGTGACTTCTCACTTTCTGTCTCTCTGTCTCTCTCTCTCTGTCTTTCTGGCGAGCACACACACCCTATAGCAAAACCCTCTCCAAAAAAAAGAAAGGAAAAGAAAACACACTGCAATAAACCCAACCAAACTGTTTACCTTCTGCTGATATAGGTGTATGTAACTCTTGCTTTATTTAACTACGTGAAGCAAGTGTTTTGAACCATGTGAATATTGATATCACACGTATTTATTGACAACTGCAACGAACTTGATTTTACATGATTTTTCTTACTGTTTTTTGATATGCATTTGCTCTAAAAAGATGACGGTTTTCCACTACTGAAAATATGTAAAACAAAAATGTACACACATATTCTGCCCTTGGTTCCTAGATTAGAACTTTAAAAATGTTTTTCTTATTGAAATAGTGAATAGCATCCCAAAGTGACTACTTTGTTTAGACTCAATAAATACTTATTATCTTATGTGAAAGTCACAATGCAAAGTACAGGCCTGGAGTGGTTACAGAGAAAAGTCACAAACAATTTTTTAATGCATTTTTAGAAGTGTAAAGTAAGAATCAAGTAACTAACAAAAAAACAGATTCAAATTCAATTTCTTAGAAGAGAAATCAGTTGTAACCGATGGGAGTTTCTCTTTCAAATAGATGAGATGTTATTTAAATGATTAACTGGTGATTGTGGATTCATTCAAAGGGAGCAAAGGGGCAAAAACAGGAGCATACCCAGCAAAACAGTAAGCAGTCCCTTTGACCAGAGATTATGGCTCAAGAGAGGAGTGGGAGAAAAACTAGAAAGGGAATTTAGGATAGTATTCTATGTGTCTTAAATGCCCACTCAAATATGTATACATATATCTATATATATATACATGACTCTTCCATATACATGTAGTTCCCCACCCCACCTCCCCCAGAGGACATGTGTGATAACCTGAGATAGACAAAGAGAGAGGGAAAGTGAAAGTGAGACACCATCCCCTGGTTGGGAGGATGGACACACCACAATTCCTTCTCCTCTATTTTCCGCTGGGGATTTTGAGTATGTGCGCCAAGACTGCCTTATGTGTTTTTCAAGCCTCTGAGTCTGGGACTCAAACTGTAGAGTCAGCCATGTGGGATCCAGCAGCTTAACCACCACACCATCTGCTGGCCCCAAGGCATTTATACTTAATTGAGTAGTAAGTGAGGCACTATTAATAAATCTATTTGGAGACTGGGTATTTAAGGATCTGGTAAAATGTAATGGAGGGACCAGCAGTTAGCGTAATGGCTATGTCGCTGGACTCTCATGTTGTCCACCGTGGTTCAGGTCCCAGACCTGGCGTCTTAAACTCACGCCGGGTGTGTGTGCGTGCATGCCCAAGATCCCAAAAGGAGAATGGAGGAGAAGGGATTGCGGTGTGGCCATCCCCCCGGGGGGTGATTTCTCGCTTTCTGTCTCTCTTTTTGGCTAGCGTATGTGCCCTATAGCAAAAAACCTCTCGGAAAAAAAAAAAAAAAAAAAAAAAAAAAAAAAAAAAAAAAAAAAAAAAAAAAAACATAATGGATATGTAATGGATAACGTAATGGATAACGTAATGGTTACTCCAGAAAAGTGCACGGGTGTGCAAAATGTTGCATATCATCTTAGGAGGTTTCTAGATTTGTAGGACTCTTCCAGAACCTTTCTTCTCTGGGAATCCCTAGATGTACAAAGTTTTGAGAAGGAGCCTGATATGAAGGGAACTATCTTTTCATGGTTTGTTTTTGTTTTTGATTGTTCATTTTATTTCTTCATAGATAATCAGAAAGGATCATTAGAGAGAGTGATACAACTTATGAAGTCAGGTAGGTTTTCTTTAAAATGTGATGCATATTAAAATCTCTTGCAGAGCTTCTAAAAAAGGCCATAGTCTTATGTCTCACCCTAGACATACTCAAAGACTCTAGAGGTGGGGCCAGGTAAGATACCTTTTTAACCCGCACTTAACTGTTTAACTAGCTAGCTAAGTGTGACTAGGTGCTTAACTTAGAGAACTGCTGATCTAGAACTGCTGATGAGGGTATTGTGGTGGACAGCCTTTGCTTTTGACTTTCCAGCACTGGAAAAGACAGGAAGAACTCAAGCAAAAGAATACGTTATTTTATTTAAATGTGAAAGATATTGTATTTAACTCCATCAATTTTCAAGACCCTCCTGGCAAAAAGAAAAAATTACAAAAGATTCTTTTTTCAGCTCCACCAATTCTCAATGCACTCCCTGCAGCCAGTAACAATTTAAACCAAGCATAGAAACATCCTCAGCTATAGTGTGTTAGAAAGGACTGCATTCACTCTGGAGAGAGCTGGCTCTTTTACATAGCCAGAACATTTAAGAAAAACATTAGTGTCATATAGTCATAGTGTTGAAAACTTCTGATAGGTCCCAGCAGATTAAGATAAACAGTCATCATCCTTAAACTTAAAGTGATCACCCGCCATAGCAGCCAAACCAGCTTCTGTGCTGTCATGAATTGAAAAGGAAACATGATTTCACTCACGTATCAGTCAATCCTTTGAGGAAGAATTTTTCAAAATGACAGTAATTGGCAAGGTTCTGGATTCAGTAGGGTCTGTTGCTTATCAGAGTTTCATGGGATTCTGTCCTCTTTTTCATTTTGCAAAAGAATCACCATGTCTGTGCTCTTAAAAACTATTGATTTCTGACATATTTTTAGACATTCCACACATTCATTCCTAGTTAGGAACACAACATTTTAAAATTTAATATTAAACTACCAAGTCAATGCTCTATATTCCCTGATGATTTTTTAACGAAGGAGCAGAAGTGTAAATAATATGCTGATTAAAGGGTTATTTGTTAAATGAGGTGATCATTTTCACTTTCCTGATATTCCAAACTGTTCAGCGAATATTTCTGTAGCAAACACGCAGGCTATCTGTACTCAAGTGTTCAGTTCATCCAAAAATAGCCATTTTTATCCTTTCTTAGGCATGGCAGTAAACATTTGTTGTCTCTGACTTCCCAGCACCTCTTTTCCTCATCTTCTTGTTACAGCAAGTCTTCTTTTCTTTTTAAAAGTTTATTTATTTATTCCATGAGAGCAATACAGGTAAATATATATAAGGGAGCGAAACAGAGATGGACAGCCCTGTAGGGTCTTCATGTCACAACTCACCCCCAGTCTCAACCAACCTGGATCAGAGGTGTACATGCCTGGTGTGCTCAGGGAGATCCTACGACACAAACCCGAGACGTCAATGTGAGTCCAGTTGCATCAGTAACCCATCTTCTTTTGGAGAATTCTTCCCATAGTCATAAAGTTCAATTGAATACCATGCATCAAAGATGCTAGAACTGAACCATTCCTGAACTAAGACATAAGCAAGATATTTCTTTTTGTTTTGTTGAGTCTTTACATGCTTGCTTCTCTTGGCTATCACAGCCTAATCTAGTGTATCTCCCCATAGAAAAATTTCCCCAAAGCTTCTTTTCTTTTCTTTTTTTGGAGAGGTTTTTGCTATAGGGCATGTGCACTCACCAGAAAGAGACAGAGAGACAGAAAGCGAGAAATCACCTCCCCCCCTCCCCAGGGGGAATGGCCACACCACAATCCCTTCTCCACCATTCTCCTCTCTGGATCTTGGGCACACACGCACACGCACCCAGCGTGAGTTTAAGCCACCGGGTCCAGTACTTGAACCAGTACGGGTCAACTACATGGGAGTCCAGTGACATAGCCATTACACTAACTGCTGGTCCCCTTCCCCAAGGCTTCTTGATATCCAAAATCATTTAGGACACTGAGCAAATCAAACTTTTTAGGTATATTGTAGTCAGACCAGACAAACCTACTAACCCAGTAGATAATCCAACACCACAGAGTAAAGTCTACAACAGAGATCATGTGCTTCCTTATCTAGCACAACAGGATAGTATTATTCTACACTGCTTCCCTGATCCCCACAGCTATGCAATAACCTTCTGAAATGAATGTTTTTGTTGACCAATGTATAATTGTTAATTTTATATGCCAACCTGACTAGATGAAGGGATGCCTAGACTGCTGGTAAGACATTATTTCCAGACTTATTTGTAAAGGTGTTTCTGAAAGAGGTTAGCATTCGAATCAGTAGAATGAATAAGGAAGATCTGGCCTCACCGATGTGGGTGGGTGAATATTACCTAATCTGTTAAAGGCCTGGAAAGAACAAAAAGGCACCGGGGGGACCAGCAGATGGCATAATGGTTACATTACTAGACTCCTACGTAGTTGATTGTGGTTCAAGTCCTAGATCCAGTGGCTTAAAACTCACGTCGGGCACATGTGCACGTGTGCCCAAAATCCCAAGAGGAGAAAGGAGGAGAAGGGACTGTAGCATCGCCATCTTCCCTCAGGGGAGATTTCTCACTTTCTGTCCCTCTGTCTCTCTAGTGAGCACATGCACCCTAGCAAAAATCTCTCTCATTAAAAAAAAAAAAAAAAGAAAGAAAGAGAACGAGAGTGAGAGAGAGAGAAAGAAAAAAAGAAGGAAAGAAAGAGAAAGAGAGAGAGAGAAAGAGAGAAAGAGAGAAAGGAAGGAAGGAAGGAAGGAAGGAAGGAAGGAAGGAAGGAAGGAAGGAAACAAACAAAGAAACAAGCAAGCAAGCAGGCACAAGGAAGGTAAATTCTTTTCTTTCTCTTCTTAATCCCAAACAACCATCTTCTGCCTTTGGACATCTAAGCTTCTGATTGTTGGGCCTTCAGACTCTAGGATTTACACCAGTGGTCACACCTGCCCCAGTGATCAGACTGGGAGTTACTCTATTGACTCCTTTCAGGCCTTCAGATGCAGACTGAATTACACCACCTGCTTCTCTGGGTCTCCAGACTGCAGCCAGCATATTGCAAGACTTGTTAGTATAAGCTGATTCCTAAAATAAGCTTCCTCTTATATATTTTATTGGTTCTGTTTCTCTGGAGAACCCCGAATAATAAGCATTGTTTCTTCCTTTGACATATTGAATGTGTTAGAGGTTTTTTTGTTTTGTTTTGTTTTGTTTCAATTTTGAATATAAGTAGCAGGAATCTCAGGACCCAATTCGAGACCTCCCTGAGAAGAATGGACATTAGCAGACATCATGGGCTCAGAGATGACTGCAGTAACTAGATAAAAATGGAGGTTGCCTCCCGCTAAGGAAAAGGTGAATGCATATGGGAATCATAGGTGTATTCATTGCAATAATTTAGAAGAATTATTTTTGGCTATTGAAGAGTGTATCTGTATATCAGACATTAAGCCACACAGAATCCAATCTTGGTAGTGTAGTCAAAATCAAGAGCTACGTAAAAATTTCTAGACACCATCCAGAACTTAAACTTAAGGGAAACATGAAAGGACTAGTCAAAGTTGAAGACAGTAATTTGTCCTGTTTTAGTGAATCGAGTACAATACACTCATGCTATTTACTGGGTGTTCTACCCTGTACCATTGCAAATAACAGGAAATACCTGAAACAGAGTGATGTATAAAAATAGAAGTTTACCCAGCTTATGAATGGTAAGTCCAAAGTCCAGACGTCTTCTCCAGGAGGCTTCTCTGGATGCCTCACAACGTGACAGAGGGCAAGAGACTGGTGTGCGGTCCATGTTTCTCTGTTGATCTCATTCCTTCTCCTTATAAACCCACCAGGAGTCAGTCATAGGGACCTGACCCTAACTACTTAATTATTCCTAAAGGCCCCACCTTTCAAGACTGTGAAAGCAGTTTCTCTTAATATCTTCACAACCAATCCTCAGCCCACGAATTTTGGGGAGACACAGGTATATTCATTGTATCTAGTTATATTATAAAATATGAGTTTATGATAAGGTATCGCTAAATAAAACAAAAGATAAATCTGTAATACTGTCAAACTGATCTATTTGGTGAATTTATTGAGGAAAATCACTCTCACTACATTGACAAGTAATCATTAGAGGCATAAGCCTCTATGTGTTTAATAAAATTTTTCCTTTGCTTGGATATTATATTACATTTTAAGACAAGGGGTACATTGTTTCAACTCAAAAACAGATTATTATAGCAGAATAATCATCAGTGGTGATAAAGGAAAACATCATCTTATAAAAAATGAGTAAACCAATGACTTATAAATCGTATTTTGAACATTAGTTTCAATAAAAATATGCCTTTTCTATGCTTGAAGTAAAGCCAGCAACTTTCCCTGGTTGGCATTTCAAGATCAAAGGCAGTCTCTGCATTTCTAATCTACTTTTCCCAAATCTTTATGGTCTTGAATACAATTATCAGGACTGCTAAAGGAAGAAACTCCTGTCTTTGAGAACAGTGACCTAAATAAAAATGGTAATACTTCTCAGGTCAAACATTCTCGCTAAATAGCTTATAACTAAATGAATATTTAATTATCAGTAGAACAAGTCAATAAACACATATCTATAAAAATCAATGTCAAGAATCTCTGTTTCTCCATTTTCCAGCCTCTTGAACTTGAATCTGCAAGATTATGCCATATGATGCAATTTCTACATGACCATCCTTGATGCAATGTGCAAGAGAAGAAAGAGAACTGAATAAAAATTCTAATTCCGTTGCATACTTACTTTGGGTAAGTTAAGTAAACCTTTGTGAATCCATTTCCTTCTCTATAAAATAGACATAATAATTTTCCCCCAAATTCCTCAGTTATTGGAATAAACCTGAACGATATTTATAAACTACAGGTTGCTATGCAAATGTGCAACATTTTCATTATTCAAAGGATCTGCAAGTGATAGTTTACTACCTGACAGAATAACTAAAGACATAAAAATAGCAGGCAAGATAGTGTGAAATTAAAAGCACAAGCTCTGTTTCTTGCAGTTTGACAGAATAGCTATCCTTCATCACTATCTCAATTGAAATAAGTAAAATACTGGATAAATCATAAAAAAGAACCATCATTTAAATGCAACTCTTACCAAATAAATTCTCAACAGAGAAATAGAAACTATAAATAAAAGGACCAACTGAAAATTTGAAACCTGAAAGTTACACTATCTGAAATTTAAAAATTCACTTGGAATCAATAGCAGAATGAAGACGAGAGGGGGAAGAGTAAGGGAATTTGGAAATATATCAATAAAAGGAAAATAGGGAAGCAAAGCATTAATGGCACAAAGAAATGTGGTATTATCTGTTGAAGATATTTTGTAGTTTTATCAACTGTACTAGGGAGAAATATTCACCTGTTGAAATATCCATTTTGTAAGAGAAATAATAATGTGATTGAATGTATAAAAGAAAATGAAATTAAAAATATAAAGAAAAAAATAAAGAATCTGAAAAAGTCAGATGATTGTTGCAAACATTGATATTAGAATAATATTGTTTAATCGGCTCCTATGGCTCAAATCATTTTATTTCAAACCTATGTATGACTAGAATCCCTGAAAAAAAAAAGAGAAATACTAGTGGAGTCCCTCAAAAAAAGAGAAAGAGATTGGTGCAGAACATTTGAAGAGAAATTATTAAAATGCCTCAATTTTGTGAAAGCCGTAAATGTACAGATTTAAGTTCAACAAACTTGAAGCAAATAAACTCAAATAAAAATATACCTAAACAAGTCATAATAAAACTTCCAAAAATTAAAGATAAAGAAAATATCTTTAAGGCTGCCAAAAAAAAAAACACAGCACATTTCATTCAGATTCCTCATAAAACTGCAGACTAGAAGACAGTGGAACAACATTTTTAAAGAACAAAATAGAAAAGAATTATCAATCAAAAATCTCATAACCAGTGAAAATATATTTCAGAAGCAAAAGCTAAAACAGGGAATGTGTTCCACGCAGACCTGCTCTAAAAGAATTGCCAAAAGAAATTCTTCAGGCTGAAGGTGAAACCATGAAAACTTGAATCTTCAGGAATGAGGGAAGAAGAGTAGGAATAGTAAATATAGGAGTAAATGCAGTAGATAGTGATTGTTCCTTTAAGATCTTTAAAATAATTAGGAATATGAATTATAAAATGTAAAATTATAACATCAAGCAAAAATTATAACATCACCTGGAGGAGTTTTAATATATATAGATTTAATAGATATGATGACAATAGCTTAAGACAGCAGAATGGTGATAAGTCTCCTATGTTTTACTTAAAATGACAAAATACTGATTATGTTTAGAAAGTGAAAAAATGGGTTTGGAAATTAAAATTAGTACAGGGCCAGAGCTGTAGCTTAGTAGTTAAGCTCTGGATGCCACGTGGCCAACCAAACAGTTTGAATCTCAGCACTGGTGGCTTGAGAAACATGCTGGGAGTGTGTGCATGTATGCCCTAAATCCCAGCGGGACAGAGAAATGGGGGAGAGACTATGGCATAACCATGCCCCATTGGAGGGTGCTTTTTCTCTTTCTCTATCTTCCTCTCTCGGTCTCTCTGTCTCTCTGTGTCTCTTTCTCTCTCTCTTTGGAAAATATACACACTCTCTGGCAATTAAAAACAAATCATGAGGGGACAGCAGGTGGCATGGCAGTTAAGGCACTGGACTCTGACGTGGCTGACTATGGTTCAAGTCCTGGAAAGCAGCTTGCTTTCTCACTTTATCTCTTTCTCTATATATCTCTCTGGTGAGCACATTTGCAAAAGTAGAAGGAATAAAAACAAAGGAAACAAACATAAAAGGTAAACTTCAGCCATATCAGCAAATACATTAAATGTAAATTGCATAAGAACATTAATTAAAAGATTTATGATTAAAAGAAGACCAAAGGGGTCAATGGGTAGCATGAAGGTTAAGGCACTGGATTCCACATAACCTGTTTCAAGATTACGTTTCAGACATGTGCCTTGAGAAGCACGCCGGGAACATGTGAATTCATGCCCAAAATCCCAGGAGGAAAACTGCAGCATGGCCATCTATCTCCCCTGGGGGGTGATTTCTCATTTTTCCTCTCTGCCTGTCTCTCTCTGGCAAGCACATGTAGCCTATAGGAAAAAAATATCAAATATATTTTAAAAGCGAAATGTTGGAAAAAATATACCATATAAAACTGAATCAAAAGAAAAATGAAGTAACTCTATTAATATAAGAATAATGACAAAGAACAAAGAGGTCATTACGTGACAATAAAATAGTTAATTCACCAAGAAGCCATCACTAGCCTACGTATGTTTGTACTTCATATTATAAAATATATGAAAAAAAACCTGACTTGGAAGGAGAAATAATCATTCCAAAATTGCACTTGGAAACTTTAGCATTCCTCTTTCAGCAACTGATAAAACAAGTAGGAAACTGGAAAAGAGTAGAAGACTTGAACAGTATTAGTCATTAATTAATTAATCAACATTTAAAGGTCATTTTGGCCAATAACAACACAATTTATGCTTTTTCAAGTGCATATAAAATAGCAGAAAAGACTATATTATGATCTTCACACATTTAAAATACATGAAATCAAACATAGCATGAAACAAGAAATTAAACTAGAAATCAAATCAATAATACAAAGTCACCTGAAAAATGCCAAAATATTTGCATATTAAGCAAAACACTTATAATTAACCAATGAGTCAAAAAAGAAATTAAGATAATTTTTTTAATACTTTAACTGAGTAAAGAAAGTACAACACATCAAAATCTGTGGATTATAATTAAGATAATGTTTAGCATAAATTTTTACAGCAATAAAAGCTTAAGTTAAAAAACAGAAGAATGAAATTATTAATCAAAGATTCTACTTTAAGAAACTAATATTATTTTTTTAATGCCAATCCAGAACAAAGTAAACAGAGGAATCAAAAAGCAGAAGTCAATGAAATTTAAAAAGGAAATGTAAGGGAGAAAAAGAAATAAAAACAAAAGCTGTTTCTTTGACATGATAAGATTGACAGTTCTTAGCCAGGCTGATTAAGACAAAAGGAGACAGAAACTACCAATCACATGAATAAATGAGGAGATGACATTGAAAGAATGTGACATTAAAAGAATAATAAAGGAACACAAAAGCAATCCTATACTAATGAATTTGACAACCTAGATGAAACATACTACTTCCTTGAAAGACACAAATTCCCAAAACTCACTCAAGAAGCACTTGATGTCTGAAAATAACCCTATATTCATTTAAAAAATTTAATTTACTACTTCCCAAGAAAAATTCAGGTCCCGTTTGTTTTCCTAGTGAATTCTATTAAACCTTTAAGAATAAAAATCGCCAACTCTTCATAATCACTTCCAGAAAATGGAAAAGAAAAAAACATTTCTCAACTCATTTTATGAAGCCAACGTTGCCCCTTCTTTACAACCCAGCAATTTCATACCTGGATATTTCCCTAAGTAAAATGAAACTGATGTTCACTTAAACACCTGTACATGACTGTTGATAATAACTTCATTTGTAATTGTCAAAAACGGAACACAACACAGACTTCTCTTAGCTGGAGAATAGGTAAGTAAACTTTGTTTGATTCATACAATGGACTACTGCTCAGCAGTTTTTAAAAAATGGGTAAATACTGACACAAGAATGTGATGAATCTCAATACATTATGCTAAGCAAAAACAAAAAATCAGGCACATAAGTGTGGATATTGAAGTTTTTTTTAATAGTAAGTCATCAGGAAAGTCATGATGTAATTTTATGTTTTCCTATGCAAGAGGCATCATGACTTTCCCGACGACCCATATATAAAATTTGGAAAAAAGCAAAACCATAGAGACAGAACAGAGATCAGTAGTTTCCAGGGGATAAGCATAGGATTGGATATCCATGTTTCTGAAGAGTAATTATACTAAGTCGAAATTGAGACAGATCAGTTGTAGAGGGACTAATGAAGTATATGTAGACATAGCGGATTTAGAGCACTGCATCTAGTCTGAGTAATATTGTTATGATGGATATATAAATAGAACTATGTAACAAAGAATGAACCCTAATGTGAACTATAAACATTAATAAATAATAATGTATAAAAAAATGAGAGGTGAGAGGTTGGGAGGGAACGCATATTAGCTCCATGTCTTAATGATGTGGTGGTTATGAAACTATGCCTTTGTCAAATCTGATAGGACTATGCATCTTGAAGTGTGAATATTCTTATGTGTAAGTTACATTAATCTCACTGAACACAATGAAGATTATTAAATGAAAGTTTAAAATATCTTTAAGTGAAAATTCAAAAGTGTTAATGAATTCACCACACATAGCTTAGAGATGACAAACCAGATGGTAATCTAAGAAGAGGCCAACAAAATTTAATAAAACCAGCGAATCAGTCCATCTTACTTCTTCCCTTTTTTTTCCAAACTGGAAATAGAATAGGATGACATTAACCTAAGAAAGGACATTTATAAAATCTGTATCACAAGAATCATACTTAATGATTAAAAATAAAAATAGTTTCTTTTGACTTTCAAAAAATCAAAAGATGTTCACTTTTCCCCCATATAGTCAACATTGCACTGAAGGTATTGGCCAATGCATAGAAGGGGGAAAAAGTATACAAATTAAAAGTTGTACGACAATGAAGAAAATCTAAAGGTAACTACATCTAAATTATTAAAATTAGTAAAATTTAGCAATGTTTCTAAATAAAAATAAATGTCTAAAAGTCAAATGTGTCTCATACATCAGCAACAATCAGTAAGGGAAAAAATGCAGTGTAAAAAATACATCTTTTACAGTAGCAACTAAGCATAAAGTACTTAAGAAAAAATAAAGTAAGAATTATAAGAGGAGAATTCTTCTTTGGACAAAATAGTAAAACTTTATTGGAAAAATAGAAAACATTTAAATAGATGCACATACACATAGCAGGCACTTGAATAGGAAGACTCAACATAAGCAAAGCTTAGCTTTTTCCAAATTTAGATTCAGTGCATTTCTTTCTTTTTTTCATTTTTTTAATGTTGAAAAAGTGTGTATTTAGAATTAGTCAGCAGGACTCACTTTAAATGAATCTAATTTTGTTGGTAACATCCAAAGCATCATAATCAGGAACCAGTCCCACATACGCCTTCTTCTTTCCATCAGGCCTGATTAGAGTGTTGATCTTGGCCATGTCAATATCACAGAACTTCTTCACAGTCTGTTTGATCTAGTGCTTGTTGGCCTTGACATCCACAATGAAAACAAGTGCATTCTTGTCTTTTATGCTCAGTGATGGGAGGAACTTAATGATGTCATAGTCCTCAGGCTTGTTTCTCCTGGGGGGCGCTCTTTCAAGGATGTTTGGGCTGCATCCAGAGCCACAGTGTCTTGGGCTACAGGAAGGTGAGTGATGAGCAGAACTTTATTTTTTTGTGACTGTGGATAACTTTCAGCACTGTCTTCTTTTTTTTTTTTTAATTTTTTTTTTTTTTTGAGAGGTTTTCGCCATAGGGCGCATCAGAGAGAGACAGAGAGACAGAAAGCGAGAAATCACCCCCCAGGGGGGATGGCCACGCCACAATCCCTTCTCCTCCATTCTCCTCTTGGGATCTTGGGCACGCACGCACACGTGTCCGGTGTGTGTTTTAAGCCACCGGGTCCGGGAGCGAACCGCGGTTGACTACATGGGAGTCCAGCGACATACCTATTACGCTAACTGCTGGTCCCATCACCACTGTCTTCTTGGCCTTCAAGTCTTTACTTTGGCTGCAGTTTGGAGGGCAGGAGCCTTCTTCATGGCTTTTGGTGCCATCTTGGTGAAAAGGATTCAGTGCAATTCTAATCCAAATCTTAGTGGCTTTTTTAAAAATAGAAATTAATAAACTTATTCTAACACAGTATTAAAGGATGAAGGATAGAGAATAACTAAACTTTCCTACAGCAGAGGCATAGAATAAGGTGTAAAGACTTACCTTCCCAGATATAAAGCCTTGGTATAAAGTTTTAATAGATGTAAATGTGATATTGTACCATCATCAGAAAGAAATAAGAAGCCAAAAATAAACCACAAATACAAAAACCCCAGATTTTTGCTAGGGCAGACTTTGCACATCAGTAGGAAGAATGAACATAGCAATGCTGGAAGAACCAATTATTCAAATGGAAAAATGAAATTGTAACCTCACCTCATACTATAAAAAATTAATTTGCTGGGCTGGGTTTTTTAATCCAACTAACAAAATGATAAAAACTTGTAGAACATATAAAACATAATTTTATGATATTCAGGTAGGGAAAGATTTCTTATATAAAACCAAAAAATGCAAGTAAATAGGAGGGGATTGACAATTTGACTGTCTCATAATTAAGAATTCAATTTATTAAAAGACATCTAAAGAAAATGAAGACAATTTACAAACTATAAAAGATATTTTAATATGTACAATCTGAAAAGTATTATGAGCCAGAATATATATTCTTAAAAACTCTTAATAAGTAAAAGACAAGTAAGCAACTGGAAAAAAATATGCAAAAGGTTTCAGTAGGTGGGACAAGCAGATGGCAGAATGCTTATGTCATTGGACTCCCACTAGTGGACCACCACTCGAGTCCTGGACCTGTGGCTTAAAACTCATGCTGGGCATGTGTGTGCATGCCCAAAATCCCAGCAGGAGAATGGAGGAGAAGAGATGATGGTGTGGCCATCTCCCGGGGGGTGATTTCTCGCTTTTTGTCTCTCTGGCGAGCACACACACTCTATAGCAAAAATCTCTTTAAAAAAAAAAAAAGATTTCAATAGGCATGTCTCAACAGATGAGATGCAAGTATCTTATGTAAGACATTTGTAATATATATTATATAATATTTGTATTATATTTATGTATAGTATATAAGATATATACCTCATTAGAGAATTGGTAAAATGCAAATTAAACTTATAATGAGAATCTATTTCAGACCTATAAGATTGGGAAAAAAAATAGGTTTAACAATTCCAAATGTTATCAGGATGTAGAGCTAGGAAAAATCTCATTCACTGCTAATGATAAAATGGTACAACTCATTAGAGAAAAGTATGTTATTACCTAGAAAATTTGAGTGTGCAGTGGAATGTACATTCCTCCTTTTCCTCCCCATCTCCCCCACCCTCTCCCTCTCCACCTTCTACTCCTTCTCTCTCTCATACACACACTCACCCACACAGAAACATAAACACACTAAAGGGTAGCATGTTTCCTTTAAACAAGTGTCGAATGCATACAATAGGTCGACTTCAAAATTATTTTTGAGTGATATCAAAGTGCCATTAGAAAGGAATTTTCTTTTCTTTTCTATCACAGAAAGGCTAGGGGGAAAAAACCAACCAGCAAACAATGATAGCATGACAAAACTCTTTGTAGACTGTGGGATTGTTTGGCCTAGCTAAAAGCCTTTCTCCTTAGTGTTCCAATCAGTGTAAGAATTCAACATCCAAGTTCAGTTTTCTTTTTTATTTTTGTGGAGTGGAGATCCACACCTTAGGTCTGAGGAAGTTAAGGGGAAGAGATACATCATCATTTTTGTAAACATTTGTTGAAAAGTGACCATTTACTTGATCCATACTATATTCTTTTTTTTTTTTTTTTTTTTTTGAGAGGTTTTCGCTATTGGGCGCGTGCGCTCGCCAGACAGACAGAGAGAGACAGAGAGACAGAAAGCGAGAAATCACGCACCAGGGGGGATGGTCACGCCACAATCCCTTCTCCTCCATTCTCCTCTCAGGATCTTGGGCACGCACGCACACGTGCCCGGCGTGAGTTTTAAGCCACCGGGTCCGGGACGTGAACCGTGGTCGACTACGTGGGAGTCCAGCGACATAGCCATTACGCTAACTGCTGGTTCCCCATACTATATTCTTTATGTATAGACCTAGGTAAAAGAATTGGAGCACACAGCTAAGAAGTGACCAAATAGTTACCAACTCAGACATTTTTTCCATCCCTACACCTTTTCAATTCCATATCTGTCTAAAAATAGCAATACCATTTTTAAATAGACTTGCCATTTTTACAATAAAGCAAAACTTCATATAGAGCCATGGAATTGAAGTTTGTATGTAGGGCTTTGGTATTTCCCTGTTTCTCATATTTTTGGAGGAAAAAAATAGCAATTTATTAGTTTGGACAATGAAACTTTTGTGCTTAGCTTTAGTTGTTGATTTCTCTGTGAAGATTTATAGTGCCCGTGTTTGCATTTTCTCTATTGAAGTGTGAATCTAACTCCTTCCAACTAAGATTGCAATCTCAAATTGCATGAACACATTCTGTAGCTGTCAAAAGCTTTTCTAAGCCTTCACAATTTGATGCCATAAATTGCCAGACTGCTTGTAGAGTTTAAATAGATCACTTCCCTTTGAACTCTTAATAACATCCAGTTCAGGGAGTAGGGCTGTAACTATATAGCATAAAAGTAACCTTGATAGGACTAAAATGCTACTGGTCACCTATGATTTATCTATGTCTCACTAATCACCCAAAATATCTGGATTAATAACACACTGTAAAGTGGTGTCTGGATGCTTTAAAGTAGGTATCAATAAACAATGACCTGTTTTTGTAATAATGTTTTATTGGAACACATTCATTTATTTACATGTTGTCTATGGCTGCTCTTACACCACAACAGCAGAATTCAATAGATACAAAGCCTCTGCAAAGTCTAGAATACTTACCATCTATCTCATCCTTTAAGAAAAAAGTTTGCCAATGCGCGTAACCTGAAATTCTCTCATTTTCTTGGATTTGGTTTGATTTCAATTTATTTCTTGTTAACATGATCAGTATGTAGAAAATTCCTTTTGGCTGCTCTCTTAATTTTCTTTGGTGTATTCAACCCCTCTCAACCAATGATTAGATCTCACAGATTAGTATCAGCATCACTAGCTATAAACCTGCCTACGTATGAAGTACATGCAAAAAGCGATGTAGTAATAATGGGGTAAATGGAACTCTTTTTAAGCACAGCAGGCAGTGGTTTGAAAGAGCTGGAATTATTTTCCATCACATTTTTTTTATGCCAGAGGGAGTGTGTGATTGTATTGGATTGTGGGAAAAGTCATGACATATTTTTCATGTTTTCCTATGTAAAAATGTGTCATGACTTTTCTGACAACACAATACAAAAGAGAGACAGACAGAGAGTGAGGAAGAGGGAGGAAATACTTCCAATGAGGCCTAGTCATCCCACAACCCGTTTTTCCTCCAATTCTCCATCTCTTCGGGATCTTGGGCTTATACTCACATCCCCAGTGTGTTCGTTAAACATGCTTGAGATAAGGTGAGCCACAAAGCACTTTAAGCAAGGTTTTGGAATTAGACTTGTGTTCAACCCCTAGCTTTACCCATTACATATTGAATGGTTTATGCTTAGCCTACATCAGTTTCCTCCTATTACTTGGAGATGATATAACTAGCATGTACTTCATTGGGTTGAATTCTATTAAGATGATGGTGCTTAGCTTTGTGTTCAGCACAAGCAAGTCTTCACATCATGCCATCAGCAACACTAGAAAGGCACTGGAGAGACAAGAAGGGGGTGAATGAAGAAAGAAAAAATGAAAAACACGAAAAGAATGAGGTAATTTTTCTGCTTTATTGCCTTACGATTCAATTTCTAGAGTTAGGAGTTACTTCTCTATTTAGAAACAAGAGAAAATGCTTTAGATATGAGATACCTTCATGACTCAAATCATTTAGAGACTTAAGAGTTTACTTGTTAATTTAAGCAAATGGAATTTGGGAAACCAAACTGTCTTGTTCACACTCAAGGTTCATTTCAAACTTCATAGATCCTGAATGAGACGTGAACTCATCCTCAGTGCATGTGTATACATAAGCAATAGCTGATTTCATAAGCTTAGGGAGCATATTTATTTTCAACCAGAAATGAGCTCTCGCTTGGAAAATTAGCCTGAAAACCCATTACTGCCATGGACTCATTTCCATTTATTTCTCAACAGGTAATGGAGTTTATCTGAAGTACTGAGAGAGAGTGCTTCTCTGAGGCCAGGTATTATCTCCTTTGCGAATATTTTTAATCTTCATTTTAAATAGAAATATAATCATGTTTTATAAGGCTTGCTATGCACCCAGAATTCAATTAATGATGTGTTTACATGGAATTCAAGATAAAAAGCTAAAATGGAAAAATGTTGATGCAGGTATACAAAATCCCATAGCATCAGAGCCTTTGACTGTTGTAGTAATGTCATTCATTTATTCATTCAGTTATTCAGTGATTTGATAAATATTATTGAGTTTTAATTTTTTTTGTTTTTTGAGAAGTTTTTGCTATAGGGCACACTCACTTGCTAGCAAAACAGAGAGAGACAGAAAGTGAGAAACCACCCCCCAAGGGGGATGGCCACACCGCAATCCCTTCTCCTCCATTCTTCTCTCAAGTTCTTGGGCACGCACGCACATGTGCCCAGCATGAGTTTAAGCCACTGGGTCTGGGACTCGAACCACAGTTGACTACATGAGAGTCCAGCAACATAGCCATTATGCCATCTGCTGGCCCCAAGTTTCTTTTTTTTTTTTTCCCAAAAGAACTATTTATTTATTTATTTATTTATTTATTTATTTATTTATTTATAATGTGACCAGAGAGAGAGAGGGAAAGTGAGAAAGCAAGTTGCCAGATCCTGGATTTGAACTGCAGTCAGTCACATGGGAGTCCAGCACCTTTACCACCACACCACTTGCTGGCACCTATTTATCGATTTTCTCTTGTACAGTAGCACTTGTATGTGACACAGATACCCAGAAGGAAAAACAGCTTTGCCTCCAAGAAGGTTATAATCTAAAGAGAGACAAACAGAAAGGATCTTTCCTACTGTGGTGAGATAAGAACTAAGCACATTGGAAGGATACATGCCAGGGGGAGAAAAAGCAACCTTCACATGTAGTTTCTAACGAAGCCCTGAAAAATGAGCAAAGGTGGAGGGAATGCTGAACAGGGAATAATGTTTACCAAATCTAGAGAGTATAAACCATGGCATGTCTGGGAGGCAAGTAATGTCTTGATATTCTCAGAATGCAAAGTGTTTGCTGGGGAGCAGGTATAAGAACAGGTGGGAACAGGAGCTGGGGAGGGGTCTTATCATGGAAGACTTTGTCAATAAACACTCTAGATTTTATCAAAAGCCACTGTAGAATATGGAGCTGGAGAGGGAGTAGAAAAAATTTCACCCTAGCAAATTCCAGCTGTTTGTGAAGGATGGTGAGATAAGGTAAAAAGTAGAGTGAACAGAAAATGCCCTGTTATAACAGATGGGCAAATGATGCCATATAAATGACCCTGGAAATAGACGTGGGGGCTGAAATGAGAATTATTTAGAAGGCAGGATCAATGGAGTGCAGGAAACGAGTAGCTGTGGGATTCAGAGAAAAAATTATAACCTAGGATTGCATCCTTATCTCTGACTTGGGCAGCTACATTAAGATATTGGCACTTAACGTATAAAAAATTTTAAAAAGAAAAGAAAAGAAGTTCAGGAGAGCATTCCTAGGGGCAGGGCATGGATGCATTGTAGAGGATGCCAAACTATACCATCGCTATAGTTTATCCAAGCAGAGATGCCTAATAAACAATTCAAAGTGAATGTCTGGGACTCCACAAAGAGGCCAGGGCCAAAGATATTACTCTGAGAATCATGGACATTTAGGTGATATTTGATATTGTGAGTATGAACAAAACATTCAAGGACAAAATAGCATAAGAAGAGAACAGGGAAAAAAATGAACCTGTCTTCAGGAAAAAAAAAAAAAAAAGACAACAAAAAAGAAAGATCAACATTTATCTGAAGAAGAACATCTGGAAGACCATGGTTGACTTTCCAGAGAAATATTTTAATGAGAGGTTAAGTCAGAATGAAGGCTCTGGGGAGTGGTTGTAGGTGGTGGGGAGAGCAGAAAACTTGACCATGAAGAAGAAATCGGTAGAGACAAAAGAGAGGGAAAGAGAAAAGGTCAGTGAAGAGGGAGAAGTTGAAGGCTTGGTAAAAAATAAGTAACTATTTAGTAGGTCCAGTCGTATGCATTTTATTTAACTTTAAAAAAAAAGCTAGATACATGCAATTTAAAAATATTAATAATAATTTCATGGGGAAAACGGTGGGTGGTGCTAAATAATGATGTTGAGCACTTTCTTTAGACTGTAAGTTTTGACCTGATACAAGTAGTGTTTTAAAGTTAGTTTTGGTGTGTGTTGAGAATGAAAGTTAATTTGCCAAACATAAAGGGCATTTGAATGGCAGGTTCTCCTGAGTTGAGAAGGAAGCAGATGTTTTCTTTCTGGAGCTCATAAACTTTTCATGTGGCGTAAGAGCCATCATAACCTAGTCAGTGCATGATGTATGTGCTTTAGTTTGAAAGTTACTCTTTAGAAGTGTGAATTCTTTTCGTTTGTTTTTAAGGTTTTGTTTTTTGTTTTTTTGTTTTTTTCAATTTAGTTCTTCCAAAAAAGGGAGATACGGAGAGACACAGAGAGACAGACCCAACAAGGTCTTCACACTCTTCTCTCCCTCTAGTTTCAGCTGGCCCAGATCATAGGCACGCTCATGCCAGGTCCTCAGGGGGCTCCCAGGATGCAGATTCAGGATCTTTCCCACGTGGGTCTAGCTGTGCTACTGCTAAGCCATGACCTGGCCCCAAGTGTGCTGCTTAATGGGTGTGGTGAAGCCTTCCTGATACCAGAAGCAAGGTCTTCTAGAAGTCACTTGACAAGCCACAAAATTTCCAAGAGAAAAGATTCTCAGAGAACCTGGTTTCTCAGATATGCTTCAGCAGCTACTGGTACTGCTGCTGCTGCTCCCACCAGCTCAACACTGGCCCTGCTCCCAGAGCAGAGGATGCCAATGGCAGGACAGAAGTCATGGCCGTGGTTTCTCTCCTGTGGCCACGACCAGTAGTTTCAAGTCTCTGAGGCAAGTGTGAGCCAGCACTGAGTGCGCTATGGTGGGTGCTGGAAGACAGAGGGAACAATAGAAAGAGGAACAAACCTAGAGTTCTTGGTAATCAGGACTAGAACAGAGGCTGAAGGATAGGGAAGCATGATCTATCAATCAATGTCCATTTAACCATTCGAGAAGCAGTTATTACAAAACTATTGATCTAGGTAATTTGCCTGGTACATAACATAGTTCCTGGCATGGAGGATATAAACAATTTACATTACGAAAAAGCCTAAAAATTTAAGTAATGATACATTTATTTGCTTAATATATGATACATATTATATGACCAACCCAATCAAAACACATATGCTCATATTAAATAAAGACCTATATGTATTTTTAAATATTCTTTATGAATTTAATATTTCTGTTAACACTTGTCTATATTACCTGATGCTTTAATATGAGGTATTTCAGAAAGTTTATGATAAATAATGGAATCTGCTTGTATTTTAAATCAGGTTGGATAAATATTTTCTACTAAAATTTCTTTATATATATGTATTTATGGGAGATTCAACAAAGAGGATTCCCAAATGACAACCTAGCTGATATTATACTTCATGGCAGATTAGGAAAAAAAAATGTATCGCAAGGAGCAAAGAAGTAAAATATAAACCAAAGTAGAGATCCTATTGAGATTTTTTAAAGCCTGATCAAATTGAATTTAAAAAGAAAAATTGAATTTAAGGGTATAAGGAGAATATGAAGAATCCTTAGATGTTAAATCTGGGTCCCAAGCAATATAAGAATCAAATTTATACTCCAGTTATATATTTTTGGAGGACAGCTAGCACATATTATTTCAGGAACTCTAAATGCAGAAGCATCTAAAATGGCAACTAAGATTCCCAAGTCCTAGGAAAACTAATCTGAATTGTTCACATCTATTTTTCTGAAAGCTTGGTCGTGAAAACAGGAAAAAAAAAATATTAAAGGTCTTTGCTATCTACTTCTGAAGTTTGTGGTTTGGCAATAAATCACACAATTGAGACATATCTCTTACTCATACCCTGACAATTCTAGCATGTGGAGAAAATCACTCTAATTAATGGGAAAATTCCGAAAACTGCAATACTATTAAGAATAAGGATATAGGTTACATATGTCTCTGTCTCCTCACAGATTTATCAGACTAAGAAGATAATGTGGCAAATATTCAATTAGAGCTAAGTGTAGCATTTTAATTTTGATCAAAGGTCATTCAAGCAACTTACGCAGCATGTCTTGTTTGCTAGATTACCTGAACGTATTCCTTGTATGGCAAACAGCCTTCCTTTCTTATTCAACTCAGAGTGTATTGAATGGACACCTGCTCTTGTGTCATTTTTTTCTTAACATGAATGTTTGCTCTTTTCCCAAATGTACCTGTATGTACATGGTCCTCTACAGCACATGGCCTAATAGTATATTTCATCATTACCAAATCTCTCTTATTGGAGATCACAATTTCAAGAACAAGGGGTTCAACCAAAGTATATCAAGTTGAATTGATAACATGGACTAACATGGTCTTTCTGGTTGAATGTGACAATTGTGAGTTTTTCTTAGTATTAGAAAGGCAAAGAAGTGAATGAAAAGGGAAGAGTAGTAAAGAGGAAAAAGAGGTAAAAAAAAAATCAAGCAAGAGAAAGAATGAGAAAAGATAAGAGAAAGGCTCATATTTGCAGAGCAGCAATGCCAAAAATATTGAAATAAGTTTATATAATACATGTGTTCTTGCAGATATCCTTATCCCATAAAACACCCTGAGTCAGGATACTACTCATGCCATGAGCCATATTTTGTGCTGCATATAAGTCTTAACTAGTGAAGAACATAGAATTATCTCAGTCTAAGATAAATTAGCTTCCTTGTAAAGAAAGCAGTTCTTCACAAAATGTCTGTTTTTGATAGAAAGACCCCAATTCTACCCCAACTGACCCTCTTCCTTGGTCAGTTGTCCAAAATAGAGTCAGTGTTTTAAAATCACACATTTTAAAATCTAATAACTGCTTCAAGTAGGTTAACTAATTTATGATACCTAATACAATGCTGAGTTATTTTTAAAATTTTACATTATTACTGGAGCTAGCAGATAGCATAGCAGTTATGTCACTGGACTCCCACGTGGTCGACTATGGTTCGAGCCCCAGACCCGGTCGTTTGAAACTGATGTTGGGCTTATGTATGTGCATGCCCAAAATCCCAGGAGGAGAATGGAAGAGAAGGAACTGTGGCATGGCCATTCTCTCTGGGGTGGGGGGAGGTGACTTCTCACTTTCCCTTTCACTGTCTCTGTCTCTCTCTCTCTCTGGCAAATGCATGTACCCTGATGCAAAAACTGCTTTAAAAAATTACATTATTACCAATCAAAATGAGTTATCAATAGTTTCTAATGACACCAGTAATTGACAATATTTAAACTTCTTTTGAAAAGAGCCTATCATACTTAGACAGAACAAAGATAGTGAATGCATGTAAGGCCGATTTGTCTTGATAGTGACAAATTACATTTGTGAAGCACTTTGCAGCTTACACAGTAATACCTTAGGATGACCTAATGTGTGCCTCACACTGATCTAGAAAGAGAAACATCATTATGCCCTCTTCCTTTAGGTAGACATTAGAATTCAGAAGAGTATGTGAGTTTACCAAATTTACTAAATCGGTAAGTGGAGAAGCTTAAATTCCAATTTACTGCTTCCCAATTCCATTCCTAGTCCTTTCTCTTTCCCAGTCGACCTGGCTTCAACTGAATTCTAAAGCCAGACAACCATACAAGACTTGCTGAGTCATATAAATCACTGGTGCATGTCCTGGTCCCCTCAGGTCCCTTCACTGTCTAAAACTCGAGACCTTGTACTTCTAATAACTGCATCATTGAATATCTCTAAGTGTGGAATGTCCACACCTGGACCACCTCTTTCCACTCTCCACTTCATAAACAGCAATTTCCCTCTGAGTCCTCACCGTGCAGTTTCGCCACAGAGACTATCAGGCAAGTAGCTTGTCAGGTCCTTGGGTCTCACCTGACGTGTCCTGGTGTTCCGGTCTGCTGTTCTTTGCTTACAGCTCTGCAGTTCAGAAAGCACAACCCCAGGGGGATGAGGACAGAAGAGAGACTGAGGGGCTGAACATCACAATGCAGTGACAGGGACCTCCTACTCCACAGAGCTACCACACCTGTGAAGGAATGTGGGGTGAGCGGGTGGCAGAATTGCGTGGGAAGCAACTTCATGGCAGAACAGGGAGCTGTGATATGGATTCCATTAGGGGGATTTTTTTATGGTTTCTAGCACTCTGTACCATGTATTGTTTCTGCAAGCACAGAGCTCCACCGACAATGCAGGTCCCTCTAGGATTCCTGACTCA
This sequence comes from Tupaia tana, assembly GCA_026018925.1. Lineage (NCBI taxonomy): Eukaryota > Metazoa > Chordata > Mammalia > Scandentia > Tupaiidae > Tupaia > Tupaia tana. Next base: position 36,185,828 of record JAKSZU010000003.1, read on the forward strand.
TGACACAATGACAAAAGTACAAACAGTTACAGGGGCCCAAATTTTCCTTAATACATATCATTTAAGCTGTGCAATTTGACTACTGTAACAATGTCATAAAGGAATTTTCAAAGCATGAGTGGGAGCTGTAAATACTGGAAACCAGAGAATCAGCTCATATGCTTAACAATTCTATTCTAAACAACCAAGAAGGTGTTTGGAAAGGAACACATAGCTCTGCTTTTAAATTGCCCAATTTTCTATAAATGTGCAATTTTATTAATAGTCCATGTGGCTGGACTGTTCTAGCAACGATGCCAAACCCTCTAGGCTTGACTCCCCTAAATGTACTGCACTCACAGGGCACATGCTCAGGGGAGACTTTATTGTGATTAAGACGCTTCCAGAAACCTTTCACTCCCTATGGGAGCCCTTCAGGTACAACATGAAACATCATCCCAAGACTCTTCTACCTTCTTTCTACCAGGGAGTATGGCAAAATCTGAGCTGGAGAAAAGAATATACGTAAGGGAAAATAAAGGCACTTTTTATATCCAGAACTTTCTGAAAGAGCTGTCAATCAAATATCAGAAAGTGCTTGTGTGTGTGTGTGTGTGTGTGTGTGTGTGTGTGTGTGTGTGTGTCAGAGAAACGTACTATTATAAAGCAAATATAAAGAAAGCTTTGGATAATCCTTTGTTAATAATAGAATATCTTCTCATGGCATGAATAAAGTCCCATTTTTCTGTTGTAACAATTCTTATTTCTAGTTGGAACATCTTTTTAAAAAATTTTCAACATCAAGATATATTTGCGGGACCAGCAGTTAGCGTAATGGCTATGTCGCTGGACTCCCACGTAGTCGACCGCAGTTCAAGTCCTGGACCCGGTGGCTTAAACTCATGCCGGGCGCATGTGCATGCGTGCCCAAGATCCCAAGAGGAGAATGGAGGAGAAGGGTTTGCGGCGTGGCCATCCCCCCGGGGGGTGATTTCTCGCTTTCTATCTCTCTGTCTGTCTGGCGAGCGCACGCGCCCTATAGCAAAAACCTCTCCAAAAAAAAAAAAGATATATTTGCAACTTTGTATTACCTTTTTGCAGACAGTAAACCTTTAGGACTAAAAGGTTACCTGGATTAACCTTAGTTAAATCCTTGTTGCCTTAGTCCTTAATTTTGTTGTCGCATGAGGAATTGGTAAGGAGGGCAATTATTTGGTTTCTTAGTACCACCTTAAAATGTGACTTAGAAAGATACCGATATTTTCTCCACATTCTCCAATGTGGAGAAAAAAATGACTCCTCTAAACCAGGATCTTCAGATTCCAGTCAACGTTCGTTCTTCAAATTCCAGAGCACGGCGATGTGATGAGATAGAAGCTCCTGTGTGCGTGCTCTGGAATCACACTGTCCAGGATTTGCCTCAAGTAGTTGAACTGTTCTGAGCTTGTTTCTTAACCTTAAAAATGAGGCAAATAGCACCTATTTTATCAGGATTGAGGTCATCTATGCAGTCCTGACATGGCTTCCTGGGCCTTTACATACCTGCGCTGTGACAGAGAAAGAGCCCCAGGCCCAGCTGCCAACACACAGAAATTGTCCCATTGCCTGGGAGGCTGGAAGCTGCGTGGCCTAGGTTGAGTTCCCAGACCAACCTGAACATGCCAGTTGCAGTTGTGCATACCTGTAATCCTAGCTAATTAGTAGGCGAGGCAGGAGGATTGTAACAATAGATCCAGTTTAAAAATACCTCCCCGGAGTCAGCAGGTGGCATAGTGGTTAATGCACTGGACTCTCTTGTAGCCAAATGCAGTTTGGGTCTGGACCTGGCACCTTCAAAATCATACCAGGTGTGTGCATGCATGCCCAAAGTCCTAGGAGGAAAAGAGATTGATTGCATCCTGGCCATCCTCCCTGGTTATTGATTTCTCACTTTCCCTCTCACCGTCTCTGTCTCTCTTCTCTGGTGAGTGCGTGCCCCTATGGAAATAAGGCAAAAACAAACAAACAAACAAACAAACTCCCTCACTAATACATTTTTTAAAAGAGAGAAGAAAAGAAGAGCCCACAATGATGTCCACATTGTAATCCCCAGAACTGGTGACTATGTTACCTTACATAGTAAAATAAATTTCACACCTCTAATTCAATGAATGATGTGGTGGACAAGATGATCCTGGATTATCCAGGTGGGCCCAATATAATGGAGGAATAAGCAGGAGGAAGAGGGACATTTGAAGATGTTACGTTGCTGACTTTGAATGTGGAGGAGGTAGACCGTAAGCCAAGGAATACAGACAGCTTCTGAAAGGTACAGAAGGCGAGGAAATAGATTCTCTCCTAAGCCTGCCAAAGATGCCACCCTGCTGATGCATTTTTAGACTTCTCACCTTAAAGACCATAAGGTAATAAAGTGTGGTTTTTTTTTTTAATGCCACCAAGTTTATGGCAACTTGTTGTGGGGACAAATAGGAAAATAGTAAACTTTCACTCTCTCCACAAAATCACTGGCGTATTTTTCCCTCATTTTCTATTTGGCTTATCCTGCTGTATTTAATGCTACTGCACTTTTTCACCGCCTGACACTTGTTTGCTTGCTTTCTGTCTCATCCTACTAGAAGGTAAGCTTCATGAGATAGGTGTCTTTGTTTTATTCCATTATATCCATCACTTTGAGAAGTATCTGGCACTTAGTACATGCTCGAAAGTATTTCTGGGCTGCACATAGAACCTAGCATAATATAAGTCCTCCAGAAAGGTCAGAAACTGATCACATCTGCCAGCATAGAACTTCTAAATGGTGAACTGCAGGTGAAAAAAAAAAAAAAGTTAGACTTTGACAACTCATGGCAAGCATTTGAGCCCAGGAAAGAGAAAACTGGGATTCTTATATAGATGAACACACAACCTGTTCCACTCAGGGAGTTCCTGCCAACGCGGTGAGCTCCAGGGGTCCGTGATGTACTGCTCTCCTCTGCCCTCGAGTTGGCAGGTGGACCAGCCAGATCTAGCGATCCAAGTGTACCAGGCAAATATTATTTTCTTTGGGCGGCATGATGTACAAGGATGTTGTAAGGTGTAGTTGAGAGTGATGATGACTACCCTGTGAAAATCAGGGCTCTTTTTTGAAGTTAAGAATTCAAGAATGCTCTCCTTCCTTCCCACAGTCGTATCGTGAGCAAGAAGCAAGTTTTAGTTTGAAATAATGTCAATAGATATACAGATATCCTTTTTTTCAAAGACATGTTTTATTAGCATATAACAATTGTGCATATTTGTGGGGGTACAGTGTGATTCTTTAGTACAAAAATACAGTGCATAATGATTCATTCAGAATAATTAGCATACACATCATCTCAAACATTTGTCATTACTTGTGCTGGGAACATTTAGAAGCCTCGCTTTTATTTACTTTGAAATACACAGCAAGTTGTTGCCATCTATATTTTTCTCACTGTTTTTTATAACATTAGAAATCATTCTTCCTGTATATGCATAACTTTATTCCGGTTAATCAACACCCTTCTATCCCTACCCCCTCCATCCTTCCCAGATACTAGCAGCCAGTCTCCATCTCTCTATCTCTATGAAGCCTTTTTTTTTCCCTTTGCTTTCAATTTCCACATAAGAGGGAGAAACTGTGGTGTTTCTCTTTCTGTGTCTGGCTTATTTCACTTAGCATAGTGTCCTCCAGGCTCACTCATTTAATCTCAAATGACAGGATTTCATTTTTCTTAATGGTTGAGTATTATTCCTGTGTATGTATACACACCCCCCCCCACCTTTATCCATTCTTCTGTTGACAGACACTTAGCTTGCTTCCCTTTCTTGACCATTATGAATAGTGCTGCAGTAAGCATTGGGAGTATCTTTGTGACCTACAGATTAACTTTCTTTTGAATGTAGACCTCGTAGTAGAATTGGTAGATTGTATGGTAGTTATATTTTCAGTTTTTAAGGCACCACCATACATTTTCCACCATGGCTATCCTAATTTACACTCCAATCAATGGTGTAGAAGTGCCTCTTTCTCAACATCTTTACCAACATTTGTTATATTTTGTCTTTTTGATAGTGTCGATTTTCTCTGGGGAAAGATGATATCTCATGGTGGTTTTGATCTGTATTTCTCTAATTCAGTGATGTTGAGCATTCTTTCATGTTTGTTAGGCATTGGGATGCTTCCTTTTCTGATTTTTTTTTAGAAATTTTTGCTATAGGGCACATGCTCTTGCCAGAAAGACAGAGAGAGACGAGAGATAGAAAGTGAGAAATCACCCCCCAGGGGGGATGGCAATCCCTTCTCCTCCATTCTCCTCTTGGGATCTTGGGCATGCACGCACACGCGGCTGGCATGAGTTTAAGCCACCAGGTCCGGGACTCGAACCGCGGTAGACTACATGGGAGTTCAGCGACATAGCCATTATGTTAACCGCTGGTCCCAGGATGCCTTCTTTTGAGAACTGTTATGCAGGTCTTTGCCTAGTTTTTTATTGGGTTACTCGTTTTGTTGTTATTGAGTTCTCTGAGTTCCTTGTATGCTCTGGTTATTAATTCCCTGGCAGATGGATGGTATGAGAACATTTTCTCTCATTCTGGGAGTTGTATCTTCACTCTGTTGAATGATTTCTTTGCCTTGCAGAAGATTTTTAGTTTGATGTAATCCCATTTATCTAATTTTGCTTTTGTTGTCTATGCTTTTGAGGTCTTATTAATTCTTTGTCAGTACCGGTGTTCTAAAATATTTCCCCTACGTTTTCTTCTAGTAGCTTCATCATTTCATAATTTCCTTCTTTTAATCCAAAATCTTTGTATGGTTGGGAGTAATTTCCTAGAGTAGGATGTCTGCTACTATTACTAACCAACAGGAATTCAAGGAATAGGCCCTCACTAATGGTTTGCACTCGGCTTTCTGGACCACTCTTAGGCTGGGATCCCTGCCTCTATCTTTGCACTGGATGCTCACATTTCTTAGTTTACGAGGCCCTCCATTTCACTATTTTGACCAATTGCTTAAATTGGGTTCCCTGTCACTGACGTAATATTTTTTTTTTTTCTTTTTTGGCTTTTTTCTTACTGCTTCAAGTATTACAGGACTATTGCTCATTAGCCATTTCATTTGTTCTGTTCTTATTACTGTTATAGAAAGAGCTGACTGCTCTAATTGTCAGGGCTGTTTATTTCAGGAATTTGCTGATCCAAATGTCTATGTTGATGCTGTTGGAGAAATCAGGCTCAGGAGATTAAAGCCACTAGTGCTGGCCTTCAATTTTGATTGATTTGTTCATTGTTAACAAATAGTTGTTAAGCATTTACTACATGCTGGGCCCAGTGGATAAATCTTAAATGAGATAGACAGGATTCCCATCTTAGTGAATATGACAGCAAAAAAAAAAAAAAAAGAAAAAAGTTAGATATTGACAACTAATGACAAACATTTGCACGTAGGAAAGAGAACACTAGGATTTTTATATAGATGAACATATAATATATTCAGTATTCATCAATTATTTAATGAGTAGCTACTGCATATGAAAGACAGGTTTTTATGTGCTGGGGATTCACAGAGAATAAGACTAGCAAAATCCCTGACCTTCTGTAATTTATAATCACTTAAGGAAAAGAAAAATAATAAATAGATAAATAATGTCAGAGAATAATACATGTTACAAAAAAAAGATAAGAATGAAGGATGAGAAAATGGTGAGTAGGTAGTCCTGGAGAGTCATTCTGATGAGATTACATGTGAATTTGCCTTTTAATTTTGTAACTAGACTCATTGCATCAGGTTTCTTAGTTAGCAAGCTTAGGAGGAAGTGGAATATTCAGAAATATAACAAAATTATCAGGTGGCTTTGCAATGCCATCATTAACGTAAAACAGGTCTTCTTCCCAGTAGAGTCAATTGAATCCTTTTATACTCACATTAAAAATCACATAGTAGGGCCTCACAGGCGACATGGTAGTTAAGGTGCTGGACTCCCATGTGGCCAACAGAGGTTCAAGTCCTGGACCTAGTGGTTTGCTTTCTCACATTTTCTTTCTCTCTCTGTCTCTCTCTGGTCAAATTAAAAATAATAATAGCATATAAAATTAAATACATATATAATCCTTTGTAAAAAAAACACATAGTAATTCAATATTTACAAAGATCTGTGGGATGTTTTTATAAGTCAACGGCTATCATACAAGAATAGAAAAATTAATTCCAAGAAAAAATTTAAAAGTTAAAACTTTTTTTTTAGGAGAGATTTTTGTATAGGGCACATGTACTTGCTGGAGAGACAGAGAGACAGAAAGTGAGAAATCATCCCCCTCAGGGGGGATAGCCATGCTGCAGTCCCTTCTCCATTCTCCTCTCAGGATTTTGGACACACATGCACACATGCCCAGTGTGAATTTTAAGCTACTAAGTCCAGTACTCGAATCTCAGTAGACTAGGTGGAAGTCCAGCCATATAACTATTACACCATCCGCTGGCCCCCAAAAGTTAAATCTTAATACTTAACTCCTAATTATGTATGTGGAGGGCTTAAATGGTAAACAAAATGTTACTCTGTTAGCAATCATCTAGCCTCAGCAACCTTTTTCATTCGCATTGAGAATTATACTAAATGTGTGCATTCATTGACAAGAAAGCACTATAATGAATAGCAGTGGGTTTAGGGTTGACCAAGGAGTAGGTAGATATGTATGTATGTATGTATATATGTATGTATTTTTACATGGATCCAGTATAACTTTATTACCAAAACTTTATTTATTTATTTTTTATTTTATTTTTATTTTCTGTATTTTTATTTACATTTAATCACATATATCTTTGCAGTGTACATTTCTTTTTCCAACATGAATGCTATAAATATCAGTCAAGACAAAGACACTACTATATCCATTATCATCAGCAAATAGTTTCTGATTCTTTTGTCAATTAAACATACTTTTAGTTTTTCTACCCTTTCCCCTCCCTCCCATACTAATTTTTTTTCACATTTTATTGATTCACAAAAGATCTGAATTAAACTAAATATATGGACAAAGCTAAAATCTAGTAGCAAGTACACTGTACTTTTCTTCTGAAACATTTTTTTCTCTCTCCACTCCCCCTTTTACTAGAGAGAAGCATAAACTAACTTATTTGAAAAAAAAAAATTAGTCTAAATTTGGTCCGTTATTTGCACAAAGCCCTATAAGAATTCAATTTCTGATGCAATTCTACAGATATAATTGTATTATTGAACTTATACAAATAACCATTCTGCCACAAAATAAGAATGTTCACAAATATTTTCCAATTGCAGCAGGGTCAGAACAGGAGAAAAGTTTATGTTTCATTTTTTAAAAAAAGATTAACAAATTGCTGAACCTATCAACAACTCAAAAGAAAACAAAATTCGTAAATCTGCAAGACAAAGCATTAAAGAAAATCAGTAAAGTTTTAGTCAAAAGTCATAAAATTCTATTTCACCCATTCAGTCAGTCTTATATAATTAATCTCTTTTTTGTTGAAGCAGCAGTTTTACTGTGGTCCAATCTTTACATTTAAATTCTGGAAGTTAACATTCAAGATTATTATTGGTATTTCTGAACTTGTCCGTACCATTAAGTTGACCATTTTCTTGGTCATTTTTTGTTCTCTTATTTCTGTTTGTCTTCAGTTTTCCTGGTATAGCACTCTCTTCAGAACTTCTTGAAGAGCTGGTCTGGTGTTGGTAAATTCTTTCATGTTTTGTTTATCTAAGAATGTTTTTATCTTTTCTTCCCATATGAAGGATAATCTTGCTGGATATAGTATTCGTGGTTGAAATTGTTTCTCATTGAACACTTTGAATATATCTTCCCACTCTTTCCTTGTTTGCATTCTTTCCTATGTGAGGTCCAACATTAGCCTGATGGGATAACCTTTGTAAGTGACTTGACGTGTCTCTCTTGCCAATTCTAGTCTCTTGTCTTTGTCTGAGGTTTTGGCCAATCTGGCTATGATATGCCTTGGAGAGGATCTTCTTGTGTTGATTCTGTTTGGGGTCCTTTGTATTTCTTGGGTCTGGATGTTTGAATGCCTCTCTAGGTTTAGAAAGTTTTCTTCCAGGATTTCATGGACTATATTATCAATGCCCTTATTAGTTTCTTCACTTTCAGGGATATTAATTATTCGATGTTTGTATCTTTAATGATATCTAGTATTTCTCATATGTTATTCTCAATTTTGATGGTTATTTTCTCAGTCTTTTTGGTGATTTTTTTCTAAGACAGAGGTTTTGTCTTCTACATATGAGAGTTGACATTCTGCACAGTCAAATAAATTTTGCTTTTAATACTGAGAAGACTGAGTCCATCTTGAGAGCTGAGATCTAGTGATTTCAGGTTTAAGAGCAATGAAGATGTTCTGCTGAGAAGTTACCCTGCCTCCACGCACTGAGTATCTAGACAGATCTAAGTGAAAAGTTACCAAAATCTGAATGCTATTTGGGTCCTCATATTCCTCAATTCCCACTGAATCTGCGACACAAAGGGAGAAAAACACAGTGCTGAAGAGTTTGCAGACCACACCGTCCTATTCACCTCTGATCATTCAGATTGATCTTCTAGAAATTAGGAAGAAACAAATAACCCATCAGATTACTACAAATCACCACAGGGGCACAAGAAATACATGAAACCAAGAAAATACCTCACTCCCAAGGGAAAAGAGTAACTCCTCTTCAACCACAGACAGTACAATGGAACTCATGAAAATGTCAGATAAAGAATTTAAAATATTCATAGTGACAAAGCTAATAGAGGTAGAAGAGAAGAGAGACAATGAACACCAGAAGAAAAAAGCCAATGAGTTCTAAGACATGAAGAAGTTCTTGAAAGAGCTGAAAGAGGAAATACACACCATAAAAAAAGAATCAAATGTAACTGTTGGAGATGAAGGCTATAATACAGCAAGTCAAAACCTCCTTTAAAGCAGACTAGATCATATGCAAAACTGAATCTCAGATGTAGAAGACAGAATCACTGGACTAGTAAAATCCACCATGAAGTCTGAGAAAATAGCCCCCAAAAATGAGAATAATATACAAGAAATACTAGGTACCATTAAACATTCAAACATCTGGATAATCAGTATCCCAGAAGGTGAAAAGACTAATAAGGGCATTGACAAACTATTCCATGAAATCTAGGAAGAAAACTTTCCAAACCTAGAAAGGCATTTAAATCCAGACCCAAGAAATAAAAAGGACCTCAAATAGGATCAACCCAAGAAGATCTTCACCAAGACACATTATAGCCAGAATGACCAAAACTACAGACAAAGACAAGATATGTTGTTTTATTTAGATGTTCTGTTTTGATTTATTAAAGCTGAAACTGTCTTTCTTGAAATTAAAAATTTATTTGAAAAAATACCTGTTTCATGATCACAGTAAGCTATATAGCCTCAGCTATATGCTATTTTATAGTATATTTATTCTACTCTCAGAGTTTCATGCCTAAAGTCAACTTTTGTTCATAGATATGTATATATCAGCTAAACTTACTATTGAAAATATTTAAATTAATTAAGATATTTTGTGAATCAATACAATGTGGGAAAGAATAAAGGAATGGAAAGCAATTGCAGATACTGGAGACAGGGTGGGAGAAGGATGAGAAATGGCAGAGGGTGAGAAATAGGGGGGAAATAAATAAATACAAGAAAGAAGAAATGAAAAATTATTTGTTCATGATAACATGTATGATTAAGCCACTTTACAGTGTATTCTGGCTGGAAAATCGCATTTTGTATGCTGTGATATTCAGTGAAAATATGTAATGTAAATGTTATGTATCTTGTCTGTGGTGGTATATATGTCTCCCAAACTAAAATAATCAAATTGTATGCTTCAAATGGTTAAGTATTTTGTATGTAATTCATATCTCAATAAAGTTGATTAAAAATATGAATTATGTCTACTTTTAATACTTTCAAGGGAAGTTTTGATTTCCTGTATTACAGCCTTCATCTCTAACAGCATCTTTTGGTTCTTTCTTATGGTGTTTATTTCTTCTTTCAAATCATAAAAGAACTTCCTCATTTCCTGGAACTTGTTGTCTCTATTCTCTTGTATCTTCTGGAGTTCATTGTCTCTCTTTTCTTGCAACTCGATTAGTTTTGTCACTATAAAAATTCTGAATTCTTTTTCTAACACTTCCATGCATTCCATTGTACTGCCTGTGAGTAATGAAGGGCAGTTCTTTTCCCTTTGGGGAGACATATTTTCTCAGATTCTCATATTTCTTGTGCCTCTGCAGTGGTTTCTGGTCATCTGATGGATTATATATTTATCCTGATTTCTTGGAGTTAATTCTGATTATTAGAGGCATGTGGGAGGAGATGACCCACAACATCTCTGCAGTTTTGTTTCCCTAATGCTCACCAAGCAACCTGCACTTTTGTCATTGGAACTGGATATTACAAAGGTCTGCCAGTTTCTAAAGAACAAGTGTACCTTGGCTGAACTATGGGGTTTCAACTGAGAATTCAGAGGCGTGTGGGAGGAGATGAGCCACATTCTCTCTGCAGCTCCGTATTTCTCCTTGCTGTTCACTTTGCAGTCTCTCTTCTCTGATTTTTAGTCATTTGATGATATATTCATGTTTGGCTACTTCGTTGGAGGTTTCTGCAACCATAAACTTGTATGCTTCACTTTACTATGAGGTATTTCTATGCCAATTTCTCTCTACTACTATGTTTTACAATGTGGTATCCATAGGAAGAGATTTGAGTTTATATTTATGAAGATGAGTTTCTCCTTTTCTGCAACAGGTTCAGTGGAGATCGGTGTTTTCTATGACCCTAAAAGTGTTTAGTTGTTTGCCTCCTGTGCACCTACACCTGTCTAGACTCTCAGTGTGACCTACACCTGTCTAGACTCTCAGTGTGACCTACACCTGTCTAGACTCTCAGTGTGTGGAAGCTGAGAAGTAAAGTGAGAAAGTCAGATAAAAGAAAAAAAAAGGAAAAAGAAAAAAAAAAAAAAGATTAAAAAAATCTAGAAAAAGTGTGTGGGGGGGTACCCACATGGTGTGCAAGCATGCCATAAAACAGAAACAGGGCCAGGCCCACCTCAGAAGTAGGTGGATTCTGAAATTAACAAGGTGAAGAAAAAGTCAGAAACAAGAGACAATACTGACAGATTTTAAAATATGTATAAAGTAATTTCAAGAGAAAGAGAGACAGAGACAGAAAGAAGACAGAGGCCACTTTATCTGGCTAGGTGTTGGGCTGGAAAGAGAGGTCTGGAGCAGAGGCTCTTCAGTTAAATGAGCAGGGTGGGGCCCAGCTCAGATGTAGATGAATTCTGGCTAGATGTTGGACTGGATAGCAGGAGGAGATATTTATTGAGCACCTGCTATATTACGGCTAAGCAACTAGACACTGAAACAAAGAGACTTCCCTTGTTGCTTTTCTCCACCTGAATGTGTATCGTATGTATACCTGTACCCCTGGCTAATTCCACTTGTGCTTCAAAATCCAAAGCAGTTATCATGTTATGTATGCCCTCTTCTGAGATATTCTTTCTAAACTAAAATAAAACTAATCGCTCCCTCCTGCATGCTATATTTTAGGTTCTACTCACTTGTAATTTTGCTCTTCTCCTGATGAATTATAACTATTTGATTGCATGTTTCCTTGAGAAGAGCTACATTTCACTCATCTCTATATTTGCCATGTTTTATCCAGTTTTCCCCCAAATTCTCTGATGGTAAGAACTACCTAGGCTTATTTGTTAAATATAGATTATCTGATTTCTTCCTGGAAATTTTGATTCAGTAGTTTGGAGGTAGGGCCGAGAAATCTGTTAGTCTAGCAAACATTCCAGGTGACTCTTACCAGGCCAAATTAGGAAATACCAGCACAGCGCAGCACCAAGGAACTGGAATTGAGTGAAGTTAAAAACTACAGATGAACAGAACTTGCTCTTCTCCTTTAAATTAATCATCAAACAAATATAGCATTCCCAAAAATGTGTGTCAGGTTTGGCTCCTAATTTTGATGAAATTGGGAAAAGACAAAGATGATAAATTGTTTCATTTCCTTGGAGACAAGTTGGGTAAATTAAGAAATGAACAAATACACTGACAGTTGCTGCTGATTGTGTAGCTATCTATCAGTCATTCATATGTTTTACTGTACTTTTCTTCAAGTTTGTTTCTTTCTTCCATGAGCAAGAGAGACCCCCAGCAGGGTCTAGAGACCCCAGCAGGGTCTTCACACTGCAATCTATGCCCGGCTTCAGCCAGCCCTGGATCAGAGACATGCACATACCTGGCATCTTCAAGGAGGTCTCCAGACATGAATCGAAAACCTACCCATGTGGGTCAGCCTTGCAGAGCGTTTTGTTACTGCTGTGCCACTGACTAGCCCCTGTGGCTGTGTATTAAGTGGTCCTTCTCAACTGGGTGATTTCCGCCCCCTCCAGGGAACATTTGTCAATGTAAGGATACATTTGGATGTGATAAATGAGGGGTGCTACAATTGTCTAGAAGACAGAGGACAGGGCCACTGCTAAACATCTGAAATGTACAAGACAGGCCCCCCTCAACAAAGAATTATCTGCCCCCAAATGTCAATGGTATCGAGGCTGAGAAACTTTGCATTTGATCCACATTATAGTTTTAAGAATTTCTGATACTCAGGTCACTCCCCAGACCAATTGCCTTCAGTGTGTGTGTAAGGGTGAAACCCAGGAATCAGCACTCTTCTCCCGCCCCACACTGTACGTATTTCTTGTACTGGGGAACATGATGACCATAAATACATTTGCTATTCAGATCTAAGATAGAAGAACATTAAGTCTGAGACCAACAATGTACTTCTGAAACACAACAATACAATATTACTTTTCCTATATGGAGCATAAAATATTTCAGCTAGTTCACAGAAGAAACCAAAAATATGTTTTTATCTGGTTGTTTTGTTGTTCTTGTTTGATGAAAATGTGAATCTATGAAACACTGCAAAAAAAAAAAAAAAAAACAACTTTTTGAAGTTTTTCAGAAAATGAAAAATAGAATTACCATATGACCAAGCAATCCCACTACAGGGAGCATACACAAAGGACAAGAAATACATATGTCAGAATACATGCATTTCCATGTTCATTGCAAAACCATTCACAACACAAGATACATCAGTGTAAGTATCAACAGATACTTACAGATAAATGGATATTGTAACGTGTACACAATGAAACATTTTTTTGTGCTCCATATTTTTTCTTTGCATTTTTACATTGGCCAAGTGTTTTCTACCCTTGCACCTCACACCCACCTTCTAGCACCCACTCTTTACCATTCACTCTCCCTCCTTACGGTCTCTAGCCTCTCCTCCATCACATCTTCTGATCTCTCAACCTCTGCTATAGAAAAATCAGCAATCTTGGGGCCAGCAGGTGGCCATAGTGGTTAAGGTGCTGGACTCCCACATGGCCAACCACAGTTCAAGTCTTGGGCTCAATGGCTTGAAAAATCACACCAAGTACATGTCTTTGTGTGCCCAAAATCACAAGGGGAGAAGGGATTGCAGGAAGGCCGTCTCTCCAGAGGGTGATTTCTCACTATCCCTCTCTCTGAACCTCTCTCTCTCTCCTTTCTGGCAAGCACACACCCCCTATGACAAAAACTTAAATAAATAATTAAATAAACATGTAAAAATCAGTATTATTTAAACTCTCTCAATATCTAAATATGCAAGCGAGGCTGAGAACCACTGCCGAACACATAGAATGCTAGAAAAAGTGAACTCAGAACCATAGCTCAAAGCCTATGGTTTGCCATCTATTAGCTGGGAAATGAGGCATGTAACCTCTGAGTTTCTGTTTCTGCATCTGTAAAATAATGACACCTACATCAGATGGTTATTATAAGGATTAAAGGGATAATGCATGCTGCAGTGCTTTGTAACTCCATCTACAGAAGTAAGGTATCATTACTGCTCCCTGTTTGGGCACCAATCCAAGTGGCAAAACTGGGTTGGTTACTTTCACAGCACAATAAATATTAATATGTTCCTGCATGCAAATTCGTTCTTGCATTTTTACCTAAAATATGTTTTACATATCCCAAAGAAGTGAGAGAAATGCCATATTTAGGTGTACATTTTTAATGTATTTTAAAAGTCTGTGGCAAAATGGAATTAAAGTATGAGTTTATTTTGGTGCAAGAATTGTTTTAAATCCGTATGTGGTTTTCTCATAATATATATTTACCATGAACTTTTTGAAGATCCCTGATAATGAACAACTTTCTTCCACCCTTTCCACTGGTTCGGTTTGGTATGTTTGACTTCATGTAAGGTTTTCATAAAGCAATCCCTGTGCTGTTCGAAACAAATACAGTTGGATCTGCAGTTCATCAGCTACCTGCATGAAATCTCATGACAGACCACACATGGGGAGGCTACCACTGATCTTGTTTAGCTAAAGTTAGGGTTAATGTAAGTGAAACTAGGGGCCAGGTAGTGGCACAGTGGCACTGCACCAGAACGACATGGGGGAAGTCCTGCACTTGAGTCCCAGGACTTCCTTGAGCATGACAGGCATAATATACACACATACCTATCAGCAAGGCCAGCTGAGACGGGTGGATCGCGGTGTGAGGACCTTGTTGGGAGTACATCTCTCTGTATCAAAAAGTTAATAAACTTGGGGTAGGCAAGGGTGTAAATTGCAGAGACTCCACAGGTTTAAGGAGAATGAAAGTTACAACATTTGTTCAGAGCATGGATTAAGATTGATGGTTAAGGCTAAGAGTCCTCTAGCACCAAACTGCTTTCAAATGAGGTCCATAGACCAGCATCTTCCATATCAACTTCCATATCAACTGAAGGTTAGAAGTGCAGAATCTCAGAATCCATTAAGATATATTGAATCAAGATATTAATAAATTTGGGGGACAAGCAGGTGATATAATAGTTATGTCACTGGACTCCCTTGTAGTCAAATGCAGTTCAAATCCTGGACCCAGTGGCCTAAAACTCATACCAGGTGTGTGTGCGTGCATGCCCAAAATCCCAAGAAGAGAACAGAGAAGAAGGGATTGTGGCATGGCCATACCCCATGGGATGTGACTTCTTGCTTTCTGTCTTTCTTATTTCTCTCTGTCTCTCCAGCCAGTGCACATACACTACAGCAAATCTCTCTCTCTCTCTCTCTCTCTCTCTCTCTCTCTCTCTCTCTCAAAAAAAAAGTTTTAGTAAGTTTCCTATGTGACTTGTAGACACATTACATTTATAGAGGCATGATTCTTGCAAATTCTACATAACACATTGGGCATCTCACTTCCCCTAAACGTCCAACATGCAATGACCATCTGTAAATCTATGTCTATTTCAAAACCTTGCACTTCTCAAATGGAGCCATATTGCTTCTAACTGCATACACAGAAATGCTCTCTGTTAATTCTCACATTCTTTGCCACCTCTGAGTTTTTACCAGCCATTCTAGGTTATGAGGTAATGAGTTTTGAGTTTCTAGTGTATGTGTATCCAGAAGATAATCACAAGTTTTGCCCTCAAATCATTTGAAATTATCCTGAAAAATTGTTTGGCAACAAAAGGGTTAACCGATGAGCTGCAAAACTGGTTTCTTTTGTGCTAAAAGAACTAGGTGGCTCATCCTTCTGGCTGAGAAGCAATTAATCAGTACATAAAGGCTTGTGATTGATGTGGCAGAGCTTCAAAAGGTACATGGTTTATTTCTCAAAGCCAAAACCTATTCCCTGAGAAGTAGGCTGAGGGAGGCTACAGTGGGGCTCATCTAGTGTTTCTATGGGCTGCTTGGCGCTTCTAATGTCAAATCATCTACAACTATAGTCCTACAATTCTCTCATTTCAGGATCTCAGTATCCTTTTAAGAGCTTGTTGTGTTGATGAGGGAACTTGCTCTAAAATGACACTGGTACCTGAAAATAAAAATAAAAATAAAAATTCATAATAGTTCTTGAAGATGGTAAGGAAGACTTTATTCCAGGGGCTTCTATGGCCACAGGGATAGGAGCCACTTTAAGGGCCCTTAAAGTAGAGGAGAGAAAGTGGATTCGACTCTGACTTCAGGAAGGATGCGTTGGGATCTAAATGTCAAGGATCAGAGGTCATCAGTAAATGGAAAGTTACTGAGAAGTAACATCAGGAATGGGGGGGTAGGGGGGTGGGGGCCAGATTCTGGCTAAACCAACCTGACAGGATTCTTGCTGAAAATAGGCCAAGGTGATCAGATGTCACTGGGGAATGGAGAGAATGAGGAACCTGAAGATAGCAACAATGATCACATATGGAGGATATGGTGGATTCTAGCAACAATGATCACATATGGAGGATGGTGGATTCTAGCAACAATGATCACATATGGAGGATGGTGGATTCTAGCAACAATGATCACATATAGAGGATGGTGGATTCTAGCTAAACGGACTTGGTATTCTTCTTAAAAGCTGGACAATGCAGAGGCGAACGTGGAAATCCAAAAGTCCTAGTTAAAAAAGAGTTCAGGGAAGCCTAAATAGAGTTTGGTCAAGGAGAGAATCTTTGTCTTACTTTAAATCAGCTAGGAATTCCTTTCATTAATTCCTATTTCATCTTTTTTCCAAAAGTATCCCTACATTTGCAGTCACATGAGTTATTATTATAAAGCATATTCACTCATTCGAATCTGTACCAAGAAATTAAAACATTTTCCAAGTTATTTGGTAGGTAGTTTAGAGAAAGAATTATACTGACGTGAAGAATTTCAGAAAGAAACACGTAAGGCTTTAATGAAAAACTAATAGAAAAATAAAATCTCCCTCATGAGGAATTAAAAGCTAAAAACCACACTGGACCTGGGATCGGTAAAGACTTTTGTTTGTTTGTTTGTTTTTGTTTTTTTAAATGTACTTCAGTCTCTGGAGTTACTTAATAATCTAAATCTCTGCTTGAATTCCTAGCTAGGCCACATTTTTAAAGTTGCCTCTGTGTAATATACATGATTTGGAGTTCTTAAGCCCAATAAGCAAAGTAATCATCCCATAAGTAGTCAAATCAATAATGTTTATGATGCCCGTACCTTCCATTTCAAATTCAATGTTTTTCATATTATTAACAACATTGAAATGATCAATAGGTATAAGCTGTGACCATAAAGTTAGACTTCTGTTGGGTTTAAGGGCCCCATCTTATTACTGTAAAGTCACAATTCATGTAACAATTTTAAAACATAATCATGAGGTTAGAGGCCGATAGGTGCTGTGATGGTTATGGCACTGGATTACCACATGGCCAACCTCAGTTCAAGTCCCAGCCCTGGCAGCTTGAAAATCACAACAAACAAACAAATAAATAGGTGTTAAAAAGGAAACAAACAAAAAAACATGCTTATGGGGGCAAGACAATGGAACAGTGGTACTACTGTGCTCTGTAATGTGGAACCTACCTACATGGGAAGATCCCCGGTTTGCCTGCAGAAGCTTCCATGTACATGCAGGGGGTGTGCACACATGCCCATGGTGTAGCCGGGGGTAGATTGCAGCATGAGGACCCTGTGTGGATATCCGTCTCTCTTATTTGCTCTGTCTCTTTCATGGAAGAAAAAAATTATCTTTAAAAATAGTAATCATTATTAAAATTCTACAAGGTTCTTTGAAACAAAGACATTAGATAAAAAGAGTTTATACTAGGTACAAATGTACTTGTCCCCAAAATCTCGACTGGATTGAGAAGTGGAGACGTGATTGTGATATGACTATTCCACATGGGGGAGTGGGTGTTTTCTCCTTCTCCCTCTCTAACTCTTTGTGTCTGTCTGGTGAGCGTACATGCTTGCTGACAAAAAAAAAAAAAAAAAAAATTAAAGTTTATCTTATGTAGACTTATCAAATTTTATCTAAAAAGTAATCTTTGGTGGAATATTCCAAAGAGAAGTGACTAAAAGCAGTCTTGCCATAAAGTTAAGGAAGACATTAGGAAAACAGTGACAAATACAAGTGACATAACTGGAGCACAATTTGGATTTTCAAAAACAGACTTTATGTGTTTGTGTGAAAAAAAATGTTCACAAAAGAGATGTATCTGGGATCAGTAACTTTTTAAAAGAAAGGGCCTGACATCATACAGATTCCTTAAAATAACTTTTAACTTCTAAAACTATGTGATTTGAATGATTTTGTTTGTAATCCAAGACTGTGTTTTCCTTATTAACACAGTTAATTATCCCTTCATAACGAATATCACAGGTCATAAAGCTATATTTTCACTAAAATATTCTCAGATGCAAGTTTCCAATTGTATTTTACTTTTGTCATTTGTACCATTAATTTAAACATCGAATTAGTCATTTCATTTTTAGTATCAATTTTCATATTAATCAGAATAGGCTAAGTGATGCTATGGTAACAAAACGCTACCTGCTTCTCAGTGGCTTATTACAATGAGCATCATTGCTCTCTCCGGGTAGTTCTCTATAGTACCTGCCGGGTACAATAAACTCATGCCGGGTGCGTGTGTGTGCATGTCCAACATCTGGAGAGGAGAATGGAGAAGGGATTGCGGCGTGGCCATCCCCCCTGGGGGGTGATTTCTCGCTTTCTGTCTCTATGTCTCTCTCTGTCTGTCTGGCGAGCGCATGCGCCCTATAGCGAAAACCTCTCCAAAAAAAAAATTTACAAACTTTCGTCATACCTGTAATCAAACCCCAGCGTGAGACTCAGGCGGAAGATAGATTCTCTGCTGCTGCTCCTCTGTCCGGTCCTTCGGTGGTTGCTGGAAACAGTAGATACCCACTGAGCAGACCAAGACCCTCTGAGTGTCATTCAAAACACAAACTACCTGGTAGCCTGGAAAATGCCATCTCCCTGTGTGACCACTTAGGAAACGCATGGCATTACCTCTGTCACTCTTTTATTCTGTCATGTACAAGGCAGTAAGACTCAATGTATAGTGTTTTGATGGAGGTTTAAGATTTATGTAGACTAAATATCCAACATAATCTAGAACACAGCACATGGAAACATAAACCTTGTTAAAGTTCAAAGATTACTACTCAGTTTTCATCTCCAGTTTGGATAGCTGTATTTTATAATGTATTGATGAATAATCTATAAAGATCAACAATTACACAAACAATGCAGTAGCATGAGACTTCTTTCTTTCTTTCTTTCTTTCTCTTTCTTTCTTTTGTTTTTGTTTTGTTTTGTTTTTTGTTTTTTTTGCTATAGGGCACGTGCACTCACCAGAAAGACAGAGACAGAGAGACAGAAAGCGAGAAATCACCTCCCGGGGGGATGGCCACACCACAATTCCTTCTCCATTCTCCTCTCAGGATCTTGGGCACGCACGCACACATGCCCGGTGTGAGTTTAACCCACCGGGTCCAGGATTCAAACCGCGGTTGACTATATGGAAGTCCAACGACATAGCCATTACATCAACTGCTGGTCCCCTAGATTTCTATTCCAGTATCATAAAACTTGACAAGTACAACTGATAGGTGGTAGGGTAGGGATATTTATTCTAGTCCATTTCCAATATTAATGTAGTAATCAATCTTAGCTAGGAATAGTGAAGAGAATACCCTTTGTTCTGGGCCATCTGTTTATTTTACCCCTCACTTCCTTTAAACCAGTTCTGCAACACACCATTATTATCCCTGATCTCTACTGCAGCTCTGTTTCTTAAAATGCGAGCCCTTATTGCCTTTTCGCTAGTATCCTAAAACTTTGGTTGAGCACTGTACTCTAAGTATCAAATCTCTGTCAGTAAAGATATAAAGTTGCCTTACTTCCCTCTAATGAACTATGTAAAGTTGGCTGCCTGCTTTGTGTATGACTCCAAAAGTAGCAGAATGTTACTATAATCTGTCTGTTCTCTCTAATCTGAGCTTTCTCGCTCTATAAATTTACCCTGGGTTTTCTGCCAGCATTGGAGCTATATTCAGCATCTTTTGGCTCAGAGATTCTCTCCAGGGAGGCATGGATTCAAGGCAGGGAGATGGGAATTAGAATCTCTGGAGGTAAGGGCAGTGATTGTAGAGTGTTTATAGTAAGAAAATGCATATTTAATAGCATCTCAGGGCAATGCGATAGTTTGAAAAACATTTTTTTTTTTTAATACTTCAAACTCTTGAAAAGGAAATCTACTTTCTTGGCTTCTGAGAGTACACAAATGTTGATGACTTTTCTCAGGGTTGGGAGGATATGAACCAGCAGGAGGTTGGATTTTTAAATTTAATAAAAGGGGCATTGGGATTAAAATGCAGAGACTTTTAATGAGGGAAAGACCTGAGAATAGACCCTCCATTGAACAGAAAAATAAAAACTATGGCTCGACTGTAAGATCTGAGAGTAAAGGAGTCAAAAAGTAAGAATTTAGAGCAGCCAATGAAAAGATAGTATCAGGGAACCGAAACTACCTCTAAGACGTTAAAAAAATATAAAGGAAGGCACTAAACATACAAGGATTGTGTGGGATAGGACCTCAAATTATTTTATTTAGGTATTTACAGAAGGCTAATAATGTTGGGATCATTAGAGTTGCTTTTGTGTTTGGAACAATAATGCATGATCTTATTTATAGACAAAATAACAAGCCTACCTGGGCCTTGATTGCATCTATAAAGTTGGAGGATGAATGATAGTCCAGATCTCTCATACCTAAATTTGGACACTTCTGAGACTTTTCTCCCCATACAAGAAAACAACCAGTTAACAGTCACTGAACAAATATTCAAAAAGCTCATGTAATGGTCAAGACATCAGTGTGGCTGTGTTATGCAGGTGTTGGGAAAAAACCAACAACAACAACAACAAAACCCAGACTATAGACTGTCCTTCCTGCAAGGAACTTAAAAATCTATTTGGAAAGATAAGAAGTTATAGAAATACAAAAGTACATAATTTTGTATTAGAACAAGAGTAGGTAAAATATTACTTTAGGACAAATCTGGCCCAACACCTATTTTTGTAAACATTTTATTGAAACACAGTCACACCCCTTAATTTACATCTATGGCAGCCCTCTCACATTGCAACCACACAGTGCATTTCTTCTAATAAAGACTATTTAGCCTACAAGCCTGAAATATTTACCATGTCGTGCTTTGAGGTTACGCATGCTAACACTTGTATTAAAACAGTCACACAAGACAAGGGTCTATTCCAAGAGGCTAACAGATGGAATAAAGCTATTAAGGTTGTGAATGCTTCAAAAGGATCACAGGGCTCCCCCAGAGACAGACAAGAGGACGAGAGGACTCCTGGAAGGGTCTGTAGAAAGAAGGTGGGACAATGAGGGATCCTTATCAGTCAAAAGTGCTGAATGTCATTACATATTGTTTTTATTAAATCCTCTCTCTCTCTTTTTTCTTTTTGTCATTTTCACTATGCTGACACTTAAAACAAGGACAAATCTAATCCTTTTAAATATTGTTCATAATGTTGTGGCAAAATCAACATTGTTTATAAAATCTCTACCCTTTTCTTTAGAAGCAGAGAATATTGCTGCATTGCTATTTTTACTAAATGAAATTTTGTGATCCATTCGAATAATTCAGTAGTATATAAATGAGTTCCAAGGAAAATTCAGATAGAAAAATCTAGAGTCAGAATGAAAATATAAATATTTACTGTATTTTGATTGAAAGATTTTCTATTACTACTCATCTCTAATTTATAACTGTATTTTGTTAACCACCATAATTCTGACACATTATTATTTTGAACGACTTGAAGGTTTAGTAAATGGTAATTGCTACAGTTTGGGGGCCTAATTATTTTCCACTGTGTGAAACATGGTTATTGTGGTAAAACAGTTAATGTTGTTTGGGTGCCAATTAAAACATTTCTCAAGGGCCATCTCTGTGGCCTAGTGGTTCAGGGAACCAGATCCCATAGGGCCAACAGCAGTGTTCAAATCCCAGCCCCTGCAGCTAGAAATTACAGTGGACATAAGTCCTTGCATGCTCCAGATTCGGACATGATGGGTTTAGAGAAGGGATTACAGCATGACCATGCCCCATCGGGGTGGTGGTGGTGGGTGAATTTTCTCCCTTTCTCTCTGTCTCCCTCTGGTAAGTGCATGCACCATCCAACAAATAAAAAATAAATAAAACAAATGTGTCATTGAGCCCTTTAGATGCCGTAGGGTTGGTTCCACAAAGTAGGACACTCATTTATGCCAGCTCTCCCCCATACAATGTCCATGCTGCAGAATTTTCCTTGTTCTTCTCCCCTACCCCAATCCATATTTACTTTTTTTTTTTGAGAGAGAGATATTTTTGCTATAGGGCGTGTACACTTGCAGGCAGAGAGAAAGAGAGACCGAGAGACAGAAAGCAAGAAATCACCCCCCATGGTGGGATGGCCATGCCACAATCCCTTCTCTCCAGTCACCGCTCGGGATTTGGGGCATGCACGCACACACATCTGGCATGAGTTTTAAGCCACCATGTCCGGGACTTGAACCACAGTCAACTACGTGGCAGTCCAGTGACATAACCATTACTCTATCTACACGTCCCCATTTTTACTTTCTTATATTTCCTTGGTGTCTTAGGTCCTTGCTACTTAAAGACAATGAAAGGGAAATGAGCTATTGCAATTTGTATTAAACATCTACTAGTGTTATGATATAGCACTAAGATAAGAAAAAGCTCATTCATTCCCAAAACTTCCTGTGTGTGATAATGTGCTAGGCCCAAGGGACACAAAGCTTGTGAGCAGCTTGTTGTCTTCAGTGATGTGTCCCAATAGGTGATTCCCGAGTCAATCTCCAGATGAATCTTCTGGGCTCCTTATACACATTTTTTTAAAGAATTATTTTCTTTATCATTATTGTTATTTTTAATTTGAGCAAAGTGAGACACAGAGAGAGCAGGAGAGTGAGAAAGCATGTCGCCAGGTCCGAGACTTGAACCGTGGTCAGCCATATGGGAGCCCAGCCACTTTAACCACCATGCCACCTGCCGGTCCCTCTGACACAACTGTTTAGGCTCCAAAATGGGATTATTCAGTGGTGATAACTATTGAATCCACATTTTTAGTATGCTCCCATTTTCCTGTATAATAAGACTACTGGAAGAGAATACCTGGACTAAAGGCAGCCATTGATCAGAGGTTGAAAACTACCAGCCGTGCCCAGATTTGACATGCAGATACATTTATTAAATTCATAAATTTCACATATACATTCGATTTATTCCTTCTTTTGAAATATCAGAAACTCTGACATTACTAGGTCTATATTTCTTGACTCAATTGAACACTTTTCCCCCCTTTAGTTGGACAGTACATTCCTTTGGTCTAAATGTCTATTATTTCTTATTGTCTTGCACCCTGGCCTGCTTTATTTATATATCCTAAATCTCTGGCCTTGTGATCATTATTTAATGACTGTAATCTAGATTCAAATGAATAATTGTGTATGTTTGAAAAACAATGCTAATATCATTCTGGTTTATCTGTATCCCAGGTGATGTTAGACTGAGACTTAATCCTCTGAACAATCTCTGAAAGTCCTTAGGAAGTAGGAAAAAATGTTCTGGATCAGAGTGTGGTCAAGATATTTGGGGCAGGTAGTCCTTTTTTTGGTCTTGTAGTTAGCTTAGTTTAGGCTGTTGAACATAGACAGCAGGAAACAGAATTGAAATCTCCTTTCTAAATCTAGCATTTCTATAGCAATTGTCACCATGGTATCTTGATGTGTTCTGACAGGGGCAATTTCACTTTTTAAAAAATGTGGTAATAAGGGAAAGAGAAACTTTCTAAGCTTTAACCCTGGAGGCATTCCCTTAATGAAGAGCTCAGAAATGTGTGTATATAGGACAGAACTTCTGATATGGCCTGACCCAACTAAGAGTTGTTGGGATTTCTTCATGATGAACCTACCAATATCCAGCTGTAAGAACACTTGTCTGAGGCTGGAAGGGAACTCAAGTTCATACTACTACTTGTGCAGCTTTTCTCAGCCTTCAGACATTTCGATGTATTAATCCCATTTAATCTTTACAACAACCCTGCAAAATAAGTATTGAAATGACCGACTAAAGACTTGCTTCAGGTCACACATAAATCATGCTCAAATGACTCTTCTAATACCCAGGCTCCTAGACTTTATTACACCCTACCAGGCTTCTGTAGAGCATGGGGTTGCCTTTTATAATACATAGACCACCAGGTACGTGGTGCCTTCTGGAGTTTGTGCCATGTGGATGGTTCTGGTCCCTGCAACATTCATGAAAAATTTTGCATGTAAAGTTCTCTACAAGTATAAATAAGATTTGTGACAAGCTTTTGTGTAATTCATGGTCGGCTGGCTAGGAATCTTTTTCCCAGGTTCATTAAAGCATATTCAACATCAAGTGAATGAGGTGGTATAGAAGTGACCTGGAGTCTTGTCAGCCTAATTAAGGTCCTTATTCCAATGTGATGATATTTGGAGTTTGAGAAGTAATTGAGATTAGATTAGGCCATGAGGGTGGAGTGATGGGATTAGTGGACAATGGAGAAGAGACTCCTCTTTCTCCTCTTCTTCTCTATACACACAATGAGGAAAAGTCATGTGAGAACACATTTGAGAAGTTGGATGTCTACCAGACAGGAAGAGGGCTCTCACTAAGAACCAAATCAGCCTGCATTTTGATCATGGACTTCCTAGCCTCTAGGCCTGTTTGAGAAAAAAATTCTGGTCTGTTCTTTTGTGATAGCAACCCAACTTGAGTAAGACAAATCTGATCTTATTTCCAGTGCCACCACTACTATTCAAAAAAATAAGCTTCAGTACTACACCTTTTATCATTAATACGTTTTTTTTTTTTTTTTTTGACAAATTCAGGATGGCATGTAACAATCAATATGTAGAAATATCAATGCACCTGCACTGCCTCAAGTCTCTTTATACCCTAGAAGTGTGCTGGTTAATATAAAAGTCACTGGTGGGAAAGCAGATGATGAATGAGTTCCTTCAGAACAGATATTTAGACCAATCATTTTCAGAGGATTTATACATTCCTAACATGCATTTTAATGATGGTTGGCAACATACTATATTACCAGTATTTAGACATGTTTTTAAGTTTCTCTAATACCAATTTGCTAAAATAAAATGCATTGGAGACCAGCAGTTAGCGTAATGGCTATGTCACTGGACTCCCATGTAGTCGACCGCGGTTCGCATCCCGGACCTGGTGGCTTAAAACTCACGCCGGGCGCGTGTGCATGCATGCCCAAGATCATGAGAGGAGAATGGAGGAGAAGGGATTGCGGCATGGCCATCCCCTCTAGGGGGTGATTTCTCACTTTCTGTCTGTCTGGCGAGTGCACGCTCCCTATAGCAAAAACCTCTCCAAAAATAAAAAAATAAAATAAAATAAAATAAATAAATAAATAAATAAATAAAATGTATTAAATCTTGAAATCATATAAGCCACAATGTTTTACATTAGGGATCATGAATTTAAAACTATATGAAAGATGACCAAATAATGTAATTATGAAATAAGTGAAGTAAAATAAAACAGGGGAGGTGGAGATTCCAGCCAGCAAGGGAGATCCTGTCTCAATCTAAAGGGGATCAGTGTGAGCCTGGGCTATCAGATCTTCTGAACTTTTGAGGGATTGGAAAGTGAAATGTTTATTTGAAATTTTTCACTTTCAAAATGTTGGCAGTTTATTCATATTAAAAAATAAAATATTTTATGATTCAAACAAACCATATTTACTCACTGGAGTTAGCCTGTTGGCTCAGAGTAGACTAGATTTGGATTTAACGTTCTAGATTAGATCAGAGCTTGTGACCCCTGCTTTATGTAGTAATATTTATACTTTGCTAGAGGACATGTACATTCACTAGAGAGAGAGGAAGAAAGTAAAATAGAGAAAGCCAACCCCGTGGGAGACTGTCACACCACAATTTTTTCTCCTGTGCTTCTGCCTCCTTTGAGGATTTGGGGTGTGAGCACACACACACACACACACACACACACACCCCTGGTGTGTTTCTCAAGCTACCAGGTTCACGTCTCAAACACTACAGTCAGCCATGTGGGTCTAGACAACTTAACCATCATTCCACTGACTGGCCCGACGTAGTGCTATTTTTTTTTCTTTTTTTCTTTTGGAGAAGTTTTTGCTATAGGGCGCGTGCGCTCACCAGACAGACAGAGAGAGACAGAGATAGAAAGCGAGAAATCACCCCCCAGGGGGGATGGTCACGCCGCAATCCCTTCTCCATTCTCCTCTCGGAATCTTGGGCACGCACACACATGCGCCCGGTGTGAGTTTAAGCCACCAGGTCTATGACTCAAACTGCGGTCGACTATGTGGGAGTCCAGCGACATAGCCATTACACTAACTGCTGGTCCCCGTAGTGCTATTTTTAAAATACTACTCTACACTATTCAATTAAAATCTATTTCCTCATTTGATAAGAAGAGGTATTCCCTAAACGTAACAACAATCCACTTGATTTTCCAATTTATATGACCCATCCTAAGTCTCTCTGCTAAGATTTTTCAAGCGCTTATTGAGAGTTTTTAATATTTAATCTAAAATCATAGAATATTTGTCTTAAAATTAAAAATTTATACAAATAGCCTTGTTAGGATTATTGTGTAGTTGCAGAATCTTTTTTTATTAAATTCAATAAATTATTTCCTTCTGAAACTCCATGTGTATTGAAGCGTTGTTAATTCTTTGATGGATGTATGATGAGCATGAAAATACTCATAAGCCAGTACTTCCTGGGGGCGAGGACTGTTCCAAGTGCCTAAATGAATTCATTTAATCCTCTCCACAGCCCTGCAGAGGCATGAGCCATCGTAACAATCCTTAACTGAAGAGATACCTGAGTTACCATACTTGCTCAACGGCACAGAACTAGAAAGAGGCTCTTAATTATGTAACCCTGCACTTTCCCACTACTCTGTAATTAGTGACCGGAGCTGTGCTGATTTGTGGAGTATTTGATGCGTTTACTGTTCTTAGCATGTCCTAAGTGATCTACCAGGTCTAATTTCAATCCTCCAAAATAAGTGAATTAATATATTTAATATGCATATTTAAAAATTGTTAACAACTTTAAAACATGAAATAATTTTTAAAATTTAGTTTAAAAAATTATATTTTCATGTTCACAAACCTCTCACTAATAGTATTTATTTCAATAATGAGTTTAAGCAATAAACCACAATAGACCTAGCAGTGCTTGTAGCTATGTCACTGTTGAAATAAGAGAGATTTTTGAATCTCAGTATAATTGTGGTAGAGATCTCAAAATATCATTTACAGTCACTGAAGCTTCAAAATTACATTAGTCGTTAGACTTATCACTTTGTTATCTATAGTGCTATAGAGAAGAAATTTGATTACTATATTGCAAATTTGGTTTTTAATGCAGAATTTGGAACACTGGAGGAGCCAGTAGGTGGCGTGGTGGTTAAAGCACTAGATTCCCACATGGCAAAACATGGTTTGAGTCCTGGACATGGAGGCTTGTTTTCTCACTTTCTCCTTTCTCTCTCTCTCTCTCTCTCTCTCTCTCTCTCTCTCTCTTTCTCTTTCTCTCTGGTCAGATTAGGTCACTGGATTTTAATATAACTGGTTTCCTTTATGATCCGATATGTCTTAATTTAAAATGTGTTTCTGAGAAAGAATCTGTAGGCTTCACGACAATGTCATAGCGCCCTTATACAAAGTAAAGAAGTAGTAATATTTACTTCACCCATTTATTCATCTATCTTTTTATCTATTTGAATCACTTCCATTCAATTCATTTGAATAAATATTTATGGATTACTTGTCATGTCCTGGGCTCAGGGTCAGATATTGCTGACAGAGTTAATATTCTTCTAGACCTACCAATTCATTTGAACTTCACATTTAGAAAATCTTCCAGAGGTTCCCAAAATGTGCTAGAATCCTTACACATGAGATTCCCTTGTTCTTTGAAACACACCTAATTAATTAACCATTGGTTTCTTATCTGGGAGGATCTCAAGGCACCCCCACTCTATTCTCTTCTCCTCTTTTCAAGCTCTTTTCTTTCTTTTTTCCTCTTACATTTATTTATTTATTCTGAAAAAGAAAAAGAGAAAAATACAGACAGTCACTCACCCCCAACAGAATCCATGCACCATGATCCACCACCAGTCTTAGCTGGTCTGGATCACGGGGACACACATGTACACTCAGCGTGCTTAGTGTGGCCCTAGGACATGAATCTAGGGATTTCTCCATGCGGGAGCAGTTGTTTTACTACTGCACCACCATCTGTCCCTCAATTCCTAATTTTTATGTTGTTTTCTGAAACCCAGGAAGGCATACCACTCCCTAGAAATAAGAGGAATGTTGCTTCCTTTTTTAAACTGGTAATAGAGTTTGTACTCGGTGGCATTCTAGTCTATGAAGCAATGCCATCCTTCATTGCCGGCATAGCTTTTCACGTCCGACTACAGACGAGGCACTAGTTCCATGCCTGGATTCTGTCAAGTGCAATCAGATAGTCTGACGTGGGTTCACTCCCACTCCTGGGGTGAAAACACATGTAGTATAGATCTAGATGTGACCCAATTAGACAAGGAAACAAGATGAAGTTTTGTTATAAACACTGTCTCTAAAAGTAAGCACATGTGGTTTTCAGTTCTAGTCGAGACAGAGCAGCTAGTATAGGATCGACTCTCCCACTCAGAGGGGAAAAACAAAACAAATAAATTTAAAAAAATAATAAAACAACATACAGAGGAGTCTTCACATTTTTCATGGAAAAAATGGGATTTATTTAAAATTCATTTACAGTCTTTTCTTAGTACACATTTTCCACCAACTTGAAATCCCCTCGTATAGAAAACAAGTCTTAGACTCTGACAAGTTGTAAATGTAAGCAGGAATTAAACTGTAATTCTTGAGGGAAGGATAGGGATGGGTTTGGGAGCAGTTGGGGACTAATGATGACTATTCTTGACCTAAGGAGGTAGAGGTCAGGTTTGAGGGGTTTCCCAAGTGTCTGAGACTTGAAGGACAAAATCCCAAAGAGAACAAATACAACGGATAAAGAGTTTAAAAACAACAACAACAACAAAAAAAAAAACTCAAACCCTGCACACTATTTTCTCTCAAATTTTAGATTGAATTCTAGGCTGGGCATTTATTGGATGGATCTTTAAGAAAGTCAGCAGAAAAAAAAAGGGGTGCTTAGGAGCTGAGTAGAAATTTCTTAAATGGAACATAAAAACACTAGCCATGCAAGAACAAAACTGATAACTTGGATTACATTAAAATTAAGAGCTTATGTTTAGGTTTGCAAGTTCATGAAAATATTTTCCTTCTAGAAGCTATGTTGCTTTTAGTTGCATGTTTAAATCTACGATTCTGATTTGTTTCTGTAGCTCTAAAAGTGATTTTCTGCTGAAAATAAAATGATACAATGTGGTATTTGTATACAGGGTGCCTTTACCTGCTACTCAAAGTTGATGGGTCAGGGACCAGCAGTTAGCGTAATGGCTATGTCGCTGGACTCCCACGTAGTCGACCGCGGTTCGAGTCCCGGACCCGGTGGCTTAAACTCACGCCGGGCGCGTGTGCGTGCGTGCCCAAGATCCCGAGAGGAGAATGGAGGAGAAGGGATTGCGGCGTGGCCATCCCCCCTGGGGGGTGATTTCCTGCTTTCTGTCTCTCTGTCTCTCTCTGTCTGTCTGGCGAGCGCACGCGCCCTATAGCAAAAACCTCTCAAAAAAAAAAAAAAAAAAAAAAGTTGATGGGTCATAAGCAGATTCAATTCAACTTCTTCCCTTTCACCACCTCAAAACTAAAATTTTGTTCTGTGACCCATAGAACATCGTATCTTTTAGATGCTTAGTGATGGGGAGGTAGAGGCTAAAAGCTACGAATGAGGTCCTTAGCAGGTGTTGAAGGGAGGAAAATGTAGTGGTAAAATACATCCTAGTTGAAAGGGTTCTTAGCAAAGATGTTAATACTAAAACAGATAAGAAATGAGCATTAGGTGGAGGTGTAATGATGACAGAAATGTTGATGCTGCTAGTAATGGCCAGCAAATGGTTACTTCTGTTTTTCCATACAGGAAAAAAAAAATCATTGTATTGCTACCATAAAACATTTTCAGTAGTTTTTTTCATTTTGTTTTGTTTTATTGCCAGCGGGTACATGCACTTCTGAGAGAGAGAGAGAGAGAGACAGAGAAAGAGTGAGCGAGCTTCCCCCCCGGGATGTGGTCCTGCCGCAATCTGTTTTCCTCCATTTCTCCATCCTATCAGGATACTGAACACATATGCACATGCGCACAGTGTGTTTTTCAAGGTCCCAGGGGTGGGATTCAAATCACAGTGGGCCATGTGGAGTCCAGCTCCCTATGCATGGCGCTTACCTGCTGGGGGTACAGGGCTGATCCATTATTATTATTTTTTTTTATTGCCAGAATAAAACAGTCCATACTGTTTAAACCCTACTATTATTGGTCAAAGTAGTTATCTTTATCATTTTAAGTGACTTTACATTCACGAGAATGAAAATAGTAATAGCAATGCTTTTTTCTCAGTTTTTTAATCAAAAACAGAAATAAATTAAGTCTTCAAGTTTAGCTATGACATTGTTTTATAAACATTACAAATTAAATTATATTTTGTATTTACTGGTTAATTGAATAGCTCCTATTATTATATTTATATTATTTCTTTGTGAATAATGTCATCGTATTTCCAGGAAATTCTAAATAAACCCCACTGATTTGAATTAATAAAAATCTTGTAGAACAAAAAAGTTATTGTCACAATGTAAGATTTTCGGCAGTGTATGGTGAAATTTCTATCTCAAACATTCCAAAAGTATTTAAAATTCTATTAACTTGGTATATGTCAGATGATTATGATTGTGTAGGGAATGTTGATGAATTGTTTTCTTTCATAATTTTACGTGGGAGAATAATACATCTATGTTTTATCTCTACTTTCCTATCCTAAGTAAATCCTCACGGAATCAATTACAAATGCCATCTGCATATTTGTTAAAATTGAAAGGCATCAAATTTACTTTCCATATTATTTCTTCAAACAGTACATTTCCTTTTGTATTAAACAATACATACCCCCATAGTAAAAAGAAAATCTCAGCTTTGGTTATGTAGATGACTCGGAATCAGAGGAAAAGGGGTGTGATCTCACAACCTATTTTTATAGTTTTTAAACTTTCTAAGAAAAATAAAACTCTGCTATTAATGCTTAATTGTATAAACACTCTGCTTCAGTGGTTGCCTAGTAACTACATACTGCAGGCTTGTGGGATTGCTAAAGAGGCTGAATAAATGGAAATATTTGGATCTATTTCCAATTCAGGTGGATGAGAGGCAGTAGTGGGCCAGATTCTTTTGTTAAAATTGTTTTTCCATAATAGCTTTTCACTAAAATATCCCTCTGCACTAAAACTTACTCTTGTAAATGACTTCTGCAGTTAAGAGTTCAAACCAACAAGTAATGATTTAAAATTTAAAAAGCATTCAGTGGGAACTGAACCAACATTATTTCATTATTCAACATTAGCCTGTTTGGGTTCTTCTTGTGCCTGAACTGGGGAATAATGTTCTTCTTGTGCCTACTTCATTCATTCGTTTATTAATTTTTTTCAGAATGAAAAGCATGTGTGTGTGTGTGTGTGTGTGTGTGTGCATGCGTGCGTGTATGTGTGTGTGTGTGTGTGTGTGTGTGAGAGAGAGAGAGAAGCACCTTCCACAGGGTCTCATCACAGCACAATCGCCTTTCCCCAGCCTTCAGCTCACAAGTCTCTTAGACATGCATATACATACCAGTACATTTTTTCTTGTTGTTTAAATTTTTTTATTTATTTTATTTACATTTAGTCTTTGTATGTTTTTACAGCATACAGTATGGATTCTCAAAGCGTAAATGCATTGCATGCCAAGCATACTACTATACACAATAATTTTTCATTCTTGTGTCTGTTCATTTTTTTTCCTTTTTCCTGAGTCCTTTTCTCCTTCACCAACTGTGCACCCCCTCCTGTACAGTCTCTGATATCTGCATTCACTGTCTCTGCTATTATATCTTTCAGTCCTTCAGTTTATGCCACAAAGCACAGACATTCAGCATATATTGAGGGAGGACATACAAAGTCTGTCTTTCATGTTGCTTGCTCCACTGAGCATTAAATTTCTTATAATATATTCATCCACTTTCTAACAAATCATACGATCTCACTGTTTTTTACAGCGCAATGGCATTCCATAGTGTATATGTGCCACAGTTATTTAATTCAGTCATCCATTCTTGGGTTCTTTAGTTGATTCCATGTCTTAGCAATTATAAATAATGCTACAATAAACAAGGATATACAAGTGCCTTTCCAACTATTTTCCTATTTAGGTAAATACCTAAAAGTGGATTTACTGGGTTATATGGGATTCCTATTTGTAGGTCTTCGAGGGGCCTCCATATTATTCTCCATAGTGACTGTACATTCTTACCAACAGTTCAGGATGGTTGCCCTTTCGCCACAGCCTTGCTAAGACTTGTCATTCTTTATTGTTTCGATCATAGCCATTCAGACTGTGTTGAATGGTGTCTCATTGTGTTTTTTTTTTAATAATTATTTATTTAATTTTATTTATTCATTTATTTATTTTTTAATTTGACCAGAGAGAGTTACACAGAGAGAGAGAGAGAAAGTGAGAAAGCAAGCCACCGGGTCCGGTACTTGAACCACGGTCGGCCATGTGGGAATGTCCAGCACCTTAACCACTATGCCACCTGCTGGTCCCTCATTGTGGTTTTGATTTGCATTTGCCTTATGATAAGACATTGAACTTTTTTTTTTCTTTTTTGGAGAGGTTTTTGCTATAGGGCACGTGCGCTCGCCAGACAGAGAGAGACAGAGAGACAGAAAGCGAGAAATCACCCCCCAGGGGGGATGGCCAAGCTTCAATCACTTCTCCTCCATTCTCCTCTCGGGATCTTGGGCATGCATGCACATGCACCCGGCATGAGTTTAAGCCACCGGGTCTGGGACATGAACTGCGGTCGACTACGTAGGAGTCCAGCGACATAGCCATTACACCAACTGCTGGTCCCAAGACATTGAACATCTTTTGATACTGCCCTTTGGCCATTCATCTATCTTCTCAGGAAAGTTGTCTGTTCAGCTCATTTGCCCAGTTTTTAATGGGATTGTTTATTATTATTATTATTATTATCATTATTATTATTGCAGGTAAGCTGCTTGAGTTATCTCTATATATTGGTTATCAGTTTCTTATCTGAAGCATAGTTTGCAAATATTCTCTTCCCTTCTGAGGCTTGTCTCTTTACAATAATTATTGTTTCCTGTGCAGAAGTTTTTCAGCCTAAAGTAGTCCCAGTTGTCTATTTTTGGGATTATTGCTTGTGTTTAGAGGTCTTATTTAAAATATCATTGTTTTTGTTTTGTTGTTTGTTGTTTTTTAAATTTTTGCGATAGGGTGCATGCACTCACCAGAGAGGGATAGAGAGAGAGAGGGAAAATGAGAAATCACCCACCGCTCCCCACCAGGGAGCAATGATTGCAATCTTTTCTCCTCCTCCATTCTCTTCTCAAGATTTTTGGTACACATACACATGCACCCAGTATGTTTTACAAGCTGCTAGGTTGCCTACTTCAATGTCTTCAAGAGTTTCCCCTATGGAGACCAGCAGGTGACAGGGTAATTAAGGCACTGGACTCTCACATGGCTGATTGCGGTTTGAATCCTGGACCCAGCGGCTTTAAAATCACATTGGGCACTTGTACATGCATGCCCAAAATCAGAGAGGAGAATGGAGAAGGGATTGTGGTATGGCCATCCACCTGAGGGGTGATTTTTCACTTTCCCTCTGTGTCTCTCTTTGGTAAGTGCATGTACACTATGACCCAAAAAAAAAAGAAAGAAAAAAGTTTCCCCTATATTTTCCATCAGTAGTTTCATAGTTTGTATCATTTTGTTTAGATCTTTGATCCATTTTGAGTTGACTTTTGTTAACGGTGAAAGACAGGGATGTAATTGCATTTTTCTGCAAGTGGATATCCAGTTCTTCCAGCACCATTTGCTGAAGAGACTTCTTTTCCCCACCAGACTGTCTCTGTCCTTTGTCAAAGATCAGTTGGCTATATGTTTGGGAATTTATTTCTGGGTTTTCTATTCTGTTTTATTGATCTACATGCCTGTTTTTCTGTCAGTACTGATTATTACAGTTCTGCAATATATAATACTTTGAGATCAAATAGTGAGATGCCTCCTACTTTATTCTTTTTGCAGAGTATTGCCTGGATGATATGGGACCTTTTATGATTACAGACACATTTTATTGATTTTTTTATTTCTGCAAAGAATGTCGCTAATCATTTGATTGCAATTGCATTGAATTTGTAAATTAATTTAGGTAGAATTGATGTTTTGATAATCTTATTGTTTCCAAACCAAGAATGTGGGATGTCTTTCCAGTACATTTTTAACCCTACCCAAAGATCCAAACCCACAGTCAGCCATGTGGCTTCCAGCACTGCAGTTCAATTTGCTACCAACCTGTATCACCAGGCTGGCCCTCTTATTGTACCTTTAACCATTCAATAAAATCTTAGATTTGGACCTCACTGTAGCAATTGAATGACCAGAGACAGTTCCTAGTTAAAGGTGGCATTAAAAGGGGCTGGGAGTGATTATAATGATTATTTATGTTTAGCTTTGGCTCGCTTCCTACATAGCAGATTTAATTTCCTAATTATGTTTTGCTTTAGCTTAGGTAAAATTAGCCTGCATTCCCTTGGCACACACCAACTGCAGTTGGTGGAGGAGGCCTTCCAAAACCATAGATTGCTGACAAGAATGGCTAACTAGATTAAAATTAAATTTACTGAGTAAAACCCACAAAGAGCACGAAGCACATGGAGATAATGATGAGTTGACTATGAGGGAATGTAGTTAGGTTGTATGAAAACTTGTTTCTGGCAATGTCTCGGTTTCAAAAACATGCAATAGATACGGGACACTCAGAGCTCATCTGCGTTCTCGTTACAGCATTCTGCATGGAAGATCTGGGTTTTCCTAAGTCGGCCACTGTGGTGTAGACAGGAATAAGCGTGGTCTAGAATATTTAAATTATGTAACTATAGCCTTATGGGTAAAGTCAGAAATGATTTGCTACTAGTAATTCTGTCATTTGGTAATGCTAAGATATAATGTATGGTTTGCAGTTTGGAATTAACATAAATGTTGTCATTTGACCAAAATAAAGAATTCTCTTATCCCAGGATGGAAATTGTTTTAGGTTATGTGTCTGTTCCTTTCTCTTTTCACATGGAAGGAAGAATCCTGTTGCATCATTACGTGGAATTCTCTGGTCTTTTGGTTCAGTGGGTTGGAGGATGTGGCTGGTGAGGCCAAGGGCATGGTTTAATCAGAAAACCACTTGGCTCCCTGACCACTGTCTACATTCCTAGCTTCAACAGCTCATTTCACTGGTCTCAGAAGAGCCCCTTGAAGAGTGTGCGATAGCTCAGGACAGTCTTTGTATTCCAGGGTTTAAAAAACTAGTCTCAAATTATTTTCTCAGTGGGTCAACAAACATCATCATCATATTCCTAAGGGAACAGGGTGTAATAAGTTTTCTCTATTCACCATATATTCCACATCTCTCCTTTCATTTTAATGCTGAAAGTAATTTCCTGATTAAGAATCATGCTTTATTTTTGTTACAGGGCTTTTTTTCCTGCCTGTACTTCTCCCTCTCTCTCTTTTTTAACCTTGCCTTTCAGAAATTTTCACCCTAGCCCTGAAATGTCTTACTATTGTTATTTAGCTGCTTAATGAAGCTTCAAAAGATTTCATTTCTGAAGTCATCAAGTCACTACCCTTTCAGATCTATTTGATTTGACTGTAAGAGAGGCTGCCTTTGTGCAAAGAAAGTCTTTCAGAAAGAGTTAATTTGCAATCACAACACAGGCTAATTCTCAGGAGAGAATTTAAACCAGCAAGCATCCTTCTGGTGGAGAAGCAGCCCTAGCCAGGCCACTGGTGAGGAAATTAACTCCTAGTATGCTGCTTCTACACAGCACACAGATCTCAGCTGAGGCATGGGGGTGGGGTGGTGGGGTGCTTGGGTGGGGGGGAAGGGGGGTGTTGGGAGGGTGGCAGCGGGGTGGTTCAAGGTGCAAACAAAATGCTGTGGTTGATTCTCCCCAGGTCCCAGATTTTGGCAGTTAGGAAATGTGTGTCCTGTGATTGTTATACCTATTTTTCATTTCACAGGAAAACAAACAAACCAACAGAAAACATGGGGGTGTGGGGGGGGGGAGGTGAGAGGAATGAAAACCATTCAGGGATTGATTCCTTTGTTATGTCATTCTGCCTTCATTGTATTTAGATGAATACAAGCTTCTTCTTCCTAATAGTTTTGTTTAATTGAGGTTTATATTTAAAGGGGATTTACCTTCTAGAGACAGTGTCATTTCAGATTCCTAGTTCTTAACTCTTGAGTGAAGTCCCCCCCCCCCCCGAAGTAATCTAGTTATTATTTTGGATAGTAATTTTTTAAAATATGGTTTTGTCTTAGGGTACATGTCCTTGTCCAAGAGAGATTGAGAGAGAGAAAGTGAGAGGGAAGTTGAGAAATCACTCCCCAGGGGAAGGCCACCAGGAATCTCTTTTCCATTCTCCTCTCAGGATCTTGTTGGGCACACGTGCCCTGTGTGAGTTTCAAGCCACCAGGTCCAAGACTCGAACTGTGGGAGTCCAGAGGCATAACCACTATGCCATCTGCTGGCCCCTTGGATAGTAATTGGATTGTCTTGTGATGTGTGAAAATGCATCTTGAAAAGAATGAAAAAATGCTCTTGGTTCCAAATTTAAATTTTTACTATCAGTTCAATATCTAACTTTTTACTGTCAACTGGTTTTTTTCCCTCTAAGAAGTCCAGTTACTCTATTATTGGGCAATTTCACAGAACATATTTGATTAAAAAAAGTGAAGAGATGGAAACCAAAGTGCCAGAGGAGTAGCTATTAGAAGAAAAACCAAAGAAAATAAGTAAATGAGCACCTAGGTAACCTGGCAGCGACCTGGCGGTGATTCTAAGCCTCTGACCCTTAACTCAAAGATTCCAGGTACAAGTTCTTTCTTGACCGTTCTTCTGGGAGGGAACGTTTTACAGTTTATTGATCAACCCTTTTTGGACCTTTGTACAAAAGATTTCCTCTGCCCTGGTTTAGGTCGTATTTGAATTGAGTCTGAAAAAATGGAGCAATTTATTTATCAAAACCTTTCATTAGGAGTCTGCCATTAAAAAAAAAGTGAGCTTTGATCTGGAACTCTTGGACTGAACATTCCAGTCATTCATCTTGCAGAATTTCAAGTACAGGATCAGGTTATTGTTTGATTTTACTTCTTTGAGACATAGTTTGAAGGCCTCCATTTGATTTTCTGCTTTCAACACATTTTTGAGGATCTGGTGATTTGGGGAAGGCTGTACCATATGGTCTTGATAAGGTGATAGATTTTCACATCCTGGGAACTGCCAGGAAAGGGTAGGGGCTGAATTAGATGAGGGAGGAAGAAATGAAGCATGTGGGCTTCATTCATTCTCAAGAAAAAAATCTTCTGAGATCTACAGTTCCCATAAAAATCCATTTTCACAAAGGTGTTCGTGTTTTGGTGTCTAGGTCTATGAGTCCTCACCCTCAAGGGCAGAATTCTTTTCAATTCTCTCAAGTAGACACCTTCTTTTTTAGAGATCCTAAATTTGGGGGTCAAAGAACAGCAAAATCTGGGCCAGTCTGCCCCCCCCACCCCTCCCACCCCCCCGTTGAAAACGAGCTGGTAAGAAAGGAGCGAGCTGAGGGCATCTTCTTCACCCGCGAGTCCATAGCTTTTGGGGAAGTGTTAGAGTCCACAACAGAATAAAACAAAGCGAAGCCTGCATATGGAACCGGAGGGTAAAAAACGCCCCGGCCACAGTGACATTTCCGAGAAAGGAATTGCAGCAGACGGGTGCCTTCGGTGATCCCCAGCGGCGGGACAGAGGGAGCTAAATGAAGGGTTTTCCTCGATCTCACGGAGAATGCGGCCTGGCACGTAATCCGTGCCCGACCTGCTTCGTGGGGGCTCTGCCTGGCATCGCCTCTTGGGCACTTTCTTGCCTTCTCCTCCTCCCGCGGCTTCGAGGCCCCATCTGCGCGCAGGGCGGTCGCGGGGCCTGGTCGCACGCCCATTTCTCGTTCCTCGACGAGCCGGGTGACGGCTGCCAGGCGGCGCGGGGCGCGGGGCGCGGGGCGGGACCGAGGCCGAGGCGCTCCGGCGCGCAGCGGGTTAAGCGGCGCGGGCGGCGGCGAGGGGAGGAGGGAGCGCGGCGGCGGCCCGGCTCGCGGCGCCCGCGGCCCCGGACAGCAGCGGGTTAAGCGCCGCCCGCGCCGAGAGGGCTGAACCCGGAGCCGTCGCTCCGAGCTCGCATTCGGATCCGCTAGAGCAGGAAGATGGCGACCGACGGCGCGAGCTGCGAGCCCGACTTGCCCCGCGCCCCGGAGGACTCGGCGGGGGCCACGGCCGAGACGGCGGTAACTGAACTCCCCGGCGGGCGCGGGGAGAGTGTAGACGCGGGTCGGGGGCGGCGCCGGAGGCCCGGCTGGACCCGACTCGGTGCCCCCAGGGTGCTTGATAAACCCAGGCCCTTTGGGGTGCCCCTTCCTCGGGGTGCCCCTTCCTCGGGGTGCCCCTTCCTCGGAGTTGCCACAGGGCTGGAGGCCGGCTGGAGGGGGGCCACGCCGCCGCCGGGCAGGGGATCCCTCCGGTGCGTCCCTAGCCCCGCGGGGAGCGGACGAGGGCCGCCGGCTTCTCCCGGGGCTCGGGCTGGTGTCCCGCGCGACCCCCACGGCCGCTCCGCCGGCTGCGGGCAGCCTTGGTCGGGGGCGAGGGCTGGGCTGTGTTTCCTGGCGAACTCACCCCCCATTGTTCACCTCTGACTGCGCGCGCCGCTGTGAGCGCGAGTCCCGGGGTGCCTGGCACCTCTCAGCGGACCCGGCACAGCAGCGAGGGGGCAGCGGGCCGTCGCCCAGCAGGTGCGGGGATGCCCATTGTGTGTGTCGGCTCCTGCGCCCCTGGGAGGCCCCTGGGGAGAGGCCGGGTGCCCAGCTGTGGGCGCTGCTGCCGCTGGGCGCCAGCGCGCTGTGTCCCCGCTGCCTGCTGCCCCATCGCTTGGTGCTGGTGGTGGTGGCGAGGGTAGGCAGGGGGCGATCGTTCTTCTGGAGGCGATGCCGGGCGAGGTGGCGGTCTAAACCTGGCTTCTACACATTGTCTGCTTCGCTGGGTCTAGAAGCCTTGGCATCCGTAGCGGGTCCTCCCGCTGACCCCCTGAATGTCCCGGGGTACAGAGACTCGCCGGTGCTTTCCAGCTGCGAGCTCGAGAGAGGGCCGACCCACATTTCCTGGGTGGAAAGCGTTCTTGGGGTATGGGAGGCAGAATCTGCAGGATCTGCAGGATCTGCAGAGAAAGGCAAATCCGGGAGCGCCTCCCACTCCCGGCCCGACCCGCGTGCTCCTGCGAAGCTCCGCGGTGGGAAGGCGTGAGCCGGGAGTGGACGCCCCCGCCGGCCCTCCCACGGCCGGAGCCGAGTCAGGGCGGGAGCAGCCCAGGGCAGGGCCGGGCGTGCACAACCCGGTGCCTAGACTTCCTCCCACCTCGGGGGTAGTGTTTTCCGCAGAGGGAGAGGGGAGAGGTGGAGGAAGGTGCTTGGGTGAGAGGGACTGAGCCTGGGAAGGAAAGCAGGAACGGAGGGGAGGACTGCCGATTCCCACTTGGGAAACGCAAGTTAGCATTCGGAACTTTGGGGAAATTTTGACTTTTCATTCCTTGCATGGAAAAGGAGAACTTTCTTATGATCTCACACGAAACCTGACCACTAGTGAATCGGTTCCCTTTTGTGAGGTGCGACCAGCTAGCTCGTTAAGACAACAAACCTCTCTGGGCAGTTGAAATGATTGGATGTGCTCCTTCCCAAGAGATGCTAAGCGGGAGGGCGTGGGAGGGAAAACGAAGGTGTGCGGTGTGTGTTTCTCCTTCCTTAGGAAGATGAAATTAGTTTGTTTCATCTGTCTGAAGGGGCTGCTTTTACTACCCTCACTGTTTTAATCACCTGGCAATTAAGCCAAACGCAAACATCTGATTTACGGTCTGGGCTGATCGGTAGTTTTATTTAGTGATGTTGTAAACAGAATCTTGGTCGCCAGGCAGATTTGGGCACTAACGAGGTCAGCGTTCCCTCTCTGCTGTGTACAGTTTCCAGGAGTTTGATTTTCATTGCTGATTGTTGGGGATTTGACGATTTCACCCTTGTAAATGGCAATAGCCATGGAAAATCTGTGAAAGTGAATCTCCTTTGTTATTGTCATTGACTCCTTTAGGGCTTCAAGAGGGAATAAGATTTGTAATTTAACAGCTTTTTTTTTTTTTTTTTTTTAAAGAAAAAAACTTAGGAATTTCTAGTGAAATTTTGATGATGCCTTCTTATACAGTAAATTGGACATGGTATTTTTCTTTTCCAAATAGTTTTAAAAGACACAGTCCCCTTGTATCAGTCACTGAACTACAGGCTGGTTTTCCAATTACAGAAAAGTGCTCCCAGACTGCCCTTTTCCCTGCAGATTCTTCAGCTCCTGCAAAGCTGTCTACCAATTCCTGAGTAGAGGAATGATAGCTGTTGTAAATACTCATTCAAAATCAAAAGACATGTTTATGCATTTGGGGTTCTTGTCAACTGTGGAGTTAAACTTTTAATTTTAGTAAACAAATTTTTTTTTTGCATTTGAGGGATTTAATTTCTAATTGGTTCACATGTTGTGTATTTTTATATATACATTTGGCAGTAAATGAGCCAATGAGTCTCCAAAGCTGTAGGCTATTTTTGAAAGTGAGTGTTTTGACTAAGTTTTGACTATTTAGATTGTTGCTTAGAAACAAGTTTAATTTATAGTTTTCGGTTTAATATTGTTTTCAGTGGAGTGTTTTAAATTTAGTTTGTGATCCTTGTACTGAACCAAAGGCATCCCAAGTGTGAAGCTGGGTAGCAGCTACATTATTCAGTAGGATCCTGTTAATAGTCTTCACTGAGAACCGTGCCGGGAGACCTGGGTTATTTTCAGCCTCTTAGCCAAATGTGATGACTTTTATAGGCCATATTGCTGTTTTTACTCTGAAGATAACTCCTAATGGATAAGGCAGTATGGCAAAGAGAAATCTTTCTGCTTTTTATTGGCACCAAGGAATTTAGGAGTGAGAAGAAAAATGGAGATCTTTCTAGAGCGATGTTTGGGAAGCTAACCAACATTCTTATCATTCTGGGTTTTTCTGGAGCAGCTACTAAGATGTAGGTATAAATTTTGTCGTCATGGTGACAGTGACAAGGAAAAACTTGGACAATGATTTCAATGATTTCGTTAGAAAGGCTCAACAGTGATGTTAAGTACCTTAACAGCTGGTTGAGCTTTTTGTTTCCCAGGTGGTAGTATTGAATGTAAATACAATGAAAAGAACCCTCTTAGCCAATTTGGCTATGTTTTTTGGGGGGCTTGGGGAACACTATGGTTATATATTGGGTTGTTGGAAAAATCATGACACATTTTTGCATGCATTGTGACTTTCCCAGCAACCCAATAGTTGCCGTAGAAGATTAAAAGTTCCACAGCATAGTTTAAAGTAGGAAATAATGTAGATTTAGCACGCATTACTAAGTACTTAACCGAGGTAAAGGCATCATGAATAACATCTTTTCTGCCCTAGAGTGGTAGAAATGAATTTACACCAAGAAATCAAATCAGAGATGATGATGTCACGAGAGGCACAAATAATTTGCATTTCAGGTCTGGGGAAGAGTGTCAGAGGGTCCCTAGTGGAAAGGTCTGGAAATGTTCCACAGAGGGTGGTATTTGTGCTGTGTGGTGGTATTTGTGCTTGGGACTTGAACAGAGACTGCAGGAAGCCCTGCGTGAGTGTGCCTGGGTTCTTGCGGTTCCCTGAGGGATGGCACCTGTGATGGCTTTCAAAGGTGAGCATAGAGATTTCCATTTCAGACTCAGTAATCTGCTTTACCAAAATAGCTTAGCAGTTGAGAAAACTGATTTGAATGTGACTCAAAGTTAGAATGTAATTGTTTTTAGTGTGATGCTTTCGCACTTCACTTTTTAAACTAGGTCGCTCATTCCCGTTGGCCCCTGGTGGTTGGACTTTCTCATTGTTCTCTCCTTGTCAGCGTATTCCTCGTGGAAACAAGCTGTTCAGAGAACGCTTGTCTTCTTCGTGATGGAAGCCATGCCTAGGCTAGATTGCCGGTTGGTTCTATCCTCCTGTGTTTCTTGTAACTTTATGAGGTGAGAAAGTGTTTCACAGCCTTGGTACGGAGCCATTTACAAGTATCTGTTGTTGACCACATGGACAGCAGTGCTGTGGCTGGAGAGTGCAGCCCCCTCCTCCAAGGAGAGGTGCGTGAGTTTTGTGTGTAAAAGAAAGCTAAAGGTTGCTTAGCGCAGGGCCAGGCACATGGTAAGTGTTCCACACACATTTGTTAAAGGAAGAAAATGACAGGAAGCTCTCCAGTGTCGTCATACCTAATGGTGACTGACTAATTGGACATTTTGCTTCTGTGCTATTATAGATTATAAAGGGCTATTGGCCTGTTATTTGTACTAAGCAATGTTATAGATAAAACAGATCCTGTTTCAGGTAAATGGCTCTGTTTCACATAAGTGGCTCTGATTCTTATATATATATATATATTTTTCCATGTTTATATTGTTCCTTTGCAGGCTTTTCTTAGTGACATCTCAGATACTTTACAGATTTTAATTTTTTTAAATTTAATTCCTAGTACTTGTTTTTATCTTGATATCCTCTCTTCAGAATGATGATTGAGGCTGAGGATGAAAAGGTGGTAAGACGGTAATTGGATCCCTCCCATCCTGAATTCTTCTCATAATAAAGTCAGGTTCATATCACCCAGTGAGGTGTGGAAGAAGGGACAGTTGATAAGGGATTAACAGAGAAATGCAGAGAAGTTTGAAAGAGGAAAGAGGAATAAAAGGAAAGATTGGCCTGGGGGGAAATTAGACAAGGCTTTAGAATAGTCTGTAACTGCACAAAAAACGGGGGACTAGAATTCACCTTCTAAAGCGCTAGGAAGGATGGAGCAGCCCACCCCCACCCCCTGTACTTTGTCAACCAAGCCTGTTCCAGTATTGCTTCAGAAGATTTTATTTGAATATACTTGTTTGCATACTTCTCTATTCAAGCTCCTTTGCAAAGCTTATATAACATGGAAGGGAACCTTCTCTTTTCGCTTGGTGGTTAGGTAAAGAAATGGAAAACAGTTATGAGAGAGATGAAGGTATAATGATAGTAAAGGATTTTTTTAATTTTAGTTTAATCTGTTATACAGAGTCTTCAAAAAGGTCATGGAATATGTGCATTTAAAAAAAACTTAATAGAAATTTGTGTGTGTGTGTGTCCTGAAATAGACTTGTACTTTAATTCCATTTCCCCATGAACTTTTTGAAGCCCCTTCATATAAACAACTTATAAAAATATTAAGATCCTATAAATCCT
The DNA here is from genome assembly GCA_026018925.1 of Tupaia tana. Classification (NCBI taxonomy): domain Eukaryota; kingdom Metazoa; phylum Chordata; class Mammalia; order Scandentia; family Tupaiidae; genus Tupaia; species Tupaia tana. The sequence goes on from JAKSZU010000003.1 coordinate 36,229,415, forward strand.
GTACAAAGCATTTTTGCCATCCATGTAGAAACGATTTTAGAAGCAAAATTACTCTATTCAAATAAATTGTTAGTGAACAACTATGACGCTGAGGATCCATGGAAAAGATTATTCGAGTAAATGTAGTATAGCAAATTAACATTGATATGTGGAGTGAATATTTGTTTGTAAATGATATGGTTTTTGCATTTTTACATTTTTTTTTTTTTACAAAAACAAGATGATTCTAAAGGCCCTTCCACACAAGAGCTAACTGTAAGTGTACCGTTTAGCCTTCTGCATTTCCAGCCTCTTCATTTGAAAAAATGTGCATGCTGACATTTGCCACCTACAGACAACCAAGACCACACTTTTCAATGCATTGCAAGTTTCTTAAAGGACGGTCACTAGATCTAGATGCCTATGTGGAGCTGACCCATGTGCCATAGTGGGCTGATGTGACATTAGGTAGCAGAGTTAGGATGGACGACTTCTGCCGTGTCTGAGATGTGGCCCTTTCTTTCCCTGAAGGGAAGATGGAGACTGAGAGGAGATCTGAAAGTATTATAGGAAAAGGGAAGTAGCTGGCTTAATTATCAGAGGCTGCCACCCCTGACAGCCACTTATCTGCTTTTCTCTTAGTTAAAATTAGTTACATCCATTACCAGGTTTCCTTCCTGACATTGTTTCCTCATTATTACCTCCTCCCAATGTGCTCAGTTGCTTGTCTTGTGGGAAAGACACCAAGCACTTTGGTTAATTTGAGGTGCAATTGGAGAGAGCTGATGGCCAAGTGGACCCCTCTACCCCCCAACCCCATACTCTCAGTCTGTTGTTTTGAAGAGACACACTAAGTTGTTTCCCTAGTTTAAGGTACTCTAAAAGATTTTGAAACTATGAGTGAATGCCAGTTACTGAGTTACCCCTAGAGTGGCCTGTAATATTGTATCTTAGAGAAATGGGTGTATCAGACTTCACTTGCTTTGTTTTTATACTGCATGCACCATATAAAGTACCGTAGGCACTTTATACCAAAAGTTGGGTACATTTTATCTACATGGTAGATAAAATCATGTAAAGATGTAACATTCTTAATGTCCTGACACATCTAGGAAGAGTGAGTAGTTAATACCATCAGTTTTAATAAGGTGAGGAAATGCACCGGGCAGGATGGTTCATTGCCAAGTGAAGTAGAGAACGGTCTCAAGGAAGAGTTGAGAGGAGCGATTTCGGAGTCTGGAAGGGCATATGGAGGTAAACTATGTTCTTGAAGAAACATGGGGATCAGATAAACAAAAGGAGAAAGAAGGTTTAGGGAGAGGAGAATCAGAGGTATGCAGCCCCTGCAAAGAGAGAAACCAGGAGGAATAATCTCAAGGCAAGACATAACTTCAAAGAGGGGAAAATAGAGCATGAGAAGGATGTTGTTTTCTTCATGAAAACTCTTATAATTGGCTAAATTCACATTTTCTTTCTTTCTTTTTTAAGAGAGGTTTTTGTTATAGGGAGCATGCGCTCACCAGAGAGGAAGAGAGGCAGAGCGATAGAAAGTGAGAAATCACCCCTCAGGGAAGATGGCCATACCACAATCCCTTCTCCTCCATTCTCTTCTTGGGATCTTGGGCACGCACACACACGCCTGGTGTAAGTTTAAACCGCCGGGTCCAGGACTCTAACCACAGTCAACTACGTGAGAGTCCCAATGACGTAACTTACACTGTCTGCTGGTCCCCACATTTTCTTAATATAGCAAATGCTCTGTGTACTAGAAAGTTGGACTTAAGTCCACATTTTTTAAAGATTATTTCTTATGTCTTTCATGAGAGTGAGAGAGACAAAGATAAGTTCCCTCACCAGTCGTATGCCATAATCTCCACACCCACGACTACCCCCTCACCCCAGCTAGCCAGGATCCTGAGTGTTGGCCAGGAAGCAGAACCCACTCTCTTCCACATAGATCAGCTTCGTTTGAGCAACAGATTATGGCTGTGTCACTGAGTTAGCCTGTTTTTTCCCTTGCTAATGACAGTCATTTGAAATTTGAAGACGAGTTTCATCACTTTCTCTTATTTTTAAGTTTGTTTACTTCTTCCATGATAGAGAGAAATAGGCACCCCAATGGGGGTCTTCCTGCTTTAATCTACCTCCGGTCTCCACTAGCCAAGATCATGGGCACATGTGGGCCAGCCCAGGGTGCACAGGGTGTCCTGGGATGTGAACCCTGGACCATCCCATGGGAGTCTGGTTGTGCTATTGCCATACCACCACCTGACCCCTGTTTTCCCTTCCTCATAGCCCTTAATCATCCTGAAAGCGTACATCTTGCTTACATAGAAAATTTTAAATGTGCTCTTAATTAGTATGCTCTATTGAACTACGAGGTAAAAAAAAAAAAAAAAAAACATTTCTATGCCTTCTGAGTAAAGAGGCAAAATCAGTTTTCCTCAAGTACTTCTCAAAGGCTTTTAAGCTCAGGGAATGACCTAAATTTCCTCAGTCCAGTAATCCAGTTACCCTGATGGCACAGGAAATCAGGACATTTGGGGACTGGAGGAGATTTTAGAAATCGCATAGTCCAGCGTCCTCATTTTACTGGTAATAAGGCCGAGCTTCATCCACCTCATTGATGCTCACTGGCCGCACCTCTCCTGGCCTGCCTTCCGGTGTCTCCTTCCTCAGCTACCCTGCCTCCTCCTGTGGTACACTCGGTCAAGCGTAGGCACGACTCCCTGGTTTTCCCCTGGGAGAGATGCTCTTGGGCTTGGTGGGGAGAGCCCGAGGACAGGCCTGGCTTTGTGTTTGGTTACCAAGTGTTCCCCCAGTCGCCCTGGTAGGACTAATGTCAGAGGAGTGCTGCTGCTCCTATCTTCTGAAGAACTCTTGGGAAGCCACCACTGTGCAGACTGCATTAATTATGAAAGAATATGGACGATGTGCTTCAGGCTGTTCTGGTACCAATTGGCTGGGACTCTCTCATTCTCTCATAAAAGCAGTGTTTTAGATTTGGGGAGTGGGAGTAGAGAAAAGAGAGACACTTGGTACTGGCCTGTGTTCGGTTGTGGCCATCTAAGGTAACTGAGGGCCAGTCCTATAGCTCAGTAGTTAAACACCATGCCTAGGGAACCAGATTCCACGTGGCCAACTGTGGTTCAAATCCCCTTCCTGGTGTCTTGGGTGGGGAACACTGGGCACGTGTGGCATGTGTGCTCAAGATCCCAACAGGATGTAGAAGTGGGGATAGGGGAAATGATTACAGCATGACCATACTCCTTAGGGGTTTGTGGGTCTCTCTCTCTCTCTGTCTGTCAAGTATATATGCGTTCAGGCAATTAAAACAAAAACAAAATATAAGTCAGCCAGGTTGTGTTTCATCTGTTCTCTCTGTCTTTCCCTGAGCCTAAGTAAGAAAATCCTAAAGAATGCCCTTCCTACACCTGTTCCAGGTGATTCAGAGCTATTCAGAACTACTCTGTTAAATAGAAAAGTCTGGGGTTATTTTTCTTATCTCATTGCTGTGTGTGTGTGTGCGTGTGTTTATATGTCATAGCATTTTGGATTTATTATTTTAGAGGTTTTTTTTTTGTTATGGGGCACATGTGTTTGCTGGAGAGATAAAGAGACAGAAAGTGAGGAATCACCTTCCAGGAAGGATAGCCACGCTTCAATCCCTTCTCCTTCATTCTACTCGCAGGATTTTGAGCACACATGACCGGCGTGAATTTCAAGCTACCAGTTCTAGGATTTGAACGTCAGTTGACCATGTGGGAGTCCAGTGCTTTAACCACTGTGCCACCTGCTGGCCCCGTATTATAAAAAATTTTGAAATGTTATTAATTTTATGTGATTTCTAATAACTCGATACACAAGAGCTTGATCCAGAGTAGAATGGTATGTGTGGTCTGTTCTGTCCCACAGAAGGCATGCAGTTTGATGACCAGATTCCAGATTAGTTTAAGCTGACACACCAGACTTTTAAAACGAGGTGTTAAGAAATGCTTTTCTGTGGGGCCGGCAGGTGATGTGGTGGTTAGGGGCACTGGACTCCCACATGGCTGACCATGGTTCAAATCCCAGACTTGGCAGCTTGCTCGCTTGCTCTCTCTCTCCCTCTCTCTCTCTCTGTCCCTCTCTGGTCAAATTAAAATAAATAAATAAATAAATAAATAAATAAAGTTAAATGAAATACTTTTTTAAATAAAAAAAAAAAAATGCTTTTCCTTGAATACTTTTCCTGGCAAATGAAACAGGCCGAAAACTGATCTGTGAAGTTAAAATCTGGCAGGTCTGGCTTTGGTTTGGTTTGGTTTGATCTGAGGTGTTTTGTGTTTGAGTTCCATTCCATCACCTAAATAGCTGAATTTTTTTTTTTTAAAAAAGATTTTCTCTATAGGGCACGTATGCTTGCTGGAGAGACTGAAAGAGACAGAGAGACAGAAAGCAAGAAATCACACCCCCAGGGATATGACCACACAGCAATCCCTTCTCCTCCATTCTCCGCTTGGGATTTTGGGCATACCTATACACGTGCCCAGCAGGAGTTATAAACCACTGGGTTTGGGACTTGAACCGTGGTTGACTATGTGGAAGTCCAGTGATGTAACCATTACACCATCTGCTGGTCCCTTTTTTCTTTCTTTTTTTTTTTTTTTTGAGAGATTTTTGCTATAGGGCACGTGCGCTCACCAGACAGGCAGAGAGAGAGAGATAGAAGGCAAGAAATCACCCCCCAGTAGGGATGGTCACACCACAATCCCTTCTCCTCCATTCTCCTCTTGGGATCTTGGGCACACATGCACACGCACCAGGTGTGAGTTTTAAGTCAAACCGCGGTCGACTACATGGGAGTCCAGTGATACAGCCATTACGCTAACTGCTGGTCCTGCTTTTTTCATTTTTTAAAGAGGTTTTTGCCTTAAGGTGTGTGCATTCACCAAATAGAGAAAGAGAGAGAGATAATGAGAGGGAAACTAAGAAATCACCCCCCGGAGAGATGGCCCCACCACAGTCCCTTCTCTTCCATTCTTCTCCTGAGATCTTGGGCACACATGCACAAGGGCCCAACATGATTTTCAAACCACTGGGTCCAGGACTCGAACTATGGTGAGCCATATGGTAGTCCAAGGATTTTTCTTTTTTAGTTGGGAAAAGCAAGTACAGTAATACACCTTCGTCTGTGAATGTGTCTGCTGTAATTTTTTCAAAGGGAGGTCTAGGGATGGAACCATGTTTTCATGGGTTCCCTGAGGAATATCTTCACATTGTTGGAAAGAGAAAGGGAGTGGGGGAGAGGTATTTTGGCAGGGATTTGTCACAGTCTCCTGTCCCTGCCTCCCAGTCAGCGATGACCACAGACACGAGCTGCTGTGCTGACCTGTTTAAGTCGGGCCAGGAAGCAAACCTGGGCCTCTCAAAGGGCCTCGGCCATCACACAGCGGTACCCTCCCACTGGTGCCACTGCAGCTGAGGCCAGAGCGTGATCATTCATGTAAGCAGCAGCATTTACATCTACCCTGTCTTGTATCTTCTGTTGAAAACAAGATTAGTAAGGTAGTCTTTTAAAGCATTATAAAATTACAAACAATTTCCTTGCTCATATATATATATATATATATATATATATATATATATGATTTTTTTTCTTTTTTTATTTTTTTGGAGAGATTTTTGCTATAGGGCATGTGTGCTCACCAGCCAGAAAGACTGAGAGAGACAGAGAGACAGAAAATGAGAAATCACCCCCCCCAGGGGGGGGTGGTCACGCTGCAACCCCGTCTCCTCCTTTCTTCTCTCAGGATCTTGGGCAGACACACACACACACGCACACACGCGCGCACCTGGCATGAATTTAAGCCACTGGGTCCGGGACTTGAACTGTGGTCGACTACATAGGAATCCAGTGATATAGCCATTATGCTAACTGCTGGTCCCACCATTTGTAGTTTTTTAAAGAATTAAATGTTATTTATTATTTTTATTACATATATTTTTAATTTGCTATAGGGCATGTGGGCTCACAGAGAGATAAATATTTATATTCATATATATAAGCACTTTTGTAACATACATTTTGAGAAACAAAAATGTGGGGGTTTTTTTGTTTATTGTTTTTTTTTTTTTTAAATTGGGAGTTTTGCTTCAGGGCTTGTTTATTTTTCTAAAAATACCAGAATGCTTTATATTTATTTATAAAATACCTCAAGCCTTAATATCTCTAACATGTTTTCATGTACTTTCCTATACCTCATTTTGCCAGAATGAGAGATGGAAACATCAGGTATTAGAGGATGACAATTTGGACAAAAATGTAATATTTTTATTATCAAAGGCAAGGAAGTAATGTTTTAGTGGGGAAGCAGGGCTGGGAGTGCATACGAGAGAGACAGGCAGATACACTATATGTTTAAAATAGTACAGCCCTTAATACTTTATGATGGGCAACAGACCTTTTTTACCATTCTGAAATCCATGGTTTAGGAAAAACCATAGTAAGAGTGTTTCGTATTTTAATGATCCCCCTTTCTATTGATGGTGATAAATAGAACAACAAGTGTTGGTTGTAGGTCACACATTGTGATGTTGATGTTGACGGAAGCAGGGCAAGCTCTCCTGACTCCAGTATGAATCAGAAACTTGGCAATGTCTTTCATAATTTATTAGTTTTTAAAATGGAGTTCTTTGCTTATGAAGCTTCGGGGAAACAGGACAATAAAATATACAATTAATTAAAACCCTTAGTGCAACCAGCAGCAACATTAATAAAGCATTACCTTCTAAAGCACATACGAATTGCAGCTTCCTCTCCCATCTCAGTGGGAAAAGGGAGGATAAAAGAGACTGTCTTTCATGATAGTCAATAAACGGACTTTATTGGACTTGGGCTGGTCGATTTTCAAAGAAATGGACTCATAGCCAATATCCCACTCCTCCCTACATAAAACATCTGGATTAATAATAACAATCACCCGCCTTTATTTAGCATTTGCTTCATTTATATGTTCTTGTTTAATCCTAGCAAGAATTTTGTGGAGCAGACCTTAGAATTTCCATTAGGTAGATGAGAAAACAGAGACGCAGATAAGTTTTTTTAAATGTTTGAAAGTATGGTCCTTAGACCAGCAGCATTAGCAGAAGCTTATTAGGAAGGTCAGTTCACAGATGCACTCTCGTTAACTCAACTGTAATTTCTGGAGTCCAGAAGCCAGTTTGTTTCTTTATTTGTTTTGTTCTTTTATAAGATTTTTTATTATAGAGCATGTGTGCTCCAGGTTGAGGGGGAAGAGGAGTGAGAAATCGCCCCCACCCCCCGGGGATGGCCATGCCACAATCCATTCTCCTCTCAGGACTTTGGGTATGCATGCACACATGCCTGGCATGATTTTCAGGACTCCAACACGGAGTCAGCTATGTGGGATCCCGCACCTCAACCTCCACACCATCTGTTGGCTCCCAGCAGCCAGTTTTTAAAGAAGGTCTCCAGGTGACATTGGTGCATGCTAACATTTGAGAACAATTATTTTGTAAGACTTATGTGACCATGTTGAAGTGGGAGCAGAATTTGAGTCCTGGTATGTCGGATTTTACTATTTACATGGAGCATCTCTAAGTTAACCTTCTGAGTAGGAACTTCCAGAGCTATACATCCTTTAAGCTCACAATAGTTTATTGTTTTATTCTTTTTTTATTATTATTATTTTTGAGAGGTTTTTGCTATAGGGTGTGTGCGCTTGCCAGCAAGACAGAGAGACAGAGAGACAGAAAGCAAGAAATCACCCCCCAGGGGGATGACCACGCCACAATCCCTTACCCTTCATTCTCCTCTCAGGATCTTGGGCACGTGCCCAGCGTGAGTGTAAGCCACCGGGTCCAGGACTCAAACTGCGGTTGACTACATGGGACTCCAGTGACATAGCCATTATGCCAACTGCTGGTCCCATTTGTTGTTTTTTCTTTTACCATCCTTAGCCCCTGTCTTTACAAGTAACTGCTCTGTCTCGGGCATGTGCAAAAAGAAACAGTATTAAGAAGATCCTTTTAAAATCTTGTTTGGAGAACCCTCTAGTTCTCATCTCTTTCCCCCTTATGTCCTCATATCTCCTTCCAGAGCTCTTCTTTGTTACTAAGACGTAACCAGTTCAGATCATGTCTGTTTGAAAGTCTCAGATCATTTATGGTCTTTGCTATGTTTACTTCCTTGTCTTCTCAGGGGCAGCCTTGTGTAGATGAACTGCTGCTGAATTAGTTCTTCCTGGCTGAGCTACAACAGCTTCGTTTTCATCACATCTATTGACAGAATGTTGATGTGATGCCAGTAAAGTATTCAACCACATCATGGCACTTGATTGTATATCCTGGTCTTACTATTCACGGTCGCATGACCTGGATACATTATCTGACTTCTTGAGTTGTGATTATTCTTAACCAAAAAATACAGATGGGTTCACTTGCTTTCTCACATTCTCTGTTTGTCTCTGTGTCTCTCTGGTGAACCCACATGCCCTATAGCAAATTAAAAAAAAATATATATGTAATGAAAATAATAAAATTTAATAATTCTTTAAAAATATAAATGATGAATTTATGTAGATTATATTTGGTTCTTTGAGAGTACTTTGGAAGCCATTGGTGCAGTACAAGTGGAAAGTGATGTTCTGGAATGTCTTGAAGGATGGCTTCTGAGGTTGGGTGTACTGAGACATTTGGGGATGAATGCCAGTCTCTGAAGGTGACTGGGTTTGCCAAGAATACCTCCACAGAGGGGAGGAACAGGATGTGTGTGTGGAAGGAGCTCAGGCTTTGGATTCACCCAGCCCAGTTGAGAAGATGCTGGCTGATCTCTCAGCTTCATCTATAAAAGACATCTGAAGACCTCCTTGTCAAAGCTGTGGTAGTAAAGAGATTGAAGTTGAAGACAAAAGAATTTGGAATCTGTGGTCTATCACTGCAGTTCAGAGCTGCGAGATGGGATACTGTCACCTAGTCACCTAAGGAAGGAATGTAGAGGGAAGACAGCAAAGCGGGTAGAGCCTTGGGCGAGGAACCTCTGGTTCCTGGTGCTGACACCCTGTGACTGGGTCTCTGGAAGCCTCCCTTATTCTAGCTTCTGTTCTCTGCCAAGCCTGCTCTATGGAGTGACAAGCAGCTGCAGAGGCATGGCATGAGATAGCGCTTTGATGCTGTGTAGCAAGAGCTCCAAATTCACCTGACCGCATACCCAGATGGCCTCACATAGGTGGAGGGCCAAGGCTTTTTCAACATGCATATGCCCATACAGTGTGTGTGTGTGTGTGTGTGTGTGTGTGTGTGTGTGTGTGTATACATGTTCTTTTGAAGGGGCAGCTGTTCCCTGGCTCTGTGGACTATTGCCCTGTGGGAATGTGAACCTGGGGAAATCGGTCATCTGACTTTTGAAGAAAAGTCAAGGGTCTGGATTTTTGGGTGACATCTTCAGAAATATTGGCCAAATAAGGAAAAAGAAAACCACTTTGTGGCCCAAGTAACACACATCTGTTGGCCAGATTTGGCTGTTGGCAGCCTGCTGGTGGCCTCTGCTGCAGAGTGTTCTATAAACATGACCTGTTATTATTGGATGTCCTGGAATTTATAATAACCTCCCTGGAGCTTTATGTTGGGGCCCTTCTACGAATACCTCCATGCTTTCTTTGCTGCCCTTAAAACTCCCCCATCCCAAAATACACTAAACTTGTTTTGATTCAGACTCCAGGGACTTTAAATTTGTGCCATATCATTTGGAGAGATTCTGAATCCAGGTGTGTAGGCCAGACTAGGAACTACATCTCTGTCGAGGGAGATTTGGGACATTGACATCACGGTCTTTACTTCTCTTCCAAGGTCAAGGCATAGATGGTCACTACCAAACTTTCACAGTGCCCCTTGGTTCTGCTGCACCACCAGGATCAAAATGCTGTGTCGCGTATCCTTAGTATGTGTGTATCTTTCTTAGGAATAGTTTTTTCATTGTTTTATTTTTTATTTCTGTTACAGAAAAAAGAGTTTGACGTGGACACCCTCAGTAAATCAGAGCTGCGGATGCTTCTCAGTGTGATGGAAGGGGAGCTGGAGGCCAGAGACCTTGTCATCGAGGCCCTGCGGGTAAGAGCTGCTGGCACTGGGCCTTGTCGCTTTGTCATTTTCTTTTTTCAAAGGGTCAGTGGCAAAGCTTCTGTTTGTTCATTTTTGAATCATATAAATTTATAACGCTACATCAAGTTAGAATGGGCCCTTTGCCCCGAACACCAGCCTATAACCATTATAAGCTCCCCAAAAATATGGCAATCAGTTGGCCATCAAGATGGTAGTGATAGAGAGTAAATGGTTTAATATGGGGAACTGGAAAAGCTGTGTTCATTCAGAAATCCTTTTATGTTGTACATGTTTCTTTGGTTAAGACATTTGTTTTCAGAAGGTTGGTAATTTGGTGTCCTACATGTATAAAAGGGCATTGAGGGAAAATTAAGAGATTCATTTATATAAAAAAATCGCTGATAATAGATCTTTTTTATTCCTGTATAAATTTAAAAGTATTTTCTATTTTCAGAAGTGCATATGCATTAAAAAGCAAATGTTTACATATATATTGGGTCATTGGAAAAGTCATACATTTTGCATAGAAAAACATAGACAGATGTCATGACTTTTCCAACAACCCAGAGTAACATATAAATGTTTATGTCTATGTATTTTTATTTGATCTTCAAAAGATCTGAAATATTTCCATAATAGCGTATGAAGAACATATTACTTAAATGCCTCAATAAAGTTTTCCTTAAAAAAAAACAAAGTTGAGGGCCAGTCAGCAGTTTGATGGTTAAGGCAGCTGAATTCCACATGACCAACTGCATGGTTCAAGTCCTGGACTGGTGGCTTGAAAAGTATGCTGGGTGTGTGTGTCCAAAATCCCAAGAGAAGAATGGAAGAGAAAGGATTGTGGCTTGGCTGTCCACCATGGGTGGTGCTTTCTGTCTATCTCTCTCTCTCCATCAAGTGCACATGCTCTATAGCAATTTTTAAAAAAAATGTTGATTAAACTTTCTTGATGCAATTTTCTAATTGAGTATTCTATATCTTGTACTGTATTTGGTATGTGAATTAAAGTTTTAGTCTATTTTTTTCTTTTATGTATGATACTTTGTAATATGTAGTTAGGTATTTCCTGGCTCTGGGTCATTTATATATGTATTGTGTGTGTGTGTGTGTGTGTGTGTACATGTATGTGTGTGTGTATATATATATATATATATATATATATATATATATATATATAAAATGTGAATTTATCTTATTTTACTGTGGGGTATTTCCTCAGACTTTGTCTTAGCATATTTTAACATATGAAAATGTGCAGAAGGTCAAAAGTGTTGCCTGTGGCAGGACCTTATATGGTGGAAGAGCGAGGGAGTGATGGCAGATGATTAGATATGAGAGACCCCCAGTTGGGAAGGGAAGATAATTTTAGAAATCATGTCTTCATATTTTCATACATAAGAAGTTGACACAGAATGAATAGTAGTTACCCTTCAATTTGGGGCCAGAATGATTGCCTCAGAAAAATAGGAGTTAACTTATGCCAGTCTGCGAGTCAAGGTTGAGTTGAGGTTGTTGCTTTTCGAAAGATGAGTTTTGCGAAGTGGACGGTTGCACAGTTCGGTGATGAAAGGTGTTAGCTGGTTCCAGATTTGGAAGCTTTGCATAACTTGCTGGTGTGTAGACTTACAAATGAACTTTTCTGGAGAAATGCTGAGGCAGCCGATCACTGAAACGTGTGACCCGAAGCCCAAGGACAGCACAGGGGCACAGTCATCTGCTGAGGCCAACGGGGTAGCCTCCTGAGGCCCAACCCAAGTCGGCTCCAGTTCCACCCTCGGAACATGGCTGTCCCGCTGCTGTACAGAGCAGCAGCACCGGAACTCCCTGCTGCTCACAGCAATGTCCGAACATTTCGCGCGAGCGTGCGTTTTATGCATCACCTTAGCAACCACATGTATTTCTCTTTTAACTTAATTGAAACATTTTCAAGTGTAAGAGGAGAGGTAAAGGCTTGCTAATGGTCAGAACTCACCAGGGTGACTGTTTTTCCTAGAGTCAAGGAGTCAGAATCTCAAGGAGCCTTACAGGATGACGTAGGATGGTAAGTTGCATCCCTACCAGATTTAGCATCCTATTTTCATAAAATACTTTGGATTAGCCTTTTATTAGCCTGCAGTTCCATGGGTAAGTAGGTTATGTTAAAAATAAAATTAGATGGCCTGCCTGTGGCCTAGTGCTTAAAGAAATCAGAAACAGGTTGTGCGAGTGTGCACACGTGCCCAAATCTTCACAGGATGGAGAAATGGAGGAGAAGGGATTGCACTGTACCCCATGGGGGGTGTTTTACCCTTTCCCTCTCTGTTTCTCTGTCTCCCTTGAGTGAGTGCATGGGGTGAGTGCATGTGCCCCCTGACAAAATGAAAAAAAATAAATTAAAATTAAAATCCAGCCCAGCCACATAGCACATGCCAGAGGCTACTGCTTGGCAGCTGAGGTCACGTGGGAGGCCTGGGTTCAATTTAGGTCCACCTTAATAAAAAGCCTATTGTTTCAGCTTCTTGGGAGGCTGAGGCAGGAAGATTGTAATACAGCAAGTCCCGTATAAAAGAAATTACACATGGACACACATACACACACTCACACACACCAATATCAAGCCCTAAATGTGATACAACAGGAAAGTAATTTATAATAAAACATGTATTTCAAGATATAAGTGCTCAGGCATGGCTCTACTGAAGACAAGATATAGAGCGGGCGGCTATTGGCCATATGTGTGGCATCAGTGTGGACATAACACTTGCAAGAGCGTCCTGATCCTGGCGTGCCATATCGTTGACTCAGACTCAGCGAGCAGCAGGTTTGCCATAGATGAGGTGATTTCTCTGAAATGGTGAGTGACTCTTGGTAAAATTCCAAACAAAAGCAGACATTTAAATGGGAGTTCACTCTCTGGAAAATTCGGTTTGTTAAAACGATTCCTGTACTGATAACACGGTTCTCTATGACTCTCCAGGCTTAGAAAGTCAAACTGAAGGGTCTAACAAGAAGAAAGAATGGAGGGGCCTTTGACAGTTGATGGGGATGGGAGACAGTTTCTGGATGTGTGGTGACCCTTGCCCTGCCCTGGAAAGTGCCAGTCATTTTGAAAACAAAAATACTCTTGCCTATTACCCGCGGTACTATTCCTATGGACAGCCACAGGCCAGACCAGGCTCCTTTGCTTATAACATAAAGTCAAACAAACGAGACAAAAGGTGTCTTATCTTAGGTCACAAATATGGCAGGCTTGAGAGCCTCCAATTCCATTTTCATACCACCTTCTGTATATGCACATTCCTAAAGCATTATTGTTGTTTGAGAGTCTGATCAGTTTTGTTCCAATGATTATGTTTTTAAGAGGAGGTAATAATGTCATTTTTACATACCCACAGAAGCCTAGTGGACTCCTGTGGTGATTTACTGGTAGACTATTCCCTGAGGCACTCACTGGAACGGATCAAATATTTACTTAGGTCCAAGTGTGTCATTTTGTTGCCTTTTCCTGTAGCAGTAATATGTAACTGAGTGACTGGCTAGTGCTCCAGAAAGAATTGGGGTGGAGAAAGAATGAGAAAATTCTATTTTTATTTTTGTTTTATACAAAGCGGTCTTCAAAAATACACATAGAAAATGCACTTTCTGAAAAAACTATGCATGGATTTCAAAAAATTTTTGCACTAAAATAAATTTGTATTTAAATTTGATTTTCAGTGAACTTTTTGAAGTACCTTTGTATTAAAAGATAAACATTTCTTTTTCTTTTTTGAGACATTTTTGCTAAAGGGCTCATGGGCTTACCAGAGAGACAGAGAGACACAGAGAGACAGAAAGCAAGAAATCACTCCCCAGAGAAGATGGCCACACCACAACCCATTTTCCACCTGCAACTTTGGGCACACATGCACGCATGCCCAGCGTGAGTTTAAACCTCCAGGTTCAGGACTTGAACAGTGGTCAACTATATGGGAGTCCAGTGATGCAGCCATTGTGCCATCTGCTGGTCCCAAAAGATAAAAATTTCTATTATAAGTTAAGAATCAAAATCCCCTCAAGAATCAGAATGCAACGGGGGGGGGGGGGGGGTTCATTTCATTTTTTTAAAAAAATCAAAAGTAGTATTTCTCTGAGTATAGTAAATACTTTTGAACTTAATATGAACATTGTAAAAATACCTACATTTAATAAATTTAGAAATGCTTCTGCAGGACCAGCAGTTAGTGTAATGGCTATGTTGCTGGACTCCCACATAGTCGACCGTGGTTTGCGTTCCGGACTGGGTGCCTTAAAACTCACACCAGGTGCGTGTGTGTGCGTGCCCAAGATCCTGAGAGGAGAATGGAGGAGAAGGGATTGCGGCGTGGCCATCCCCCCCTGGGGGGTGATTTCTCGTTTTCTGTCTCTCTGTCTCTCTCTGTCTGTCTGGCGAGCATACGTGCCCTATAGCAAAAACCTCTAAAAAAAAAAATGCTTCTGTTGTGACGCACCCAAATTATCTAGAATTTAGAAATCTTTGAAAAGCTATTTCAGACCAAGATATTTTACTCTGTTTTTAGTTTTATTTTATGCATTCGATTACACTACATCACTTAGCTTGTACAGTGAATTTACCCAATGTGAATACATTTCACACTATTCCAGTTCAGGATAGCATGCACGTTATCATCAGCAGACAACCACCATTTCTGTGTCCCATAAATGTCTCATCTATTTTTCTTCTTAATTTCTTTCTTCATTCTCTCCTCCTTCTCCGCCCTCTTCCCACACTGTGTCCAGTACTCATTGGCATTTTCAATGCTTCCATATCCTTTAATCTTTCAGTTTCCACCATAGAGTGCACACAGTCGGTATACGTTAAGTGGAGACTTACCACGCCTCCCTTTCATAGCCTGGCTTCCTACACACAGCAGTAAATCTTCCATATTCATCCACTTTCTATCAAATTTTAACTCATGTTTTCCTTATGCTTTTGATTTTCAAGTTATTGTAAAAAATTGTGGAGGTCATTGAATTAATGACAATAGACTTTTCATAGATATTTTTGGGGGGAGGGAGGTATAAGATTATAATATATATCCTGATACTTTTACTATTTTTATGTTTAAGGTAAAAGATGGTTCACAATATAAAAACAATCCATGGTTTTATAGCAGATACGGTATTTAGAACATTCACTTGTATTGAAGAGAAAATTATATTTTAAAAAGTGATATTGATGGAAAATCTAAATGTCATAAAACCACGTAACTGAAATGTATTTTAATTTAATCTTATGGGGAATACTATGTTTCTCAATTATTTCTCCCTCATTCATAAAAAGTAGGATTAAATCTTTGAATAAACACACAAGGCATTTTCAAAAGGTCCATGGAAAAATGTGTATTACAAAAAACTATCCATGGATATTAACATTTTTTGCACCGAAATAAATTAATGCTAACATTAGGTTGTCAGAAAAGTCATGATGTGGTTTTCTATGCAAAAATAAGTCATGATTTTTCTGACAACCTAACGTTTAATTCCATTTTTTCCATGAATTTTTTTGAAGTCCCACTGTTCCTCTCCAGCTGGGACAACTCACCCTCAGAAAGTCACATGAGAGACACTGCAGTTGGGCCTCTGGACTATTCAAATATGGAACCAGGTTTTTCTGTTTTTGCGACATAGCTATTACGCTAACTGCTGAGAACCAGGTATTTTTTCTTGTAGTGGGGAAGCTGCGCTGTGCATCCTGGGATGGTTAGCAACATCCTGGCCTTTGCCCGCTGCATGCCAGTGGCACCTCCCCAGTTGTATCTCTCCAGTTGTGACAACCAGGAAGGTTTTCTCATGGAGGACAGAATCATCCCACTTGGGAAATACTGCTATAAAGTCATACTGGTCAATGAATGCCACTTTTAATACTATATTTTCTAAAATAGTGTAAGAACTCAGTTAATGGTTCAGATATATCGCATGATGGTGCAGTGATTTTTTTCCTATGAAAATATATCCCTTCAAAACCAAAGACTTATCTGAAAAGCCTGATTGAACAAATCTTATGACCATTTTAATACATATCATATATTTGACTACTTAGAACTATATTATATTTTCTTAAGCAGAACTTAAATACTCTCTTTATCCAATTAAAAACCCTCATGGTTATATGACTCAGTGTTGGAATCTTTGCATAGAACAAAGGCAAGCTCTTTTTTTGTTGTTTTTGTTTTAGAACATCTTGTTACCTTGACCACTTTTTTTTTTTTTTTTTTTTTTTTTGAGAGGTTTTTTTGCTATAGGGCGCGTGCGCTCGCCAGACAGACAGAGAGAGACATAGAGACAGAAAGCGAGAAATCACCCCCCAGGGAGGATGGTCACGCCGCAATCCCTTCTCCTCTATTCTCCTCCCGGGATCTTGGGCACGCACGCACACGTGCCCGGCGTGAGTTTTAAGCCACCGGGTTCGGGACGCGAACCGCGGTCGACTACGTGGGAGTCCAGCGACATAGCCATTATGCTAACTGCTGGTTCCCGACCACTTTTGATTAAGAGAGCTGTAGAAAGTTAGTAACTGTCCAAGCAAACACCAGGCAGTGGCACATAGAATAACCCCTCTAGCTTTTTTTTTTTTTTTTTTTTTGGAGAGATTTTGCCACAGGGTGCATGTACTCGCCAGAAAGACAGAGAGAGACAGAGAGATAGAAAGCGAGAAATCGCCCCCCAGGGGGATGGCCACGCTGCAGTCCCTTCTCCTCTATTCTCCTCTTGGGATCTTCAGCACGTATGCACACACGCCCGGCATGAGTTTTAAGTCACCGGGTCCGGGACTCGAACCTCGGTTGACTACATGGAAATCCAGCGACATAGCCATTACGCTAACTGCTGGTCCCAACCCCTCTAGCTTTAAAAGCAGTTCCTGATATACCACAGAGTATTGCAAGTATTTCCCTCATATGACTTGTCTGCTAAAAAAAAAAAAGTCTGCTTCTTTATTGGCTTTAGCTGAGTCAAACATGCATTCTTTTGTATTTCAAAATGCAGTGAATACATGCAGTTGATTAACCAAACATACCTCTTTTTTTGTGCTGTTCATTTTAATTAATGAATGAATTCATTTGCTGAGCAGACCTGAATTCATGAGAATATAAATTGCATTTCCTTTCCTGTCTACAGAGATAACGCTTTCATTCTATGTCTAGAAAAAGAAGCGTGTTGACCAGACTTTGTGCTATTTCTGCGAGCAAATCAGTTTTCATAAAGGACAAATAGCCAATGATTTTTAAGTAGAATTATAACTTTTTCCCCAGTAGGACAAACATAGAAATGACCAACTTTGATTCTTCATTTCTGATAATTTTTTTAATGAATGTTTACCATTAGTAAAGAAGAAGTAGAATACCAGGCAAAATAATGCTTTTTTAAAAAGGTTTTTTTTTTTTTTCCAAGAGAGAAAGTGGTCACTCCCAACAGGGCCTTGATGCTACAATCCTCCCTGCCCCGCCCCACCCCGCCCAGTCTCAGCTGGCCCGGATCAAAGATATGTACACCTGTACCTGATGTTCTCTAGACTATCTCTAGATACGAACCCAGGACCTTTCTCAAGTGGGGCCAGTTGCGTTACTACAGCACCACTGCCAGGTCCCAAGGCTTTTTTATATACTAGGAAATTAAGGTGATGTCATGAAAGCAAGTGTTCATTATACTGTTTCTGGCCCATTTAATAAGCAACCAAAGTCACTGAGCCACGTTTTCTTTCTGGTTATTATTAAATTGTCAAGATATCTGTGAGAAGGAGAATACATTTAAAAAAGAGCCTCTTTAGCTTAATTCTGTACCCTTTGATCCACATTGGGGACAGGATAGAATCAGAGTTGCAAAGAAGATGAAACCAGGAATATATTTTTGTATGCCTTGAAGGTTATCACAATTGTGAGGACTATTAGTTCAATTAAGAGTTCCTTTTTAGGATTAGTTCCATGTGATGTGAAAATACAGCCTGTTCCTGTGAGGCTCTTTGATAATGTTTTAGCCACCTTGTCTTAACACTCAGGGACTAACCCACAAGTTGTGTTCTTATGGGAATTTCCTTTGCCATGCTTGTGATCAATTCTATATCTTGATTACAAGAGAATATAGGAGTCTGAAGCTATACTCTCAACATTCTACTTTTCTGTGGTCATAGTTATTTTCACAAGAAAAATGAAGAGGCTTCTGTTTCTACCTGTTCAGTTTTCTGAGTCAACATGTCAATAGTGTTTGAACAAATGAAACAAGAAAGGAAACGCTAGGGTCAGACCATGGCCTGGTGGTTAAGGCAGATGGATCCCACAAGGCCAACCACATGGTTCATGTCCATGAAAAACATGCTAGTGTATGCGTACTCAAAATCCTGAGGGAAGCGGAATGGAGGAGAAGGGATTGTGGTGTGACCATGTGCCATTGGGGTGCTTTTTCCTCTTCCCTCTCTGCCTTTCTCTTTGTCTCACCCCAGTGAGTGTATACCCTCAGGTAAAATTTTGAAAACAAGAACAAGCAAAGGAAAAGCTATATCTATTATTTAAGTAGCACTTGAACAGGATCAGGAAAGGTGAAGTGAGGAGATCCATTCATTCATTCAGCAGGTGTGTATCATCCTTGTGGTATTCTAGCCATGTCCTGTGCATTGAGGGTACAGTGGCAACCAGGGATATAGTTTCTTTCTCATGAATCTCTCTCGATGAGAGAGATGAACATTAAACTGTTAAAAGAAAATTTTAGGCAGCTCCGTAACTTAGTAGTTAAGGAAGCTGATTTCCACATGGCCAACCATGGTTTGAATCCTAGCCCCGTTTAAAATAAAAAAATACCACATGTATGTGTGCCCCAAATCCCAACAGGATGTAGAAAATGGGGGAGAAAGGATTGTGGCATGATCACATCCCATTGGGAGGTGCTTTCTCTTTCTCCCTCTCTGTCTCTGATGAGCACATTCACCCTCTGGCAATTAAAAAAAAAAACAAAAACTTTAGGCAGATTATATATTAAAAAGTTTACTTGGGCAATTTATAATTTGTGAATCAAGCACTCAGAATAGAAGATTCAGAGAGCTCTGCTGGGCAGTGAGTATTTATAGGCAGAACAAAGAAATAAAGTATAGGAATAGCTCCATTTGGTTACAGCAAGTGTTGCTTTATTTGGATATATGCTGATCAGTTGGCAGCCCGTGATTGGCTGAAGTTTGGCTGCTTCTTATTGGCTAAGACTTGGCTGTTCTTTAGACTGCTAGTTAGTTTTCATTTTGTTAACTTATTAAGTTAGGTTGAACTTTATTACATAGGACTTCAAAGTACAAAGACAGGCCCAGGCTAATAACCTCTTGTTTATGTAATTTAACCAAAAAACTAAAACTCTGAGTAAAAATTCTGATTATAGGGGAAAAAGGAAAGGATATTATGAGAGAGATTAAGGGAAAGATGTCCATGTAGATGGTTTCAGGAAAGACTTCTCTGAGGAAATGTTATCCCCTACTCTTGAGAATACAGATATCATGAACACAGTGAGAAGAAGATGGTGTAGGCAGAAGAGAGGACCTTATGCAGAGGCCCTCAGAGAGGAAGGAGCTTGGCCGTGTAAGTGAGCTGCAAGAAGTCAGAGAGAGAATGGCAGAAGGTCAGGAGCTAGGCTGGAGCCAAACAGTGAAGGCCGTGGTAAGGTTAGATTTTATCTTCTGTCAGGTGAGTAGCCATTGAAGTGTTGAAACTTGAGAATGCCTGTAATTTAATGTGCATTTTCTAAAATATCATTTCTAAAAATTGTACAATTTTATTACACCTTGTGTCTTGCCTTAGAAGTTTTAATTTATAAAATATAGATATTTAAAATATATTGCCATTTTCAAGAAAGAAAAGAAAAATATGAAGATCTCCCTAATTGCTAAAGTGACAGAGGAGAGCCAGAATAGAAGCAGAATATCATCTGTGGTTAATCTCCAAGATGTGCCTACAGTTACTGCCCTTTTCTAAGGAATGGAAAATGTGTTTCCTCATCACTTTGTCACTTGGCAATGAGCAGTGCTTTTCTTTAAACCGTTAAGATTAGGCTGATTATGGTTTTTAGTTAAGGTACTTCTACAATAAGATCGATACAGTGAATTCTCCACTTGAATTTTTTGAGAAGGCCAAATTCGGCCTTCTGTTTTATTTTCACCCATACCATCCACCTCAATTCAGTTGAGATCTTTCCCTGATTTTATTTTAACATCCCTCTTCTTTAAGAATTTAAGATTAATATAGGTTTACAAAGGCACATTTGTTATAAAATCAAATTTCTTTGCAACTTTTAGTAAAACAGAGGGAGATTGCTTCACATAGGCTGAAAGTGACCTGGCAAGTATGGAAAAGATATCTCAACAGTGCCCGAATGTGTTCTGCCATCATATACCCCTATTGGCCTATTTTGAGTGAACCAGTGCAGTGTTTATAGTCATCTAAAAACCCCATACAAAAACCAGATACTAGAGAAGACAAGCACTTCAATAGTCCTAAATCATTCTGATGAAATTCTGATGAAATTTTTCTATGGAAAATAGAGCAGAGTCCTCACTATGTGTCAGCCATTGTATTAGGCTCCTCGTCTATATCAAAGTGGAATTGCATCTCCTATAGACATTAAGTTATTTTTTTCTTTAGCTTACTTAACTTTTATTTATTTTTTCCTTTTCTTTAATTTTTTTACATTAATTCACTATACACCATTACAGCATGCAAAATGAATTTTCCATCCAAAATACACTGTATATAGGCTCAATCAAGCACATCAACATACATGTTATCAACACATTATTTTCCATTTCTTATGTTTTGTATATTTTTTTTTTTTCTTTTTTTTTTTTTTGCCATCCTTGATTCCCTATCCCTCACCCTCTGCCATGTCCTACCCACCTCCCACATTGTCTCTGGTATCCATGGTTGCTTTCTATGCCTTCCCCTCCCCCCATTTAATTGATTTGCTAATGAACTTAATTAGTCTAAATATTTGCAGTAGCAAGCACAGCTGATGTATACATATACATGAACCCAAGTCTGACTTTAGGCATAAACCTCAGTGAGTAGAATGAACATACTATAAAGTAGTACCTGGCTGGGGCTATATGGCTTACTGCACTCATCAAATATGCATTTTTTTTTAATTTCTATATGAACAGTCTTAGTGTTGTTTTTTATTTCCTCCTGAAACTTTTTTTTTCAGATTAATTTACATTCATTCCCTGAGCATCATCACAACATATTAAATGTGGTTTCCCATCAAGAATAAACTGCATAGTGGCTTAAACATGCATGTATCATCAATAATATTCCATTTCTACTTTCATAGCTAAAATGTTGTGGATAGTAAACCCTCAGGAAGCTCTTATATCTAATGTATGTTAGACATTTTTTCTTTTTTTTTTTGGGAGGTTTTCACTATAGGGCGCGTGCACTCACCAGACAGACAGAGAGAGACATAGAAACAGAAAGCGAGAAATCACCCCCCAGGGAGGATGGTCACGCTGCAATCCCTTCTCCTCCATTCTCCTCTCAGGATCTTGGGCACGCACGCACACGCGCCTGGCGTGAGTTTTAAACCACCGGGTCCGGGACGCGAACCGCAGTCGACTATGTGGGAGTCCAGCGACATAGCCATTACGCTAACTGCTGGTTCCCAGATATGGTTTATTGTAGTCAAGTCTGAGCTGTAAATTTTGTGCGCAGTAGAGGTTGAAATTCACCAAGATAGGGGGAGTGGGCCATCCAGGTGCTGATGGTCTGGGCATCAAAACCATTCTGCCTTCAAGGTAGACTTTAAATCTTGCGATAAATGAGGTAGATGGATGCTTTATTAGCACACCTCTCTGGCCCAGTGCACTCTCAAGATTTGTTTGCATTGTAAGGATTAAAAAATATGCCTCAGAACTTAGTTTAGGCTCTGACCTGTTACTAAAAAATTGCATGCCTTTGCATATAAATCTGTCTTACAAAAAAGGTTTTCTCCTGAACTTTTGTTTTCTCTTTGAAAGTTATAGGAGAGATCTTGGTCAACTGCTTCTACAATGAGCATTTTCTAAGTGAGCATTTGCTCCCATTCCTCAGGGTAGAACTCACACTGCTGGAATTGGAGGGTGCCAGATGAGAACTAAGGCGAATCTCCTCCCTTAGTTTATCCTCCAGCAAGCCCAAGGCAAGTCAGAAAATAAGCAGTCATTTCACATGACATCAAATGGGTGGTCAGATGGCAGGCTGGAAAGAGCTGGTGTCAGCATCATTTCCATGGGTTTGAGTGACCACTGTGTGCGGTCCTGGGGGTCAGTTGTGACAGTGCCTTGGAGAGAGAGAAGTGGCTTTTGTCACATGCAGTCTAGTCAACTTCATTTTATAAAACAAAACCACCCCTCCCTTGAAGTGGGGCTTGGAAGCTTTAGAAACATTTTAAAGTATGTTGGAAAGAGCGTAATTTGTATTGTTAACCTTGAAAGTTAAGATGAATTTTGAAGTGTGTAAAAATGGCGTGATAAAAATTAGACCTCTGAATTATTTTATGCTATTATCTTCCAGCTGGCTAGTCTTTTGCCCATGTCTCTGTATTGAAGCAGCATATTCTTTATGATGTTACATCTTGGGATTTTTGGTGGCATTATTGTCAACTTTGCATGAATAATTCTGTTTACAACCACCTCTGTTCACAGCCTGTCTAAACGTGAATTAAAAAAAAAAAGAGGAGGAGGTGATTCTCTTTTTAAACTAAAACAATTTTTCCCTACAACTTCCTTCTTCCACTTCAGAAGGGTGAGTTAGGCAGTGAACAACCTAAAATCAAGAAAAGGATTATTCCTTTGGTTCATATTTCATGGGAATTCTCAGATTTATTTCCTGAAGGCTGAAGTTTGAGCAGGAGATGGAGATGGACTGGGACTTGCCATTATTAGGTTTTGTTATATGCCAGACACTTCACGTGCTTTATCTCCTAGCCTCTCTGTGAAATTCCTGGAAATCAGTGATAGTGCCCCCAATTCAAGATGGAGAAAATGAGGTCCAGAGAACATGAGCCATTTCCAGTCTGACTCTTAACCTCAGCCCTCACCATGCCTCGCGATAATGAAACTGAACCTTTTCCTGGAGCTGGAGGTTGTTATTCATGGATTCTTTAGTTTAAATGTTGTGAATTCCCAGAACATTTCTCATACAACTGCAATCAATTGCAAATATCAAAAGCTACACAGGAATCGAAGCAAGGAAGAAATTGTTAGACAGTCTTCTGTGTTGAATCATTCCTCTGATGCTCCCTTCCAATCGACCGCAGGTAATTATATGCAGATATGAAGACTTCTATGATCTTATTGAACAGCAGTTATAAGTATTAATAGAAGAGTGTCATTGATTTCTAATGCTGCCTTCTATCATACCTAGGCTTTGTAAACTCCTGTAATTAGGATGCACTTCTGTCATCATCTGGATGAGAGAAAACGTGCGAGTGCATGTGTGAGTGCTGCAAGACGCAGGTTTATCATGAGGAAGGGATGGAGATTTCAGAAATAGAACTCGGCTGCTCAGGAACTGTTGCTTCCATCCTGACCGTATTCTCATGTTTCCGTGATTATTAAATCTACCTCTTGTACCTGAATTTATTCATTCCTTCCCTTCCCTTTCCTTCCTTTTCCAGTATTTGATCAATTTTTTTTTTCTGTTTTATATTTTTAAGAAATTGGCAGGGCTCAGCCACTGTGGCACAAGAGTAATTGCAAGTGTCCTGCAAGGATAGACACTGCGTGACTAACTGTGGGTTCAGGTCCCCAGGTCAGCCTGAAAATGTGCCAGGTGCACTTGTGGATGTCCAGGATCCTAAGGAACTAAAGGGCTGGGAAAGGGGAGGAGCTGAAGGACTGGCATGACGAAACCCCACTGAGGTCTCTCTCTGTCTTTCTGTCTGTGTCCCTCATGTGTGTACATATTGTGTGCTTTGTTATTAAAAAGGAGAGAGAGAAAAAAAAAAAAAACAGCTGGTAGTAAGTTGGGTCATTAAATAAGAATTTAGTTTGTTTCCATGTGAGGCTATTGTACCAATTTCTTTGATACTGTATGTGGGGACTTCAAAAAGTTTGTGGAAAATGGAATTAAAATATGAGTTTATTATGTTGCAAACATTTTTGAAATCCATGCATCATTTTTTTTTTCCAGAACATATGTTTTCAATGCACTTTTTGAATTTTTCAGTCAATAGAAGTTGCCGGACAGCAATATCAAGTCCTGTCCCATCTCTGCCTCTTACTCATATGTCAGCCTGCAGGAACTGAAACTCGTGAGGTAGATTGTGTAAGTCACAGTGGAGATAAAAGCGCTACCAGTGAACAGTTTAGTATTTTGAGTAATAGGTATAGTAAAATGAAGATGTATCACTGACCTTGCTAAAGTTCATGTGTCAGGGTCAGCCCATGGCATGGTGGTTAGGTGGCTGGATCTCACAGGGCCAACTCCACAGTTCAAGTCCTGTACCCTTGAAAAACACACTGGGCAGGACCAGCAGATGGCATAATGGTTACATTGCTGGACTCCCACGTAGCTGATCATGGTTCAAGTCCTGGACCTAATGGCTTAAAGCTCATGCTGGACGCATGTGCATGCATGCCCAAAATCCTGAGAGGAGAAGGGAATGTGGCATGGCCATCCCTCCTGGGAGGTGATTTCTCACTTATTGTATCTCTGTTTCTGTTTTTCTGACAAGCACACACACGCTGTAGTAAGAATCTCCCAAAGAAAAAAGAAAAACACACTGGTATGAGCATGTGCATGCCCAGAGTCCCAAGGGGAGGGAGAGATGGAGAAGAAGGGATTACGACTTCACCATTTCCTACCGGGGTGCTTTCTCATTTCCCTCTGTTTCCCTCCAGCAAGCATACACACCCTTAGGCAAAACTGAAAGGCAAAATAGTTCTGATCTCCTAGCCTAAGTCAACAGAATCTGCTTCTACACCAAATTATTTTAAATAAAACTCTGAAGAGTCCTTGAAACTAAACTTAGAGTCGATGATGATTTTCTATTGATGAGTCTGTTTCCATGAGTGACTGGGGACAGATCTCTGATAAATACTCTCAAAAGTGTATCGGCCTTACTTCTCTGGTGTCTTGACAAAATAATGAGATGTCACTTGTGTAACTGAGAAGCAACAGTCCATCCTGCCTCCTTGACTGCAGTACTCAGAGGGTCCACGTGTTTTTGTGCCTGTTGGGAGATGGTAGGAAGAGGTAAGTTTGGTTTTGGTGGGATAGATCGTAGGACAATCAATGTGTTTAAGTTTCAAATAGCTGACAGTTGAGATTCACTGTGGGTTCTGAGGTAGGAAAAGGATGTGATAAAAACAGTGTTTAAGGGAGATTATGTTAACCAGTTTGGGAAACAGATTGACAGACAAAAGGAGACAAAGGATCTGCAGAAGCAATTACAATTGACATTCATTAAAGTATGGTTCCACGAAGCTCTGAATTCTGGATGAAAGACCTAAACTTAGGTGCTCTGTTGTATGTGTTGAGGAAGAGTGGGTATTAACAGGACTTGACTAGATGGGAGGGAATTGTGAATAAAAATAACTTAGGCAGTAAACAAGTACATTATCTTCTAACAGGTGACAGCAAGTGGTTAATCCTGAAGTAATTTCAGTGTCAAGGCAGAAACTTTTTTTTAAAAGATACTTGGGACCAGCAGTTTGTGTAATGGCTATGTCGCTGAACTCCCATGTAGTCGACTGCAGTTCAGGTCCTGGACCCAGTGGGTTAAACTCACGCTAGGCACATGTGTGTGCATGACCAAGATCCTGAGAGGAGAATGGAGGAGAAAGGATTGCAGTGTGGCCATCCCCCCTGGGGGGTGATTTCTCACTTTCTATCTCTCTGTCTTTCTGGCGAATGCATGCGCCCTATAGCTAACCGCCCCCCCCCAAAAAAAAAAAAAAAAAAAAGATACTGTATTTATGCTCCATGTGAATTTATGCTCAAATAATCCAGGCATCTGTTTCAGTTCTGCCAATAGCTTTTTTAATGTTAGTCATTCAATATTCATCCAGCAAATATTTATTGACTGTATTTCATGCCAGGTGTTGCACTGGGCTCTGGGAAGAATGTAAACTAGACAGTCCTGGTACTTATGGGACTTGCTGTCTAGTGAAAGATGCTGTCTCATGATAAGTGCAACGATGGAAAAGTAACAGGCATTCAGGTCAGGCACCGTACTGATAGTGTATTTTTCTAAGACTCATCGTGGAGGGCTGCCTAAACAGAGGCTCAAAGTAAGAATAGTACAATTGACCACAATATGAAAATTTTTAGTATATTTAGAAAGGGAAGTAACCTATTTCTCTGGTTCAGACTTCATCTACTTAGGTTTCCCTAGATTTTATGCAATTCCTGCTAAGGCGTGTCTTTTTTTTTTTTTTTTTTTTTTGGAGAGGTTTTTTGCTATAGGGCGCGTGCGCTCGCCAGACAGACAGAGAGAGACATAGAGACAGAAAGCGAGAAATCACCCCCCAGGGGGGATGGTCACGCCGCAATCCCTTCTCCTCCATTCTCCTCTCGGGATCTTGGGCACGCACGCACACGCGCCCGGCGTGAGTTGTAAGCCACCGGGTCCGAGACACGAACCGCGGTCGACTACGTGGGAGTCCAGCGACATAGCCATTACGCTAACTGCTGGTTCCCGGGCGTGTCTTTTTTGTGTAACTGCTATACCCTGTCTGCTTCTGGTCACTCCAAACATGCAGATAAATGGTATCCTCTTAGATTTCTTGCTTTCAAAGTAGATGTTAGTCTCTCCTATGTAGCCATTATTCATTGGGTTGCAGCTGTTTTCTTTCTTTCTTTTTTTTTAAGAGGTTTTTGCTATAGGGCACATGGGCTCACCTGAAAGAGACAGAAAGTGAGAAATCACACCCCAGGGGGGATGGCCACACCGCAATTCCTTCTCTTCCATTCTCCTCTTGGGATCTTGGGTATGCACGCATGCACACGCGCCCAGCATGAGTTCAAGCCACTGGATCTGGGACTTGAACCACGGTCGACTACATGAGAGTCCAGCGACATAGCCATTACACTGACTGCTGGTCCCTGCAGCTGTATTTTGACCAGTGGCTTTATAGAGGTGTTTTTGTTTATTTAACAGCTCCATTTATATTAACTAAAGCCTCACACAATGGGGCTCTGGCACAGTCTTGGGAAGTCATGTGAGGTGAGGACTAAGGTGCTTTTCTTGCATTAAAATGAATTCTGGGGGCCAGCTGATGGCATAGTGGTTAAAACGCTGGACCCCAATGGCTGACTATGGTTCAAGTTCCAGATCTGGCAGCTTTCTTTCTCCCCTTCTCTTTCTCTGTCTCTCTCTGCTGAACACACGGGACCTATATAGCAAATTAAATAATAATAATAAGAAGAAATAAAATTTAAAAAAATGAATTCTGTACCAGGGATATCTGTGTCTATTCACAGAAAGAGATGCCCTATAGGATTTTCTCCATAGAAATGCCTGAACTTTGTGATAAGCATTCTTTGGGATCCTGACTTGTGAGCCCTCTTCTAGAAAAGAGAGAAGATGCAAAGATAAAACCGTATTGCTGCTTTGCGATCTATTGCTGTGTTACAAACCAGCCAAGACTTAGTCATTTTAAACAACCATCATTTTCTTTGCTGAGGATCTGCACTTTAGGCTGGGTTTGGTGAAGGCAAGTCACCATCTGCATGTTATGTGACAGTGGGGATTGAGAGAGTATTGGAGGATCCACTTTCAAGATGGCTCCCTCATTCAGGCTGACTGCTAGAAGCTCAATGGTGTCTGAGGGCTTGGGCTTCCTTGCTGTAACGTGGCTAGAATCTGACAGTGAGCATCTTGGGACAAGCAGGAGAGCCTGCCCATTCTTTAAAGCCTAGATAACAAAATCACTTTCTACTATAGTCTATTGATCAAGTAGTCACAGAGCTCAGATTCAAGGGGAAGAAACAGAGATTGGACACGTGGGTAGGGTGGCAGAGAACTTGGGATGTTCTAAAGCCTCCAGGAAACTATGCCATGATTTACTGAACTCTCTCTGCTAGGCGTACCGTTTAGTACCTTATGTGGAATGTGCCATTTAATCCTTACAAGTATCCCTGGAAGGGGAGATACTGTTATCTTAGTTTAAGGCTCAAGGTTAAATGATGTGTTCTGTAACATAGAGGGACAAGTGTGGAGCCAAAACTTGGACCCAGGTCTTCCCCGTTCAAAATGCTTTTTAACCATGCTCCTATATAATCTTGCAGAAGGAACAATTATAACACATGGCGGGCTTATATGTTATAGTGAAGCACAAGTGGAAAAGTTCTAATATAGATGAACTGTGGATGGCTTCTGGGGAGAGTGGCATCCAAGAGTCTTGAATGATGTGTATGCTAATTAATAGGAAAACAAGTGTATTTGAATAAAAAAGACAGTATGAACATAGGATGTATGTGCGTTCTGGCCACAATGAAGACATTAAGATCTATGTGCAATAAATTGACATATATTCCAATTGATAGAAGTAAAAATAGTTTTTCCACTCCTAATTTTTCCACATAGGATTCAATTCAAGGAAACTTACATGCATAAAAAATAGCAAAATGGAAGAATGTACGGTGCATTAGATAAATATTAGAGACTAGAACACTGTCTTACAAATCTTTTAGTTGTAAAATGTTTCCTTCTAATGAAATCTTGAGGCCTAGTAAATAAAACAGAAGCTGGGGCCGGGTGGCACACTGGTAACACAGCTCGGCACTCACAACCAGGCTGGCTGAGGCCGGGAGTAGGTCACAGAAGGAAGGCCCTCTCTTTCCCTTTCCGCCTCTTTCTCTTTCCTGAAGGAAATAAATAAACACAAGGAAAAACAAAACTGAGCTGCTGGGTTGAAACTTTGGAGGTAGAGTTTCAAGTCTGTAAGTCTGCTGAAATAAACTGGCAGCAGATTCCCAGAGGAAAAAGTGTACGAATTCATTAATGTGCAAGATCACAGGAGTCACACAAAGTATGAAATTCAAAGGAGGTCCACATGTTGAAGCTTAAATACCCTCTTCACAGGGGAGAGGGTAGTGGAAAATCTTGGCAATTTTTGTGGAAGACTAAATGACTTTTAGGGGAGATGGGCCTGAAGAACAGACAGTGGCCTGAGACCAAGTTTGTCTGAGTTCTGGGGATCATGTCAGCTCTGGTCTTTCCTGCTCGTTAACCTTCTCTGTCTAATGAGATCATAAGGAAGGAGCCCAAGACGATTACAGGCCTTCTGGAAGAACTTCTCTTAGTCAGCTCAGGGATCTGAAAGGATCTTAAGAAGTCTACCATCCCCCACTCCATCCAGGTCTCAGGAGAGGCCGAAAAAACATCAGAGAGAGCTTGGTTCTGAGGCTACTGTTCTAGCTCCAAGTACTCAGCATGTCAGGGTGCATGTTTTGAGGTATCATTTTCTGAGCCCAAACAGAGTAAACAGTTTGGTTCTAAGCTTTCTGATAGGGAAAACAAAACACCAACAGGATAAGTTACATGGTTTGTGATGTTCATGAGGAAAATAGTCATAGCAATTACTTTT
Organism: Tupaia tana; assembly: GCA_026018925.1. Taxonomy (NCBI): domain Eukaryota; kingdom Metazoa; phylum Chordata; class Mammalia; order Scandentia; family Tupaiidae; genus Tupaia; species Tupaia tana. The sequence continues at coordinate 36,259,050 of JAKSZU010000003.1, forward strand.
TCAGGGAAGGCAAACTCCTCCTGGTACCAGGGTTTAAAATTTCTTCTGAGTCTCTTTAAACAGAAGCTGTTGGGTATTGCTAATGTGGCTGGCATTGTTTTCCATGTACCTGAGTGCTCTTACATGCCATATATTCATGTACATGTGAGACTGGGTGCTTAGGTGAGGCAGCAGGGGTAGAAGTGAAAAAGTGGGTTGCTGAGGAGAGGGCAGAACAGCGAGATTTAGAAGGATGGGCATAACGGCAAGAAGGTCTTCTGTGAATTGGGTGTTGATAGATTTTCTACAAATAAATAGATGGCCTGTGTGACCCTGAAACTATTTGGCAGTATGATCTGCTAATGTGCAGATATTTCCTGTTTAATCATTTTAAGTACACCTTTTTCATAGTGAATAAATATACCATTCATATTCAAATATGGTTGGACAAAACAGTATCAATAAAAATTTTAACATGGAACAAAAGCATGAAAACAGTTATATGAGTGTTTCTGAAAGAAATTAAGAGTTGACATCAAAGAATTTTGGCTTTTAACACTTTTTCTCAGGAAGTATGATGACTGCCTGTAACACAAATGTTTTCATGATATGAAGCTATGAAAATAGTTTATGTACTTTTTTTTTGGGGGGGGGAGAGGTTTTTTTGCTATAGGGCACGTGCGCTCACCAGAAAGACAGAGAGAGACAGAGGGACAGAAAGTGAGAAGTCACCCCCCCAGGGGGGATGGCCATGCTACAATCCCTTCTCCTCCATTCTCTTCTTGGGATCATGAGCATGCAAACACATGTGCCTGGTGTGAGTTTAAGCCACCAGGTCTGGGACACAAACCACAGTCGACTACATGGGAGTCCAGCAACATAGCCATTACACTAACTGCTGATCCTGTATTGTTAATTGACAGTAAACATCATATTCTTATAGCACTGAAATAATTTTGCTAACCTATTTCCTCTAATCCACTAATTTCAATTTGTAAGTTTAGCAGTTCGAAAGTTATCAATTTTCTGCATGCTTATTTTGGACTTTCCAATTTCCTTTATTATTTTACTTTCCATTGCTTTGAAGATCAGTTTGTGGTTTGTTTGTTTTTTGTTTTTATTTATTTTTTTTATTTCCCCTGGTGCAAGTCAAATGCTTTAAGTCATTACAAGCACTTGGCTAACCCTGTAATCTAAAATTTTGTTGTTCGGCTCATTCTTCTTGTAGGTGAATTGTATATCAATATTATTGGGGCTATTGTTCTTTCTCTGGTGTCTCTAAGTGTCTGTTAGACTCTCAAATTATCTCTAAGTCAATTCTTTTTTTTTTTTTTTTTGGAGAGGTTTTTTTCTATAGGGCGTGTGCATTCACCAGAAAGACAGAGACAGAGAGATAGAAAGTGAAAAATCACCTCCCCACAAGGGGGAATGGCCACACCGCAACCCCTTTTCCTCCATTCTCCTCTTGGGATCTTGGGCACGCATGTACACGTGCCTGGCGTGAGTTTAAGCCACCGGGTCCAGGTCGCTCTTCAGCAAGTGCACATGCTTGCTAGCAAAAGATATACATATGTATCTTTGTCATCTTAATGCACCAGGTCCGGGACGCGAACCGCGGTCAGCTACGTGGGAATCCAGCAACATAGCCATTACGCTAACTGCTAGTCCCTCTTTGTCATCTTAATGAGGATTGGTAGCACTTGTTATGATTTTTAGATGAACTGAAATGTGTAATTTAAGTAGGTATACATATTTAAAAAATAAATTTGTGTTATTTATTTTTGCTGTAAGGCACATGCGCTTGCTAGAGACAGAGACACAGAAAGAGAAAGAAAGACAGAAAGCACTCCCTGAGGGGATGGCCACCCCACGGTTCCTTCTCCCTTATTCTCCTTTCAGGATTTTGGGCATGGATGTGCATGTGCATCCAAAGTTCAGGGGCCATATCTCTAGATTAGCTATAATACCTAATGTAGTATACATGCTATGTAGTTACACTGCATCCCTTAGGGAATAATGACGAGAAATAAGGCTGTGCATGTTCAGTACAGATGCAATTAGTCTTTTTTATTATTATTTCATATTTTGGATCCCTGGTTGGTTGAATCTGCAGGTTTAGAATCTGTGGATATTGAAGGCCAACTGTGGCTTTTTCTTTATTTTTTAAAAAAATTTCTTATCTCTGTAGTATTTAGAGAGTAGTTAGTGGGTAGCATGGTACCAGGAAGCTTGGAAAAACTCATGAGAAATTGTGGCCCTAGCCAGGGGTCTCGTTCTCCTTTGTCTCTCTCATGTTGTCCCCCAAGACTGGAGAGCTGGGTTTCCCTCATGTGTGGGACCCAGAGCTTTCCTATCAGCACTCCTGCTGTTTGCAGTCCTGGTTGTGGATTCTAATGCCAACGTCCTCTGATTGTTACTATTCTGTTTTTTCCCCATTAATGCTTTGACTTTTCTGTTCTTCTTTATATAGTACAAACCAGTTTGCTTTAGATATTATGCAAAATAAATGTAATTCTTAACTTAATTTTTCAAATGGTATCCCTTTCATGAGAGAGAGAAAAAGAGAGAAAGAGAGAGACAGAGAAATAAAACATAGTCTTGTCACTTCTTCCCCCAGCCCTTTAGCCAGTTAAGATCCTGGCCATGCACAGCCTGGTGTGTTTCATGTTGAATCAGGATCCAAACCTGAAGTCAGCCATGTGGCTTCTAGCATTCCAGATCAGTAAATAGTACCTGCACTACCAAGGCTGGGCTAGAAAGTGATCTTTTATCTGACCACATCTGTTAGTAACCTACCTCTTTCCCTCCCTCCCTCTCTGTCTCTCTCTCTCTGTCTCTCTCTCTGACATATAATAATGTATTTATCAAGACTTTTTGGGAACCAGCAGTTAGCGTAATGGCTATGTCGCTGGACTCCCACGTAGTCGACCGCGGTTCGCGTCTCGGACCCGGTGGCTTACAACTCACGCCGGGCGCGTGTGCGTGCGTGCCCAAGATCCCGAGAGGAGAATGGAGGAGAAGGGATTGCGGCGTGACCATCCCCCCTGGGGGGTGATTTCTCGCTTTCTGTCTCTATGTCTCTCTCTGTCTGTCTGGCGAGCGCACGCGCCCTATAGCGAAAAAACCTCTCAAAAAAAAAAAAAAAAAAAAAAAAGAAAAGACTTTTTTACCCTCTTGCATTCATTTTTAAATTTTTTTTAAGTTGCCAAAGGACATGTGTACTTAACAGACAGAAACAGTAAAAGAGAGGAAGGGAGAGGGAGAAAGCACCTGCAATGGGGCATGATCATATTGCAGTCCCTACTCCTCCATTTCCCTATCATGTCAAGATTTTGGGTATCCATGTGCACATGCTCAGCATGATTTTCAGGCAACAGAGCTGGGACTGCAACTGCACTGTTGATTATGAGGGTTTTAGCTCCCTTAACCACTAGGCTAAGGAGCCAGTACATCCTCTGCCTTTTTTTTAATTTGAGAGATTTTTGCTATAGGGTGTGTGGGCTCACCATAGAGACAGAAAGGGGCAGAGAAACAGAAAGCAAGAAATCACCCCCCCCCCAGGGGAGATGGCCACACTGCAATCCCTTCTACTTCATTCTCCTCTTGAAATTTTGGGCAAGCATGCACACTCACCTGGCGTGACTTTTAAATCAGCATGTCTAGGACTCAAACCACAGTCAACTATGTGGGAGTCCAGCAACATAACCATTACAACATCTGCTGGTCCCCATCCTTCGGCATCTTTCACATGCAATTTCTTATAGAGAAGCGTGGTTTTGAGCAAAAGGCAATAGCTTCATGTCTGAGACTTTATCTTACAAAAGGTGTGGGGGCTGACTCTTTTAGGGTACTAAGGCTACTGCCATATTAATATTAAATGTTTGGGGTGTTATTAGTTCTCATCAACTTCCTGGCACATGTGTGTATAGAGGATTCTTCATTCTCTGTAGAAAAACTGATATAAGGCTGAAATGTTCCTACAGCCTTAAGCGATGGAAACGAAAGGAAAAATAAAGATACAAAGTAGCAGAGTCTAGACCAGCAACACTTATGGGTGGTCCATGGTCCCAGAATCCTCAAGGACCCTTATAAGTACTCTATGAAGTCAAAACACTTTTCTTAGTAGAAATCATTTTTTTCACTCTCATTTTGTCATAAGACAAAATTAGACATTTTCGAAGCTATAATGACATGATTTTGCAATAGATTAAAGAAGCAGATATGAAAATCTAGCTGTCTCCTATTAAGCTAGATACTAAGAAAATTTGTAGAAATACAAAATAATGCCATTCTTCTCACTGCCATGCCACAATCCCTTCTCTTCCATTCTCCTTTTAGATTTTGGGCACACATGCATATGTGCCCCATGTGAGTTTTAAGCCCCAGGTCCAGGATTCAAACTGTGATTGACCATGTGAGAGTCCAGCACCTTAACCACTGTGCCACTTGCTGGCCCTCAAGTAGCATTTTTATTCAATGGACTATGTGGCTGAAATGCTCATAAGAACATACAAAATAGGGTAAAGTGCCTGGATTCAAGGAGCATATTCAGTGTAACAATTCGTAAATGTTACAAATGAAATGTATTCCTCTTCCTTCAATCTGTCTGCCACTCCGGCTGATGGTGTATAAACAGCTGTCTCACCAGGCTGTCAGGATTCAATGAGGCTATGTATGCCAACTCTAATGGTGATGTCTGACACTTAACCTGGTGCTGGTGACCAGCCAGACAAGGAGTAGGGGATCACACTAGGAAGAGAATTACAGACCGTGACAAGATTTGGGACTAAGAGAAAAACAGGTAAGGTCTTCCTTTATATAGGGGTTGGAAAGGCCTTAATTTGAATATTAATAGTATTCAGGGAAATGATCATGAACCTATGGAAATTACATTTTGGTGGATTAAAAAAAAAAAAAAAAACCATTCCCATTTGGACCATTCATGTACATTATTAAGCAGAATGTGGAGAACACTTTAAAGAAATGAAGAAATTCTAAATAATAAAATGGTAGTGTGGTTCCCAGATGTTACATAAATGCATATTATTAAAAAAATTTAAAGGAACCAGCCCAGGAAACTGGAGTAAGTCCTGAAATCTTTATCTTAGTGCAGGGTTCTCTCAGTATTTTATATGCCACTGCTTTCATTTACTTTTTAATTTTCTTTTCTTTCTTTTTTTTTTTTTTTTTTTTTTTTTTTTTTTGCCATAGGGTGTATGCGCTTGCTAGAGAGAGAGAGAGAAACAAAGTGAAAATGAGAACTCACCCACCTCAGGGGGATGGCCCCTCTGCAATCCCTTCTCCATTCTCCTCCTGATTTTTTTTTTTTTGGAGAGGTTTATTGCTCTAGGGCGCGTGCGCTCACCAGACAGACAGAGACAAAGAGACAGAAAGTGAGAAATCACCTCCCGGGGGGATGGCCATGCCGCAATCCCTTCTCCTCCATTCTCCTCTCGGGATCTTGGGCATGCACGCACACGCGCCTGGCGTGAGTCTTAAGCCACCGGGTCCGGGACGCGAACCGCGGTCGACTACGTGGGAGTCCAGCGACATAGCCATTACGCTAACTGCTGGTCCCTCCTCCTGAGATTTTGAACATGCACGCGCACATGACTGGCATGATTTTCAAGCTACCAGATTCATGCCTTGAGCTGTTGTTGGCCATGTGGGAGTCAAGAACCTTAGTCACTTCACCACTTGGTGGCCTCTTCATTAACTTTTTATAAAGGCAAAATGAAAGATAATGTGTAAGAGTTGCCCTCCCCCCAGTGAAATAGATTTTGGAGAATCTGTACCTCAAATCTTCCAAGCTGGATCGTTTGTTTAATAATGATCATTTGGGGGGGAAAAAAAAAGACTGAATTTATGACCCTAACTCTCTGGGCTATCTTGGGTAGTTTTCAAAGATTGAGTCCATAATTAATGCAAAGCTACTGTATGTTAATGAATTTCTTGAATTCTTCTCTCTGGTATTTTTGGTTTTGTGTTTTGTTTTTGTAACAACTAAATTGTGTCAGCCAAGCCCAAAACCTACTGGTTGAGGAAGGCATCATACACGATTGATGCAGTTCAAATCTCAGACCTGGCAGCCTGGGAGAACACATGGGGCACACGTACATGTATGTCCCAAGTTCCAACAGGATGAGAAATGGAGAAGGGATTAAGCGGCCATGCCTTATTGAAGGGTGCTTTTTCTCTTTCTCTCTCTTTGTAAAAGCACATACCCTGTGGCAATAATAATAATTTTTAAAAACTCTTGCAAATAGTGTCTGAAGAGAAGAGCTACCTGTAGTCTTTCTAGGTCACACCCCTAAACAGGGCATCAATAACTACATTGGATTTGTTAATAATAATTTCACCATTAGGACCAGTAGATGGCGTAGCGATTACAGTGCTGGATTCCCACACGGCTGATGGCAGTTCAAGTCTTGGGCCTCGTGGCTTGAAAATCATGTCAGGGGCATGCGTATATTCCCAAGATCCCTGGAAGTGAATAAAGGAGAAGGGATTGTGGCGTGGCCATCCTGTCTGGGGGGGATTTCTCACTTTCCCTCTCTATGTCTGTCTCTCTCTTCAGTGAGTGTGCACGCCCTAAGGCAAAAACCTCGAAATACATACATACATACGCACATAAATACATATATACATACATACACCATTGGAGACCACTCTGTGCTCTGTGCCATGCTACCTTTGGAACAGGTCCCTTTTTACTAGATGGAAAACTGTAGCTCCACAAGTTGTTAACTCTCTCCTCATGGCAGAACTCTGCTCTTTGGGCTCACAGTCTAGTTTTTATTTTGTTCTTTTTTTGTTTTTCCTTCTTTCTCTCTTTTTTCTCCCAGTTTACCCTGGTGATTGCTAACATGAAATATAGGCTCTGCTCCTTGGGGAACATTTTGTACAATGTATTAAAACGTTCAGCACTACCAACATCAGGTTATGTGGCCCTCTCCTCTAGGTGGTCTTTCTGTTTCCCTTCAGGAAATCATACCCCTTAGGTAAATGATTTAGTTATCTATGGCCACATAACACACCACTAATATTTTACAGTTTAAAACAATAATTTATGAGTTCGCAGGTCTCTGTGTGTTAGCTGGGCTCAGAGAGGTTAGTGCCTGGGATGGTCAAGTAGAAGGTGAGACTGAGAAAGCAAATGGAAGTCAGATGTGGGTACCATGGGCCACAGCTTTAGGTAGATGCCACTTTTCCGTCACCTCTAGACCAGCCTTTGTAGATAAGTAGTTGGTATTTCCTTAACTGGGAGAGGCTGGTAGAGCAAACAAGAAGAATGTAAGAGCAAAGAAGGTAGCTGAGGTTATACCAAGAGAGAAGGAGAAAAATCAAAAAAAAAAAATGGCAAAGGATGCTGTCAGTGACGGTGGTCATGAGAAAAACAGTAAAAGTTTATTAGGTGGGCGATTTTAGCAAGTGTACATTTTGTCATTATCGGTGGCTATGGTATGACAGAAGTGTGTAGTTCAGTGCCTTATTAAGTAACTTTTTGGTTGCAAATTATGGAAACCAAATAACTCCCAAAAATATAGTGGATCATGGAATTGAAAAACTAGGACTACATCTAGTTTTCAGGCACAGCCAGATGTAGGGGCTGAAACAGTGTACATCAGAACTAATGTCACTTTCTCAAACCCAATTTCTCCAGATTAACTCTCCGCAGGCAAATGCTGACCTGGATTTTCTGAATAGTACAACACTGATAGAATTGGAGGCTTAGGCTATTTTGTACAAAGTAGCATACTTATTAAGCCTCTCAGCCAGAATTTATCTTAGGTTTATTTCTTCCATGAGAGAGAGAGAAACCAAGAAAGCCGAGGGGCAGAGAGAGAGTCTCTACACCACAAGCTACCCCCAGCCTGTGATGGTGCAATCGCAGGCACAAGTGCACACCTGGAATGTTCAGGGAGGTCCTGGGATGCAAACTCAGGACCTTTCCCAGGTGGGTCCAGCTGTCCCTCTGCTGTACCGCCACCTCACCCTTAGTTGGTATTCTTCAAGATCACTTTTTGGTTGTTTTATAAAAAGAAGTATGTGTGTGTGTGTGTTGGGGTATGAAATGATAAACTTAAGCAGCAGTTCTTACCTTGCTAATCTAAGAACATGGCTTGTGTTTAAAGCTTTAGGAAAATGAGACTGTGGAAATACTCATCTCAGTAGTGAAGCCTCCTCTAACCAGTCCTCCAGCTCAGACTTAGTGGGAGTAGTTTTAGTGGAATGTGAGTTATCCGATATTTTTGCTTCTGAGAGTGACAGAACTGGATACTTTTCATGGTGTCAGGAACCTGCTCTGTGCTATACATTCTCTCTTCCTTACAATGATCCTGTGACTTAGGTATTGCTATCTGTATTCTGCACATGACAAACTGAGACAGAGTGGTTAGCAACTTGGCAAAGATCACCAGGACACTTCAGAGCCAAGATTCAAATCTAGGCAATTGGAAAGCAGAGCCCCCATTCTGGGTTGAATTATGTGACTCTGCATCCCTGTAATTTCCAGTCTCTTTTCAAATGCTCAACCAGACCTTCCTGCTTTATGCACGTAAACATGTAAGTGTGCACTCTTTTATTGGGAGCAGACACAGCGATCACTCACCATGCTGTCTTTGATGCTCAGAGAGCGGTATAGTCCTGCAAATACTTTTAAAATGCAATTTTAGCTGTCCTCGGTGGGAGGCTTAGTTTTCAGAGAGGCCATCCATGAGCTGCAGCTGGCCTGCTCAGGTTTGGAATTCTACCTAAAGATATGAGCATTGTAAGTTGTTTTTCTTTTCTTTCCTTTTTAAAGTTTATTTCTTCTAGAAGAGAAATAATGATAGAGAGACAGACACCCCAACAGAGTCTTTCACACCATGATCCATCCCCAGCATCACCTGACTGGGTTTATGGACACATGTACACCTGCCTGGCATGTTCAGTGAGGTCCCTGGACCCGAGCTCTTGTAGGTGCCATTGCATTATCTCTGTGGCACTACCCAGCCCCTATTTCTTCCTTTATTGATGCAGGCAATTATCTAAAGAGGTTAGGAAAATTGAGGTACCATTGCATCACTTAGAGGCAATTCCAAGAAATAACTCTAATGAAACAAATAAAACCTGAACATACTTGCTTATGTAGCTTTTAAAGGACCAGAATTGTTTTGAGAACAAAAGTAAACCCATGCTAGCACCTTCCATTTGGAATAGAGAAGTAGCATGTACATTCCTATTCCTGCATTTAAGCAAAATAGAACAACGTCTAAAATCTCGTTCTCAGAAGCAATATTGAATGCTCAAAATGAGATTCTCTAAATGTAAAATGAAGTTTATGATTCACACTTTAAGAAATAATGTATGTTTATTTTTAAATGTTAAATTTATTAGCATTCTTGTGAAAATTAGCATAGGTACATATTCTTTCCCTCAAACTGTGTACTTACCTAGAATTCTAACAATTTAGTACTTAAATCTTGAGCTTTATTACATGGGGTTAGAAAGAGAGATCAGGTCTCTGTTTTATATGTTTTCCTAATTGAAATAAATTATGAAGGAGACTTAAGTATGGAGGGAAAAAAAGGAAATCAGCAAAAGTTCCAAGTTGGCTCAGAATCAGATTGTCTCCTCTCTTTTTTTTTTTTCTTTTATAGTAACGTAAGTTCTAAAATTTTGTCACATACTCTTAGTCAAATATACATAAGAAAATACATTCCAAAGTCAATATATTTGACTGGTTCAAGCGCCGTTAAGACATAGTTATCTATATTTATTTTGGGGATGGTTTAAATAACTGAGAGTAAAAGTTTCTAAGGTTATTACTAATTAATTTTCTTTCTCCAGCTGAGAAATTCTTAATCTAAAATCTCTATTTTAACCCAGCAAAGCTCATCATTAATGCTACTCAGTACTGAGATTAGCAATGCACACATTAGCCCATGAAGAATTCATTGAGTGCTTGTATACTGGGATAAGTACTTACATTAAGTATGGCCCAGTCTGTTTCTCATAGCTCATAGTCTCCCTTTGGGGGAGAGAGAGGCAATGAACTCACAAGCAAATACTATGGTATGGTAGATGCACAAAAATTCACAGAAGGGCTGTGTACAAAGTACAGTGGTGGCATAAGGACGAGGAACTTAGCATAGGGTGTTCAGGAGAGGCTCTATGGAGAAAGACAAGCTAGCAACCAGCTCTTGTGGGATGAACACAATTCACCCGCTGCAAAAAACAGGCATGGAACAGCTCAGTAGTTGGTTTTGTAGTTGAAAGGTATTTTTAAAACGAACTTGGGATTTATTTTAATTGGATACAGTAAGATGCACGAGACACAGAAATGACTGTCATGAAGGAAGAAGGTTTTATACTTAGAGATTACTAACTAGAGAGAACCTGAAAGAGGTGGGGAGAGAGACAGTGCGAGGAAGCAAGCTGCCAGATCAGGACTCAAATCATAGTCGGCCATGTGGGAGCCCAACGCTCTAGCCACCATGCCAAATGCTGCCCCTTGGACTCTATTGTTAAATATTGAACTCTTGACAGACTTGAGAAAAACAGTAATGCCTCAGATGTATGCAGAGTGGAGTGAATGAAAACGATGTTCCTGTTGACACTGAGGTTTTGGGTTAGCTGTGGGTGGTCATGTCAACCTGGGCAGGGAATATATGAGGTAAAAGGGGTTTGGTGGGAAAGATGAAGTCTTCAGTTTGGTACTTATTGAATTTTAGGGGCCTGTTGAAACATGCAGGGCAAGTTATTTAGCAGGTAGTTCAATTTAAACTCCAGGAAGAAATTATTTCAGTCATAGAATACTGTTTTGAGGCTCCGACAGATAGACAGGGAAGGCAAAGGATAGGTAGAATTAATAACTATAGAGAAGAGCAAGGAAATGGTTTCCTTTGAGAGAGTTAGTAAGGGAGGGAACATAATGTTGAGAGCACTTGAAAGTGAAATGGATACCTACCATGAAGGAAGTGAGAAAAAATGTCCAGAGGATAGGATGGGTTAAAAGTGTAGTGAAGGTGTGGAATGTCCATGGACCCAGGGACACACGAGAGGATAGGCTTCTTTCTGCCAGTGTGATTCTTTGACACTGTAGTGGTCTTGGTCCCTTGGGTCCAGGTCCGTATACAGCCTTAAAGGGTGCTGATGTACACTTCAGTCTTGCTCCGCTCCTCAGAGTGCACAGGTGGCAGATTCAGGATGGACCCAGGCTTACAAGATAGAGAAGTCATTGTTTGAGGAGATGGACATTAGGGACATTAGGAGCTTCATGTTGGATGGAGAGAAGAGGCAACTGAGGAATAGGAAGTGAACTGTGGGCACAAGAAGGCACTGAAGTGTTTGCGTAGCCTTGGTGGAGCCCAAGGACATGTGAGTGTAGAGGGAGAGTTCTAGTGAGGGCAGTTGTAGGCAAGGATATTGAGAAGTTGTGAGCTCTGATTCTTTTTCTTACCCACATAATTCTGAGCCTCCTGCATGATGACAGAGTTCTCAGTGAGCAGGGGAAGACTTAAAACATAAAGTCATTTTTGTGCTTTATCTATCTCTGTATGTTTTCATTTAAAATGCAGACAAATAATAGCAACTAAATACTTCATCCACAGTTGGAATTATACCTTTCCTTCCCCTAAGATTAATTTACCTTAAAAACACAACTATAAAATATACACATACAGGGACCAGCAGATGCTGTAATGGTCGTGTCACTATATTCCCGTTTAGTTTGCTGTGGTTCAAGTACCAGATCCCGTGACTTAAAACTCACGCCAGATGCTGCGTGTGTGTGTGTGTGTGTGTGTGTGTGTGTGTGTGTGTGTGTGACCAAGATCCAGAGAGGAGAATGAAGGAGAAGGGATTGTGGTGTGACCATCCCCCCTGGAGGGTGATTTCTTGCTTTGTGTCTCTGTCTCTCCAGTGAGCGCACGTGCCCCAAAGCAAAAATCTCGCTAAGAAAAATAATTACATACATACATAAAAAGAAGAACAAAATTGATATATGGAAATATCATTAATCCATTTTCTAGCCAATAGAATTTTTTGACCATTGAGCAGTCTAGGCTATTCCTCTCCAAAGGATAGCGTAAATGATTATATAAATTCCTGTTATGACCTTGTGAAACAAAAACAATCATTACTGTTTCAATTCAGACAGAGTCATTTATTTTGCATGAGGAGCAGACAATTTCCGAAGGCAACCAGCCTAGCAAGAGAGAGATTCTTTCTACAGAGGTGGCGGGAACACTCAGATGCTGTCACAAGTCTGTCAGCTGTCTTATGACTCTCACGCCTTCCTGGGTCCCTTCTTTCTTCAAATAATGTATGAACTGTGAGGACGTTTCCTCCCAGTGCCTGTGTACTGGGCTTTCTCTTTCCTTTCCAAATAATTTCTTGTGTTCTTGACCCATGAAGAGTGAAGGGAAAGGACTAGGAATGCCAGATACACTGGTGTGTTTCCTTATGTCTGGTTGGTCACTCAGTCCTCGACCAACAGGTTTATCCACCCTAGGGTAGATTCTCAGCATATTCTTGTACCAATGAATTTCTTGACCTTAGATGAGCTCCATGGAGCCCTTGCTGTTGTGGCTCAACAGAATAGAAGCAAAACTGTTATAAAATAGATCACCTTTAGAGGTGCATGTATTCAATTATTATCCTCCTTGACATAAAGAGAATTTGATTGCCTGTCGTGTACTTCATACATGTGTTCGTGTGCATTTTTTAAAAATCTGTTGTTATCAAGGTCATTTTAACATTGAAAGAGAGAAATAATATTAAGACTGTTGCTAATATTAAATCGGCTTCAAAGATCATTATATTGTAAATGGGCTATTAAGATTTTTTTTCATGTGTAAATGGATGTTTTCTTTTTTCATCATTTTGGTAGACTCTTCTGTTGAACTGCTATTTATATGGCGTGGAGCAGGAATTGTTTCTATGGATGCTCGGCTTAATTCTCAAGTACACGTTATCCTTTATCCTTCTCAAACACAGCTGCAAGTGTCCATGTGCCTGATACTAATATTTAAAAATAGATGGCACAGGCAAAACAGTCTGGGGAGCATGATTGTATTTTAGAGGGATCTCCTAAATTCATAGCAGAATAAAGTTAGCTTGGACAGTTATCAGGATATACTCTGATGGCTTCTTTTGTTTAGATTCTGTTATGCAGGTGGGTCAGTTCATGAGCATGGGGCCCTTGTGACCACGGCTGCAAAGAGAATTCCTATTTAAGGCATTTACTATAACACAGATGCATTAAATTATACCCATATCCTTTTCCACTGGCTTGCCAGATGGGGAGACAGGGACTACCAGGAATGAGACATGCATGGATACCTCATTTCTAGTTTTATTGTGTCCTGGGAAGGTCTACAGTGTTGTCTTCCTGATACAAAGGAAAGGCATGCAAATGGAAAAGTCCCTTGAGTCTGAACTGGGAATGCTGTCTGTTCTGGCTCTTTAAAAAAGACTGAAGACTGGAGACTTTGGTCCTTTTTAAACAATGCCTGTAACTGATCAGAGGTTTTAAGAAGTAACAAGCTTGGGGCAGAGGCTGAGTATCTTAGTCTCATCCTAACTAACTGTGTCATTTTTGCCATCCTTGCGTTCTCTAGGAATATTAATGGGAGGCTAATGATAATAAAGGACAGAGACAAATGCCTTCAGTAGCTGCTCCAGGATAGAGGGGGTGGGAATCGCTGGTTCCTGGTCTCTTTCCTGCAGCAAATTCCAGCAAGCACTGTCATGTGCCACCTACGTAGAAGAGTGGTATCATCTGCTCTGAGGCCACCAAGGCTTTGCAGGCTTGTGTTCTACTTTCAGCGAGAAAGTGGGTGGCATAACTTGGAGAAGAGAAAGCGGATTCTTACAAGAATAGACTTTCAAAGCTAGTTCAGGTTTACTCTTTTCAGAAATTGATCACACCCAGTCATAAATCATGTTGGAGATTCAGGAAATGATTCCTATTTGTCTTGGTCTAAACCCCTTTGGAGGAGATGCCACATTTCACTGTTTTATAATGTGAAGCGCATGCTTATAGTATTTTATAATTTATTCTGTATTATAAACTACTTGAGATATTCTACTCCTCCCCATTCTACTCCTCCTCTGCCCTGCAGAGTAAGGAAGACAAGGAAAATTGACTGCCGTAGGAAAATGATATATGCTTAGATGTTGTTTGATGAAGTTTCATGGAATAAATAATGCAATATAAAAAGAACAGTTTAGCAAAAACATAAATAGCTGAGCAGTCTCACTAAGGTGAAACAACATAAACAGGCCTGTGACAAATGGTCTGTCCAGTTTTATGTTAATACTACCAACTAACCTATATACTACACTTGATGGTTTCATAAAGCATTTTTCACAGTCCTTATGTCATCACGTGCAATGAGGGAAGAAAGCATTCCATGATCTGAAGTGGATTCTTAGCCTATTCCTACAGATGCTTGTCCTGTTTAGATCTGCCTGTCCTTTGAACACGATCAGCTCTTTCCTTTGCCTTTCCCATGGGTCCTTTGCCATTGACTTAAGGTTGGCTAGGAGTATCCTACCTATAGTTTGCACTTTCCACCTAAGGAGCACATTGTTGCAGGCATGTGATTAAGTCCCCCCCCCCCCCCCCGCGCCCCCCGGCTTGCCTCATGATCTGTGTAGTGAGCCTTTCCTGGCAGACGCAGCCGTTTTCTGGTTTGCTCTAGGGTATACATTCTCCCAAGTACCGAGGAACATTTAATGGTGGTAAAATTATTGGCAGGGTTTGAATAAAGACTGCTTTCAAACCATCGACATTCCTTTCCCCTTGATTGTTTTTGATATGGAATGAGTCATCTTCAGCTGGTCGATGGTGAGAATGTTACGATTTTGCTGTTTATTTTTCCCAGATGCTCAGCAGTTGTGGAAATCAGGGAGTTATTCCTCAGCCACCAAGGCTGGTCCTGCAGGGAGTTGAGAAGGGGTGCCATACCTGGCACAAAATTGTCCTCACTATTCTGTCTTTATGTCCTGGGGAATTTTGTTTTTAACCAAGCAAACTTGTTTCCTAGAGCTATCAAAGAGACTGTATTTTTAAATTTTAATCACAACCTCTGCCCACAGAAATTATCTGTTATATTATCCCCAGGAGATAAGACACTGTCTTTATTGTTGTGATTTTCACTTTTACTTTTTTTTTTTTTAATGTGTGTGGGGATGCTTTTTGTTAATACTGTTCCCACACCCACCCGTTTCCACAGTTCTTTTCTCAAGTCACAAGTAAATAGGCATTTCTAGAATGATCACATTGGCAAACTTTGTTGTTCCAGAAATCCTAAAACATTTCAAGAAAACCACCTTACATTCTCTGGAGTTTTTTCATTTGCTTCTTTGTTTGTTCATTTAGACAAGATGCTCAATGTTGGGTGTTCCTCCCCTCACCCCCTGCCCTCATGAGTCAAAATGTCCTAGATGGTAAAAACATGATTATGTGAGCAAACATACAATTTGAGGGAAGTACCCTATTTGGAAATTTTCAGAACAATTATTTGTTCCAGCAAGCATGAAGGAAGTACCTGCTCAATCCTCACTAGTGGATTGATACAAGAATATTCAGTCTCCTGAACCTAATGATTGCTTATTTGGAAAATATCAAACCACTCTCTATCTGTCTGTCTGTCTGTCTGTCCATCCGTCTACCCATCTACCTACCTACTTATTTATTTAGTTTTAGATTTTTGCTATAGTGCGCATGTGCTTGCTAGAGAGACAGAAAGACAGAAAGCGAGAAATCACCCTCCAGGGGGATGGCCAGGCCACAATCCCTTTTCCTCCATCTCCTTTCAGGATTTTGGGAATGGATG
Source organism: Tupaia tana (assembly GCA_026018925.1). Lineage (NCBI taxonomy): Eukaryota > Metazoa > Chordata > Mammalia > Scandentia > Tupaiidae > Tupaia > Tupaia tana. The sequence continues at coordinate 36,274,856 of JAKSZU010000003.1, forward strand.
CACATGTGTCCATGTGAGTTTTAAGCCACCTGGTCCAGACTCGAACCATGGTCAACTATGTGGGAGTCCAGTGACATAACCATTATGTCATCTGCTGGTCCATCAAACCACTCTTTGTAAGCCTTATTTTTCAAAAACTTGTTTTAAAATTAATGGTCAATTAAAAATTTTAACCCTTTATTTAATCTTTGTATGTGTATTTTCTTCCTGATGTTCTAGGTCATCCTTTCTATTGTTTAACTATGTTACTATCCAATATTTTGTTAATAAATAAGTTTTGTGTTGGGATTATTTGTTGGTGAAATGTACCAATTTAACTTGGTATCTAGAAGCTTTAGAAAATTTAACATAATGAGTATGATTTAGAATTTTGGTAAATGGGACCGGCAGGTGGCATGGTGGTTAAGGCACTGGACTACCACATGGCTGAGACAATGGTTCAAGTTCCAGATCTGGTGGCTTGCTTTCTGACTTTATTTCTTTCTCTGATCAAATTAAAATAATAATAATAATAGTAGTAGATAAAATAAATTCTTTTTAAAAAAGAACTTTGATAAATGAATAGCTTTTATTCATTTGTTATTTTAGGTTACAAACAATATTTATATGTTCATATCAAAATTTACCCTAAATTGAAAAATGCATCCATTAGTTAGGACAAAGTTTAGACAGCTAATGGCATCACAATATATCCTTTTCCTAAATGTGATGCTGCAGATCATTTGACTTACATTAGACACGTTCTTGTGTATTAAAGAATGCATTCAAACAGGATTCTGTTGTATTTTGTTCTAAGACTTTGCTTTTGCTTTTGTAAGGCTCTAATAATTCTCTCTTAAAAGAATTCATTATGTCTGTTTTCTTTACCCATGGAATGGTGTATTCATGAAGGTTTCTGTAAGTGTCGGATGATGAATTCCATTCATGGGCATGCTGATTAATTTATGAGTGGTATTTCATGTGTTTGACCCTCCACTCTGAGGTCTCTCTAAAACAATGGATGGTGAAGAACACAGGGCTTTTCCATGAGGAATATGGTGCAATGGAAGAGACAGAACTGTTGTAAATGTGTGGACACACACCTGAAAACAGTCAGCCAGCACATCCAATGCTTGATAAGCTTCTGTTGGGATTTCTAAATAACTTGCAGACCTTGACACTGACATCTGACATCTCACTCCCAACTTCCCGTTTCTCTAATGGGGACAATCTAAAGGATGTAAAAATAGAGGAAAACTTACTAACGTGACAAACTGGAAAGTGTCATCATTGTGTGATGATAGCTGTTTTTCAGTGTATGCTTCCTGTTGTCCAGGTACCCAGCTAATGCCATACATGCATTATTTCTTTTGATTTTTTTTTTGGGGGGGAGGAGAGGATTTTGCTATAGGGCATGTGTGCTCACTGGGAAGACAGAGAGAGACAGAGAGACAGAAAGTGAAAAATCAATCCCCCCCACCTCCCAGAGGGGATGGCCATGCCACAATTCCTTCTCCTCCATTCTCCTCTTGGGATCTAGGACACACAAGCACACATGCCCGGTGTGAGTTTTAGCTGCCAGGTACGGGACTCAAACCACGGTCGACTATGTGGGAGTCCAGCAATGTAACCATTATGCCACCTGCTGGTCCAATACATGCATTATTTATATTAACCTATCAAAACAACAACAAAACTGAGTTACATCACATAACTGGTTAGGCCTAGAAAATAAAATAACTAGCCCAAGTGTGTATAACTTGGAAGTGGCAGAGTCTATATTCAAAGCTGTTCTGACCTCTGAGCCTGCTCTCTTAACTGTTGTACAGTAAAGGAACATCTGTTAGATTGAATGTCTGTACCAGTTGAGGTATAAGTGAGAATTGAGTGACTTCCTGGCCCTCTAGGTTGTTGTTGAGAACAGCCAGTCAGCTTCTAGCTTCTGTTTGGAAAGACTATGCAGGTATGATAGGGAGGGAGTTGCTGCTTCAAATCCTTTCTGTGACTGCAGGGGAGAAGCACCAGGGGGCTGCAACAATCAGGTCATCTAGGCATGAAGGCCACTCCCTGCAAGAACAAAGGATGGCACAGGTCTTTCCCATACGGAGCAGACAGACATAGCCAGAGAGACTGCATATTCTTAACCCAGAAGGGAGGGTGGGGAGAAAACCTCACGAGAAGCCAATTTCTTTCGCAGGGTTAGCCCATGCCTCTGACTCCCTCTGGCTTCATTCAGATGAAAGGAGCAGTGCAAGGAAAATTTGCACCATCTGCCCCTAATAAAGGAGGCATTTTAATGGCAACCAGCTGGAGAGTAAAGACATTCAGAAAGATTCTACCTGTCCTGCTTATGGATAAGCAGATACCAGATCTGGGTTGACTCCTAGTGATCCAAGAATGGCATAAGCAGGGGAAGAAAAGGGAAGAAGCAAGACATAAGCCCCAGGAACAATTTTGCAGCATAGAATAAGATAACGTAACACTTAAAATGTGAAGAAACACCCTGCATTTGACAAAATTGTTGTGAGGAGCAAATTATAGAAAGTAATTTTTAGATAGCATCTGCTTTGTGTCTTAAGATTTAAGGAAATGTAGGCTTTGAAGTGCAGTAAGCCAGATTGTGATGAAGAGAGGACTAGCTGGGAAGCTGGGGAAAAGAAGGCATTGAATGGGGCCAGACTGCTCGGAGTGAGTCCAGACTCCACCATTTCTAGCTGTGCCATCATGGGGAAGCCCCTCATTGTCTAAGTACATCAACTTCCTTGTCTGCAAATGAGCATAGTCGTACCTACCTAATACAATTGTTAAGAGAACTTGGAATGTACCAGCGGAATTAAAGCATGTATTAGAAGTAGTAGAGAAAAATCAACACCGTAAAAACATTGAAATCAGAGATGAAGCTAAAAAAGATCGCCCAGAACCCAGATGAGGGCAAAAAGAGCGATAAAGTAGGAACAAAGATACACCTATGTGAAGATTGAGGATGGAAATCCACCAGAAGAAAAATGTGTGCTCATCAAAGAGACCAGAACATGTGAATTCAATGCTACCACGAAGATGTACAGAATCTTTAGATGAAAAGGGTTGTATGCCAGGAAGGTACTGGCCAACACCAGGAAGCATCTTAAACATTCAATTATTTTAAAACTAGAAAAAGAATTATTTTAATCAGGGAGAAAAAGAGAAGGTGTACTGAAAGGAAGAAAAAAATCCACCTGAACTTGGACTTGCCCCAGTGCAGTATTGAGTGCAGAATATGATGAAATAATTTCTAGCATTATGAGGAAAACCACTTACGGATGTTTTTACCAGACAAGGTGATGTTTTATATAAGAAGGAAATAGAAATCACTTTCAGATTGTCAAGGATAAAAAATATTCCCATCCAAAAACTACTTGAAAAAGAATCGATTTAAAGATTTATCTAGTTGGAAATAATAGTGTAATGGTGTAAAGAGGAGCAAGAAATAGGTTACCAGTTCTTATCTTTTCTTATCTTTGGCTGGGGCATGAAAGTACTTAGAGCTATGATAGACTTGCCAGCCTCTACATGGTTGCAGGGTCACACAGGTGATTCTGAAGAGCAGCCAGGATTGAGGCATACTGCTTTGGTGATATTAAACAAAATCAAATATACGACCTTGCATACACACAAAATTAGGCGAGTGAGGATTTTGCCAAAGACATATTCAAAGATTCCTTTGTCCTCGAATCTTTGCAAATTGATTTGAAAATGTAAAACATTTGTGAGATATAAAAGCAAATTTAGTAAAGAGAAAATTTTTTAAATGGCAAAACTTAACTTTATAAAAGTTTCTCTTGCCCCAAATGTATCTCTCACTTATATGTAATTCTAATTAAAATCATCATTGCAGATTTTTAGAACTTGATAAAATAAATTTAAATTTTATTTAGAAGATTAAACTAGTAGCATAACAAAGATGTTTAGAAATGAGTATTGTTAGGGAGTCATGTCCTACAGGTTGGTAACATTTAATAATATAAATTAAGACATTTATATTGACAAATTATGAGTAGAAAGATAAAGGAAATGAAAGAGAAAATTCAAAAACAAACCCAGTACTAAAGAGATAGTACAGTTCATAGTGATAAAACAGATAATTCATCACAAATACATAATTATAAATGATTTTACATAGCTACTTACAGCTTCAAAATACATGAAGCAGAAATCGGCAGAATTTTTTAAAAAGGCCATTTTATAAGCATGGTAGATCTTCATACTTCTTAGTAGATGACAGAATAACTAGAAAAACCTCCAGAAAGCATAGACAATATAAGCAAGCCACCATGGAACAGCAGTAACACTGTGTCCCACAATGCTGAAGCCGTGGGGAGTTCCTGAGTTTCATGTCCTGAGATGTTCTTGAATATGGTGGACACACACGTGCATGGCTGTCCACAATCTAGACTGGCCGAGGCTGTGGGTAGATTGCAGCATAAAGACCCTGTTGCAGATAACTCTCTCTAAAAGAAATAAACTTTAAAAAAAAAGAAAATATAGATGATTGCATCTATCAAATTGATTGACATTTGTAGAACATTAGATCCAACGGTTGCTTAAAAACATTCTTGTCAAATGCATGTGCTACATTTACTGAGATAAACTATGTGCTGGGCCATAAAGCAAGTCTTAATTTAAACATGTCAAAACAATATAGAGTTCAGTGACCTCAAAATAAATAATTGAGAAATCCATCACAATTAGCTCTATAGAAAAATAATTATCTGGGAATTCTTGAAAAAAAATTCTATAATTCACGGGTCAAAGACAAAAGGAAATTAGAAAATAGTTTGAACTAATTGACAGCAAAATACCTCTTATTAAAACATTTACGATGCAATTGAAACAGTGCTTTGAGAGAAATTTGGAGCTTTAAAAGCTTATGTTGGGAACCAGCAGTTAGCATAATGGCTATGTCACTGGACTCCCACGTAGTCGACCGCGGTTCGCGTCCCAGACCCGGTAGCTTAAAACTCATGCCGGGCGCGTGTGCGTGCGTGCCCAAGATCCCGAGAGGAGAATGGAGGAGAAGGGATTGCGGCGTGACCATCCCCCCTGGGGGGTGATTTCTCACTTTCTGTCTCTATGTCTCTCTCTGTCTGGCAAGCACATGCACCCTATAGCGAAAACCTCTCCAAAAAAAAAATAAATAAATAAAAGCTTATGTTAAAAGGAGGAAGATATAGAATCAATCACCTAAGGTTCTACTTTAAGAAAGGACAAAAAGGAGAAGAAAGTAAACAAGAAAACATTTTATTGTTGCTTTTAGAAAGCAGGATCAGGGCCAGCCAGTGGCATGGTGGGTAAGGTGGCTGGCTTACGCATGGCCGGCTGCACAGTTTGAGTCCAGGACCTGGCAGCTTGAAAAATACACTGGGTACACATGCATGCTCACCCAAAATCTTGTAAGGAGGGAGAGATGGCGGAGAAGGGATTAGGGATTGGTGTAACCATGCCTAATGGCACTTCTCACTTTCCTCCTTTCCCTCCCACAGGAGAGCATATGTATCCTCTAGTAAATTAAAAAAACCCAAAAAGGCAGCAATCAATTGACAGATAATAGAAAAAAAAAATGAAGCCAAAAGCTGGCTCATTGAAAAGATCAACAAAATTGACAAACTCCTTATTCAAATGGGCAAGAATAATAAAATACAAGTCACCCATATTAAGCATGAAAAAATGGGAGACCAGCAGTTAGTATAATGGCTATGTCGCTGGACTCCCATGTAGTCGACCACATTTTGAGTCCCTGACCTGGTGGCTTGAACTCACGCCGGGCGCGCGTGCGTGCGTGCCCAAGATCCTGAAAGGAGAATGGAGGAGAAGGGATTGCGGCATGGCCATCCCCTCTGGGGGGTGATTTCTCGCTTTCTGTCTCTCTCTCTCTTTCTTTCTGGTGAGTGCACGTGCCATATAGCAAAAACCTCTCCAAAAAAAAAAAAAAAAAGAATGAAAATATAAATTGTCACAAACATTAAAGGATACTAAGTGAATAATATTGTGAACAACTTTGACAAGTAAAAGAAATAGACAAATTTCTTGAAAAAATGCTATTTCTATTTTAATTCTGAACAGGTTGGCTCTATGATTTTTTTTGTAGCTGCCCACTTTATCATTTAAAGTTCCCTACTATTCCTGGTTTGCTGTTGACATTCTTCAAATATTTTTCTGCATCCATCAATAAGAACACATGGATTTTTTTTCCCTTTATTCTGTTAATCTACTGAATTATATTATTTGGTATATAAATATTACACTCTGTTTATATTTTTCCTTGGAAGTTGATTTCCTAGCATTTTATTTAGGATTTTTTGCATCTATAGTAATGAATGATATCATTCATTTGTAATTTTCTTTTTCTTTTTAAAATATTTTTGTCAGGACCAGCAGTTGGTTAGTGGCTATGTTGCTGGACTCCCATGTAGTTGATCATGGTTCGAGTCAGACCTGGCGTCTTAAACTCACACTGGGCTCGTGCACGTGCATGCCCAAGATCCCAAGAAAAGAATGGAGAAGAAGGGATTGCAGCGTGGCCATCTCCCCTGGGGGGGAGAGTGATTTCTCGCTTTCTGTCTCTCTGTCTCTCTCTGTCTTTCTGGTGAGAGCATGCTCCCTATAGCAAAAACCTCTCCAAATAAAAAAAATAATAATAACAATTAAAATATTGTTGTCAATTTGGGGATTAGGGCACTGCTGATCTCTTAGAATGAGTGGGACCATACCCTACTGTATTTTTAAAAAAGATTTGAGTAACTTGGTGTTATTTATTTGTTTGACAGAATTAATCAGTGAAACCATCTAGTTCTTGAGCTTTCTTTGGGAAAGTTTGTTTGCTTGCTTGTTTTAAGGTTTTTAGGGCATGTGTGCTTACAGAGACAGAGAGAGGGAAAGTAAGAAATCACCCCCACAGTGGGGATGGCTACACAACAATCCATTCTCCTTCATTCTCCTCCGAAGATGATTGACACATACCCATATGTGCTTGGTGTGATGTTCAAGCTGCAAGGTCAGGGACTCAAACCATAGTTGGCCATATGAGAGTCCAGTGCCATAACTACTATGCTACCTGCTGACCCTGGGAAAGTTTTTTTTTGCTAACGTATTTAATTTTAAAAAATAAATAAAAGGTTATTTCGGGGCCTGGCAGGTGGTGTGGTGGTTAAGGGCACTAGACTCCCATATGGCCAGCCACGGTTTGAGTCTTGGACATGACGGCTTGCTTTCTCACTTTCTCTCTCTCTTGCTCTCACTCTGTCCCTCTCTGGTGAATTAAAATTAATAGGAAAACAAAGCTAAATAAAATAATTTTTAGAAAAGGTTATTTTGATTTATTTATTTTTAAAGTAGCAGTGGGGTGTCATTTTATTTTACAAATAAGCAAGGCATAGGTGAAATAATAGCTAGTTGTTTCTCTTTTTCCATTTACCAGTATTTTCCCAAGTTTCTCAGTGAACAGGTATTATTTTAAATAGAAGCACAACATCTTTCAAATATGCTTAAGTGTGGATTTAGCTCTTTTACTAATTTGACTAATAGTGCCTCTTTCATAACATTTTTAATTATTTTGTTTTTCAGTATGAAAGGTCCGTTAATAATTTATAGTATGGGGAATGAACTAATCACAGTAATAAAAAACCACTACTTCTATCTACTATAAATAAGTAACTGGTATATGTGGGGTATGCTGCCACTTACTCTTTCAGTTACGAAGATGCACTACCCATTGCTTTCATTGCCCAGTAGAAGTAAAGATACAGTAAATGATAATGGCTCAATGCCTAGGGCAGAGATGGCAGGTCGGGCATCTGTGTTCCCATTCTGAGTCATAGGTGGTGGCTGCCTGGATTAGTTTAAAGTGCACTGATAATTTAATAACGTCTACTCTGGGCAAGAGAGCAGAACAGAGAGGCCCTTGTATACCATTCTGGAATTAGTTCAGGAATAAAGGTAAACTTGTTTTCTACAGCTGAACACAACTCCCATCTCTGGCTGATATGAGGGCTAATGAATGTCATGTGCAGGTGACGGGTGGCATGTAAAGTCAAAATAAAGTGCTGGGAGATTTCAGAGAGGAGAGAGGTTACTTCTGTGAAACCAAGCTATTTCATGGATTCTGTTAGAAAATGGTCTACATTTCTCCAGATAAAACGGTAGTTTATTGAAGTGTGTTTTTTTAGTCCATTATTGTGATGCTAACAGAAATACTTGAGACTGGATGATTTACAAAGAAATAGAGGTTTATTCACCTCATAGTTTGGGGGGTCCAAGGTCCAGGGGCCAACTTCTGTTGAGGCTACAACATGGTGGAGAGAAGGACACTGAGCAGAGCAACTGTCCATGTTTCTCCTCAGTCTGGTCTATACTCCTATGACCTTGCCTGCTTCATTTCCCTCCTTCTGAGAACACCAGAACTCAGTTATGGGGCCCTCATCCCAATGCCTTTATCACATCCAAAGGTCACAATTTGTGAAAGCATAAAGGGAATATGTTTTCATTCGACTTCTTCACAATACAGGGAAAAAAATTTTTGAGGGATTTTTGCTATAGGGTACATGCGATTGCCAGAGAAGAGAGACAGAGAGACAGAAAGCAAGAAATCTTCACCCCCACCCCAAGGGGGATGGCCACACCACAGTTCCTTCTCCTCCATTCTCCTCTGGGATTTTGGGCACAGACAAACATGTGCCTGGTATGAGTTCTAAGTTGATGGGTACAGGAATTAAACCATGGTTGACTACATGGGAGTCCAGCGATGTAACCATTACCCCATCTGCTTGTCCCACAGTACAGAAAATCTTAAACACAATTTTTAGGGGACATCGTATCACTGTTCACTGAAACCAAACTCCAAATCATGCAGCTTTGCAGGCCAAACTACTATCCAAATCATAATGCGTAGCTTCTAGATTTTGGCCTCAGAAACCAAATAAATCAAAGTCTTCTCTGATACACTCCAGCATTGTATGGCAGAGGGTGTGTTACCATAACACAGTTTTTCATTTCTGGGGCCCATATATGTCTTCCCAAATGTAAACAGTATTTGTAGTTTCTAAAATGATCTCTTCATATGCTTTGGCATTTAAGTTATAATTCTGGAAGTTATTTATTTTCTTTTTGGTTCCTTGCTTTCTGTGGAAGAGTGACTGTTCTTTAACAAAAGATAGTGTTAGCTTCGATATTGCTATTTTACTCTGTGCAATCTACCACCATGTTCTCTCTCTCTGTGTGTGTGTGTGTGTGTGTGTGTGAGAGAGAGCGAGAGAGAGAGAGAGAGAAAGAATGTGTAAACTCACTCATACACCATTCTATATTTTGTAGAGGGTGAGTAAGTTCTGAGGAGCATAGCTTATCTCTGGCTTTTCATTCCCTTTTGTTTACAAGTAGGATTTTCCCCCTCTTCTTAGAAGAGCACTTAATTTTAATTTTATTTGGTTTTGATCTACTTGAACTTCTTATCACTAACACAGAGATTTAGGACTGGTTAGATAAACTTTTATGTTTTTATCCCTCTTGATTTTGAATTATAGTATCTCAGGATTTGAGAGAACTGTAATAGTTTAAAAGGCTTTAGAGACCCCTGCACAGACATACCACATGGTTTTTCAGTCTGTGTTTGAAACACAGCCAGAGATAGAGATTTGACTCCAATTCAAACCAGTTCACTGTATCTTTGGAACAGCTTTGACTTTAAAGATTCTTTATTATATTGAACATAATTCCATCACTTGGGAATCATGTAATTATATCATCATATACCTCTTTAAACATGAAACACATTCAGATATAATATGAATGTGTTTAATAATTATGTCTCTATACGTTGTCTCCTCTTTTAAGTATCCCTAGTCCCTTCTGTTCTTTCTCTCATCTTGTCTTCAGATCTTTTGCTACTGATAATTTTTAAAATACTTCAGCCATAATTGAACCCAGAAGTTTAAATACTGTCCATTTATTTATTTATTTATTTATTTAGAAATTTTTGCCATAGGACATATGCACTCACTGGAGAGAAAAAGAAACAGAGACAGAAAGTGAGAAATCCCCTCCCAGGAGGGATGGCACACTGCAATTCCTTCTCTTCCATTCTTCTCTTGGGATTTTAGGAAAACACACACACACACACACACACACACACACACACACACACCTGTGCCTGGCATGTTTTAAGCCTCCAGGTCTGGGACTTGTACTGCAGTCAACCACATGAGAGTCCCGCACCTTAAACACTACACCACCTGCTGGCCCCAGTACTGTCCAGTTTTGACATCTCTTTTACTGATTAATGAAGCCTGGAGTGAGTTGCTGAATTAGAGGGAGGGTAGCTTCCATTTCATTGTCCACTTGTTGACTCTACTGTTATTGGAACCTCTATATGGTTTTCATTTTTCTGTGTTTATTCTCAAGAAGTGAATCATATTCCTGTGAAAGCCCATTTTGTTAGATCATACTCATCATTTCAACCTCCTCTGTGGCTTTGTATCATCAGCACCCAAGATAGTGACTCTGTGTTGAGTGGGCTAGGGAATTCTTCAGCAGTCTTCTTGTAGTTAGATCTGAATTGGTACTAGGTTTTTAGTTTTTCAAATTTGTGAATAATCAATACTTTAGGACAAACATACCTAGAAGCCATTTTTATTGTTGAATTACATTTTACATTTAAACGATACATTCTGTGAAAGATCTTGAAAATTGTCAAGTCGGATTTAATTGTGTTAGCACCTGGATATTCATGATGGAAGTACACATGTGCAGAAGCATGTAAAAACTGACTTCTTGAGAACTCTGTTGTACTCTGGTCTTTGTTTTAAACCTTATTTCTTTGCACTGGTTCAATGAGAGTTATAAAGATAGCTTATTTGTAAGTCTGTCTTTGTGTTCCTGTAACTGTGGTCTTAATTATCATTTGTTATTTAGAAGTATAGGATTTATAGTAAGACTGTCTTGAGTACCAGCTCCTATTCAAGTGATTGTGGGCAGGTAAGTTCATCTTTCTAAGTCTCAGTCTGCTTGTCTGTAAAATGAATTAAAACGATGGCTATCTCCTTTGCTGCTTTTTAGGACAAAAGGAATGTAAAGCACCCAGCCCCCCCCCCAGCCCCCCCAAAAAAGCTCTCTGTAAAAGTTATCCTAGGGACCAACAGATGGCATAATGGCTACATCTCTGGACTCCCGTGTAGTCGACCGGGGGGATGGCCATGCTGCAATCCCTTCTCCTCCATTCTCCTCTCGGGATCTTGGGCACGCACGCACACGAGCCCGGAGTGAGTTTAAGCCGCTGGGTCCGGGACTCGAATCGCAGTTGACTACATGGGAGTCCAGCGGCATAGCCATTACACTAACTGCTGGTCTCCTTAACAAGATTTTATGAAACTTCAGATTCTGATGAAATTATATGTTTGTCAGTGTATCTAAGTTTAAGAGTTCCTGTAAGCATCTGTTTTTATAATTACAGTTAGTCTGTCTTCATAGTGACTCATTCCCCTGAATTGAGTTTTATTCTCAAGTAGTTTTGGTGTATAAACCAAAAAGTTTTCTTTACATTTAGTTCTTCCTTTCTTAGGGAAAGGCCTTCCCAAACTCAGCATCTGTCTCCCCAAACATTTCAAGTCACTTTTGTTATATAGTCTCTTTGTAAACATTAAAACATGTCTACATTGTTGATTTTGCTCTATTAAAAGTAAATATAATACATCAAAAATGAGTACTCTGGGAACCAGCAGTTAGCAAAATGTTTTTCTTTTTTTTTTGAGAGGTTTTTGCTATAGGGCGCGTGCGCTCGCCAGACAGACAGAGAGAGACAGAGAGACAGAAAGCGAGAAATTACCCCCCAGGGGGGATGGCCACGCCGCAATCCCTTCTCCTTCACTCTCCTCCCGGGCTCTTGGGCACGCACGCACACGCGCCCGACATGAGTTTTAAGCCACCGTGTCTGGGACGCGAACCGCGGTCGACTACGTGGGAGTCAGCGATATAGCCATTACGCTAACTGCTGGTCCCAGTACTCTTACTTTTGTAAGATGTCCTAGGGAAGTAAACTGAACAAGAATGTGAAAAGGAATAAATGTCATGTTTGTGGAAAAGTTGGTAAAATTAAGGGATTTCAAGCAGCCTGAACATGCATGAAGTTATAGATGCTTTTCTGAGACCAAATTAAGCTAAACTCTGAACCTTTTGAGATGGAAAAAAGAGAAAGAGTAAACAGTGAAGGTTGATGGTCAGTGGGGAGTTCTTGGGACTAATGAGAAAGCTGTCCCATGCAGGGAGCATAACATGGACAAAGGCCTGGAGGAGAAACGTGCTTCTACTGAAGATGAGTGTCGAAAGGCTTTAAGCAGAGAAATGAATGAGAAAGTTTCCATTTCAGAAAGGCTACTCTGACGACACTGTGGTACACAGGGTGGCTCTATTATGTACAAGGACAGTCCTTCAAAGAGTTGTGAACCATGAAAACCAACTGCTACCCCTGTGGCCCTCCTGAAACTGCTCCCACCTGGGTTTAGATTGGGGAATTAATTAAACCCTTCCTGGTAACCCCTAGTTCTGCGTTGGGCAGTGGGTGAACAGGTCCTTAGTTATCTTCTTCTGTAGAATTATCTCAGCGAAGAAGAGTCTGACATTGGTCTAACTTCCTCTCCAGGATCCTGGGAAGATTGTTCCCTAGTGAAGAGACTTTATTTTTTCCAACAGGGAAACCTGGCCTGAGCTCTTTCCTCATGTGGCTCTCAGCTACATATTCTGTTTTCCTAATGATGTTAGATGCTACCTTTATTCCATCAGCAAATGTATATTATGCACCTGTTGTATGTCCTGCGTGGGTTGGAAGGATGCCAGTTAAGTGTCCCCACTTGAAAAGATCTCAAAGCACATTGCGTACATGTTTCAAAAATCCTGTTGTACCAGGACCAGCAGTTAGCATAATGGCTATGTCGCTGGACTCCCATGTAGTCGGCCACTGTTTGAGTCCCAGACCCAGTGGCTTAAACTCACACCAGGCGCATGTGCGTGCGTGCCCAAGATCCCGAGAGAAGAATGGAGGAGAAGGGATTGCAACATGGCCATGCCCCCTGGGGGTAATTTCTTGCTTTCTGTCTCTCTGTCTCTATCTCCCTGGCAAACGTGCTCAGCCTATAGCAAAAACCTCTCAAAAAAAAAAAAAAAAAAAAAATGGATTGAGTAACCAGCAGATGGCGGAACAGATACATCAACAGACTCCCACATGGTCAACTTCAGTTTGAGTCTCAGACTCGGAGGCTAGAAAATCACACCAGTTGCATTTGCATGCATGCTCAAGATCTAAGAGGAAAATGGAGGAGAGAGGATTGAATCATGGTTGTCCCCCCTTGGGGGTGATTCCTCACTTTCTGTCTTTTTATCTCTCTCTGTCTCTATGGGGAATGCACTTTCCCTATAGCAAAAATCTCTCTAAAAAAATAAAAATAAAATGGCTTCAGTTAGAGTTACAAGTATTGAAAATTGTAAAATGTGTTGGATGGATTTGCTAGCTGAAATGGCCATACCACTAAATGAAAATGGAATTGAAATTGTTTTATGACTTTAAACTATTTTATGCCTTAAAGTGACTATATAACTTTGGTTAAATAAAAGTAATTAGAAAAAAATAGAGAGTTATCCACATTTTCATCCAGGGTAAAAACTACTACATTGAATAAAATTAAGAGAAAAGTGAAGGATGAAATGAAATTGCTTTTGAAATTGCATCTCTCAAGTGATTCTTATTTGGTATATTGATTACATAATTGAATATGAAGAATGTAGAAACACCAAATGCTTTTAACTCATAAACCATGTTGCCTTTTAAGTTTAAAATGATCTTGTGAAAGATAGCTTGAATTCAATGGCAAATCTAGACTCTTAGTTTTATTTCTTAATCTAATGTGGTAATAAGAATCGTTGGGTTTTTCCCATTTGTCATAGCATTTGTTTTTATCTAGTTGTTGGCTTGCTGACAGTGGTGTAAAAATGGAAACGTTTAGTTGTTCGGTGCAGTTGCCTTTAAAGTGAACAATTAATATTTCTTTAGAAAATGTTTACTATTTTGGATAACTGACCTGATGTATTATAATTTAATTTTTTCACTGGCAGTGCCATAGAATAATTTTTTTTCTAGTGGCTATTCCAAAATGACCTGAGTTAGGAAAATGTTGCTTGTTTTCAACATATTTCTACTGCTATTTTTCATTTTATACAAAGACTGTTGTAGACTAATTATAGAAAATTGCATTTGGTGCTCATTATATGGGTGTGAAATTAACTTCGTTGCTGATGGCCTGACATTTAGAGTGAAATGAGGTTGCTTTCTTTCCTGGGACTCTGTGAACTACATTGAAATTGCATTATTTCCTAGGATTCTGTGAACCATATTTTAAATGCCCTTCAATGATAAGCAGACAGTTCTGTTTTCTTAAATTATCTGAAGTCTTGGTTACATTTCACAAAATATGAACATTAGGATATTTTTACGTACAAATTTTATCAGATATTTTCTCCTTTAGAAAATATTCTTATATTTTCTTGTTATAAAAATCTTGCATGAGATTTCCTTTTTGTGACTTTAACCTAGTAAATATTTTATTTGAAGTGTAAATTCTGTCAACATAGAGATACCTTTGTTTATCCTTAATCTTTCACTATCAGTTATTTAACTGTCAATATTTCTAATTTTATTTTATATTAGAAAAGACTACACCTAAAATTTAGATCATGGGAAAAACTACATTTGTATCACTCGTGATGTGAAAGAAAAGATCCTGAAAGAAATAGGATTGGAAAGCAGACTGATGTTGTGCCAGGTTAGGCAGGGATTGGGGGTCACACTCACTTCTTGCTCACTCCTGACATAGGTCATTACTCATAGCAGTTACAAATATCATTGGAAAAGCTGTCACAAAACCTTCTAATGGGATCAGCAAGTGGCATGAGGCTAAGGCATCTGGATCCCACATGGCTGACTGCACTGTTTGAGTTCCTGATTGAGGCTTTACAAACACACCAGGGGTGTGTGTGAGCATGTCCAAGGTCTGGAGAGGATGGAGGAGAAGGGATTGCAGTGTGGTCATCCCCTTTGTGTGTGTGGGGGGTGATTTCTCACTTTGTCTTTCTCTTTCTCTGTCTGCCTGTCTCTCTCTTCTCTCTCTGGCAAGCACACTCACCCTGTAGCAAACTTAGACAAAAAATAAATAAATAAAATAAAATTCTTCTTACAAGTATCTCTCTATATATTTTCATTTCTTTTTAATGCATTCCTCTCATTTGTTTCAGGCTCGCAGGAAGGAGGTATTCATCCAAGAACGGTATGGGAGATTTAATCTAAACGACCCCTTCTTGGCACTCCAGAGAGACTATGAAGCAGGTGCCGGTGACAAAGAGAAGAAGCCGGTTTGTACCAACCCCCTGTCCATCCTAGAAGCCGTCATGGCCCACTGCAGAAAAATGCAAGAAAGGATGTCCACACAGCTGGCTGCTGCTGAGAGCAGGCAAAAGAAGGTATTGAGGCTTCCAAACAGTCACTCCTCCCATAACACGGTAGAGGTCGAAAAACTCCTCTCCAAGGCTGTCGTTTGTTACTAAATATATTTTCAGAAAAGGTTGGGATAAGTGTTTAGAAGTGCAAAATACTGACAGCTCCTGATGTCCTGTTAAAAATATAACTTAAAATAACACTATTATTTTATTGTTTTTTATTACAAATACAACAGTAAAGGAAGTATGACAAAGAAGTTATGTTTCCCATAACGGTTACTTGGAAAATTTCTTTAAAATATGAATTATTTTTTTTTTAATTTTTTCTGGTAGCATAAGATGTGCTTAGCTGCTAGGTGGGTATTCCAGCAGTGCTGCCCAGACTACTCTAACCAAATAGTGACATCCCCAGCTTATGTTATCTAGATTCTGCTTAAAATATGGGTTTATAATTAGAGATTATTTTATTTTTTTATTACACTCTGGAAAATGAAAAGTAGCATGAAGAGAATAGGATGGAGGTGTGTATGTCATGGACAGCCTCCTGATGTGGCGTGTTAAGGTCCTGTCTAGTGTCCCGCTCTTCTCGGGGTGTGATGGCTGTGCCGGCTGCAGACCCCAGCTCCACTCACACGTGTTTCATTTGAACCAGCCTTTCTCTTCTCCTCACTCTGCACATCCTACACCACACACACATCTATTGTACTAAGAGTACTAAGTCTGATTAAAAAAAAAAAAATTATAGGGGCCAGCAGTTAGCGTAATGGCTGTGTCGCTGGACTCCCATGTAGTCGACTGTGGTTCGAGTTCCGGACCCGGTGGCTTAAACTCACGCCGGGCGCGTGTGCGTGTGCCCAAGATCCCGAGAGGAGAACGGAGGAAAAGGGATTGCGGCGTGGCCAAAGTTTACATTTTTCCTTCCAGTATGCTGCTGATTTCCTTTATTTATAGGAGAGAGTGAGGAAATCAGAGAAACTAATGCTGTCTGATATGATTCAAATTAAAATTAAAATCATTACGTTCTCACCCATTACTAAAGCATTCATTAAAAATATTTCTTCTATTTATCCTCTTCATATCTCCCATAAAACACCCAGATGACAATTAACCTAAATGCACTATCCTATAAATATTTATGATGTTGTCATTTAATGTATGTCTTTTCCCTGTAATTATCTGTTCACATTAACATAGCGATGCAACGGTTCTGATATAGGTGTTGAATGCAAACGTTCTCCTCATTGTATTACATGCTAGAAAACTAAAGCATTGAGTGAAATAGTAAAGAGCAGAAGGCCTTCCATGGATGTGAGGTAAAAATCAAACAGTTTTACTGCGGACTTTGCAAATTTCCTACAAAGCCCTGCCGACAATACGGTTTCTGGAGGTTTTCAAACCTCCCCACAAACCACATAAGCAAGAGCCCCAGTGCGTTTCAGCTGATGTCACTGAAACTCGGTTGTAGTTCTTGGATGAGCTACATGTCAATTATGTTCTTAATGTGTCAAATGAGCTATTTCATAGTGAAATATTTCTGCTGGTTTTTATGTGGCATTATCAACAATCAAGAAATTTTATTTAATATATGAAAATGTATGTGTTCCTAAGCCTTACTTTAGTTCTGCATTCAATTTATCGTTTCTCCTTGGAGAGCAAAAGAAGAAACTCATTTCTGGTTGAATCAAAGATTTCCTTATCTAGTTGATTTTTTTTTTTAAATCAACTTACATCCTGTTTGTGTCTGAATGACTGGGTCATATCCAACCTGGCTGGGAATGAAAGGAAATTGTTTCTGTCCTATGGGTCCTGAGAGGCTAATATAAACGAGCCAATGATCTGTCTCCCATGTCTAACAGGGACACAGGGGTCCTTTATGGCCAGACTCATCGGCTGTGTTGTCTCAACAAAGGTTCTCTCTGACACGAAATGCCACCTTTTGTCCTTCAAGAATTTTCTATTCGAGCAGATTATAGCTTGTGAGAAGAGTTATAGTTTGTACTCATAAAGAGTATCTTTACCGATGAAGAAAATAAATCATATCTTTACTTATAAAGAAAATATATCACATCAGCTGATCAAAGCAAAAACATCAAAGCCATATTTTTGATGACAAAATTACCTGTCGCCTTTAGCCCCAACAGTAAATATTTTAGCCAAACATCTTTAATTCCCTTACATATAGAGTAAATTGCATCTTTAGAAATCTAACAGCAGCGAGGGAAAAAAAAAATATATCCATTATTTAAAATGAGTCTAGTCCTTTAAATCTTTGCCAGAGCAAATGTCTGGGAAAGCAAAGGCTCCATTATCTGCAATTCAAGGATTTATTATCTGACACTGGGCATATCTCTTTGGTAATTCTAAGACATTTGGCCTACACACTGCTCTGGTTGGCCTTTCAAGGCAGGCGACCAGGCTCTGTGCTCGCTCATGCGTCGGCTCCTGCTGAGACGACTAATAGGAGGGTTAACCGTTTCGTAATTTGTGTGCCAGAGAAATTTGGGCAGGAGTCAATTTGGCAAATGGACTGAGTCTGTAAAATCACTTTGAGTAAGCTAATGAGTAATCATCATGGGGATCTTTGCCTCCAGTAATCTGCTCCTTCTTTTGAGCCAGTAACCCGTGGAATGATATTTGGGATTTTATTATTATTATTATTATTTTTTATCTTAGTGCATCATCTTTTAATAGAGTTTCAATTGTAATTTATTGGAACAGTAGGGAGGAAGACTATGTATGCATTTCAAGCATTTTAGTCATCTTTAGAGAGCATACGTTCTAGCTTTGGAATAGAAAAGGCTGTTATTTGAGCAGAGTCTTTTTTTAAAAAAAGGCCAAATAATAATAATAACTAGAAAATGCAGAAAGGGAGCAATTCTTTTCACCAGTAGAAAAAGCTAAAAGTAGCTCTGTGTATTGGATATAGTGTTTTTCTAGGTGGCAGCTCTGGATAAGTAGGTCAGTTGCATAGCAGTAGATGCTTCAGACAGGATTCTTAGTTTGAAGCAAGCGAAGCCATTGCTCACTGATGTAGGCAGAAAGGGCACTTACTGGCTGACTTACAGAAATAGGAGTTGGCTCACACCATGGTTCAGTATGGCTGGGAAAGCAGGGGACCATCTCCTACCAGCCAGCATCCCAGACAAATGCCCTCTGTGATCTCGTCAGCAGCGGGTGATGCTTGCACTGATGAGAGCTGGATGGTGCAGCATGCCCCTCTCCTGACCCCAGACAGTGCCGCTGCCATCCCTCCTCCCTTTGCATCACTATTTGAAGCCTAGGCTAAATGCTTGTGATTGATCTGGCCTAGGCCTAGGCCACGTGCCCTCTTCCTAGATGCATGAAAGACCAGGAAAGCAGCTAATAGACTTATTTGCTTCTATAAAGTGGAGGATCCTAAGAAAGGAAGGAGTTTCCAGTGAAAAATGACAGAGAAATGACAAATAGATCAGAAGAGAATGAATAGCTTTGTTTACTTCATTTTATATGCCTTTTTCTTCCTCTTCCAAGTAATTGCTCTTTATTTGATCATTTGCATTGTAGTAGTCTATTTCATTAAATAATGGTTACCTTACTACACAGGGACAGCTTGTAGTTTTAAATTTCTTCTTAGATTTGTTTATGTATTTGCTAATATGGTAGATGATCATCTTTAATAATATTCTTTGTTTGTTTCTAAAGAGAGATACTTGCTATAGAGCACATATGCTCACCAGAGACACACAGAGAGACAGAGAGAAAGTGAGAAATCACCCCCCAGCGGGATGGCCACACCACAATCTTTTCTCTTCCATTCTCCTCTTGGGATTTGGGGCATACATGCACATGTGCCCAGTGCGAGTTTCAAGTCACCAGGTTTGGGACTCCAACCACGGTCAGCCATGTGGGTGTCTGGTGCTTTAACCACCATGCCACCTGCTGGCCTCTTTAATAGCATTCTTAGGAAGAGTATTTAAGACATTTTGAACATGAGTGATTATTTTAGTTCACTCCTGGATCTTTTTTGTGTAATTGATGGTTACATTTAAAAATATATTTTGGTTCCCAGGAGCATTGCAGGGCAATTATTAAGGGAGAGCTGGAGGCTGAGGTCTGTGGTTCTGAGTGGAGATTTTGAGGAGAGGGCAGTTTGCCTGATGTATGTTAATAGAAACAGACAAACCTCTGCATCCAGGACCTCTTTTTCTTGTCATTTTGAATTTGCTTATTCACTTCTTCCATGAACAAGAGAGAAAGTGATAGCACCCCACAACGCTGTCCTGATGCTGAATCCACCCTCAGCCAGCCCTGGAGCATGGACACGGTCATGTTCCTGGTGTACTCAGGGAGGTCTCCAGATATGAACCTGGAACCCTCTCATGTAGGTCAGCCTCACAGAGTGGCAAATTTTACCACTGTTCAGCCTCATGTTCCTTCTCATGAAACTAGATTAAGAGGAGAGGACAGATGAGAACTGCAGAGCTCAAGTGCTGTGTGTGTCTGTGTGTACACACATGCATACGTGAGAGAGAAAGGAAGATAGAAAAAGATATTTCAGTATATTTCATTATTACATATTTGTTTATCAGGATTGAGGGCATGGTTTGGGATGATCAGGTGGCAAAGAGGACAAGGATGCAGTGAGTGTTAAAAGATTGAGAAGAGGGGACCAGCAGTTAGCGTAATGGCTATGTCGCTGGACTCCCACGTAGTCAACCGCGGTTTGTGTCCTGGACCCAGTGGCTTAAAACTCACGCTGGGTGCGTGTGCGTGCGTGCCCAAGATCCCGAGAGGAGAATGGAGGAGAAGGGATTGTGGTGTGGCCATCCCCCCTGGGGGGTGATTTCTCGCTTTCTGTCTCTCTGTCTCTCTCTGTCTGTCTGGCGAGTGCACGCGCCCTATAGCAAAAACCACTCCAAAAAAAAAAAAAAAAAAAAAAAAAAAAAGATTGAGAAGAACAATAAGGAATGTAGTTAAATGTCTTTTGTGGTATGACAAACATGCACTCAGCTCTCTTCTTTTATAAATGACCATAATTGCTTTCATTTCTCTTTTCCACTTCGAATTAGAACTAATTGCCTTTACATTTCTGCTGTGCTCCCACCTACATAGTTTTCTTTTTCATTCTGTAAAAACATGTGTTTGGTGCCTCTTCATTCATGGCTCCCAGTCTGAGTGCTATTCTTGGAGCAACCACCCACTTTTTCACTAGCAGGGAAGCTGTGCGTGTTCTTCTGAGCTCTTTCACGCCATCTACAGCTTTCTGCAGGAAGATTGATGATCCTGCCCCATGCAGAAATGTCCCAGATTTTGCCAATGGAAGTCCATTTGATATAAGGGGACTTTTAAAAGTTCATGGAAAATGAATTAAAGCACACATTTCTTTTTTCCCTCCCTCCCTCCCTCCCTCCCTTCCTTCCTTCCTTTCCTTCTTTCCTTTGCCAGAGGACACATGCATTTGCCAGAGAGCAAGCAAGCGAGCCACCCCCATAGAGCACAGTTACACCGCAGTCCTCTTTCCTTCGTCTATCCATCTTGTCAGGATTTGGGGCATGCACAGGTGCTAGCATATCTTTCAAGACACCAGGGCCAGGATTCAGACCATTCATTTTGCTGTGGATGATCTGGCTCCCTTAATCGCTAGGCCCCAGGGCTAGCCCAAGTACATGTTTATTTTGATTAAAAAAATGAAATTTATGCATAGTTTTTTATAATGTATGTTTTCCATAGATGTTTTGTGGTCTTTCACAAAATAGTCATTTTTGTCATAGAGTGCATGTACTTGCCAGAGAAAGACAGAGATAGTGAAAAGGAAAGTGAGAAATTATCCCCCAGGGAGCATGGCCATGCCACAATCCCTTCTCCTCCATTCTCCTCTTGGGATTTTGGGCATGTACACACTTGTGCCCAGAATGATTTTCAAGCTGCGAGGTCTGGGATTTGAACTGTGATTGACCATGTGGAGTTCAGCACATAACCACCATGCCACCTGCTGGCTCCACGAGATAGTCTATTGCAGAACTACTGTACAAGGTCTTCAAAAGTTTATGAAATATGAATGCTGTTTTTCTTTCTGTTTTTTTTTTTTTCACTCTTGTCATTGCAGCAGGTAGAACCTTCAGCACACCGTTGAATAGAAATAGTGAGAAAGGATTGTTTCCTTTTTCCTCTTTCTTAGTGAGAAAACATCCCATATTTAGCCATTAATTATGAGGATAACTGTGCGCTTATAGGCGCCTTTTATCTCATTGAGATTTCATTCTTTTCTTTGCTGAATAGTTTTTATTATAAATGTTTTGAATTTTGTAAAATGATTTATCTGCATCTATTGATATAATCATAGTTTTTCTCTTTGTTCTTTTAATGCGAAAAATTACAAAGGCTGACTTTTAAATATTAAGCCAACCTGGATTCAGAAATAAATCTCACTTAGTCATCACTTCTTTATTACTCATTTTATGTATTGCTGGATTTGGTTTGCCTTATTTTACTAAGGAGTTTTACATCTGTGTTCAAGTGAAAAAAAAAATATATATATATAATTTTTAACTTTTAACTGGTTTTAGTATGAAGGTAACTCAAGGTTCATTAATGAATTGGAAGTGTTTCCTCCACTGCTTTATGAAAGAGTATAAGTTTGGTATTATTTATTTCTTTAATATTTGGTAGAATTCTCCAGTAGAACTCTGTAAGCTAGAAGTTATTTTTATTTTCAGTAGCTGATTTTATTAGACTTTGTCAAGACATTGAAAAACATTATTAAATAATTTGTACTTGTCTACTAACTATACATTCATAAGCTGCTGATATGTACTGAAAGTTAAATTTCTGAGAGTTTAAGTATTCTGGTAAATGTGTAAAGTCCTACATATAGAGTAACAACCTTAATGGCCTTTCCTGAGGTATCTAATTTTCCAGTCAATTAAAATAATGATAATATGTGTTGCTGGTCTCCCATTAGTCGACTACAGTTTGAGTCCCGGACCCGGTGGCTTAAACTCACACTGGGCGCGTGTGTCTGCCTGCCCAAGATCCCGAGAGGAGAATGGAGGAGAAGGGATTGTGGCGTGGCCATCCCCCCTGGGGGGTGATTTCTCGCTTTCTGTCTCTATGTCTCTCTCTGTGTTTATGTCGAGCACACGTGCCCTATAGCAAAAACCTCTAAAAAAATAATAATGATAAAATGATAATGATAAATAGTAGCAAATAATTAATACATAATAATAATAAATCTGATTGTACTAATGTAATGTCATCAGTCACAAATTAGATAATTATTTTTAAATACTATGTATAATAAAAAAACAACTAATTGTCTCTTTGTCTACATGTTTTGTTCTCACTTTGTAGTTTTGTCATTCTCAATTTCAAGATCACTTCCAATGGAACAGACCTTAACAAGTACCTAAACTTTTGTACCCATGAAGAACATGTAAAGAAGCTAATTATTATTTTCAAGAAACCTTAAATCCTGCCTATCTGCTTTACATTAAATAATTGTGCCCCTAATTGTTTATTTTTTCCCTTTGGGGGAAAAGATTTTAATCATGAAAACAATTTATTTAAGGAAAACATTTCTACCAATTTTCAATACCATTTTCTATTGTTTAATAACAGTACTAAAAGTTGTGTTTTAGAGAAATTTAATTCTTTAAATTTATTAAATTTATTGGGACAAAGTTATTTACTGCGATCTTTTTGGTATTTGTTTATTCTGTAATGATATCCCACTTTCATTCTTGTATTTTTCTTTTTCTCAATGTTTTCCTAGATGTTCAATAATCTTTTAGATGGAAATCAACTTTTCATTTGTTAGCCTATTTATCACTTCTGTTTTAAACATTTGTTTCCTCTCCTTTGTTATTCTGTTTAGTTTGGATTTAATTTGCTAATTTTTTCATAGCTTCTTAAGGTACAACTTAGATGATTGATTTGAGGCAGGTTTTAAGTATTTAAGGTATAAATTTCTCTGTCCTCTGCTTTTACTGCCTTTCAATAGTCTTCTTTCACAGCACCCAGCGAAGTTTCATATGTTGTGTTTTATTTTCATTCAGCTCCTAATATATTTTAACTTACTTTATGATAACTTCTTAAACTTTTGTACTATTTAGAAGTATGCTTTATTTATTAATTTTGGAATGTCTTAAGTACATTATTTATTTTCAGTTTAATTATGCTGTGATCAGAGGTTAGAGTCTATAAGAGTTTTGTCTTTTGAAATCTATAAGTAGTTTTCATTTGTTTAGGTTTTTGCCACAGAGCATATACGTTTCTGGAAAGAGAGAAAGAGAAAGTGAGACATCAACACCCTCCTCTGCAGGGGGAATGTCTGCACTGCAGCCCCTCCTTCTCCGTTCTTGTCTTGGGATTTGGGCATGCACACGTGGACTTGGCATGATTTTCAAGCCACCAGATCTGGGGCTCTAACCGTGGTCAGCCATGTGGGAGTCCAACACCATAGCCACCACACCACCTGCTGGCTCCACTGTTGGTAGTTTTTAATAGCTCTGTAAGCCCATATGAAAAGACTGAGCTTTGCAGTGTTCTATTTCGTAAATATCAGGCCAGGTGATTTTTTTAATGTTATTCAGTTATAGGATGTTCTTGTTGATTTTTTGAAGCCAAATATTTTTTGTAAGAAAACATTGTTGTTCTTCTGGATCTATCTGTTGCTCTCTTTATTTCTGTCAGTTTTTGCTTCATGGATTTTAGAATTCAGTCATCATTTATCTTATAAGTCCTCTGTAAGTAATGTGTCTTTATTTCTCTAGCTACTTTCAAGATTATTTCCTACCTTTGTTTTAAGTTTTACTATAGTGCAAGTGAGTATAATTTATTTTGTCTTGTTCAGGAATTGATAAATTTCTTGGATTTGTAAGTTAGTTTTTAATGCCAAATTTGTGATTTTTTATCACTTTCTCAAATATACTTTTTTTAAAGATTTATTTTATTATTTTTTAATTTGCTATAGGGCACATGCACACACCAGATAGAGACATAGAGAGAGTGGGAACATGAGAAAGCAAGCCATCAGCTCTGGGACTTGAACCGTGGTTGGCCATTTGAAGAATCCAGCTCCCAACTAACACATTACCTGCTGGCCCCTTTTCAAATATATTTTTCTTTACTAGTCTCTCTTCTCTTTTTTGGAACTCTAGTTACATGGAATTTAGATATCTTTTTATTGTCTTAGAGATCACTACGATGTTGCCAATTTTTTAATTGATTTTTTTCTATGTTCTTCAAATTAGATACTTTCTTTTTGCTCTATTTAAAAATTTAATGTCCTTTTTATTTCCTCTCTCAAATCTGCTGCTAAGCCCATTCAGTGGACTTGTTTTTCATTTTAAATATTATGCTTTTCAATTCTAGATGTTTTTATTTGGTTCTTTTTGTTTCAATTTCTGTGCCAAGGTTCTTCTTCATTTCATGTATTGTGACCACACTTTCTTTGAAAAATGGCTGCCTTAAAGTCCTTGTTTGCTAATTCCACTATAGATCATCTGGAGCCCAGTTTCTGTTGACAGTGGGTAGTTTTTTTAAACACTTCTTTGCATGCCTAATATTTTTTTATTGTATAGAGGACATTAACAATCATATGGACATACTCTGGATTTTATTTTGTGGAGAGTGGTATTTGGTTCTAGTAAGTAGTTAATCTGATTAGATTTATCCTCTGAACTCTGTTTCCTTGCAGTTGGCAATAGTTAAAATCTTGGCTCGGTTCTCCCAGCGATTCTACAGCCACCTTCTGTCATTGTATGTTGTCTGCCCTATCAACCAACGTGTACCTCAAGGGAACTAAGTAGAACCAGTTATCAGATAACTTAGCAAGGTCACACAGCTATTAAGTTTGGGATCAGAACATAGCGCTGCTACATATCTTAATCTCTTTAGTGCAAAACATGTTATTTCTAAGCTGAAATGTTCAAGGATTTTTTTAACATTAAATAATTATTTTCAATATATGGGAATACGTTCCTATACTGCTTAGAAGGAGCTTATAGAGGCAGAAGTTTAATGTTCTTAAAGAGGAGTGTGAAGACAATAGGAGGAGATAGGAAAAAGTGATATAAATTAAAGGAGTGCTGATGTTGAACAGATAGAAAACTCTCGAATAGAAGGGAAGAACCCATGACTTTGTACAGCTATAAGCTTAAAGGAAGCGACAGGATGTAGAGGGAGGGAGTGAGTTTGAATTTTCTTGATAAAGGAGTCTGTAAGGCTAGACAGAGTCAGCTGAGAGTGGTCATTGGGTGAAGTTTAGGGGAGAATAACAAAGATTTGAAATACTTTCTGTAGTAGTTGGTAGAGGCAGCTGAAGAAATTCAGGAAGAGTGATTGATGGCTGAGGCTCAGAACTCAGATGAGTTTGGAGCCACACATTTGCAGGTCCATCCATTACGAGGTTTTCTCTGAGCTCTGTTATCTGTGATAGGATTAAAAGAGACATATATTAGTCTGAGATAGGATTTATAAGGCACAAAGGATGAAAGAACAAAGATACAAGATAAATATGAATGCTTTTTTAGCAGTAATGTTTTCTGTCTACTTATGTGAGATTAGTGGAGTTGCTCTCATGTTGGAACTTCTGAAGTCTAAGATGAAAAACTTCTTCAAAAAATGAAGTATAAGGATCCATGGTGAAGAAATACCATGGACAAGATGTGAGATACTATGAGAAAAATTTGAGAAGCGTTAAAATCCTGAGTGATCCTGACGCTGATTAGCCAGATAACATCAGACAAATCATTAACTTGACCTCTAGTTAGTTGTTTTGAAAAATGAGCTTAGCTTTTAAAATTATATAACACATCTTTTTTCTACCTCCAGAGATAAATTATGAAGCTTATTTTAAAAAAAAAGCATAAAATTTACCTAGTTTGTGCTTCTTCTTAAGAATTTTCTTTTTGTACAGAGAATTTTGGAGGAAAGACTAATATAAATTATTTTAGAATTTTTCTTACTAGGTCTAATAGCAGTCTATTATTTGGTGCATTTTAAGGGGTGACTATGTTTTAGTCAATAATCAGTCAAAATTCAGGACCAGCAATTGGCGTAATGGCTGTATCACTGGACTCCCACGTAGTTGACCATGTCTTGGACCCGGTGGCTTAAACTCACGCCAGGCATGTGTGCATCCATGCCCAAGATCCCGAGAAGAGAATGGAGGAGAAAGGGATTGTGGCGTGGCCATCCCCCTGGGGCGTGATTTCTCACTTTCTGTCTCTCTTTCTGGCGAGTGCACGTGCCCTATAGCAAAAACCTGTCCACAAAAATAAATAAATAAAAAGTCAAAATTTCTATGAGGCACCCATAAGAATCAAATATACATATAAATGTAGTATATAACAGCACTGTTGTCACCCTCAAAATTTTATATAGTAGACTAGAGTGTATGTGTAATTATTCTTAATAAATTATACTTCTGATCATCTATTATATTTTATTCAATAACAAGTTTATTTTGGTTACAAAAAATTTGGAGTCCATGGATTTTTCAATTTTGAATAATGTGTGTTTTCTATGAACTTTTTGAGACCTCTTGAGACAGCACACACCTGGTACTAGCTGGTTATGTGCTTAAACTTTAATTCCACTTTCTACAAGCTTCTTAAAGTATATATATATATATATATATATATATATATATATATGTATATATATAAATAAAATAATTTTTCTCTTAACCTTCCTGTGTCTGTGTGCTGATCAACTACTTTTGTGGACCCATCTCAGTGCTATTCAGCAACTCTTCTTCAAAGCAGGAAACATCCCAAAGTAAATAAATCAAATCTCTTACCTCTAGGTAGACATCGAATCATGTTTTCCTTTTGGTCCCATAACTGTTTGATTGGGAGGGAAATAGAATGGTGGATTTTCAGAGCAAGGTGAGGAACTGTGGCATATCTTCACAATCAATGACTACCAAGACTCTCTTCTTGTTGGTGACTAAAATCTGCCTTGAATAAAAACTGACTCTCTTGGGAGTATGATTGTGTTTAACATCTAGGAGGGAGAGAAGTTCTTCTCATGTCTTTAATAGGGAGATCTGCTTTAGCCTTTATAAACTATAAAGCCCCTTCAGACCACCAGAGGAGCATTTCTCTGGTCAAAACACTGAGGCACGTGGGCCAACTTGACTGTATCCCAGCTCAGAGTGTGTCCTCTGTCTTTCATGAGCCCCTCATGCAGACATGGAGAGAAGTGAGAAACCTGGAGGAACATGTGAGAACAGTACAGCAAGAAGACTGCCCGTTTACCCAGGAAGTTCGTCAGCGGTTGGAAGCTTGTTTCACTGGAACCATATTCATTTCACTCATTTATTCAGTCAGTAACTTATTAAGCACCATCATGTGCCAGGTCTTGAAGACACATCTGCACCTAAGACACAGTCTTTGCCCTCATGACGTCACATTCTAGTGGGGCAGGGAGGTTCTACACAAAGGGCAGTATGTACAGGGTGGAGGGGACTGTTCAAGAGTGGTAAGGAAAGGCCTCCCTGTAGAGGTGATAGTTGAGCAAAGGCCTGAAGAGAATAAAGCAGCCTCTAGGTTCTTTTTTTTTTTTTTTTTTTTTTTTTTGGAGAGATTTTCACTATAGGGCGCGTGCGCTCGCCAGACAGACAGAGAGAGACATAGAGACAGAAAGCGAGAAATCACCCCCCAGGGGGGATGGTCACGCCGCAATCCCTTCTCCTCCATTCTCCTCTCGGGATCTTGGGCACGCACGCACACGCGCCCGGCGTGAGTTTTAAGCCACCGGGTCCGGGACGCGAACCGCGGTCGACTATGTGGGAGTCCAGCGACATAGCCATTACGCTAACTGCTGGATCCCTAGGTTCTTCAGTGCATATCAGAAAACACCATTTAGAGAGAAAGTTGATAAAAACTCCCTATCGAGACTGATTAGAAAAATGTTTCTTTTCCAGAAAGCGCCAATCCTGAAACCCATTACTTGGTCAGCTGGCAGTGCTGTTTTGTGAAAGAAATGGCATACCTCTCTAGACAGAAGCAGCTCATGCTAGTCAGAGGGCTTCGTGAATAGCCCAGGGTTATGGTGGAATTCTAGACAGAATAGCAAGATCAGAGACTCTGAGGCAGGACCATGTTCATGGAACCCCCTCACCTTTGTAACCCAGAGGCCAGCATAGCTAAGTGATTGAGCAGCATCCCTGTAGGAGACGAAGTCGACTTTGGTTTTTCTGACACTGAGTATAGTTATAATAAGATCATTCCTAGTTCTTTCTAGTGTTCAAAGAACTTTCATATATGATTTCCGTAACAACTCATCATAAGCTCACTGAAGTTAAATTACTCAGCTAAGTAATACAATTAGCAAATACAGGGGATTAGAATTTAACTGAAGTCCTGTTTTCAGCACTTTTCATAATACTGTACCACAAAGATTAGTCATTTTAAAGCATTAAACCTTTTTTTTAAACATCACCAGTTCCCTCACAGAACTCTATTTTAATACAAACAGACCTTTCTGAACTCTGTGCTATGATTTGAAGCATCCAATTATTATTCCCTTTCTCTATAGTTAATTCTAATAGATTTTTTAAATCCTCTATTGTTATAACTTTGGTGTCTCTCACAAAATCATTTATATCTATTTTCTCATTTTAATGGGTCTTTAAAATATTATCTATTTTATCACAACACATTTTTAAAAAGTGGCATTGAGCTAACCCAAATCATGTCATTGTTAGAAAAATGAATAAAACTCTCACAGGAAGCACGTCTTTGGTGAATGTTCTGTGTATTCATCAGGTTTTCCTATGAATTCTTTCAGCTGGAGATGGAAAAGCTTCAGCTCCAAGCCCTGGAGCAGGAGCACAAGAAGCTGGCTGCGCGCCTGGAGGAGGAGCGTGGCAAGAACAAGCACGTGGTGCTGATGCTCGTGAAGGAGTGCAAACAGCTCTCCAGCAAAGTCATCGAGGAGGCCCAGAAGCTAGAAGAAGTCATGTCCAAACTGGAAGAGGAAAAGAAAAGGACAAATGAGTTAGAAGAGCAACTCTCTGCTGAGAAACGAAGAAGCACAGAAATGGAAGCCCAGATGGAAAAACAACTCTCTGAGTTTGACACAGAGCGGGAACAGCTTCGTGCCAAGCTGAACCGAGAAGAAGCACACACCACTGACCTCAAAGAGGAGATAGACAAGATGAAGAAAATGATTGAGCAACTGAAAAGAGGAAGTGACAGCAAACCAAGCCTCTCTCTCCCACGGAAGACAAAAGATAGGCGTTTGGTTTCCATATCTGTGGGAACAGAAAGACCTATGACAAGGTCTGTCGCTTGCCAGACGGACCTAGTGATAGACAGCACTGACCATGTGAAGAAGTTGCCTTTGACTGTACCTGTAAAGCCTTCCCCGGGGAGCCCCCTAGTCTCTGCAAATGCTAAAGGGAATGTGAGCACCAATGCAGCGTTGGTCAGACCAGGTATTGACAGGCAGGCTTCCCATGGTGACTTGATCAGCCCCTCTCTACCCACTGTCCCGCCACCAAGTACGAACAGAATCGAGGAAAATGGACCAAGCACTGGCTCAACACCAGAGCTCATAAGTAGCACACCCCCACTTCCTAGTAATGCAGCCCCTCCTGCTGTCCAGACACCAGGCATCGCTCCCCAGAACCACTCGCCAGCCCCGCCGGTGCACAGTTTACATTCACCATGTGCCAACACATCTTTGCATCCAGGTCTAAATCCACGAGTCCAAGCAGCTAGGTTTAGATTTCAGGGCAATGCTAATGACCCCGACCAAAATGGAAATACGACCCAAAGTCCTCCATCAAGAGATGTGTCTCCTACAAGTCGTGACAACCTAGTGGCCAAACAACTAGCTCGGAATACTGTGACCCAAGCACTGTCAAGATTTACAAGCCCTCAAGCTGGTGCTCCGCCCAGGCCTGGAGGGCCCTCCACGGGAGATGGTGGTACTCATCCTCCAGTTGGTCGGGCCAGTTTAAAGACTCCCGGTGCAGCAAGAGTTGACAGAGGAAATCCTCCTCCTATCCCTCCAAAAAAACCAGGTCTCTCCCAGACTCCTTCTCCACCACACCCTCAGCTCAAGGTTATTATGGATAGCAGCAGGGCCTCCAGTGCAGGCGCCAAAGTTGATAACAAAACTGTGGCTTCACCGTCTTCCAGTTTGCCACAAGGGAACAGGGTAATAAATGAGGAGAACCTCCCTAAATCATCCTCCCCTCAGCTGCCACCAAAACCATCCATAGATTTAACTGTGGCACCTGCAGGCTGTGCCGTTTCAGCCCTGGCCACGTCTCAGGTGGGTGCCTGGCCTGCTGAAACCCCTGGACTGAACCAACCTGCATGTTCAGACAGTTCCCTTGTCATTCCTACCACCATTGCCTTTCGCTCTTCCATAAACCCTGTTAGTGCCTCATCCTGTAGACCAGGAGCCTCAGACAGCCTCCTGGTAACAGCATCAGGTAAAGGGATTAAAATATTATACCATTTTTAAAGAATGTGGCCTGTCCTCTCACTCACCTTAATTTCCTTCACATTGCCTTGAAACTTTTTTTATATTTTAATTTGATACTTGCCCCCCTTCTTTTCTCTCTCTTTTTCATAATTTTTCTTTAAAGACTCTAGGGTATGGTGATTCATCTTGCTATATGAATTGTGGTTTCGTTATGCAAAGTGCTTTCTTCTCTTAAGATAACCTGAAAATAGTGGTTTGAAGCACATGGAGACCATTAATTTAGAGAGACTAAAACATTTTCATGGGAGGAAAGAGTATTTCTTCTTATTAAATATTTATCTCACAAGACCTCAATATTTGATGGGTTAGCATCAGACAGTGTGTATTCAGTTCTATCCTTTCTGAGATGACATAAAAACATCCTTTCAAGTAATCCTTAACACGACCCTGCATTAGATTTGTTCTGTAATCGGTATATTTGAGGTTTTAATATCAATTTGATATTAAGGTTTTTTTTTTTTTAATTCTCAAAACTAAAGTGGTATTTATAAATCTCAGTTCAGAGTTAGTTTCTTTCAAAAGCCGCTTATTCTGTGTAGGAGCTGTTGTCTTCCAACAATTGAGCACAGATGGATAACCTAGTGTGGAGGGTGTATTAGAGAAAGTTTCCATTGCAGCTGTGGTTTATGAAGTGACTGAATTTGGGACTCTGGAACAAAGAAGAACTGGATTTTCCCCTATTGTCATACAGTGCTAGAAGAAGCATCGCTTTTTTTTTGGCATGACTAAACTAGAGACTCGCTGAGCAGGTGTGACTCTACAATGATGTCATGGTGTCAAAGTTTTCTTGAGGCATCGGGGAAGTCTCTCCTACCATGATCTCTTAATGCTTGGCAGAAACTGTTCTAATGGGAGGAAATTTTAAGAATTAAAGGCAATTTGGATAGTGATGTATTTAAAACTTGGAGAAAGAGTTGGGATGAAAACAACAGCAGTACACTTACTAGTAGTTAATCAATGAAAGCAGTATACCAGTACTTGTCCAATGATAAGCCATTTCTTTGAAATTAAGGTTTTTGAGAGGCTGTCTCCATTTTTTGAGGGGCAAAATTGGAAATTAAATGTGCGTTAGAGGGACCAGCAGTTAGCGTAATGGCTATGTCACTGGACTCCCACATAGTCGACTGCGGTTCAAGTCCCGGACCCACTGGCTTAAACTCACACCGGGCGCGTGTGCGTGCGTGCCCAAGATCCCGAGAGGAGAATGAAGGAGAAGGGATTGCCGCGTGGCCATCCCCCCTGGGGAGTGATTTCTCGCTTTCTGTCTCTCTGTCTCTCTCTGTCTGGCGAGCACATGCGCCCTATAGCAAAAACCTCTTCAAAAAAAAAAAGAAAGAAAGAAAATGTGCATTAGAATATAGGTTCTGCCAGTTACAACTGTGTATTTCTAGTGATTTTTCTTGTATGGAGCAAGCTATCTTCTCCCAAATATGGAGCTTACACTACTAAGATGGGGGAGAGTGTCTGTTAGGAGAATCAAATAGCATAAGGTATCAGAGACCATGGTACTGAACTCAGAATAGCATGAGTGGCTAACAAGTAGAGGAGATATTATTTCAGTGATATTGTTGCTTAACATATTTTGAAACTTTGCTTTAGAATTGACTTCAGTATTTTGTGATGTCTTCACAAGCATGGAGCATTCCATATTTTTTATCTGGTATTACTGAACTAGGCAGCCCTTCTCATGGTCTAAAATAATTTTAGCTGTTTTCTACAAAATAAAGCCACCCTTGGAAGAGGAATCATTGCTGCCATTCAGGAGACTCAGAGAATGTGCTGTAGGATCTTTAGGTAGTCACAAAATAGAAGTTCCAAAAATGTCTGTAGTGGCAGTACTGTTGACATAAATGCATAGGTTGTAAAATAGAAAACATTGCCCAGGACATATAAATTTTGTCAGTTTTTTAAAAAATAACAAAGCCATCTTTGCTTTTATACCTTGGGGACTTACCAGTTGTTGCCTTCATCATTACTGTGGTCAAGAGTTAGCTACCAGTGCCCTTTGATTTCAGCAAAGAAGATGTAAAACCAGGATCCATGACTGAGAATCCTTTTGTCAGTAGGATTTTAAGTTAACTTTTAAAGATAGAGAAATTCTAATGCATTATATATTCACCAGAATACCCTGCCTAGGATAGCGAAATTTTGGATAAAGGAACCATAACTTCTCTAAGATTTGTTTTTTGCTTGTGTCTAGGTAGCAAAGGCGAGTATATGTTGTAAGACTGGAAATATGTAGCAGCCACTGAAGATTCATCGAACTGTTTCCTCATCTTCTGTTCTTTGAGTTTACAATTTGGCCAACTTATTTCCAGAACTGATCACCATTGGTGGATAATAAGTTCTATGTCATCCAATTATAAGGTGTTGTTTATGAGGGGTGAATAGAGGCACTGGAGGTCTTTAGTCTTTTAGCAAGAGTTTTCTGAATTCCCGGTCCAATAGGGGAATGACAATGGTATGGCACTTGCATGATGGGGCTGCATAACTGAGTAGCTCAGCTGTGGATGTAGGTTAGTGTGAACTTTCCAAATGAGATACACAATTTCAACTGTTTTCCATCTTGATTGCCCTATTTTTTTTTTTTTTTGGGGGGGGGCGGGGGGAGAGGTTTTTGCTATAGGGCGCGTGCGCTCGCCAGACAGACAGAGAGAGACAGAGAGACAGAAAGCAGGAAATCACCCCCCAGGGGGGATGGCCACGCCGCAATCCCTTCTCCTCCATTCTCCTCTCGGGATCTTGGGCACGCATGCACATGCGACCGGCGTGAGTTTAAGCCACCGGGTCCGGGACTCGAACTGCGGTCGACTACGTGGGAGTCCAGCGACATAGCCATTACACTAACTGCTGGTCCCTTGATTGCCCTATTTTTGTCACCAAGCCATTGCAACTAGGACTCACCAGAGTTCCTTCCATCCTGCTTTTTAACCTGTCCGTGCCCAAGTAAGCTTGTTGTGCCTCTTTAAATCTTCACCCCAATGAGGCTATTAACCTTCCAAACAGCCACTCGCTGATGCCAAGTGGTTGCTCAGAGCAGGGCATAGGGACAGAGCACATCTGTTTAATACCTGGCTATTGTCTGTTCCTATTTTAGTGATCAAACGAGCACCAAACTGGGCAAGAAGACAGGTTTAGTCCAGTTCCAGCCCTCTCTAGGTATCACCCTACAGAGCAAATTCTCTCTGAGCCATTAGCTTTTCTATCTAAAAACAAAAACATCAAACCAAAAAAAAAAAAAAGAAATGTTTTCAAACAAAGGAGTTTTTATAACCTGATGAATTTTCAAACACCATACTACCTTTCCCTCTTTGGAGAACTTAGGTCCCACAGTCTTTTAGACTTCAAAATCCTTAGTTTCCATGTCAACTACTATGACAAAGCACC
The DNA here is from genome assembly GCA_026018925.1 of Tupaia tana. Lineage (NCBI taxonomy): Eukaryota > Metazoa > Chordata > Mammalia > Scandentia > Tupaiidae > Tupaia > Tupaia tana. The sequence goes on from JAKSZU010000003.1 coordinate 36,309,212, forward strand.
AAGAATTGGAATGACAAAAGTTGCCATTTTAATGAATTGTGTCTAAACCACCCTAACTTTACTGGTAACTCTGATGGTCAAATGTTAAATTTTTAAATAACATTTTAAATTCTAGTCGAGTTAGTATTTCTTATTCCTCCTGAACTTGTCAAATAAATGCATTTCAATGATTAAATGAACAGAAATCTAAACCACAAATCACATCAGGCAACTGAGTTTCCATACCCTTGGGAATTTTTCTTTTTTTTTTTTTTTCTTTTGAGACATTTTATTTAATTTGGTTCAAACTTTTTTCTTCAGTTAAACATATATTTGTAAAAGTAATCTCCACCTGTGATTGGCTTAAAGGCTAAATCTGAAAACATGAATGATCTGGGCTATGATATTAACCTTTTCCACCCTCTGAAGCTGATGCCAGAAGCTGTTCTCAGCTCTTCCTCCCTGTGCCATTGCATGTTCTGTCTGTCCCTTTCCTCCTGGCATGTCGTGCAAGATGCTCATCTCTAACGTTTGCATATGACACTGCAAATCTGTATGCCGTTTTCTAACATCAGCTGTATCAATACTGGTCTGGTCTGTCATTATCTGTTAGTTAACCAGTTAACTATATAGTGTCATTTCTGTCAGTGTTGGGAATTTCAGATAAACAATATAGTCTTGTGGTGAAGTTTTATTTTTTTTTCCCATGTTTGTAACAAGATTTATTAAAATAATTTAGTCTTGTTTGTGCCAGAGAAAATTGGAAATAATAACGAAGATTTGAAGTTTATTTGAAGATTAAGAATATTTGGTATTTACAAAGCATTTTTCTTTTGTAAAGAGTTTTTAAAATATATCGCAATTTTCTAAGACCATAAAGAAACATCGTTTCTGTAGTGCTGTACAACAGAGAACTGTGAGACTTAAGTAATGTAAAGATGGAGGACAATTTTGAATAAAATATTTTTATCTTTCAGAGAATTTAACATCAAGATAGGTTTCCTAGGAAATTATACTCATAATTGAATATTTTCATTTAAAGCAGTGGAAAAGTATATTTATATTGAAATGTTCCCTCCCCACAAAGCCTTGACCAGTAGCGAAAAAAGAAAAGTGAAAACAAAATCCAAATAGCAAACCGTTTAAGAGCACATATTGGTATTTATAAAAGAATATCAATAACCAAGATCTTTTAGATGGAATCTAAAGAGAGAGTGTGAATGTGTGTGTGTGCGTGAGAGTGAGCCATACTCCCTCCTATTCCACAGAGGACTCTAGTGTGATGCTTCCATCTTGCCTGTGTTTGCTTTGCAGTCAAGGTTTCATACCTTGATGTTTTTAATTTTTCTGTTTATCATCCATTTCTAATAAGTACTGATTTAATTTTTGTGGGCCTGTTTTTTTTTTGTTTGTTTGTTTTTAAGAAAATACAAAAGGTAAAATGTACCAGAGAGGAGCCTTCTTGTAAGTATGAAGTAAAAATACTATTTTTGTAAGAGGAGATAATGTTTATCAATGGGAAAATATCATAACATTTAGATAACTATTGAATTTTATGAGCACTTTAATTTTATATGTCACTGCAGTTTTAAGAGGGTAAAAACAGTCAATTATTCATAGGCTCAAATAATTGATTTGGAGATATAGTATCCTGCTTTTAGAAGCCATCTCATTTTATTGGTATAAATGATGTTGGTTTGTTATAAATATATTTTTAAATATTGAGAAATTCCTTGTATGTGTACCCTTTTAATATTTATTAAAATAATTTAGGTCCAATAATTTAAGATCTACTCATAAAAAGTGAGTATTACATACATATTAATGTAACACTCACATACCTAGAATATTATCCTGGTGCTAAAAGGCAGGGAATATAAAATATCTGTCTATTATATCTTTCAAAAGGGAATGTTACCTTATATGTGTAGAAAGTGTGCCCTGAAGAATAAATAAGCGTGCAAATGCCCAACAACATTACTTAGAAGCATTGAGGTTCTATAAGGAAAAAAGATAAAATGTCTTGTTTTCAAAGCTCATTGTATTAAGCCTAAAAATACACAGATTCCTATGTATCACATTAAATAAACATTTCTACTTTACTGTTTTTACAGCCTTTTGATCAAGGAAGAATTCAGAAAGTTTTCCATGCTATATGCAGCCGACTTCACACACTTAACCGATTCTCTTCTAAAGCTGCTAAATACTGATGAGAAATATCTAACTATGATAACTCTTCCTATGATTTTTGTTGAAACTATATGGTAGAGTGTCCTGTTCTGTGGGCCGATTAAGTTTGTTAGATGCGTAGTAAAGATGGCCAGATGATGCAGTCTCCAAAATTGTGTGCTGGTGTATTCTAGTTCCAACAGAATATGCTGTATTCCTGTTAGCTCTAGTACTGAATGGTGGTAGTTCCCTATTATTTTTATTCCCAAATGAGGCAATTCAAGGAATGTAAATAGACTCCTTAACAATGTTTTATCTAAATGGTTTTTGGAAAAGAAAAATCTCTATTTCTCACCTTTATTTCTATTTTATACCCCAAAATATCATCTCACTTTTTCAGATTGATATTGAAAGTGAGGAAACTTTCGTATATTTTTTTAAATTCAAAATATCTTGAAATCCCGAAGAGGAGTTTTGACTTTTAAAACGAGACAGCCATCTTAGTTTCCTAAAACCAATCACCACTTTTAACATTTATCTGTGCAAGACTGACAACTAAAAATAATTTGTTATCATGTGTGTTAATTAGAAGCAGATATAAGATCTGAAATAACAGTACAGATCCATGCTAAGGAAATATTAACAGATTGATAATGTCAGAAACCACATAATCCTCTAGGGGTACATGTTCATATATTTGTGTGTGTGATTCAGAAAGGAATTAGTAATATCTGTCTCTTGTCTTTACTCTTACTTTCTAACGAGGGTCACTTTAACCTACAGGCTGGTCACCCTCCCTAACCCCTTTGCTAATGAGTGGTGGTCCTGCCCCCCTGGCTGGCAGGCCCACCCTTCTTCAGCAAGCTGCTGCCCAGGGAAATGTCACTTTATTATCAATGCTGCTTAATGAAGAAGGACTGGACATTAATTACTCCTGTGAAGATGGCCATTCTGCCTTGTATTCTGCTGCTAAGAATGGACATACAGGTAAAGGAAAAAAAAAAAAAGGCAAATTCTTATCATAGTACACACTTGCAAAAGAATGGAAAGTCAAAAATATTTGTCATCATTGTTAGGAGCAAAGGTTCATTTGGGTTGAAATTTTCTCTACAAGTAGTAGCGGATAATTTTTTTTTTCTCCATGAGATTTAAAGTTTTTATAAACATTAAAAAGTCAAATTGTAGAGTTTCATAATGCAAGTTTTACATGCTGCTGTAAAAAGTAATTTTTGTCTATGCCCAATAAAATATGCTTGTAGAAAGTTGGGGTCTTTGCCCTGTAAAAACCCTCCATCTGTAATGGCTTTGTTCAATTAAAAAATAGCCCTAATTTGTGGTTAGAAATACCTGGTGTGGGAGAAAGACAAAGCCTCCAGGCTTTACCACGTGTTGCAGTGAGGGAGTCTTGGTAGATAGGAAAGGTCATGGCTCTGAAATTGTTCTGTAGTTGAAACAACTCAGAGTTTTGTGAATTTTTTTAAAGAACTGAAAAGTTATATAACTATCAATGACATATCAGTGAAGATTGGGGCTTATTTTTGTTCTTTAAAATGCAAGTTCTGTAGTCAACGATACTAAAACATATGGTAGTGCAGAAAAAGATTTAACTGCAGATGCAAAGTCAATAGCATTGCATATGTGAGCCATATGATCGTAAATTAGTTCAGATAGATGGAAGGGTCTCTGAGCTATGATAGCTCATTATTTTTAAAGTATTTTGGCACTTTACTTCAAAAGCACCGTGGAGATTTTCTTTAATGCTGTTTAGAGAAATTAAATCTAGTAAATAACACAAGGAATGTGAGGTCTATGTATATTTCTGTCTGAGATGACTTTCTGTGGACTTTCTTCTATATCCTCATTCATGGAATTAAGTGTAGGATGGCCATGCTATAAAAACATTTTAATAATTAGATTAAACATCATGAAGTAAAAATTTAACTATTTAAATGCAAGGAATCATATTTCAATTTGGTAAGTGAATTTGGTTCTCCAAAAGTATGTTTTCTGAAATAGGCGGGTGGAAAAATCTGGTAAAGCATTTTCTGGCACATGATATTCCATTTGCTCACCAACAGTTCTTCCCTAAGTGCTGGAAAAAAAGAAAATCATGTTTTAGTTAGTGCGTCTGGGGAATTATAATCTTTGGGAAAAGGGGCTGCTTTCTCTCTTAAGTAGCCTGTGGAGTCTCAAAATCTGATGGAATTGTCTGAGTATACAAGGGAGATATCTTTTGCGTTTAGACTCTGTCTACAGCTTCCGTAGAATTTGGCTCAGCATAACTCTAATGAGGGAATTAAAAAGGCTTTCTATTGAAAATCTGTAGACTGTGTGAGATTGCTGCTGAATGCAGAAGCCCAAGTCAATGCTGCTGATAAAAATGGCTTCACACCCTTGTGTGCCGCAGCTGCTCAGGGACATTTCAAGTAAGTGGAGCTCTTCTTTTTTTTTAAATTTTCTTTGAAAAATAGTCTTTTTTTTTTTTTAATATGCACGCATATTGCGACCAGCAGTTAGCGTAATGGCTATGTCGCTGGACTCCCACGTAGTCAACTGCGGTTTGTGTCCTGGACCCGGTGGCTTAAAACTCACGCCGGGCACACGTGCCCAAGATCCCAAGAGGAGAATGGAGGAGAAGGGATTGCGACGTGGCCATCACCCCTGGGGGGTGATTTCTCGCTTTCTGTCTCTATGTCTGTCTCTGTCTGTCTGGCGAGCGCACGTGCCCTATAGCAAAAACCTCTCAAAAAAAGAAAAAAATAATATGCACACATATTTTAGTTTTGGCTCCATGTGTAAACTAGTGCTTAAAATCCAGTCGCAGGACCAGCAGATGGCATAATGGTTACGTCGTTGGACTCCCACATAGTTGACTGAGGTTCAAGTCCCAGACACAGTGGCTTAAAACTCCTGCCGGGTGCGTGTGTGTGCACATAAGTGCCCAAGATCTTGAGAGGAGAATGAAGGAGAAGGGATTGCAGTGTGGCCATCCCCCTTGGGGGTGATTTCTCGCTTTCTGTCTCTCCTGCGAGTGCAGGTACCCTATAGCAAGTAAATTAACCAAACAGACCCAACCTGTTGGTGAAATCAATAACTATAGTGCTGGAAACTGTGTGGCTGACTATGGGTTCAGATTACCGAATCAGTAGAAAATGTACTAGGTGCACACTCAAGATCCTGAAAAGCAAGAGGGTCAGAGAGAGGATTGCAGCCTGATGAGACTTTGTAGAGGGTGCCTCTCTCTCTGCCTGTTCTTTTCCTTCCTCCCCTACATCCTGTACACACACTCTCTGTCAAGAATAAAATAGACTGGGACCCGTAATGACTATGTGGCTGGACTCCCAAGTAGTGTTCGAGTCCCGGACCCGGTGGCTTAAACTCACGCCGGGCGTGAGTGCGTGCGTGCCCAAGATCCCGAGAGGAGAATGGAGGAGAAGGGCTTGCGGTGTGGCCATCCCCCGTGGGGGGTGATTTCTTGCTTTCTATCTCTCTGTCTCTCTCTGTCTGTCTGGCAAGCAACGCGCCCTATGGCAAAAACATCTCTAAAATAAAAAAAGAGTTTGCTAAGGATTGGCTCTATAACCTAGTGGTTAAGGGAGCTGTATCCCATATAGCCAACTATGTTTACGTCCTAGCCACAGCAGTTTGAAAGATGCTTTGGGCATGTGTGTGCCTGCATGCCCCAGATTTCAACAGGACAGGGAAGTGGAGAAGTAATTGTGCATGGCCATACCCTACTGGAGTGTGCCTTCTTTCTGTCTCTGTCTCTGTCTCTCTGAAAAACGCACCTGACCTCTGGCAATTAAAAAGTCCACTAAACATATTTAATATTTAAATGCAAAGTAGGATCCTAAATTTGTCCTTCTTAAATAGTAATTAAGAAGTTTTATATGAGGGAATTAAGAGAAATTTGTAGTGTCCAAACCTCACGTGAATGTGCTTGCTTCTGAAGAAGGTAATCTACAGCATATCAACACACACATGGGGAGATAACAGACCCTTAAGAATAGATACAAAAAGTGTGGCACATATACTCTATGGACTACTGTCCAGCCATAATAAACAATAAGACTCTGGCATTTGATAGAAAGTGGTCAAATATGGAAGATTTATTGCTAAGTGAAGCAAGCCAGGCTATGAAAGAAAGTTATTATATGTCTCCACTTAATATGTACCAACTGTCCGCACTCTATGGTAGAGACTGAAAGACTTGAGGATATAAAAGCAGTGAAAATAGTTATGGGTGCTAGAGACAGTGTGGAAGGAAGGTGGGATAAGGGAAGAGTATAGGGATAGAAATCAAGGAGAAAAAAGAGAGGCTAGACATTTGTGGGACACAGAAATGGTTTATTACTTATTGATGATAACGTGTATCAGTGTATAGTATTCTCATCTGGACTGATCTGAGATGTATTTCATGTTAGGTTTATTCTCTTTACAAGCCAAATAATGTGTAGCAATTAAGTGTTTAAAAAGAAAGAATAATAATTTTTTTTTCTTTTTTTTTTTTTTTCTTTTTTTGGAGAGGTTTTTGCTATAGGGCGTGTGCGCTTGCCAGACAGAGAGAGACAGAGAGACAGAAAGTGAGAAATCACACCCGACGGGGGGATGGCCATGCCGCAATCCCTTCTCCTCCATTCTCTGCTCTCTTTTGGGATCTTGGGCACACAGAGAGAGACGCACAGAAAGCGAGAAATCACACCCCAAGGGGGATGGCCATGCCACAATCCCTTCTCTTCCATTCTCCTCTCGGGATCTTGAGTTTTAAGCCACCGGGTCCGGGACGCGAACTGTGGTCGACTACGTGGGAGCCCAGCGACATAACCATTACGCTAACTGCTGGTCCCAAGAATAATAAAAATTTTAAAAATCTGTTGTTCACTATTTTCTACCATTCCAACCCCAAAAAGCTTTTTTTTTTTTTACTTATTATACCATTAAAACAGAATTATATTATTTTTAATAATCTTAACTTCCTTGTGACAATTTGTTCAGTATTAAAGTCCAATTATTTTCTTGTTACACCATTATAAAATTTAATCAGAAATTTTACATACTGAAATCATTGTAGTTCAAGCATAAAACCAAAGAGCACCTATTAATTGAAATACATAACTAGCATGATTTCTTCAGTAGCTTGCTAAGTCAAATACAGGCATGACTTTTTAAAAGTTAAAAGTCATATTTAGTATAGAATCTAGCTAACTTGTTTCTCTGCTTGTGCTGAAATGGCAGGTGATAGGAAATGAGCTGTTTCCAACTTTTTAGCTAATTTATTGTGTCATCGGAAAAATCATGATGTATTTTTGCATAGAAAACATAGAAAAATGCATCATGACTTTTCTGATGATTAGAGTTGTCCTGATAGAAATGTTCCTTAATAAATTACAGAAAATTAAAGGTTTTTATTTTTCAGTTTGGGGAATTGTTTTTGTTTTTAAAGGCAGGATCCTACCATGTCAGGATCCTCCCACCTCAGCCTCCAGTGGAGACAGTAGGCTCGTCCACCACCATGACTGGTGCTTCCAGACAAGGTCTCCCTGTGTTGCCTAAGTCAGCCATGAACTCCCTATTCTCCTGCCTTAGCTGGAATTTCAGGCACATGCTACCACACCTGGTCTTTAGATCACACGAGGAATTGAACCCAGGCCTCCCATGTGGTCCTGCCTGCAAAGTCTAGCAGTACCTGCCACCACAACTGGGCCAAAATATGGGTTTTAAGGTTCACATCAATGTTATTCATCATAAATGTAAATTTAAAATTCAAATGCATCCTTAATGCATAGCATTATTTAATTTTTGCTGCATGTCCAACTCATATTTCATTATCCCAAGCTTGTCATCAAGAATCACAGACAGTGTTTTTGTTGTTTCTTTTTGGTTGTATCCTGAGTCCTCCAGAAGGGATTTCTCCTGCTGGGCTTTGTTTCTCTTTCCCTGTTACCAAGCAACCTATAAGGCCATTTGGTTAAAAAGTATAGTTCACAAAAATGGAGGCATGGATAGCTTTTTTAAATAGAAGAACCTTGTGGAAATCCAGGGATCAATTAATATAAATGTGTATGATATCCACATAGGTCAAATAACTTATTTTTAATATATATAAAATTTAAAAAATACTGCCAAAGAAACCAAAGAAACATGCATCTGAGTAAACAAAAGAAGAAAGAAGACAATGAAATGAATGGCTTCTTTTTTTTGAGAGAGAGATTTTTGTTATGGGTATGTAAGCTTTACGGAGAGACTGAGATATTCTCCTCTTGGGATTTTAGGCATGCACGCACATGCGCCCGATGTGAGTTTCAAGCAGCCGAGTCTGGGACTCGAATGTGTGGGAGTGTGGGAGTCCAGTGACGTAACCATTATGCCATCTGCTGGTCCCTAAATGGCTTCTTAATTTGAGTATGATTTAGCCCTCCTTTCTCTTTTTTTTTTTTTTTTTTTTTTGGAGAGGTTTTCGCTATAGGACATGTGCACTCGCCAGACAGACAGAGAGAGACAGAGAGACAGAAAGCGAGAAATCACCCCCCGGGGGGATGGTCATGCCGCAATCCCTTCTCCTCCATTCTCCTCTCGGGATCTTGGGCACACACACACGCGCCCGGCGTGAGTTTTAAGCCACCGGGTTCGGGACGCGAACCGCGGTCGACTACATGGGAGTCCAGCGTCATAGCCATTACGCTAACTGCTGGTTCCCTAGCCCTCCTTTCTAAGTTTATTCTCAACTAATTTTATAAACTCAAGATCCAGGTGTTTAATGACACAAAGTCTTGAATTTACCTCATGTTTTCCCCTTCTCAGGGCAGTGACTTTCTGCTTAGTTGTCTTTTCTGATAACTTAGCCCCAATTCAGGAGACAGGACAACCTCCGTAGTCTTTTCTCCCCACAGCAGCCTTTTTCTCTGCCTCAGCTGCCTTTTATAGAGGAGGCACATGGTACCCTGCTGTCTACGCTATTTATAATTATTTTCTCAAGTGAAAAATCTCAGAATGACTCAGCAGCCTGACTTTTTTCAAAGTTCAAACTATTGAGTCCACATATTTTTCTATGCAAAAATGCATCATGACTTTTCTGATGACCCAATATTTGGAACCACAGATAATACACACATCAAGTACAGTCAAACCGTTCATTCCAATAAGTTAAACATACTCCAAGGATTCCACTTTCACAAGTTGGTTACAGAGAAGTGTCATAGTAGGTTTTAGCCCTTGATCAAGCCCACTGTTCTGATTTTTCATTATAGTAATTACATTTTATGATTAAAATGTATTTTCTTACCTAGTGAAAAAATAAAGTCCTTATGAGATCCTCAATAATTGTTATATCATAATGAACGTAACTGATGTCTATAAAGAGGCAGAATTTCTCTACCTTTATTTACTATATTTAATGTCTTAGATGCTGGTTCTAAGGTCTGACCCACTTTTTATGTAACTAATCATAATGTTGGGTTTAGGTGTGTCGAGTTATTAATTGCATATGATGCTAACATTAACCATGCTGCTGAAGGAGGACAGACACCTCTCTACCTGGCCTGTAAAAATGGAAATAAAGAATGTATTAAACTCTTGTTGGAAGCTGGAACTGACCGAAGTATAGAAACCAGAGTACGTATCAGTTCTTCTCATTTTTCTTTCTCTAGATGTGTAATTTGTAATGCATCTGCAAGCTCTACAGCTAGAAACACATTATAATAGGGGCTGCTTGTTTTTCAGATATTGGATTTGGAAAGTGTCTGACCTCTGTTTGAGTCTCCTCCCTGCTAATTAAAAGCCTTGTCTATTAGCCTAACTAGTACTTCAAATGGGTTCTGATTATTTCTTTGTAAAACAAGAAAATGATTACTTTGTCCTATTTTCAGAATTAGTGGAATAAATGGAGGTATAAGTTTTTATTCATTTGACAAATAGCAATCTTAGCTGCTTGATTTTCCTACTTAGTTTCCCCCAAGAGAACCAACAGCAGTAATATAAGCTAGGTATCAACATTCTCCATTGCATCTTACTAGAGCTTTTTAAAAAAAAAAAAAAAAAAATTACGTATTTTTGAAAATCTGAAAAAATGTTGTTTTACATTTCTTCATGTTTTATATATGTTTGTCTAAAAGATCTGTGGTATTATTACATGTATTCATTACAAAACTCTACCATACAGATGAAAAATAAGTGAACGTGACATCATCAATCTGAATTAAAAATAAGTAGTACAATATAAAATTGTAAGTCTGATTTTTATATAAGTTACAGAACACAGAAATCCATGCTCTCAGCTTGTCCTGGATGAGCTGAACAGAATCTTTAGAAGTACAGATGCTCAGAAGTACAGAGATTAACAGCACAATTGATGGATTTTAAGGGAGTAATTAGTTATGTCTTGTGCCTTTTAATAAGATAGTATCAAAGGAGAGTAGAAAATTGAAAGTTTTTTCAGGAACTACTGCGTGACCTTTATAATGTAAATTAGGGAATGCCAAAAAGCACTTATTCTCTAATGCCTTTGTAAGCCAGGCAAAGAATAAGCCATGAAACTGATTGGAGCCTGAAGACTAAATTCAGCATTCCAGTTATTTCCCAGCCCTGGGCTTGACTTTATTGGTTTGAGGTACACACCTAGGGAAAAAGCCACTTGATAAGAAAACAAGCTCTAACAAATGATCAGATGACTTAGCCTAAATTTTTATTGTTTTCATTTATTGTTTTTCTTTCTGTCATCTACCCCATTAATTTTTTAAAAAAGTGTTTTAGCTCACTGAAACATATTTAGCTAGCAGTATGAAATGCTGTATGGAAAAATTAATGTTAAAGAAGAAATAAAGGTAGAAAAAGAAAATAAATCCATGATACAAATTACCAAAATAAGACTTAGTTCTTTTTATGAAAAAAAAAATGAGAAGCTAATGAAGATCAGTGTTTGAGTAGAGGGCAAGTTTATTTCTATATCGAGATGAGAGACTATATAGGGGCCAGCATGTAGCTCAGCAGTTAAATACCTAACTTTGCAAGGCAATCCCACAGGAGAAGGTTCTTGGTTCAAGTCCAGAAATCTCCCTAGGTACACTGGGCATACACATCCCCTTGATCTAGGACTAGCTGAAGCTGAAGATGGATTATGGCATCAGAATCTTGATGTTTCCTTCTCTCTCTCTGTCATGGAAGAAGTGAGGAAATAAACTTAAAGACGAGGTTTTTTTTTAAAAAAATGGGGGGCTATAGGTAGAACCAAGATTTTCCTTAGAACAATGCTTGTCAAACTTAAATGCATCAGAATCACCTGGAAGACATGTTAAAACAGATTAGTAGACTCCAACCCTAGAGTTTAATTCAGTAGAGCTGGGGTGAGTTTTAGGAATCTTTAGGATCTTTCCTTCTATAATGATTGGCATACAATGTTAAGATCACTAGGTTAGTACACTGCTTAATAAGTAAAACTGGCCTTTAACATTCTTTTAGTACATTACTAATAACATTTTTGCATATAAATTTTAAAAAGAAATCTCTTTAACAATCATTCTCATATCATAATGCATAGCATTGTACTGAGATTTTGGTTTACCATTCATAATGCTCAGTTGACAGGTCTGGGAAGTACCTACATACTCCAAATGGTTAACTAGTAGGTGGAAATGATCACAAAATAGTAAACATGAGTCCAGGCAATGAGAAATACAGTGATTGACAGAAGTCTCAGAATTTGACTCAGTTTATCAGTGATATTAAGATCAGAATGCCTGCCTTCCCCAGCTCAGTGGTCCATGCCCAAGAACATTTAGAGGGGAACTTTACATAATACTGTTCTCAACATTAATGCTGTTGTCAACCCTTTCCCCCTGGTCATTTTATTTTCAGGATGGCTGGACACCAGTTCATGCAGCTGTGGACACTGGTAATGTGGACAGCCTCAAGCTTCTTATGTACCATAGAACACCAGCTCGTGGAAATTCTTTGAATGAAGAGGAGCTCAAATCAGGCATCTCAGTCATGGATGGAGGAGAAGAGGGTCCTGCAAGCACATCCGAGCCTGTTGTTTCTGCAGACCTCATTAACCACGCTGACAGGGAAGGCTGGACAGCTGCCCATATTGCTGCTTCCAAAGGTTTTAAGGTATGTCTGGTAGCAGCTGGCCTTACCGTGCCTTTGTAATTGATGAGTGGCAAAGTTGTCTGCTATTGATTGACTGCATTTAAATTGAGTAATTGGAGGCTGAGTGATATACTTGTGGGAGATGATTAGCTACCAGTACAAACTGGTATTTTTCCTACCCAGCAGATATTTATGCTCAAGGATGAGAGCACATGAGAGTAATTTCAAACATTTTATCTTACTAACAGTAGGAGAATGGCTTGGTATTGACGTAGCCCATTGGATTGTTCATTTCACTACCAGGTCCACACTTCTAGTTACAGGCAGGGCCAGGATTCACACCGTGATGCAGAGTCACGCTCTCGCTGTGAATCTTCAGTTGCCAAATTTGTATCCTCCATGTGCTCTCTCACTGGTATGCAAGAGAGAGCTCCAGATTTCACTCAGAAGATAGAGTACAGAAATATTCTGAGCTGCATGCATGCTTTGAAAATCCATATTGTACTCCACAAAAATATACAACAATTAGATGGTTATAAAAAGTGATAAAAAATAAAAACTCAAAAAGATCCTGATTATTAAAGAAATAGCACAGCTTAGCAGGCTATCCACTCCTATGTTTTGTTTAAATCACTGTAGTTATAATATGTTTTAGCAATAATAAGCGAATAGGAAACTCCCACATGCAAGGCACTGTGCGTGCTAACATTCGAAGGGAGAATTTCTGCCATTAGTTCGTGGTTACTGTGCAGGGTATGGGACAGGCATCGGGTGACTGTAGGAGAAGCACAAAATATGAACACAGGGTAATAGGCGTGTGGTTGGGACAGTGTAAAACTGCAGTGATTGTGGAAAAAAGAAAGAGAATATACATATTTCAAAGGACAGAGTTGGACTCAGGAATGACTCATCCTAGAATAGATGGGAATAATTTTGGGCTCTGTAGGGTGGGATAAGGTTGCCACTCACCAGTGGTAAGAGGAGAGGAATTCAGTCAAAAGGAGCAGTAGGAACAGACAGGGAAGGATGGCAGTGGTAACAGCTCCAAGGGACCCAGTGAAGAGCAGAGAAAAGGATCAGGTGGCAGTTTCCTAATAGTGCATAAGGCCGTCTTAGGGGTTTGGTCTTAACTTGCTAGTCATAGAAAAGCCTTTGAAAGTTTTCATTCAAAAGGGGAAAATAATCAGTGTTCCAGTTTAGACAGATCAATTTAGCAGTCACATTTAGATCTGAGATTATGAAATAACTAAGGAGAGAGATGAAGTGAAACATGATGAACTCAGTGGAGATAATGACATATTAGATACGGACTGAACATGTATTAGATATAAGAAATGAGAGAGTAGTTGAGAAAAACAATAGTGACATTCCAGAAATGAAAAAGGCATCAGTGTGATCAAGAAGACAGTGGTTTTAGGCATGCTGAATTCAAGTGCTGTGATTGTTCATCTCGAGGGAGCTGGCTAGAGATGTGTGTTTGGAGCTCCTGACTACGTAACTTCCTGTTATTATGATCTATACTAACGCTGTTCATTCTGGACTTCAGTCAAGTTGAGAAGACATGTTTTAATTCAACATACAGGCATTGTTTGCTAGTAGGAGTGTTTTTTTCTACTTTGCCGTTAAGGAAAAAAATGATAAAAATTCTGGGAACTTTCTATACAATTACACACACACACACACACACACACACACACACATACACATGTATGTATGTATTCATTTCAATGGAATGCAATAACATTTGACATAAAATACTTTAGGAGACAAATATGCAAAATATAGATGGTTTTAATTTGAAAACATGTAGCTAATCTAGAAGAGTGAGTCTCATTTGATGGTGGAGAGCTGCTTAAAAAGGATAGTTTGCAACCTACCTCTACCTCCTAAAATCTCTGAGTGTAATGTGAGATGGTAAAGCTAGTAGTGAGTTGTGCATGCACTCAACTTAGAGGCAAAAAAATAAAAAAAATAAACAGAAACAAAACCTGGAGCAACTGTTATCGAGGGTGTTTGGCTTCTGAACCTTTCTTTATTGCTAGGCAGAGAGAAAAGGCCACTCCCCAGGGAGAGCTGCTTCAGCGTAGGGAGATTCTGTTATTGCTTAGCTCCCTATATATGAATTTTTATTAGTCCTGGCATTTTTATGATCAAAGATGGTATCTCTGATGATTTCCGAGTCCTTGGCAAGCAGTGGATGCTCTGTCACTGTAGAGTAAGGAGAAATACGGCCTCTTTTTCTCTTAGAATGACTCTCCTGTATTCCCTTTTCCTATCCAAAATTTATTTTATTTTTGTTAGAGAATACAGGGATTTTCAAAAAGTGAACATGACTGGGACCAGCAGTTAGCGTAATGGCTATATCGCTGAACTCACACATAGTTGACTGTGGTTCGAGTCCCTGACCTGGTGGCTTAACTCACACTGGGCGCATGTGCGTGCATGCCCAAGACCCTGAGAAGAGAATGGAGGAGAAGGGATTGTGGCCTGGCCATCCCCCTTGGGGGTGATTTCTCATTTTCTATCTCTCTGTCTCTCTCTTTCTGGCGAATGCACACTTCCTATAGCAAACCCCCGCCCCCCCCAAAAAAATTGAACATGACTGACAATATTCACATACTACTAAGCCATAAAAATAATAACTTTTCTAAACCTTGGAGTTGATATTGATTGAATCTGCTAGTCTAACCTCTTCATCTTGTAATTAGGACATTTAAACCCCGTAATCCTTTGAAGTTGAGAGTGAAGTTCAGAATGCCTGATCCCGTTACTCTTTTAATTCTATCAGGAAAACTTTCTTCCTAGTCAAAGGTATTGAAAAATATACTAGCATCATTTGCCTAAGTTGATAAATTGCTAAGGCCAGTTTTCTGGAAGAAAATAATTAGTTACAATTCTGAGTTAATCATTGTGTTGACCAAAATATTCTACATGGACCACAGGTCCACTAACTCTGCAATAGCATATGTGTTCAATCTATATAAGGTGGTAGTATCATTGTTACCCAGAAAAAAGGGTGTTCACCTGGTTTTTGATACAGAACTATGGAATTTCAGAGTGCCAAGGGACTTAACTCATCTAGTCCTATCCTCTCATACTATAGATAAAGAAACTACGTCTTGAGAAATGAGGTAACTAATTCCACAGTGTCAGTTCACTGAAGATCAGATTTCCCAAATCACTGCTTTCAGTTCTTATTTTCTCAATAGTTAGAAGTTTATGCACATCACCATCTAATATATGATAACAGCTGCATGTCTCTAAAGCTGGCCTATCACTGCAGAGACTCTACTGAACTAAGAATAAGTCTTCCATTTCATCACTTCATGTGAACAGGCAGAATATTTTCATGAAACTGTTCTGTCATGAGACCATTGACAGGTCAGTCTCCTGTCATGGAAACAAATAAGGAAAATAATCTGGATCTGAGTATCTATCGTCGAAGCTCATATATCCATATATTTTTTGGAGGGGGACCACATGGGATATTGACAGCAGGACTAGGTTGTACATCTAGCTTTTATCTTGCCTGACTCAGCAGCTTCCCCTCACTTACACATTCATTCAGTCTCTGTGGGTTAACGTGTTGACTATCCAATAAAAACCCCTCCCTCAACAGCTTACAAAACGTTGCCTCTGGAGCCAGCAGATGGCTTAATGGCTGGGTCACTGGACTCCCACATGGCCAACCGTGTTTCAAGTACTGGACCCAGCGACTTCAACCTCATGTGGGGTGCATGTGCACACATGCCCAAAATGCTGAGATGAGACTGGAGAAGGGATTATAGCACGGCCCCCCTGGGAGTAGAGGGGTGCTTTCTTGCTTTCTCTTTCTCTGTCTCTCTCTCTCTGTCTCTCTCTCTCTAGTGAGCATATGTGCCATATAGCAAAAATCTCTCTTTAAAAAAAAATGTTGCTTCTCCCTTGTTTCCTCTTTAACTTGGTTTTGTATTTGTTTTTCTGCTTTTTTTTTTTTTTTTTTTTTTTTTTTTTTTTTTTTTTTGAGAGGTTTTTGCTATAGGGCGCATACGCTTGCCAGACAGACAGAGAGAGAAAGAGAGACAGAAAGTGAGAAATCACCCCCCAGGGGGGTTGGCCACACCACAATCCCTTCTCCTCCATTCTCCTCTCGGGATCTTGGGCACGCACGCACACGCGCCCGGCATGAGTTTTAAGCCACCAGGTCTGGGACTCAAACCACGGTCGACTACGTGGGAGTCCAGAGACATAGCCATTACGCCAACTGCTGGTCCCTGCCTTTTTTTTTTTTTTTAACGCTAAGCAACTCCCAAGCTTCGTTCTCAACTGCCTACACTTACTTTTAAGAATTCATCCAGTCTTTCAGCTTTAACGCTGGCTTCTATAATAACTAGTCCCTAACCCATATCTCCACACATAGCTTTATATGTGTCTTCTGTCAACTATTTTCAGGACCCTAGAGGTTATTCCTAGGAAGACTCACTGTCCCCTAGTCAGACAGTGACCCCCTTATTCATCTGTAGGCTGTTCTTGCATGTGTTAAAATCATGGTCTGCCTGATGCGTGGTTAGCTTTTAGCCATGTGAGAGTCAGATATTTCCTCTCACGTGAAGTGGCCATCACAGTCCTCCAGGTAGTCTGGACAAGGTGTATAGCATACAAAGGTCCACATGGGGCCCCAAAACTGGAATTCTTCCTCTCTAGGTCTTAATTGCAAAGGGATTAAAATAGTCTCTAAAATTGTTCCTTCATCACACAGAGATGGGTCACAGGTTTAGAAGAGTTATCAATATACAATAGGTGTCTGTAAAAGCACCATCCTTAAAACAAAATGTTAATCACGGTAAATACAAATCTCTTCTTTAAACTCTGTTTTAGTGCTTTTGATTCCCTGTGATTCCTTGTTTTCCTTAATTCTTAGTAATTTTTTTTAAATGCCAGAATGTGTGTAAACAAAAGGAAGGGTACTTTTTAATACTTGTTTTACTGAAGAATATTGAATTCTTGCTTACTTTTTTGAGCAGCAATGACTACTGGTAGAACTTGACATGGAGTGTAAACTTAGCCAATCAGAGTTTTACTCTACCCCTTACTCAACGTATTGACCTTCTGGTGTTTTCTCACTAACTCCCTTCATGAATCTGAATTTCTACCCCTTTTCTTCTCTTACTCTGTACTTTCTCCCTTGAGCTATCTTGTTGACCTGTAGAATATAATTGATAGAGATTCCAAACTTTATTTCTAGCCAAACTTAAGTATTTCCTGAGTCTGTCAGGAAGGTCCTTTCCAGAAAGTTTATAGTTTTCAGGGCATCTCCTTGATGACTGAAAAACAAACCTTCCAGTTTGTGTAAACAATCCTGTTTATATCTGTTATTTCGATGTATTATTAGCAGAGCCCCATTTACTCTGTCATTTTTTTTTTTTAATTACTAGAGGGTACATGAGGTGCTGAGATAGAGGCAGAGTGGAAAAGCACCTGAGCAATGAAGCATGGTCATGCTGCAGTCTCTTCATCCTGCTGGAATTTCAAGCATACTTGCCCTTGGTGTGTTTCTCAAGCCACTGTGGCTAGGATTTGAACTGCAGTAGGCTGTGTGGGGCCTGATTCCCTTAACCACTAGGCTACAAGGTTGTGCACCCTCCCATTTTAGAAAGTATGCCAGTTTAGATAGTTCTGTAGCATCCGTGTTGATAATCAGATTCACCTGTGCACCATGTGGACGCATCCTTGGGCCCTGGTGTTCGTGCCCTTAGGAAGTCTGCTGCAACTCTTGTTTTTCCCTTGTTTAATCTGGTAACATCACCTGGTATTTCTGTTTCTTTGCTTCATCTTCCTAACTTAATGAATCCAAATGATCATTACAACCCCAGGTTTTATGTATTTATAAATGAATTTTGGATAAGTTGCTTCTTTCATAGTCCAAGGGTGCTACCCTCGAGAAGCCCCCACCATCTGCTGTGTGGACACATTGAGGGTCCTGCTATGGTGTCCTCATCTCTCTACCCACCTCCTCTACACTGCCATGGGAGGGGCCTTCTTCACACTTGTACGTGGTGATGTAATTCATCTCTTCATGTCTTTCCAGGCCTCTGTCACTTCCAGGGAAAGAGCCAGACCCTTATCATGACAGGCATGTCCCTTCTTGGTCAGCCTCAGTCCACCTTCACAGGCACACGTCTGTCCTCCTCACCTGTGCATTCTGTGCTCTGGCTGCTCTGCAAATGTCCTGTGCACTCCCTTCTCTGTCTTTGCACCTGTTGTTCCCATTACTTCAAATGGGCTCTTCTCCTTTCCTGACCTTTCTCTGCCTAGCAAACACCTAAGCTTAACCTTGGCTTCTGCGAGTCAGGTGTTCCCAGAGCACTTCTCCACACTTAGAGAGTTAGTACTTTATTGCCATTGCTTGTAGGCCTCTCTCACTTCCCACCTCCTCTAAAACATCACTTTTTCACCTTTATGTATGTCCTTTGTATGTACCCAATGGTCTCTGGCCCCAAAGTACTAAATGTTTGTTGAGTCGATAAGAGAATGGGCTATTTAATTTCTTTTTTAAGTGGTCTCTTTCCTGTCATCTCTCTTTCAAATATGTCTCCCAAATGGACAAATTAGTTCTTAGAGCAGAGCTGTTCTTGGTACTATTTTATCCCAAAACTCCCACATCTACAGAAAAATATCCAAACTTTAGCACTCAGCCATCCCAGCTAACTCCTGCTGACTTCACTGTTGGCCACTCACAGCTAAGTCTACCTTCTTGTTTATGCGGTTATTTCCAATTCTGACAGCTCTATCTCCTCTGTCCCGCAAAGCAGTAGGTAGAACCAGACTCCAAGGTTGTTCTCAGAATGTGAACTAGGCCTAAGCTATGCACTTGCAAACTGTTCTCTCTCTCTCTCTTTCTCTCTCTCTCTCCCCACCCAACCTCAATCTCTTGCCTCCCTGCCCTGAATTTGATTTTGTCTCTAGCCTCTTGGATTTGGGGTTTCTACTTAGTCTGCCTGATCCTGAAACTTTGCCTCTCAGCTCTTCTGAAAGGACTATGGCAGACGTCACTCATCATCACTCAGCATCTCTCCTACCCTTCCTCTATAGCAACACATTCCTCCATATTCAGCTGGGCCCACCCGTAGACACCCAGTGTTCAGATAATGGTTTCTAGTCCTCATTGCAGGTGGCAGTGGCCACATACCTAAGTTCTGACATTAGTTTTACCAGACAGTTTACCTCTGTTATACCAGATGCATCTGTATCCTAATTATTAGAACTTTAGCTCAAACTCATTAATTTATTGGATTGTCAGAAAAGTCATGACATATTTTTGTTTTTCTGTGCAAAAATACATCATATCTTTTCCAACTACCTAGTAGATCCCTTGCTGCATATCACTTGGGTAGGATATCCTGCCTGGGTGAAGCCACTGGGAACTAACTTCTGGAAGCAGTGACTGGTAGCCACAGCATTTGTCCCCTTTCCATAGTGCCAGCCTGCCAGGAGAGAGGAGAGACTTGCCACCATTTTTCCTTCCTGCTCCAATATGCAGTAAAACTTCACTCATTACTTCAGCAGCCCTCTTCTGATATGTATCTTCCTCATATCCAACTCTTTTTCTCTCTTTTTAAAAAAAGACTTATTCATTTAATTTTATTTATTATTATTATTATTATTATTATTATTATTATTATTTAATTTGATCAGAAAGAGACTGAGAAAAAGAGAGAAAGCAAGCTACCAAGTCCAGGACTCAAGCCACAGTTGGCCATGTGGGAGCCCAGCACCTGAACCACCACACCACCGGATGGCCCCATGCCTAACTCTTTACTACACCCGATATTCTTACTTGACACATGAAACCTCGCCCCTAATCTTGCCTCTTTGCAGAGATGCTCAGTACCTTCTTCATGAAGGTGTTGTGAGGGTTAAATGAGTA
Organism: Tupaia tana; assembly: GCA_026018925.1. Lineage (NCBI taxonomy): Eukaryota > Metazoa > Chordata > Mammalia > Scandentia > Tupaiidae > Tupaia > Tupaia tana. The sequence goes on from JAKSZU010000003.1 coordinate 36,329,349, forward strand.
TTAAATACTTACAAACTGTTGAAACTTCCTGGGTCTTAGTATGCCCTGAAACAGTTGTTGTAGTTGTTAAATGTCAGGCCCACGTTTCTTCTTCACATCCCCCAAGGCCAGCACAGCCCTGTAGAGTTTTCACTGGTAGCAGTGTTTGGATATGCATTACCCTCATGGGTACTGACATTTCATGCTTCCTTAAAGAGAACATCATTGCTTATATTATTGTACACTGGCCCATCTGAGTATAGTAAAAATTGGAAATAACCTACTTTGAAGGTCAGAAATTGAAGACTTGTGACTTGAGAGGGCCAGCAGCAGTGGAAGAGTAGTGATGGCGATACTCTGTGATGCTGAACCCATGTGGGAAGGTCCCGGGGTTCATGTACAGAGATCTCCTTGTATATGCTGGGTGAGTGGACATGTGCTTCCGATTTGCGCTGGTTACGCCAGGGTGGATCACAGTGTGTAGACCCCATTTCTGTTGGAGGTGACTGTCTCTTGCTCTTTCTTTCCTTGGATGAAGTAAATAAGTTCAAAACAAACAGGAACCAGCAGATGATGTAATGGTTATGTCAACGGACCTGCACGTAGTCAACCATGGTTTGAGTTCCAGACCTGGCAGCTTAAAAGTCATGCCTGGCATGTGTGTGTGTGTGTTCAAAATCCCAAGAAGAGGGACCAGCAGTTAGCATTAATGGCTATGTCGCTGGACTCCCACGTAGTCGACCGCGGTTCGAGTCCCAGATCCGGTGGCTTAAACTCACGCCGGGCTCGTGTGCGTGCGTGCCCAAGATCCCGAGAGGAGAATGGAGGAGAAGGGATTGCGGCGTGGCCATCCCCCCTGGGGGGTGATTTCCTGCTTTCTGTCTCTCTGTCTCTCTCTGTCTGTCTGGCGAGCGCGCGCGCCCTATAGCAAAAAACCTCTCCAAAAAAAGAAAAAAAAAAAATCCCAAGAAGAGACTGGAGGAGAAGGGATTGCGGCTGAGGGTGGGGGGCAGGGATGATTTGTCACTTTCTGTCTCTCTGTTTCTCGCTCTGTCTGGCAAGTGCATGCACCCTATAGCAGGAATCTCTCTAAAAACATTAATAAAAAATAATAAAAACAAAGATTCTCAACTCAGGAAAATTACAAACTTACATTGCACCTTTTATCATTTCTGTTTGCATTTTTAAATGATATCAAGAATTATCTTAAGATGGGTGACATTTGTTTATGTGTTATTAATATCTCTAATTAACTGATATTTGGGCTGTTTTTTAATTGGTGAACATGATGTTGGTTATAATAATAGCTACTAATAAATATTAGAGTTTAGTGCATGCCAAGAATATAAGAGTTTTGCAGGCATCTTTTGTTTAAGTTACATAATAACTCTTTGAAATACAGGTATTTGAAACACAGATAAGCAAACTGAATCTGGAAAATGTTAAATGATTTACCAACCATTGTAAATATGACCATTTATACAGGCAGGACTAGAATCCAGGTCTGCTTTGACTCTTACTTAATTTCACCACAAGTACCAACTTGTATAATAAATCTGTCTGTGTGTGTGTGTGTGTGTGTGTGTGTATAATCTCATCATCTTGGGAATTTGCAGAGTTTAGTTCTTGGATTGCTTTCTATTTAAGCCTCTTATTAATTTCTAAGTCAATTTTATCTTAGTTTCTCATTAACTTATTCACTTACTAGTTTTGTACAAATCAGTAATAACAGCTTACTAAGGACTATTATTTATATATTCAACTTTATTTTCAGTTAATTCCACAGATTACTGATTTTTAAGCTCTAGACCCAGCAAAGCCAGACTTCAGTGACCAGTTTTAGAGAAAAGACCTCCAACCTGAACAGGGACCAGCAATGAGAAACACATGTCCCAGTTGGTTCCCTTTGCAGGCAGACATATTTTCTTTACTCAGGGGTCGTCCTCTATATCAGCCCCTCAGTTTCATAGGTCCCAAGGTCTGGTCCTCCATCCTTCCAGTGTCCGGTAAGGTTCTCTGTACTAGCTTTGTCCTCAAACCAGCACCTGCTTTCTGTTCACATTTCACTGAATTGCAACTTCAGCTTACTCTTTGCTTTTCTTTTTGGCCTTTGGGGGTTTCCTATACGTTCTTGTGAATTCATTATTACATTAAAAGTACATTTTGGAGGCAATGTAAAGCAGCCGGAAGTCAGGGATACTCCTTGTGAGAGAGAACGTTGGTGTATTCACTGAAGAAAACTCTGCAGCATATACTAACATTCAACAGATGCATGCCTGCATCCCAGCGTCCGACTGTAGTATACCCAACACGTGTCCATCATGGGGTGGGTAATGGGATGTTTGCAGTCAATCCCGAATGTCTTTTGAGCAGACAATGGATAAATTATGGTATATTGATGTAATAGAATACTATACAGTAATCATTCTTTTTAAAAAGATGAAATATGACTACTGCCAACATACGGATGAATCTTAAGGGCATTATGTTGAGTAAAATAAGCCAAATGTAAAAGTGTGCCTGAGGTATGATTCCATGTATATAGCGTTCAAAAATAGGCTAAATCAATCTCTAGTCTTAGAAATTGGAATAGTAGTTACCTCTCGGGGGAGACTGGAGGGGTGTGGTTGAGTTTTCAAAGGGTTCCTTTCACAAGGATGTCTGCTTTGTGATAATGCTTCAAGTGTGTGTTATTTGCATGCTTCTCTGTGGTTAATATACTCCAATAAAATATTTTACCAAACAGAAGGGTGTACTACAAGATTAGAGAAGGCATTTCAGACTGCTTGGTTTATTATGTTGTCAAAAGTTCAAGTCAGCTGTGATGTGTGTGTGTGTGTGTGTGTGTGTGTGTGTGTGTGTGCATGCGTGCTTGTATGTAGGGAAATGATGGGAAGGACAGTGCTTGTTTTGGTTGATAATTCATTTTCATGATTTCTGGTCTATTCAGTTGTCTGCTCATTCTTGTGGGAAATCAATACACAAGTAACAAAACAGCTATAGGGTGCGTGTGCTCACCAGGAAGACAGAGAGACACAGAGAGACAGAAAGCGAGAAATCATCCCTCAGGGGGTATGTCCACGCCGCAATCCCTTCTCCTCCATTCTCCTCTCAGGATCTTGGGCACACACGCACATCGCCCGGCGTGAGTTTAAGCCACCAGGTCCAGGACTCAAACTGCGGTCGACTACATGGGAGTCCAGCGACATAGCCATTACACTAACTGCTGGTCCCACAAATAACAAAATTGTAGAAGCTGGTATAACTGAGTTATTTGAAAATACCCTGATGTGATATCTCACCATGCAGGTATTTATTAAAAACATGTATGTGTTGTCTTTTATGTTCCATTTGAAAACTATGGAGTACTAAGGTTCTTCAGCTTATAGTCGCTAATAGTTTTTGATAGCTATTTCCTTAAGGAACACAAAAGAAAAATCTGGAAAAAAAAAAGTAATATAACTTCAATATCTATTGAGAATGTTTTCCTACTATATGATGATAGTCACAAGTTTCAATTTTTAAAAGATAAGGTAGTATAAGATCTGAAATACACATGTGTGTATGAAGACGCTGGGACAGGGTCTATAAACCTTAACACTAATAGCCTGATCTTAAAGTACGAGGAAAGCTTTTCATACTCTAGAAGACAGCAAGGGTCATGCAGTCGTAGCAGCAGTCTTCCTGCTCTTTGTCTCCGAATTACCACAAAAGGATGCTGTCTGATGAAGTCCATTGTGTTCTTCATTTCACTCTGCAAACGGAGTGACTAGTAAGCTTTTTTTTTTCTCTCGAAACCCAAGAGGTTTTTCTATGGAGCCATGTTATGATCCTGTGATTCGCATCTAAATGAAGCACTCTTGGCTTTGTATTCCTCAGCATTGTCGAGATTAATCTAAGATTAATCTATTTATTTGGGTTGTTGGAATTGAAATAAGATTTCTAGCTGTGAATTCTTGATTGCCTTGCTGCAGGCAACTGGCTTTTCCCTTGGGTTTTGCACTCAGTTAATTCATTTGGACTTGGAGGTAATAGAGCTCTTGTCTTTACAGAACTGCCTAGAAATCTTGTGTAGGCACGGAGGGCTCGAGCCGGAGAGAAGAGACAAGTGCAACAGGACTGTGCATGATGTCGCCACTGACGACTGCAAGCATTTGCTGGAGAACCTGCGTGAGTGATGTTTGGAGCTGCTCGTTCATCCTTTCTTTATGCTGCTGAGGCCTCTGGCATGATGGGAAAAATATTAATGACACTACAGTTTTCTTATCTTCTCTTTAGCCTTTGCTGAGCCCTAGCTATTACAAAGACAAAACAAAACAAAACCAAAAAAAAAAAAAAAAAAAACACACTTTACTGATCGTAAGTGTGGTAATTCATTCGTTTTCCACAAATATTGAGTTGTCAGGAAAGTCATGATGCATAGAGAAATATAGATATTTTGTAGTACAAAGTGCTATTCAGATAATGCTGGGTCTGTACTTGACTGGCCTGAGAACAATCTATGTGATTATTGCCTTTGTCTTCTGACTTAGACTGTCTTTCTAGGCATTAGACTGACAAGGTATGAGAAATCCAACTGCACTCTTCATCAGCTGCTCATGTGAACCGGGCAAGTGGGTTGGTTCCCAGCACCTGGCTACCTACCTAGCTCTGAAGATAACTGATGGTTTCTTGGATCTCTGCCAGCTCTGAGTATATGCTTCTCGGCAGATTTTATGAATAGTGCACTTGTGGGTTTATGAATATCAGATACTAGAGCATAAAAATATGACCTTATATCAAGATTATATATCATGCGATCCATCTAATAGCCAGCTGTGTCAATAGTTCAGCCTTAGTAGAAATAGAATTTTTAAAATTGAAATCATGTTTTAATTTTCAATATTCAGTCTTTGATGTAATATATAGATTTGTATTCTTTATCTCTTAAACTTCAATTTCATGAGGAAGAATATATGCAACCTATAAAGATACTTCAATAGAGAGGTAAAAGAAAATCTTAGAAATTCCCTATATATGTGTTTTACAGTTGAAAAAGGTTTTCTTTATAATTAAAATACAGCTTTTAGGGCCTTAAACTTCAGAATTGTCTTCCATTGGCTGAAGTATGACTTACATAGGATTTCTCTAAGATAGAATTAATACCTTTCTTATCACCTTACAGCTTTTTTTTAAAGAGATTTTTACTATAGATGCATGAGTTCACCAGAGACACAGGAAGAGACAGAAAGTGAGAAATCATCCCCCCCCTCAGGGGGGTGGCCATGCTGTAGTCCCTTCTCCTCCATTCTCAGGATTTTGGGCACATACACACAGCTGCCCCACAAGAGTTTTAAGCCACCAGGTCTGGAACTCAAACCATGGTTAACTACATGGGAATCCAGTGACATAAACATTCTCCCATCTGCTGGTCCCACCTTTCAGTTTTTCGTATATGAGAATTGAACCTAATAATGAACACAGAAAATTTTCAGTTGGCCTTAAAATTAATGGAATGTAAGTGCTATCATTTACTTAATTTCTTATTTTCTTTAAACATTCAGTAAGTGAGAGAAGGAATAAATATAGGTAGCTATGGATTATTAAATGTGAAAAAAAATAGTGTATTAGCCTGGCTGAGGTAAAAGGAAGGGAATTGGGTGGTATAGGGCAAATGATGTTTTAGGCAATTAAGTACTAGTTTCAGTAGTTTTATTTTATATAATAGGCAAAGAGCTAATGAGATTCTTGATAAAGGATGTAAAATGATTCAACTGGTGTTTTGGGATCATGTAGGGAGCTCTGTATGGGATAAACCAAACCACGAAGAGTCTAGAAACAGATAAAGCATCAAAAAGTTTTAACTACATGTCAAGAGTCGGACCAGCATGGTATATAGGAAAATAGTATATAATGAGGAGCCAAGTAGAAAAATCTAAAAGTGGGAATGAAGGAAGACTTTAAGAAATAAAAGACTGGGAGCCAGCAGGTGGCATAGTGGTTAAGACACTGGACTCCCACATGGCTGACCACAGTTCGAGTCCTGGACCTGATGACTTGAAAATCACACTGGGTGTGTGTGCGTGCATGCCCAAAATACCAAGAGAAGAATGGAGGAGAAGGGATTGTGGTGTAGTCATTCCCTTAGGGAGGATGGGTGATTTCTCACTTTTCCTCTCCCTGTCTCTGTCTCTGATCAGTGAATACATAAGCCCTAGTGGGGGAAAAAAAAAAAAAAAACTTAAAAAAAATAAAAATGAAAGACTGACATGAAGAATCCAAATGTCATTTCTACCTTGGGCATGTTGGCAGGATTTTTAAGTACATATCTTATAGTAGTTTACACATCTTATAGAAATTTTAGTTAGCATGACTTAGGGCAAAGGACACTGCACAAAGACAGCAGTGTCTCAATACCTTTCATTGAGGTTGCTGTAATGCCAGGCCTCTTACCCTTTTACCCTTTTTTGACCTCAGTTTGCTCATTTGTTAATAGGGGATAGTAATTACTCAGATGTCTGAGGGTAAAATATTTGATAATTTCTTAAAGTTTCTCTAAGACATGTGGTTCTGGCAATCTGAGAGACCTAAAAAAGACAGATATGCATGTAGACTGTACAGTTGCTTCCATAAGGCTGATGGTAGAAACCATGACTGCAGATGCACTGCAGAGAACAAGTACAGAAGAGCGAAATACTAAGGAGCACAAAGATGCCCATTTACCTTCATTTATTCATCAAGCACTCTCCTCCTCTGAGCACATGGCTAGAAATGTCTTGGCATGTGTACCAGGAGACAAGTGAGGATATTCGTTGCAGCACTGTGTGTAATAGCAGACAGTGAGAAGCATCTATTTGAGAATGGACAAATAGAATAAACTTCACAAAACTCATATTTTGAAGTACCAGGTAGCACATTAATATATATCTTATCCATATATATATATCACCATACATTCATTTTAAAATGTTGAATAAAAAGGTCCATTATTAAAGAACACATAATATAAAATTATCTTCATAAAATTTTAAAAATATAAATGCAAACCAATATTTGTTGTATCCCTAAATGAGGCCATGGATATAAAAGCATGCTTGGGCAAGTCAGAGCTTCTGCAGGAGAATTGAGGGGCTGGATCAAGAAAGTAAATAACGCCATTTTAGATTAACCAACAGCATAACTGGAGGCAAAGGCGAGCCTGTTGCTTTTGGGATTTTGGGCTTGCGTGCACATGACCAGTGGGTTTTCAAATCGCTGGGTTCAGGACTTGAACCACACAGCCATGTGAGATCTGGCCACCTTAACCACCACATCACAAGCAGCTTCTCATATAACTTTTGATTCCCTCCAAAACATAAATATAAATAGCCTATTATGGACTGGAAATCTTGCCAATAGCATAAACAGTAAATTAACTGTTTTTTTAAAAGAGATTTTCGCTATAGGGCATGTGTGCTCTCCAGAGACACAGAGAGAGACAGACAGAAAGTGAGAAATCATCCCCCCAGGGGAGATGGCCACACCACAATCCATTCTTTTCCAGTCTCCTCTTGAGATTTTGGGCTATGTCTGCAGTCCAGGAGGGTAAGAGGGATATGACTATGAAAAGGTTGTCTAGAGTCAGGTCATAAAAGGCCTCTATTCCTTTTGAATTAACCCTGTAGGTAAGCTTTGATATAATCTTGTGGGTATAGAAGAAGAGTTGAATGATTGAAAGCAAAGAAGTGAGAGGTTGGCAATGCAGAAATACTCTCTGGTACCAAGTTAGAGAGAAAGAGGGTCCAATCCAACTTGGTGTGAGCTGGGTTGGAGAAGAAGGTCAAGGTCATCACATCACACACAGATATGCTTATAAAATTATAGGTATGATGAGGAAAAAGGGAACTGAAGACCGAGCCCAGAAAAACCCCAATTCTAAGGGCAAATAGAAAATAAAATAGCTCAAATAAAAAAGGTCAGAAAAGATTGGAAAGGAAAAGAGCCAGAATAACAATGCCTAAATTGGGAGACCATTTGTGACAGGATGACGTACAGATGACCCTTAACAACACGGGAGCTAGGGGCACCAGACACTCCATGCAATCTAAAAGACTCTTAGAATTTTTTTTTTTTAATTTTTAATTTTAACAGTGGGCACAGGTACTTGCTGGAGAGATAGAGGGAGAGTAAGAGAGAGAGAATGTGAGAAAGCATTCCTCCATTTCTCCTTCCTTTTGGGATTTTGGGCTTGCATGCACATGACCAGTGGGTTTTCAAATCGCTGGGTTCAGGACTTGAACCACACAGCCATGTGAGATCTGGCCACCTTAACCACCGCATCACAAGCGGCCTCATCATATAACTTTTGATTCCCTCCAAAATATAAATATAAATAGCCCCTTGTTGACTGGAAATCTTGCTAGTAGCATAAACAGTAAATTAACTTGTTTTTTTTAAAGAGATTTTCGCTATAGGGCACGTGTGCTCTCCAGAGACACACAGAGAGACAGACAGAAAGTGAGAAATTATCCCCCCAGAGGGGATGGCCACACCACAATCCCTTCTCCAGTCTCCTTTTGAGATTTTGGGCACGCAGGCACACATGCATGGCATGAGTTTTAAGCTGCCGGGTTTGGGACTAAAACTGTGATCTACTATGTGGAAATCCAGTGACGTAACCATTATGCAATCTGCTGGTCTCATCATTTTGTATGTTATATGTATTTCATGCTGTATTCTTACAGTTAATTAAACTGGAGAAAAGAAAATGTAATTAAGAAAATCATAAGGAAGAAAAATCTATAATACTGTACTCCATTTTTCAATATATTTATTGAAAAAAAATCATACAATAGTGAAAGCAGGCAGTTCAAATCTATATTGTTCATGGGTCAACACTAATGCAATAGTGTCAAATTGCTTAGGCTGTAAGGGTTAAAAATTAAAAAAAATGTCAGTTCCTTTTGGCAAATAAGAAGTTATTGATAACAGGGAAACATATTTCATGTGGTTTTTTAGGCAGAAGCTAATTATTTTAAACAAGAAATAATATAGAGAAGCAGTAGAGAAAAACTATTTTAGAATTCCACTCTTTCTTCATTTATTCAGCAATATTTTATTGAGCTGCTTTTGTATGTGCTAGTCACTAATCTAGTTACTTGGGGTAAGTCAGAGAACTTTTATCATCATGAAGTTTATAGTCTAATGTTAAATGGAAAATGAACAATGAATGTAAGAAATAATTCATTATGTGGATTATAAGCTGGTGAGATCCGCTGTAGAAAAAACTAAAGGGAATCAGAAATATGAGGCTAAGTTTAAGTTTTTTTTACAATAGTGGCCAAAGTAGCCTCACTGATAAGACAGTAAAGTAAAGACTTGAAGGAGATAGATGAGGGCAGCGAGGCGGATAGCTCAGGTACGAACTATCAAGGAAGACATCGAGTGGACAGAGCCCTAAGGAGTACTGGTGTGTCTGAGGAATGGCAAGAAAGTCAAGGTGACAGGGTCAGAATGAGCAAAGGAAGAAAAGTAGGAAAACACGTCAGAGAAGTTAAAGGAAGGGATGGGGCCAGATATTGTTGGAACTAAAGGCACAGCAGTTAAGACACTAGACTCCCATGTGGCCGACTGGGATTCAAGTCCCAGACCTGGTGGCTTGCTTTCTCACTTTCCCTTTCTCTCTCACTGACCAAGTTAAAAACATAATAATAATCAATAAAATTAAATACTTTTTAAAAAAATGCTATGGTAGGACTTAAGGCAGCCATAGAACAGACAAGTTGGATATACATTTTAACAGCATCACTGGGTGCTTTGTTGAGAATAAATTTTACAAAGTCACAGAGTCAAGGATACCTGTCAGGACCTGGATGTTGTATTCCAGGTGGGAGACACTAACAGTGGCCCAATTTAGGATTATAGCAGATGAGGTAGTAATAAGTACGAGGGTTCTAGATCTTGCTGGCGATAGTCAACAGAACTTCCTAATGGGTTGAATGCGAAGTAAGAGACAGGGGCTTCTTGGATAATTCTGAGCTGTTCAGCTTGTGCAACTGGCAGGATGGAGTGGCCATCACCTGGCAAAGAGAAGGCTGTGGATGAAGAATATTTTTGCTAATGAAGATTTTAGGTGTATGAATCTGAGATGTCTGTTAGGATATCCATGTGGAAAAGTCATGTTAGTAGGATTGCTAGAAGTGAATATAAGCTGGATATATACATTTGAAACTCAAAATCTATCTGCCATTGATATTGAAAAGCTGGATGAGACGAGATGAGATCATCAGAGAGTGAACACCGAAAAAATAAGACAAAAGAACCCTGAAACACTATCATTAAGAAGTCTCAAAAGAGTGGAAGGAATAGCAAAGGGGCAATATTAAAGAAAGAGCAACCAATGAAGCATGAGGACATACAGTATAGTATGCATAAGATCAGGGAGCAGAGAGAAATCACTTGTGTCCCATGCTGATGATATGTTAGCTAGCTAAGAATCAACATTGGAAAATAATCCAGCAGTTGGTCAGTTAGTGGAAAAGTCCAGTTTAAGAAGATCAAAAGGGCTGGCCCCTAGTTAGCGTAATGGCTATGTCGACGGACTCCCACGTAGTCAACCGCGGTTCGAGTCCCGGACCTGGTGGCTTAAACTCACGCCGGGTGCATGTGCATGCGTACCCAAGATCCCAAGAGGAGATTGGAGGAGAAGGGATTGCGGCGTGGCCATCCCCTCTGGGGGGGTGATTTCTCGCTTTCTATCTTTCTGTCTCTCTCTGTCTGTCTGGCGAGCGCACACGCCCTATAGCAAAAACCTCTCCAAAAAGAAAAAAAAAAAAGGGCTGGTCCCATAGCTTAGTGATTAAGGAAGCTGAATCCCACATGGCTGACAGGAAACATGCTGGGCACATGTGTGTGCATGACCCAAATTCTAGCAAGATGGAAAAATGTAGGAAAAGGGATTGTGGTATGACTATGCCCCATTTGGGGTGCTTTTTCCCTTTCCTTCTCTTGTCTCTCTGTGTTTTTCTGGTGAGTGCATGTATTCTGTGACAAAAAAAAGAGAGAGAAAAAAAAATGGGGATCATAAAAATACATATTTTCAACAAATTAATTTGAAAGCATACAAAGTATTATTTTTTTACCAACCTTAAGCTGGAGGATTTTAGTACAGTTTTGCTGATTGAAGTTCTACATCTTTTTGTTTGAACAAACCAAACCTTTCATGCATCATCTATTACTTCTAGTGTTTGAGTACTTAAACACTTTTGTGATACAAACTAAAGGCTGTATCTATCTGGAGATTATTACATTTTTTCGAATTCCATCCGTATATCATTAAGTTACATTTCTATCTTCCTTTTTAAGTGCTTCTAAAGTAGTCAACTTAGTTTTCATAGTAACAGTAACTCATACTTCACCCATCTATGGAATACTTAGTTCACTAATTATAGTAATGAGTTCAACACATAGAAGATGTGAGAACACAACAAGTGATTCTTAGTAAGAATCATGAAATAGATAGGGTGTCAGGAAATAGTCATGCATAGATAGGGTGAGGTAATTTACCCACATGCAGCTGGATCCTGAGGCTCTACGATTGTCAGGCCACTATCCTAAGCACACTGACTTACAAAACCTGCCTCATTCATGACATTCTCTATGAAAGTAAGGAAGAGGACAAGAGGGAATTCAGGGTCAAGATATGAATCACATTTTCTCAGTTGTTTTTGTTTTTGAAGAACTTGAGACTTGCTGAAGGGAAAGAGTCAATGAAGTAGAAAAGGTCAAAGATAAGAGGAAAGATGAACAGTTCATGCAGCATGCTTATGAAGAAATTGTGAAGAGATGGGGAGACCCAAGTTAATGCCAAAATAGGAAAACAGAAACACTGTCCTTTTATTTTTAAAATGTTCACATCTGCTTATTTTATATAATAGTTTTGCTGGAGGGTTTTTTGTTGTTATTTTTCAACTTTTCATTCTTTTATTCTTTTAACAGATGCTCTTAAAATACCCTTAAGGATTTCAGTGGGTGAGATTCAACCAGGCAACTATGGTTCTGATGACTTTGAATGTGAAAACACAATATGTGCTTTAAATATCCGCAAACAGACATCATGGGATGATTTTTCAAAAGCAGTGAGTCAAGCTCTGACAAATCATTTCCAAGCAATCTTTTCTGATGGATGGTGGAGTCTAGAAGACATGACATTTAATAACACCACTGACTCCAGTGTCGGCCTGGGTGCAAGCAGTGTACGATCCATCTCACTAGGTATCAGCCATTCTACAATAAAGACAAAGTTGAATTTCTAGCTTTATTTGTTTGTGGGTTTCATAACCTGGTATTTACTTTATTGATTAAGCTCATTCAAAGCTCACATGTGGCAGCTGCCAGTGCTGAAAAACTTAAGGATTCATAGGCCATTATATAATGTTGCTTGTTAATATAAAAATGCTTTTATGCCTCAGATAACATTCAGAGAGTAAATAACATAAAAGCCCTTGATGCGGCTTCGTGATTGTGCTAGCTGTTCTAAATAAATGTAAACCATCTTCCCTGCAGCTACCTGCTATTGCACAAGTTCTCCCAGCTCCAAATTTGTTTTGGGCTCTGCAAATGTACTGTAGTGCATTAACCCCTTACCTTCAGGCCAGGTGTCCTGATGAAGTCTAAAAATGGAGGAAACACCTTAAGGAAGACATGCTGAAAACGCCCTTGTGGCATGAATTGGGATAATAACTGGTTATTTCTACTTAATGGACACCACAAAAAAGACTCCAGAGAACTTATCATAAAGATAAGATTTAGGGACCAGCAGATGGTGTGGCAGTTATGTCACCAGACTCCCATATAACCAACTGCGGTTTGAGTTCTGGACCTGGTAGCTTAAAAGTCATGCCAGGCATGTGTGCGTGTGTGCCCAAGATCCTGGGGGGAGAATGGAGGGAAAGCAATTATGGTGTAGTAATCCCTCTGGGGGGTGATTTCTCACTTTCCCTCTCACTGTCTCTGTCTGTCTGTCTCTCTCTCTGGCAAGTGCATATGCCATAAGACAAAAACCTCCACAAAAAGAAGATAAGATTTGCTTTCTCCTGATCTTATTAAATACTCTATTAATGTTAGTCATTCCTGCTTAGTTTGTTCTTTCTTGGCACGGGAGAACTAACATGTATGGGAAACCTTCTTCACAAGGGCTGTGCTGAGTACTTCATAAACCATTATTATGACAATTTCATTTAACAGACAACTCAGGTACTCAGTGACTTTCCTGAGGTCACATAATGAATGAGCAAAGCAGTGAGAATTCAAATTGCAGTCCGTGCAATAGGAAAGCTTGCACACTTTCAACAGTACCACGTTGGAAAAGAATGGTCGAGGTTGAAGGAAAAGTGGGCTTTTATATATTAATGTATTAATGTATCAGCTTATTAAATCAGAAAGTGTTTTATTCTGGTCACTCATATATACTAGCTTTTCACCAAAACTTAGGTTACCACCAGTTTTTAGAGTAAATCGTTCATCACTAACTTAATTTTATGGATCTTTGGCATAATCATTCAAATTATTGTTATTTTTATGAAATTGTTCTTATGTAATTAAATAACTCCATGAAGAAAACAAGCCATAAATGAGTCTTAAGAACGTATTTTGCTGACACAACAGAGTATCATTCCAATTATGATTCTGCCTAGGATTCTGATCAAGTCAGCAGGACCATTTTAGGAGGAAGTCATGCTCCATGATTCCTTACCCAGCTAACCTGGAAACTGGCAAAGGCATATATGGACAATCACCAGCCTGGATAACTTTACCTCTGTGGACAGCAGATGCTAAGGCTTGATGGACTGTTCTAGTGTTCATGCTTATCCCAGAGGTAGAGAGCATCCTGCCAGCATTTCAGATCTAAAAATCTTTGAGTTTTATGGGTAAAGGAATTAGATTAGTGCTCGGCTGTAGCCACTTGATAATTGGTCATTATGATATTGTCATTAATGTATGTATGTAAGTGATTTTGCTGGATCTACAAACTAGATTAAAGGAATGTCAGGTCAGCAGATAAATGGAGTTGTAGGTGGGTCTGTGTGTGTATGGGATATGCTGGAAGTAGATATTTAAGAATCGATCCATGGAGACCCAGCTGCCATGGTGCTAGCTGGCAGGTGCTGATGTTACACAGGCTGAGGCCACCTGGAGGCCTGTGTTCAATTTCCTGGCCCATCCTAAAAGCTGGTTGTGATGGTACTCACCTGTAGATCCAGCTGGTCAGGAGGCTGAGACAGAAGAATTTCAATATAGTGAGAACCTGTCTTTAAACAAAATAAAAAAATAGATCTGCAGAAAGAGAGATAAGCACATACTTATGACCATTCTTAGAGAAGACTGCTATGAAATGGGACTCTTTGTGAGCCAGGGGGAGCAGAGTACCCAGACTGTGAGAAGGCTCGCCTTATTCTGAGCATCTGAGCACCCAAAATTTTCTGTTTTGTTATTGTTGTTGTTGTTTTAAGGGAAGAATCTAAAATTTTGCTGAAAAGTGATGCAGGGACCTGAACATAAGGTATCTGCTATCTCAACCAAAGTCTCTGGGCTTTAAGAAGCAGTCATTGGAAGAACCAGGAAACAGTTTAGGTTATAATTAGGTTTGCTCCTGAGAATTTAACTCTAGAAATACTTGATTGAACAGTATTTTGACTCTATAGGTACCTCTCTCAACACCTCCTAAAGACTGTTGAGGTCAGTAAATTGCAGGTCTTCCTTTTGACCTTCCAAAAAAAATTACGAAGGAGTTAACCTCTGTGTGCCCTTTTCATGTTCTATACATGCCTTTGATAATTTAAACTCTGGACTCCTTAGGGTTCTCATAGGGGAGAGCATATGTTTACCTTCAGGAGAAAAATGACTTTTAAACTGCCCCTGACACTTGATGTCATTGTTTGGAACTAGGAAATGTGCCGTGGTCAGCTGGTCAGAGCTTCAGCCAGGCCCCGTGGGACTTCGTGAGGACGAACAAGGCAGAGCAGGTGACTGTGCTCCTGTCAGGTAAGGATGTTGAAAGACATTTTGCCTCCTGCCTGGCTCACAGCTCTCACCAGTTCTCAAGCCTGCATGTTTTGTCCTGAATCTTCAGGATGCAAGCATGTGACCCCCCAGTATGAAGTAGTTAAATTCTTTTTAAAGGAGAAAAAATCAAAAGCCATGATTTTCTGACACCTGCAATGACGTCTTTCCTGAGTGCTGATTCTTGCATTCCAATTACATCCCTTCTTGTAAACAAACCAGAGGCCAAACCGACTTGCTGTTGAGAAAGTGATAGAAAAAGTGTTAGAAGTGTCTTTCTTGCTGTCAAGTACAATGGATTTCTGATAGGATTTTCATAATGATATAAGTTAGTGTTTAGTGAACAACTGCTAGGTGCTATAGCATGATTCAGGTATGACATCATATAATCGACATCCCAACCCAATGGACATGTATTTCTGTTTATCCCCATTGGTGTATAACACCAGGAACTTGAGACTCAGATTGACTAAGGTTATGCCGCTAATAAGAAGTCTAGGAATACTTAGTTTCTTGCTCAGCCCGTGATTCTAAGAGTCTGCTGATTTCATGATGGTTTTCCCATCCTTGGAAATGGTATCTTAAAATATTCAGTCTCAACTCTTAAGATTTTATTTTAACATTTGAACTTGTCTTACTGAAGTTTTGAATTATCTTTTTCTTTTTTTTGTAAAGGGTAAAAGTTCATTCTAGAAGATTCCTTTAGGCCTAAACAATGTACTGAGAGAGAATGGTAGAACTTGGGATGGGAGTGGGGGGAATGAACCTAAAAAGAGACCTCAGATTATGTATTAATGTTGGCTGAGGCTGAAACTTTCTGAGCGTTGGGATTACGTACGATAACCTTTGCTTAAAACTGGTGAGACACTGAACTCAGCACTCAGAGCCAGTGTTGGGGCTGGGGTCTGGAGGCCGCAGCTGTGGTTGCTGGGAGGCGAGTGGGTTTCCTGGAGGGGGCAGAAGGGACAGCTGGGGAGCTCTTGGGAGGCCAGGAGCAGTGACTGTTTACCAGCCAGTACAAAGTGTGACAATATTTTCACAACAGCAAAGGCTCACTGGTTCTTCCTGACCAAACATCAGCTCTGCCTTCATAAGTCACAAGCATATTTTATTTTATGATAGATTCTGTTGTGTTTTGATCACTTATATTTTAGAAGGAAAAGCCAGTTTTCCTTCTGAACATTTTTTTTTTTTTTTGGAGAGGTTTTTCGCTATAGGGCGCGTGCGCTCGCCAGACAGACAGAGACAGAGAGACAGAAAGCGAGAAATCACCCCCCGGGGGGGATGGCCACACTGCAATCCCTTCTCCTCCATTCTCCTCTCGGGGTCTTGGGCACGCACGCACACGCGCCCGGCGTGAGTTTTAAGCCACCAGCTCCGGGACGTGAACCACGGTTGACTACGTGAGAGTCCAGTGATATAGCCATTACGCTAACTGCTGGTTCCCTCCTTCTGAACATTTATTTCTCACAGGTCCTCGAGAAGGCTGCCTCAGTAGTGTGACATACGCATCCATGATCCCTCTTCAGATGCTACAGAACTACCTCAGGCTGGTAGGTGGACACTGCCGAATGCAGGCCTACTCTTCCCAGCCCTGCCACTAGAATAGCGAGAGGCCCGTTTTTGTGCTTACAAGAGTGTGAGTCTCTGCCCACCCTGTGCCCTATGCTCTGACTCTATTGCCTTCCCCATGAGCTCTCTCATTGGCAGGCTGTCCGTCATTTACTCTGAATTTCAGACATTGATATCCAGGTGTCCATTGTCTGGACCCAAACACCTCCTATGACTTGCGAAGTGTTATAATGTAGGCTGGAGGGAATTTTCTTCCCTTCACAAGGAATTGGCATCAGATAAATAATCCTCAGGCCCGGCTATGGTGGCACAGGTGGTAGGGCAGCATGGTGTAATGCTGGAGCCACATGTAAGGCCCAGGTTTGGATCCTAAGTCAACCTAAACACACTAGATCTGGCAGTTCACACCTGTAATCCTGGCTAACTCAGAGGCTGGGGAAGGAGGAGCACTGCTTGGTGAGACCCTATGGAAAACACGATTCCTCCTCCACTCTCTCTCATTGGAAAAAAATAATATATCATCCTCATCAACATAAATATCAAGTTGCCTTACTTTGAACTTTGTTTTTCAAGTTTATTTACTTCTTTCATTCATGAGCAAGCAAGAAAGAGACAAAGACAGCACCCCTCACAGGATCTGGCTGCCACAATCCACCCCCTGTCTCAGCCGGCCCAGGTCATGGGTGTGCCCATGCTCACTATACTCAGGAAAGTCTCTAAACACAGACTCAGAGCTTCCCACGTGGATCAACTTCACAGAGGTTGATCCATCGCATTTCACTCTGATGGCACCATTGGCTCCCGTGTCATTTAAAATTGGAAAATTACATTTGCATTAGTTAGAAAATTGAGTTGACCATATTAACAGAAGAATTAATTTTAGTTTTAGTAGAATAGGTGTTTATTTTTCTCAAATATGTAAGTCCTAGCAGGTGAAAGCTACAGGGAGGGGGAAGGGGCGAGGTGACTGCTGCAGGGTCTTAGCACATTCTCTCAGTGCTCCCCCTCCCTCAGCATGTTGTTCGTGCAGCTTGGTCAAAGGCAGTTATGCTTGCACACCCACGTCCTAGGCCTGGAGGGCAAGCCCCTTCTTTTCAGAGGGTTTACACCCATTAC
This sequence comes from Tupaia tana, assembly GCA_026018925.1. Taxonomy (NCBI): domain Eukaryota; kingdom Metazoa; phylum Chordata; class Mammalia; order Scandentia; family Tupaiidae; genus Tupaia; species Tupaia tana. The sequence goes on from JAKSZU010000003.1 coordinate 36,347,034, forward strand.
TCCTGTCTGTATCTTATTGACCAGAATTTAGACACTTACCCACACCATCTGGGAAGTGTTATCTTTTGCTGGGCAACCATGAACCCACTCACACTAGGGGATTTGTTTCTAAAAGGAAGGGAAATATGATTATCAAGGGAAAGTGGCAAATTCTAGATACAGAATGAATACAGGTAAATGTCTTGCATTCATTAAATACTTACAACATGAGAGGCAATTTTCTAAGTGCTCTTATGTGTCTTATTTATTTTTAAAACATCCCTATGTGATAGATAATTTTATCCATTTTATAGATGAGGAAACCGAAGCAGAGAGAGGTAAAATAATATGCTCAAAAGCCATACATCTGTTAAGTGATGCAGCCAAAATTATACAGTTTCTTATATGCCATGTCCGTGTGTGTAAGATCTATCCAGAACTAATACTAATGGTATAAAGCATTAAGCAAACAATGATTTTGTTTGCTGTTTTAATTTAGACAGCCTTTAAGGAAAATAAATGAGTTGGACTATAACTCTTAGAAAAGTTGTTTTCATAAACTATAAATTAATGTGTTTGTCTACACTTTTGATGAGAAGTTGTCAAGGGGCCAGCCAGCCTGTGACGTGGCAGGAAAAGAGCTGGATTCCACATGGCCATTGGTGTTCTGGATCTGGTGGCTGGAGGAATAGACCTGGTGCGTGTGCATGTGTGCCAAAATCCCCCCAAAAAAAGGTAGAAATGAAGAAGAGATCGTGGCATGACCATTCCCCATGGAGTGTTCTCTCTCTCTCTCTGTCTCTGTCTTTCATGTGCATGCACATACCTCTTTTGTAAAATTTTGTTTTGAAGTATTCAAAACTCTTCCATTGATCTTTCAGTTAGGCTGAATTAGAACTGGACTTTGTACAAGTAGCCATAATAGCATATAAACATTCAAAAGCCTTACAGTGTGGGAGAGGTGGTGTCTCCCCAATCTGATACTTTCACTTTTTTTTCCTTGCTATTTGATCCCCCTTTCCCAAAGCATTTAAGTTATGCCTAAGGGTTATGTGTGACAGGAAGGAGATCGGTCTCATTCCTTTGCTTAAGTGAAGGTTAGTGGTATAACCATCTGGTTTTCAGGAACGTGAGCCTCAGGCTCTCAGTAAAATCAGAGGTGGAACTGTGTCTTTCTCTCCCTTTCTCCTCTCCGTTTCTCTTTACCAGGCAAGATTCCAATCCAGGGCTTCTCATTCTCTTGTTTTGATGGTAAAAATGAATAGAAAAACCATGCAACTAAATAACAACTGCATGTTAGTGTTTACTGACAAATTTGTGCTATGTTTACTAGTCACTGTATATGTAGACTTATAAGTAGACTTCTGTGTATGCCTCCTAATGCTTAAAACATAGTTTGATTACCAGTGACCAACGCACCAGAGATTAAAATAGCATGGTTGTTCTAGTCTCAATTTAGGAGTGTATACACAGGGCTTTAAAAAATCTAAACACTCTTGAAAGAATAAAAATTATGCACTTCCCCAATTACTTCAAAATTTAAAGAGACAGAGGCTCATAATAAATTATAATGATCGTGAATATTTCTTCTTCTATGAGCCACTTAAGTGGATAGGCTTTGCGTTCTGCATTTTTATATGTTGTTAGTTATTTAATTTAGTTGTTAGCTAACTGTGTACTGAGAGTCTCCTAAATGCCAACAATATTTTAGAAATATAGCAATGTATAAGATATTTTTTCTGCGCTCATAGATCTTACACTCTGGAAGTAGGAGGCAGATTTTTAAAAAATGATAAACATGGGCCAGCAGGTGGTGTGGAAGTTAGGGTGGCTGGATCCTACATGGCTAACTGTGCTGTTCAAGTCCGAGACCTGAAGGCTTAAAAAGCACACCGGGCACATGTGTGTGTGCTCAAAATTCTGAAAGAATGGAGGAGAAGGCATTGTGCCATGTCCATTCCTCCTGAGGGGTGAATTCTCACTCTCTCTCTCGTTATCTCTGGTGACGGCATTTACCCTATAGCAAACTAAAAATGAAAAAGAATAAATACACACATAATATGATGAGCACTAACTACAAGTACAAAGAAAAATAAAGCAGACAAGGTGATAGAGTGGGTGGAAGAAAGAAAGAGCTAGTTTAGTTGGTGTTGTTAGGCAAGACCTTTCTATAGTGCCATTTGCAGAGAAAACTACATGAAGTAAAAGAGGTAGCCCTGTAGAGAGTAAAGAGAACGTCTGATACAAAGGTGTCTAGACAGGCCATGAGGTCCGAAAAATTGCCAGGAAGTAGGTTATTGCAGGTCCATGACAAAGACTTAATTTTATTCCAAGAAGCATAGAAAGCTACAAGAGCAATCTGAGCTAGAGAGTACCACATCTTCCCCTAGGGCCACAAATAGCTGTAGAGCTTTGCGATGTGTTCATATTGCTGGAAATTGGCGCAACAGATGTGCAAACAGGAGTAGCTAACTTCTTTCTGAGCACTTGGGACATGCTAACCTCTATCCTAAGTGTGTAGATTATCTCATTCAATCATTCTCTGAGGTAGGAATTTGTACCAGTTACTCACATTTTAAAAGTGAGTAAGCCAAAACTCAAAGGAATTTACCCCTCTCCACCGAGTAAATGGGGAGTTCAACATAGGCTGTTTACTGTACTCATGCGCGTAATAGTTCATATTAGTTACTAGCTCAATGATTAAGTAAAAATTGCAGTAACCAATTTTTACTGTGTGCAAATGTATCATACAGAAAGCATGTGTTAAAATCCTTATACGGGGGTCAGTTGGTAATGTAACAACTGGACCCCAGGCAGCCGCTTGTGTTCCTGGGACTTGGGCTGGCTGAGGCTGGGAGTGGATCATGACGTGGGGACCCTGTTGGAGGTACCTTTCTCTCCCTGACTCTCTCTTTGGTTCCCTCTCTCTCATGGAGCAGATAAATAAAGAAACTTGGGTGGGAATGAATAGAGAATATCCCTGTGCAGAAAAATACATATGGAATAAAGACTTTAAATCAAGCTTTTTGTTTCTGTTTTTTTTTTTTTAAGTGATATTATTTTTAAACACTTTCATTGAATTTTTAAAAGAGTATAGGTTAATTTGAAATGGCCATCCTTGGAATAATAAGCAAAATATTTAACCTGAATGTGAATCACTAATATTTTGTTATAATAGTTGAACGTTTTTGTATTAACCCAAATGTTTCTTTCAGCTGTTTTCAATTTTTAGTAGCTTAGTTGTAACCTTGTGTTTTAATAATTCAGTGGCTATAAATAATTGTTGTATCAAAAAAATTCATACCACTCTGTGCGCTACTTTAGTGTTAAGACTCTGAGTCCTCTAGGATAGGGTCGTAAGATTTTTCCTGTTGACTCTTCACTTCAATATGTCATACTAATCAAGAGTCACCACTAGGAGAGTCTAATTATTCTCCATCCATTCCCAAAATAAATTTCCTACTTTGCCATAAAAATAATGTTGTAGGGACCAGCAGATGGTATAGTGGTTATATCACTGGACTTCCACATGGATGATCGCAGTTCAAGTGCCAGATCTAGTGGTTTGAAATTCACACCGGTGAATGTACATGTGTGCCCAAAATCCCAGGAAGAGAATGGAGGGGAAGGGATTGCAGCCTCACCATCTCCCTGGGGTTGATTTCTCACTTCCCTCTCACCGTGTCTGTCTCTGTCTGTCTCTGTCTCTGTCTTTCTCTCATGAGTGCATGTACCCTAGGGCAAAAATCTCTAGGAAAAAAAATGTTGTAAACAATTGTGTCTAAAATAGCTCATAAAAGCTCCATCAATCCCATTAGCTGGAGACCAGTTCTAGACTGATATTCTTCAGGCAAGGAGAAGCAAGTTTGGGTAAGACTCCAGCAGAGGAAGGAAATCAGTGCTCTAGTATGAAGAAATAGTGGCTCCAACACCAATGGAATCTTTGACTGCCCTGGCAATAGTGGACAGAGATTCTGGACAGTTCATGGGTGTCAGCCCAGAGGAAGGGACACTTTAGACTGAGAGAGGCTGGCTGACAAGGGAGTAGTTATGTTCAAGAGTTACATCTTAGAGTTTTATTTTTTAAAAAATAGCCAATACACGTGAGTTGTTATATCTATATCAAATGAGGACCTACCTTTAAATTAATAACCAAGTTGGATAAAGACTTTTGTAGTTTTAATAAGCTAATTTTTAAAAATACTATAGTATATGAGTATTTCTGTGTGTTTATGACCTGTACTTCCTCTAGAGTTCCCATTACTCCCTTATGCTATAAAGAGGGACCTCAGCTACTACTGAAAACCCAGATTCCAGTTTTTTGTATTCCAAATGTTGGATATGCCAGTATTGTTTGGGGGAATTTGATGTCAATAAATTGACAGTATCTGTGTTATTCATGTTTCTACAGTCATAAATAAATTAGTTCTTTGTAATTGAGTATCGAAAGAGGTTGGAATGAAATTCATAGCTGTAAAATACTTTAAACTATTGCCATCCTCATTGTATTAGCTCAGTAAGGCACTTTTTTTTTTTTTTTTTTTTTTTGTCTGTGTTTTGTTTTGTGAGGAGGTTAGAGTCTCAGCACAAGCTGTCCTAAAATGATCTCAGGACAATAGATGCTTTCCTTCAGATTATATATAACAAGGGAAGCACAAAACAAAACAAAACAAAGAACAAAGACTTGAAATTATTGCTTTAAAAGGGCTCAAATCTGAAATTACAGGTGCCACGTTGACTGTAATGGACCTCTAATAAAGCCTATTCTGCAGAAAAACATTGTGGGGGAAGAAATAATAAAGGGATAGGTGGCCCTTTGTTACAGTCGCTTGTTTGCATTTAATCCACGAACCGTTTGCCTCACAAAGCACTAATTGACATGTGATGAGCTTCCTGAATAGGCTGTGGAGGCACAAGAATAAAAGGGATTGGTACCAATTGTGATAATGAGGCCAGTGTCCCTGTACTGATAAGCAGAAATGTCACACTACAAAGGAGAAATTCTGGTGACTGAGATGTTAGAAGTTGAATTTAGTTTTCTTTTTCAAAGAACAAATCTTCTTTGAATACAATTAAAATATTTACACCTCCTCTCCTCCCCCAAATCTCTCCCTCTCTCTCTCTCTTTTTTTCTCTTTCTGTCTCTGGAGACCTCTGGTGGAAGCATGAAGCATATATATTCATTATATCCAAAATCTTGATATTTGAAGAAAAGTAGTATGGTAACTTGAAAGCATAAGTATATTTTTTTGGGGAAAGCGTTGCAATGTTTACTCTAAGAGTTATGGTAATTTCCTCTCAGTAATTAATTTTTTTTTTTGGAGAGGTTTTTGCTATAGGGCACGTGCGCTTGCTTGCCAGACAGACAGAGAGAGACAGAGAGACAGAAAGCGAGAAATCACCCCCCGGGGGGATGGCCATGCTGCAATCCCTTCTCCTCCATTCTCCTCTTGGGATCTTGGGAACGCACGCACACGCACTTGGTGTGAGTTTAAGCCACCAGGTCCGGGACTTGAACCACGGTCAACTACGTGGGAGTCCAGCAACGTAGCCATTACGCTAACTGTTGGTCTCTAGTAATTTGCTCACTTTTTTTGTGGTCCAGTGGTAATTTTTTTTGTTCACATTTTAAGTGGTAAGCAGCATGACTATATGTCTTTTGATGAGATAGAACACAATACCATTTGAAAAATTGGTAATACTGAAATGAAAAAAAAAACTATTATTGGCATACATGTATTAGAATGCATGAATGTTTGCAAGTCTGCACATTTGTTTTTGTTTTACCTAATACATTTATTTATTTACACTCTCCCACAGATAATACTAGACTGTGTAAATACAAAGGGATTACTGCTACTGAATGGTTCTTTCAATGAAATGTTAAATGCTTCCTGTCTGCATTTCCTAAAAATCTGTAGTCCGAGAACAAATGAGGTGTTGAAATTGAAAGCAGCTTATCTATAAGGTTGGGTCTCTTGCTGTTATATGATAACAGCCAAATCAATCTTAGGAAATAGAGGCAGTTTGACAGGATGGCTGTAATGAATAGAGAGCTCTTGTTTTCAGAAGTGAGGCAAGACTAACAGCAACGCTAGCTGAAAATCTCAGGGGTAGAATATTCTGTAAATCTTGGAAATCTGTATCCTCTTTCATCGGTATGAAACAATCCATTTCTTGTGGGAGACTGTCTACCCAATAAGTCATAGCAGTTTGGAATTAATTTGAAGAGCTCAAGCGTTCTGGTTTTAAGTTGCACCTGGCTAGCAGAATCTAATACACAATTTCCCAGTATATTCCCACTTTGAAAAGCAACACAACTTCACAATAACAGAAAAATAGAACTGGGGGCCCCATTTAGGAAGAATCTAGAAGAATTTTCCATTCTCTTTAGGGCACTAGAATATCAGACCCACTGTGTGAGCACTACCTGAAAGTAGACAGGAAGACACTATCATCTTTCTTTCACCAACTTCCCGAGGATTCAAAGAAGAATGATTTATACCAGTCAGAAAATTGGGCGTTTAGCCTTTACTGCTTAGTGTCTGTTTTTTGTTATTCTCCACTTCCTGTCAATACAGTTCCTTCCATGGACATATAGAGGCTGCGGCTCCTAGAAATACCTGGACGTGAAGTTGGTATGCATCCGTGTGACTGTCCTGCATCCTACCAGGTGTATTATCCATAGGCTCTGGGCAGGGATAGAGATGGGGCAGTTGAGGCTGCAGCACTTCCAAGGACCATGGTTTATCTCAGGCATTGCCTACCCTGTGGAACAATTGAGTCCAGGACTTGAAGTGTGGTTGACTACCTGGGAATCCAATGACGTAACCATCATGCCCTCTGCTAGCCCCTCTTGGGCTTCTTTTATAAGGGAACTAAAATGCCTCTTAAATTATTCATCATTTAATTAATTAATTATTGCTTCTAATATTATTTCAACATATGAACACAAACATTCATTCTTTGGCAGCCATTGCTAGATCCCAAAGTTTAACCACCAACTATAGACGTCAGCCTGCCATCCATCCAAAGACCTATGAAGGGATTCATCCAGAATATTAGTGAGTGAGACCCCCAGAACACTCAGACCAGAAATCATTTCAAACTTGAGGTGTATCCTGCCATGTTGAGGGACCAAGGCTGCTAAAGCTATGCTCTAAGCCTCATCTTCTAGACCCCCGAAACACTCAGGCAAGATAGGGTGACCTCTGTCTTCTCTCCGTCTCTGTCTCTCTGTCTCTGTTTTATTTATTTTTTAAAATTTTTGAACCACTTCTCACCTCAGGCCTTTTTTTCTCTCACTAATTTCAAAAGCCATTTTAAATCTGAGGTGTGTCCTGGCATGTCCACACGGCATGTTAAGGTGCTGTGCAGTTTTTATTTTTTACCTTTTAAAAAATTTTTCTCTCTCTTTTTTTTTGGTCTAGCTTTTTCTTTTTCTTTTCTCTTTTCATTTCCTTTTGCTTTTTTTTTTTTTTTTAACTTACTTTGCTCTTCATTCTCCACACACTGAGTATCTAGACAAGCCTAGGTGCACAGAAGCCGAGCATCTGAATACCTTTAGGTTCATTGAAATCCTCAACACTTATTGAACCTCCTGCTTTCAGGAAGAAACTTCTTTTTATAAATCTGAACTCATAATCTCTTTCTGTGGATATTATGTTGCAAAATACAGTAGAGGAGAGATTTTGAAACAGAATGACCAGAAACTACTGCCGAGGCACAAGAAATATGAGAAACCAAGAAAATATCTCTCCCCTAAGTGAAAAGAACAATCCTTCATCATCCACAGACAGTACAGTAGAACTCATGGAAATGTCCGATAGAGAATTCAGAATATTCATAATGACAAAACTAAATGAAATGCAAGAGCTGAGAGTCAGTGAACTCCAGAAAATGCAGGAGAAAAGAGATGAGTTCCAGGAGGTGAGGAAATTCTTGCATGATCTGAAAGAGGAAATGCACACCATAAAAAAGAATCAAATGGAGCTGTTATAGATGAAGGCTGCAATACAGGAAATCAAAAACTCCCTCAAAAGTATTAAAAGCAGATTAGTCTACACAGAAGATCGAGTCTCAGATGTTGAAGGCAAAACCTCTGACCTAGAAAACAAAACAAAACAAAAAACTGAGAAAATAACCCCCTAAAATGAGAATACGAGAAATACAAGATGCCATTAAGCACCCAAACATCTGGATCATTGGTATCCCATAAGGTGAAGAAACTAACAAGAGCATTGATAATCTAGTTCATGAAATCTTGGAAGAAAACTTTCAAAATCTAGGGAGACATTCAAATATCCATAGAATCAATCTAAGAAGATCTTCTCTAAGACAGATCATAGACAGATTGGCAAAATCCAGACAAAGACAAAATATTAAAATTGCCAAGAGAGAAATGTGAGATTACTTAAAAAGCTTATCCCATCAGGCTAACATCAAACCTCTCATCAGAAACATAAGTTTTAAGCCACCAGGTCCAGGACTCAAACCATGATTAATGACATGGGATTCCAGTGATATAACCATTAGGCCATCTGCTGGTCTCTCTTGGACTTCTTTTATAAGGGTACTAAAGTCTCCTAAAGGCCCAGCCTTCTAATATCATGCCTTTGAAAATTAGGATTACAACATATGAACACAAACATTCAGACCATAGCAACTAAAGCCAGAAAAAAGTTTGAAAAATTATATTCAATCTCTGTAGAATGCAAAGCAGTAGACTATGAAAATAGGGCAAGAAGGCCATAGTAGATTCTGGACTAAGATTAAGAAAAAATGTTGGAAGGAAGATGGATGAGGTAAGAAAGTATAAGACCAACTAAAAATGCAATGGTGTCATAGATGTTGTACTCAAGACAATAAAGAAGTGAAATGGTGAACAATCAATTCAGTGTTATGTAAGACCAAATTGAAGAACCCTCCCAGAATGTAGAAAAGAGGATAGAGTTATGATAACAGTGAGATAAGGAGACAGTTATCCTCACAGGCAATACTGAGAGAACCCAAGTTTTATAGGTGTTCTTCAGAAGTAGAACTAGAAGTTTCAGAAACATAACTGAAGAAAAACTTTCTAAGTCAATAAAGGCCTGATTATGTATATCAAAAGGGCTTATCATGTTCCATTTAAGATTGAGAGAAAGAGATCACAGTTAGACAGATTTAGCAACTTTTTAAATGACAAGTACAATCTGTATATCTCATTCTACATGTTTCTACCCTGGCCCCAATGAGAATCACATCCATTTCCTTTTTTTCTTGAATGCTTACCAGTTATGGGATAGTATTTGAACTCAGAGCCAAACACTGGTGGCTACCACATGTGTTGTCTTTCAGAGCCTAAAACCCAGTCCCACTTCCAACAACAAGGAGCCCCTTAAAGAAAGCACCACTTCCCACCTTATCTTGTGGTCTGACACCTGTGATCAAGCCTGGCTTTCTTCCACTTTCTGGTAGTTCCCAAAAGTGTATTTTCATCTCTTTGCAAGACAAAAGTTTAGTCTTGATGGCCTCAGGTAAGGAAGAGTTTCCTCTTCCTTTCGTGCTAAGGGCATTTCCTCAAGCCTTCCTTTCATATCCCAGAATCTGACACTTCCTGTAATGATGGACCAGAGGCATAGTTACTGCCATTGCAGAAGTCCACTGCAATGTGACATCCCCTATGATCTTTCTTAGAGACAACCTCATCAGAGCACACAAAAATAGTGACAACAGCACAAAGATACACATATATACCTCACCTTGTCCCATTCCAAATTAAAAAGAGAGGGAATACGCCCTGCTATGCTGAACACTTTCGATGTCTGGCTCAGACTTCACACATGACCAGTAACAACCGTAGTGGTTAAGTTGGAACTTTACCTCTTTAGGTACTTTTTGGCAAGACCTTTTCAAGAAGAATGTTTATTCCAAGTGTGTGCACTGGGAGTGGGAGCACATTCTGGAAGCTAGTAGAAGTGGGGACTGACTTCTCTCCATACATCTTCCTCCAGACCTGTGTTGCTTGTGTCCAGTGTAGAAGACAGTTGGCTTTCTAGCCAAGTGCACACTGTATCTCCCCACGTGTTCTCAGGTGAGGTATCCATACACAACAGTATAATGTGGAAAAAGAAAACCAATCATCTAGACAGATTTTCTTTCATACAAAAAAAGAATGATCAGCCTCTACCTAGGTTCCTTTGAAACTCTAAATTTCATATATTATTATTTTCATTTAGTTGCCTTTTACCTAAGTCATCACAGAAAGCTACTCTAATATCCAAGAGCTATAAAAGAAATGATATAATTTGCCATTTTTAAAACACACACGCACACACACACACACACACATACACACACACTATGAAAAGAAAAATCTAGAGGAAACATGAAAGTATTTACAGTGGTTGGTTCTGGGTGCAGATACTATCAGTGATTTTCATTCTGGGCTATTTTTCTATTTTATTTTATAATTTCTTATTTACATTTAATTGTACACCTTTGTGAGGTACAATGTGGATTTTCAATGCATGCATGTACTGTGTGACAATCCAATTAAGGGTAATACCATATTCATCATTTTCAACAAAGAACACTACATTTGAGAAATATATGTAAGATTATCAATGTCTTTTTTGAAAAAAAAAAAGTTTATTCTATGAGTGTAAAAGAAGAGAAAGATACAGCAACGCTAGTAGGGTCTTTACACCACAGTCCACCCTCAGCCTCAGTCAGCCCCAAATAGTGGATGCACACATGCCCTGTGTACTCAGGAAGGTTTCCAGACCTGAGCTTGGAACCTTCACATGTGAATCAGCCTTACAGAGAATCGTGTTTACTTCTGGGTCACAATCCAGGCCTCTTATTCTGCTTTTTTATATTTCTTTGTATTTTTTCAAAATTTCCTTAATGAAATGCATTACTATTTTAACCACTGAAAAGCAAAATAAACATTGGAAATTTTAAAGTAAAGAGCATCTACTAGAAATGGTATAGAAAAAAATTACAGAACATCTGCAAGGGATGAAATACACTTGAACTGTGTCAGATAATAGATAAAAATATACATATTCTTTTTCATAAAATGTCAACACTTGCTTAATATTCTATACTCATGTTCCACATTAAAATGATGGGCTTTAAGAATAGAGCTAATATTTAAACTTTTTTTTTTTGAGATTAGTTTTGCTATAGAGCATGTGCACTTACAGGAGAAATAGAGAGAGAAAGCAAGAAATCACCCCCTGGGGGAGTGGCTACACTGCAATCCCTTCTCTTCCATTCTCCTCCTGGGATTTGGGGCACATATGCACACGCCTGGTGCAAGTTTCAAGCTGCCAGATCTAGGACTTGAATCGTAGTTGGCCATGTGGAAGTCCAGTGACATAATTATTATGCCATCTGCCTGCTAGTCCCTGAAATACTATTTTTAGTCAAAAGGCTGTGGAGGATCAGGTAATTACACACCTGTGTACATTGTTTTTCCTTATTTCAACTTAGCATTTTTATCTTGTGTCTTTTTGATTTGTTAATAGGTCGAGCAGTATCATAATGTCATTTTCCATGGCCCAGAAGGAAGCTTGCAAGACTACATAGCACATCAGCTTGCACTCTGCATGAAGGTATTGATTCCTTGCATACCTTCTCCTTTTCTTTGAAGATTCAAACATGTGTTGAACTAATCACTGTTTTCTTATCACAGCATAGACAAATGGCAGCAGGATTCTCCAGTGAAATAGTAAGAGTTGAAGTGGATGCTGGTTTCTCCAAGGAACAGCTAGTAGACCTGTTCATCAGTACTGGTAAGACCATTTTGGCAAACTCGATTGTGACAGCCAAAGGCTTGCTTTTCAATGATGCCATTACAAAGAAATAAACTGTGTTGCTTGGAGATAAACTTAAGTCAACCTTTCAATTATTCATCAGCTATGGGAAGGCAAATGGAACCTAGATGAATATATATATATATATATATATATGTGTGTGTGTGTGTGTGTGTATATATATATATGTATGTATATATATATATATGTATGTATATATATATATATATATGTATGTGTATATATACACATACATATATATATATATACGGATTTTTTTTTTTGAGAGGTTTTTGCTATAGGGCGCGTGTGCTCGCCAGACAGACAGAGAGAGACAGAGAGACAGAAAGCAGGAAATCACCCCCCAGGGGGTATGGCCACGCCGCAATCCCTTCTCCTCCATTTTCCTCTCAGGATCTTGGGCACGCACGCACACGCGCCCGGCATGAGTTTAAACCACCGGGTCCGGGACTCAAACCGCGGTCGACTACGTGGGAGTCCAGCGACATAGCCATTATGCTAACTGCTGGTCCCTATATATGCATTTATTGAGAATCCTGCATTTTCCTTTCCTTTTCTTCTCCATCTCTCATCCAAACTCATTAATCATTGTGAGCATATTATGTGCCTGGCACTAACAGTATGCCAAGGGCGATGGTGATGGAAGCCATCCACCCTGGCAGGACTGTGTACTGTCCCACCGGTACTGCTGAAGCACAGTGATAATAAAAGGCAGATAAATTTTTAGTAAGTTCATTGTTAATAAATTCTCTACAACCAATGTAGCAATAAGCTGTACCTTAGACAAACTGCTTTCTCTTCTGTACCCTTGCTATGCCATTGACTGGTACTTGGCACTAATTAACTGTCTTACTCTGCTATTGTGTTGTGTTGCTAACAGAAGTACCTGAGCCTGGGTGATTTAGAAAGAATAGAGAATTATTTGGCTTTCAATTTTGGTGTCTGGAAAGTTCAAAGGCCTGGGGCCAGCATCAGGTCTTCCTCTGGTGCTATGATACACCATGGCCAACAGAAGTAGAGGAGCAGGAGAATGCATGTGGAGAGAGTGACGTGGGGGCAGCCATCTTCCTTTTATAATGACTGGTCCCAAAAGAGCTAGAACTCTCTTCCTCTTATAAACAAGTGGCATTAATCCATTCATAAGGTCGATACCTTCATGATCTAAATAACACCCACTACACCTCACCTTTTAAAGGTTTCAACTTTTAAAAGTCTTTCTACTCACACTAGGGATCAAATTCTAGAACATGAACCTTTAGGGGGACAAATCATTATCTATAGCATTCACTCACTTAATCTCCACAACAGCCTTATGCAAGTCAGTATCATTATTTGTATTTCAAAGTTGGGAAGACAGGCACAGAGAAGTTTAGTGACTTGTTACAACCATGTAGTAACAGAAAAAGAATTAAGTACATTCATTAATATAATGATTCATGAGTTTTCTGCCTTGAGATCCAGAACCTAACACTCCAAGGGTCACCAGATAGAGATGGCATAACCCTGCATATCTTAGCATAACCAGCAACTGTGACACAAAACTGAAGTGGCCAGACTCTGATCTCCAGAGGCTCAAAGTCACAGACACAATAGAGAGAGGATAAAGGGATTGCAAGATCAGAGAAAGAGAAGTTGAGATATTGCCTCAAAATCTCTCTCTCTCTCTTTCATTTTGAGGTGGGGATGCTTCTTGTCTTTGGAGCTATGACAAAAGGAGATATCTTGTGGCTAAAGCAACTATAAAAGATGTTTAAGGAAGCAAAAATTGCCCACAGTTGCAAAATTAAGAAACAGGTTTACTTTTTTCTTTTTCTTTTAGGGCATGTTCCCTCGCCAAAAAAACAGAGACAGAGAGACAGAAAGTGAGAAATCACCCCCCAGGGGATATGGCCATGCCTCAATGCCTTCTCCTCCATTCTCTTCTCAGGATCTTGGGCACACACGCACACGTGCCCAGCATGAGTTTAAGCCACTGGGTCTGGGACTCGAACTGCAGTCGGCTACATGGGAGTTCAGCAACATAGCCATTACACTAGCTGCTGGTCCTGAGACAGGTTTGAGAAAAGACTGAGGATTCAACAAATGCAGAGAACATTGAAGGCAGAAAAATCCCACTCAAATATGAACACCACTTTACTACACAGACCAGTCTTTGACTAGAGCTTTTGAAATTTAGCTACAGAATTCTATTTTCTATATGAAAGAAGCCTATCTTAATGTCATTTTTCCATGACCTAGAAGGAAACTTGTAAGACTACATAGCACAGCAGCTTGTACTCTGCATGAGTGCACTTCCATGGCCACTGCTAATCATAGCTAATGTTTATAGCTCTTATTCTGAATTCTGCATTTAGTAGCTCACAACTCTGTGAGGCAGAGATAATCACGATCCCTGATTTATAAACAACATGAAAACACTTGAGATAAGAAGTTAAGTATACCTTGCCCAAAGACCCATAGTAAGACATAGAGCAGGACTCAATCCCAAGCAATCTGGTTCCTTGGCCTGATCTTATTTCTTTCTTTTTTTTAAAGAATTAATTAATTAATTAAATTTGCTATAGGGCACGTATACTCTCCAGAGAGAAAGAGTGCGATCAAGCTGCCAGGTCCAAGACTCAAACTGTGATCATCCGTGTAGGAGTCCAGTGCCTTAACTACCACACCACCTACTACTGGCTCTCCTTGGCCTGATCTTATACCATTACTAGCCACTGCTCTTAAAATCTCCCTTGTGTCACAATGGCTAGTTTTCCCCCTTAATTACTTAACAAAAATCTCCCACATATTTCCTTCTGTTTCCTTTAAGCTTGCTTATTTATTTCTTCCATGAGAGAGGGTTACAAAGAGAGAGAGGGGCTGGGCACTTGATTCACCCCCATTCTCAGCTAGTACCATCATGCACAAGGAGCCCTCAGGGTGAAAGCCCAGGACCTTCGTATTTGGCCTCAGCATAGTGGAGCATTGCATTACTGCTGCACCACTGTGGTTAGCCTTCCTTTGTTAACATTTCCAGTCTTGTTATACCCTAAAGTAAGAAGCTAAAAGATTTTATTTTGTATTTCAGGGTAGACGGCATCTACAAACTAAACTCTAGTGTGAACTTGGAAAGCTCAGGAAATTGGAGAGCAATGAATTATTGGGTCATAGTTTTTCTACGCAAGAATGTGTCATGCCTTTCCTGACAACCTAATAGATCATAAAGGATGTAAAAGTGACCAACTCAGTATTTCTAAATCTGTGGTGGTCATCTTCTTAAAAAGATCTCCTCTTCTTCATTTCCCAATGTGGATAGTGGCCCAAGTCTCTTGGCTCCCACACTTGAAACCCTGGTCTTATTGGTAGTCTTAAAACCCTAAATGTCCATAACTGCCAACAAGCCACATTAGGGTGTGTTGTAGGTTGAGTGGGGCCACAGCAAGGGGAGGCATGTGCCCATCCCCATGTCCCATGAGGGACAGCACCTCTCAGCTCCAGGAGTTTGCTGCTTGCAGAAGTGTAGGTTTGGTGTGGTGAGGCCTTGGGACTTCTGGATGGAAACAAAACAAAACAAAAACAGAAATCTAAGGTTTTATGTAAAAATTTTAGGGTTTTATTCTTCCATTAGTGCCAACTGTTTTAATTTTTAGTTTATTTACTTTTATACATTCAATCACTATATATCATTATAGCTTATAAAATAAATGTTCCCAGCATGAATACACTGTACATTAGTCCAGTTAAAGATATTATCATACACGTTATCATCACAAATAATTTTCCATTTTTGTGTCCCTTAAATGTTTTGCTTCTTTTTCCCCTTGATTCCCTTCCTTTCACCCTCCCACATTTCCCACCCTCCTCACACTAATGTCTAATATCCTCTAATATCCACATCGCTTTTAATGCTTTTGTATCTTGCAATCTCGGATTTTGCCATGGAGTACGGACACTTGGTATATATTAAGAGAAGATATACAATGTCTCTCTGTCATAGTCTGGATTGCTTTGCTACAGTAAATACTCCATGTTTGTCCACTTTCTATAAAAATCACATAGAACTCCTAAGTCCTCTCATTCATGGACTTTTATCCTGTAGCCAGTCCTTGATCAAGGCCTGCCTGGTCAGTCTTAACTCATCCCTTCTGGCACCTTCTTACTCGATGCCCCCTTTCCTATAACTTATCTCTTTTCCTATAAATGGCTTCTCTTCCCACTGCTTCCCCTCCTCAAACATGCATCATGGCCAGCAGAACGCTAATTAAATCCTCTCTGTGACTCCTGTCCCCACTCCTCACTGCCCCTCCATAGCTCACTTTACAAAGTTGGTACATTCAAGGCCTTCCATGCTACAGGCATTTATCTCCCTGGCTTGCTTGTCTGACCCTTTTTTTAAATAGACATCTATGCAGCAGAACAAGGTGTTTCTTCTCTATGTGCCCTTTGATTTTCCACTCCCTGTCTTTATCCATGCTACAGCTTACACTACAATAACACGGTAAAACCTTAACTCCTCTCACCCCACACACCCTGTGACCACCGCATGGCAGGTACTGTGCAAAGTAGTATGTTAAACACTAGTGATTAAAATAGACGTAGTCTCTGGCCTTCTGGAAACTAGAGGGAAAGCCTCTTTTAAAATGTTTTAAATTCACCTCAAATGAAGACTTCTCTGGTCCCTCCAGACATGATGTCTCCTTCTGTTGAACATCAGTAGGCTTTGTTTATTCCTCTGGGCCCCACCTAACTATGGATCAAGGCAGTGAGAGTGTTATTTTGGGCTTTTTTTTCTCCTCACATTAAATTATGACCTCCTTGAAGACTAATAAGACTTGAAGTTTATTCTTCTATTTAGCTGGTATACTAATTGCCAATAATTGTTTGCTAAACGAATGGGTCAGTTTTCTGATGCAGGAAATAGCACAGGTAAAGAAAAGGGGATTTTTCTAGTCCTGCTCACCAGTCAGCAGGTGGAAGAACTTGCTTGCAATCTACTTCCTCTCTATCATCTCTTGGCTTCCTATTCTCCATTTCCTTGCCACCTGCCATTTCTTGCTCCAGGGATGGTAGGGGCCTCATCATTAACCCTTCCTATTCCTCTGGTCTCATTCCCTCCATGGACCCTCTGCAAGGATTCCAGGGAGTGACACTAGAATACAAAACCACTCTTGACCACTCCTTGCTGTTTTACCACAGTGATTCCAGGATTAAAGCTCACATTCTCAGAAGGTTCTATCAGGAACATCAGGGTCTGGCTTCTCATCTTGCCCTAGTTGCTGTCTGTCTCATCTCTTACAACTCCATCTACCACCACCATCTTCTCATTAGGACCCACTGCTATTGGCTGGTGACCAGTGGAGAGATAATGGACAGTGGACTGTTAAGTAGAGCAGGTGGAAACCAGAGGCTTCTCAGCAATGCAAGGGAATCTCCAGTGAGCCAAAAGGGAAGGATCCACTGATGGTTGTGGTGTCAGTTCTTTCATCCTATAGGAGGCTCATGGCCAGCAATGATCCTTTAGTCAAGCAAGGATGCAAGAGGACAGAGAGTAGAAAGAAAGAGATCTAGACAAGGGAGGAGAGGATTTTCCTGGCTGTTCCACTCTAGCTTTTAGGATAATGATGGTATAGGGATTCTCTGTTAGCTACCCTTTTGCTTTTTGACCAAGAGATTGAAGTGATTAAATGATATTACCACTAGTGAGGAATATATATGAGGTATTCTATATGTACCCCAGGCCTGGATATTAAACTTACTTTCTCTAAGGAAAGAAAGTTAAGCTACTCAGATTGAACCAACATTGAAATGTTGAATTACCTTCCACTGAGCACCACACCTATATAACCTTACTAGTTCCTGTCCATGACACTTTAGAAAACCAGAGAAATGTCTCACTGTAAATGAGTAAAAGAAATGTATGAGGTGCCAGCAAGTAGCACGGTAGTTAAGACACTGGACTCCCATATGGCTGACCTCAGTTCAAGTCTTGGGTCTAGTGGCTTGAAAATCACTCTGGGCACATGTGAGTGCATGCCCCAAATCCCAGAGATTGGAAGAGAAAGGACTGTGGCATGGCCATCCTCTCTGAGGGAGTAATTTATCACTTTCTCTCTCGCTATCTCTCTCTGTCTCCTCTCTGGTGACTGTATGTGCCCTATTGCAAAAACCTTAAAAAGAAAAGTATGAATAAATAAAAGGTTCATAATAGAAGAATAGCAAAAATATTTTAAATAGTTTTAATAATCACTGTTATGATATTAGGACTTGTCACTTAGTTAAGGAGAGGAGTCTACTAGAACTGTACACTTTAAAAACATGTTTTTCAAAAAAAATTAAAAAAAAATGTTTTCCTCCATAGTTATTGAGCAAGTTGATGATTCATACTTTGTAAGTATATGAATATTGTGTTTTCTTAGGTCTTTTTCCAAGTTTTACCACCCATTAACCATACCTGCTATGTTAATTATTATATGTGTTTGGATATTGAAAGTTATTGGGACCAGCAGTTGGCGTAAGGGCTATGTCACTGGACTCCCACATAGTTGACCGTGGTTTGAGTCCTGGGCCCAGTGTCTTAAACTCACGCTAGGCACATGTACATCTGTGTCCAGGATCCCGAGAGGAGAATGGAGGAGAAGGGTTCGTGGCATGGCCATCCCCCCTGGGGGTGATTTCTCACTTTCTCTCTCTTTGTCTCTGTCTTTCTGCTGAACACATGCACCCTATAGCAAAAGCCTCTCCAAAAAAAAAAAAAAAAAAAGAGAGAGAGAAAGTTATCTTATTTAATTCTTCCTATGTACTTGTATTCTGGCATCTGCTATAAATGAGAACATTCCCTCCCTGGATTTTTATTTTAATCTGTTTAATTTTAATCTGTATTATTAAAAATTAATTTGTCTATCAAAAAATATAAACAGATGAAAATATTATTAGTGAAGAAAAGAATGTGGAACCAAAGATAAGCCAACAGGTGACATGGAGGTTAAACCAGCTGAATCCCATATAGTAAACTGTGCAGTTCAAGTCCCAGACCAGGCGGTATGCATGTGTGCATGCTCCAGATCCTGAGAGGATAATGGAAGAGAAGGGATTGCGGTGTGGCCATCTCTCCTGGTGTGTGCTTTCTCTCTGTCTCTTGAGAGTGCTCATGCCCTATAGAGAAAAAAAAGAATGACATTACACTTACATATTAATTTGTATTTACTTATTTTAAAGTAAGATTTTTCTTCTCATATTGCATTTTCTGAGAGAGTGTCACATCACCTGACTTTTTTGGTGAAGAAGGTGTAAACACTTATTAGAACTGGATCAGGTTTTTCTGCAGTGTAAAGTGTGGTTTCGTTAGCTTTGACAGGTACTTTGTAAAATTGTATGTGACAGTAAATAGTAAAAAATGAAAACTAAATTAGTATTTTAAAATAATACTTTGAACTCCTTAGAGAACTTTCTACTTTAGAGGCAATAAGGAAGAAATTACTGCAAGAGTAGAAGATAATCATTTGATTCTCTATAAGTGAGTGCACCTGCTTTGACCCTGCACTGTGGGAGTCTCTTTGAAGGTCAGACCTATGTATGCTCTTTATTCTTGGACTCTCAGAGCATCATTCCTACAGAGTATTATTTTAAGTGGTCAGTGTGATGAGGGACTATTTTCTGTCTAAAAAATAGAAGAAATCTCCTTCTGTATAAGAAGGAGATTAACAACTTGAGATCACCTTAGACCCAAAGAAGTTTAGGCTTAACTATAAATGTGGTATTGTTAAACCCAAGAGTGTGGAAATAACTGCCCAGGAATTTTAATAAAATAACTATCCAGGAAGTTTAGCTATAAATGTAGTATGTTGTTGTTAAACCAAAGAACATTGCTACAGAAATTAATATCCAGGAATTTTAATACAAATGTGTACAAAACTGAGCTTCACATGAGGGTGTCCAATTAAGATTAGCAACCTGCAGGAGAGGAGCGGGGCAGGTTTCATGTGCAAAGTTGGGAAGAAAAAGAACAAAAACAAAAATGGAAAAAGAGAGACTAGATTCAGAAATAGAGCTTTGAAGTAGCATAAAGGAAATACAGATGACTGACTTTTTGTTCCCTGGTCAAAAGGAACCTGCAGATATAAGAAGCCTTCTTTGATGTTTCCATAATCCCTAATCAGAGACTAGTTAATCCTTGAAACTCAAAACTGAAATGAATTCCTGCTTCTGTGGTTAATAGTTTAGATCTGGAACCAAATGCTAAATAACTTGAGCTAGACACACTCTCTCAACTAAAATAAAATTTACTTTTGCACCAACTTGTCTAAGGGTGTTGATGGAGATGTAAAAGACGGTACTAATAACGTATTGAGGAAATAAGGCCAGTAGTGTTAAAGAAAACGCTTTTCACCAAAGAAATCCATATTATTTGACTCTTGATTGATATCTCATAGGAGACCAAGATAAAGTAGAAACCAAACCCAACAGTCATACATAGCAACCCCACCCTTCTTTTCATCTGCAGCACAAACCACCCATTAAGTGAGAGATTAATTAAATCATTAGCGATACAGCTCTTGTTTTAGGACTCAGGAGAATATTATATTTTTCTAAGAGATCTCTTGCCCTGCTATAAACTCATTTCTTGTATCTCCAGCCTGAATCCTCCCATGTTGCTCCCATCATCATGTTCCACCACCTGCTGGACATCTCAGAGGGGATGCTTCGCTCATCAGACACATTAGGCCTGAAACAGAACCTCTCACTGCCACCTCCACCTGAAGTACACTTTGAGTCCAGTGCTCGCTGCCTTTGTTAAAGGCATAATCTCTTCCCCTATGGCAACGTCAGAGCTCTCTCTGATATTTTCTCTCTGCCTCTCTCCCAGTAAATTAACCATCAAGCCTATTGATTCTATTTCAAATACCTTTTCATTTTTGTGCCCTGGGCCTAGATGAGGTTCCCATTGACTCTTGCCTTAACCACAGCAATAAGGATCTAGCAGATGTGGGGACCAGCAGATGGCGTAATGGTTATGTCGCTGGACTCCCATGTAGTCGGCCATGGTTCGAGTCCCAGACTCGGTGGCTTAAAACACATTGGATGTGTGTACTGCATGCTCAAGATCCCCAAAAGAAAATGAAGGAGAAGAGATTGTGGTGTGGCCATGCCCCTGGGGGGTGATTTCTCGCATTCTGACTCTCTGTCTCTGTCTCTGGAAAGTGCATGCACCCTATAGCAAAAATCCCTCTCTTAAAAAGAAAAAAAAAGAACCTGGCAGGTGTGTCATCCTGTTTCTTTCCTGTCTGGTTAATTCTTCACGTCAGAGTGAGGATCTCCCAGTAAGGGTCAAACCCTGTTTATCTGCAACCTCAAGACTTAAACTAATTCTCAGAGCTGACAATTTCTTCCTGCTAACATGGCATTATGCATTTTCCACTTTTCATTTTGGCTGGGTTCTGAGGGCTTGAAGAAAGTCTTACTCCTGGCTGCATATTTCAAGGAGCTCTTACAAAATACCAATGCCCCTGGGGACCAGCAGTTGGCGTAATGGCTATGTTGCTGGACTCCCATGTAGTCAACAGCAGTTGAGTCCCGGACCTGGTGGCTTAAACTCACGCTGGGCGCATGTGCATGCATGCATGCATGCCCAAGATCCCGAGAGGAGAATGGAGGAGAAGGGATTGTGGCATGGCCATCCTTCCTGGGGAGTGGTTTCTCACTTTCTGTCTCTCTGTCTCTGTTTTTCTGGCAAGTGCACATGCCCTATAGCAAAAACCTCTCAAACAAACAAACAAAAAAATACCAATGCCGTAACCCAGCACAGACCAAGTAAATCAGAATCACTGAGGATCGCCGAGATGGACCCAGGTAACTCTCATGTCTAGCTCAGGATGGAGACAGCCTGCTACTCCGCTGCCACCTACACCCATACCTGCTTGATCTTGTTCTACTCACGTGGTCCCACCCTTTGTGCCCAGCCCAGTCCTGGCTTAAATATCCATCTTCTCTGAGCTCACCATCCTGCCACTCTTGCAGCTATTCTGATCTTGATTCGATTCCCCCATTTCTTCAAGGACTGATCCCTGCCAGCCTCCATTTTTCTAATTGTGCCATTTCTTAAACTAGGAAAACTTTCTTCTGGTAAGATGCCAATCGTCAAAACAGTTTAAAATGTCATCCCTTCCCCCTACCTCCATTTCGAATCAGTTAGCTCCAGCTCGCCCCAGTGCTTAGCATTACAGTAGTATGTACCATGGAGACATTGAGTAAATATTTGTTGAAATATCATTAAATGTTCTGTTCTGTATACTCTAACTGGTTGCAACATAGTCTTTTGAATTAGGTTTATGCCTAAGACATTTCAAAGAAAAACTTGAGGCTTCAGTCCCAAGCTAAAAAAGAGAAATAAACCATTAACCTGGAGTGCTTTTTTAATCACTAAGTAGAAAAGATTTGCTTGTGTATCCTTGTTTTAATCAGCTATGGATTTATCATACTATAATACATATATTTCCAAAATGGCATTAGGATTCTGAGAAGCGTAGAATTTCAGCATTCTTTACTGAAGAGCTGTGTCGATCTGGCACACACCAGACAGTAGAGTAACAGCCCCCACAAGAACGACTAAATTGAGAGGTGGCTCTGATTGTTTTTAATAAAACTTTATAGCATCCAGAAAAGCTATTTCAGTCTGAGAAGAGAGTCATTTACAGTGTTCAAGGAGTTCTTTTGAAAGTGAAAATGCATTTTCTATGGTAACAAGGAGAAATAGAGATTATATTATCATGAGTATTTGTGAGAAGTAGAATATGTGACAATATTATTCTCATGTTATTTTAAAATGGGTTTTTCTTTTTCCCAGGTTAGTTTTATGAGACTCAGACATCTTAGGCTCTTCTAGAAATTTAAAAAGTGATTTTAATTTAGGGTCAATATAAAATCAGTCCTTTCTATCCTCAGTAGAAGGAGTACTAAAAAAAAACACTCAGAAGTTCTAAATGTATACACCTTCCATTTTGTGAAACCTTAGTCAAATAACTTCTGCCCCTCTGAGATACATAAGACTAGGGGAAGGGTTAGTCTCCCTGAGGTCCTATTTACATAATTTTTTGAACATTTTGTATATATAATTTAAAGGTCATTTAAAGGTTTTTAACATTTTGTATTGTGAAATAGGCAAACATAAAATGCATATTACTTATATTTATAGATCAATGAATTTTAAATAAAATAATCATTTAACCACTTAGCAGGCCAAGAAATAGAGTATTTTCAGAATGTTCAGACAAATCTAACTTACAAAAATCCATAGCTTTTTTATACACAAACAAGGAGCAGACTAAGGTAGAATCAAAGAAAGAAATACCATTTACAATAGCCACAAAAAGCATAAGATACCTAGGAATAAACCTAACCAAAGAAGTCAAAGACCTCACAAGGAAAACTATTAAAAACTAAAAAAAGAAATTGAAAATGATACCAAAAAATGGAAAGATGAATCATGTTCCAGGATTGAAATAATTAATATAATCAAAATGTCAATTATACCCAAATTAATCTACAGATTTAATGCAAACCCAATCAAATTACCAGAGATGTTCTTCACAAATTTAGAAAATACAATCATAGAATTTGTCTGAAATCATAAAGGACCCTGTATTGCCAAAGCAATACTGTGCAAGAAGAGTCAGGTAGGAGGCATCTCACTCCCTGATCCCAAAATATATTACAAAGCCATGATAATCAAAACAGTATGGTATTGACACAAAAGCAGGCATGTGGACCAATGGAACAGAAAAGAGACCCAAGAAATAAATCCCAAAGCATATAGCCAAATGATTTTTGACAAAGGACACCAGTCAATCCAGTGGAGAAAAGAAAATTTCTTTGGTAAATGGTACTGGAAAAATTGGGTTTCCATTTGCAGAAGATGAAACTGTACCCTTATCTCTTACTATTAACAAAATCAATTCAAAGTGAATCAAAGATCTAAACCTAAGATCTCAAATTATGAAACTGTAGTTGTATAGGTACATTCTGACATGCAATGCCTCTCTTTCATAATTTGGCTTACTTTGCTTAGCAGTAAATCTTCATATTCATCCACCTTCTATCAAATGCCAAGGTCTGGGACAAGCAGTTAGCATAATGGCTATGTGGCTGGACTCCCATGTAGTCGACCGCAGTTCGTGTCCCAGACCCAGTGGCTTGAAACTCATGCCGGGCGTGTGTGCGTGTGTGCCCAAGATCCCAAGAGGAGAACGGAGGAGAAGGGATTGTGGCATGGCCATCCCCCCTAGGGGGGTGATTTCTCACTTTCTGTCTTTCTGTCTCTCTCTTTCTGTCTGATGAGCGCACGCGCCCTATAGCAAAAAAAAAGAAAGAAAAAAAATGCCAAGGTCTCATTGCTTTTATATGACTGAGTAGTATTCCACAGTATATATGTGATACACTTTTTCAATCCATTCATCTGCTTGTGGACACTTTGGTTTATTCTATGTCTTAGCAATTGTGATTAATGCTGAAATAAACATGGATGTGCAAGTGTTTTTCCTGAGTGTATTCCTATCCTTTGGGTAGATACACAGCAGCAAAATTGCTGGATCACGTGTGCTAACACAGGGGAAACTCTTGGATACATCAGAGTAGGCAAAGACCCTCAACACATGGAGAATAATTTTTTAAATGGACAAATGGTATTACATTGCGTTAAAAAGCTTCAGTACAGCAAAGGAAACAATAGTTCACGTGAACTGACAACCCTTGGAATGGGAGAATATATTTGCAAAATATGCCTCAGATAAGAGACTGATAACCAGAATGTACAGGAACTCAAGCTGCTTACCTGAAAATAAATAGTCAACCCAACTAAATGATAGGCAAATGAGGGACCAACAGCTGGCATAATGGTTATAATGCTACACTCCCTAACAGTTGATCATGGTTTGAGTCCCAGACCCAGTGGCTTAAAACTCACACCAGGTGTATGTGTGTGTGTGCCCAAAATCCTGAGAAGAGGCTGGAGGAGAAGGGATTGTGGCATGGCCATTCCTCCGGGAGGTGACTTCTTGCTTTCTGTCTCTCTGGTGAGTACACGTGCTCTATAGCAAAAATCTCTCTCTTAAAAAAAAATAGACAAAGGAGCTCTCTAAGGAAGACATATGAAAATACCAAAAAGCATATGAAAAAATGCTCAACATCCCTTATCATAAGGGAGATGCACATCAAAACCACAATGAGATACCACCTAACCCCAGTCAGAATGGCTAAGATTAAATAAATAAATAAATAAATAAATAAATAAATGGGAAAAAAAATAACAAGGAATGAAAAGTGCTGGCAAGGGCATGATCACAAGTGAACCCTCCTACACCGTTGGTGGGAATATAAATTAGTACAGCCACTGTGAAGAACAATATGGAGGTTCCTCCAAAAACTTCAGATAGAACTACCATATGATCCACATATTTTGCTGCTGTGTATCTACCCAAAGGATAGGAATACACTCAGGAAAAACACTTGCACATCCATGTTTATTTCAGCATTAGTCACAATTGCCAAGACATAGAACCAACCAAAGTGTCCACAAAAAAAAAATGAATGGATTAAAAAAGTATATCACATATATACTGTGGAATACTATTCAGTCATATAAAAGCAATAAGACCTTGGCATTTGTTAGAAAGTGGATAAATATGACGATTTATTGCTAAGCAAAGTAAGTCAAACTATGAAAGAGAGGCATTATATGTCAGAATGGGCCTGCACCATCCCTCTCCCGCTGATTACAAACCTTCCTTCTGGAAGTAACCACTAGTCGTTTTTGTTTTTTTTTTTTAATTTTAATTTTACTCATTTACTTCTTCCATGAAAGAGAAAGAAAGGGAGAGAGAGACAGGCAGACAGGCACCTCTACAAGATTCCAGTGCCATGAATCTAGTCCTCTAGTCCTTACTATCCTGCGTCATGGGTATTTGCATGCCTGGTGTGCTCAGAGAGGTCCTGTGACATAAACTCAGGACCTTTCTCATGCGGGTGCAGCTGCATTGTCACTGCACCACTCACTGCCTGGCCGCCAAGTCTATCTTTCAGGATAATTATTTCTTAGGTTTTCTCTATAGTTTTACTATTTGTGTGTGAATCCCTAATTTGTGTGTTTAATGTTGCCTGTTTTGAAATTTACTTGATGGAATCATCCTGTACATATGTTTTGTGATGTGTTTCTTAATATATTGCTTATGATGATGGTCGACAT
The DNA here is from genome assembly GCA_026018925.1 of Tupaia tana. NCBI lineage: Eukaryota > Metazoa > Chordata > Mammalia > Scandentia > Tupaiidae > Tupaia > Tupaia tana. The sequence goes on from JAKSZU010000003.1 coordinate 36,373,050, forward strand.
TGTTACTTATAGTTGTAATTTGTTCACTTTTATGTCCATTGTATAAATATACTTCCATTTTTTTAGCCATCCTATTGGTGGGCATTGAGCTGATTCTATGATCTGTTAACGGGACTAGGCGCATAGGTGTGTGTGTGTGTGTGTGTGTGTGTGTGTTTCTTCAGTTGGATTAAATAATGCCAAACTGGTTTCCAGAGCTGTTATATTGCTGTAGTAATTTTGGGGCATTCTCATTGTTCTACATTTTTGTTAACACTTTATATCTTCAAACTTTTAAATTTTTTCAAATTTGCATAGATTTTAATAAAAGCTTTAATTATTCATTTTCTTTCTGACTACAGATTGTCTGATCCCAGTGAAACAATCTCCTGTAAAGAAGAAAACCATCATCATCTTAGAGAATTTGGAAAAGTCATCTTTGTCAGAGTTATTGGGGGACTTTTTGGCACCACTTGAAAATCGCAGCACTGAAAGCCCCTATACTTTCCAAAAAGGTAACAATAGGGAAGGGACCACGCTGAGAAGCAAACTTCTGTGATACTGTCCAATCTTTCGGTTTCCCAGAGGGCCAAGTATACTTTCTGTTCTTTCCTTACCTTGTTCTAGTTTGTATTTGTCCCATAATATAACTCACTGAAAATGGACCACTGCCTTTGGTTTATTTCAGGGAATGGGACATCTGAATGCTATTACTTTCATGAGAACTGCTTTTTGCTGGGAACCATTGCCAAGGCCTGTCTGCAGGGCTCTGACTTGCTGGTGCAGCAGCACTTCCGCTGGGTTCAGCTGCGGTGGGATGGCGAGCCCATGCAAGGACTGCTGCAGAGGTTCTTAAGAAGGAAAGTGGCGAGTAAGGTAATGAACACAGCAGCTGCAACCTGTTTCCAGGAGAGCAGAAGTTTTCATTGTCAGGAAATTTAGGTTTGCATTTCACCATGTATTGTGTACCATGACAAGTGAAAAATTTGGATATTCAAGGGTTTAAATAAGATACTAAATGTGAAACCTCTAACGGTTTCTAGACTATATTAAATACAAGAAAATGTATATAAGTTTTACTATTGTTATTAACTGTTCTCAAGGAATCTTGCCAATTTCTAAATGCTGGAGAGAGCTAGGTTAGAAATTTTTTTTCTTTTTTCTTTTTTTTTTTTTTGGAGAGGTTTTTGCTATAGGGCATGTGCACTCTCCAGAAAGACAGAGAGAGACAGAGAGATAGAAAGCGAGAAATCACCCCCTGGAGGGGATGGCCACGCTGCAATCCCTTCTCCATTCTCCTCTCGGGATCTTGGGCACATACGCACATGCGCCCAGCATGAGTTTAAGCCACCAGGTCCAGGACTTAAACCGCGGTTGACTACATGGGAGTCCAGCGACATAGCCGTTACACTAACTGCTGGTCCCTAGGTTAGAAAATTAATCACTCTTGGGCTAAGGTGGGGGACAGAAGTGGTAGATGGGAGGAGAGGAGTAGGAGGATACTTCACCCTATTTTTGATAATCCAGTCAATAGTGCCTGACACTGTGACCTGAAATTTTTAATTTAATCAGAGAAATCTTCAGTCTTCAAGTTATGGTAAAATCATTGTTTGTTTGTTTGTTTCTTTCTTTCTTTCTTTATTCCTTTCTCTTTTTTCCTTTTTTTTTTCTTTTTTTTTTAGTTATAGGGCACGTGCACTCACCTGAAAGACAGAAAGAGATAGAGAGACAGAAAGTGAGAAATCATCCCCCAGGGAGATGGCCACGCTGCCACAATCTCTTCTCTTTTAGTCTCCTCTCAGGATTTTGGGTACACATGTATATGCACCTGGCATGAGTTTTAAGCCGCCAGGTCCAGGACCTGAACCGCTGTCAACTACATGGGAGTCCAGTGACATAATCATTACGCCATCTGCTGGTCCCTGTTTCTAACTATATTATCTTGGCCAAAGTATAGCAATTGTACGACTTCAACAAGTAAGAAGAAAAGTGAAGTAAAGACAGTCATGGGTCTGTAAATTTTCAAATTACTAGTATTTCCATTAACTTCATGATTACTAATAATTAAATCACATACATAAATAACCAGAAAGACACCAGTTTTATTCTGTAGAATTAGTACCATTTCAGGTAAAATATACCATCCCCTAGTTCTCTTTTAACTATTATTTTTAAAGGATTGATCTTACTTATTCTGGAAAGAAAATTCCAAGCCATAAGCTCCACTCGTTTTCCGTTGTGTTTGGGAGAGGGGTGTGCTGCAAAGAATAGAAGAGAAAAGAGGCCAGTGCCCTTCCTTTACCAGGAATCATGTTCAGTAGTTTAATGAAATGAATTCTCTGGCATAAGTGTATGATGAGAATCAATGATATTACAAAACATCAGCTGTCTTGTGACTTCACAGAACCTAATCTTTGTGGGCACTTAGATGCACACCTGTCCTTGGTCAGTTTCCCTTCCCAATTCTTCACAGAGACATAAGAAAATAAACCGTTCAGAACAATCCTGGGCTTTCTACTAGTAATTAATAAAAAAAATAATTATATTGTTTTAGTAGAAAAGTAATATTCAATCATCACTATTTTTTTTTAATTTTCTTTTTTTTTTTTTGGAGAGGTTTTTGCTATAGAGTGCGTGCGCTCACCAGAAAGACAGAGGAATCACCCCCCCCCCCCCGCCCCCGGAGAGATGGCCATGCTGCAACCTCTTCTCCTCCATTCTCCTCTCGGGATCTTGGGCACGCACGCACACGCGCCCAGTGTGAGTTTAAGCCACTGGGTCTGGGACTTGAACCACGGTCAACTACATGGGAGTCCAGCGACATAGCCAGTAGGCTAATTGCTGGTTCCACAACCATCATTAATTATAACATGCTCTTAGAACTCTTGCTGGAATAATGGCAAAGGAGATGAGACATATAGAATGATCGGTCCTCTTTTGATGAGAAAGGAAATTGTCCTAACAGATCTTAAAGCCGCAGATAACATATGGCATCTGTTCAGTGAAGCGGCTGGTATCACTGAACAACTCATGTCTCCTTGTTGAAATTATGTCCTTCATGCAGGACATACAAACATTCACAGATTACTAATTTTTAACAACAAATGACTTGGAAAAACAAAGATTTATGTGAATCTCCTTTCTTAAACAAGGTTAATTACTGTAACTGACTTCTAAATAATAGAAGGATATTTCTCCTAGTAGTAAATAAATCTTTGTCCTTGTGGGACTCCTCCGTATCACCAAAAAAAGCATTCAATTTTATAAAATTGTAATAAAAATTGCTCCTGAGCCAGCCCCACAGCCTAATGCTCAAGGGAACCTAATCCCACACGGCTGACAGTACAATTCAAATCCTGGCCCTGGTGACTTAGCAAACATGCCAGGTGCACGTGCATGCATGTCTCAAAATCCCAGATGAGTGGAAAAATGAAGGACGGGATTGTGACATGGCCACACCCTGTTAGGGAGTGCTTTCTCCCTCTCCGTCTGTCTCTGTCTCGATAGTGATCACACATGCCCTCTGGCAATTAAGAAAACATTTTTTTTTTTTTTTTTGGAGAGGTTTTTCGCTATAGGGCGTGTGCGCTCGCCAGACAGACAGAGAGAGACAGAGAGACCGAGAGCGAGAAATCACCCCCCCAGGGGGGATGGTCACGCCGCAATCCCTTCTCCTCCATTCTCCTCTTGGGATCTTGGGCACGCACGCACATGCGCCCGGCGTGAGTTTTAAGCCACCGGGTCCGGGATGCGAACCGCGGTCGACTACGTGGGAGTCCAGCGACATAGCCATTACGCTAACTGCTGGTTCCCAAGAAAACATTTTTTAAGGAAGTATCCTTATGGCATGTTAGGGATCTTGGAGGACAATTTTTATTCATGAGAGATTATTCGAGTGCTATTTTTTAAAAAACGTGTTCAGTGTTTGCACATCTGGCCACACAGCTCCCCTACAAGCTTCTGAGTTCAGCGTCGAAGCTTTCTTAAGGTGTCTAAATGTAGCAAATTTTAACAGTAAGCTTTGAAATGTCACTTCAGACTTATTTCCATAAGTAGTTTAATTGGCCTTTACAATTTTAGTATACTTTCTCTTTTTAAGAACTCCTACTCCTACTAAATCTTCCCAAGCATTTAACTAACCCTTATAAAACCACAAAGTTAAATTTATAAACCTGGTGATACCAATATTCTCTTCATTCTTGTATCATTTATATATATATATATAAAATGTATTTTAGCATATCCTTCTTACTCCCTTTAGCTTAAAATTATAACCCAAACTCCATTAATCTTGTTACCATTTTAAAAACACAAGGCTATTTTAATATGTGAAATTCTCTTATCTAAGTACTTAAAATACCAAATATATGATTATCCCTCATTCTAACCCAGAAAACCGTAAAGATATTGGTTTGATTATATTTAGTTCAGAATAGTCATCAACATAAAAACTGGGTTATCTCCTCCTGAAAATATAGGGTTATTTTCTTGACTGTCCAGGTTTGCGTATCAGCTAGAGAACTTGGGGAAGACTTGTGATTTGGCCTCAGATTTTTCTCACTAGCAGGATGAACCGGTAGAGTTCTGTTCACAGTGACTATATGCATAGGGCATCTGAGTCCATCCCTCCACGTGGGGTAGATTCAATTTACAGATGACCTAAATCTTGCCTCAGATTTAGGTCTGTAACCCCACTCGTGGTTCTTTGCCCATTGGACTGGATCCAACGAATCAATTTAAGCCTTGTTTCTTCCTGAGTGGCAGGGCCACAAGTCTGATGAATGACATCAGAGACAACTCTGCTCTCTTGGAGAGAGTGCACAAGGTGATGGCATGCTTGTTGCAATGAGCAGGTGACTAACCTGTGTTATGAAAGAGGGACTACTGCAGAGCAGGGAAGGAGTGCTTAGGTTAGGAAGAGTGGGCAGAAGCCTCTCTGTGATCCCATGAAGGCCTTTTAGGTCACATTCATCTGTGATCTGAAGGAGAAAGAACGTGCTGGGAGGGAACCAGCAGTTAGTGTAATGGCTATGTCGCTGGACTCCCACGTAGTCGACCGCGGTTCGCGTCCCGGACCCGGTGGCTTAAAACTCACGCCGGGCGCATGTGCATGTGTGCCCAAGATCCCGAGAGGAGAATGGAGGAGAAGGGATTGTGGTGTGGCTATCCCCCTGGGGGGTGATTTCTCGCTTTCTATCTCTGTGTCTCTCTCTCTCTGTCTGGCGAGCGCACGCACCCTATAGCGAAAAACCTCTCCAAAAAGAAAAAAAAAAAAAAAAGAACGTGCTGGGAAGAGGGAGGCTCCGTGCAGAAGCAGGACTTGCAGCAGATCTTAGATGTCAGGAACACAGCAGCCCCTTCCTGAAAACTAAAGGACGACTCATGGCTATGTAGTCATTCATTCAGGGGACATGCTAGTCAGGGAATAAGGTCCAGTACCTTGAATTAGTTATAGGGATTACTTACCTGTGGAAGTTTGTCATTTTTCACCCATTTTGTTCCTTCCGAGCATCAGCGTGCATTTTCTCCCCTCTTCCACATTTCCTTCCCAGTCCGTACTTGGGATGTTCTTCTCTCCCACCCCGGACTGACTCATCAAGTGTTCTTTATATCCTCTGAGAAACTCAGTTGAAGTCCCAGCTCATCTGCTTATCTTCCCAGGAAATATAGTAGTCAGTCAGTTCTTCTGGCGAATGCCTTTGCGGCTTATATTTGGACTTACATCGTCATCCGTAAGGAGTCCTGAAGATCATGAGCCCAGCCCAAAGTTCTCATTGTCCAGATGATAAGCTTAACAACAGAGGCATCAGCAGACACGTCTGGTCTGTGTGTTGCTCAGTCAGACCTCATTCTCCCCTGAAACTGATTCCTTCTCTCTTAGCTTTTGATGCAGCTTTTTGTTGTTGTTTCCTACAGTTGTGACTACACAAATGAACATGTCTTTTTTATTTTCCTATAGTAGTAATTACTGATTATGTATAGTAGGCATATAATAAATACACTTTTAAATACAGGACTCTAAACATCTCCACAAAATTGTGTTTATGTTCAACAGGTATATGTTAAGAACACAAAAACATTTAGTAATTAGAAATTCAATTTACTGGATAGTCCTTTAAGGAAATACTAGTTTGTTTCATTTTTTGTTTTGTTTTTTTAGAGGTTTTTGCCTTGGGTAAATGCACTTGCTGAAGAGAGAGAGAGACAGAGATGGGGAGAGTGAGAAATCACTGCCAGGGGGATGACCATGTCACAATACCTTCTCCTCTGTTTTCCTCTCGGGATTTTGGGCATGCGCTCACACATGCCTGGCACGAGTTTCAAGTCACCAGGCCCAGGACTTGAACCATGATCAACCACATGGGGGTCCAGCGATGAAACCGCTATGCCATCTGATGGCCCAAGAAATATCAGTTTTTAATGTACTGTCAAACAACAACCACTGTTACCATGAAATAGCAAACTTGCAAAATGAGAAAGTTTTTGTTTTGTTTTTAATTACCAGAAAAAGAGAGGGGAAAAGCAGCCCTTAATAGGCCCTGATTATACCACAATCCATCCATCTCCTTCCTTCCTTCCTTCCTTCCTTCCTTCCTTCCTTTCTTTCTTTCTTTCTTTCTTTCTTTCTTTCTTTCTTTCTTTCTTTCATTGTTTTTGTTTTTCCATTTCTCCATTTCATTAGGATTTGGTTTTTCAAACCACCAGAGCCAGGATTTGAACTGCTACAGTCAAAGATGTGGGATTTGGCTCCCAACATACAAGGCTCAGCTACTGTGATTTAGGACAAGCCCACAAAGTGGGAAATTTCATGTACATATCTGCAATTTGGAGAAAAGAGGTGCCCACCTATTTCTTCAGGTTCTCAGAGCTGACAAATATCATTTTGCCTTTGTCTTCTTCCATCAGGTTACCTAACAATGTGATCTTTGAAAGCAGTTTACTGGACAGTCATTAAGAGAATGATTTAATTTTGCTAAGAAAAAACAAAAATATGTTTCCCTGGGGACGCAGTTTAAGTGAGAGCTTTGCCCTCTCCCTCCCTGATTTCACATGTGGCTTTGATGAGACAGCTAGGAGACACCTTTCTCTCTGTCAGTGGCCCACAGAGCTAAGCCTGCCCTCTCCCCTCAGCCCTGGCTGACTATAGGGAGTAAGGCTTGAACAGAAATCATCTGAAATGTTAAGCTCGAGGAAGAAATTTCTTTTTTTTTTTTGGAGAGGTTTTTCGCTGTAGGGTGCATGTGCTCACCAGACAGAGAGAGACATAGAGACAGAAAGCGAGAAATCACGCCCCAAGGGGGATGGTCACGCCTCAATCCCTTCTCCTCATTCTCTTCTCGGGATCTTGGGCACGCACGCACACATGCCCGGCGTGAGTTTTAAGCCACCGGGTCCGGGATGCGAATCGCGGTCGATTATATGGGAGTCCAGCGACATAGCCATTACGCTAACTGCTGGTTCCCGAGGGAGAAATTTCTTGAGCTTAATAGTTTTAACCAACTTCGTTTTTTTAAAAGAATTATTTAATTTATTTGTTATTATTTTTTAATTTGATCAGAGAGAGACAGAGAGTGAGAAAGGGAAAGTGAGAAAGCAAACTGCCAGGTCCAGGACTCAAACCGTAGCCAGCCAGGTGAGAATCTAGCACCTCAACCACCATGCCACCTGCCACACCCATTAACTTCATTTTAAATGTGATGAACTTCTTTTTTTATTATTTCACTAAATGCTGCTTTGGATTAAAATAATTCTTAAACCTAAATAAATAAATATAATCTTACTGTGTTGTAATCCTCCTGCCTCAACCTCCCAACTGAGAGTGGCAGGTGCATGCCACCATGACTGACTCCTTTTCTGACAGAGTCTCACTGTGTTACCCAGAGCAGCTTCCTGAGTCGCTAGGACTATAGGTGCATGCCACCACACCTGGCCTTTAGGTTGGACCAAGAATTGAACCTGGGCTTCCCATATAGTGCCGGCCTTCAGAGCATAGTGTCTCGCCAGTGTGTGACACCAGGTGTGGGCCTAAGTCCAGCATTTTAACACTATTGTTCTATTTATTAAAAATAAGCTATATAGTTAGCAATAATGCATACTTGAAAGCTGCTAAAAGAGTAAAGTTGACGTTCTCACCACAGAAAAAGTGAAGTGATGACTTAATTAACTTGACTTAATAATTTCACTTGTGTATATTTATAGGTACATATGTGTGTGTGTGTGTGTGTGTGTGTGTGTGTGTATATATATATATATACATATATATATATATAGGTACTATATATATGAAGGGTCATCAGAAGGGTCTTTTATATGTGTGTGTGTGTGTGTGTGTGTATGAAAGGTCATATGCAGGGTCTTCAAAAAGTTCGTGGAAATGTATATTATATCTTAAAATGTATGGATTTCAAAATTTTTTGTACCAAAATACACTTGTTCTTTTTAGGAAAAAAATTTATTATTATTTTATAATTTGCCACAGGGCACAGGTACTCATCAGAGACTGAGAGAGAGAGAGAGAGAGAGAGGAAAAGTGTCTAAGCAAGCCACCAGGTCTAAGACTTGAACCACATTTGACTATGTGGAAGTCTAGCACCTTAACTGTCATGCCACCTGCCGGTCTCTAAACTTATTCCCTTTTTCCACAAACTTTTCAAAATCCCTTTATATCAAAACACTACATTGTACACCATAAATATATATAATTATTTGTCAATTTTGCCTTATTAAGAAAATTAAAATCAACTTTGGCCTTGGCTTTGCCTCCTATTACCTATGACACCTGGGGCAAGTTATAATTTCTTCATACTCACTCCCTTGATATATAAAATGGTTAAAATGTCTACCTCTGGCTTGTGGTAAGAATTAAATTAAATGAGAAAAATGCTTATTACACTAACACGTTAGCACACCTACTGATATGTCCTAGTATGTATGATTAGTTATCCTTCCTTCAACCACAAGTAAAGGTAAAGTCAGGTTCCACACAATTTTTGTCTTATATTTTTAATTTTAGATTCCCCAAAACAGAAAGAATAGCAGTGTATTCTAAGCCAAGTCCCTGTGTTCCACCTCCCTGTCTCTCCAGTTCAGAGGTCAGGTGCCTTCACCCTGTGACCCTGTGTGCAAGATCATCGACTGGGCTCTGTCTGTCTGGCGTCAGCTCAACTCCTGCCTGGCCCGCTTGGGCACACCTGAAGCACTTCTGGGCCCAAAATATTTCCTAGCTTGTCCTGTAGTCCCAGGACATGCCCAAGCAACAGTGAAGTAAGTGCCATTTCTCCTTATTTACCAACTTAAAATAGAGTTTTGGCAAATTTGGGATGTCTGAGAGTGAGAATGCTGACCAGGCTGCCATGGGCCACTTCCTGTCATCCACATGGAAAGCCATTGCTCCATGCTCTCGTCAGAGAGAGACTGTGACCTGTCTGCTGTAGGGTACTTAAGGCAGCTGCAATTTCCCCTTATTACAAAACCCATCAGAGTCACGTTCAGCTTACAGTGAAGTATCTCTTGGGTGAGGTCCCACATTAGAAATCTTGTCATGTGTTTTATGCCCCTCACCCCAAAGGCCTGCTTTCTACTAATAAATTGAAAACCTTTATTGAGACATAGACACTTAAATGTGTTTTCTTTTGAAGAAGCTTATGTGAACAGACATATATACAATAAGGTTAATGTAATAGAAAATCAGGAGGAAATTGAAAAGGGGAAAACCATTGTCACCCTCCAGCTTAATAAAGGTTCTGTGATTAGCTGGCAAATTTGATTCCACATTTTCTGTCTTCCCAAGCAGCAATCCATTTTGGAAAGCAGAGGATGCAAATAATGTACCTTCTTTATTATAGACACACCATCAATTTAATAACAGTTGCTGGGGGGAGGAAAGAAGTACTAAATTAAATATACACAGCATTTTCTTGCTGAAAAACAAATGAATTTATTGATGTATTTACCACTTTCTTCATCGGTATCACAATTCTGTTTAAGCATTTTTTTATACCCAGAGTCTCAAGATAATTAGAAACTAATTTTGGCCTTTCCTAGACAGAGCATAGTCTGTGTCAAGAACTGTGGCAGCTCTGGGAATTGTACCAATTGCAAGCTAATAGGTTCTGGACTCTGGATCAGGAGCAAAGGACTTTATCACTCACTGCACAGCAGACAGCCCAAGCTTCAGGTTTTAAGTACCTCTTGTCCCTACATTCCATGGGTGATGCAGAGCAGCAGCCCAGAGGGATACTGTATTTGCTGATCACAGTTCTGGAGCTCCCTTCGGGGCTTCTGAAAGAGGATGCTGGCAAATCTGCCCATCTATTGCCCTGGAAGGAAATGTCACCTTCATTAACTTGGTCAGGAGACACATCTATGCTAGGCTCCCAAAGAAGGTACCATCTCTATCTTTCACATCTAAAAATAGTCCAAAATGAAAGCTGACACCAGGTGTGTAGAAATGCCATGCAGAATTGTCTCCCAACAGCATGTTAGGAGCAGCTTTTATTTTTTAAAGCAAAACTTATCATCTTTATACCTTTAGCACTTTATATAGTATAATCTTGACTTACATTATACAATGGAATATCAGTTTTGTCTGCATTCCTAATTGCAGTTTAATTTCTTTTTTGTTATTGTTGAATTACATACCCCTAGACATAAACAGAGAGGTTTACAATGGATTGATCTACAAATCCCTGGATAATAGATTTTAACAACACTTGGAAGTTACATGATAGTAGCTAATGGCTTTGAAAAAGGTACAGTCCTAAGAAATGTGGTTTTGTTTCTACACTCTTTAATCACAGTAACTTTTTTTTTAATTTGGTTTGTTTTTTTGAGAGGTTTTTGCTATAGGGCATGTGCACTTGCCAGAATGACAGAGAGAGACAGAGACAGAAAGTGAGAAATCACCCTCCAGGGGGGATAGCCACACCGCAATCCCTTCTCCTCCACTCTCCTCTTGGGAGGTTGGGCGTGCACCCATGCATGCACATGCGCTCAGCGTGAGTTTAAGCCACTGGGTCTGGGACTCGAACCACGATCTACTACATGGGAGTCCAGCAATATAGCCATTTATACCAACTGCTGGTCCCAATCACAGTAACTGTTTTGTTTGGTTTGTTTTGCTTGTTTGTTTGTTTGCTAGAGGGCACATATACTGGTAAAAAGAGAGACTAAGGGAGAGGAGAAAGCACCCTCCCATGGAGAATAGTTACACCACAGTCTCTCCATTTCCCCCTCCTTTCGAGATTTTGGGCATGCACGTACACATGCCTGGAATGTTTCTTAAACACCAGGTCTGGGACTTGAACCATATGGTCAGCCATGTGGGATCTAGCCACCGTCTATGGAGGTGGTCCAATAGTGACTGTTTCTTAATGCTGCAACAAGCTGTAATACTTCTTGAAGAGATTTTAATTGGCATTGAGTACTTCATATTTGGGCTGAAGTCCCATGGCTTACGGCTATTAATACAGAGAGTCCACCAGAGGCAATGGCCAATTGACACCATCCTCTGTAGGGCTGAGTTCACCCATGTGCAGCAGTGAGCCTGTGACTTGGAGGAAGCAAATTTAGTTTGTCATTGGTTTCAAAAATATTAAGGTATAATATATGTGTGTCTTAATAAGAAAATGTAGCAAATAAGTATAAGCTATTTAAACTTGGACTTTCAGAAAATATAAGGTCATCAGGACAATCACAATATATTTTTTATGTTTTTCTATACAAAAATGCATCATGACTTTCCCAATGACCCAATAATTTTCCTAGATGTCTTCCTTCTTTAAATCTACTTTCCATGTATTTATTCATGCTTATGTTCATTCATTCATTCATTCATAAACACTCAAGCATTGATTCCAGCATTGAGAGACATATAACTAGTCACTTTAATTTGAAATACATTACATTTTTTAAGCAAATTTAAGCTACTTTTCAGAAATTACCTGGGAAAGGTAGTATATTTACAAAATCATGTCTGTTTTTTTCCCCAGAGGTCTTCAAACCTGTCCTTTTGTAAAGTAGTGTGTAGTTCACGAGAAGCCTGCTCTTAACTGGTGAATCTACATCTCTTGCTAGGTGGATGTCAAAGCTGTGGAATGCTGTCATTGCACCCAGAGTTCAAGAAGCAATATTGTCAAGAGCCTCTGTGAAAAGACAACCTGGCGTTGGGCAGACAATGGCTAAAAAACACCCCAGCCAAGGACAGCAGGCTGTGGTCAAAGCTGCTCTCAGCATCCTGCTTAATAAAGCTGTATTGCATGGCTGTCCCCTTCCCAGAGCAGGTATGTGGGTTTGTGCATGGACAGGCCATTCACACCTTTATATGACACTTCTTGAATTCATCTGTAAGGGACTTACTTCCTTTGTAACTAGAAAAATTAAGGGACATTTCACAACATCACTCCAGAACTAACTCTGTTTTTAATCATTAGCTGGTGTTTGAATTCCAGCCCTGTAAGTGAGGTTCGTGCTGGTGCACAACACCCTGTGTGGATGTTGAGCCAGGCCTTTGATTTCGAAGAGTCCTTATCTTTGAGAACAGGAAATGCCCATTGCTTCTCGATCAGAAACTACCTTAGCACTGACTTCCTTTGAGGCAGCACGTGGTTTGTGTTGTTTCAGAGCTAGACCAGCATATTGCCGACTTCAAAGGAGGAAGCTTCCCCTTATCCCTAGTTTCGAGTTATAACAATTGCAGCAAGAAGAAAGGCGAGAGTGGTGCCTGGAGAAAGGTGAACACTAGTCCTCGAAAGAAGTCTGGCCGTTTCTCTTCACCCACCTGGAATAAGCCGGACCTGAGCAACGGAGGTAAGGGGAGTAGGCGTGCTGCCCAGGAGGAGGTCGGCTCCCCTAAGCCAGTTCCTAAATGCAGACGTATTTCTATTTTTACCATGATGTATTCAGCAAAACAAAACTCTGAGTATTTCACGGCATGTTTTCACAGAAAATACAAACTATGTCACAGGTAGATTCAAAAATATTTGGAAGCCTCTACCTGAAAAATACCATTCATCTCAGAATTCCAAAGTTAAATTTATCTTTACCTTGTTAGTTGTCAATTGTTTTTTATTGATTGATTGATGTTCACAATTATCTTTAGGGAATAAAATCATTGCACTTTGGCATATTTGGTTTTGTTTTAATTGCTAGAGGATACATGTAATTGCCAGAGAAAGAGAGAAATCTCTTAATAGGCTGTGTTCATGTTGTAATCCCTTCTCCTCCATTTCTAGATTCTGTTCAGATCTGGGGCATGCACACACACACACACACACACACACACACACGCCAAGCATGTTTTTCAAGCTACTAGGGTCAGAAATCATACTATAGTGGGCATTGTGAGATCCAGTTTCCTCACCACGAAGCTACAGAGTCAACTAATTTCACTTCTTTAATGTGTCATTCCTAAGCCAATTGTAAAATGCTTAGTATTGCCTCAGCCACAGTAGCACACTGGATGCTGCTGCTCAGTGGGCCAGGGCCCCCCAGGAGGCCCATGTTTCATTCTTAGCTCACACTTTATCTTCTTTTTTTTTCAGAGAGAGATTTTTGCTATAGGCCGTATATGCTCACTAGAGAAACAGAGAGACAGAAAGCAAGAAATCACCCCCGGGGGGATAACCATGTCACAGTCCCTTCTCCATTCTCCTCTCGGGATCTTGGTCACACATGCACATATGCTGGGTGTGAGTTTTAAGTCACAGGGATCCAGGACTCGAATCACGGTCAACCATGTGGGAGTCCAGAGGCATAACCATTATGTCATGTGCTGGCCCCTTAGCCCATCCTTTAAAAAGAGCCAGGCATGGTGGTTTGTCCTGGTAGTCCAGCTGCTCTAGGAGCTGAAACAGGAGGATTAAAGTGTAGTAAGACCCCGTCTATAACACCACACACACGTACATGCACACACAGAAAAGGAAAGAAAGAAAAGCATGTTAGAGACAGATTTGATATCAATTTAAGGCTGTTACAAGTGAATCAGTCTTACACAGATCTTTTTATACATAATATGTGGTATACACCAGGTACCAGCTTCTGTTCTAGGAACTGGAAATAGAGCAGTAAAAACAGCGGGAAAATATCCCTGCCCTCATAGACCTTATATGTATTTATTAGGTCATTAGACTTATTGATGCCACATGATAGAACATCACATATAAATAAGAAATGCGGACATTTTCATTCTAAGGAGACATAACACGTTTGTCCAGATTTGAAACCTATTCCTTTTTTTAGTTGGTAATAGGATAGTGGGCGAGTACACAAAGCTTAAATGTCTTTTCTAAGAAAAATCTATATCTAAGGAAGAATAAAAAGATGAGAACTGACATTTAACATGACCTTTTTTTAGGTTTGTTATTTCTTGCATAAGTAAGGGAGATAGAGAGAAAGCATCCCCAACAAGGTCTTGATGCCCTGATCTAGCCCCAGCTCCAGCTAGCCCACATCACGGGCATGCATATGGCATGTACCTGGTACTCTAGTGATCTCCTGACTCAAACGCGGAACCTTCCCATGTGGGTCAGGGTTGCAGAGTGTCATGTTTCACCACTGTACAATCATCCAGCCCCTAAACGTGTCTCTCGTGAACACGAATAAAGAGCCCATCCTCCACCTATTAAAAAAAAAATAATGTCTCTACCTCATGTAAATTGCGGATTTCTGATATGTCATTTGTTTTAGGTCTTGAATACCCCATCCCTCCAAATTACTTGTTTTGTGTCATTTTATGTCAACTTTACAACAGTGGAGTTTCCACATAAAAAAACTATAGTGCCTAAAATTTTATATTCCTTAAAACATAAAGTTGCTTTTGGTCATGAGTATAGTTTCATACTTAGCTTTTTATTAAAAATTAACAAAACACAGCTTAATATTTCTAACCATATTAATATATCTTAGAGTTCTCTAATCACCCTAAGTATGTGCTAGTAAACTACGGTCTCCTTTTTAAAGATTAAAGAATCACTAAATAAGAGTTTCCTTATACTTTTTTTAAAAGGTGTTATATCTTTATATTGAGTTGTAAGAAAAGTCATGATGTATTTTTTTCTGTTTTCTGGGAACCTAGTGATAGGATATGTTCTCATCCCATGAGCCTGGCATTGCTTCCCAAGGTCAGAGTGTTTAATTCAGAGAATAAAGAGCGATACTAGACTTCAGCCTCCAAATATAGTATGGCGACCTTCCAGATGGCTTTCTGCAGCGAGGATTATACCTTTACTTGCTCTTACCCATTTTTTTTTTTTTTTTTTTTTTTGGAGAGGTTTTTTGCTATAGGGCGCGTGCGCTCGCCAGACAGACAGAGAGAGACAGAGAGACAGAAAGCGAGAAATCACCCCCCAGGGGGGATGGTCACGCCGCAATCCCTTCTCCTCCATTCTCCTCTTGGGATCTTGGGCACACACGCACACGCGCCCGGCGTGAGTTTTAAGCCACCAGGTCCGGGACGCGAACCGCGGTCGACTACGTGGGAGTCCAGCGACATAGCCATTACGCTAACTGCTGGTTCCCGCTCTTACCCATTTTTAAGATGATAATTATCATCTCCATTTACAGAGAACAGAGGTTCAGATCCCTTGTCCACCTGGTCCAATCTCCCTCTTCCAGAAATAGAGATTTTGCAGTCTGTCTTTTTTTTTCTCTCTTTCTTGCAAATCCAATGTTTTTGTTTCTTGCAAATCCAATGGCATTTTCTTCAGTCAGTGCCACTCAATGCCACCCTCATCCTGGGCACACACGATGATAATCTATGGGCACTCACGGATAACAACCACGGGTTGTTGAGAAGGTCGTGATGCATTTTTACATAGAAAATATGTCATGACTTTCCTGACAACCTATTGCATAACTAGACATCCATCCGGATGCATCTAAACCGTATTATTTCCAAGTTTATTGGAATTTCCATAGGGCTTAGGACCAACTTCTTTCTTGAGGTAGATAATTATTTAAATAATATGTACTGTCAGTATCTGCTTTAGAATTAAGTAATTCAGAAAAATATACTCTGTTAAATATTAAAATAAACATTGAATTGTAATTTTAAACTCAAATTTTCAGTTTTAGAACTGTTAGATATCATGGGAATCAGCAGTTAGCGTAATGGCTATGTCGCTGGACTCCCACGTAGTCGACCGTGGTTCGTGTCCCGGACCCGGTGGCTTAAAACTCATGCTGGGTGCGTGTGCATGTGTGCCCAAGATCCCGAGAAGAGAATGGAGGAGAAGGGATTGCAGCGTGACCATCCCCCCTGGGGGGTGGTTTCTCGCTTTCTGTCTCTCTGTCTCTGTCTGTCTGTCTGGCGAGCGCACGCGCCCTATAGTGAAAACCTCTCCAAAAAAAAAAAAAAAAAAAAAAAACCTGTTAGATATCATTATAGCACCAAAAATATTCTTTGAAATATGAAAGTGTCTTTGGAAATTTAATAAAATTATGCTATAACACTTTACACTGACTTCAACAAAGACTTCTAGAATTTAAAAACGATTTTGCAAAGTACAGAATTCATGGGCCAGTAGTTAGGTTAAGAACCATGACTGATATTCCTCTTTAGTTACTTTGTTTATAATGATACATTTTTCTAAAACTTGCATTAAAAGTAGAATTATTACAGCAGTGTTTACATCTATGTTTTTTTCCTCACTTAAAAATGTATCAAAATAAGAATTCCTTTACATGCAGATCACTGTGAGAGCTAAGTGTGGTGAAGACACATCCCTTTTGTTTTCTAAACTAAAAACAGAAAGCCTGATAATATTGAATCATAAGTTTCTACAGGGCGGGCCCCAAGGTAGTGCATTTACATGGTAATTAGGGGAAAGCCACTAGTAAATGCTTTTGGACAATAATGATAGAAGTATGGGTAAAGAGGGGCCGGCAGGTGGCATGGTTGTTAAGCCACTGGACTCTCATGGACTCCCACTGAACATAGCCAATTATGGTTCAAGTCCTGTACCTGGAAGCTTTCTCTCTCTCTCTCTCTCTCTCTCTCTCTCTCTCTCTCTCTCTCTCTCTCGTTAAATTAAAATACATAAATAAATGATTCTTAAAAAAAAAAAAAAAAAGAAGTATGGGTAAAGAAACTAGCACACTCGGGACCAGCAGTTAGCATAATGGCTATGTTGCTGAACTCCCACGTAGTCGACCACAGTTCGAGTCCTGGAAACGGTGGCTTAAACTCCCGCCAGGCACGTGTGTGTGCGTGCCCAAGATCCCGAGAGGAGAATGGAGGAGAAGGGATTGCAGCGTGGCCATCCCCCCTGGGGGGTGATTTCTCTCTTTCTGTCTCTCTGTCTCTCTCTCTCTGTCTTTCTGGCAAGTGCATGCGCCCTATAGCGAAAGCCTCTCCAAAAAAAAAAAAAAAAAAAAAAAAAAAAAAAAAAGAAAAGAAACTAGAACACTAATGTAGACAGAGACAGAGGAAAAGTGAAGATAGCTATCCTCCAGAGGGGACAGCTATGCCACAATCCCTTCTCCTCCATTCTTTTGGGATCAGGAGCATGTACACACACACACCTGGCATGAATTTCAATCCACCGGGTCTGGAACTCAAACTGCAATCAGCCATGTGGGAGCCAGCAGCTTAACCACCATTCCACCTACTGGCCCCTTTCTATTTTCTTTTATTGGGTTGTTAGAAAAGTCATGGCACATTTTTGCAAAGAAAAACAGAAAAATATGTAATGACTTTCCCAATGACCTAATAATTAGGTCATAAACTACTCTGAAAAATATTGGTTAGACTTATAGTATTATTTTTAAATTTCCTGATTGATTGTATACTGTTCCTATTTTCTTTCCTCTGTAATACAAAGCTATTGACTGTTATATTCCTATATGTGCACAGTTAATACCACATGCACTGTAGTGCACTGATGGGCCCACACACCAAAAACTATACTCATTTACACAGTGTTGTTTAGAAGGCAAATAAAGAGAGATTACCATTGTTAAAAGGCAGGTCTTGGGACCAGCGGTTGGTGTAATGGCTATGTCGCTGGACTCCCATGTAGTCGACTGCGGTTCGCGTCCCAGACCCAGTGACTTAAAACTCACACCGGGCGCGTGTATGTGCGTGCCCAAGATCCCGAGAGGAGAACGGAGGAGAAGGGATTGTGGCGTGACCATCCCCCCTGGGGGGTGATTTCTCGCTTTCTGTCTCTATGTCTCTCTCTGTCTGTCTGGCAAGTGCACGTGCCCTATAGCGAAAACCTCTCCAAAAAAAAAAAAAAAAAAAAAAAGGCAGGTCTTAAAACTCCTCTTTTGGTACTTGAGGAACAAGGGCCTAAGGAAATAGGGACTTGACTAGTGAGAAAAAGGGCCATTGATGAAAGCAGAGTCCAAGCTGTCTGAGTTGATCCTCCAGTGTACATACGTGAGGGAGCTGGGTATTCCCAGACTTTTGGCAATGCCTATGTCGGGAGCTGCTCCCGGAGCTTCTGTACCGGCGAAAATCCCTTTAAGAGGTGGACGTTAATCCAAGAACAAAAGGCTGCAGAATGCACAGTCAGATTATTTTAAATACAGAGTTCAAAATTCATAGAGGCAATGTTCCAGTGTACTGAACATGATTGTAATTTTTTACAGGTGTAAAAAATAGGACTATGTCACATCCGAGCTATAGCAAGAATGTTTCTCTGTCAAGACAAAAGTAAGTTCACCTTGCAGATATAACTGAGAGCAAATAACATAAATCAGGTAACTGTAAAACTATTTTAGATATGCCATGTTTTTATTTCTAGTCTGTGTGACTATTACTGCTGTTGATGAGTTTTAGAAAAGCCATCATTCAAATCTTGGTATTAAACTGAAATTGAGTGAATGAATGACATCTTTGAATGAAACCTTTAAAATGTTCTTTTAGTTTAATATAACTTCATGTAAAGCCTGCTTTGGTTTTAGTTTATTAAATAAGCTAGAAGTATTATAGGCTTCATTTTTAGCAAACTCCATAATTATTAATAGATTTTTAAATAATCATTTAATTTTATTCATCATCATCATTATTATTAAGCTTGCTATAGAACATGTTTGCTCAGCAGAGAGAGAGAGAAAGAAAGTGACAAAGCAAGCCACCATGTCCAAGACTCAAACTGCTATTGGCCATGTGGGAAGCCAGTGCCTTAACCACCACGCCACCTACTGGCCCTGTTATTAATGGACTTGACACAAAGATAAAACCTTGTATTTGTGAACTTTCAGATAGCCTTTTGACTTGTTTAAAATGCCAGATTCATAGAATGATAGCATGATATTTACTTTTAAGTGCTAAATGTTTACAGTCATGATTTATTTTCTTATATTGTTCCTAGGGAATTACTGATTATTTCAATTTACAAATTTTGAAGTATAAAGGGTGATTCAGTTAATCACACAATGGAAATGTTTGAGCAGTTTTAAGTAGGTCCCCATTGTAGTTCAATAAACCATGTGTCTTATCACTGGGCAAGTAACATTGAAGGCCCTGTCTCCTGGTTTACAGTATTACTGAATGGGGAGGTTGAAGAGAGAAGGGAGATGAAGGAAACTGAATTACATGCTACTTTCTGCAGGCCCACTACTAGATCCATTATTAACATCCTGTGTCATTTCCTCAATAACCCTTTGATGTAGGATTAAGGATTCTTTACATAGGAGGGAACCCAGGAACTGAGATGTTAAGATGGAAGAAAGAAGATGACTCATGGTGTTAGTCTGTTTTCTGTTTCTGTACCTGAATGCCATAGACAGGGTAACATACGAAGAAAACAGATTTACTTAGCTCATAGTCCGGAGCCTGGCAAGTTCAATATCAAGTTTCCAACATCTGGCGACATCATGCCATGGCATCACATAGAAAGACAGAGCAAGCTCGTGACAGCTTAGGTGTCTTCTTATAAAGTCACCAGTCTATCACGTGGGCCCCACCTTGCTAATCTTAGTTAATTACCTAATGACCTACTCCTAATTACCTCCTAAAGACTCCACCTCCAGATACCATCAACATATGAATTCGGGGGCCTACATTTCTAACACATTCGAACCATAGCCCATGGCTATATTGATAATAAGTGACAGAGCCAAGTTTGAAATTTGCATTTATGTCACTGTGCCCTATACAGAGCTTAGTGTCTTAGTTTTATCTGGCCTGGGAGGCAGAGATGACAAGGGAAGAAGGAGATTGGAATGCTGCAAGTCAAAGTGGAACTTTTTGAAATGAAATTTATCCTACTGAGAATTTCGAGTGGGTTATCAAAATCCTGTGGAGATTTATTATCTTAGTATTCTAATCTTTCAGGGCATGGGAGTGGGCTGTGGCATTAGATGACATGTATGGAATACTTTTTGCAGTATTTAAAAATTCTTTCCTACCCCCACACTAAATCCTCCAAAAAGGTACAGTGTCTATACTTCCTCACTAGGAATTGCTTTGGTGCTCTCACTTCAACAAACTCTCTTCTGAACTTTGTTAGGTCATTAGAAAACGAGCCATCATTGACATTGAATTTGGATCAAGGACTCTCTGTGAGTTCAGATGATGAGGCAGACCTTGTCCAGGAACTTCAGAGTATGTGTTCCAGCAAATCCGAATCCGATATAAGCAAGGTAGGAAGTATGAGTGAGTGAAGGTTTCCATTGAGTTTCTTCAGATGTTTTCCTAACTCTGACGTGTCAATCATCTATCAGTAAGAGAGAATTATAACACATTTATAATAAGCATCTCAGCAGACTTGTGTTATAGACAGAGAAATAACTTTCTTTACATCTAAGGAAAATAATTTGTCTGTGTAATACATATTATCAGAGTCTTTAAACTATGAAATTTGAGATCCTGATATAGAAACCAGTGACCGAAATCTCAAAGAAAGGATTAACAACATCACGTTCAACCTGTTTTAACACCCTGATATCTGTAGCAAGTCTGACCAAGCTTCCTTGATAAATGCCTTTTGTTTGAAAGGGATCATAAGAAAATAGCTATAACTTGATCAGGTTCCACTGAAAAACTCGACTAATATATTTGGATAGTCCTAATCTCTAGGACAATGTAGAATGGACTATTTTATTAATTGGACCTTCCTGGTAATGAATTAAAATACTGGTCCATTGGCGAAAAAATAAGGTAATAATTAAATCTTACAAATTTCGTATGCTTTCTTGACTTTCCACATGGCTCCCCACCCACACCACCCTATAGTGTTCTTCTGGTCTTCTGCCTTTTTAAAAAAAAATTATTTAATTGCCTTAGAGTGCTTGCCCTCGCCAGAGAGGAACAAACACCCCCCAACAGGGTGTGGTCTCCTGCATCTCTTTATTCTGTCAGGGTATGGGGCACACAAGCACGTACCTACACCCAGTGTGGTTTTCATGCCACCAAGACTGGGATTTGAACCACAGTAAGCTGCATGGGATCCAGCTTCCTTAACCACTAGCCTGTGGGGCCTGCCTCTTCTTATGACTTTTTTAATAAATTATTTTCCCTTAGAGGATATTTCTCATACATTCTCTGTCAGTTTTTGTGTAGGTATCAAGTCTTTCTCATGAACATGAGGGTATGTTCTTTAGAGCGTCCAAGTTGGGTTTTCAACTGTGCCTTGAGTGTGTCACAGTGTAACTGTGGAGACATGACTTGATAAATCGATTATCTTCCAGATTGCTGATTCCAGGGATGATTTAAGGAGGTTTGATTGTTCAGGAAACAACCCTGCATTTTCAGCAACTGTTAATAATCCAAGAATGCCAGTGTCTCAAAAGGTAAGTCCCGTTTTTGCTCCAAGATGGGAAAAAGGAGGATTGCTGTGGAATTGACTTCACAAATCTTTAGTGTAAATCCCAAAGCTATTTTTAAAGCACAGCTAGAAAACGAGAAATAGGATTAAGATAAAAGTGTTCATTCATAAATATTAGAAAGATTGTTGTTTGGATAATATCTTAAAAGAAAGATATATAAAAGCTTTTTTTTTCCTTCTGTTGCCAAAACTTTTATTCAAAAGATTTTGGTGTCTTTTGATAAAGCCTCCATATGTTTTCATTTGTGTGTGCCCCAACTTGAAATAATGTAACTTCTATTGTCCATTTGTAAGTCTAATATTTTTGTTTTGAAAACTTCTATGATTTTCTGCATTTTGGAAAAGTAGAGTTAATTACAGGAGTGAGTGATAACATAAAGATTTTTTATGGATAAAAATAAATTATCTAATTTTCATTTTTAGTTTCCTGACGTGCTGCAACAGGCATTACATTTCAGGGAGAGACTTTACAAACAGGTCAGAATGGCAAATAGAAGAGCCAGGATTTCCCTGGACTTCATTAACCTCTTGGCACAGCTTCCAGGACTGTGGTGCTGGATCGTTATCTATCTGTTAATAAATGACAAGAGGTGGTACAGCATGGTATCCCTGGGTGAACCAAAACAGTAAAGGGTTTCTTACCCGTTAGCTATTTTGTTGAGGATGCAGAGTTCATAGAAGCACTTAGTAACATGTGGTTAGTTCACCAAGCCATGCTGTTCACATCCTGTTCTCATTACTCCCAGGGTGGCTTACAAAGATCGAGGTGGGGTGATGGGAGCAGGATTATAGAGCAGGCATAGTGAAACTATAAATCACTAATCCCTTCCTGACCACTGGCAGCCCCTGCCCTCTCACTGCATTCGTCTGGGTCCTGTTAGTTCTGTGCGGAACTATGTGAGCTATGTGTGTTGTGAAGTGGGGATTTGCAGAGTTGGGGTCTCTAATAATATATGTATATGTAAGATGATGATCTGTGAAGAAATGCAAGGCTGTCAACCTCTCACTATCATAAGGTCTACATTTTCGTCCAACTGGGAATGGTTGAGCAACATGCCACAATGGGTAATATTTAAAGTAGGATGACCTCAGAGGGTACCCTGGTGTCACTTTATTTGAAAAATACTGTGTTCAGGTCTGTCTCTTTCCCATATTTAAAGCCACTTATGATGGTCCACCCTGAGCTTTGGTTGATTGAAGACCAGAGCACATTTCTGGGGTCTCTCAGACCATCCTTTTGCATTACTTGTGGAATATAGTGGAAGGACCATGAGGATCTGGGAAGAGGAAAAATGAGCCACTTTCTCTACTGGGCCAAGTCTCAGTTCTGTATAAAGAGATCATTGACTGATAGAGACTGGCTGCTGACGTTTCAATGTCTAACGGAGGAACATTTTTGTATCCCTACTGCTGTCTTGTGATGACATTGGGTTACTATGATGAGGTACTGTCCATAAAAATAGTACTGAAACATCAGACAAGCTCTGGGCAGCTCAGAGCTTTGTTATATAAAGAGACCTTTAAAAAAAATGGGTCCATTTTATACTATCTCAGCTTTTACAAAAGAATTACGTGATTTGTTTGGGGTTTTTTTTGTTGTTTGGTGTTATGTTTTTTTGGGTATTTTAGATATGCATTTTGATGTATCAGTATGCCTGCCTCCTACTTGTCACTTTCTTTACCAATGAAGACACTTGAAGGGACTCTTCTCCAATAGTTAGATTTTATTTTCTCTCTCAGAACCTACCAGCAGGTGGCAAAGTAACACTGTTTTGTCAGCCTTCTTCTAGGAGCCGGCAGGTTCTTCCCTTTTTCTCCTGCTGAAAACTCGACTGTAATAACATTTCTTGGTTAAATGCCCAGGTTCTTCTGTTATCAGGAAGTAACTCTGTTTAAAAGTAAGAGCTCTCTGGGTTAGTTGAAATGATTTTGTCCTTCATCGCCAGAGACTGGCTATGCCTCCCTTAGAGAGGGGCCTTGCTGCCCCCATTATCCATTGGAAAAAACAGTGAGTAAATTCACATCCACCTCCTCATTTGCCACAATTTAACTACTTAGTGCTCCAACAGTAATGGAATGTAAATGGGCTTATTGATCAAGAAGCATGTTAGCTAGCCTTCTAAATTAAAAGATCTTTCCATGCCCTCTTAGATCATGAATAGAGTAAATGCTAATGAATGGTTTCCTTTTTTTTTTTTTTTTTTTTTTTTTGCTTTAGGGCGCGTGCGCTTGCCAGACAGAGACAGAGAGACAGAAAGCAAGAAATCACCCCCCGGGGGGATGGCCACACCGCAATCCCTTCTCCTCCATTCTCCTCTCTGGATCTTGGGCACGCACACACACACGCCTGGCGTGAGTTTTAAGCCACCGGGTCCCAGACGAACCGCGGTTGACTACATGGGAGTCCAGCAACATAGCATTACGCTAACTGCTGGTCCTGAATGGTTTCCTTTTATGTAAATACAAGGGACTCTCCCTCTAAATCAAAAGTTTTCCTCTTTTGTTGTGTAATGAAATCTGCTGGAGGATTTTTTTTTTTAATCCCCTAGACTCTATCCCTTACCGTTTGAGGCACATCCTGGATATTGGATTTTTATGCTCTTCATTGATTGTCATGTGCAGCCAGGGCTGAACTCATAACCCTAAAACAAATATCTGACTGGTCACCCTCATTTTTCATCCACTTTTTTCATTCTACTGTATTTTTTTAAAGAGATTTTTGCCCTGGTGCACATGTGCTTGCAGGAGAGAGAAGGAGAGACAGAGACAGAGGCAGTGAGAGGGAAAGTGAGAAATCACCCCCCAGAAGATGAACATGTTGTAATCCCTTCTCCAGGGATCTCAGGCACAGGCACCCAGCATGATTTTCAAGCCACCCGGTCTGGGAATTGAACTACAGTCAGCCATGTGGGAGTCCAGTGATGTAACTGCTGCACCATCTGCTGGTCCCCATTCCAGTGTATTTTTAGAGTTCATATACCTTCCTGTAACTTATTTACATGTAATTCTTCGTGCGTACTGTGCCAGGCCCAACTACACTGTACAGCTCCCCATGTCTGTCCTCATCCATCCTTCTTCTATGGAACCCTCTCTCGCCACTGTCACTGTCCTGTACATCTTTAAAGATCCATCACCAGTACTATCTTCCCTGCATGTTTTTCTTTTCTTCCTGCTCCCTACTTTACTGTCTAGAGGGGTCACAATATTTTTGAGTGGGAGGTCCTAAAAATGTTCATGAAAAATGTGTATTGTAAAACTATGGATTTCTAATTTTTTGGATCAAACTAAATTCATACTTTGACTCCATTTTTTTATGAGCTTGAGGTCCCCTCATATTAAGAAAGAAATTATGAATGAAGGTGCTGGACTTGCACATGACCAACTGCGGTTTGAGTCCGGGACCTGGTGGCTTGAATCTCATGCTGGGTGTGTGTGCCCAAAATCGCAAGAGGAGAATGGAGGACAAGGGATTGTGGTGTGGCCATCCTTTCTAGGGGTGGGTGGGTGGGTGGGATTTTCCTGTCTTTCTGTCTCTCTCTCTCTCTCTCTCTCTAGTGAGCATATGCACCCTATAGAAAAAAAATCTCTTTAAAAACAAACAAACAAGGGACCAGCAGTTAGCGTATAGGCTATGTCACTGGACTCCAACGTAGTCGACCACGGTTTGAGTCCCGGACCTGGTGGCTTAAACTCACGCCGGACGCGTGTGCGTGCGTGCCCGAGATCCTGAGAAGAGAATGGAGGAGAAGGGATTGCGGCGTGGCCGTCCCCCCTGGGGGGTGATTTCTCAGTTTCTATCTCTCTGTCTCTCTCTATCTGCCTGGCGAGCACACACACTCGATAGCAAAAACCTAAAAACAAAAACAAAAACAGAAAACATACCTCAAGTCTCCTACAAAGTTCTAGTCTATTTTTACTTTCAGGAGGATACCCAACCTGTGCTTGGGTGCCAGGAACTTCACTTTCTCTGTTCTGACACTGCAAACCTTGAACTGTAGAGGCCCACGGCAGGCCCAAGTGATGCTCCACATTCTCCTCACACCTCCGGGGACTGATTCAGCCCCACCTTCAGCTCCCCATACAGGCTCAGCACCCAGCCATGATCAGCTCTTACTGGTGCTTCAGACCATCAGGACATACTCTCCTTGCCTCCGTTTTGCAGATAAAGGAACGAACTAGAAAAAGCACACTGTATCTTTCTTCCTCTCTCTGGGTCTTGTTACTAACCCTGTGGCTTGCCAGAGGGCATTCAGTGACCCATACAGATTCTGCATGACAATTATTTATTATTTTATAATAGGTCATATTTTGTGAATACTATTTTAATATGGTGTAAAACACCAGCAAATTTGAGATTATAATGGCGGAGTCCCATTTTATAGACTTAAGAGAAATGAGGTTAGATTGCATTGAATGCTTGTGTTGTGTCTTTCCTGTTAGGTCTTAGTATGTGACTTTTGAACCACTGAATCATCAAAAGTTACGTAATTCTCATTTTCTTTCTGGTCATGAGAGCATAAGATTTTCAATAAAACAAAAGCAGAGCATACTAATCAGATCGAGCATGGTTTTTATTTTCCCATTTACTGTTAACCTACCATAAAGTACAATTGGAGGTGACAGAGATCAACTGGGATGTGTGTGCTGTAACTGTCTATAGTTCAGCCTTTTCTCTCTGCTTCCATGGGTGCAGTTGGTCATTCTAGTACAGCAGAACCCAGCCTTACTCTGGACCTCATATTCCCTCTTCATTAAGCATTCATTACATACTTACTTCGGGAAAAATAGACTTGCACAGCTGTCTTCCCATTTACTGTCAGCTCGATCTAAAAATCTGGCATGAGTAGATTTCACTTGGGAGATTTAGGAGTAGTTTTGGTGCACATGTCATGCTGGGCTTTAAAAAAGTCAGACTTTAAGAGGTGGAAATGGAGCACCAAAATGATATTTAAGAGATCAGAGCCAGGCTTTAGTGAGTTGAAGATTTATTCTGCAGTTAGTGAGGACTTAAGTTATCCCCTTCCTTTTTCTTTTTTTTTTTTTTTTTTTCATACCAACACAGACATAACTCTGCCCATTTTGCAGGAAACATTGGATAGGTGGGAGAGAGAGACATTTGTTAAAGATAACTGAGCTGTCCTGCCCAGTGAGCCAAGAAGAAAGGCTTTAGAAATGTTTATAATTGAGGGACTGCAATAAATTTGGTTTGGAAATAGCTGAGATTGAGGCGCAGACTAGACGTAGAGGTGAATTATGTCAGCTGGTGGGTAGAAATGCCATTCTCAAGATCCGGAGATCAATGAGGGCTACAAATAAATCTTTGAAGCTATTTAGTCAGAGGGAGACAGGCAGAAGAGAAAGATCATCAACAGTGTTAATCAGTGGAGAAAAAGAAGATTGAGGAATTAAGGGTGAGGTTCTCGACTTTAGCCGCACGCTAGAGTTATGGAGGGGATTTTTGCAAACACTGTGTCCATGCCATACTCTGTGGGGATAGGGCCTAGTCAGCAATGGTTTTTAGAGCTGCCCAGGTAATTCTAACATGGCCAAGGCGGAGACCACTGATTTAAGATGACACCCAGGAGAATGCAACTGCCAGCTGAAGCCAAGTAGGTTTTTCCCATTAAATGCTATATTAAGTATTTTGTCTGTTAAATTCTAGTTTTACATTTTAAATCTTTTAGTGGTTACAATCTTGATTGCAATATAACTTTCAAAGAAGGAAAGTAATCAATGTCAACTGCTTCAGAGGCACTCAGAGTAGCTCACTTAGTAGGCCTCATCAAGGAGAAAATAAAAAGCAAAACAAAAAAAAATGGAAGATTATCTGTTATTGATAACATGTATGATAATCTCTTTAACTGGATTGATATACAATGTATTCATGCTGGGAAAATTCATTTTATACGTTGTAATAATATGTAATAATTAAATCTGTAAATTTTAAAAAAAGAGAAGAAGGAAAAAAATTGCAGAATTTGTTGCAATATAGGGAAACCATTGTAAATGAAAGCTGAGAGACCTGAAGTCTTGTCTCAGTATTTCCATTCTTTGACATGAGCAAACCAGATTCCTCATTGGGCAAAATGAGAAACATTGACCAGGTGATTATCAGGGCAGGGATGTTGTCTTTTTATGTTCCCTGCTGTATACCAAGCAACCAGAATACCTTGTCTTATAAAAAGACTTTTTGATTCATAGTCCATTTTTTTTAAATCTGAAAGAGGAAAGTTGATATGTTTGGTGACTTACCCAAGATAACATAATTGATTTGTAGAGTTGCTTGTAAATAGTTGGACTAGTCATATCAGATGGTTTCCTCAGGAGCAGGTTCTTGAGAAGTTTCTGTTGATTAGCAGGTGCCAGACTCAGTAGCACTCAAGGTGTCGGTGTTTCACAATATGAAGAAGGGCCTAATGAAAATCAGGCAGTAGGTCTATAGATAATAACTAATCATTCAGCTTGTCCTCTTCCATTCCTTTGATTTTTCATGAGAGCCTGCATTTACAGAGAAACTAGTCCTGCACGTTTGCTTAGAGACAGAGAGGAAGAAAAGTTAGAGCTGATCACAGGAGAAGTTGATAACAATGGCAAATATGATACACGTGTTTGGTTTCTCTTCTTTTCCAGGTCAGTCCTCTCAGCAGCCATCAAACTACTGAATGCAGCAACAGTAAATCAAAGACTGAGTCGGGTGTTCCAAGAGTTAAGTCTTTTCTTCCTGTTCCTCGAAGTAAAGTCACCCAGTGTTCCCAGAACACCAAAAGAAGCAGCAGCAGCAGTAATACAAGGCAAATAGAAATAAACAACAACTCTAGAGAGAATTGGAACTTACACAAAAATGAACAAATAGAAAAACCTAACCAATAGGCCTGCCTACGATATTCTCACTATTAACATCTTCTGTATATTTCACACAGAAACCAGGACAAAATGTAAATACCTTTAAAGGAATAAAATAGTTCCACTGTAATATAAAGTATGAGTGCGGGACCACTATTCGACTTTTTTTGTAAAGAATGTATTTATAACCAACATTTTGTTGCTTTTTTAAAAAATATTCTGTAGGATTGAACTTCAATACCAGGAAGTTATACCAACTTTTCAAGTAGTTTTATAATAGAAAAATTGTAATAGTTTTAATCAAGATGTTCAGGGGTATAAAAGCAGAACCGTGTACTGTATAGCTATATATATGTACATATGTGTATATATATATACATATATATATATATTTAAAGAAATCCACAAATTACATTGCATACTACATGTTACAAAACATGTTCACCAATGGCTTAGATAACATGTACCATTTGAAATGGCAATCAATTTTTCTGTTCACCAGATGGGGAAGGACTAGAATGGGGCAATAAAAGACATTTCTAAAGTTATTTTCCATTAAAAGCCATATTAAGTATTTTGCCTGTTAAACTCTAGTTTTACATTTTAAACCTTAGTGGTTACATTGCCATTTGGTTGCATCATGTATATTTATGCTTATGAGTTTGCATTTTGACTCTTATAAACTATAAAAATTATAATGCAATAAAAGTGTTATCTTTCTTACAAAAGTTTTGTACTTAAGTGAACATTAAAAAATATACCTGCATAAGTGCTTCAATAAATGAATTCAGAGTTAACTCCCTCTTCAGTATTATTTCTACTAGCACAACGGATATTTCCAAGACTGTTTCTTCTAAAATTATCGATTAAATTAATTACAGAACTCACAGTTAAGATGCCTTATAAGTAAGGAAAATAAAATATTGAATTAATATTGAATGGTTCATCTGTGCAACAGATAATTTCTGTTCATAAAACTAATTCTCTATGTTGATATTCACTAGCTATTCACAGAAAGACTCACCTTATTGGAAAGTATTAGATATAATTTGCTCAAACACTTACACAGAGCTTCAGGAATTAAGTGCTCGCTGAATAAAGCGCTTTCCTCTTTTTCATAAATATCTGTAAGTATAGTTTTATACCAAGATCACTTAACTGGTCTAAGGATATAAAAAATCCTATTTTGTTCAGGAAAAAAAAAAGTTATTTATGTTAAAGTACACATACCTGCATTGATATTATGTTAAGCTTTACAAAAATGTTTATCTTTAGAAGAGAAAAAAAGGTGTAGTTAAGATTATGTCATAAGGGATGAAGTAGAGGTAGGACTTTCCATCAAAGAAAAACTAAAATCCAACTGTCAGCATTCTTCCTGGGCCTCATCTCTGTAAGGCAAGTCCTGGGGGTATGCAGTGAGGTGGGAGGCCCAGGGCAAGGAGCGAAGGGCAAGAGGAGCTGTGGGAAGTCATCTTACACTTGAACACAGTCGCTCCGTTGCACTTGAATCAAATCCTTGGTGCCCAATAGTATTTGATATTCTCAAGTATTTTCACAAAGAGACACTAATTTTGAGGGAAAAATAAATGAATGCTCTCAAAATCATAGACTAACATACCCAGGTTCAGGTGGCTCTAATGTGTTTTTCTCCTACTTACATACACTTGCTTAGATTATATCAAGTTTGGTTTGATTTATTAGGGAAAAGACATTGTGTTTTATATTAGCTTTTCTTTTTTTAGGTTTTTGCCATAGGGCGCCTACACTCACTGGAAAGTGGGGGGTGTGGGGTGGGAGACTGAGAGGGAAAGTGAGAACTCTCTCACCAGGAGGATGGCCACACTGCAATTCTTTCTTGTCCATTTTTTCAGGATTTGGGTACATGCAGATATGTCCAGTATGATTTTTAAGCCTCTAGGTTTGAGACTTGAACCATGGTCAGCCATGTGGGAGCCCAGCACTTTAACCACTACATCATCTGCTGGCCCCTATATTAGCTTGTGTGAAGATAAAGATCTTATTAGTGTACTAAGGGAAAACAAGATCAAATTTGGAATACATTATTACTATAACCTCTAGTAACTAATACACAAGGCTTTGTCAGTAAAATTCATTATGTCTACATTATATAATAGGATGGCAAACTGCAAGGTGCCTAAAGAGAACATTTAGGTCAGGGGCTTTCTAGAATCACAAAAGATCACATATCACCAAAGTGATATTGTGCAAAAAGAATAAAGTTGGAGACATCTCACTACCTGACTTCAATATATTACAAAGATATAATAAAATAGCATTGCATGGCATAAAACCAGACCAATAGAACAGAATACTTAGAGATAAACCCAATAACATACAGTCAACTGATTTTAAACAAAGATAATTCTGTGGAGAAAAAAAACTTTTCAATAAATGGCACTGGGAAAATTGGATATCCATTTGCAGAAGAATGAAACTAAACCCCACATCCCTCACCATTCCAAAAAATGGATTAAAAACTTAAACTAAAGTCTAAAACTATAAACCTATGCAAGGAAAACACTTTAAGATATTGGAGTAGGCAAACATTTCTTAAGTCCCTTAGTGCAGGCAACACCACCAACAGACAGTTGAATTATAGCAAAAGTAATAAAAGTAAAAAGACAATTCACAGAAAGGGGGAAAATATTTGCAAAGTACTTTGGAATTGATAACCAGAATATATAAAAAACTCAGCCCACTTGCAAAATTTTCCAATTAAAAAATGAGTAATTAAGGTGTCAGCAGAGGGCATGGTGTTTGGGGTGGTGGACACCCACATGGCTGACTGTGGTTCAATTCCTGGATCTGGCAGCTTGAGAATCAAACCAGGCACATGTGGATATATACCCAGAGTCCCAAGAGAATAGAGAAGGGATTGTAGCATGGCCATTTCCCCTGGGCGGCAATTTTCCACTTTCCCACTCTCTCTCTGTCTCTCTCAAGCATCCTCTGTCTCTGTTTCTCTAAAGCGACTGCATGCACCCTATGGCAAAAACCTTTAAAATAGAAAAGAATTAACAATTGATGAGCAAGCCCATTGCCTGGTGGTTAAGGGTGGTGGATCCCACATGATTGCATGGTTTGAGTCCCAGACTTGGCAGTTTGAGAAACACAATGGGTATATGTATGCCCGAAATCCCAAAAGAAGAGAAAAATGGAGGAAAAGGAATTGTGGCATGACCTTTCCCATGGGGGTGTTTTCTTTCCCTCTCTTTCTCTCTGATGAATATGCATGCTCTCTGGCAAAGAAAAAAAAAGAAAGAAAAGATAAAAGAAAAAAATAAAGAAAAGAAAAGAAAAAGGCAATTGACCTGTACAGATAACTCTCAAAGGAAGACATGCTAATAGCTAAAGAGAATATGCAAAAAGGTTCAGCATCTCATTTAATAGGGAAAACACACATCAAAACCACAATTAGGTATCACCAGACCCCAGTAGGAATGGCTATGATCAAAAGAAAAGAAAACAAAAACAAACGAGCAAAAAATAACAAGTGCTGGCAAGTCTGGGAAGAAAAGTGAACTCTCTGAAGTAGAAATGTAGATTAGTATAGTCACTGTGGAAAACAGTATGGAAGCTCCTCAAAATGTTTCAAGTAGAACTACCTTAGGTCAGCCTGGTAGCCTAGTGGTATCTCACTTGCCTGAATGTGGTTTGAATTCTGGTTCTGGGTGCTTGAAAAATGTTATCTGTGTGCTTGCCTCAAATGACTACAGGATGGGGAAATACAGAAGAAGAGATTGTAATGTGAACATGCCCCATTGGGAGGTGCTGTCTCCCTTGCCCTATTTCACTCTGTCCCTCTGTTTCTGGCAAGTACGCATATCCTCTGACAATAAAGAGAAATTACTGTCAGAGAGACAATTGCACATCCACATTTATTGCAACGTTATTCCCAATAAGATAATAAATCAACCTGAATGCATAAAAACCAATGAATGGATTGGGAAAATGTGGCACATATACACAATTGAATATTACTCAGCCATAAAGACTAGTGATAACCTATCTTTTGACACAAAGTGGATGAGCCTAAAAAATACAATCTAGTGAAATAAGCTAAATTATGAAAAACAAATATTGTATTTACTTGTTTAACATATATCAAATGTTCACACTCTATGGTGGAAGCTGAGTGTCTCAATGGCATCAAAATAGAGTAATGACAGATACCAGAAGCTCTGTGGGGGCAGAGAGGATGAGGTTCAGGAGAAAATAATAATTAACGGACACAGAACACATGTTTAAAAAGTAGAATAGGTTGGGACCAGCAGTTAGCGTAATGGCTATGTCGCTGGACTCCCACGTAGTCGACCGCGGTTCGAGTCCCGGACCCGGCGGCTTAAAACTCACGCCGGGCGCGTGTGCGTGCGTGCCCAAGATCCCGAGAGGAGAATGGAGGAGAAGGGATTGCGGCGTGGCCATCCCCCCTGGGGGGTGATTTCCTGCTTTCTATCTCTCTGTCTCTGTCTGTCTGGCGAGCGCACGCGCCCTATAGCAAAAACCTCTCCAAAAAAAAAAAGAAAAAAAAAAAAAAAAAAAAAAAAGTAGAATAGGTTATGGAGCAAAGTACCAGAGTAGAGTAAAAAATGTTTACAATGTAATATATACTTTTAAAATAACTAGTTGAGGGGCCAGCAGGTGACATCAAGATTAAGATCCTGGACTCCCACATGGCCAACTGTGGTTTGAGTCCCGAACCTGGCAACTTGCTTTCTTACTTTCCCTCTCTATCTCTCTGTCTCTGGCAAGTATGCATGCCCTGTAGCAAATGAAAAAGCAATAACAATAATGATAAATTAAATAAATAATTCTTTAAAAAGCAAAAAGATAACTAGGTGAACTCTTATCAAATGTACTTGATATAATGTAATGTTCAATGTTGAAGATGATGAATGTGTCTATATCCTTGATCATTAGGCACTATACATATGCTTAGAAAAGCCACACAGAACCTCACAAAGATGTGAAACAATTATACGTAAACCAAAAATCACCAAAAAAAAAAAAAGAAAGAAAGTCCACAAACTGCATCTTAAAACTGACAATTTGGGATCAGCAGTTGGCATAATGGCTATATTGCTAGACTCTTAGGCAGCCGACCATAGTTCAAGTCCCAGATCTGGTGGCTTAAACTCACGCCAGGCGTGTGTGGTGCATGCCTAAGATCCCGAGAGAAGAATGGAGGAGAAGAGATTGCGGTGTGACCATTCCCCCCAGGTGGGGATTTCTCACTTTCTGTCTCTCTCTGTCTTTCTGGTGAGTGCACGTGCCCTAATGCAAAAACCTCTCAAAAAAAAAAAAGCTGACTTTTTTAAAACGTCGTGTATGTATACACAATGGAACACTATTCAGTGTTAAGACAGAAGAAAATCCTATCATTTGCAACAACATGGATGAATCTAGAGGACATCATGTTAAGTGATATAAGGCAGGCACTGAAAGACAATACAGTATGATCTCAATATAAGGAATCTACAAATGGTGAGCTCATAAAAGCAGAAAGTAGAATGATAGTTACCATTCTACTGGACAGGAGCAGATGTCAATCCATGGGTACAAAATTTCAATTAAACAGGAAAAATAAGTTCAAGAAATCTACGATACAACAGGGTGACAATAGTTGATAGCAAACAGTGGTGAAACAATAGTATTTTTAAAATATACATTTAATCACTGTATATCTTTACATGGTCTTTCCCAGCGTGAATACAGTGCATATTAGTCAAGGTCAAAGACAATACTATATACACTGTCAACAAATAACTTTTAATTTTTATGTCTTCTAATGTGTTTGTTTTTTCTCTGATCCTATCCCTCCCACTTCCTGAAACAATTGTATATCAATAAAAAAGAACCTCTACCCTCAGTTTATATTACATATAAAAATCAAGTCAACGCCCACCTTGGTAGTGCAGGTGTAGCATTCAGATCTGCGGTGCTGGAATTCTGGCCTCTTGCAAGTGTAGATTCCTGCCCACGTGCACCTGCCTAAGATCCTGACTCATTGAAGGCCTGGAGGAAGAGGATTGAAACATGATGATACCGTGTTGAGGGTTCTTCTCTAATCTCCCTCTCTCTCTTTCATTCTCTTTTTTGTATTTTTTTCTCCTCTCTTATGCATTTATGTTCTCTCTCATTAAAGAGACAAAATTTTTAAAAATTATTCCAGGGGCCAGATGATGGGACAATGGTAAAATGTGGTGCTCTGCCAGACAATTCCATATGGAAAGCCTCCCAGTTCGAGTTCAGAGACCTCCTTGAAAACACAAGGTATGTGGTGTGCCCACGATCCAGGGCTGGCTAAAGGCTAGAAGTAGATTGTAACATCAAGACCTATTGGAAATGTGTCTGCTCTCTCGCTCTCTCCTCTCTCTCAAGAAATACAAATAATAAAACAAATTTAAATCCACTCAAAATGGGTTATTGGGCTAAATTTAATAACCAAAATAAATAACATCTTTTAAAAATAGGGGAAACATTACCTTAGATTAGGCAAGATATTTTCAGGATCTAGTAAGCATTAATCTCTGAATTTGATGGCTGACAGCTTTCAAGGTCTGCCACTTTCTCTTCCCTTGTCCACAACTGGTGAGCTAACAAGAAAGCTTGGCTGCTCATATTTTCACACTGGCTAGAAATTTAAACCACACACACCCCAACTTCCACAATAAAATTCTCACTCCAGCCCCCAGATCCTACCACCATAAAACCCCACATCTGTCACCCCTCGCCCCTGCTCTCTCAACCCGTTTTTAGATTTTCTTGGGAGCCTAGCCTTCTTTTCCCCAAAGGCCTCATTATATGAGTAATAAAACTTTTCATTCCCTCTTAGGGTGTGTGCGTGAGTGATTAATTTCGGTATCTGATCCAGATTTTGGTGGAGAATTTCAAGTTTCTCCATGGGGTGGCAATAACACCATCTTCCTTCCCATCCTTTGGGGTGCTAAATATTGATTTATACCTCAATTAATCCTGTAATACTCATATGCTAGCATCTTTACCTTTAAATATAATATTTACCTAATGTACTTAAAGAGCATTACTGTACCAACTAATCCTTTCTACAGCGTTCACAACTGGATAGTCATGTCAGTCTTGGAAGTCTTGTGGTTTGTATTTATTTATTTCAGAAGAAGCCTACACCCTTTAAGTTCACATCTACCTACTTCCCCATTCATTAATTTGCACTGACAAGATGGATCATATTGTTCCTCCTCATGCCTTCCTTGACAAACCTTCATCGCTTTAGACATTTCAAAATTAAAACACAGTGGCATATCAGGGATGCGATACTCTGCTAGGCAATCCTACAGGGGAAGGATCCCGATTCAAGTCTGGACACCTCGTTTAGTACACTGGGCTCCTCTCTTCATACACTGCGCATAATCTTGGACTGGTTAAGTTGGGGTGGATCATGGCATCATGACCCCGTTAGGGGGGTGCTGTCTCTCTTTCTTTCTTGCTAATTCAGGGGAGAAATAAATTTTAAAAAAAAGGGTCCAGCAGTTAGCGTAATGGCTATGTTGCTGGACTACCAAGTAGTCCACCGTGGTTCGAGTCCCGGACCCAGTGGCTTAAACTTACGACGGGTGCATGTGCGTGCATGCCCAAGATCCCTAGAGGAGAATAGAGGAGAAGGGATTGCGGTGTGGCCATCCCCCCCGGGGGGGTGATTTCTCACTTTCTGTCTCTCTGTCTCTCTCTTCCTGGTGAGCGCATGCGCCCTATAGCAAAAACTGCTCCAAAAAAAGAGAAAAAAAAAAAAAAAAGAAATGAGGCTCAGATTCATATGATACTTTGAGGACAGATCTAAGAATAGATATTTAAATACTTGATTTCTATTGTCATTTCAAATCAAGGTACAATTGCCATTGGGAATTGACAACCTCTGTATTGTAGAATCTACTACCACAGTCATTTTAAAGAGATAACCAGACTTAAGCTTCTAGAAACACCACTAGTGGGCTTCCATATGAATTATACTTCCCTTGAAGTGCAAAAGAGGTCCACGTTCCCAGAATATCCGCCATTCAGATACAAACTAAAAAATAACTTGTGCTAAATTAAAGGAGTATTGCTTTAGAACCCCAAGTGAGTAACTCATCTATAGCAAAACCAAAAGTCAAAACGTACATTGCCAAAATCACAGACAAAGTATACAATTTTGGTCTAACTTCCAAAACAGTCATAATTATTGACTATGAGTTAATATTTAAGTCTTACCCATCAGTGGGGCACTCAGGTAGTTGCAATTTTTATTTTATTTTATTTTTTTTTTTTGGAGAGATTTTCGCTATAGGGCGAGTGTGCTCATCAGACAGATAGAGAGAGACATAGAGACAGAAAGCGATAAATCACCCCCCAGGGGGGATGGTCACGCCGCAATCCCTTCTCCTCCATTCTCCTCTCAGGATCTTGGGCACGCACACACGCACACGTGCCTGGCATGGCACTTTTATTGAAAACTTACGAAAATGCCAGACTGTTAACACTCAAAGCAAGAAATCTCTGAGAAATAAAATAAAAGCCCTGAGCAAAGACCTTGTCTCCTCTCTTCACCTACCTTTCCCATCTCCTTCCAGACACACAGGGCGGAAGCCCAGCTTCCTACGCCGACTGCATCATGGCACTAATTAAGTATCTTCAGAACTTTCCTTCTTTGGGGCTCACTCTTTTTCCAGCCCAACCCTGTAGCTACTAACTTGAGATGATAGCTTTTTCCATTTTTCAAACACTTTTAAGCATATA
Source organism: Tupaia tana (assembly GCA_026018925.1). Classification (NCBI taxonomy): domain Eukaryota; kingdom Metazoa; phylum Chordata; class Mammalia; order Scandentia; family Tupaiidae; genus Tupaia; species Tupaia tana. The sequence goes on from JAKSZU010000003.1 coordinate 36,410,417, forward strand.
AGGCTCGATTATGCTATTTCATTTTTTCCTCATTAATCCCTGCTGTCTGCAAGAATTCATTGGTCTCAGAAGTAACACTGCAAAGGTTAATAAAAACATAAAGCACTGGAAGCAACTTGATAACTAGCATGGCTTATGTCTAAAGGAATGAAAAATATATATGGGTTTAAACTTCTGTGAACATCTTGGATAGTTAAAAAATGAGTTAGAGGGGTCAGCAGGTGGCATGGTGGTTAAAGGAGCTAGACTCACATATGGCTGACCGCGGTTCAAGTCCCGGACCTGGTGGCTTTCTTTCTCACTTTCCCTCTCTCTCTCTCACTTGCTCTGTTCCCCTCTGGTCTAATTAAAATAAATAAATAAATAAGCTTAAAAAATTATTTTAAAAACTGAATTTGAAAGCTTGTGCTTGCCTAGTTAATACCCAATATCAAAGACAATACACAGCCTCAGGACTGCAGGCAGAACTACTTTTGCTGTAGGATACAGTACTATTCCACAGAAGTTGTTGTATTGATTTGATTTGATTTTTAAATCAGGGTTATTCATGTCTACTTAAGGCCAAAATATCTACCTAACTTATCACTGAGTTAGAATTTTAGCTAGGAGAGAATTTTGAGGGCTTCTTATGCAAGCCTATGATTTTATGGAACGGAGAAGCAAGGCCTACAGGGATTAAGTGGTTTATTAAAGGCAATAAAGTTACTTAGAACAATATTAGATTAAAGCCCAGATTTTATGACTCATGATGCTGCTTCTTTAACAGTGATCCTTTGTTTTTGTCTGCCTCAAACCTATCCTTTCAATCACATCTAGTAACACACCCTGATTTTCCTTGGGAAACAATTAATATCATACCTTTTCATCAAGTGGATCAGGTAGAGATGACCCCCCCACCCCCACCCCCACCCCAGCTCCAAGGGATGGCATGTAACCTAGTTCAGGCCAGTAAGAGTACAAGAAATGACGTTCTAGGACTATGTTTCTGGTTCAACTAGAGATATTCTCCCTACTAGTAGATTGTAAACCTGGTTCTGTGAGCAGCCATCTTGTTACCTTGAGGGGCAAGCCTGCCTTAGAACTGAGTCAGTATAAAAGAAAACAAATAGAACAAGATTGAGCCTTATTGATAGCAGTAAAGCATCTAGGTTTTGCAGACCATAAAGAACCTTAGGTTCACAAGAGCCAATACATTCCTTTTTCTTAAACCAGTGAGAGTCAGACTTCTCTGTGATTGAAGTCCTGAGTTACACACCTTTCTAGTATACCATGCCATATTCAATTCGGTTTTGTAATAATGGAAGGAAAGCCTATCCCAAACCCATCGGAAGCATTCTCTAGTGCAGGAGAAACTTTTTTTTTTTTCTTTTTAATGGTATGCTTTGATATGAGATAAAGCTTTAGAAAATTATACTCTGTTTGTCCTAGCTGTGAAGGAAATGGTATGTAATGAGCACTAGACTAAATGGAATGCAAGAAGGAGGACTCAGTGTCAGTTTCTCTACATCAAGGAATTGGAAAAGGGGGAAATCAAAACTAAAGAATATAATATGAAAAAATGTTTTTAATCTTTCTATGGAGTACTCTAATTTTTTTTCCTTTTTTTTTTCTTTTTTTCCTTTCTTTTTTTTTTTTTTTTTTTTTTTGAGAGGTTTTTGCTATAGGGCGTGTGCACTTGCCAGAAAGACAGAGAGACACAGAGAGATAGAAAGTGAGAAATCACCCCCCAGGGGGGATGTCCCCGCCGCAATCCCTTCTCCTCCATTCTCCTCTCGGGATCTTGGGCACGCACGCACATGCGCCCGGCATGAGTTTAAGCCACTAGGTCCAGGACTCCAACCGTGGTTTGACTACATGGGGGTCCAGCAACATAGCCATTACGCTAACTGCTGGTCCCCTCTAATTTATTTTTTAAAATTTATAAATACAAAGACCAAGAAAGTGGATTAGGTGTCACTTAGGGACTGGAGGGGTTGGAAAGTTTGGGTTGGATAGCTAAAGAATATGGGGTTTCTTTCTGTGGTGATAAAAATGTTCTAAAATTGAGGACCAGCAGTTGGCATAATGGCTATGTCACTGGACTCCCATGTAGCTGATTGTGCTTCAAATCCCGAACTCGGTGGCTTAAATTCACACCAGGTGTGTGTGCGCGCGTGCCCAAGATTCCAAGAGGAGAATGGAGGAGAAGGGATCGTGGTGTGGCTATCCCCCCCTTGGGGGGGAGGGGTGATTTCTAGGTTTCTGTCTCTCTGTCTCTCCTGTCTTTCTGGCCAGTGCATGCACCTGATAGTAATAAAGATCTCCAAAAAAAAGTTCTAAAATTTGTTGTGGAAATGTTCACAAAATTCCGAATATGCTAAAACTATTGAATTATACACTTTAAATGGGAAAATTGTATGACATGCTCTCTATATGTGTATTTAACCTACCAAAAAAAAAAAAAAACTAAAGAAAAAAAATGCAGGAATCTAGGGATTATACTATTTTTTTCACAGACCACACAAAATTGTTCTCTTTTTCAAATGATAATGATAGCATAAAATCTTCTACAAAAATAAAGAAAGATAATTTGGTCTGCATTCTAGCAGAGTTGATCAACTATGTTTTGGTTATTCGGTTAGATGGTGGTGCAATGGTAAAATGCAATGCTCTGTGAGGCTGGCCTACGTAAGAGTCGTCTGGGTTCATGTTCAGAGACCTTTCTGAGGATACCAGGCACCTGGTATCAGGGCTTGCTTAAGCTGGGTGTGGACTGCAGAATCAGCACCCTGTTAGGGGTGCTATCTCTCGCTCTTTTTCACTCATAGAAGAAATGAAGATCTAAAAGAAATTTTGATTCCTTATAGTAAGGATTTTTGCTTATTTGCCTCATCAGTAATGGCCCATCTGTAAATTTCTCACTAAAACGATGCTTATAGTTGTATTATGGGGTTGTAGAGAGGGATAGGGGTACAGATGGTCATGCAAGCTGATTCATGGTGTCTGTATCACAGAGCAAAATCTGATTAATTCATATTTTTTGTCTTGGGGCAAAAGATAAAGATTGTCTCTAGGTAAGGTCTAGCAATGTCAAGTTGTAGAGACATGAAGGTTGCCTTGGATGGGACCATCAAGGATTCCGGAAAAGTGCTCAATATCTCTAGCATGTGGCTATGGCTACTGCATCATTCTGTAATGTTTGGGGAGAATGTTTGGAGGTTTGGAAAGGACCAGTACAAGCAAAGGTTCATGACCGTTAACTTCATGGAAAACTGCCTTGACAGATTCCTTACCCATGGCCTGAGGACTGGCATTTATCTAGACTAATTGCAAGGATCCTGAAGGGAAAGTAAAGGATGCGAAGGCAGAGAAGATCTAGCTATCAAGGCTTGCATTATGAGGAAGTTCATGGCTGAACTCAGACATGCTGAACTCAAACACCTAGTGTGCTTCCCATACACTGATCATTTTGAGACATCAGGAAAAAGGAAAGCCAAAAATTAGAAAGTCAGCTCAATGTCATAAGTGGTTTAGCAATCACAAGCAAACTTGAGCAACAGTCAAATTCCATTATGTGAATTTCCCACAACCATAGGTCAATTACCCGTATTTCCTTTCCAAGGCAGCATGGCAAGTGGCCATGTTTTTTCACGTGGCACTTCCATAATGAAAAGGGACAGTTGTCAAGCACTGTTTGGAAAATATTTGGGAAAGGATCGTCAAATACTAATTCTAGAGGGTAACTGGATCAAAGATGCAATTGCTTGTTGAGTGGAGCTCTGAAAGGCCTTTGAGTATAGACCCAGGCAGCCAGAGACTCCAAGAATGGTAAGCTAAATGTGAGAATCTTAACTCTAAGGAGGGGCAGCTCATCTCCTCAACTCTCAAATAATAAAATTAAGTATAAACAAAAAGCTCCGAGTTAGATCTATGGTAAATGGAAAGAGAATTTTCATATGGGTTGGAAAGTGTTCCCACATGGAAGTTTCTACCACATCTGACAGGAGAGTAAGCCTCCTTTGAAGCCCTTTTCATAGCTTCTCAAAGGTACTATCGACTTACATCTTCCTTTTCTCTGGGACATGAAGTTTCCTACCTATTCCCCAACACTAGGACACCACAAACTTTTTTTTTTTCTTAATTGCCAACAATCCAGCCTGCTGCCTGGGAGTATAAACATATCTTCATAATCCTAAAAGTAAATACTGTTAATACAAAAGGATAATTAAAGTAAATCCACTATGCTATGCTGACCTTGATGAAGTTTCCTTTTCTTCAAAAGAAAAGATACCTTAATAGACTAATGGTAGTAACTTAAGCAAAATCTCTAAAATTTCTGCCCCTAGAGTTTATCTTTAGAGAACAAAAATACCTTTAGAGAAAAGATGAAAAAAAAAATCACTAATTATGAAGCACCTAAGCCCTATGTGAGCTAACTGTATTAGAAAAGTCTACTTGAGAGACTTGTACTAGATAAGAGTTCCATGACTTTAGCTTCATTCACAACTCTGTACTGATGCCTCTGCACAACACTGTCAAAGCCCAGAATCAGTAAAGTATGAAGCCTTGAGTCAGTCAGGTGTGACTTTTTTGACCAGAGATCACTGTGTAGCATTAACAGTGAAAATACTGCAGCTAGAAATAGCTAGTTGATGGACCATGTGAGTTTCATTTGAAGAACTTAGCAATCACATTGAATAACCTCCATATTATATAATAGATACATTTCCCAGAAAAAGTAACCAGTCATTTAGATGTTATAAGATGGAGACACTGACTAGACAGTATTACTTTTTTTTTTTTTTTTTTTGAGAGGTTTTTCGCTATAGGGCGCGTGTGCTCGCCAGACAGACAGGGAGAGACATAGAGACAGAAAGCGAGAAATCACCCCCCAGGGGGGATGGTCACACCGCAATCCCTTCTCCTCCATTCTCCTCTCGGGATCTTGGGCACGCACGCACATGCGCCCGGCGTGAGTTTTAAGCCACTGGGTCTGGGACGCGAACCGCGGTCGACTACGTGGGAGTCCAGCGACACAGCCATTACGCTAACTGCTGGTTCCCAGTATTAAATTTTTTTTAAGAGAGAAATTTATGCTATAGGGCATGTGTGCTCACCAGAGAGACAGAGAGAGAAAGAAAGAGAGAAATCTCCCCCAAGGAGGATGGCCACACCACAATCCTTTCTCCTTCATTCTCCTCTTGAATTATGGGCATACACACACACACACACACACACACACACACACACACATCCGATGTGTTTTAAGCTGCTGGGTCTGGGACTTGAACCATGGTTAACCATGTGACAGTCCAACACCTTAATCACTATACCACCTGCTGGTCCCCAGTGTTACACTTCTTGTATTTCAGAGTAGTTTTTATCCCCAAGTTACTGGAAAGGTGAAAGAAATTTTTATTATAGAATTATTGCTGATGGGTGAAAACATCACTCAAATAATTCCAAATATCAACAGCTCGTGTCTCAAACCACTGAATACCAACATAAGGATCCAAATGAAGAACCTATATTCAGAAATATTCTGTTTACTGGTAAAAGTGAAGCTGATAATATGGCAGGGCTACCTCGCTCCCTCTGTAAACTAAGAGCTTAAGTCTATTATTTGCTGACTCTTTGGCTTACAAGAAAACTAATAATGACTCAGCACTATCATTATATATCAAGTGTGTATAATTTTCTGCCCAATGTTGTAACCCAGTAAGGTCATTGCAGTCTAACAGAGGGAACAATTCAGTGCAATTAGGCATTGTACAAATGTGGACATTTTTGCAAATGTGAAAAAACTCACTTTATCCTATCGCCTAGTGATTAACGAGAGCCGGATCCCAATGACTGTGGCTCAAATCCCACTCTGTCAGCATGAAAACCATTCTAGGCACTTATTCATATGTGCCCAGAATCCCAACTAGAATAGAATATTGTGGCATGGCCACGCTCCATTAAGGGGTATTTTTTTATTCTTTTTCTCTGCCTCTCTATCTTTAGAAAACTCAAACATTCTCTGACAATTGGAAAAAACAAATTGCAAAATGCAATAGCACCAGTTATGCTTGGGTAGTGAGGGAGAAATCTCCAAAAGCTCTTGGAGGATATGAACAACACAATTTACCTGGATGGGTTTGTAATCAAGCATACAAGAGAGGAGATTAGGAGAGTAACCTAGCAGTTAATTAGCAACGTATGCATGAGGTGGTCACCATTCAGCCCAGGTGAAGACTCTGAATAAGAGACTAAAAAGAGGGAGAATGGTTTGTGCCTGGTACTGCAAATATTTTAGACATGGAAGATAATAAACCTGTCATACTCATAAGTCCCACAAAGCTACCTCCACAAAGGTTTTCGTTTTAGTTTAAGGTTTTGTTTTGTTTAGTTTTTGACATCTGCCCCCTTGACTAAATCACCCACTCAGGTACTCTTTACCTCTCCTTGAAGTCCTACAGACTTCATTTGTGCTTCTCTTAAGTGACCTATTGTAGGGGTATTGCTGTTACTAAGCTAAACATTCCTTGTTGGCAGAACCTCGCCCCCATAAACTCCCTCTCTGTTTCACACATGGAGAACAGAGGAATGGACTGAAGAAGTGTGACACATATACACTATGGAATACTACTCAGCCGTATAATAACGAGAACTTGGCATTTGATAGACAGTGGATGAATATGGAAGATTAATGTTGAGTGAAGTAAGTCAGGCTGAAAGAGAAGTGTGTCCCCACTTAATATATGCCAAATGTCTGCACTCTATGGCAGAAACTGAAAGACTGGAAGGTATAAGGCATGGAGAGCAACTGTGGATACTAGAGACAGTGTGGGAGGAAGATGGGCAATGGGAGGGTGGGTGGAAGGGAGAGAATCAAGGGGAAAAAAACCCACAACACTTAACAGACACAGAAGTGGAAAATTATCTGTTGATGATGATGCATATGGTAATATCTTTGACTGGACTAATATGCAGTGTATTTGTGCTGAGAAGATTGATTTTGTATGCTGTGTAAACATATACAGTGATTTGGGGCCAGCAGTTAGTGTAATGGCTATGTCGCTGGACTCTCATGAAGTCGACCGCGGTTTGAGTCCCGGACCCGGTGGCTTAAAACTCACGACAGGCTCGTGTGCGTGTGTGCCCGCCCAAGATCCTGAAAGGAGAATGGAAGAGAAGGGATTGTGGCGTGGCCATCCCCCCTGGGGGGTGATTTCTCGCTTTCTGTCTGTCTCTGTCTGTCTGTCCGGCCAGCGCACGCGCCCTATAGCAAAAAATCTAAAAAATAAAAAAAATAATAATAATAAATAAAAAAGGATATATAGTGATTTAATGTTATAAAAAAAAAAAAGAAAGGAAAAAATGATAAAACTGAGCAGTGTTAGAACCAGGGGAGTCACTAAGAGTAAAGAGATCAATCATAACATCAAACTTCTCTAATCCCTTACTTCATCTCTCTGGAGGAAAACCACAATCATGCCTTTTCAGTGCCAGTCCACATCACAGGCCATTACAGTTTCTGGGTACTTGTTTTTTTGTTTTGTTTTGTTTTGTTTTGTAGAGGTTTCTGCCTTAGGGCACGTGTGTGTAACTGAGAGAGAGAGAGACAGTGAGAAGGAAAGTGAGCAATCACCCCACCCGCCCCAGGAGGATGGCCATGCTGCAATCCTCTCTCCTCCATTCTTTTCCCTGGATCCTGGCACACACAAACGCGCCTGGTGGGAGTTTCAAGCCACCAGATCTGGGACTCAAACCACAGCTGCAGTTTCTATTCTTAATGAGACCTGTGTGACCAAAAATCTTGTATCTTCCTGCAGTTTCTGCTATAAAAAGCCTTCGCCACAAGTCCCTCCCTCTATTCTGCTCTTTTTTTGTCATCCTAGCCAGATTGAACCATATCACTAGGTCGTCAGAAAAGTCATATTTTTCTGTGTTTTTCTATGCAAAAATGCAACATGACTTCTGACAAACCAATATGTCATACTTTGGAGAAAAATAAGAATACCAGCCGGAAACTCTCCTATCTTGCTGTTCTTCTCATTCCTCGATGCACAGATGGTCACGGCTATGTCAGTGTGTTACCGTGAAAACACACAGCTTAGATCTGCGGCAGCAAACATTGTTACTGGTGACTAGTCGTTTCTCTCTGGGTCCTCTTCTGTATTTTCCTTCAGGCCCACATGAAATCCCAGTCAGGAACTGGGTATGGAGGGGTTGCTTATGGGTTCATTTCTGTGAAACTTTTCTACTCCACAGTCCCAACCAAAACTTCCTTGGAACTGTTATATTAAAAATACTTAATCCCTGTTCCTCCTTCTTTTTCTTTTATTTTCATAAATGGGGGTCTGAAGGATTTCCCACTTTCACTTGCTCCCTCCTCTTTATCCTTCATAAGTATTTTCCCCAATAAATTTCTTACATATCTAATCACATCTTCTTGGAGAACTTGAACCAAAATTCTTTTATCACAAAAGAACAGGTTTTCCCTTTCCCTTTTGCAATGAATTACTCCACCCATGACTTCCTTGGCCTCCATCTTCCCTCACTGTGGTTCTTTCCCTTGGGCCTTCACATAAGCTGGAAAAGCCACTCTGGAAAAAATAAAAAGTGAGTCTCACAACTGCCACCTCTTTCCATATCATCTCATTCAGTCTTTTCTTTCTTTCTTTCTTTCTTTCTTTTGCTATAGGGCACGTGCGCTTGCCAGAAAGACAGAGACAGAGAGACAGAAAGCAAGAAATCACCCCCCAGGGGGAATGGCCATGCCACAATCCCTTCTCCTCCATTCTCCTCCCGGGATCTTGGGCACACATGCACATGTGCCCGGCGTGAGTTTTAAGCCACCGAGTCCAGGATGCGAACCACAGTTGACTGCATGGGAGTCCAGTGACATAGCCATTACGCTAACTGCTGGTCCCTCATTCAGTCTTTTCTTTCTCTCCTTTAGTCTTTAATCAGCTAAAATGTGCTCTGCCCATTCTATTGTTGAAACCTTTTATCCTAAAATCACTGATGACCTAATTTCCAGAATCAATGGGCAGTTTTTAATCCTTACCTTGCTAGATTCCCATGCTCTACTCAATATTACTGATCATGCCCTTCTCTTTCCATGAGCCTTTCTTTTTCTTTTCTTTTTATCTTGAGAGATTTTTGCTACAGGCCACATCACTCAACAGAGAGACAGAGACAGAGAAAGTGAGAAATCACCCCCCAGGGGGTTGGCCACACCACAATCCCTTCTCCATTCTCATCTTTGGGCATACACACACACACACACACACACACACCCTGCATGAGTTTTAAGCTGCTGGGTATAGGATTCAAACTATGGTCAACTATGTGGGAATCCAGAGACATAACCATTATGCCATCTGCTGGTCCCCATGGAACATTTCTTTTTTCCTCATGACACTGAATGCTATATGTCTTCTTCCTACTCTCCGGCAGTGTTTCTCTACCTCCTTCACTGGAGGCAAGTACAATCGCCCAACTCCTAAGCACAATCTTCTCTTGACAATTCCTGTTCTGCTCAATGCACTTTTTCTGAGGGATTATATCCATCCCATGTTTTTAACCATCTGGATGCTGATATTACTAAAGCTAAATATTAAAGTGGCTGGGAACACTTAGAGCTAAATGATTATAAAATGGGTATCAGATGATCACCTCAAAGTTGGTCCATCCAGGGACTAGCAGTTAGCTTAATGGCTATGTCACTGGACTCCCATGTAGTTGACTGTGGTTCGAGTCCCTGACCCGGCAGCTTAAACTCACAGTGGGCGCGTGTGCGTGTGTGCCCAAGATACCAAGAGGAGAATGGAGAAGGGACTGTGGCGTGGCCATCCCCCCGGGGGGTGATTTCTCACTTTCTGTCTCTGTCTCTGTCTTTCTGGCTAGCCCACACACCATATAGAAAAAAAAAAAATGTGGTACATCCACATCTGAACCTATTCTTTCTCCCTTCCCTTTATGAGCTCTTATCCTTGATTTCTTATCTCAGGTGTCAGCAGTATGAAGAGATACATATAGGGGACCAGCAGTTAGCGTAATGGCTATGTGGCTAGACTCCCACGTAGTCAACTGCGGTTCGAGTCCCGGACCTGGTGGCTTAAAACTCACTCTGGGCGTGTGTGCGTGCGTACCCAAGATCCCGAGAGGAGAATGGAGGAGAAGGGATTGCGGCAAGGCCATCCCCCCTGGGGGGTGATTTCTCGCTTTCTATCTCTCTGTCTCTGTCTGTCTGGCGAGCACACGCGTCCAATAGCAATAACCTCTCCAAAATATAAATAAATAAAAGAAAAATTTTTAAAAAAGAGAGATACATACGCAAGTCACCCTAATTTCTTCCCACTAAAAGCTTGAGAGTACATGGCTGGTTGTTTTCTTTTACGTAAAATGCTGGGCTCAATTCTCTACATCTCATTATTGGGTGTTGATTAGATATCTAGAGTTGTCTATATATAAAGGATGAGACAATCATAGAGATGCTGGCAAGAAAATCAGACAAGTATAAAGCTAGGTATAATAAAATTTAAAATTGGGAAGACTGCTTTGATACTCTTCTACCGTTAGGCAGATATGAAAGTACTACCTCCGATTTATAGGTATATAGCTGGGGCCCAGAGTAATGATCTCACAGCCACCCATCAAGTCCACTGTAAAGGGAAACCGAGACTCAGGAGTCTGGTTTATTAGTCCAGTGCACTTCCTACTACACTGACGGATAAATGCAAGAAAGGCCATGTCTTGCTGCAAAGTTTATCCCCCACTACAGGACACAGGGACATCCTTCACAGAGTTCCTTCTCACTCACAGCATCTCTCAGCACAAGGATCAATTTCAAATACCATCTGACAGCGTATTGTCTGTATAAACAGACCAAAGGGCAATTTAATCTCTTCTGCTTTTCACCCAAAAGAAAGCAATGTTGTTATATGGACGATAACTGACCACGCTACCATCAAGTCTGAGAAGCCATTTGGGGAAAGTCATTCTTCTAATAGCCATGAACATCCGTGAGAATCATTTCACCTGAGCAATTTCACTGGACGCGAGGGAATCTAGGTGAAGGAGTTCTGGCTGCCTATTTTATTTTATTTTGGAATGCTTCACGAATTTGTGTGTCATCCTTGTGCAAGGGCCATGCTAATCCTCTCTGTATCATTCTGATTTTAGTATATGTGTTGGCGAAGCGAGCACCTGGCTACCTTTAGACCCAGCACAATAAAGCTCAGAGAATTACACTCTTTCTGACAAAGCATGTATGTGATTCCACTGGGCTATAGGAGAGCATACAGTAGTCATCACAGAATCTATTTTTAAAAGCTTACCAAATAGGAACCAGCACTTGACGTAATGGCTATGTCACTGGACTCCAATGTAGCCAACCACGGTTCGAGTCCTGGACCTGATGGCTTAAACTCACACTGGGTACACATGCATGCCCAAGATCCCGAGAGGAGAATGGAGGAGAAGGGATTGTGGTGCGGCCATCCTCCCTGGGGGATGATTTCTCACTTTCTGTCTATTTGTCTCTCTCTGTCTTTCTGGCAAGTGCACATACCTTATAGCAAAAATCTCTCCAAAATAAAAAAGAAAAAAGCTTACCAAATAGGGGCCAGCAGGTGGCGTGGTGGTTAAAGCGCTGGACACTTCCATATGGCCAACAATGGTTCGAGTCCTGAACCTGTTGGCTTGCTTTCTCACTTTCCCTAACTCTCTCTCACTCTCTGTGTCTCTGTTGGTCAAATTAAAATAAATGAATGAATAAATAAAATTAAATGAATAATTCACAGAGGATACACGAGCTTGCCAGAGAAACATGGAGAGAGAAGTTGAGGGGAAAAGCACACCCTGGTGAGGCATGGCCATGCTGCAATCTCTTCTCTATTTCACCATCCAATCAGGATTTGGGACATGTATGTCATGTGTGTCTGGTATGTTTATCAAGACGCCAGGGCAGGATTTGAACTGTCCTCAGCCATGAAGATTAGAGTCCTCAACCACTTGGCTAGCAATCCCGTTCTTGAATTAGATCCTTTTAACAAGCAATATCTAGGCCAGCCATGTAAACAAGCACACTGAACTTACCAATCTTCAGAAAGAGATCTCTTCGACCTTTTTTCTACAGTAGAAAATGGTATCACTGTTGACATTCTACAATGTGGAAATCTCTATGAGTGTTTCCTCTGGCTTAATCTTTACTACAACCCTGTGGGGGTTATTGTTTGTATTTGAGGAATATGAATACTGTGCAGATTAATTTTGGAAAGCCACACAGAACTTGCTCTACCAGAAAGGGACAAGGTGAAATTAAAATCTAGGTATTTATGACCTCAAAAATCTGGTTTTTCCACTCTGTTCCAAGATAGGCAGCAAAGGGGTAATGATCCTTTTATTAATGACCTGACGGGCACTTTCTTCTTAGCCGACAATCATCGTGCTGGGGAAAATGCCCTCTCTGCTTCTCACCTCTTTCCACGCCCACATGCACAAAAAATGCAGAAGTGACATGAGAGGTATTTTCCTTACTTAGCCAAATGTTTACCTAGATCTGCTCTGTAAACTATAAATGTGTATATTTACATTGTCAGATGAGGTGTATGTGGAGGAGGGGGGGGGCCTGATGAAGGACATTTGGAGAAGGGATACGAAGGTAGAGCATTGACGGGATGGGGAGGTGTGGTGTTATCGGTTGAAAATATTTTGATCAACGGGACTGGGGAGAAATGTTCACATATTGAAATGTTCACATTTTAAGCTAAACAATACAATTGAATGTATATATAAAAAGAAATAATTTTAATAAAAAAATTTTTAAATAAAATATAGATAAAAAAATTAAATAAATTAAATAAATGAATAAATAAATAAATAAATAAATAAATAAAGACATTTTGCCTGGACAGGGCCTGAGGATGCTGTAGGGTGATAGAATTTATTGGGTGTCGACTTCTCCAAACTCAATATGTAACCACTGTATCTTTCTATATTTTATCCTTTGCATACACAAACATCTTAAGTATAGTTAAAGGGATGAATGGAGGGGAGGAAGGTAGTGGGGAGGGGTAGACAAACAGATGACTGATGATAGTTTTCTTCTTTTTTGGAATATAATATTTTTTCAGTTTTATGGAGAAATAACTTATGAACAGCTGCAATCACTTAAATGTATAATTCCATGAATTTGGACAGTTGTATACACCTAGGAAACCACCACCATAAACAAGATCCAAAAGATTTCCATTATCCCATAATAAATTTTTTTAAATCACTTTTTTTTTTTGAGTTTGTAATAGAGTGTGTGCACTCACCAGAGACAGGCGGAGAAGAGTGACTAAGCGCATCTCAGGGAGGATGGCCACACCACAATCCCCTTGTCCTTCATTTTTCTCTTGAAATTTTGGGCATGTCCATGCATTGGTGGTATTTTTCAAGCCCCTGGTCTGGGACTCAAACCCCACAGTTGGTGATGTGGGATCCACGTTCTTAACCACACCACCACTTACTGGACCAACTTTCTTTTCATTCTGTTTACATATTATTTCTATAAACCAGTCTACAACTGAAGGTATTATGGATATTTTTCTAAGTCCACAATACAACTCCAATACATTCTTTTTAATAGCCAAATATAAGTCGACTTTTACATATGCCATAATTTACTTAATTCCTTTCCCTGTCTATGGACTTTCTGCAAATTGTTTCTAGTTTTTTTTTTTGTTGTTGTTGTTGTTGTTTTTTTATTGCTGTTTCTGCTATTGTCATCAACACAACAGTAAAATTTTATATAGAAGTCTTGTTAATTTTTTTTTTTTTTAGAGAGGTTTTTACTGTAGGGTGTGTGCATTCCCTGGAGAGACAGGAAGAGACAGAGAGAGACAGAAAGCAAGAAATCAGCCCCTGGGGGATGGCCACACGACAGTCCCTTCTCCTCCATTCTCCTCTTGGGATCTTGGGCACACATGCACATGTGCCCAGTGTGAGTTTTAAGTCGCTGGGTTCAGGACTCGAACCATGGTAAACTACGTGGGAGTCATTGATGTAACCATTTTGACATCTGCTGGCCCCAGTATTATTTGTTTCTACAGACTAGATTCCTAGAAATAGTTTTGCTGTACGAAAGGCCTTAGACATTTTAAAATAGTGAACTATAACACTTCGCAGAGGGGCATTCTCTACTGGAGTGTGCCTCAATGTGGTCACCCTTCCTCTCATGTTGGGGAATATTGAATTGTATAAAACAGCAGGTGCCAAACACACTACAGAGACTCCAGCAGCACTGCTGGGATATTCTGCTCCTTGTAGACAGATGCAGGGCCTCTACTCCTTCTAGACCTGCAAGAAACCTAGAATACCAAGATGAGCTCCTGAGGGCCCAACCGACACTGCTCTACCCCACCTCCCTTCCCGCACTCTCCACAGAGCATCTTCAGGCTTACTAGGCTCTCCTTTATTTTGTCTTTTTTTTCCACACACCAGGCTTAGGGCTTTCCAACTTCTGTTCCCTCTACCTGAAAACATCTTCCCCGATATCTCTACAAGGTTGACAATTTCTCAGCATTCATGAAGAAGCTAAAATGTCACCTTCTCAGGGAGGCTTTGGTGCCAGATGCCCAGAAGAATTCTCTTCCTTCAATCCTCCTCTCCATCATAGTATGCTTACTGCAGCACTTTCCACTATCTGAATCCTGTTGGTTCTGCAGTCAAAAGTCCACCAAGTGTGAGCTCTTTCCACCTATTATCCCCTGTCATCTAGTAGTCACACAATAGCCAAGAGGTTCCCTTTAAGATTCAACTACATGCAGAGCCAGCAGATGGTGCTGTGGTTATGCCACTGGACTCCCACATGGCCAACTGTGGACTGAGTCCCAGATCAGGTGGCTTGAAAATCATGTGTGTGCATGCCTAAGATCCCAGGAGGAGAATGGAAATCACCCAGAGGGTGATTTCTCACTTTTTCTCTCACCGTCTCTGTCTCTCTGTCTCTCTCTCTCTCCAGTGGTTGCACACACCCTAAGGCAAAAACCTCTAAAAAAGAAAAGATTCCATTACATTCATACTCTCCTGCTGAAAATTCTGATTGCTTTCCCATAGAACTGGGAAAGGGCTGGCTCTGCAGCCCTCAGTTAAGGGAGCTGGATCCCACATGGCTAACTGTGGTTCAAGTTTTAGCCCTCACAACTTGGAAAACATGCCAGGGTAAGTACATGTGTGCCGCAAATCCCAACAGGATGGATAAATGGGGGAAAGGAGTACAGCAATTTGGCGCCCGCCCTATGGCAAAAACCTATGGAGGCTGGAGGATTGCAGCTTCAAGTCCATCTCATATGTCACTGGGGAATGCTTTCTCCCTTTCCCTTTTCCTCTTTCTCTGTTGAGATCACCTGCCCTCTGGCAATTAAAAGGAAAAAAAATTTAAAAAGAATAAGAGAACTTAGGAAAATACTTCTTATCAAGGTTTATCAGGCTCTGTTTGAGCTCTAGGCCACCACTCAATCCCTTTCTTTCCGGGTTACACCTGAAGGCCACACTGTCTCTTACTATTCCTGATATACCAGAAACTTGGCCTTCTCAGGGCCTGCCATTCCTCCCACTAGAACACTAAACCCAGCCTTTCATAAGTTTCATGCCTTGGCTTCAGGGCTCAGAGCAAACGATTCCTACCTCTCTGATCCCGTACCCCTTTGCCTTACTATTTCTTCATAGCACTTATCACTACCTAATGCTATTTTATTTGTACACTTATTTATGCATTGTTCTTCTACCAATAGAATTGAAGTTCTATAAAGGCATGCACTTTTTTCCTTCCTCTTCTTCATCCTCAGCGTTAACACATAGTCAGTGCTCAGTAAATAACACCTGAGAGCACAAATGAAATTAGACTTGTTTATGTCCGTCCCAGCTAGAATGCAAGCTCCCTGTAAACAAGGATCGCTCTGGTCTGTTACTGTGTCTCCCACACCCAGCACTGTTTGTGATGATGTAGGTGTTTGTTAGTGAACAAATGGTTGAATAGTAATGTGAAGTTGATGGAATTTGGGACATGGTAGTGATTATTTATGTGTAGGTATGTTTGAATCATATTTACTTTTGTTGAAAGGAATTTAGTATATGTAGAAAAAAATCTTCAAAACTACTTGTACTAAATTAAATCTATGTCTACTAGACTTGTAAATACGGTCTTATTTAGAAATAGGGTCTTTGCAATGTAATCACAGTAAAATGAGGTTGCACAGGATGAGAGTATCTAAGAATAAGAAGATAATTTTGGTAAAGACAATGTTAGGTCGTTGGGAAAGTCATGACATATTGTTCTGTGTTTTTTTTCTATGCAAAAATGCGTCACGACTTTCCCGACAATCCAATAAAATCCAGATGCAAAGAGCCACAGAAGGAAGATGCCAGGTGTGGGTGAGGCAGAAACGGGAGTGACGTGTTTACAAGCAGGGGAACGCCAAGGATTGCCAGTAACCATGTGAAGCTAGTAAAAAGCAAGGAAGAACCCTCCTCTAGAGCTGTTAGAGCACGGCCCTCCCAATATCTTGACTTTAGATTTCTAGAACTCCTACAATTTCAAGAAAATAACTTTCTGTTCTTGAATCTATGTGGTTTGAAAGATTTTGTTATACCAATCCTGAGAAATGAATACCCTATTTCTCTTTTCAGAATAATGACATAATGTCAATGTCAAAAAAAAAGCTACAATCTCCTCCATTTTCAGGCTGATTCCATAGGGCAGCTGCTAAGCTCTGATCCCACATGACCTACCATTGTTCACATTCCAGCCCTGGCAACTAGAAAAACATGCCAGGCACAAGCGCTCATGCCTAGTGCTATTCCTGATGGAGATATGGAGGAATAACGATTTGCAGTATGACGAGGCCCTACTGAAGTGGGTGCTTTCTCTATTTTTCTCTTGTGCACATGCCCTTTGGCATTAAAAAAACATAAATACACACACACACACACACACACACACACACACACATATATGTATGTATATATATATATATATATATATATATATATATATCCCATGTTCCTCCATTTTAAATGTTGGAGATTCCATAAATGACATGGTTATTCAGAATAAAAAATTAACCATGGACCAGTCTGGCCTGATGGGCCTTTTCCTAAAGAAAATTGGGCTCATCTCCCATTGCCAGGGAACAAGGGGTTAGTTAGTAACAGCAGATGAGGTGAGCCATGGCCTTCAGTGATGGGAAGCCAAGAACATGTAAGTAGTTGGGTCACATGAATATATTCTCAGACAGCCTTTAAGAAAGTCAAAATTAATATAAGTGTAACCAGTGGGACCAGCAGATGGTGTAATAATTATTTCACTGGACTTCCATGTAGTCAACTGGGGTTCAACTCCCAGACTCAGTGACTTAAAACACGCGGGGCTTGTGCATGCCCAGAATCCCAAGAGGAGAGTGGAGGAGAAGGGATTGTGGCATGGCCATTCCCCCCCTCCCTCGCCCGGGGAGTGATTTCTCACTTTCTGTCTCCTGTCTCTCTCTGTCTCTCCAGCAAGCATACACATGCTATAGCAAAAATCTCTCAAAGAAAAAAAAAAGAAAGTGTTACCTCTGACACACCCAAACAGGAATAACACTCACTAAACAGCACCCTGTAAGGGACAAGCTCACCTGGCCTATACTCATTAGTAAATACCAAAATCTTATTTTAAATAATCAGTTGAGTTTACAGATACTTATTACTAATAATACCAACAGAAGTTTTTCTTTCTTTTTTTTCCTTATTACCAGAGGGTTTATAAGTTCACAGAGAGAGAGAGAGAGAGAAAGCCAGAAAACTACCTCCATGGGGCCTGATCACACCACAATCTCTTCTCCTCCATTTTTCCCTCCTTTCAGGATTTTGGAGACACGAGCTCCTGATGTGTTTTTTTTTGTTTTTGTTTTTTTGGTTTTTTTTTTTGAGAGGTTTTCACTATAGGGCGCGTGCGCTTGCCAGACAGACAGAGAGAGACAGAGAGACAGAAAGCGAAAAATCACCCCCCAGGGGGGATGGTCACGCCACAATTCCTTCTCCTCCATTCTCCTCTCGGGATCTTGGGCACACACACACACGCGCCCGGCGTGAGTTTTAAGCCACCAGGTCCAGGACGCAAACCGTGTTCGACTACGTGGGAGTCCAGCGACATAGCCATTACACTAACTGCTGGTTCCCCTGATATGTTTTTTAAAGTGCTGGATCTGGGACTCAAACCACACAACCAGGAATGTGAGAATCAGTCACCTTAATTACAAGTTATGGGCTGGCCCTGAAACATTTTTTTTTTCAATATAACATATGAAACAATAAGAATTGAGAATAGACTGGCAGTGGTGGCACAGCAGTAGCATAATACTCTGTGATGCTTGATTCACATGAGAAGGTCCCAGGTTTGAGTCCAGAGGTCTCCCTGTAAGCACTAGGTACTTATGTGTCCTAGGCTGGCTAGGGGTGGATTGGTGGCATAAAGACCCAGTTAGGGGACCAACAGTTGGAGTAATGGCTACGTCACTGGACTCCCATGTAGTCGACCACAGTTCAAGTCCCAGACCTGGTGTCTTAAACTCACACTGGGCGCGTGTGCATGTATGCCCAAGATCCCGAGAGAAGAATGGAGAAGAAGGTATGGCGGTGTGGCCATCCCCCCTGGGGGGTGATCTCTCGCTTTCTGTCTCTCTGTCTCTGTCTGTCTTTCTGGCGAGCACCAGTGCCCTGTAGCTAAAACCTCTAAAAAACAAAATGACCCAGTTAGGGGTCTTACCCACTCAGGGGAAGGAAAAAAACTTGTAAAACAAAACAAACGAACAAAAAGAATTGAGAATAACAAAATCTACCTTATGGAAAAATAATTTTGTTCGTATAAAGCATTCTACCTCTGTCCCTCCCTCTCTCTGGCCCAGCAAATTAATGAGGCTTAATTAGGAAAGTTAAGGCCCATTGGAATGGATCCCAGGAGCCCACAGGCCACATGTTGAGGTCCTATGGGCTACTCTTAAGATATGTCTTGATACTGCAGAAGGATGAGGGAAGAGAGAACAACTTTTCTTTTCTAGGGGCGAACAACTTTTAGTTGCCATTGGGGATTTCTACTCAAGCATAGAAAAACATAAAAGAAGGGGAAAAATTCATGGGCCCTGTTACAAAAGGTGTTGTCGATTCTATTGTGTCGACCAATATGCAACTAATGTTTCTGTTTGGCAAAAACCGTCAAATACCAGCTCTTGCATATGGTTCAAACTTACGCATCCTGGCTGGACTTTTCTGGGAGGTGGCTTTCGTCTCTGTTCATTTAGGTGGAAGGGATAACCTCCATATGGAGTCCAGAGTGAGAAGGAAGCTTGCAGTGTGCATACCATTATTAAACAAGTTTCCTGATTCAAAGCCTGGGTGCTTAACTCTTACCATTCCATGATCACATTTGGAGCAAGAGGCACATTAGCAGAACTCAGTTCATAGTTAATTCTAGGGCTGAAGAGGCTTACATCAAACCTAGGAAATGGCATTTTTTTATACTTTTTGTTCTAACTTGTATGTGAATTTGTTAATATAAATTGTCGATTTTACTATATTTGAGCTTTTATTTATTATCTTTCAAGACCAGGTCTTATCACATGATGATCCTCATGCTTCAGCCCGTCATGTGGGACTATAATCACAAAGCGCCACACCTAGATTCTAGATTTTTCAAAAAAATAATGATTAATTTCAGGAGTGTGACAGGAGAGGAAGAGGAAGAACACCTCCAACAGGGCCTGGAGGCCCCAATCCACCTCTAGCCCAGCTAGTCCTGGATCGTGGGAGGTGTGTGCCAAGCAAACTCAGATGTTTCCAGCCACAAATCCAGAACCTTCCTACGTGGGTCAGCCTTACAGGAACTTGCATTTTACTACTGCACCACCGTCTGGTCCCCTCAATTTCTTTTTCAGACAGGGATTCACTGTGTTATCCAAGTTACCCTTGAGCTTATGATCTCCTCTCCTGCCTCGGACTTCTTAAAATACAGAGATCACAGGCAAATGTTATTGCACCAGTCTTTAAATTGGACCTGGAACTGAACCTGGGCTTCTTTTACGGTACCAATCTGTAGAGCATGGAGTATGTATGTGTGTTTTAGATTTCTATAGGGCACATGTGCTCACCAGAGAGAAAGAAAAAGAGAGAAGAAATCACCCTCCAGGAGAGATGGCCACATTGCAATCCCTTCTCTTTCATTCTGTTCTCAGGATTCTGGGCACACACAAACACAAGCACCTGGCACGTTTTCAAGCCACTGGATCCTAGACTCGAACTGCTGGCCATGTGGGCTCCCACTGCCTTAACTTCCATGCTACCTGTTGGCCCCAAGCATGGAGTTTTAGCAGTGCATGCCACCATGGCTAGGCTTAATATATTATTTTAATTAAAAAAAAAAAAAACCTTTTAGGGTCCTGGTGGTGGCATGGTAGTTAAGGTGCTGAACTTCCACATGGCTGACCATGGTTCGAGTCCTGGACCCGGTAACTTGCAAATCACACTAAGTGTGTGTGCATGTGTGCTCAAAATCCTAAGAGGAGAATGGAGGAGAAAGATTGTAGCATGGCCATCCCCCCTGGGAGGTGATTTCTCACTTTCCCTTTATCTCTGTTTCTGTCCTAAGAGTGCATGTGCCTCGTGGCAAAAACCTAAAAAACAACCCTTTCAGTTTTAGAAGCAAAATATTATAGATTATTCTCTCATAACTCTACTCCAACTAAAAGGAAGCTTAAAGAAATGCTACTCTGCTCCTGGGGCTGCACTCCAAAGACAGATTACTTAAGGAGGGCTCATTGTTTCATATACCAGTTGCCCACACTTGCATAATCCAGTGATGGAAAGTCACTCTAACTCTAATGAACATAACTGTTCATTAAAGGAAATAAAACAATCTGGTTGGGAAAAGATGTACTTGGCGTAGCCATTTTTCTTATTTTTGTCTTCAAAGCAAAAATGCTTGAAAACAATAGTACATTTGACCTGAGAGAGAAAGGAGACAACTTATAGACTGGAAGGATATGGATGGAACCCAAAAGGATATAGCATCCCCAGAATACCTACAGAAGAGCTACTTATCTCTCATTTACTAGTAACATTCTACCAGCCCCTCAGCTCGCTATCGCTCAGCTCTGAGCCACTTTATATGGCTACTCTCAGCCATCATGAGAGACTGCGTGTGCCAAGCCACCTTCTCCCTGCTATTTTTCCAGAAGTGAAGATTCACAGGATCTAGGGCCAGATAGTTCAAGATCCCATATATGACATTTTTTTCAGGGCCTTCACATTTGCCATGGGTTATGATGACACCAACTGCAAGAGCCCTGCAAAGAAAGTTTGGTGGAAGCTGACAAGATAATTTAATGGCCATATGGGAGTCCAGTGCTTCAACCGCCACACCATCTGTCACCACTTAATATATACCGAGTGTCTGCACTCTAAAAAAAAAAAAAATATATATATATATATATATATATATATATACATATATATATATATATATTTGAAACCATACTGCTTCTGTTGTTATAGAGTTATAAAATTATAAGACATATTTTGAACATTATCTTTAAAATTCAGTATTTTGAAATTTTGAAAGTTGTTTGTAAACTGTCAAGAATTATGGAGTATGAGCTAAAATTTTTTGCTATGTAAAGTAAATGTTTGTGGAAAAATGTAAAAATAAATAAATGAAAGAAAATTTTAAAAAAAGATAATTTAATGGAAGTTCTCCAATAAATAGGACATGCGTTCCAATGAAATAAAAGAAACCAGCTCCTCTGAAAACCAAATGAACAATAATGTAGAAGGCAAGTCAGAAGCAGACTTAAAAAAGTTAAACAAGAAAATGCTGAGAAAATAAATGTGATGCCGGCTGGCTGTGTTGATCTGTTCTCCGCCATTTCAATTTGAGTATCATTCCAGCTTCTTCCAACTCCACAGAGTGAGATAAAAATGTAAGCCACGTGTTTTATGTGCCTGTCCTAGATACCTATTCCATGTTTATATGGAAATTATGTTTAAGGTGAATAGAAAAAATGTTACAGAATATTGGCTTTTTTAAAAATTCAAGGGATAGGGTCAGTAGGTGGTGTGGTGGTTATGCTGGATCCCATATGGCCAACTACACAGTTCAAGTCCTGGACCTGGCAGCTTGGGCGATCATGCCACCTGTGTGTGCGTGCGTACCCAGAATCCTGAGACGAGGGTGGAGTAGAGGGGATTTCACTGTGGTCATTTGCCCTGGGGGTGCTTTCTCATTTTCCTTCTCTGTCTCTCTGATGAGTGCACATGCTTTATAGAAAAAGAAAAAGAAAAAGAAAAAGAAAGGGATAAGACATTGTAGAATCAAACAAACAAAAAAGCCCTGGCACTTATGCAAAAAAACTTTCAAAATAAAGGCAGAAAAATACAAATAAAATCTATTTTATTTTTCTTCTTTAAATTGCCCGAGAAGTGAGTTTCATGTGCTCACCAGGAAAAAGAGAGAACTCCCCCCGTGGGGGCATGGCTATGCAGCAATCTCCCTTCATCTCTCCATCCCCTCAGAACCCCAGGTACGCACACTCATGCATACGTGTACACACACACACACACACACACACACACACACACAGGTGTTTCCGAAGAAGCCAGGTCAAGGACTTGACCCATGGTTGGACATGGGGGAATTCGGCTCCCCAAGTCCCTGTGCTCCTGGGCCAGTCCCTTCACTCCCTTTTTAAGAAGGGTCAAGCTTTCTCCAAGGATGAAAACTAAGGGTAATTTTCTTCAAAGTACACTGATCTTTGCAGGAGAAATGTTCTCCAATGATCCTTATATCTATGGAACCGAATAGTTATCACTCCAGTTCTCAACATATTTGCCTTAAAAAATTGTAAGGCCCTCATGATATTCATGTTATCAAGTCTCTGAAGCCTTCCAGGTCAATGCATTAAAAACCAGTGAGTGAATTCTGTTTCCCAACAATTCGCCTTTGATAGGTACTGCTGGTTCATTCATTTCAGAATTACTGACATCAGGTTGAATTTGAACTTGGGTTGCACTGATCCAAATAGCACCCAAACTCCTCTCTGTTTTCTCTAACTTAGCTCTGAAGCCCTGCAAGCCTCCAGTTATGAAGGTTGTTGATTACACAGAGCGGTAAATGGATTTGACTTAGAGTGACCATCTTTTAAAAAGCAACATAAGTTCCTGCCATCCATGTCCATTTTTGTGATTGGAGAATAGCATTTTTTTCTTTTTTGAATGCCGAGAGTGTTTTTAATTGCCAGGGAGAGAAAAAGATAAAGCACCTCCCCCTCCTCCCCTCTCCACAGGGCATGGTCACACTGCAAACTCTTTCTTCCATTTCTCCTTCCCCTCAGGATTTTGGGCATACACACTCATGCACCTGGCATATTTTTCAGGATGCTGAGGCCTGGACATGAATCACTATCAGTCACGTGGGATCCAGCTCCCAGTCCATAGCATGCAATCCCCATGCTACAGGGTTAGCTCTGTAGAAAAGCACTTTAACTTCTTTCTCAGCCTAAATGTGCATTTGCTTTGATAGTGCCGTTGGCTGGGACTGAGTCAATGCTGGAAATAGGAAAGACCTGTTGAAGATAGTTGTACATTTACTCTGTACGGAAGCTTGGGCCAGAAGAACCTTGGGATTACCTGGAATTCTTGAAATGTGTATACGCTTGTACATCTTTGTAGACTCTGCCACTAATGTGTGGGAAATTAAGATCTATAGTGTCTGCTTTCTAAAAATCGAAAATCCTGGAATACCTTTCCCCCTGCTCCTTTAGGAGAAAAATAGTATTGAGTGTAGCACTATGAAATCCACTGTTAAGGATCTCTTTTACTATCACAAGAATTTATTTGGCATCAGGACCACATTTAAAAAAGAAAAAAAGGGACCAGCAGTTGGTGTAATGGCTATGTCGCTGGACTCCTATGTAGTCGACAGCGGTTCACGTCCCAGACCCGGTGGCTTAAACTCATGCCGGGCACATGTGTGTGCATGCCCAAGATCCCAAGAGGAGAATGGAGGAGAAGGGATTGTGGCGTGGCCATCCCCCCTGGGGGGTGATTTCTCGCTTTCTGTCTCTCTGTCTCTTTCTGTCTGTCTGGTGAGTGCACGCACCCTATAGCAAAAACCTCTAAAAAAAAAAAATGAAAGAAAAAAGAAGCCTACATTCTTTCACTGAATCAGAAGGTGATGTTTGAGCACTTATAGAAGCCAGAGGAAGATGCAGGTATCTCTGCAACTAATGAAAGACCGAGAAAAAGGTTTTGGAAATCAGTGAGAGCAAGTGAGAGAATGATCTCACATAGCATTCTGACATGTGGCCAGCTAGCTGCAGGAGTCGCTAAGATCCTCAGTTACCACCAGCACACGGGTCCCTTTCAGGGATAGTGATTTGAACAGACTGATTCCTGCCTATGCTGTCGTAGGCCATGAGTAAAACACAAATGTTACACTAGCCACAGTTAATTAAAGCCAGGATTGAGGCCCCTTCAGAAATGAGATGATGCCCTCTCACAGAAAATGCATATGTGAATAGATCCTCATTCTAGCATATGACTTCGTGGGGGTTCATGGATCCCCGAGGTGTCAGGTTAAAAATTTCTGATGCTGACATGGTGATTAAGGTGCTGGACTCCCACATGGCTAACCACGGTTCAAGTCCTAGACCTGGCAACTTAAAAATCATGCCAGAGGAATGTGCGTGCATGCTCAAAATCTCAGGAGGAGAATAAAGAAGGGATTGTGGCATGGTCATCCCCCATGGGGAGTGATTTCTCACTTTCCCTCTCTCTGTCTCCCTCTGATGAGTGCATATGCCCTGTGGCAAAACCCTAGGAAAAAATTATGATGCAAGAGACACTGTCACAGAGATGGCCTGTTGGTATCCATTTCCAGTGAGAGAACGCCACAGTGAGAAATCAACAGATTATCCAACTATATGCTGTCCATTGTGTGCACACTAGGGGGAGATACATTACCTTTCCACCCTTTAACTGTAGGTAAGAAGTCTGTTGTGTATCATCCCAGCTCTGAAGCCCTGGGAGCAGCACAAATGGTGCAGCTGATAAGGAATTTTCCATTAGTGACAATAAACATTTATCACTAAAGGTGAGGTCCATAGGAATCATTCTTGTGACCTGGAAGAGCCCAGCTGGTTCAACTGCCAAGGTGTGAGATGGGACGCCTCACTGGGGTTCTCAACAGCCTGTGAGAAAGCTGGCCTCTCTCCTCCCTGCCTCTGCCCTGTAACTCCACAGCAAAGATAGGACCAGTCCACAGACCAGTCTTCATCCTAGATACCAACTGTCTTCATTGCAAGAGCCTCTTGGCCTCTTGTTGTGGGCTTGGAAGTAAATCATTTCTTGGTGACTGAACTCTGAAAAGAGTAATCTGGTAACCTGGAGAACAAATGCTAGCAAAGGTTGTCCAATAAAAGGCATTGAGGGTGGGGAAATGCATTTCAATTAAACTTGGACAGAACCCAGGAATTTTGTAGCTGTCCTTTAACCCACAGTGTTTTTTAAAAGAATACTAGTCAAAAATGAGTCATAACCAAAGTCACATAGGTGACAGGAAATAGAAATACCATGGAAGCCCATAGAGATCAGATCTAGGAGCATTTGGGACACCACCACTCCATGCCCCTTGGCTCTAGATATACCAGAACATAGACAGCAGCACACAACAGCCTCACATCCACAGTGAGGCTCATATTCTCATACATAAGATTAAGAGGGATGAGGGCTGCTTATAATTCAAATCAGTGTTCACGTAAGAAAAGCAGATTCAATAAGAAGGCTTTAAGGAGAAAGCCTTGAATAAAACAAGTAGTACTTTTTCTAAGATTATTTTAAGGTAGAAGATTAAGACAAGAATCACTCCCATTCTTGTTTCTGGAATTGATATATCGTTTTGTGGAATTTTTCAAGGAAAGGCCAAGCAATTTTCTCAGTTAGATCAGGGGGTGATATTTTTATCTTCAGAAGAAAAAGGTTCTTTGAAAAAATGATGGTAGATAATCTGTAGTTGCTTACATAGAAAACGTTAAGCCCTATGTGTAGTTGTTCACTCACCTGTCACCACAGAAGCAGCAGTAATGGTAACGAGCCCCCCACTCCCACTTCAAGGTAAGCCTCATCACTTGCGCTCTCATGCCCTTGAGACTCCTCACCTCCCTCAGTCAGATCTCATCTCTCAAACCTTAGCTGCCCTCAACCCTCTCACTGGGCCTTCCAGTCATGGCCCTGTCAGCAAAATCTCCTGCATCTTCAAGCTCTTGGTAGAATGTTTCTTTCTAATGAAAACTTGGCTCCCTGAGGACAGTTTTTCTGAGACCCTTTCATCTGCGTGACTTTCTTTCTCCTACAACTTGTACCACCAGACCTGTAGGAGGAAGATGATGTCCTCCTTGCTTCTCATGTTCACTTCCACACATTGCACCTCCCTCCCCCACAAACTCCCCCTTTGAAGTTCTGACATCAAACTCTACCACCAGACCACTCTAGCCCTCCTTTGTACAGTTGTGCATTGACTCTAGGGTTACTCTCGCTCTTTTGCTGGAGATTTTGTCTCTAGGTTCCCTGTCACCCTCACCTGGTATCATTTTCGGTGATTTTAACATCAATGTATATCATTCCTCCAATGCCTTGGCTTCTTGGTTCATCAGCCTCTTTCTACCACCCTACCTGAGCCTCTCACTTTCACATCATACCCTGACTTTTCATTGCCAATACCTGCAACCCATCCATAGTCTCGATTTCAAGCACCCTATTCTCCAGTAATTCTTTCCTCTGATCCTACCTCCAGAAATAGTGAGATCCCACAAAATTCCTGATCATTTAAATACTCACCTTTTTAAATATTTTCCTATTTCATGTCCTAATTTTTTCTCCTCACCCAGTTTATATAATATGACAACATGATCATAATTATAATCATTCTTTATCTCAACTGTTGTTCCTTCCTTCTTCTCATCGTTCATGCTAGGCATAACTCCAAACATAGGGAAATTTAGTTCCCCACCTATATACCTAGATAGCTGAAGGTGGTTAAAAATATGCCACCCTGGGACCAGCAGATGGTGTAATGGTTATATTGCTGGACTTCCACATAGTCAACTGTGGTTTGAGTCCTGGAACCAGCATCTTAAAACTCAAGCTGAGCACATATGCATGTGTGCCCAAGATTCTGAGAAGAGACTAGAGGAGAAGGGATGTGCTGTGACCATCCCCCTGGGGGGGGGGTAATTTCTTACTTTCTGTCTCTCTGTCTCTCTGGTGAGCACACATGCCCTACAGCAAAACTCTCAAAAAATTTATATATATATATATATATATATATATATATATATATATATACACACACACACACATACACACACACACACACACACCTTTGGACCAAGTGGTAGCACAGCACTAACACAACACAACTGGACCCACATGGGAAAGGTCCTGGGTTCATATCCCAGGATATACCTATGATCCAGGCTAGCTGAAACCGGGTGTGAATTGGGTATGAAGACTTATTAGATAGGGCTGTGTGTGTGTCTGAAGAAATAAATGAACACATATGCACACATAATTATCCTGACCAGTCTCTTCAAATTCATAAACCTACTGCACAGGGGTCCTTCCATGCTGCCTGGCTCTCTTCCTGCCTGTGTCTGCACCATTCATTCCCATCTGCTACCCCAAAGCTTCCCAACTCATATTCCAAACAGAACCAAGATGCCAGAGGTATTGTTTTCTTTAGCCACATGGACATTTAGTCAGGACTTGTAGCAACCAGCACTCCTGAACCAGTTGCCTTCTGCCCCGATGAACTTATCCAAGCTCCAAATCCCTTCTGAGTTACCACTCAAATGTTCTAAATGTTTTGTGCACTCTGATTTTTAAAAGTTAGAGGAAACTGTCTTAGATGACAATTCATACTTCCTTTTCCTCATTCTCCACTGATAACTTTTTTCTGATTTCATTAGTAAAAACAAGTTGGGCCAGCAGATGGCATGGTTGATAAGGCACTAGATCCCACATAACTGACTTCACAGTTTGAGTCCCAGACCCCAGGGCTTGAAAAACATGTAGGGTACACATGTGTGTAAAACTCAGAGAGAATAGAAGAGAAAAGATTGCCATATGACCATCTTCCACCCCTGGGGATGAGGTAATTTGTCACTTTCCCTCCCTCTAGCTCTCTGGCAAGTGCACATTCCCTATGGTAAAAATATCAAATAAATAAGTAAAAATAAAAATACATCCATTACCAAAAAACTTTTCAAAAAATTATCTCTTCTCAGGAAAAAAAAGGTTCACAATTTTCCATCCCCATATCTACCAATCTACCTTTTCTCCTGCTCCTATGTCTCTCTGTCTCTCTGGTGAGTGCACATGCCCTATAGTAAAACTCTCTCAAAAAATTATAAATATACAGGGACCAGCAGTTAGGATAATGGCTATGTCGCTAGACTCCCATGTAGTCGGCCACAGTTTGCATCCCAGACCCGGTGGCTTAAAACTCACGCCGGGCACGTGTGCATGTGTGCCCAAGATTCAGAGAGCAGAATGGAGGAGAAGGGATTGCAGCATGGCCATCCCCCTGTGGGGTAATTTCTCGCTTTCTGTCTCTCTGTCTCTCTCTGTCTGTCTGGTGAGTGCACACGCCCTATGGCAAAAACCTCTCCCCCCCAAAAAAATTATAAACATATATATACACATACATATACACACATATGCATACATATACCACTTTGGGCCAAGTGGTAGCACAGCATTAACACAACTAGACCCACATGGGAGAGGTCCTGGGGATGTGTCCATCATCTCAATAAAGGTTATTCTTCCTCTTAATACTTTCCCCTTTATTTACTCCAGGTATTCTGGCACAATTCTCAACTTTCTTCCCAGTCCACATACTCCCCACTCTTCTTATCTTATCCCTATATCCACTAATAGGATGCTATTTCTCCCATCTTAAAAACAGAAAATTTCATTTTCTATGCACTTACTATACATTTCCCTCCTCTTATTTAGACAAAACATTTCATTTCAAATATGAAGATCTATATTCACAATCTTTCATTTTTCCCTACCTAACCCCTTGAATTCCATTAAAAATGCTCTTATAGAAGTAACCAAGGGCATTCATAGTGCTAGTCCAGTGGTCATTCTCATTTTCCACTTAGTTGACCTACAACATCTAAGTTGATCTGCCCCTCCTTCTTCAAACACATGTCTAACTTAAATTGTTTCTTTATTCTCTTTCTCAATATCATTTCAGTCTCTAGCTCTCTTCCAAAGTCTCCAAAGTTAGGTTGTCTCATTTCCTCAGTTTTTTTCTTCTATATTCATTCGGACTGTAGATAACCAAACCTAAGGTTTGAGGCATCCTAAAACCTTAAAGTACCTTCAGATCACCTAGGGTTCATGATAAAATACTGATACCAATTCGTAGTTCTAAGATAAGGTCTACGATTCTGCATTTCTAACAAACTCCTAAGTGATAATGATAATACAATAACAAGAATCTAGTTCACTCTAAAGATGTTAAATAGTGTACATGTTGATGACTTTCATAGTTATGTCTTTAATCTGGATCTCACTCCTGAACTTCAGACTCATATCTTCACTGCTATGTGCTATTCCACTTGGATGTCTCAAGCTGAACATGTTTGGGACCAGCAGTTAACATAATGTCTATGTTGCTGGACTCCCATGTAGTCCACAGCGGTTTGAGTCCCGGACCTGGTGGCTTAAACTCACACTGGGCGCATGTGCGTGCGTGCCCAAGATCCCGAGAGGAGAATGGAGGAGAAGGGATTGCAACATGGCCATCCCCCCTCCCCCACCAGGGAATTATTTCTCACTTTCTGTCTCTCTGTCTCTCTCTGTCTTTCTAGAGAGCGCACGTGCTCTATAGCAAAAAAAAATCCTCACCAAAAAAAAAAAAAAAAAAAAGAAAAAGAAAAAAAAAAAAATCAAACTGAACCTGTTTTAAACATGCCCTGAATCCGGCCTTCCCAGCCAACTTCTTTCATTTTTCTCAATCTCAGTAAATAACAATTTTATCCCTAGAACTTCTCTGACCAAAAATTTATCATTAGCCATATTCTCTTCCCTATATTATACACACCTTATCAACAAATTTTATTGCTTCTATCCTTAAGATACACACAGTCTGATCACTCGTCAGTTATACCAATGTTGTCATCATGATTCGAAGTGCTGTGTTCTTTTCCTCCAATGATTGCAATGAATTCCTCATCAGTCTCTTTGCTTTTACACTTCTTTCTTTTCAGTCTGGTCTCACCAAAGCACCAGAGTGACCTTGCTAGAATTTAACTTCAATTACATCACTCTTTACTCAAAACACTCCAGTGGTTTTATCTCTTGAAGTAAAACCCAGCATTCTTACAGAGGCCCATGTCAGCTGACCTTCCTGGACCCCTATGATTGTATTTTACTCTGTCATTTGGGCATAGCCCCTCCATGCTGTTTCTCCAACATACCAGACAGATTCTACTTTTACATGTGGTTTTCCTTTTCTTTCACATATGTTTTATTCACAGGACTAATTTCTTCACTTCCATTGGGTCTCTGGTCAATTTTCACCTTAAAAATGAGAAGTGGGGCCAGCCAATGGCTTGGTGGTTAATATGGTTGGATCCCAATCCAGTGGTTTAAAAAACACACCGGTGTGAGGAGGTCAGCAGGTGGTGTAATGGTTGAGGTGCTGGACTTCTACTGGCCAACTACAGTTCAAGTCCCAACATAGTGACTTTAAAATCACAGTGGGTGTGCGCACATGTGTACCCAAAATCCTGAGAGGAAAAAGGAGGAGAAGAGACTGTGGCATGAGCAGTCCTCCTTGGGGGTGGTTTCTCACTTTCCTTCCTTTTGTCTGTCTCTGGTAAGCACACACAACCTATGGCAAAAACTCTATACACAACAGCAACATCAAAATACACCAGTGTGTGTGTGTGTGTTTGTGTGTGTGCATGAACACCCAAAGTTCCAAGATGAGAATGAAAATGGGACTGAGACTTGGCCATAATCTCAGAGAGTGATTTCTTTTTTTATTCTTTTAAGTAAGAAAATTTTTATTATGATAGTTTAAAAGTTCTATTTTTTCTCTATCAGGCCAGAATTAAATTTCTATTCAATTATATGCTCACCAATGTTCTCCCCCCCACTTTTACAGAATATTTTCTTTTCTTTTATACACTCAATCACTATACATCACTACAGCTTATAAAGTGAATTTGCCCGACATGAATACACTTCACACCAGTCCAATCGAAGATACTATACACGTTATCATCCACAGATAATCATCCATTTCTGTGTCCCAAAAATGTTTTGCCTCTCTAGTTTTCTTCTTAATTCCTTTCCCTACACTCTCCCCCTTATCCTACCCTCTTCCCACACTGTCTCCAGAATCTCTAACTATTTTTCATGCTTCTATATACTCTAGTATTTCAGTTTCTGTCATAGAGTGTGGACAATCAGTATATATTAAATGGAGTCATACAATGTCTTTCATAGCCTGGTTTGCTTCACTCAGCAGTAAATCTTCCATATTCATCCACTTTCTATCAAATGCCAGAGTCTTGTTGTTTATATGGCTGAGTAGTATTCCACAGAGTATACGTGCTACACTTTTTCAATATATTCATCTGTTCATGGACATTTGGGTTGGTTCCATGTCTTACCAATTGTGAATAATACCACAATGAACATAGATATGCAAGCGTTTTTCTGACTGAGCATTCTTCTATCCTTTGGGTAGATACCAGAGAGTGAAAATGTTGGGTCATATGGTATAGTTCTATTCGTAGATATTTGAGGAACCTCCATATTGTTCTCCACAGTGGCTGGACCAATTTATGTTCCCATCAACAGTGTAGGTGAGTTCCCTTTTTACCACAGCCTCACCAGCACTTAGAGATTTTTGTTTTTTTTTTTTTTTTTAATCTTAGCCATTCTGACTGGAGTTAGATGGTATCTCATTGTGGTTTTTGATTTGCATTTCCCTATGATGAGGGATTTTGAGCATTTTTTTCATATACTTTTTGGCTATTCATATGTCTCCTTTGGAGAGTTGTATGTTTAGCTCATTTTCCCATCTCATAATTGGGCTGATCATTTTTTATCAGGTAACCTTCTTGAGTTTCCTGTGTATTCTAGTTACCAGGCCCTTATCTGTGACATAGTTTACAAAAATATTCTCCCATTCCAAGGATTGTCAATTTATAGTAATTATTGTGTCTTTTGCTGTGCAGAAACTTCTGGGGGTGATTTCTCACTTTCTCTTTCTCTATCTCCAGCAAGCATACATGCACTATAGCAAACAACAACAACAAAAGAAGAAGAAGAAGAAGAAGACTGTTCTAACTATGTGATGTAAAATAAATCTTATTTTTACCCCCCATCCCTCTGGAATGTAAACCCTAGGAGATAGGAGACTTTGCCTTTTTTGCTTTGCTTCCATGTCCCTAGCACCTAGAACATGCAGACAGTGCTCAGTATTGCACATCTGGTTAACAGTTCTCACTGGTCACTAGCACTTTGTCAATAAACACCTCTGAAGTACCCTCAGGTACCAGGCCCACCCTACCTTCTTGTCTGAAAAGCAGCAGTTTCCTTGATGAACATCTGCTATGCTCCACTGGTTTCCTGAAAACACCAGCTCTTTCAGCTCCCCTTAAAAGCACAATGATGAGGCCAATGGTTCTCACCTGGCTGCATATTAGAATCATTTGGGGAGCCCTAACGTTATCATGACCCACCCCTATCCTCACAGGAGTTTTCTTTAATTGGTCTGAGATGGAACCATCAATGTTTTCTCAAGGTCTCTAGATTTTCCTATTGTTTACTCAAGTTTTAGCACCTCAGAAGGATAGTCTAATTCAGTGGGTTTTTAAACTTGAATGTAAGTGAACATTCTGTTAAAAAAACAGTTGCCTGGGGGCTGGCAGGTGGTGTGGTGGTTAAGGTAGCTGGACTCCCACATGGCTGACCATGATTCGAGTCCCAGACCTGGCAGCTTGCTTTCTCACTTTCCTTCTCTTCTCTGTCTCTCTGTCTCTCTCTCTCTCTGGTCAACTTCAAAAAATATAAAATAAAAATAATGACAATGAATAAAATATTTTTAAAAAGTTTCCTGAGAAAATGACTCCCAGAGATTCTGATTCAGCAGATTGGGAAGGGCAACATGCATTTCCCTAAGAAGCTCATAGGTGATGCCTCACACTGAGGGTCTATGGAACACACTCTGAGAACTGTTATGTTTTAGTTCTTTCAGGTTAGTATCTCTGTGGAGGATTGTCCAGTATTCCCCCTGGGTCAGAAACTAGGAGTGCTTAGTCAACTCAAACTTCCAGTGACAGTCCTGGCTGTCTCCTCCAGGCACCTACTCCTGAGCATCAACACAGGTTCTTTGATTTCCCTCTCCTCAGAATAAGTCCCCTCCCTGAAAGCTAATTTTTCTTTTTTGGGAAATCTTGACCCTGAATTATGCATTGACTTAGTTAAAAAAAATTATGTGCAAGGCACTGTGATAGGCACTGAAGAGTATAATAGCTTATTCTCAGAATAGCATAATCACTTATCCCAAGTATTTTTATAAATTCCTTTCAAGAATGACCAACCAGCCTACTGGCCATTCTAGAGTTCTCTAGATGGAATACATATTAGGCCTCAGCAAAAAACTGTTTCTCTCTCATAGATCCATGCAGTTTTAAGTCTTTCCCTTTAAGAGATACAAAGTAGGTTTTATCTTCCAGAAGCCTATTCTAAGAGCTGACAGATGGAAGCACCATTGGTATGCAGCTGAAGGGGTTTAGAACCTCTTACTCCAAAATATGTCATTTTGGCATATTGATTATTTTGAGCCAAAGGAAACTGAGAACCAGCCAGTGCAGAAAAAGCCCTTTGTCTCCCCCCTTGACTATCTAAAATAAAACATAAATTTCCCCTTTTATATAAAAAAATTACATCTTTGCTTAAGGTATCTTAAGGAAGAGCTATGACTAAGACATAGCTTTTCATCATCTGAGAGACTTTTAACCACATAACAAGGCAACTTTTATTGACCACACATTTTCTTCTCTTGTTTTCCTATCATTGGCCTCTACCACTTCCTGAGAAGCCTCAAAGTCCTATTCTTTTCTGTAGGTTAGGATGAAAGAAGTTTTAATCACCTGACCCCTTCCATGAGCTTCATATTTTTGTTGGACCGTTCTGCAAATGTACATAATTAAAATGCTTTTTCTCCTGTTATCCAGTCTTACATTTATTAAATTTGTAGACCAGTCGAATAACCTAAATGGATAGTAGTAAGCAAATGATCCACTCTACTTTCTTCTTGCAAAGTACATGATTTAGGCCAACTTTCTCCAAACCACAGAGTGTACTTTGCATAAGAACATAGTGTTACATGGCCAAATAAACTGGAAGATACTGCATATATTTTACTCTTTGCACATCAAAGGCATCTTTACATAGGCTCTGAGAAGTCCTACAGGAGCATACACTGCAGTATACTAAATGGATCTAGAAACTGCTGATTTAGGCCCATTCAAGCCACTTTGTTTTGCTTGCTATAGGGCAAATGCACTTGGTAGAGAGAGACAGTGAGAGAGAAAGTGTGAAATCACCCCCAAGGGGCAATGGCCATGCTGCAATCTCTTCTCCATTTTCCTCCTGAGCTTTTGAGCACACATGCACATATGCCTGGCATGATATTTAAGCCACCAGATCTGGAACATGAACCATGATTGGCTATGTGGGAATCCAGCACCTTAAGCACCACACCACCCGTGGGCCCCAAGCCTTTTTTATTATACTTTTATACACTTTGGGCTATGCGAGACAGAACCACTTTGACATTAGCAAAGACTATTAAAAATCAATGACAGAGGCGCAAGTTTGAATCTCAGAAGAGCTATTAGAAACCATGGGTATAGTGTGTGTGTGAGTGTGTGTGTGTGTGTGTGTTTCCTGAGGAGATTTTCTGCAGTTTAAGACTCAAGTAGGTGCTCTAGGAAGGAACACATGACTAGCAAGTTTTTCTCTGACACTGTGTGGTGAACTGTCAAATGGTTTCTGTTGATTAAAAGTGAATCTAAACTTTCCAGTAAGAAAACTTTTAGTGGTTTAAAACCTGGGCATGTCGAGTGTGTGTGCATATGTGCCCAAGATCCTGAGGAGAATGGAGGAGAAGGGATTGTGGTGTGGCCATCCCCCCGGGGGGTGATTTCTCATTCTGTCTCTCTGTCTCTCTCTGTCTTTCTAGTGAGTGCACGTGCCCTGTAGCAAAAACCTCTAAAAAAACAAAAACAAAAACAAAAACAAAAAAAAGCATGAGATGTGATTTCTCAGAAAATTCATAACTTCTCTAAGCTTCCTAGTTCTTAGAACCTACTGCAAGGGGATTCTTGTTCATTTCTGAGGAACAAAATGGGAAATACATGTAAAACTTCTTGAGTCAACTAAAAAGAGGGAGAATTATTTCAAGGAGTTGTCCTGGAGATGAAAGATAAGAAAAAGTGAAAATCACAGGAATTAATTCTAAGTTGGAGGACAGTTTAGAGGGAAGCTTTGTGGGCTTCTTCCCCTGTGAAATATGTTACTGGCAAATAGGATCAATCATCTAAAGTCTCTGAAATGGTCCTAAGGGAATAGAGCAAATATGAAAAAACATTTTTAAAGAACTATTTATTTAATTCTGTTATTATTTTTTAATTTGACCAGAGAGAAAGAGAGAAAAAGGGAGAGCGAGAAAGCAAGCCATCAGGTCCAGAACTTGAACCACGTTCAGCCATGTGGGAATCTAGTGCCTTTAACCACCACATTACCTGCCAGCCCTGAAAAAAAATTTTTTTAAAACAATAATCTTGGACCCAGCAAGTGGCAGGGTGATTAAGGTACTAGACTCCCACATGGCTGACTGCAGTTCTAGTCCTGGACCCAGCAGCTTGAAAATCACACTGTGAACAAGTGTGTGTGTGTGCCCAACATCCCAAGAGGAGAATGGAGGAGAAGGGATTGCAGTGTGACCATCCCTCCTGTGGGGTGATTTCTCACTTTTGTTCTCTCTCTTTCCAGCAAGTACACATGTCCTATGGCAAAAAAATCGAAAATAATAATCTCAATAAGAATAACAGAAGTCCATGGCATGTAAGCCGTAACCTTGCTCCCTCTTCTTTCCTCCAACTTAGTGTACGAGAAGCTTTATGTATTCTAGGCTGCTGCAGCCAAGAAGATAACGTTCCCTCTCCCTGAGGTTCCAGTCTAGGACATGATATTTTTCTGGGAGGTGTGAGCCAACAGCATTTCTAGTCTGCCCAAGCCCCAACTCTGTGTTGCAGAGGTTAAATTCCAGGTAAGTGCAACTGAGAAGCCAGAGGCCCTCTTTCTCCATGCAGTCCCCATTTGTCTTAGTTTCATGGTGCTAGAAGAGAATACTACAGAAGGGGTAAACTGGAATGAACAGAAATGCGTTGGCTCACAGTTCTGGAAGCTGGGAAATCTAAAATCAAGGTGTCAGCTTTTGGCAAGGTCCTTCTTTGCATAGACCCATGGGAAAGGGTAGAAGAGGAGAAAAGAAGAGGGGTAGAGGTAGAGTGGGGAAGTGGAGGAGAAAGGACAAGGGAAAGAGGTGGAGAGAGAGAGAGGCAAACTTGCTCTTTTGTAATAAATCTACTTCCTCCACAATTGTATTAATCCATTCATGGAGCAGAGCTCTCAGGCGGCACCTAACCACTTCTTAAAGGTCCGACCTCTTAACACTATTACAACGGCAATTAAATTTCAACATGAATTTTGGAGGGGACACACCTTCAAACCATAGCCCATTGTAGGGCAGAGGATCATGCCAGATGTGGTAGGTCAAGAACGCTGGGGCTTCAATTGCTCTCACCCCAGATTGTTCATATGGTAGAGATTCTAAATCAGGAAAGATAAGCTTGGAGGAACAGAGTCAACCACCTCTGCCAGGACCTCACTTTAAAACAGGGGTGTCACTTAAGAAAAATGGAAAACTATACTTACCTTGAGCTCCAGAATAGTGGCTCAGAGATTTGTACCAAGGTTTAGTTAAATAATACCAGTCTCTGAGCAACCCAGTTCAAATTTCAGTTCCATGGGGGACCAGCAGTTAGCGTAATGGCTATGTAGCTGAACTCCCACGTAGTCGACCGTGGTTCAAGCCCCAGACCTGGTGGCTTAAACTCATGCCTGGCACGTGTGCATGTGTGTCCAAGATCCTGAGAAGAGAATGGAGAAGGGATTGCGGACTGGCCATCCCCCCTGGGGAGTGATTTCTCACTTTCTGTTTCTCTGTCTCTCTCTCTCTGTCTCTGTCTCTCTCTCTCTCTCTCTCTCTCTGTCTGTGGCGAGTGCACGCACCCTGTAGCAAAAACCTCTCCAAATTAAAAAAAAAAAAAATCAGTTCCATAGTACATTAACTGCAAATAATTGTATAAAGTACAAACATTACTACTAGCTTTTCGGCTTATAAATTACTATACAACAGGTGTACATCATGATCAGCTACCAATCATCATTCCTTTCAAAGTCTGCTGGTGATTGGTCACTGAGCATCTGTTACTCAGTCCACTCAATGGACAAAAGGTGTGAGGAATGTGTGGTTGTGTTCTCTCTTCATCTCTCAGTAATAAATCCACATGACATTTTACAAAAATGGATAACTGAAAGAGAGAATTGGCTGACAAATACTAAAATGCAGCAGAGAAACAAAAAATGATAATGCTAGGAATAAAGTTAGAATTGAACATCAGTGGAGAGAGAGAGAAGAAAGAGCTGACCATGGGAATGTTGACACTACTGCCATTGGAGAGACTACACCCATGGCTGGGAAACTTAGTAAAAGCAAACTAACCAACATAATGAGCAAAGTGGTTGTGACAAAAAGATGAAGATATCGCAGAGGAAGTGACATCAGCAAACATGGTTACATTAAACAAACTTGAAGATGTTTCACAACACTGAAGGCACAAAGGATAAAATGTTGGAAGCTGGTCCGAACTTAGGAGTATGACAAATCACCAAGGTGGAAAAAAGATGCTTTTTAAAATTGTAAGTTGCATGACCAGATGAAGGTAAATATTCATACAACTACTCTTGATAAACATTTTAAAAGAAATGAATAATTCTCAACGTTTCTCATGTTTTTAATTATTTCTAATGTTTTGAATTCTCAACATTTCTAATGTTTTGAATTGCAGAGTGCTAAATAAATATTAGTTTTACTTTTTTCTCTCATATTTATAACATTAAGCATTTATAATGTTTAAGATCTTTAAAGGTCATGGAAATATACTATTTTATTATTAATTATTTAAATTGTTTTGCATGGTTACTTCTCCAATTTCATACTACTGTGCAAAGCAAGGATTACCAATATTTGAAAAAGCTAAGACAATGACATTTATGTATTGAATGGATATTTGAAGATACTAAGGATAACTTACTTTATATTTTTCTTTTTAGTAGTGGCAATGGTAATGTGGATACATTATTTTAAAAAATGAGAGAAAAACTCCTATCTTTTATAGATACAAACAGACTAAGTTATAAGTTTTTTGAGTTTGCTCATAATAATCCAAGAGGAAAGAACAAGGAGGTATAGATGAAGTATTGGAAGATCGTCCACGAATTGATAACTATCGAAGCTCAGTCACAAAAATGTAATTTATTACACACTTTCTACTTTTGTATATATTTGAAATTTTCAAAAATTTAAGTTTTAATTGACCAGAAAATGTAAAACAATGTTGTAGTCATCTCAATCTCAGAACGTTTAATGTTATTTCTGTGGCTTCTTGGCCTGGAAACGTTGAGTGCAAATGCCTGGTGTGGAATCCCAAGTAGGAAGCTGTGTCTGTGCAGGGATGCCCTGATTCCTGCTGGGGCTCCTCAAGAACACTGGAGCATGTGACCCGAATGGGAAATAACAGAAAAAATATGTCTTTCTCCCTCACAACAGGACGGCCTAGGTTCACAAATTTGCTTACATAACTTCGCTTACACTTTTCCTTTTGAATACTATTAAGACCTTAGTATTGGCTGCCTGTGAAGAAGAAAAGAGGAAGAGGGTTGTTTTGAAAATACTCTTATTTTGGGGCTAGCCCTAAAGCCTCATGGTGAAGAGACCCAGATCTCACATGGCTAATTGTGTGCATTCCAGCTCAGAGATTTGAAAAACACACCAGGTGTGTGAGTATGAGTGTGAGTGTGTGTGTGTGTGTGTGTGTACTCAATAGCATAATAGAATAAAAAAATGGAGGAGAAGGGATTATGGTGTGACCATGCCCAATTGGAGGGGGTGCTTTCTTCTTCTCTCTTTCCCTCCCTCTCTCACTCCGTGTCTCTCTGGCAAGTTCACATGCCCTCTGACAATTAAAAAAAATACTCATTTTTAATGAGCTTGCAGAACTTAAACAAAAATGATTGTTAAGCAATCAGTTGTGGTCAATTATATTGACATTTTCTATTAAGAAAATAGAAAAAGCTTATTCACTTCCATTATAATTTTAAGTAAATTGTGACTTTAATTTCATAGGAATTAACTGTAAGTCAGGTTTTGTATTTTTTTTAAGCATTTGTGCCAATATTTGCAAATCGAAGTATAATTTAATTTTAGTTCCATTTATCAGTATATTTGTCATTGCTGATAGTTAAAGATCATTCCTTCTAGGATCAGCAGATGGCATAATAGTTATGTCACTGGACTCCCATGTAGTCAACCATGGTTCAAATCCTGGACCTGGTAACTTAAAACTCAAACTGGGCACCTGTGTATGTGTTCCCAAGATCCCAAGAGGAAAATGGAAAAGGGATTGTGGCATGGCCAACTCTCCTGGGAGATAATATCTCACTTTATGTCTCTCTGTCTCCATCTCTCCTGAGAGTGCACAAGCCCTACAGCCAAAACAATCTCTCTTTAAAAAAATAAGAATAAAAAAGAGGTCATTCCTTCTATTATTCTATTAGTGACAGAGGGGAAAGAACATGAAGAGGTATTTATATTTCAAAACTAGCCAGCCTTTATTTCTAATACACAGAATCGGGAACCAGGTTTAAAGTCAATAGAGTGTCTTGGAGATTTGTTTGCCCAAACGAGAGGAGAATGGAGGAGAAGGGATTGGTGTGTGATTTCTCGCTTTCTGTCTCTATGTTCTGTACTCATCTTTCTTTCTGGTTGGCTGTATATGTTCTTTAGAGAAATCTGCTATCCTTAAAGTACAACCAAATTTCCACAAGGGGGCAGTTCTTGAAGTTTGAGATTTACTTTTGTACAGATTTTGTACTTTGAGGAATAGAAGATGTATTGGAATTGTATCACAGCTTTTAATTTAAATAACTATTGAGTCATTGGAAAACTTGTGACACATTTTTACATAGAAAAATATGTCAACTACTGCTGCATTAGTTTATTTTGCTATATGAAATTAAAGGCAAGCATTAGCATGTCTGTTTAAACAAAAAATTGTCACCATCTTTCACAACGCACTATACTGTCTTACAACTAAAGAAACTGAGTTACTGTAAAATAAATATTTCCACTACCGTGAATTAAGGACAAACCTGAAACTTTTACCAAGAA
Organism: Tupaia tana; assembly: GCA_026018925.1. Taxonomy (NCBI): domain Eukaryota; kingdom Metazoa; phylum Chordata; class Mammalia; order Scandentia; family Tupaiidae; genus Tupaia; species Tupaia tana. The sequence continues at coordinate 36,451,074 of JAKSZU010000003.1, forward strand.
ATCTCCCTTCTAATGAGAAGGCACACAGGTATCTATCTGTTGTTCCCTGTCAACTGATAGTGACGTGGGTCTCTTAGCCTCCACACACTGGGAGCAATTTATAATTCCCAGCCTATTGATTTGAAGTTCTCATGTCCTGTTGTATTTGTCTTGTATTTGTAGGTGTTCTTCATTGTATAGTTTAATAGGAAATTTTAATTGTCCACACCTGTTTTAACAGGTCGAACTGGTTTTTATATTGAGTTCTTTAAACCTCATTCTAAATTGTCCTCTACATAGTATTTGAGGTTCTTTCTTTAGTGAACTATTAAAATATTTACTTTGGGGGTTTTATTAGTCTTTCACACTAATAGTAGCAATTTCTCAACCTTGGAAAGCCCCAGGTTACTGGAAGGAAATGTATTAGTTTTAAGCTTTTGCTTTTTTTTTTTTTTTCTCATAATGAGGATAAACAAAATTAAAGGGCTGAGAAATAAATTAAGAAAATGTGTGTCAGTTGAGAGTGGGCATGTAGTGAGACAGTAAAATGTAAAACCCAAGTTGAGTATGGAAAGTAATCAGGTTTTCTGTTTTTTGGGTTTTTTTTTTTTTTTTTTTTTGCTATAGGGCACATGCACTCGCCAGACAGATAGAGAGACAGACAGAAAGCAAGAAATCCCTTCTCCTCCATTCTCCTCTCCAGATCTTGGGCTCACATGCACATGCGCCCGGCGTGTTTTAAGCCACCCGGTCTGGGACACGAACCGTGGTCGACTACGTGGGAGTCTAGCGACATAGCCATTACGCTAACGGCTGGTCCCAAATTTCCCTTCTTATTTCACAATTTTCCTTCTTAAAGGGGCTTTCAGAATTAGACTTTAGACTTCTTTTTTTAGAGGTTTTGGCTATATGGCGCGTGTGCTCGCCAGAAAGAGAGTGACAGAGAGACAGAAAGCGAGAAATTACCCCCCGGGAGGATGGCCATGCCGCAATCCCTTCTCCTCCATTCTCCTCTTGGGATCTTGGGCAGGTATGCACACATGCCCGGTGTGAGTTTAAGCCACCAGGTCTGGGACTCGAACAGCGGTTGACTACATGGGAGTCCAGCGACATAGCCCAGAATTAGACTTCTTATTCTGTAGAGTTTACATTTGACTTCTTCCAGCTTTGCAAAGTTTGCTTTTTTTTTTTCCCCCAAAGGAACTAGGACTTCCAGTTTCTATTCCAGTGTGTAAGGAGCTTAGGAGTTACCGCAGTTATCACTCCATCCTAATAAAAAGTCAAACAAAACCTGAATAAACTGAAAAACCTACAGTCCATCTTAGATCTGTCAGAGAAAAATGAAGTCATGGAATAAATCACTATCCCCAAACTAGAGGAGTAAGCAGATAGAGAAAATCACAAGTTACCTGAGCAGATATCAAGATTAAAAATACTCCACAGGAACCAATGCCAGGGTAGGAAAACCTGAACTGTAATTGAGAAATGGCTTGAGGCTCAGAGTTGACAATACTGAGAGTTAAAAATGACATACAGACCCAGTCAGAGGTGGGATGGAGGAGCACACTGTCATGAATTTTACTTCTAGGAGCTACATGCTATATATAAATGAAATGAGTAACAGCTAGCTTCTAGCTAGGCTAAGAATAAAATGAGATGATGCAAATTACTAATATCAATAATGAAAGAGGGGACATCGTTACAGATGTTACGGAGATTACAGGATAATAAAAGAATACCGAATAACTCTATGACCATACAGTAGATAACCTAGAAGAAATAGGCTGTCATCTGCTAAAACTCACAGAAGAAGTAAAAGCCAAACTGAATAGGTCTGTATCTATTTTTAAAAACTGAATCATAGGCTGAGAAGTGGCATGGTGTTTAAGGCACTGGACTCCCACATGGCTGACCATGGTGCGAGTCCGGGACCTGGTGGTTTATTTTCGCACTCTCCTTTTCTCTTCCTCTGTCTCTCTCTGGTCAAACTAAAGAATAATAACAGGGACCAGCAGATGGCATAGCGGTTACATTGCTGAACTCCTAGAGGGCTGACTGCAATTCAAGTCTCGGACCTAGTGACTTGAAACTCACACTGGGCATATGTGCATTCATGCCCAAAAATCCTTAAAGGAGGATGGAGGGAAAGTGATTGCAGCGTGGCCATTACCCCTGAGGAATGACTTCTTGTTTTCTCTCTCTGTCTCTCTAGCAAGCACATACTCCCTTATAGTAAAAATCTCTCCAAAAACAATAACAACAAATGGAATTAAATAAATAAATAATTCTTTAAAAAAATATTGAATCAATAATTAATGACCTTCCAAAAAAGAAAGCACCAGGCCCAGATGTGTTCATGGTGACTTCTACAAAATAATTAAAGTAGAAATTCTACCAATTTTCTGCAATCTCTTCTAGAAAATAGAAGCAGAGTAAATACTTCCAAACACATTCTATGAAGATACTTTTACCCTAAAACAATAAACAAAGCTATAACAAGAGAAAAAAAAACACTATAGACCAATAGTTAGCATTAACATAGATGCTAAATTTCTCAACAAAATATTAGCAAATTGAATCCAATGATGTATGAAAGGAATTATACACCACAAACAAGTGGTATGTATCCCAGGTAGGCAAGGTTGGTTCAGCATTTTAAAATTAATGTAATCCATTGCAACAACAGGCTTAAAACAAAATATCAAGTGATCCTATCAATAGATGCAGAAAAAGCATTTGACATAAGCTAAAATGTATGGATGATAAAAACTCTCAGCAAACTAGGAATGGAATGGAAGTTTCTTAATTTGATAATGAACTACAAAAGACCTACAGCTGAGTTTGAGTCTCAGATATGATGGCTTAAAAACATGCCAAGTACATGTATACGCATGCCCAAAATCTGAGAAGAGAATGAAAGAAAAGTAATTGTGGCATGGCCATCCCTACTGGGTGGGAGGGATGCTGCTTTCTCACTCTCTCTTCAGAGAGTGCATATTTGCACTCTATAGCAAATTAAAACAAAACAAAACAAACAAAAACCCACAGCTAACATCATACTTAACTGTGAGAAATTCAAAGCTTTCCCACTAAAATCAGGAACAAGGCAAGGATGTTTTTTGTCATTGCTTTCAGCATCATACTAGATAGCCAAGCTAATGCAGCAAGACAAAAAAGGAAATAAAATATAAACAGATTGAGAAGGAAGAAATAAAACTGTGTATGTTTGTAGATCATGTGATGACATATGTAGAAAATATGCAACATTTAACAAAAATTATGTAATAAATAAGCAATTATTCCAAGATATGTGGTTAGTATTCAGAAGTCAATTACTTTCTTATGAAATAGCAACAAACTCATGGAATTTGAAAATAAAAGCACAATACCATTTATATTACACCCCCATAAATAAAATATTCAGGTATAAACCTAACAAAATACATACAAGATTTATATGAGGAAAACTATAAAACTTTGATGGAAGAAATTACATAATTTTTATTAAATTGAAAGATGTTCCATGTTCATGGACAGGAAGATTCAATATTGTCAAGATATCTGTTCTTGGGACCAGCAGTTAGCATAATGGCTTTGTCGCTGGACTCCCACGTAGTCGACTGTGGTTCGCATCCCGGACCTGGTGGCTTAAACTCACGCCGGGCGCATGTGCGTGAGTGCCCAAGATCCTGAGAGGAGAATGGAGGAGAAGGGATTGCGGCGTGGCCAACCCCCTTGGGGGTGATTTCTCGCTTTCTATCTCTCTGTTTCTCTCTGTCTTTCTGGCAAGTGCACCGCGCCCTGTAGGAAAAACCTCTCAAAAAAAAAAAAAAAAAAAAGACATCTGTTCTTTCCAGTTTTATTTATGTAATAAATTCAAGACAACCCTAGCCAAAATATCAGCAAGTTATTTGGGAGATAATCACCAATTCTAACTTGTTATGTTTTGTTTTGTTTTTGCTATAGGGTGCATGTGTTCATGAGAGAGAGAGATGGAGAGGGAAAGAGAAAGTGAAAACTTCATGTTGTAATCTCTTCTCCTCCATTCTTCTCCCAGGGTTGTGGGGACTCACACACATCTGGCACATTTTTCAAGTTGCTGGGTCCAGCATTTGAACCATGTAGTTGACCAGCTGGGATCCAGCCACCTTAATTACCATGCCACCAGCTAGCTCTTGATTCTAATTCTTAAATTTATAATGAGAAACAAACAAACAAACAAAAACCAGAATACCCAACATGATATTAAAAGAAAAGAACAAAATCTGAGAACCAATACTGTCTAACGTTCATGATTTTTAACTTATAGCTAATTAGACTGGGGCTGCATGGTATGAACACCTTCAGTTTCCCAGTTTTGCTATCAAAGTCTCTTGTGAAGAGTCTATTCCTCTTCAGTGCAGAGGCAAATGCCTCCATATTGCACTTGATCTGACCATCCCCTCAGGCCACTGCTCTTGCTTTCTACTTTCTATCACCAACTCTGGTGTTTTACATAGCTTCTCATTCTACGTTACCTTTTGCACGTCCTCCACCTTCATTCATCACTGATGAGAATACAAAATATACAGCTACTTTGGAAGAGTTTGGAAGTTTGGCATTTGTTTCTGTAAGAAACTCTGGGTCGCTCTTACCATGTGACCCAAAAATTGTAGTTTTTGGTGTTTACCCAAAAGAGTTAAACCTTATGATCTCACAAAACCCTACCAACAGATATTTTAACAGATCTATGCAAAATTGCTAAAGTGTAAGTGTCATCAATATATCCCGCAGTATATGAAAGATAAATAAACTGTGGTACATCCAGACAATGAAAATTATTCAGTACAAAAGTGCTATCAAACCATAAAGAAATGAGAAAGAACTTCAAATGTACTATTACTAAAGGAAAAAAGCCAGGCTCGAAAGGTCACATATTGCATGATTCCAACTAGATGATGTCCTGAAAAAGTACAACTATGGAGACAGTGTAAAGATTAGTGGTGGTACCAGCAGGTGGTGTGGTGGTGAAGGACTCCTACATGGCTGAGTGCAGTTTGAGTTCCTGATTCAGTGGCTTGAAACACTGGGCCTGTGTGTGTGTATGCCCAAAATCTTGAGAGGAGAATGGAGGAGAAGGGATTGTGGCAAGGCCATCCTCCTAGGGGTTGATTTCTCACTTTTCCTCTTACTGTCTCTGTGAGCACATACACCCTATAACAAAAATCCATAAAAAGAAAAAGAAAAAAAAATAGTCAGTGGCTGTGAAGAGTAGGCAGGAGGGAGAGATGAATAGCTGAGGTGTAGAAAATTTTCACTGTAGTGAAACTGCTCTTGATGATGCTATAGTGGTATACATGTCATGGTAATACTCGTCAAAACCCATCAAGTATATCAAGAATGAACTCTAATGTAAACTACTGTCTTTGGTTGTGATGAAGCATCAATGTAGGTTCACTGGCTGTAATATGGTGTACGATGTTGACAGAGGCTATATATGTGGGAGGGAAGGAGAACTCTGTATTTGTATTGGGGGAGGGGTAATTTGGGGTTATTGTTAATGGTAAAGAGTTTCATTTTTGCAAGAAAAACAAAGTTCTGTAGAATAGATGGTGGTGATAGTTGTGTGACAATGTGAATGTACATAATGCCACCAACATGTACCTTAATATGGTAAACTTTATGTATCTTTCACCACAATTTAAAAGGATAATGTTGGGCTGTCCCTGTAGCCTAGTGGTTAAAAAAGCTGGATCTGGGACCAGCAGTTAGTGCAATGGTTATGTCGCTGGACTCCCATGTAGTCGACCGCGGTTCAAGTCCTGGACCCGGTGGCTTAAAACTCACGCCAGACGCGTGTGCGTGCGTGCCCAAGATCCCCAGAGGAGAATGGAGGAGAAGGGATTGCGGCCTGGCCATCCCCCCTGGGGGGTGATTTCTCGCTTTCTGTCTCTCTCTGTCTGTCTGGCGAGCGCACGCACCCTGTAGCTAAAAAAAAAGCTGGATCTCACATGGCTGACTGCAGTTCAAATCCTGACTCTAGCAACTTGAAAACCTCACTGGGAGTATGTGTACATGCATGTCTCAAATCCTGACAGGATGGTGAATGGATTCCAGTGTGAACACACTCCACTGGGTGTACTTTCTTCCTCTCTCTCTTCTCTCTGGTGAACATATATGCCCTTTAATAACAAAAAAAGAAAAAAGATAATGTTAAAATTTGTGTTCTTATTTATGTGGGATTCTCCAAGATGCTTTATCAAAAAAGAAAAAAGAAAGAAAAGAAAAAGAAAAAACACCAAACATGTTCTGTGTATTATGAATTTTAGAGACTAGAATAAGAGACTGAAGAGACACAACTTACAAACACATCTGAAAACAGCTAAGTATCACACAAATATATGAATTTTATTGACATGTAATATTTTCTTTCAGTAATAAATATAAAGTAATCTTCCTAAGTGTTAGCTTAGAGTTGGGAAGGCAGTGTGCCCTTGATGAGATCAGCCAGACTAGTGGCAGCATCTTCAGAATGGCATTTAAGAGGGCACCTGTGTATTGGCCAACAATCAGACAGGTGTTACAATAGCACTTGTGCTTTTCTCCAAACCACAAAAGTGGTTCATGACCCCTGGTCAATATCACTCTAAATTCTCCTCACCCCAGTTTTGACAGGAATATATCACAAAAATAGCTAGTACCATAAAAAGTCAGTATTTCAAATATAAAAAAAATCTTTTATACAAATATAATTCATAATACAATCATTCTTAAAATACAATATTGTTATATGTGAGTTTGAAATATTATTAAAATAAATATTTCCTTGAGAAAATTTCATTTGCATCACAAAATTATAAAGCAGAAGCATATAAAAATAGTTCATGATCAACTCTCCTTTGGGGTCTCTCCCCTTCTCTCTCCACTCAGTGTAGACAGTGTGAAGCACATATAACTAGCCTGAATTTATGCAGATGCTCAGGTTGTTGTGTGCATCTATCCACAATGCCCATGGATTATTTGCCTACACGTTCTCTATCCAGAGCTCCTGTGGTAAGAAGGGTTTTTCTCTGCCAATTTGCATTAACACGCTTTTCCAGCCATCCTTCAGTTCAGAAGTCTTACGAGCACATTACTTTTTGGAGGCTGAGAAAGGTATGTTAACTTTTGCATCAAGGGAGTGATCTTGTTCCCTATGTGAGACTGTAACAGACCTTTTCTCAAGGAACAGGGTATATTCCGATCACATGAATTATTTAGATTTTTGGTAGAACTGGATGATATTAACCCTGATTTCTACGATCTGGAAGTTCTCTTTCCCTGTTGGTTATTAGATGGGGCATATTTTAATGGGCTGTTATTGATTCCTACAGATTCTAATATTTGCTTGAAAATGAGACAGAATGCTTTGCAGACAAAATATCTTGGAGAGAGGAGGAAAAATGGGATATAAACTTATATAAATTGCTAACATTTCCAGTTATCATTTTTTAATCATATCTCTAAGTAGTATGATTTCAGTTCTTATCCAATAATACAAATCAACACATTTTACTAAATAAAAAGCTGAACAACTAAACTGGTTGATTGTTGTAGCTGCCTTTCTTACAACTACCAAAGGGCCAGGAAAAATCTGGCTTGCAAAATACAAGTGGTAAATCTTCAAGGATTTGAAGTACCTTTCACACAATTTGACCATTGCCAGAAAGCCATTTCTCCAGACCCAACAGACATTCTCAATTCCTCTTACCAAAATATTTCTTTAAAAACAAAAACAAAAACATTATTCTTTCTTGTTTTCTAAAGCAGAGGCAACTGTGTCCTTCGACTCCGTGAGCAAATGTCCCATGGCAACATTTACACTGCTCACTAAAGCCTGGTTTCTTGCACCTCTTCTTCTGTCTCTTCCTTCAGAGCAGTGATCTGGGGTCGAGACCTGTGCTTGCTTGAGTTGCGATGGGGGAAGAGCTTGACCCTGTCCGAGTAGCTGATGGCCTGCCGGAAAAGGCTCTTCTCGTTCAGCAGTTTCTGGATGGACTCATACTGACGCACTTTGTTCTCCTCAATGACCTAGGGAAGTGGCTGTTAGTGAGATCTGAGACACAGGGTAGGCCACACCAGAGCTGAGGCTGAAATAGCAAAGACTCAAAGAAAAATCAAAGCCCAAAGAAAACACAATGTTCAGATGGTTGCATTTCGAAAAATCGGGTATATCTCATTTAACAGTTGGGTTTTCTTGCTTACAGAGGTTCTACTACTTGTCAAATTTGATGTACTTTTCTACTTAGCAGTTGGGAGGGTTGCTTTGTTTTGGTTTTGGTTTTGGTTTTGGTTTGTTTGTTTGTTTTGTTTTGTTTTTAATTAGTATAGTACCAGGCAACACACTCAGATCACTTTAGAGGAAATTAAGGGTGCTTTGAAAACAATTATTCATTTGGATCCCTTACATATTACAAATGAGTTTAAGTCCACAGCACCATGAAGATCTGAACCTCTTCAGCAGTAGATTCTAAAGCTAACAACTGCACATTGGTCAGGATTTGCCTGAGTTTAACATTCCTACTCTGCACGTTAAGGTAGAGCAATCCTCTGGGCTGGAGGATAGAGGGCTTTATCCAACTTCCTGAACTTGTCCATGAGTAGGCAAGAGGTGGTGAATCAGCCTAATTTGTCACTTCAAATTAGCAATTATCATGCTCATAACAATCCCAGGGTAGGTAGGAAAGTATTTACTTCCAGGAGGCTCAAAAGCCTTAGCAGAAGTTACAAAATACATCATTCTCAGAACTTCCTTGTGTCTAAACCAGAGGGAATTTGTAAACATCACTTGAAGAATCTGTGACAATTTTGAAAGCACACTAACAAGGTGGTTGAGAGAGGTACTAACCTGAGCTCTAAAAATGACTTTAAAGAGGGGGGAGACCAGCAGATGGCGTAGTGGCTGCATCGCTGGACTCCCACGTAGTCAACCACTGTTCGAGTCCCAGACCCAGTGGCTTAAACTCACGCCAGACAAGTGTGCGTGCATACCCAAGATCCCAGGAGGAGACTGGAGGAGAAGGGATTGTGGCGTGGCCATCCCCCCTGGGGAGTAATTTCTTGCTTTCTGTCTCTCTCTGTCTTTCTGACGAGAGCACGCACCCTATAGCAAAAACCTCTGCTCCACCCCCCCAAAAAAAGAAAATGACTTTAAAAAAAAATGAAATGAGCCTTTCAACGACCACATTAAAACCACAAATCAGATTATAACACTATCAGGCCTGTCCTGGACCCCATCTAAGGGACATTTGGTTATTGAAAGAGCCAGGAAGACTTCTTTTTAAATATTATTTTTTCACTTGTTCCCCAAATAAAGGACTGAAAAAGAACAGATATCCAGTTTATTATTGTAACTTAGTAATATGCTGCTATTTTAGACTTACTGAATTTCACCCTTACCTTATTGCATTACTTTACTTGATTGCTCAGATCAAAGTGAAAAACACATGCAGCTATTTTGAGTAAAGCTGAGTGGCTATATAACACATTTTAAAGAAGAACTTGTACATTGCAGCAATTTGCAGGAACTATCATGTATGAGATTGTCATCAAAAATTGCAAGGGAAATGAGATCTTAAGAAAATTAGAAAGACTCACCAAAAATCGTTGACATTCCAACATTGCTTCTATCCTGTGTTCACAGAGAATTACGGTGCAATCAGCAAAGGCTTGCTTTAGAGCTCTTCGAATGATTTGGTATGTTCTAGAAAAGAAAGAAAATAATCACATATAACCTCACATATATGGGTAATTTGTGTTTATTCTTGAAGACATGCTTATTGTTCTATCAATTTTGTTCTTTAAATTCCATCTTTGACTACTTTTAACATAATGCTAATATAGAGTTAGCCACAATCAGCCCTTCAGTCATGGGATAGATTCTAGGTAACCATAAACAAATATGACATATGTTTTGAAGAAAATTTTAGACATAAATGTATTTTTCATTATGTAAAATGACTAGTAATCGTTTACTTTGTGCTATAAATATGTTTATGGGGAAAATGGGATATAAAGGAAAATCGCAAGGATCAGACTGTATCTATGTAACTACATGGTTAATCATGTGTGACATGGGGAAGTTTCTATGAAATTCCAAACTACGTTTGGACAAGAATACATGGCTCCTATACAAGGAAATAAGTAGTTGTGCTCATGTCAAAGTGACTTTTCTATTGGCTTTAAAAGACTTCAAGTTTGGGCGAGGGAGACTCCTACTTGTAGAGTGACAGCCTAATGGGAAGCTGTGTCAATATGAAGTAGGTCTCGATGCTCCTGTTCTCACTGTGCTGTTAAGTAACAGGATTTCTGAAACTCACATTGGATCCAAATGAGCACTAGGTTCATCAAGCAGTAAGATCTTTGCCTTACTGAGAACAGATCTGGCCAAACATATCAACTGCTTGTGGCCATGGCTTAGGACACAACCCCCATCCACGAGGACAAAATCAAGCTTCCCAGGAAACTGTTCTATCACAGATCTGAGTCCAACCTGCAGAAAAGAGAGAAAACATTGTGCTTAGGGTAGTTCACATACCATGAGTTTAAAAACACTCCAGAGGTATAGTAAATGAATGCAAATAAATAAATTTAAATTTTAAAAAGAGAAAAAACACACAAGAGGTTGAAAATCTGAAAGTAAACACAGGGGAGTTTTGAAAGCAGCTCCCAGTCTTCTATCAACTCCCACCCTTGGCTCCAAGTATTTGAGTTTGACTGAGCAAAAGCCTATTTATAATCTTGGCAGCTCTAAAGGATCAGTCTATGAATTGTTTCAGCACTTGATTCACTCAGGAAACTTTCAATGAGTGCCTATCATATGCCGGATATCTCAATACGCATTGCGGAAGTGATAAATAGTATAGAGCTCCTGCAAGGCTCAGGGTTTATAAAGACATCCATAATTACGACACAATTGAATACATGCTGGAAAAGCTAATATGTGTGGAATGCAGTTATTCACTCTATTATGACATCCTAGGTATTTAGTACAGAAGAGACAGTAGCATGCAGGACAGATGACAGGACATGACATATTTTATGCTACCTTACAGTTCTCTACCCTTTCATAGAGTATGGAAGATAGAAAAGAATCAACTGGGGAGTTTTTAAAAATTACATGCTGGGGACCAGCAGATGGCTTAGTGGTTAAGGTGCTGGACTTTCACATGGACAACCACAGTTCGAGTCCAAGACTGAGTGGCTTGAAAATCTTGCTCAACACATGTGTGTATATACCCAAAATCCTAAAGGAGAATGGAGAAGTAGAGATTGCACTGTAGCCATCTCCTTTGGAGGATGATTTCTCACTTTCCCTCTCTCTGTCTCTCTCTCCAGTGGATGCACACACCTCGTGGCAAAAATCCTAAAAAAAATTTACATGTGGGAACTCACTATTCAATTCTTCAAATTCCTGAAAACTGATTATAAGAAATTGATAACATTGTGAAGCAAAAAGTCCCAAAGACTTGGAGTTAAAAGAATATAGCTAGGAGATTTAAAAGTTCATAGATACTTGAGTAAAATATGAGGGTTGTGTTAGCGTCAATAACGTTTTTTTTTTAGACTGGGTAGTATATAAAAGAGAGAAGTTTAAAAGTTAAAATAAGACATAGAAACTCATTCTATCAAAATAAGACAAAAAAATTTGACATTTTACTCTTACCATTTATTCACATAAATGCACTTTACATGTTTATTCTTTACCCAGTACTACTGAATGTATGAGGGCTAGAGAAATATATAGGTGATGTCTCCTGCCCTGAGGAATCTGAACTTAGTATGGGGAGGTAAGATGGGTTCTCACTCAATTCTAATATAGGCAGGATGAGATAATGGTCTTAAGATAGAATTCCATTATTTCAGAGATGAATTCAGAAATGCCCCCCACTACTGTTTGTTCAACAAAAATTAACTGTGTGCCCATTATGTATATTGCAGACAATACTCCTTTCCTTGAGTGTTTTCTTACTAAAGCAAAATCACTTTGTGAGAACTCATTGAAGCTTAAAAAGGACTTCTAATATGGTAGGAAATGTAAACACATTAATTAGGCAGTGAGAGCTGCTCTGATGTATCCCCAAAGACTTAAATATAAAACTACTGGGGCCATGTTGGTGTGGTGGTTACAACACTAGATTCACCACATGGCTGACCAGTTTGAGTGTCAGACCTGGGGTCTTGCTTTCTCTCTTTCTCTCTCTCTCTCTCTCTCCCCCTCTCTCTCTAGTCAAATTGAAGAATAATAATAAATAAGTAAAATTAAAAGAAATAATTCTTTTAAAAATATATATAACTACTTTGGGATGCTAGGAGCTGATAATGTGAATAACAGACTTTGCACAGGAGTTAGAGGACCTGTGTCTTTCTGTCACAAACTTCATGATTTTTATTGCTTCAGCCTCTTAACTTGCTACAGTCTCTCCCTTCTTTTCAAAAAAAAATTTGCCAGACAGTTTGTGTGCTTGCCTAGAGAGAGAGACAGAGAGTGAGCCCTCACAGGGGATGTTCATGCTGCAATCCTGTTTTTCTCCATATGTCTGGAGTGTTTCTCAAGCCACAGGGTTTGGGACTCAAACTGCAGGTAAGCCATGTGGGTTTCAGCTACCTTAAACACTTGGCCATGGGCTGGTTTATCATTTATTAAAACAAAACAAAACCCATGCGGGCCTCCAGTTTCCCCCTGAGCTATCATTTAACATTCACCCATTTTGTCATCTAGAAATCTCAAAAGATTGGTGTGCACGTCTTGTCTCCACTGCCACAAGCCACAGCGTTTTTTCTTATTTAACATCTATTCCTTGGTTTATAAGTAAGGACACTTTCTATGACCATTTCTTCTTATTATCATGGGTGGGCAACTCCCCATTCTTGTTTCTTGAACTTCCTCACCCTCAATTTTCCAAACACTCCTCTGAAATCTCTACGGCATTTTCAGGGTATCGACAGCCACCTATAAGCTAATCATTCTCAAATCTTTAGCTCTGGACCTCTTCAAAAATATTTCTTGTATCTTTCTTTTTCTTGCCAATCCTATTTCAGTAACCATAGTCCAAAACCATCATCATTTCTTAAACATCATCTTGCAAATCCCAATTGCTTGAATTATCAATTCGCCATACAAACACTCCAGGGAACTTTTTAAAAGGAGATTTGACCACAAACGAACGTCCCAGCTCCACTAGACAGAGCTGGCTCACCCTTCCTCCATCTTTCCATTCAGTTTGGGCCCATTATATGGATGATGCCTATGAGAGCAATTTCCTTTACTCATAAATTAGTCTACTGATTCCAATGTTAATCTCTTCCAGAAACGTTCAGAAATGTCTTACTAGCTACCTGAACATCTCTTAACCCAGGCAAGTTTAACAAAGGAGGAAAAATATATATACATGTGTGTGTTAAATATATACATGCTATATATCTATGTTATATACATGCTACATGTTATATATTACATATGTTTTATATATATGTATATGTGTGTATATATTACATATGTTACATATATATATATATATATGTATGTATATATATATATATACACACACACACACACACACACATATATATCTCCCAGGGGGTGATTCTCTTTCTGGTAGAATATAATCTGAACCCTCTCTTGTGCATATAAGGTACCCCAAATTGAGCTCCCTTCGCTCTTACTGCCAGTCGCACCAATCAGCTTGCAGTTCCCTACGGACATTCTCAGGTTTGTGCCATTGCTCAACCTGGAGTCATCCCTTTCTGAACATCCATGATCATCCCTTAGGGCAGTCAGGCACATAGTCATGACAGTGTTTGTACAAGTTTTCCCCTGTTATGGGGTCAGCTTCTTGAGTATAAAGACATGTGTTTTTCCACTGGGTGCATTGTCAGCCTCAACCAATTAATTAATTTACTCATTTACCAAATATGTCCTGAGCTCCTAAGGTACTAGTGATCAAATAAAACAGAGTTCTGATGAATGACGAATGAATCAAAACTTAAGGATGAATGAATGAGTGCAGTTTTAGCTCTGCAGTTACACAGTCTGATCTAAGAAATGTCACTTTGCCTGTGAGTCTTCAAGACTGTAAAATCTTCTATCAGAAACAAAATTACAATTTCCCTAACACTAAGAAAGATGTCAGCATTTTACCTTAGATCAATCAGTGCTATCCTGAGATTTCTTTTTGTCAAATTAACCAATAAGAAAAGTACTGATGGGACCAGCAGTTGGTGTAATGGCTATGTAGTCGACTGCGGTTCACGTCCTGGACTCAGTAGCTTAAACTCACACTGGGCACATGTGCGTGTATGCCCAAGATCCCGAGAGAATGGAGGAGAAGGAGCTGCAGCATGGCCGTCCCCCCTGGGGGGTGATTTCTCGCTTTCTGTCTCTCTGTCTCTCTTTGTCTGGTGAGCGCACATACCCTATAGCAAAAACCTCTCAAAAAAAGAAAAAAGAAAAGTACTGATTAAAGATTAGACCTCTGAAGTCAAACAGAAGTGACTGAATCTGCACTCCTCTGCTCATTTGGTGGTGATGTCAGGTGTGTAACTTCAAGTTTCATTTACTGCGTTGTCAGCAAAGTCATGACGCGTTTTTCTACACAAAAATGCATCATGACTTTTCCAACAACCCAATACTTTACATGTAAAAAAATATAGAAACTGCATTGATTTCACAGGGTTGTTGTGAGGATTAACTGAGATAATTTGTAAAAATAGGCCGCCATAGAATATGGCAAATGCTAACAATATTGCTGGAGCCTAGGAAATCCCAAGGACAAGGGATAAGTTACTGAAACACTACCCTACTATGACAATAAGGTTTATAAGATTTTCCCTTTATGCGTTGCCTTGGGAAGTAAGTTTGCAGGAAGTACTGCAATACTATTAAGTCATACCAATGGTAACAGGAAGGAGATTTGGGTATTAATACAGTACTTGCCCTCTGGATTCAAACCAGTCCTAATTCCTAAGGCCTTACTGGGAATACTATGTTATAATATTACTATGTTATATTTGGCACTTTCCTGTGGTGAAGTGCTGAGCAATGCATTTTTTCCCCAGATGAAACTCTTTACTATAAGTAAATAATTAAATACTTAAGTATGTATCACTGCCAGTATTTAGAGCACAGAATCTTTTAAATGAATGACAGCAAAACTGACCAATCCGGGGATGTTTTGCAACATCCTATATCACTGTTTCATTCACTATGAAGAATGCTTTATTCACTAGTAAAGAATTCACTAGAAAAAGGTCAACATAAGTTCATAGAGCTTTAAATTTTAGAGTCAGTAAACATTAACAAAAATATTAAGGACCTATTTTCTGCCAAATATTGTTATAGACTTTAGGGGAAAAAATTAGAAAGAAATAAACCAACAATTCTTTGGAAAACTACTGTTATTGTTACCAACTATATATGCTAATTAGAATGACTTAAAATTACCTACTGATCATTAGGATGTAAATAACTCCTTATTAGTCATGAATTTCTTAAATTCTTAAGGGGAGTTTATTAAATTCTTGGTATTTTGACACATCTGGGGATTCAGAAATGAGTAACACTAGACCCTGCTTTGATGAAATTCATAGTATAGATGAGGGGAGGGAATAATAAGTGGGAAAGTACTGTTTAAAGACATAAATGCTATGAAGAAATACCTAAATGAAAATTTCTATATAGAATGTCTAATTTAATGATCTTCAGCAGCAGAATCTTTTAAATACACACACACGGGCACACACACACACACACACACACACACACATTTCCATTATAACCTTAATAGCACAATGAAACACTTCTCAATAAATTAAAAATAAATGCAAACTTTAGCTTAGTCCTAAGCTAAAGTCAATTTAAAAATTACTAGAATCTAATTATTTTCTAATTTTCATTCCAAGCTAACATTTCAAGTAAGTAAACAATGCATCAACAGTTTGTTGACATTACGAACTTCAGAACAAAAGAATTTGCAAGTTTTGGGGCTGGCAGGTGGCCTGGTGGTTAAGGGAACTGGACTCCCACATGGCCAGCCACAGTTCAAGTCCTGGACCTAATGGCTTGTTTTCTCACTTTCCCTCCCCTCTCTCTTTCTCTCACTTTGTCCTTCTCTGGTCAAATTAAAATAAATAAAGAAAGAATTTGCAAGTTTTATGTTGTTTAGCTAATAAATCATATATACTTCCCAAACTTCAATAAGAAGGAAGAAATTAGGGGACCAGCAGTTAGCATGATGGCTATGTCGCTGAACTCTCATGTAGTTGACCGCAGTTTGAGTCACAGACCCAGTGGCTTAAACTCACACTGGGCGTGTGTGCGTGTGTGCCCAAGATCCCAAGAGGTGGGTGATTTCTCACTTTCTATCTCTCTGTCTCTCTGTGGCTTTGTGGTGAGCGTGCGTGCCCTATAGTGAAAACCTCTTCCCCCCCCAAAAAAAAAGAAAGAAGAAATTCAATTTTATGATATTGCAAGCTAAAAATGTCTAACAGTCTAAAGGGGCAGGCATTTTATTAAAAATATTGACTTTTACTATTGTTGTACACTGTAATGTTATTATTGAGAAATAGTTTGCACTTGTGATGAGGAAATGTGAAAAAAAATCAGAAAGGTAAACTGTGGTTTCACTGAATAGTCCATTAGTGGGTAGTTATAAAAATAGCCATTCTCAGCTCTTTCTGATATTCCTTTAGCTACTCTGTAGGTTTCCAGGGCAAATTTTTAACTTAAAAGGCCACTATTTCTGCTATTTAGCTTGCTCTCTAAATAACTTACCTATCAATGTGTAAAGATGGAAACTATTTTATAAGTAATCAAAGAAGCAATTACCCAAAACAAACAAAAACTTTCATTCTAAAATGAACAGTTAGGGGGCTCTGGGAATTAGCAGATTTGAGAGTCAGTAGCCTAGAGGCATTAAAGAAAGCCAAGAGGACGTGTGAAATTTCCCAGGTAGAATAAGTAACATGAGACAAGAATTAGAATCTGTCAAACAACATTTAAAAGATGGCCAAATAATGACCAAATAGAAATAAAAGTACCATAACTTTTAGTTAACACCTGTTACTTGGCAGGTACTGGGCTGGGCCCATTTTATGTATACAATCAGTTTATTGGGCCACAATACCAGGGGGCTATTTTTTTTTTCCCCTTGGGATTCAGTCTCTAGTAAAATACTCTTTGGTCTATGCAGCTGGTAAAATTAATTTGGTACTGCTCCTAAAAAGAAGCTGGGCCTTGGGATGGGGAAATCATACAGTCTAAGGTCTAGATCTTAGAAACTTTTCCTTCCCTCTACTTGCTTTGAATTTCTCCATAGAATGATAAGGCACAGAGAGCCGAGACACAGATGTGAACCTAGGGCATAAAGGGAAAGGAGGCTGCTTGGGTCTGTTTTGGTTCTATGCCTTTGAGCTAGTAACCAGGCACAAGTCCTCATGGCTTCACAGAACCTAGTCCATATCAACAAGGATAAGGTTCCATGTTGGAACTCACTCACTCCAAACTGTGAGTAAAGTTTTTCTTAACCTGCCATTGTAATCCTTTGTAGTTTTATTTTCATTTGAGACAATGGGGGTTTATGCAGAAGGTGCTGTTAAGACAAGGTTCAGGTGTTGGACTAGCTGTTATTATTCAGTTCATTTTTCCAGGAATACAATGTATAGCAAGGTCACAGAGAGGACTAAGTGAAATGACATTTATCTGAGATTCGCCTGAGCAGTCCTGATTTACACCTTTTGTCCCAATGTCCTGTTCAGTTTAGAGTAGAATTTATCCTGTTTGAATAAATTCTATAATCAACCATGTAGAACTAAAGCCTAGGCCCTGTAATCTTTAAACTGAAATGTTTTCTGCTTCTATAGGCTATTGCTTGTTTGTTTGCTTATATGTTATTTTAGGGTCTCCTCTACAAAAGCTTATTACTAAGACACAAAACACATTACCACTCAACAAAACAGCACTACCACTCAAAGTGCTCCTGTCATTAAAGTTAGGACAGCATCAAATTCTCTGTTTATGAACAACAAACTATCAAAAAAAGAGATTGGTCAAAATATATGCCTAAATATGAACTGGTCAGATAAAAATCTAAACAGATAAAATATATGTACTACATTGGTAGTTAAAAATCATAGCCACATGTTCTAACGCTCTAGATTATTTTTATGGTCCTGCTTTCCTGTAAATTTTATTGTGATCTGGCAATACTTGCAGATTTTATAAAGTCTAATGTCTTCCTTCTCAAGTTTTCCTCCCATCACATTGTGTTCCTATAGTTCCTTCTCTGAAGTCACATCAAAGATCTTAAAATGTGTCACTTGCAATTTAGTTAATGTTTTCTTTAAAACCCCTGCATTTCTTGGGTAATAAGGAAACTTTGATAATGAAAATGGTTAATCTAAGTGCATTTTATTAGGGGCAGGTTAAGGTTGGGCACTCAGTGGGTAAGTGTTTAACACTCACAAGTATTTCAAAGCTCCTGACAAGGTCCACTCTAAAGGGAAGCAGAAAAGAGAAGAACATTTGGGATAAACAGAAATTGGGCTACAAGGACAAAATATGCAAGATATCATGGAATAAAGTCACTCTCTAAAAAGATGTTTAAATCTCAACATTCTCAGGTCCCATGCTTCTATTTTGTCACTATCCAAAGCTTTGGACTTAAATCTCAAGTTTAATGAAATAAAATGATTTATGTTCCATTTTTCCTTACTATAATACCTATATTCCAAAAACTATCAGTTTACATCTAGGGTATTTTGTTAAGGAAACCAAGACTTTCATTATAGCTGTGCTCCCCTGACCCCCAATTTTTCTCTATAATGCCTTTAATTATAATGAACCACCTGTTAGGTAAACAGGTATTATTTAGAAATTTTTATTCCACTTTAATCCATATGTTTTCCATAGGGTGTCCCATTCAAAGGATGGTGTATGCCTCATCTATCTCATATGGCATTTTGCCTGGCAGTATTCATAGCCACAACCCCGAAAGACAGATGACTCCTGGTGACTTCCAGATATTACTCAACTGCAGGGGCTGTAGAATGAACATTGTCCTTCTGTGCTAAACCTACACTTACAAGGGAAGTATATTATGTCAAACTAAAGCTTCCTCCTTGTTCCGGAAGACCTTCTTAACCCAGATAGGGAATAGATGAGAAAGTGTGAATAGATGATTCCTTATATAAGGGATAATCCAGTGTATTGGAAGTGCCTGCAGTCTCTCATAATTGTGTATCATTGATTCAAATTGGTTAGGGGAAAGGGAAAAATTAACACTATCTAGGAGATCTGTTACAGATTGAATATTTGTACACCCTACCAAATTTAAATGCTAAAATTTTAACCCGCAAGTTCAGGATTTTTAGAGGATGGGGTTTTTGAAAGGTGATTAGGTCATGAGTTCTCCATTCTCAACCTGTGATTTGGAGTACCCCCCTTATAAAAGAGACCCTACAATGCTAGTTCATTGTTTCTGTCATGTAAGGATGCAGTGAAAACACAGCTGCAGACCCTTCCTTCCTTCCTTCCTTCCTTCCTTCCTTCCTTCCTTCCTTCCTTCCTTCTTCTTTTTTCTCTTTCTTTTTCTCTTTGAGAAAGCAGGGCTTCACCACACTCTGAATCTGCCAATACTTTGATTTTCAACTTCTATCCTCCTAAACTGTGAGAAATTAATCCCTATTGTTTATAAGTCACCCAGTCTATGGTATTTTGTTATAGCAGCCCAAACAGAGTAATACTGAAAATTGGTACTGGAAATAGGGTGCTGCTATAACAAATACCTAAAATATGGAAGCAGATTTGGAATTGAGTAATGAGTAAAGGTTGGCAAAATTTTGAGGTGGATGCTAGAAAAATCCTACATTATTGTGAATGGCCATTAAAGGAGATTCTAGTAAGGGCTCAGAAGGAGAAAAAGAGGGCTGCAGAGAACGCTACAATATTAGAGTATCTAAGTGACTGAACAGAATGTTGGTAAACATATGAATGGTAAAGGTCATTCTGAAGAGTTCTCCAATAGAAATGAGAAACATTACTAGACAATGGATAAAAGGCTATTCTTGTTATAAAGTGATAAAGAATTTGGCTAAACTGGGTTTGTGTCCTAGTGCTTTGTGGAAGGTAGAACTTGGGAGTTATGAAGTTGGATATTTGCCTGAGGAGATACCCAAGCAACATGTTGAAGGAGCAGCCTGGTTCCTCTTGACTGCTTATAGTAAAATGTGACATGAGAAATGACTTAAAGATAAAATTGTTGAATTAAATGGGAGCAGAAATTTAAAATTTAGAACATTCTCAGCCTTTCTATCTTTGTGCTCTCTTCTGAGAAAGCCTGCTCAAAGGGTGTGGCCAATTTGATAAGGATATTTCTAGTGACCAGACATCTCAACAGAAGCTAGGAGCTATTCATCAAGGCAGTGGGGAGCTCAGTGAGACATCTAAACAGAAAACAGGACTTATAGTCCAAGACAATGGAAGGATGGTCCCAATCACTTGGAAGATCATCAACATTACCTCTTCTGTCACAGGCCCAGTACAAGGTTCAGGGGAATGAAAGATTTCAAAGGAGGAGTTCCAGCTGTTCTGTACGAACTGCATCTCAGTCCCTGCTCCTGGCACTCCATTGCAATGTATCTCTGCTGCCCCAGTGCAGCTCCAGAAAATCCCAGTGCTGCATGTGCTACAAAGCCCCAACTTAGAACTCTAAGGATGATTCAGAGAGAACAAGGGTCCAGGCAGAAAACTACTACAAGGATGGGACTACAACCAAGAGCCCTATAGGACAATACTCAGTAGAGCAGTAGGGTTGGGGTCACCCTATAATCAAATTAGAACACTGGCATGTAATTGCAAGCATGGGATCTGGGCACAGAGCCATGGCAGAAGTGAGTCTCTCAAAGACATCAGAAGAGGGCTACTACCTAAATATGTTAGAAAGTAAGGATTCTACGTCTATGGGCCTAGGAGGCAGAATACTGAGACAAAGGTTATTCTCAAGGCTTAGGGTTTAGAATTTGGTTAGGACCTGTCACTCTTTTTCTTTTCTACTTTTTTTTTCTTTTGAAATGGGACTATCTAACCTGTGCTTATCCCACCAATTTATTTTAGAAATATCTAACATGTTTGATTTCATAGGTTCATAGCTGGAGAACAATTAGTCTATATCATAAGTCTTACCCTCTCTGATTTAAATGAGATTTTGGACTTTAAACTTTAGGGTTGATGCTGGAATGAGTTAAGATTTTTGTGTCTATAGGGATAGAATGAATACATTCTGCTGTAAGAAGAACGTAAATCTGGGAGACTAGAGGCAAAATTATATGGTCTAAATGTTTACGGCCTCAAAATTCATGTTGAAGTCCTAACTCCGGAAGTGAGAGTATTAAGAGATAAAAACCTTTGGTAGGTGAGTGGGTCATGAGGACAGAGCTCTCATAAATGGGAAGGATTTTATTAGTGCACTTATAAAAGAGACCCCAGAGAATTCATTTACCCTTTCTACTATGTGATGACACAGCAAAAAGGCATCATCTGTGAATTAGGAAGTGGGCCCTCACCAGGCACCAAATCTGCTGGTACCTTGATCTTGGACATCCTAGCCTACAGAACTGTGATAAATAAATAACAATTGTTTATCAACCACTCAATCTATGGTACTTTGTTATACCAACCTGAACAGACTAAGCCAGGGCCTGATGGTTGAAACCTTACCACTGAGGTCTAATCCAAAGAACTGGGTGCTCCAGGTACATCAGGGTACTTCATGTTAAAGTTGTGCATGCACACACACACACACACACACGCGCGTGCGCGCGCACACACACACACACACACACACAAAGGTGAATGCATAAAATTATCTCAGCTGTGACAACCACTCTTATATATGTAATGAGTCACCCTTTCCAAAATTATTTTAGTTAGTATCCTTACCTCTTCTGCAACCTTCCATATTTCTTGATCATTCCACTGTTCATAGGGATCCAAATTTTTTCTAAATGTTCCAGAAAAGATAAACACTTTCTATAAAAATAAAGGAGAAATCATGAATAACTTACACATCTTTTTTATTTTTCTCTTATTTTATTGTGAAATATTTCAAGTAGAAAATGTTTGTCTTGGGACTAGCAGTTAGCGTAACGGCTATGTCATTGAACTCCCATGTAGTTGTCCATGGTCGAGCCCCGGACCCGGTGGCTTAATTTCATGCCAGACACATGTGTATGCGTGCCGAAGATCCCGAGAGGAGAATGGAGAAGGGATTGTGGCATGGCCATGCCCCTGGGAGGGTGATTTCTCGCTTTCTGTCTCTGTCTCTCTCTGTCTTTCTGGTGAGCGTACATGCCCTATAGCAAAAAATAAATAAATTAAAAAAACCCTCTACCCCCAAAAAAGAAATTTTTTTAATAATATAGCAAGCACTTGTGTACTTACCATCCAGTTTTCTTAAATCTTAATATATTATCATGTTTCCTTTGTATCATTTGTTAAAGTTATTTTATTTAACTTTATTTATTTATTTAATTTATTCCTTTATTTATTTATTTGAATTTGACCAGAGAGGGACAGAGTGAGAGAGTGAGAGAAAGAGAGAGAGAAAGTGAGAAAGCAAGTTGCCAGGTCCAGGACTTGAACCACGGTCAGCCATGTGGGAGTCCAGCACCTTTAATCACCATTGCGACCTGACGGCCCCCTTTGTATCATTATTTTAAGGAATAAAATATAGCAACAATTGAAACCCCTTGTGAATGCTTTTCTAATCCCAATGCCCTTAAAATAATGAAACTGAGATAATTTTAAATTGTGAAAATTAAATTTTTTTTCTTCCTAGCAATATTCCTATTATAAACACATTTAACAGAAACATTAAAAACAGTAAGTTTATGAGTTCTAATTAACTTGTAAGAACAAATTCCTATTTTGTTAATGCACTTTTCTTGAATTTCTTTGATAAACCCAATTTGCAACTGCTTTAACTTGGGATGGCATAACCATGGCCGACCAAAGTTCGAGTTCCAGACCTGGTAGCTTGACCAGGCATGTGTGTGCATGCCTAAGATCCTGGGAGGAGAATGGAAGAGAATGGATTGTGGTGTGGCCATCTCCCCTTGTGTGTGTGTGTGGGGGGGGTGATTTCTTACTTTCCCTCTCACTGTCTCTATCTCTCTCTCTTTCCAGCCAGTACAAGCGCCATAAGGCAAAAATCTCTACTAAATAAATAAATAAATAAATTGCTTTTATTTACACATACGTATTCAAACATACTAGTTTATCTCCTAGCATATAAAGCTAATAAAAAATGGGACTTCAGAAAACAAATTTAAACATGTAACTAAAGTACAAGTTTCTTTTGGTGTAAAAAATTTTTAAAGTCCATTCATAGATTTTTAATAATACACATATTCTGAGAGCTTTTTGAAGGCCCTGGTATAACCAGACAGGCACAAGAGAAGGCCACTACTTATAAATCAGTGAAACAGTAAATATCGAATATTTGTTTAAATGAGTGTACATTATAGAAAGACAGAGGATGAGACTGATCCTGGCATGCTAACAAAATGAGTCTAATACCCTGCAAGGAGAACTGCATAGCTATAACCTTATGACACTCTCAACTTAGGTCTACCTATGCTATGAAAAATAAGAAAATTGCAGTCTCTGTTGGGAAATGCAATAATATTTAGTTTTCTCTTTGTGCCTATGAGTGAACTAAATTTGTGCTATAGGGCATGTGTGCTTGCCAAAGACACAGAAAGAGAAAGAGAGACAGAGAAAATAAGAAATCAACACCCTCCGGGGGGGTGGGGGGATGGCCATGTGTCAGTTCCTTCTTCTCCATTCTTCTCTAAGGATTTGGGGCACCCACACACATGCATCCAGGTGAGTTTTCATATACCAGGTCCAGGACTTGAACCATGGTCAACCATGTGGGAGCCCAGTGACTTAATCATTATGTTATCCAGCCCACCTGAAAAAAAAAATTACTGTTAATGTTTAGAGTAATTTTTTCTCTATTTTTTTTTCTTTTGCCTTAGGTTAATAAAACCCACTAAGGAAAATTAAGAACTTAATTTCCTGAAGCCTTAGTTTTTACAAATTGCATTACACTGAGAGAGAAGGATCAGAGCCCATCTAGTGCATAAAGAACTGCCCAAGGCAAGTCAGCTCCATATTAACTGTGTCTTTGCCTCCAGGCAGAAGGAAAGTATCCTCACCAGGGCAGCCAAGTTCAAGGAAGGTCAGGTTAGAAACCTTATCCCCTGGGCATAGTTTATGGCTTAAAGGACAAAGTTGTTGGGAAATATCTCAGGAATTCTGTGGAGAAGGCAACTAGAATCCTTATGCTGGTATTTTTCAACCTGTATCAAAATTACCTTTCTGAGGGATATGTACGTTGTTTTACAGAAGTGGAAATAAGAGATGAATATATGACTTATAGGATCATAAGATACATGACAGATCTATTTGTGCATCCACCTCTAAGCTTCTCAATAAGTAAAAGTAATGTTCAAATATGTTGAAGAGAACAAAAGGTGCCACTATTGACAAACTAAATAAAATTAAACAAGAAGTAGCTCTGAGTACTTGAATTAATGAGTTATTTAAGCAATTGAGTTTATTTAATACAAAGTTCATAGGCTTACTGATATAAATTTGTCATTAATTTTTGATGATAGTTCTTTATATATTGAGATTTTTTAATAAAATATTTCTAGCATTTTTGAGAACAGGAAATAATAATTGTGAAGCTTAACCAAGTATGAGGCAATATATTATATGTTTCAGAAAAGTTGTCTCCACTAACTTAAGAGTTTGGGACAGAGAGCTCCCACTTACAGCAAGCTTACCATGCCCTGGGATAGGCTCATTACCTATGTTATCTCCTTCCATCTTCATATCAACCTAATGAGATAAATTCTGGTATTGCACATGAAGAAATAGCAGCTTGGAGAAGTAAAGTGACTTCCCCAAGATCACTTAGCTAGTAGTGTTCACCTCTCAGTCTGTGTTTCTTAACACCACAGCAAAGTACCTCAAGTCCTTTGCAGGACAGCTTCCTCCTACTCCCACCCCAACCCCACCCCTCCTCCCACTTCCCAATTTAGAACTCAGGCAAGATTGTGCAGGAAAAGACTGAGGGGTGGATAAAGAGCCCATCCCCGTTCAACAGCAAGTCTTCTTTGAACACTGTTATCCACCCCTTTGTTCTCAGTTCCTGGAGAGGCCACTCCCACTTCCTATGCAGGACCTGAGTTGATGGGTTTTATATGGGCTATAGCGAGTCTCTTTATGATTTTCAATGATACTCACACCTCCAATGGAAGCCAAAGTGGTATATGTTTTCTTTGCCAAACAGAATAATGCCCTTATACTGGAGGACTGTGTGTAGAGTCCAAAGTTAACATAGCATCAAAGCAGACAAGAGTTATTAAGAGCAACGTGTCTTACAAAGATGCCATAGTAATACAGTTCTGGCTTGGTAGGTAGGTCTACAAATGGGAATCAATCCTATTTGATGCTCAGTGTTCTGTAAAATGAGGAAATGCCACCTTTATTCTCAAATCTCTAGGCTTCCCCATCTCAAAATAAGGCACCATCATTTCCTCAATCTAGAAACTTTGGAGTCACCCACGACTTAGGTTTCTCCCTAGTCTTCCCAAATGAAATGAATTGTCAGTCCTGTGAGCTGTTTTCCCCAAACACCTATCAAATCTATTTATTTCTCTCTCCTACTGCCACCACAAGTGTAAGCCCCCAGTATCTCTCTCTGGACCATTGCAAGAGTCTCCTCATTTCTTTCTTTCTTTTTATTCTTGCTTTTTTTTCAATCCAGTGTCATTTTTGCAATGAAAGCAATGTACTACAAGTGTAAATAGATCATTTTATTAACCTTTTAAAAATCCTTCAGTGACTTTTTACTCAGTTTGGAGTGAAATATAATATTCTCAAGAGGACCTACAAGACTTTTTATGGTTTAGCTCCTACTTTCCCTGGTTCGCTTCTTGTCCTTTTCTGCTTCTTTCCCCCTTTTACACTATAGCCACACTGGCTTTCTTTCATTTCCTCAGTTTCTTCACACATTTTATTCTCTCTGTCCAGGAATCACACCTCCTAAACTATTCCCACAGCCAACTACAATCCTCAAATTAAGTGTTGCTTCCTCAAGGGCATATTTCCTGATGCTCAGAATCAAATCAGATTCTCCAATATGTGGTCACATAGCAACTATGCTATACTTTTATATCTTATAGTGAATATTAAGATTATATGTGCAGGACTGGCAGATGGCGCGGTGGCTAAGGGCACTGGGTTTCCACATGGCCAACTATGGTTCGAGTCCTGGACCTGGTGGCTTGCTTTCTCACTCCCTACCCCTCTCGCTCTGTCCCTCTAAATAAACAAACAAACAAATAAATAATAAATAGAGTTCAAAAAAACAATTCTTAAAAAAAGATTATATGTGCATCTGAAAATACTTTGTTTTTAATGTCAACCTCTCCAACTAGATCATAACATTTTGTGTCCCCGTGATTAGCATATACATATAATCAATAAATGTTGCCTGAATAAATAAATGGACTGACATGAGGATAAGAAATAAAAATATTAAAAACATCAAAGGCAGAGCTTAGTACATATTATCTTTTATTTCATTTGAAGGAATAGCTACATCAACCTATTGTTTTGTATATGTAAAATCATGCTTGGTTCTATTAAAATGTGGCCCAAATACTTACAAGGATCACAATATTTAAATAAATAATACTAGCAACCCACTGAAACTTTGATCTTTATAACTGCTTGGGGAATGGGTTGCCTAACTTTTACTCATAAAAGTCTGACTATTGGGCCAGCAGGTGGTGTAGTGGTTAGGATGCTAGACTCTCATATGGTTGACAGCAGACTGAATCCCAGATCTGGCAGCTTGAAAATCATGCCAGGAGCATGTGCATGCATGCCAAAAATCCCAGGAGGAGAATGAAGGAGAAGTGATTGCATCATGGCCATCCCCCACCCAGGGAGGTGATCTCTTACTTTCCCTCTCACTGTCTCTGTCTCTTCGTTTTTCTTCAGCAAGTGCATGTGCCCTATGGGAAAACCTTAAAAAGTCTGATGATTTATACAAAATATTTACCAAATGTATGTTATTATATTACCTGTTAATATATATATTCAAAATTATGAAGGAAGGAAGTGAATTATTGAAATTAGATACCCAAGAATTTTAGGTGTGGATTTCAGAAATCTCGTCAGTCTTTTGTTTACTGTTTATTGTCTAGCATAAGGTAATGAAGTAAGTATTCTTTTAATTTTAAAGAAAAATTAGCTGAACAAATTGGTTCACTTAAAAGCCAATTTTACATAATTACTCAGATATTCCATCTCTGTAGTACAAATACTGATGTTACCAGCTCTCTTGCTTAAAGCAGTGCGAGCAGGTATCTTAGTTCTGCTTTCTAAACTGAACTTCCACAAACTCATCTTTAAAGCTGAAAGATCCTTGGTCCTCACTTGAGTCCTTTTCCATGGCTTACCAATGAAATAACCAAGGACCTGGAAGCATACATGGCTTGACCAACATGGCACAGGCAGTCCAATTTCCAGCAAAAAATATATCTGAAACTATCAATCACATTGATCCCCTATCTGTTTTTATAAAAGAAACTGTTTACTAAAAGGAAAGGTGGAGTGTGCAAATATTTTATTTATTTAATGTCATGTATGGTATAAAGAGCAATTCTTGAGACTCAGGGAAGAAGAAAGAAGCACTGTTTTTTACCACATGACTAATCTCTTTGTTGAAGCTGACTCCTCAATTCCATGAAAACAGCTGACCCTAAATAAAGTTCTGTATACACGTATACATACACACACACACACACACACACACACACAGTTCTATTAAAATGTGGCCCAAATGATTCAATTGTTTATAGCATCATGGGTGGTTGGGCTTCTTTTTTGACAATGTCTGCAACATTTACATATAAATTAGAGTAGTACAATAAATATCTAGCCATTGTGAACAAATCAAGATTTCAGGGTTGCATTAGAGAATGTTTAAAAACAAATGTTGCTGGGATCAGCAGTTAGCGTAATGGCTATGTCGCTGGATTCCCACATAGTCGACCGTGGTTCGCATCCCAGACCCGGTGGCTTAAACTCACGCCGGGTGTGTGTGCATGCGTGCCCAAGATCCCAAGAGGAGAATGGAGGAGAAGGGGTTGCAGCGTGGCCATCCCTCCTGGGGGTGATTTCTCACTTTTTGTCTCTCTGTCTCTCTGTCTCTCTGTCTGTCTGGCGAGCGCACGTGCCCTATAGCAAAAACCTCTCAAAAAAAAAAAACAAACAAAAAAGAAAAAAACAAATGTTGCTGGGCCAGCAGGTGGCATAGTGGTTGGGCTCTGGACTCTCACATGACCAACGGCAGTTTGAGTCCCAGACTCAGCAGCTTAAAACTCAATGCTGGGTACATATTCGTGTTGCCCATAATCCTGAGAGGAGAATGAAGTAGAGGAATTGTGATGTGGCCATCCCCCCGAAGGGTGATGTCTCACTTTTTCTCTCTCTCTTTCTGTTTCTCTGATAAGCACACATGCCCTAAAGCAAAAAAGCTCTCCAAAATAAATAAATAAGTCAATAAATAAAAACAAGTATTGCTTTGTTTTAAGAATATCTATTAGCTGGAACAAGATAAATAAAATATTTCTTAATCAAAAATATTTAAGTTTATAAAACTATTAATATACAGTCATATTTGTATGTAAATGATTGCATGTAAAATATTCAAATTATTATTTCCTGTAAAATTATTGAATGTCTCACAGTGTTTTTATATTAGTGCTTTTAAGGTACACTTTTTCAGGGATAGCATAAAATAAAATATTCTCTTGATCTGCCCAAATTATAAAAAATGTCAAATTCTTATACTCAGAACTAATAAAATTGTATTATGCTTATGTCCACACTAGGCATTTTTCCTTCTCTCTTCAATTTGGCACTTCATGTCTACTGTCCTCCTCATTTTAGTCCAGGCTTTTGTCACATCTCAGCTGGAGAGTTTTGTTGGCCATCTCCCTGCTTCTCATCCTGTCTACCAGAAATCCATCTTCCACTTGCTGCAGGGGGAAGCCTGGTCCTCCACGACCCTTTACCAGCCTCTTCTTCATTTAAGAAGATCAGTCCATTCTTACTGGACAACATTGATGCTTGGAATGTCTTTCTTCTTCCTCCTAATAATCCCTGACATGTGGCCTCCTCTGACCCGCTAACATTTTCTAGGACCCATCTTTGTACTTGTTCTTAATCTCCCTTCCTGAAACCCTGGAATATTCTCTCCACAACCTCATGCCCTCAACCTTTCTAAATGCTACAAACTTTAAGACCCTTTGTGGCCCCTTTAATAATCAATTTGTGAAACTGTCCACTTTCATTTGTTCATTCCTATGGCATATACCTCCAATCCAACACAAAGATGAAGGAGACATGATTCCTCATCTCCACAAGGAACTATAAATGAAAGTAACAACCACCACAACACAGTGTTTGTACTTACTATGTGCAAGAGAGGAGTCTAAGTGTGTATTGAATCACTTAATCCTCACAAAGATCCAATGAAGGAGTTACTACCACCACAACCCTTTCACAGACAAGGAAACTAAGACACAGAGAAACAAAATAATTTGCCTGAAATGACATAGATTAAACCCATATACTGGTAGAACCACAATCTCTTATAAAAGAGATCAAGCATTTAGTGATCAAGCACAGTGTATATTGAATTTTTACCATGCAAGCTATTGTGCCATATGCTGTATAAGAGAGATAAATTAGTAAGAAAAAAAATCTATGTTTTACAGCAGTTCTATTATATTCTTTTTGCTGGTCTGCTTCAATTGTTGATGATTTTATGTTTAAATTTTGCTTTCTTACCTATAACAGAATGCTTGCAAAATGTTTAAAATACTAAGTGGAAATTAGACAAATGCACAAGTAAAGATAATACAAGATGTATTAGAAGGACCAATAGAGATCTATAAACAAGGTTTTAGGTCCTTTCTGAGACTGAAATGCAGGAACAGACTGTTAGGGTGAGAGTCCAAAACTCCAAATTCGCAAAATCTGAATGTTGCTTTTAAAAGTTCAATTTGTGTGTAACAAATGATTGGAGGATGCAAAGGAAAAAGTGAAGAGGAAAACACAGCTAGGGCAGTACAGAAAAAGAAATGGCACACTGGTATGCCAGACACTGCAACTACAGGGCTTAGAGGCTGGAATTTTTCTCATAGTGACCCATAACACCCACAAGGAGCCCCTAGGTTGACATGTGACTTTGATCTCTGACTTATGACAAGGAGTGTAATTTTGAGTTTCTCATTAGAAGTTCAGAGGTTGGGGAAAAAAAGTTCATAGGTTGGATAGGGTCCTCACTGTGGCAGTTCAATGGCAAATGTTATCTATACCTCTTATGTATGTACTGGATGTATAATAATTATCATTGTAAACACATAAGAGTAATATAATGATTATTAAATTGCAGATTAGTATTAAACTGAATGAGAACTACTGCTCCCCAATTTCATTGTTCTCATCTACAGAAACATGTTTGGTTGTATCTGACAACCCCCAGAGTGAAAAACTGCTCCCACTCTGTAGTGGGAATGAGTGTGTAGGCACCATTTTCACATTGTAAAGGCTCATTGCAAGAACAGGCCTAGTCATTCCCTCAGAGCACCTTGTAGCCTTTCAAACTTGAAATGGAAGCTTTAAAAATCCATTTAAAAATTAGTTCTCTGTTTTTCACAAATTAAGGGCTTCTTAAAGTTCCAGGTTAAAAAACAATTTTGTCTTGGTGCTTGAATTGTCTAAGACAATGAGGCTTCCTACTGTAAGCCTCATTG
Source organism: Tupaia tana (assembly GCA_026018925.1). Classification (NCBI taxonomy): domain Eukaryota; kingdom Metazoa; phylum Chordata; class Mammalia; order Scandentia; family Tupaiidae; genus Tupaia; species Tupaia tana. The sequence goes on from JAKSZU010000003.1 coordinate 36,481,974, forward strand.
CCTCTTCCTCATGACCTCATAGCTCACAGGTAAAGTGGAACAAATTAAAGGAGATGCCCCCTTAAAATATACACAATAGCCTGTCTTCCAGCTTGGTGCATTCTCTAAGATTATTTGTAGCTACAGGAAGGAATAACATTTTATAAAAAGCTGTAAGGACTTGCTAAAACAAATGGAATCTTACGATTCCACAGGTGATGTCTTGGATCACTGAGAAAGGGAGGAGTTTTCTTGTTTAAAGTTCCTGTTTTATGTGTCTGAAAACAAGTGACCAGCCGACCCAGAGGTCTCAGATGTCTCAATGTCAAAGAACTTCAGAACTATGCCCTTGTAAGTCCCTAGAGATGGAAGGAAGAAAAAGAAGGGAAAACAAACAAAACTCACTATCAAGGCTAGCAGGTGGTGTAGAGGTTAAGGGCGCTGGACTCCCACATGACTGACCATGGTTCAAGTCCTGGACCTGGAGGCTTGCTTTCCCACTCTCCCCCCATCTCTCTCACTGTCCCTTTCTGGTAAAATAAAAACAAATAAATAAATAAGTAAAGTTAAATAATTCTTATTTTTAAAAAAATTGCTATCATTGGGATTTTATATTCCTTCTCCTCCTTTTTTTAAAGAGGTTTTTGGTCTTAGGGCACAGGCTCCTGTAGAGGGGGTAATGGGGGCTAGAGACAGTGAGAAGGAAAGTGAGAAATCACCCCCTGTGGGGATGGCCACACTGCAATCTCTTCTTTTCCATTCTTCTCCCAGATTCTTGGGCACACATGTATACATGTCAAGCATGATTTTTAAGCCACTGGGTCCAGGACTCGAATCATGGTCAGCCATGTAGGAGTCTGGCAACATAACTACTATACCATTTGCTAGCCCCCCTTCTTTTTCTTCTTAAAGATTAAACTCTAGGAAAGGAAAAATTACTTAGTTTAAACATTCAAAGAAAAATTAGAAAAATAAAATATCTCTTGGCTTAGCAACAATACATGAGGAGTTTGCCCTCTTTTTTTTAATTTTATTTTTTTATATTGGGCATTCACGTAATGTTCAAAAGTTGTCTGGAAGCCAGCAGATGACATAGTGGTTACATCACTGGACTCCCTCCCACATGACCAACTGTGGTTCGAGTCCCAGACCTGGTGGCTTGAAACTCACTGGGCATGTGTGTGTATATGCCCAAGATCCCAGGAGGAGAATGGAGGAGAAGGGATTGCAGCATGGCCATCCCTTTTGGTGGTTGATTTCTCACTTTGCCTCTCATTGTCTCTGTCTCTCTCTCCCCAGTGAGCATATGCACCCTACAGCAAAAAAACTCTAAAAAAAAAAAATGTTGTCTGTAGAGAAAGTTGACTGTGGAAGAAATAATATATAGTCTGACTACAGACATCCTTGTAATACTGAGAGACAGTCCCAGAAAACAGGGTCATAAACACATACATGAGAAATATCTTCAATATATTAGCATTGTCAAACAGAGTCTCTGAGAGTACTTCCTGTTTATTCAAAACTTCAAGCCACAGAAGAAGGAAAATAAAGTGAAGCACCTTGGGAAGACTCACTCTGGCAGAGAGGCAGGATAAAGAATTTTCATCACCCTGGCCCACTTGGTTTTCCTCCAGGCCTTACATACTTAGGTTCCTAAGGAGAGCATGCAATAAAACAAAAGCCTCTCTGCCACCTGGCAGATCAACTAAGACATTCCCAGTGAAATGAAGATGATTTCTTAGAGATTGGCTACCCTAGTGAGCAGATTTGTGAACAAGAATGACAAAACCCAAAAGCTTCATTGTTGTGAGTTAAAAACGGGACCAAGAGGCTTAAAGTGAAATCGCATAGCCATAATTTTCAGACAGCTCAGATTCTATTCCATGTTCTTCAGCATTTTTGCTTTGCTTAATGTTATCACCCCAGGATACTTGTACCTCCAGTGTTTGTTTATCTTTAGACCATCTGACAATCTCTGCTTTCTTTCTGAAGAAACAATATTGTTTCTAAAACTGCAAGATTCAGCTTCTGGCAGTCTGGCAAAGTCTAGATAAATGAATTAAATCACCAGTCTAGCACTTCAAATATTGAGTGCTTCATTGGTTGAAAGACACAAATGTTCCACAAGGCTAATCCATCACGAAATACAAACTTTTTCTCCACCTAGATTTATAGTCAATTTACCTGGAGATGCTCTTGGCATTTTAATTTTGTGTTCTAAGTAGAAAAGAAGTAGAAAGAGCCATGGTAGTGAGACAGATTTAGTGCCCATTGGTCCCAAAGGAAGAAAGTGATCACTACAACAGTAAAGACACCCATAGACATGAGAGTAAATATGGGCAGACAGACAGCGAATGCCTTTCAGATCTGGCCCCAGCAGACACTGCTTAGTTTCCATTTAGACTATTTAAACTGGAACCTATTTCTCTCATCCACAAGATGTTCTCTTACACAATAAAACAAATAGAATGATACTAAACTGGTGAGGCTGGAGATTTTTTGTGACCCAAATCAAAAAGTGATGTTTAAAAAAAAAGAAAAAGCTATAGACTAAACTGACATGGTTCATTCTAGACACAGGCGGAGGAAAAAAAAAAAAAAAAAAAAAAAAACATTACACTTTCTATTTTTGATTTTACCACTTCATGTTCCCAACTGTTTATTATTTCAAGAGTAGCTTTTATATCCTGCAAAGCATTTCTCAACCTGCTGTGATTGCTAACTTTGAATTCAGACCACTGAAGCAGGAAAAACAAAGCAACAAGAAAAATACTGGTAAAAACAAGAGCCTCGGGTTTGGGATCCTGCTGCAGATGGTGTCTTAGTGACAGTCCTCATGAAATTATGACATTTTTCAGGGTAATGTGAATTTTTTTTTTATTGGAAGTGTCACATAATGATAAAAATGTAATTTACTTGCCTTTCTTCTGGCTAAGTCTTTTTGCTCACCTGGGGTATCACTCCAAAGGCTTTCCTCCACTGTTGCAAAGTTATTGAATTCCAAGACACACCATCAATCTGGATTTCTCCTTCAGTGTTCAGCAGTCTCAATAAAGCTGATAACAAAGTACTCTTCCCTGACCCAGTTCTTCCCAAGAGGCCCACCTACAAGGTAAAAGTGACAGAATTACTCCTGTGACATATAAACCATAAATATAATTCAGCATTGTACCTCAGTGAAGACCATCAGGATTATTTCTCTAGTCAACAGAGGAAGGTTTATACTTACTCATTCAAACCTTTTACACACTTGATATGGGAAAGGGCAACCCTAGAAAAGAATATAAAAACTGGCCCTAAGGATTCAGATCCCTGATGCTGGCTTCACTTATCACTGACCTTTATTAATGATACAAAGGTTGAAAATGCCCATTTTGTATTAAGGAAAAGCAATAATAGAGGGTCTTAATGCACATCATTTCTAAGAATGGGCTGAAGTCAGAAGTAGAAATGTATAGCTTGATCTAATTTCAAGTGAAAATGAATTAATCTGACTTTGAGATAAACTGATAAATAATATTGACACAATTGTCTTCCTATCCATCATAAGAGCTCTACTATAAAACTTACGCAAATATTTGTTCTCCCAGACAGCTGAGAAAACCAAATCAACCACTGTTTTGCACAATATCCAACTGAGTCTCTACCTACTTACTTCTAATTTCAATCAGTAATTATTTTATTTATTTTTTTTCTTGAGTGTTGTTTGTGTTTACCCCAAGAATATAAATTCAACAAGAGCAGGGTAATCTCCTATCTTGTTTTCCTCTGAATTCACAGTACCTGGCACAATGATTGACTTACAGAAAATTCTCAATATATACTTGCTTGGATTGATTGAAGGACAGTCAGATGGAAGCATGGCTAGATGGACGAGCAGATAATGAATATACGTAGTTAGCTGATCTAACAAATGAATGAATTTAGCCAATTACCAGATCGACTTTTTGAGTTAAAAATCCTGTGAAATTTCAGATGTACATTTCCATTTCTGAATCAGTTCATGTTGCACAAACACATCTACCATGTGTTATGATTTTCAAACATAACAATAACGTCCTGTATAATCAATTTGAATATACCCAATGCAGGTAAAGTATGGAGGAAGAGAAGAGAGGAAAGTTCAACAGGTGAAAGTGATTTGCTCTAAGGTCATTACAGAAACTTTTGGTAAAAAGTGCCTTGCAATCAGGACCAGCAGTTAGCATAATGGCTGTCACTGGACTCCCATGTAGTTGACCATGGTTTGAGTCCCAGACCAGTGGCTTAAACTCATGCTGGGTGCATGTGTGTGCATGTCCAAGATCCAGAGAAGAGAACGGAGGAAAGGGATTGCAGCATGGCCATCACCCCCTGGTGGGTGATTTCTCGCTTTCTATCTCTCTGTCTCTCTCTGTCTTTCTGGCAAGCATACGTGCCCTATAGCAAAAAAAAAAACTCTCAAAAAAAAATAATTAAAAAGTACCTTGCAATCTAAATCCTGGGATCAGCAGATGGCATAATCGTTATGTTTCAGGACTCCCATGTAGTTGACCACAATTCAAGTCCTGGACCCAGTGACTTAAAACTCATGCTGGCCCATGTGCATGAGTGCCCAAGATCCCAAGAGGAGAATAGAAGAGAAGAGACTGTGGTGTAGTTATTCCTCTTGGAGGATGATTTCTCACTTTCTGTCTCTCTGGCAAGTGCACACACCTTATAGTAAAAATCTCTTTCTTAGACAAAAAAAAAAAAGAAAAATTAAAAGGGACCAGCAGATGGTGTAATGGTTCTGTCACTGGACTTCAACTTATCAATCACTGTTTGAGTCCTGGACTTGGCGGCTTAAAATTCACACCGGATATGTGTGCGTGCATGTCCAAAATCCCTACAAGAGAATGGAGGAGAAGGGACTGTGGCATGGCCATCCCTCCCGGGGGGGGGGGGGGGGGGGGAGGGGGTGATTTCTTGCTTTCTATCTCTCTGGCAAGCACACACGCCCTATAGCAAATATCTCTTAAAAAAAAAAATCAAATCTCATTATCATTAGCAGGGTTCTAATTAGTAGGATAAATAGCTACATTTCCTTTCCTTCAGAAGGAGATACTGACATTTTTACACCACCAAATAAGGTCTTGTGTTGCGATAAGACTAGATCAAGAGGCAATTTGTAAATCTTTTATTTATTTTAGGTTTTAATTGTTGCTTTGGTTTCCTTACATCACTGAACTGCTAGCAATGCATTGTGCCTGATCCTGATATATTTTTCAATAGCAAGGAACTCATTGGTTTGTATCTAACAAAGTCTTCTTAGTTATGTAATTGACATATAATGATTCTTTTCCGGAATTTGTTTTTCCAAGTTTCTCAGTGATCTGTAGAATAAAGCTAGAGTACTTTTCACAAGTAAGCTTTTAAGACAACCCAAAATCCAAGTCACTGTTTTCTACTAACTTCAATGTACCTCCTATCTAAGAATGTTGGATCAAGATAAATCAAAATATTATGTAGAGAGTTAAATAGTGTTGAGTTTGGTGCTAGCTGTAATTACACTGTACCATGAATAGAATAGTCTCAGGACATTCCTTTCTGAGTTTCTTACTCATCACTTTAATACTGCAACAGATTAAAAACCTGTTGTCATTATTTTTCATTTCCCTGGGGTCTCCAGAAATCAAGATGCCAAGTTGAGTGAAATTTAGGTCATTTAGATCAGTGATTATAACTGAGCTTTTTTCATGTTCTTATATCTCTATTTATTATTAATATAACTTGCTCTGAAAATATGCTGTTCATAGACTTAGCATACATAACTGAAGGATTCAGCTACTTCGCACCCATTTTACCAAGTCTGAAAATGGGATATGTGTTTAACAAATCAAACGGGCATTTAGGTGTTTGTGCTAATATGATCTGAATCCTTGATATTCTTATAAATTTCTGGTGTTTCAGTATTTTCAGGGACCACACTAGCAAAGTCAGCTAAGTTCATCCAAATGTGTAGATTTAAAGTGTTAGTAAACATCTACTTAATCAGAGGCCTGTCTAGTACTGTGATATAGGTACTGTATCATCTAAAGAATTTCAATACGGCCAGGTTTATTAAGAAGGACTTGACTCCAAATTAGAAACCCAGGCTACGGAGGCTAGAAAGTGACATGGAGATGAAACACGACACTGTAAGACACAGACCCACCTAGGAAGGTTGCAGCTCAAGTCTGGAGACCTCCCTGAGTACATCAATCATGTGTGTGCTCATGAGCAAGGCTGGCTAAGCTAGAGGGAAGGAGGGTGGACCGCAGCACCAAGACTCTTCAGGAGTGTTGTATGTTTTTTAATGGGGGTTTTTACCTTAGGGCACATGTGCTTGCCAGAGAGAGAGAGAGACATCGATAGTAAGAGGGAAAGTGAGAAATCACCCCCAGGGGGATGGCCACACTACAATTCCTTCTTCATTCTCCTCTTGGGATCTTGGGTACACACACACATGTGCCTGGCATGAATTTCAAGCCACTGGGTCTAGGACTTGAACCACAGTCAGCCATGGTCCCAGAAGTGTTGTATCTTTAGCTCTTTCTTTCTTTTTTTTTTTTTTTTCTCTCTCTCTCATGGAATAAATATAATAATAGCAATAAAATTAAATTAAAAACCCATTCTACACTTAGAGAAGAGAAAGAAAAGGAAAAGAAAAAATAGATACTTTACATGGGGGAAGGTAATGTGGCTGTTAAAATTTAGAACAAAAATCACTTCAAAAATGTTATTTGAGATAAAAAAATAGCTTTTTAAAAGTAACACTTGTGAAATGGTTGTTATATTTATCACACACTAAAGTAAAACTTTTGGGGCCAGTAGGTGGTGTGGAGGTTAAGGTGCTGGATCCCACATGACCAACTCCACTGTTCAAGTTCAGACTCAGCTGCTTGAAAATCATGCCAGGCATATGTGTGTGTGTGTGCCCCAAATCCCGAGAGGAGACCGAAGGAGAGAAGACTGCAGCATAGTCACTCCCCTAGGAGGTGATTTCTCACTTTCTCTCTTTCTCTGTCTCTGGAAAGCACATGTGCCCTATAGCAAAAGCTAAAAATAAATAAATAAGAAGTATAAAGTACAGGTTCTGTGAAACAGAAGCTTCAATTAAGAGCAAAGGAAATTAATATACATCTTTTCTCTAAAGTAATTCCTAGAGACAAGTGTTTTAATATGAAGACTGAATGTTTGTATGTATATTATATTGATTTTAACAGCCTATTTTCCATATGCCAATAACATAAAACTCTATTAAGTTATTAGCCCACAACAGAGCTTGCAGTGTTTGGGGATACTTAAATAGTATACCAAGTTTGAATATACTTCCTGCCTACCTTTCTTCCTTCTTTCCTTCCTTCCTTCTTTCTTTCTTTCACTACTGAGTGCATGCATTTGCCAGAGAGAGAGACAAAGAGACAGAGAGAGGGAATGTGAAAAATCACCCCCTGGGGGAAGGGCCACACCATAATCCCTTCTCCTCCAATATCCACTCAGATTTTGAGAACACCCAGTGTGATTTTCAAGTCACCAGGCCCTAGACTCAAACTGCCCAATCAGTGTTCTATTTCAAAGATGCGCTTATAAATTCTATGAGAAAGGCAAAAGGAAGGAATTTCTTTCTTAAAAGAGCTGCTCAGAATGACATTTTGAGAATCAATTCTAGGCCAGTCTGTGCCCTGGTGGTTAGGGTGGTTGGATCTCACATAGCTGACCATATGATTTGAGTCCTGAATCCAGTAATTTGGGTAATATGCTGGGCATGTGTGCACGTGTGCCAAAAATCCCAAAAGGAGAAACAAAGGAGAAGGGATTATGGTGTGACTGTCTCCCATGTGGAGTGCTTTCTCTCCCTATCTCTATCTCTTTTACTGGCAAATGCAAATGTTCTCTAGCATAATAATAATAACTCCTAAGAAATAGTCCCATGTCCTAGTGTTTAAAAAAGCCACCAGTCAGTAGATCCCAGATGGCCCACCATGGTTCAAATCCCAGCCCTAGCAGGTTGAAAAATATGCCAGGCATATGTGTCCCAAATCTCTTAAGGGATGGAGAAATGGAAGAGAAAAGATTGTAATGCAACCACGCTTCACTGAAGGGCAATTTCTCCCTCTCTCTTTCTCTCTGGCCCTGGTGACTGCATGTGCCTTCTAGCAAACTAAAAATAAAATCAATAGCTATTCCAAGGAAACATATGACCTAAAAGTATGTATAAGCCAATCATTTATTCATTTAAAATGTATTAAGCTAGGCAATGTGCTTAGCAAAGTGATAAAAAATAATTTTTAAAAAACAGGACTTCCAGGATTTAGAAGGAATTAGAAGGAAAAGAACAAATATTTAAAACACTAATGACTGTATCAGACACCATACCATAATCTAGGAAGTTCAGAGAAAAATAAATGCCAAAGAAACTACACCTAGATATATTATATTCAAACTGTAGAAAATCAGAGATTAAAACAAAAAGTTCTTAGAAGAGCCCAGAGGAAAAAATATCTTATTTATGGAGAAGCTAAGATAAGACTTACACCTAAATTCTAAGAAACCCTGCCAGCAAGAAAGTAAGTTACCCTCTGATACAAAACTATTACCAAGTCTGTTACAAAATTGTCTGCTTCATTTTTTAATCCCTAAACATAGTCATACAGAACAAAATAAATGGAAAATATTCCATGGATAGGAAGATTCAATATTGTCAAGATGTCTTTCCTTGCTAATTTGATCTATAGATTCAAGACAATCTCAATCAAAACACAGATCTCTGGCTCTCAGAGTTTTTCATTCTTTTGTGGAGGCCAAAAATCTGCATTTCTCGTAAGTTCTCAAGTGATGCATATGATGCTGGTCCAGGAACCATACTTTGAGAATCACTGCTTTTGAAGATGACCAAACATCACTAAACAAAAAGAAAATCACTAAACAAAAAGAAAAGCTTTCTATACATGGCACAGAACACTTCTGACATCAAAAGTTTGGGTTTTTGACATAAATTAATTCATATGTGCAATTAATGGGATCCCACAGAACAAAGGCTCATTCCCACAAGGCTGCTTCCTCTCCACACTTCAAATGTCAATGGAAAGTCCAGGCTGTCCCCTGTGCTTCTGACTATCCATCTGTAAATTACATGTTCCCATAAACCTTTCTTCAAGTTCAATAATTTGCTAGAATAGCTAACAGAACTCAGGAAAACAATGGCTCACTAGGTTCTCAGTTTATTATAAATAGATACAGCTCAGGAACAGTCATATGGAAGAGATGCATAGGCAAAGGTACATGGGAAGGAGCACGGTGCTTCTATGTTCTCTTGGACATACCCCCTTCCCAACACATGAAGTATTTACCAGGCAGAAGTTCTCCAAACCACTTCAGTTACAGTTTATATGGAGACTTCGTTACATAGGCATAATTGATCAAGTTATTGGCCATTGTTGACTAAACTCAATCTCCACCCTTTCCTCCCTTCCTGGAGACCAATGGTTGTGGCTGAAAGTATCAACCTCAACCTTCTGACCCCATGACTGGTTCCTCTGGGGAACAGTCCCTCCATAGCTCTGTCCTTAGGATTTCCCAAACACTACCTCATTAACATCAACTCTGGTGCTATTGAAAAGGTTTGTTGTGAATAACAAAGAATATTACTTTCACCTTTATTATTCTGGAGCTATTTCAGGAACTAGGGACAAAAAACAAATATTGGAACAAAAGATGTTCACATAGCTATCACTTAGAAAATTCCAAGGGTATTAGAAATTCTATACCAGGAGCCAGGATGAAAGGCAAATATGTATTTATTATACTATATTAAATAAAAATTATAAAAGGCCATGGTTTTAGACTAAGCTCCTGCTCTGGGACCCAGTAGACCATACTAAAATGGAGACACTCGTGCTGAACTGTCACATTTTACTTTGCGGAAGCTGTCAAATCCCAAAATAAACATTTATTCCTGAAAACAGGAAATTCCAGTCTTCCACTGATGTAAAGAACTAAAATTGATGCACATCTTGTGGCTTTCTTAGGAATGTGCACCTGAGATGGCTCAAGATGTAACCTTGACTCTTGGGACTTGTTTATGAACATCTTTATCACCTTCTGTACCTTCCAGACTCACTATTTCCACTCTTGGTTTAAGATTAAGAATTTAGTCATCACTGTACAGGACAACTTGCTACATTGCCTCCCTCTCATTTGTAACTTTTCCCTTTAAAACATATTGAAATCGTTAAGACCCTGGCACATATTATTCAAGGCAACTTGGACATTATGTGCCTGGGCAATCATCTTAATCCTGGCCCAAATAAAATCTTTTGTTTTACTTACTTTCCTTTTGGATTTCCTTTTTAGATTTACAATCACAATATCACTACCAGGGGCCAGCTGGTGGCATGGTGGTTAAGGCGCTGGACACTCCCACATGGTCAACCATGGTTCAAATCCTGGGCCTGGTGGCTTACTTTCTCACTTTCCTTCTCTCTGTGTGTCTGTCTTTCTCTGGTCAAATGAAAATAAATGAATGAATAAGTAAAATGAAATGTAATAAATAAATAAAAATCTTAGGGGAAAAAACCAATATCACTACACTTAGTAGCAAAATCTACTATGATTATCTGAGTCTCAAGTTCCTTTCTCATTTTGGCTTTCAAAATCCACCATTTCTATCATCTTGCTCCAGTCTTATTTCCCATTACTTCCTTTGGGCATCTCATAATCTGAGCAAACTGGTTTTCTATTATGTCCCACATCTCAAATTATGCTGTCTGTCTGAAACGCCCTTTCTCATCTACCTTTATTTGTTCAAATACAGAAATCTCAATGTCTCATTCTAAATGCTACTTTTTCTATAACATCCTCCCGAAATATTCCATGTCCCCAACAACTGACCTTAACTGCTTCTCCCTCTGAATTTCCATAGTATTTTCTCTGTATACCTCTTCTTTGAGGTTATATCAAGGTTCTGTTTGGTTTTGTTTTTTTTTTTGTTTTGTTTTGTTTCATTTTGTTTTTAAGCCTAAAACTTACAAATTGAAAAGAAAAGTTCTTTTCAAGAATAAAGATTATGAAATTACAAACGCAATATTAGGAACAAGGCCTTGGAAGTGGTTTAGGCAAATCAAGTTCCTTGACTACTTTTTTGTTAGCTTCAAAATATACCTGCCTCAAGTCTCTCTGGATCTCACATTTCCTCTTTCAGATTGTCATGTCCTGTGACAGTCTCTCTTTCTCTCTTTTTCCTCTCTCTAGTTCTGATTCTTTCCCCTTCTTCTTTTAAGGAAGCAGTGATATCTGGTGAAAAAGCGCTTTGAAGTCATACAGATCTGGGTTTAAGATCCCTGACTTCTCACTCACTTAACTGAACCTCTGTTTCCTCCATTATGTAAAACAAAGGTAATAATATGTTCTGTATTATGAGATCTAAATAAAGCTCTTTAAATAGTGTTTAAGACATGATAAGCTCTCAATAAACATTAGTCCCCTCTTTGGAAACCTATCATTCCTAAATATTAAACATGATCCACATAGCCTTATGTGAACAATTTTCAATTCTCCCAAAGTAGCTAGATAGAGAGCGTCTTGCTTTGAGTAGTTACTGAATACACATGGCCTATTGCTACACACAGGTTCACAGAAAATGAAATATCTGAGCATGTTGCTTTCTTTCTCATTTTATAGCACCTCTGATTGCTACTCTCACATTAGGGAAGTTGTCTACAGTCATAAGAATGCTATAAATTCTGTCATTCTACCAGGGGTTGGTAGACTTTAATTCAGTGGGTAAATGAACATCAGTAAAGCAAAGAGATGGGAGGATGTAAGGAGAAAGCAATTAATTTAACCAAGGTTTTCAACCCTGGTTTTTTTGTTTTGTTTTGTTTTGTTTTGCTATAGGGTGCGCGCACTCACCAGGAAGAGAGAGACAGAGAGATAGAAAGAAATCACCTCTCGGGGGGGGGGGGGGGGGGTGATGGCCACACTGCAATCCCTTCTCCTCCATTCTCCTTTCAGGATTTTGGGCACACACACACACACACACACACACACATGTGCGCGTGTGCGCCCGGCGTGAGTTTAAGCCACTGGGTCCAGGACTTGAACTGTGGTCGGCTACATGGGAGTTCAGCGACATAGCCATTATGCTAACTGCTGGTCCCTCAACCCTGGTTTGTTTAACCTCTCTGTTGCTGTTATTGATAAGGATGACAGCACTTTTGGCATCTATTCTGATGGCCCCAAAAGAAGACACTGTCAGTGGCCTGTGGTATTTCACGCTGATGTATAAAGCAAAGCAGAGTAATTAATTATGGTTTTTCTAATGCAAAGGAGAGCCAAGGCAAATTATTAATTTTATGTAGTTCCAAAGCATCATGAACATCCCAATTCAATAATAAAGCAAAACCATCAAAAATTTCATAGATTTCATTAGGTCTCTAATACAACCCAATTAACCACAAACATCTCCATTCTAATACTAGGGGAGAAAAATCAATCGAAAATGTAAAATTTTTGGATCTATGCACATTTCAAACTATTTTTCCTTAGGAAAATAACAAAATACAACATATCCTATTTCTGATGAACAAAAATATATCTGAGTCTAAACACAAAATTCACTTATGTTTCAAATACGTCTATACACACAGCCTGAAAGTGATTTTATACAATATTGGTATATTATACCATTTTGAAGTGACGATCATATGAGGTCAGGCATGGAATTTTTCACTATAGTATCATCTAGGCACTAAAAAGTTTTGGAACTTGGAACACTTTGTATTTTGGAATTTGGAGTTAGAGATGTTCAATCTATATGTTAATTTTTCTATGCTAACTCTAAGACAGAAAAATTAGTCCACATTTTTGGTGTTCTAGTTCAAGTCATTTAACATGGTACATGGGGTCTTTTTGCACATCCTAAGTCTTTCAGAACTTTGTCCAATGCATTCATTAAATGTTTATTAAATATTCTGAAAACTATAGACAAAAGCAAGTGATAATAATCTGTTCCTAGGTCAGTGTTAATGATGTAGCCTAATCTTTATCAACTATAAGTCTATATAGATATATTTTTCAAATCTCTATTTGAAATTAACCACAGAGACATCAAGTTTTTAAATAAAGTTTTTAGGGACCGGCCGTTAGCGTAATGGCTATGTCGCTGGACTCCCATGTAGTCAACCGCGGTTCGAGTCCCAGACCCGGTGGCTTAAACTCACGCCGGGCGTGTGTGCGTGCATGCCCAAGATCCCAAGAGGAGGATGAAGGAGAAGGGATTGCGGCGTGGCCATCCCCCCTAGGGGGTGATTTCTCGCTTTCTATCTCTCTGTCTCTCTCTGTCTGTCTGGCGAGCGCACGCGCCCTATAGCAAAAACCTCTCCAAAAAAAAATAAATAAAGTTTTTATAAGAATTGGCTTTTTTTATCCTAGCTCAATAAAAAATGAAAATCATTCAAAAATATTACTATTTGTATCTTTTGGTTTGTCAGAAAAGTCATAATGCATTTTTACATAGAAAAATACGTTATGACTTCTCTGATGATCTAATAGATTTATAGACAATATTAAACTAAATGTACAGAGCACGAAGTATATAAAGAATGACCATCTTCTCCAAGAATCAATTCTAAAAGTAGTACATATTGAGTGTCCTCTATGTGTTAAACCCAGTGCTGATATCTATATTAATATCCAAATAATTCACATTATTATTCCAAAGTAAAGCAGTTATTTTTGCTTAGAAAGTAATAAAATTATTGCTTAGTAAATAATCCTTGTTAAGCAAGTAATTGTTGCTTAGCAATAATTTTGAGAAAAAAAATGTAAGCAATTTAGTTCTTAATGGAAACTCCCAAAAAATGAAAACTTGAAAAAAGATAAGAAAAAAAGGTACTACTTTTTGACAGAGTCTAAATTAGATAAAATTTAAGAAGATTGGGTCAGTTGGTGGCATGGTGGTTAAAGCAGCTGAATCCCACATGACTAACTACACAATTCAAATCTTGGATTCAGGAGCTTGGAAAACATGCCAGGCAAGTGTGCATATATGTCCAAAATCCTGAAAGGAAAATGGAAGAGAAAGGACGCAGTATGACCATTCTCCCTGGGAGAATGCCTTCTCATTTTCTTTTCTTTTCTTTTCTTTTTTTTTTTTGCTATAGGGCGTGCGCTCGCCAGACAGAGAGAGGGAGACAGAGAGACAGAAAGCGAGAAATCACGCCCTGGGGGGATGGCCACGCTGCAATCCCTTCTCCTCCATTCTCCTCTCGGGATCTTGGGCACGCACGAACACGTGCCCAGCGTGAGTTTTAAGCCACCGGGTCCAGGATGCGAACCACGGTCGACTACATGGGAGTCCAGCGACATAGCCATTACGCTAACTGCTGGTCCCTTATTATTATTATTTTTTTTGGAGAGTGTTTTTTTTTTTTTTTTTCATTTTCTCTCTCTTTCTCTTTCTGTCTCTCTCCAATGAGCACACATGTTCTATAGCAAATTTTTTTAAAAAAGAAAATTTTAAGAAGATATTAATATGAAGTCGGTAATAAATTATTCCTTTTCCTAAAAGATATTTTCAACATGAAAAATCTAAAACATCACCCAACTATATCACCTAGCCTATTCTAAATGCTACTTGACAGACTGAAGCTACATGGGAAGCCCAGGTTAGTTTCCTGGCTCACCCTAAAAAAGCCAGGTTTGGTGGTGCATGACTGTAGTCCCAGCTACTCAAGGCCAGCATGGGCATAATAGTGAGTCTGAAAAAAATCAGATAGGGTGTAATAGACTACCCGTGAGGCTAAGGCAGGAGAAAAACAACTTAGCAAGACTCTGAAATTTAAAAATGCTACCCACACACAAAGCTTAAAAAAAAAAAAAAAAAAAAAAAAAAAAGGAAAAAAGAAATTTAAAAAACTAAAACTTTGGTTTATTTAACAGCTCCTTTACTCAGTAACTTGGCAGTTAATTAGACATTCTGCAAGTATAATGACACTTACGATGTACCTATTAGGCCTAACAGTAGTAGCATGTGCTGGCTGATGCTGCTACTCAGCAGGCTGAGGCCAGATGAGAGGCCCAGGATCAATTACAATCCACTCTAAAGGCAGGGTCTGATAGCTCTTGCCTGTTGTCCCAGCTACTTGGAAGGCTGAGGCAGGAGGTTTACAACATGGTGAGACCCTGCCTAAAAATCAAAAATGAAGGGACCAGCAGATGGCATAATAGTCATGTCACTGGACTCCCACATGACTGACCATGGTTCAAGTACTGGACCCAGAGGCTTGAAATTCACACCAGGCAAATGTGTGTGCATGCTCAAAATCCCAAGAGGAGAATGAAGGAGAAGGGATTGAGGTATAGTCATCCTCCCAAGGGAGTGATTTCTTACTTTCTGTCTCTCCAGTGAGTGCACATGCCTTATAGTAAAAATCTAAGAATGAATGAATGAATGAATAAATAAATAAATAAATAAATAAATACTATGCACCTATTATAAATATTCAGGCCTGTGTACATTGAATTTCATATAAAAAAAAAACTTCATGTAATAATAGCCTGAAATATGTATATTCAATATTAGTTCTAGTCTAAACATAATAGCGTTATAAATAAATGCTAAGACATTGCTTTACACTGCTGGGATTCATTTACTGAGCATAGGTCTAACAAAGCAAGCAATGTTTAAAGCTCACCCTCTGGCCAGGACTTATTGAGAAGGAAATGTTCTCTAATATGGCATTGCCACTATCTGTATATTTTGCTGTGAGGTCTTTGACGATCATTTGCCCCCCTGAGGGCCAGATGTAATCTTTCTTCACGTGTTGATTCTCAATAATCATGATTTTTGAGAGCTGGCCATCATCTTTGGATGGTTTGATTGACTTGGTAGGTTTACTATCTTCTGTTGGCATGTCAATAAACTTAAAAACTCGGCTCACAGATCGCATCTGAAAGAAAAATAACAATATGTTATTTTCATTTGTTTAAAAACTGCAGACAATGTCATAATTAGTTTGATGTTTTCTAAAGAATGTCACACTGGATACTTGTCATAGGTTAGTCGGGTTTTTCAATGAATGACAGGAAATAATTGGATATAATTAAGAGCTTAACCAAAGAGAATTAACTTGGTCTTATATAAACAGACTCTGTATAGACCTGTTTATTTTTGTGATAATTTAATTCTCAGTTATGTAAGTCACACAGAAATAACCAAACTATTCTCAAGGGAATAAACGATGTCAAAAGGAAATTTTTTTTCTGCCATGAACTGGACTCTACAAAGCTGTATAACCGGTATATTATAATAAAATGTACCACACCCCAAAACCACTACTGATTTTTGCTTTTATCTGGAACTACCTTAATAACTAACTACAATTCTATATGTCAGCTGGGTGGTAAGTAGACTCTTGATGATTAGTCAATATTAAATAATTTCCAAATATCTTCAAACAGAGACCAGCAGATGGCATAATGGTTACGTCGCGGGACTCCCACATAGTTGACCATGGTTTGAGACCTGGACCTAGTGGCTTAAAACTCATGTTAGGTGCTTGTGCATGCATGTCTAAGATCCTGGGAGGAGAATGGAGGACAAGGGATTGCGGCATGGCCATCCCCCTATGGGAGGGTGATTTCTTGCTTTCTGTCTTTCTGTCTCTCTCTGTCTCTCTGGTGAGCACATGCGCCCTATTGTAAAAATCTCTTTTAAAAACAATCTTCAAACTAAGTCATCAGCTTGTATGTATAGCTAAATGTATCTGAATTATTTAATTAATTTACAAATTAATAATTTTATAAGTCAAAATTAATATTATATTAATAATAATGCAAAAAATGGGACTGCATAAAAAGATTAAATTTGAAATTTAAAATTTATCTGCTTTATACATTTAATTGTGTAACATTTAGTAAAGTATACCTTTAATGTACACAGAAATAAACTTAACTGTTTTTTAAAATTGTTTAGTTAAGTTCTTTAACAAGAATATATTTCTCTGAATAATTATGATTTATTGAAAAGTTGGAATATGATTTTTAAAGAAGCCTGGTGTATATCAGGTACCAAATAAATATTTAAACAGTTAATAAGTGAGTGAAAGATTAAATATATGAGTTAGCAAATACAAGTGAATAAATCAATAAAACTTAGAAGATTTTAAATTCACTCAGTTTTTATTTTTAAAAGATATCATCATTTAAAGTGATGTCACCCTTCCCAGATATTAATAGCTTATTAGACAGAATTTTATTGCTTTTTAAAAGTCTTAATAGTAATTTTGCCATTTGGCCACTTTTTTTTGCCTTTAATTTATAGTTTTATTCAGTTGAGAATTTAACTAACCTTCTTTACAATGTTAACTTATTGTTTTATTTATAGCTAAGGCTTAAAAGTGATTCTTTTTAGAAAAAAAAAGAAAAAGACAGGAATGAATTAGGGACCTTTGCTTCTATTATTCCTATTTTTAATTATCAAAAGGTGAAATTAGAAAAATTCTTCATCTTTAGTATTGAATGATTGGTGGATAAAGCAGAGGATTTCTGTCTTAAAAATTTCAATTGTGTTGCCCATTTTCACATGCTACTTATCAACCTTGCTCTGTTTGTGAGGTTCTTTCTTCTTTCTAGTGATTCTATACTTCTGTTTCCTTTATCTTGAAAATATCTTTGCATTATCTTTAAATTATTCAAGATTCAAGAAAAGAATCCTTTTAAGCTTACAGTTAATAGGAGTGAAATGGGCTCAAGGTTCACACCCATGATAATTCTAGAGGGAGCAAAAGGCATACAATCACAATTGTTTTCACATATAGTATTTGAAATTCTGAATTATGAATGATCTTAAGGGACTGTTAAATCCTGATTCAGTTATTCTTTTTTTAAAGGAATTATTTTATTTAACTTTATTTTTTTACTTATTTTAATTTGACCAGAGAGGGACAGAGCGAGGGAGCAAGAGAGAGAGAGAGAAAGAAAGTGGGAAAGCAAGCCTCCAGGTCCAAGACTCAAGCCATGGCTGCCCATGTGGGAGTCCAGCACCCTTAACCACCACGCCACCTGCCGACCCCCTGATTCAGTTACTCTTGATTAATTTTTACTTAAATCATACTCTAGTATTTCACTGTAATTAATTTTGATAGAGAGTTACTAGTCTATATCCTGTCTGAAAGATAAATTAGAACTGCAATTATTGTTGAGAATAAATTACCGGAGGACTAGCTCAAATGCACTCAAAATACCTTATTAGGGGCCAGCAGGTAGCATGGTGGTTAAGGGTGCTAGACTCCCACATGGCTGATCATGGTTCGAGTCCCAGACCTGGCGGCTTGCTTTCTCTCTCTCCCTTCCCTTACTCTGGTCAAATTAAAATTAAATAAATAAAATTAAATTAAATAGTTATAAACAGAAAAATAAAATAAAACACGCTATTGTATTTATTCTGAGTAAGAATCACATCTTTCTCTTGAAATGATTCAGAGAAATATACAAATGTAGCTTAACTTTATAAATTAGAGTTGAGACTGGTGGTCATTTCTACGAATCAATTCTGAGAATTCTAAACTAGTCTTTGTTTCAAATTTTAGTATGTGAAGATAGACACTCTAAAAAATAATCCCTCATATTTTAATTTTTCTAAGTAATCAATAATACATTTAAATACTGCTATTAAACTTAAAATTTTATTTAGTGTTAATAGAAAATAAGGACTTTCAAAACCACTATTTCAGCACCACAATGTTATAGATAATTTTTTTTTTATTGTTTAAGGACTTGTGTTAGAGCACTGCAACTTAAGTTTTCTATTAGTGAGGCTCACCACTGAGGTTGTCAAGTGGGGTAAAAAGAATATACCTATCAAATTTGGAAGATGAAATTTTCTAATTTGTCCTCTTTCAGATACACTACTTCCTTAAGTGACCTTAGATGGGCTATTCTAGTTACCTAAAGCATGGTCAACCATCCCTGACCAAAAACATGTTACTTCATCTTAACAATGGGCGTTCATCCACAGCATATGAACAGACATTAATTCAATTCAATGGATCAGAACATTCTCTGACTGGAAGAAAATGTGGCTAGTGTAGACACCTGCATCATGGACAACTTTGTAGCCATTGAAATGCCATTACTGAATAGATGATGTGACCAGATGATATTATGAATTACTAACCAATTCCTTGGACCTTACTGGCTCTCCCGCTTGGACATTCTATCTTCACGGCCTCTGAAAGAAGCCACACAAGAACTAGAGCAGAGAAAATAAATTCCAGTCTTTCCAGTTTCAAAAGCAGTTTTTGGGGGCCCAGACAGTAGTACAGGAATCACATAAGTGGACTCATGTGGACCCACGATAGAGGGTTCTGCGTTTACATCCTTATACAAATCAGGTTCGTGTGCACATGCCTGTGATAAGAGGTGGCCAAGGCTGGGGATGGATGGAAGCATGAAGACCCTGTTGGGGACATCAGGTTATCTCTGCCTCTGTCTCTTTCTCAGAAGAAATTAAAAAAAAAAAAAAAAAAAAGAGAAAGAAGAAAGAAACTTTTAAAAGTGATTGACTTTTGAAATTCAAGTGAGACACTGGCAGTTTGAAATTTCTAAGCCATATGAATATTGGCTTGTAAGCTTCAAAACCCAAAGCCTGAAGGACGCAAAGCATAGTGGTTATGTGAAAAAAAAAAAAAAAAAATAGCAGCACAGCCCAATTGCTGATGGATGGAGAAACAGCTATTCTCCTCACCCCACAATCTGACTCAAGAAACATAGTAAAAGGGATTAGACACCAGTTTCTCTAAAAAGGAGTCCTGTCTTGCAACCAAACTCTAAGTCTATCTTTGAAGAGATTTGGGGGATTTTGGAACACAGGAAGCCTGTGCCTCAATTCAAAGAGGAAGCCCAGGAAAGAGGCCTGCTGTAGAGAAGCTTCCAGTGCCAGGCGTGAGATGGAAGCAGTGAAGTGCACATGGTGCTTGTCTAGGCAAGGTGACTTGATCTAGCTTGGGATTTCTATGTATTTCCAGAGTGGTGCTAAAGGGAAGTGAAGTAATTTGAATCTTTTGACCCGCTCAGGGGCATGGAAGAAGCTGAGAGAAAGTTCAGCAATAGAGAGCTCACAGTAGGGCAGGAACATAGACTTAGTCTCCCCAGACTGTATCTTTCAGTCAGAGAGGAACATCTGACATCAAGCATGGACAAAGGCCCATGTAGGCTAGACACTCTCTCATCCACAATCTCTTGGCATTCTGTAGACTCCGCTGAATACCCACAATCTCTCTGAATTCACCGAGATTATTTCTTTTACTCAGCGGAAAAGTGCATTTGAAAAGAAAATAAATTCAGCTATAGCAAAAGTAAAGTCATTTACTTAGACACTTGATTTTCATAGCTGAAGATTCATAACTGCTAACAGGGATGGATCCGTTTTGTGGAACCTGGAGTCTAAATAATTTGGGTAATTCTTAACAAAAGAATCAAATTATGCAATAACATTAAGCATAGGGCCTTCAAAGGGGTTCATGCAAGTGAGGGGACCTGAGGCTTATGTCTCATAGGCTTCTAGTTAACCCCATTCTGCCAATTATAGTAACCTTGTTCAAAGCATTCCTTGTTGTAGTCAAACAATGGAATACTCAAAGCATTCCTCCCCATCTACCACTTAGCACCTCGTAATAGCTTAATAAATCTTTGTTCAAATGAATGAATTCATTGTTCCACCTCCCATGTAAAAAGCAGTGTCTGTGTGGTGACACTGCTGTGAGCAGGGCAGCAGGTGCTCCAGGCTGCAATTTTACCCTCAGCTTCTCAGCTTGAAAATATATGTTGCTGTTTGAATTAAACGGAAGTTACGACATACTGAACTATTTTTAGTCTTATTATTTGTTTTCATTGAGCTTTTAATATCATTTAATCCTTTCCCTCATTTGGCATGTCTACTAAACATGTTCAGATGAAACTGAAAACTACTGTGCCATTGTCCAGCAGCCTAGATTGTGCTGGATAAAAGTCCAGATTTGGCAATTATGAGTGACTCTCCACTAGCAAACTCCTAACCCTGAGCTGCTGCTTCCTGTGCTTAGGAAAGGGTTGCTCAAGGAAGAACAAGGGGGCAACTCGGTCTTGAGCAACAGGTCTTCCCACCAACAGGACAGTCTCCTTGTACCCATCACCAGTTCAGTAGATGGGTACAAAGGGGATTTTCTTAGACTTTAAGAAGTAAAAGAAGAAGCCAAAATGAGACCCAGGCACTGACACAGTGAACCTATTCCTTATTTATGGAGAAGAAAACTTGACACATTCTGTGTAAATGTCTATAAGACAGGAGTTGAGCTAAAACGAAGTGAAATTTTTGTTTGAGAATCATCTACTTTAAATTCTTGCTTTCATTATTTAATGTTATTATTGTTCTGAAAATTCTCCTGAGCACCTTGAGAAGGAATCAATCCTTAAAATTGAATCTCAGTATCTTTTTAAGAATGTTTAAAGTTACTCATCTAAATATCAGAAGAATCAAGTCTTTTGGGAGTAGAGTGGGTAGGAAAAAAAAAAAGATAGCTCCAGTTTTGTCTCATCCTCTCTTTATTAGTAATGCATTTAAGTCAAAAAGAAAATGATTCTTGATTTACCTTTTCACTTTTTGTTGACAAAGAGAGAAAAGAAGGCTAAAAGACCTTTTCTGGAATAGGAAAGCCAGACTTCTCTCCCTCACAGCAATACTCCATTTCCTTTCATCCTTCCAGTTGTTTAGAAGCCAGTGGATCAGAATTATGGATTAACACCCCAACTACATCCCATTATACCCAAAAGCTATGATAGTGGAAATTACGTTTCACACACCTGAAATCTGGCTGGCAACAGTGCAAAGAAATTTTGTAATTGGTTGTTATAGGAGACTGCAAGGTATAAATGTGAAAAATACAATGGCATACCTATTCAGCCATTAAAAGGAATAAAGTCTCCTAATTCAAAACAATATGAACAAACCTGAGGACATTGTAACCTGAAATAACCCAAACATAGAGAGAGAAATATAGCATGTTCTTATTCATATGTAGAAGATAAAAAAAAGTTAACCTCACAGAGCCAGAGAGTAGAACAGTGATTCATAGAGGCTAAGTGAGGCTGGAGGGGAGGCAGACAGAGAAGTGTTGGTTAACGGACACGAAATTAGTCAGATAAGAATCGTTCTAGTGTCCCATAGCATAATAAAGTAAGTACAGTTAACGATTATATAGTGTCTATTTCAGAGTTGCAAAAAGAGGATTTCGAATGTTCCCAATAAAAAGTAATAAAAGTTTGAGATGATAGATAAGCTAATTACCCTGGTTTTATTGTTACACATTGTACACATGTACTGAAAAAAAAAAACACCCTATACGCCTTAAATGTGTGCAATTACTATATGTCATTTAAAAATAAAAAATAAGACAAATGAATGTAAAGGAATCATCTGAAAAATACAGAATATGAAAAACTTAACACATTTTACAGAAGAAATTTTCAAAGTATATAGAACATAAAAAAAGAATATAGTGCTTTAAATAATAGATCATTCCTGTTAGGCCCCAAATAAATGCTTTTTAATACTCACTAACTGAACCTGAAACCCAATGCTACATTATAGCATTAGCATAATCTTTAAGTTACGCACATATATTTAAGAGATAATAGTTATCAAGATAACAGACTGTCAAAAATATATCCCTGAAACTCTGGTCTATCTTTCTGCTTCTATTATTTATATTCCTAGAACATATGAAAAGTCACTCAATTATCATATTGCTATAAATTATTAAGAGCATAAATGGGTTTTTATAATGTTCTATAAACTTGAATCCTTTAGTAAATTATTATTGCTTGCTTTTTTTTTTTTTTCAATTTTGCCAGAAGGTGCATGCGCTCATCAGAAAGAGACACGGCTAGAGAGAGAGAGAAAGTGAGAGGTCCCATAGAGAATTGTTACACTGCAATTTCTTCTTCTCCACTTCTCCCTCCTCTCGGGATTTGGGGCGCACACATATGATTGGCATCTTTTTTTTTCTTTTTTTTTGAAGTGTTGGGTCTAAGACTCAAAAGCACAGTCCGTTATGTGGGATCAAGATGCTTTAACTGCTATGCTATGGCAGGCCTTTACTGGTTGAACAAATGACTTACGTACTCTAACATGTGGTATATCAAATATAAGTCAGTTTGACTTTTTCTGACTGTCAGAAATGATAGAGATGGTGAACTTGACACACACACAAAAGAAGATCCACTGCAACTAATGAAAAAAGACATATTCCAAGTAAACACAAAGGTTTCAAACATTTCGATGGCCATTTTCAATAATGAATAGCTTTAGTGAACTTCTAAGAGCATCAGCAGAAAAAGAATGACTCAAATTCACTCTCCACTGGGGAAGATCTCACATCACTCATTGAATCTGCTACAAATTGTGTATACCTTACCCAAAATGTATGGGGCTAGAATTGTCTTGCTTTCGGATTTTTTCAGATTTTGGAATATAGGCATATGCATAATCAGATATCTTGGGAAAAGGATTCAAGTCTAATCACAAAATTCATTTGTTTCATACACACTATACAAATATACTGAAGGTAATTTTACGCAATATTTTTGTACTGTAGCATTTTTATTATGACTCATCACATGAAGTCAGGTGTGGAACATTCCACTTATGGCATCATGTAGGTTGTCAAGAAGTTCTGAATCTTGGATAAGCTCAGAGCTCATACTTTCAGATTAGGGATGCTTAATGTGTGCTCACACTACAACTTATTTACACTGTATCTTTTGCTATTTTTTAAAGTACAAGATAGGTAGGCCATTGACAAGTGTATGATGAAATGGTTGGGTCTATGGAGCTTCCCATTAAAAATATTTCAAAGCAGGGACCAGCAGGTGGCATGGTGCTTAAGGCACTGGAACGCCTACATGGTTGATCATAGTTTGAGTCCCACGCTGGGCACATACATGTGTGTGTGCCCAAAATCCCAGGAGGAGAATGGAGGAGAAGGGATTGAGGTATGGTCATCCCCCCTGCAGGGTGATTTCCAACAGACTGTCTCTCCATCTTTCTCTCTGTCTCTCTGGCAAGCCCACAGACCCTATAGCAAAAATCTCTCAAAAAAATTTCAAAGTAAATCTTAAAAAGAGAAGTCTAAAGGAACAAATCAAAATACTTTCTCAGAATCTTTGCTATTTTAATTATATTTTTTCTAAGCATCTTAATTTTGAAATATGGTTTCCCCAAAGTAGTCAATCATTAAGCATCATTCTTTGCATGTCTCAAAAAGATTTATATATGGAAACAGCAGGTGGCATGGTAATTAAGGTGCTGGATTCCACATGGGTGACTCTGTGGTTCAAGTCCCAGACATGGTGGCTTAAAATACATGCCAGGTGCATCTGCATGCATGTCTAAAATCCTGAGAGGAGAATGGAGAGGAAGGGACTGTGCTGTGGCCAACCCCCCAGTGAGAGTTATTTGTTACTCTCTTTCTCTGTTTCTCTCTAATGAGCAAACAAGCCCCATGGCAAAAAAAAAAAAAAATTAAATTAAATTAAATTAAAAAACAGAATAGATTTATGTTTGCATGCTTGATTTATACAGGACAAATATGATTTGCTGGTGGTCCATCAATTCCAAGGTTAAGTCTACCACCTAGACCAGGGTCATCAAAACGTTATCTCATGGGTCACATCCAGCCATACTGTTTATGGCTGTTTTGCTCTACAAAGGCTAGGTTGAATAGTTGCTGTGGAGACCAGATAGGCCACAAAACTGCAAATACTAACTCACCTTTTATAGAAAATGTTTGCTTTCCCTCCTGCCATAACTCACAGAAAATAAGACCTGAAAGGAATCTTAGAGAGTATCTAATCCAGTTATTCACTATCATGGATCCACATAAGAATCACCTGGAGCAATTTAGAAATATATGTAATAAGGACCAGCAGTTAGCATAATGGCTATGTTGCTGGACTCCCATGTAGTCAACCGTGGTTCGAGTCCCGGACCCAGCGGCTTAAACTCATGCCAGGCATGTGTGCATGCGTGCCCAAGATCCCGAGAGGAGAATGGAGGATAAGGGATTGCGGTGTGGCCATCCCCCCTTGGGTGTGATTTCTCACTTTCTGGGACCAGCAGTTAGTGTTATAGCTATGTTGCCGGACTCCCATGTAGTTGACCGTGGTTCGAGTACTGGACCCAGTGGCTTAAACTCACACCGGGCACATGTGTGTGCGTGCCCAAGATCCCGAGAGGAAAATAGATGAGAAGGGATTGCAGTGTGGCCATCCCCCCGGGGGGTGATTTCTCACTTTCTGTCTCTCTGTCTCTCTCTGTCTTTCTGGTGAGCATGCACGCCTTATAGCAGAAACCTCTCCAAAAAAAGAAAAAACAAAGAAAAGAAAAGAAATATATTTAATATGCCCAATCGCCCGTCCTGATCAAAGGAACTGATTTCATTGGTTTCAGTGGACTTTTAGAAGCCTACAATTTATAACAGTTTCTCATGTGCTGCCACGCTGAGAAACTGTGATCTAATTCATTCTTTCATTCTACAAATGAGAAAATTTAAACCTAGAATGTTAAAGACACAGGCACAAAGCCCAACAAAATTTCCAAATATTTTTCATGCTCCAACAATCCCTTAGGGGTCTGATAAGTCTCTTCTACTGTTTCAAGAGCCTAGAACATCATAACAATGTTCTCTTTCTAGTAACACACTGGCTCAGCGGTCTCTCATCAACTCTGATAACCACAGCAGTGAGCAACTTAATCAATGGACTATAGCAGTCAGGGATAGTGGCAGAGATGTGGTTCCCATAATGATCTAAAATAATGCCTGCATACTTGCCAATGAAGAGCTGAAATTATTCATACGAAAAGGAAGAGAGAGAGCTGCTCTCTCAACACTCCAGAATAAAGAGGATGTCAGCACTGGCAGAACCTTGGGAAATTTCTAACCAAATTGTTTCATTTTACAGATGAGAAAAATGGGGGTCTCTGGGAGGTATGATTTGCCTAGTGCCACACAATTTCTCTTAGTGACATGGTCAGAGAAGAATACAGGGTTCTTCCCACCATAGCTACTGCCTAGGGTGGAAAGAGAGTAGTTGGCTGGAAGTCTTAGGACAGATGTTAAGAAAGGAAAAATAAACCACAAAGACTCGAGAACAGAGAAATAAAGACAGACGCGGTCAAGAGACCAATAAAAGGAAACAAACAAGAAGAGAAATGTATCCTCTACTCAGATTCATTTTTCTTTATTTTTAAGTTTATTTCTTTCTTTTGAGAGAGAAGGCGAGAGAGGTGCACCCTCAACAAGGCCTTCACACCAGAATCTACTCCCAGCCTCAGCCTGTCAGGATCATGGACACCCAGTGTGCACAGGGAAACTTCAGGACGCGAACACAGGACCTTTCCATACAGCCTCAGCATCACAAAGCACTGTGTCACCCCATTAGCACCGCAGCTGCCCTCCTCACAGATTCTTTTTCTTTTGTAGAGGTTTTTGCTATAGGGTGCGTGCGCTCGCCAGAAAGACAGAGAGAGACAGAGAGACAACAAGTGAGAAATCACCCCCCGGGGGATGGTCACGCCACAATCCCTTCTCCTCCATTCTCCTCTCGGGATCTTAGGCACGCACGCACATGCGCCCGGTGTGAGTTTTAAGCCACCAGGTCCGGGACTTGAACAGCGGTCGACTACATTGGAGTCCAGCAACATAGCCATTACGCCAAATGCTGGTCCCACAGATTCTTATACCAGGAAAGCACTGGGCTCCTGTATGGTCAACCATGGTTTGAGTCTCACATATACTATATACTTTCAATATAAGAGAATTAGTTATCAGGAGCAATGAAGAGGAGCTGTGGTCTCCTTTTCTCCTCCCATTTGGTTTCTTTTTTGTTATTGTACAATCAGTCACTTGATCTTTTCTGGAACCCAAAATAAATACAGGCAATAAAAGGACAAAGGAAAACCAGAGGGAGTTTCTATTGACAGAAAACTCTTCTCTGAAGCCTCATTAACTAGAAGCTGAAGTGCGTCCTGCAGGTTCTTTGTCTTCCCTGCTCTGTCTGGTGGCTTCCTTCCTCTTATGTTATTGGGAACACATAGTTTAATAGGGTAGACATCTAATAGAAACAAAGATGGTTTATCTGTTGTTTCAGTTGGAATATTAAGGAGGCAGGATAATATTCACATGCTCAAATTGTTTAGTTGTATTCACTTTGTGGTAGACAGGTCTGAAAAGATATATATAAAATGACCTAGTGCCTCATTTAAACAACACGACTACAAATGTGAGCAAAGTATCAGTCACTAGATTGCTAGAAACATTGCCTTTAAATTCCTTTCTAGTTCTTGTTTATTTATTTAACCTTCATTCATTCATAGGAGCAGAAAACATTGATGTGCATTGCCTATTTAAATTACATCATGTTTAAGTGGCTAGCAATAAGAAGAAGAGAAGCTGAATGGTATTAAAAATAGTGGGCTCTTGTGAATCCAAAGGGGGGAAGAAAACTAGTATATAGCTTTAATAATAAAAAAGGCAAAAAAAAAATAGGATGATAGCTTTAGAAATAACTATAAATTTATAATGTACTTACAGTATGGAGTTAAAAGAATTAACATTTCTTTATTCATCCCATCTACAGAATGGTAGTGAGAAATGCAATGAAATAGAGAATCATTTACACCAATTTATGTAAAAATGAAGAATGAATTAGAAATACCAGGCTTTAAAACATTTAGATATCAATTAAAGTAATGGGAAACCCCCTCACATGGAGTTTTCTAATGGGGCTTATTAAATCAGACTCTGATCATTTTATATTTTTTAAATTTCTGGGGCAACTCACAAGCTATTAAACTATTTTATTCATAAAGTGACAACATTCAGATGACTCTTTTCTAACCTCCTATATAAAACCAAACTAGTAGCTAGGGTAGAAGCTTTATGCCATCTCTGGAGACCCTAGGTATATTTTGAGGAGATTCTGGACAGTAACTCATGCCATAAAATAGTAAGTCTATCGGTAAACTTTCTATCACTATGTTTCATGAACATACTGAGGTATAAAGACAGTAGCTGTATATATGTTTAGAGGGCAGGAAAGAGGCCTGAAGTACAGATAGGATTCATCAAAAGATGGTTTCTGGCCCAGCCACTGTGATACAGCAATAATACAAGTATGCTTCAAGACTGGAAGCTATATGACCACCACAGGTTTGATCTTAGGGTCAGCCTGATAACACATAAGATGGGTACAGGGCAGCCAGGATTCTTAGGATCTGGAAAGCTGAGAAAAGGGAATCACTATATAATGAGACCCTGTCAAGGATGCTTTCTCCCTCTCTCTTTTTCACATGCATGTGCTCACAGGAGAATGTACTCTTTGTCAATATAAAAAAGAGAAAGATGGTTTCTGAAGCATGTGGTTATATAACAACTAGAAAAGGTATAGATAGAAAAAGGCCAACAACTATAGCTGAGACTCAGAGATCCACAAAAGAGGAGCCAGCAAAGAGGACTAAGGAGGAGCCACGTAGGTAGCAGGAAAATGAGATGAGAATGAGCATCATGGAAGAGAAAGTACTATAAAAAGGATTTGTCTGTGTTGTAAGTATTGCTGAGTACTTGAGGGAGACAAGGACATGTCTCTGTAAGAAGTTGGTCATGAGTCATGGAGGTGATAGAAATGAAATGAAGTAGGTTGTGAGGAAAATGGGAAAAAGAGATGGAGATAGGCATTTTCTCAAGAAGTTCTGCTATAAGTAGGTGAAAGCAACGGGGTGATAGCTGAAGATCAAGGGAACATATTTTTGTGCTAGTGAGAAAGATTCCACATGGAGCAGGGTAACAGCATATTGTTGACCTGAATACAGGAACGAGGGCACAGAGGAAAGGGGGAGATGCATGAGGAAAGGTGCAGTAGACAGGTTCAAACAGTGGAGAGAAATGAGGGAATTCTCTCTCTGGTTTCATCTTTATTTTTCTATTAGATATGTAACAAGGTCACTGGCTGCAAGTACAAGGGGCAGAATTATTTGGGTGTTTTAGAAGAAACGAGAACATGAGAAAGAGTTACATTAGGGATTAAAATAGAGAATTTATTAGGAAAATGTATTAAAAGGCTTATTGAACAGTTTGGAGTGCATATATTTCAAATGTGTGATCATAATTACAAAGTAGCTTAAGACAGCAGTTACGTTTTCAACCAAATATAATCCTTACTAGTTGAAAGCTAAGGAAACTAGGCACCTGGATGTAAGGAAGTGGGAGGCAAAAGAAATGCCACACTGCCATTTTTATAACTTCATAGTTCTGTCAACCTTTAACTCTCTATCCTTGTCTAAACTAAGCCTGATCAGTAAATGAAATATTCTTTCCAAGTCTAAGGATTTTTTTTTTTTTTCTGAGTAGCCTTGCACTGAAAAATCAAACAACAAAAAACTGTTAACTTAATTTTAAACTCATACTAAATTCAGCTAACACTCAATAACATGTTGAGATTTACTTCAGAAGTCACAAGGACCTTCACATAAATGTGAAGTTTGAGGGCATAGCTATTGGGTCTTCGGGAGAGTCATGGCACGCTTTTGGTATAGAAAAACCAAAAAAATATGTCATGACTTTCCCAGAAACCTAACATATCTGTTTCCCCTATTTTCAATATATGCCAAGGCAAAAATAAAACGGTTACTGTATAACTTAATAACTGCATGGGTGACAGGAATATGATGAGAATTAATAACTAGGTAAATGCCCATGAATACTCAGAAAAGGCCACCTGTGCTATGTGTCAGGGAAGTGAAACCTCACATATTCACTTTGATATTTAAACAAAAGAACATGACTTTTTAAAATGAGATCAAATGCAAATGTTGATACTTTTCATAGACTGTATTAAAACATAATAGGTCCTTGCAAAGATTGTTTTATGCCATGAGATGAAAGACACAATGTCAAACCAGAGGTTATACAGCCCAGGACACCCATGTGAAAATTTGGAGATGTACAAATACCTTAAAGAAACTCTCATAGATGTCTGACATCTAAGTAGAGAAATAGACCAAATGAAGATTTTGTCATCAGTGTGTAAATGCTATTACATAAACCAAGAAAATGAATATAGCAAAGACAAAGTAGCTTTATTTATACTAACTGAAGAGATGTTTTTAGACAAAGAAATAGGGGGAACCAGCAGTTAGCGTAATGGCTATGTCGCTGGACTCCCACGTAGTCAACCGCAGTTCGCGTCCCGGACCCGGTGGCTTAAAACTCACGCCGGGCGCGTGTGTGTGCGTGCCCAAGATCCTGAGAGGAGAATGGAGGAGAAGGGATTGCAGCGTGACCATCCCCCCTGGGGGGTGATTTCTCGCTTTCTGTCTCTATGTCTCTCTCTGTCTGTCTGGCGAGTGCACGTGCCCTATAACAAAAACCTCTCCAAAAAAAAAAAAAAAAAAGAAATAGGTAACATACATGAGAATCTTAATATAAAGTCAAAGTTGTACGAAGCTGAAAAAGTAATTAAATGAAAGCAAAATAAATATTTACTGTTTTGCTACTTTCCAATAGAAATTTTATTAAAAATTGCTAGAGTGTGCTTGTGTTCACTGAAGAGAGACTGAGAGCGAGGCTGGGAGAGGGAAAAATGAGAAAGTACATCCCCCACGGAGAATGGCCATGCCACAATCCCTTCTCCTTCCTCCATTGGGGATTCTGCGCACCCAGGTGGACACATGCATCTGGCATATTTTTTGAGCCTCTGGGTCTGAGATTCAAACCATGCTGTGGGATCCAGCTGCTTAAAGCACCATGCCACTGGCTGGCAAAGAATTGGTCTTACATAGGTTTATGAGACCCAAATTCAAAAGCCTAATGGAATAGAAACAAGCAAAAGACTAGAAATTCTAAAACAATCTGGTCAATCTAAAAAAAAATTTTTAAAAGAACAGAAACAAACTCTACTACTAATCAGTTTAAAGTTAAATTATATTTCAATGAATTATTAAAATGCTTAAATAAGATATTAAGATACATGGACAAGAAGAGGACATTAAAAGGATTTTTCTTTACAGAGATATTTTTTAATAATTGTTTTTTTCCTGACAGGAGTTATATAAATTTTATAACTGAGTGAACATGTGCAGTGTGAGAACATGTGACCTGTCTCAGAGAATGGAGAGAATAACTTATGAATAAAGTATAACAAGTGCTATATAGTCATTCTTGGGTTTCTACATCCTTTACAAATCAATAATGGATGAATTATTTTAAATACAGTACTACAAAAAGACTAAGTCAATGATGAAGCTACCTAGCTCTATATAGTCAGACTGAATATTATGCATTTTATTTTTTTTAATTAAAGTGGGAACATTTTCCTTCCTTCCTTTTATCTCTTACTGCCATGGAATTTGTGTACTTAAGACAATATTTGCATAGGAGCATTACTGAAGGCTCTGTATTCTGGGGTATCAAGAAAAAGAAACAACGAAACCAAGAAGATAATAATCCTTGTGCAAGAATGTTCACTTGAACATACTCTGAAGAATCTTCAGAGTAACTATCTATGTAGACTATGTAGACTAAAGAAGAGATGTGAATTTAATGAGATATACCTGTAATGTTTTGTATTTTTCCCTTCTTTTTTATTGCCAGAGGGTGCATGTACTCGCCATAAAGACCGAAAGAAAGCGACCACTAATGGATATGGTCATACCACAACCCTTTTCTCTTCCTTCTATGAGGACTTTGGGCACACATGCACAAAACTGGCATGCTTCTCAAGTCACCAAGTTCAGGACTCAAACTATGCCATGTGGGATCCAGCTCCTTTACCCACTAATCTATGGGGTTAGCCTAGTTTTATTTCTTAAACAGAAATTTTGAGTATACTGCTAGTTTTTATGTTATTACTGATACTTCTTGCTTTTTCTGATTTTTTTTTCCTAAAGAAAACAATAATGACTTACCAAACTATCCACATCTATGCTGGAGTTTACAGCCCACTGCAATGTACTCATGATATTCATAGCTAAAGTTAGAATAATACCAACTGTTCCTTCTCCTTCACCTATAGGCAGAAAAAAAAAATATAAACAAATTTTGTGTTATTTGTATCATCTGTGAACTTCTTTATTTATATCTCTCCTAATGCCTGTATCACATTTAGGATCACTTTTCAATGATATGCTTATTTTAACATATTTCATTCATCTCAGTTAACCACAAAATCTACCAATAGCAATAATGTCCTGCATATCATAAATGTTTAACCAATTTAAAAAATATTATTATTATTAGTTTTTGCTGTAGAGCCCATATGTTTGCTCAGGAGAGAGAGAAAGAGAGAGCGTGCAGGAAAGTGAGAAATCAACCCCAGAGGGGATGGACACACTACAATTCCTTCTCCTCCATTCTCTCAGGATTTTTTTAAGCATGCATACATATGGGCCCCGCATAATTTCCAAGTCACTGAGTCCAGGATTCAAAATGCTCAGTCAGCCATGCGGGAGTCAGACACCTGAACCTCCAAGCTATCTGCTGCCCCCCAACCAATGTTTTAAATCAAAGAGTAAGTGAATATTAAGAAAGAATTGCCCTTTAAAAAATGTTTTAGGTATTAAATGGGTTGTTGGCATTAGGCAGGTATCATGTTTGTCCCTTCTACAACTATAAAAGTGACAAATATCAGAATGATCAATTGGGAGAAAAAAAAATAGGCCTGTTCCAGATGAGTTCTTCTACAAAGAAGTTAAAAGCAAGGGAAGGAGGTTATGTTTCAGTAGTATCTGCAAGATATTTAGATGTGCTTCAGGCTGCTGACAGAGAACTTTGTTTAATAATCAGATGTTATTGACTTAGAACTTAATGGAGCAGTTAGAAAACTAATTATTCACAATTGCTAAGAAATGGAACAAATCCCAATGTCCACAAACAGAGGAATGGATTGAAAAAGTGTGGCACATATACTCTATGGAATATTACTCAGCCATAGAAACAAGACCCTGGCGTTTGATAGAAAGTGGATAAATATGGAAGATTTACTGCTGAGTGAAGCAAGCCAGACTATGAAGGAGAGACATTGTATGTCTCCACTTAATATATACCAACTGTCTGCACTCTGGCTGAAACTGAAGGACTAGAGGATATAGAAACATAGACAATGGTTATAGATACCAGATACAGTGTGGGAAGAGGATGGGAGGAGGAGAGTCTGAGGAAAAATATTAAGGAGAAAAATAGAGAGGCAAGGCATTTATGGGATAAAGAAATGGGTTATTATCTGTTGAAGACAATGTGTATAGTATTCGTAACTAGACTGGTGAGAAATGTATTCATGCTGGAATATTCACTTTACAAGCTAAGTGAAACATGTGATTGAATGTATAAAAGAAATTGAAATTTAAAAAATATTTTAAAAAAGAAAACTAATGTGTCTGCCATTTGGGAAGAGAGAAGATTGTCCTTTATAAAAAGCAAACAAAAAAAGACTGATTTACATGGGAAGAACATAGTCAAGTATAGTTAGAGTAAATTATTTTTTAGGGCTAGGAGAAACCATAAATTAAAATTCACAAATATTCAGTACTATAGCTATAAAAATTTTCTAAGATTAATATAGACTACTATAAATTTAGGTTATATATCACAAATAGAGAGTTCTTACATCTATAATGCATGATAAAATTGTCATAAGGTCCTAAAATTGGGAGAAATAATTCATCCTTTTGTTAAGTGAAATTTCTGTTTCCAAAATTTTTCTTATTGAAGGTACACCATAGACAACATATATCTACTTTTAGAAGTAAATCACTTACTTTAAATAGGGCCCTAATATATTACTTGTTCAAACATTAAGATGAGAATAAGATAAAATTTTAATAATAACAATCATAAGTATTATAAAATTTTTTGAATATCTACTATGAACCAGGCAACACACTAAGTATTTTGCACAAACCATCACATATAACACTTGCTACAGACCTATGGGGTAGGTCTTATCATTATATTTATTTAAATATCAGGGAATTGAGGGATTTAAAGTTAGATAATGTGCACCATTTGATTAGCTGAAGAACAGTATATTCAGGATTAATACTAGTTGGATGACCAACAACCACTTTGGTGGGATATCTGATTTGATTGATGTACTGAAGTGACTGCTAAGTGTTTTGACTATTGCCTCTGGTAAATCAGGACTCAACCATGCTCTTAACCATCGTATGATCACATGTAATATATTGGCTTGGATTAAAAGTTAACAGTTTGTTCACATAATTTATCCCTCTTTGGTCCTATTTCAAATAGCTTATAAAAAAAAAATGAGAAGATTCTGGACCAGCAATTGGCATAATGGCTATGTCACTGGACTCCCATGTAGTTGACTGTATTTTGAGTCCCAGACCCAATGGTTTAAACTCATACTGGGCATGTGTGCATCCCAAGAGGCGAATGGAGGAGAAGGGATTGTGGCATGGCCATCACCCCTGGGGGGTGATTTCTCACTTTCTGTCTCTCTGTCTTTCTGGTGAATGCATGCGCCCTATAGCAGAAACACTCAAAAAAAAAAAAAAAAAAAAAAAAAAAAAAAAAAAAAAAAAAAAAAAAAAAAAAAACAGAAAAAATATTTGAAGATTCTGAACCTAAAAAAGAAATTGTCTGATGATGACAATGTATGATATGGTAATATCTTTGACTAGACTAATATACAATATATTCATGCTGGGAAAATCCATTTTGTATGCTGTAAAGATGTACAGTGACTAAATGTAAAAAAAATAAGAAAATACAATTTAAAAGGATAAAAGTTACCTAAAATTACTGTACCTCTGGGAATTCCTTTAATTGCCTGCCTACGTATATTCCTTTCATAGAATCATCTCCCACTGCCCCAGATGAGAGAACAAACATGACGAACTTGTATCATCACAGCACCTCAGTGGACTGCAGGTGGACCTCTGAGCCAAAGGAGCCTGTTTTCTGTTTTCTAGGACTTTGTAACAAGACAGAGGAACTCTGATGTTACTTCAGGGACCACGATAGTAAGGCCACATTTAGTTCACGTGGTACAGTCCTGGTATACCAGGAAAAACAATATTCAGAGAGAGCAGTGAATGAAGCAGCCACAGAAAGGAATGGACACAGGCCAGCATCTGAACTCAAGGGATGGGAAGAAGAGTTCATTTATCTCTCTGGTACCTGTTCCATTTCCTCTAGGGGCCCAATGGCACCCCTGCCCTGAACCTCCACAAAGCCTTCCTGGAACTCACCAACATATGCCTCAAATAGTCCCATAGAATTGGCATTGATTGGGCATTTGCTCTGAATCTTTGTCCATTGTCTCTCACACACAAACACACCTGTACAACACATTTCAACACTTATTATAGCCCAGAAATTTAACTTTTTTAATTAAAGAAACTCGCTTATCTATATAATTATTATTTTATTTTACTTATTACATGTTTACCCAAAGATCCTAAAATTCAAAACATTTTAATTTTAAAAATACAGTATTTTTATCTAAGTAATTTCCCTTCTTTGGCAGTTTTTCTTCATGCAAAATTTACACCAACTAGTGGTTAAAAGAACAAAATTTACCAGGAAGAGGCATCATTTCTTTTTAAGTGTAGATGCTGAGTTTCCCCTATTCAAGGAGCTTCTTAATATAGAGATCTACTGGGGCTAGCAGGTGGCATAGTGGTAAAGGCACTGGTCTTCCATGTGTCTGACTGTAGCTCAAGTCCCAGACTTGGAGGCTTGAAACTCATGCCAGGTGCATGTGTATGTCCAAAATCTCAGGAGGAGAATGGAAGAAGAAGGATTGTGATGTGATCAGCTCCCAGGGGGATGATCTCTCACTTTCTGTCTCTCTGTCTCTCTGACAAGTTCATGTGTCCTATAGCAAAAATCTCTCTCTAAAAAAAGAGAGAGAGAGAGAGAGAGAGAGAGAGAGAGATCTATTAATTTTGAAGCCAGAATCCTTCATAATCATGAGCATGAAGAGATTACTATTTTTCCTTCAGTCGCAGATTTTTCTACTTAAGATTCTCTCCACCAATTTTTTAAACTGTGAAAGCACAAATAAGAATATATACTATATGTATATATTTCAAAGAAATTATTTATTCAACATTAAAACAATAGAAATTCCCAGAAATCACTTGTCCAACAGTTAACCAAGAAAATCTGTTCAAAGATATCTAAAATGTTTAACCTGTAAGCATGTAGCATTTTGTTCAGTAACAAAGTTTTGAGTTAAATGCTTAGCTAAATAGTTAATGAGTGTACAATACCTGTTGTTAAAATGGAAATGAAGGTAACAGCAATGAAAAAGATGACAAAAATCATTTCTATTCTCATTTGAAACCAGCGTAGTGTTGAGAGATATAAGAACCAGTTGGCAGTATGTAAATTCAGAGCTTTGTGGAACAGAGTTTCAAAGTAAGGCTGTCGTCCAAAAGCACGAAGTGTCCATAGTCCTTTTAAGCTTGTCACGAGATGAGTGAAAATTGGACTCCTGCCTGTGAAATAGTCCCATAGAAAATAATGTAAATCATGTAAACACAGAATGCAATTCCATATTACCATGTACCTAACAAACAGTATCATTGTTCAGAGAGGATTTCACTCTGATGCCATACTTTGAAGAGATGAAATAGGTTATTTTTAACAAATGAGTTAAACTCCTTTTTTCTTGCCTACCATGGATGGGAACTTACTATAAAATCATTATCATTATTTATGTGTAAGTCTTAGCTACCAATGGGCACTGTTTCTCTGGCTAATCCTAAATTAGTCACTGCCACAAAGACTTTTTCTTGTAAGACAGCTTTTTCAAGTTTTTCAAGTAAGCAAGTTTGACTTGATTTTGCTAATAACCTTCAAAGCAAAAGCATTGGAAATATATCCCCTGAAAATGTACCCATACTAACAACTGTTACTGAAAATGTGTTTTCCAAACCACTTAAGCAGTGTTTAGGGGTACACAAAAAGGGAGCCCTACAACACAAAAGAAGGATGTCTGAGGACAAAAAGCCAAAAGAGAAGAATTTTGTCTAATATCATATAGACTCCAGAAAAACCTTTAGTAATAGCATTATCATTGTATAATTCGATTGGTATAAGCAAATTATGAATTACTATCATGTACATGAATAGTGGTAAGACTACAAGTTTTAAAACCCAAATGAAGTCAAATGGTTATTAATTAACAGAAACAACCCATGTGTACTTTTAATGTGGTTTCCTTTTATATACATACACATTTTTTTTAAATCAGCAGGTGGCATAATGATTACGATGCTGGACTCCCACGTGGTCAACCATGGTTTGAGGTGGCTTAGACCTCACACCAGGCATGTGTGTGTGCATGCCCAAAGTTCCAAGAGGAGAATGGAGACGGGATTGCAGTGTAGCCAACCCCCCAGGGATAATTTCTTGCTTTCTGTCTCTCTGTCTCTCTATGTCTTTCCAGCAAGCACATGTGCCCTATAACAAAAATCTCCCTTTTAAAAAAATCGTTATAAAGGTTTGAAAGCAGGAAAACAATTTTTGGGAAAAGCAGATTGACCACAGAGAATCCCAAATAGGTCTTGTGGCTTTTTTTTCCACAGTGAAGGTGAACATGGCACATTCAATGTCATACCTTCAGACTCCAGTTGTTTGAGTTGCTGTGAGGTGTGAAGGAAGTATGCTCTTAGCATAACAAAAGCCACTATCACTGGCACTGTGGCTAGGAAGATGTAGGGTTTTAGGACTGAGACTACGGTTATTGTTCCAATCACAATTAATAACAACTGTAGGATCAAAGAAAACATATTGGTGAGTAAACGTTTTCATGTGGCAGTGGCACTGATTTCTTTCTAAATAAACTCTTTCCCAAAAAAATAATCAAGGAATGGCCAGCCTAATGATAGGGACAAGTCCGGAGTTGAATGTGAACTTCCGACTTTAAATGGAAAGATCAGGCCACAGTAACACTGCAAATTCAATAGAAGAGAGATTAGTTACGTGAGACTGAACTAGAGAAGCAGAATTTCTTTACTTTAGACTAAAAACATTACTGATTTTCTTCAATGCTTTGATTTCCATATTTAAGGATTTTTGTGTTCACTTGAACCGTTGATAGGTTCATCGACCCTACTATTTTAACTGAATCCTAACCTTTTCCCTGGCTTTAAGTTTCATGCAAATTTCACTTAACTTTTTTTTTATTTTGATCTATGAAAACTAAAACTGTTTTACTTGAAATTTAAAAATGCATTAAAAAATAAAATTAAATAAATAAATAAATAAACTCTTCCCACACTGTTCCATTCTCCACAAGGAACATGTGTACTTCCTACTGAGAAGGCAGCCAGCTCAAGTATATTTTTCAAAAGTTCTCTGAAAATTCAAAAAATTGTTTGGGTCATTGGTAATACATTCTTGAAGTTTCAAAACCATGATGTCCTTTGATCTTTGGATAGTCTCATTTCTCAGACACTTTAAAGTGTTGTATGATGCATCATACATTTTAAATAGATATAAATTTCTTTAGCCTAGCCTTTTAAAAAAATAAACTGTTTTGAAGTAATTTGAGTATTAAAGCAAATTTTAGTATTTGTTTTCTTTAAACAATTTTTTTAAAAAATAGAGTATTAGTCTGGGAACCTTTTGAGTCAAAAAAACTTGACTTAGGAGGCCAGCAGGTGATGTAGAGGTTCAGATGTTGGACTCCCACATGGTTAACAACGGTTTGAGTCCCAGACCAGTGGCTTGAAAATCACGCCAGGCATGTGTGCATGTGTGCCCAAAATCCCAAGAGGAGAATGGAGGAGAAGAAATTGAAGTGTGGCCAACTCCTCTGGGTATGAGTGGGAGATTTGGGGTAGGGGGGCTATTTCTCACTTTCTGTCTCTCTGTCCTCTGGCAAGCCCATGCACCCTGTATCAAAAATTTCTCAAAAAAAAAGATTTGCTTAAACATGGGCTTGGTCATTCAGACAAGCTATCTAATTTCTCTAAGCCCAGTTTTCTCATGCTTAAGACTAAAAGAAATTATTCTTAGTAAATGTATTTCCCTTCCCAAATCTCCTGTTTCTGTTCATTGAAATAATCAAAGATAACCCTAAGAAGCAAAAAATAAAAATTTTAAAATGGCTGATTTAATTTAAAATTAGATAATTTTTTATCTCATATCTTATTAAAATAAAGTCTGAATTTTACTCAAGGCCATCCACTATAGATAACTCTTCACATTATCTACCACAAAACCCAGATCCTGTAGATTATCTCAGAAAGGGCTAACAGGATTCGTTTTCTTCAGAATCAAGTTAAAGTCTTAAATTCTATATTTCTACATGACACCAAATACATACATTTTGAGCAGATTAAAAAGCCTTCTAACATTTATTTCATAAATTTAAACAAAGTATAAGTAATTTTCTGCAGTAAGGGTTAAAAAATATACCTATTTAACACCCATATGCTAATCAACAAGTCGGTTCTCTTCTAGTTTCTGTGGGTGACACAGGTATTCTCCAAGTGATTCAATGAGACACGTAACATTATAGTATTAATAAATAGGGACAAGAATGGGGATTAGCTCAGATCTGCACAAGTCTTTGAACAGGTTGCTATTTCCATTTAAAAACTATAGATGACTATATCTTAGGGACATTTTTCTATGTCTCCAATAATCAAATTTTAAAATGTGAGCCCTTCCTTCATTTAGCAAATATTTGGATGAATGTTCACTGTGCCAAGTATTAGACTAGGCAATGTTTTTCTTTTCCTCCCTCCTCCCCTCTTTCCCTCACTTCTGTAAACATACTCCCTTTCTTTAAATAAAAAAAAAATAAAGATGCCCACATTCCAGTTTGTACTTGATTTAATAATTTTATATTCAGAACCAGCCCTATATACTCCCCTACTGAGAAACAAATGTCCAGAGTTTAAAAAAAAAAAAAAGAAATTTTGAACATGTGAACTCAAAGCCTGGATTTAAAATTCCAGCAACTGCTGAGTTATCTCTCTAAATAGAGTAACTGAAGGAAATCCAAAATGCTAAAGTTCACTTGGAACAGTAAAATGTACTTGATTGCATCAATCACTTCAGATGAGGCAAACTGACAATCTGGTTTTTCTGCACCTGCCAATGTTGGTTGTGTATAAACACATATGCGGTAGGCCTTATGTTGTTTTATAGGTTCTCTCAAATACAGTATTATTATGTTGCAGTGATCAGGTGGGGGCAAGAGGAGAGAATGACTCATCCCAACATGAGCAGCATCCTGTTCCAAGTATTTCTCCAAGGAGATCATTGAGACAGTGGCATTTGCTCCCTGGCACTTGACCTAAACCAGGCAGGAAGTTCAGGAAGCTGTGCTCAAACCTCACCCAACAGCTAAGGTTATCAACTCACAACACTGCTTCAGTCCTGTCACTTATAGAATCCTAATGTGTCCTGAAGGTCACTTTCATCTCCACCCTCCTCTCCTTTTCCACTCTGTGATAAGTCAGTCATCCCCACCCAGACAGTGGGCTTCACAGTCAGGCTGCCCTAAAGGCTTATTCACATCAGTCACTT
This sequence comes from Tupaia tana, assembly GCA_026018925.1. Classification (NCBI taxonomy): domain Eukaryota; kingdom Metazoa; phylum Chordata; class Mammalia; order Scandentia; family Tupaiidae; genus Tupaia; species Tupaia tana. Next base: position 36,522,560 of record JAKSZU010000003.1, read on the forward strand.
AAGAATCGCCCTCAGACCAGCAGTTAGTGTAATGGCTATGTTGCTGGACTCCCACATATTTGACCGTGGTTTGAGTCCCAGACCCGGTGGCTTAAACTCACACCAGGCGCATGCGCGTGCGTGCCCAGGATCCCGAGAGGAGAATGGAGGAGAATGGATTGTGGTGTGGCCATCCTCCCTGGAGGGTTATTTCTTGCTTTTTTGTCTTTCTGTCTCCCTCTGTCTTTCTGGCGAGCACATGCACCCTATAGCAAAAACCTCTCCAAAAAACAAACAAAAAAAAGCATAGCCCTCAGATAGCCTGGGTTTTCCTTTATCATCTCCCCTGTTTGAAAATTAATCTTTACGTATGTCTTTACATTATGGTCCTTGCTATGGAAGAAATGGCTAGTTAATCTGTGTTCAAGTGTTCACAGATGAGGCTGGCTTTCAGTGTAACCACCCCTGCTCCCTAGGGAAACCATCTTCAGTTAAACATGAGCCTTTTAGAGGTAAGTGAGCTTCTAGCAGACAGCAAAACCAGTGCCAAAAAGGTGATACTTTGTGACTAGTGATTTGGGGGAAGAAGGTCTTCTACATCTCTCATTTAACTCCCAAATAGACAGTTATTATGTCTAAATGTAGAATTGCCTTAGGCATGGGTCAGGCAAATAGTTTCAACTTATTTTTTAATTTACCAAGTTTATGCCTATAGTGAAGACTTGATACTCACAAAATTCATAAAATAAACAGGACTTTGACTCTCAATCAAATGAAAAATGAGCAAAAACTAACTTGCTTCTTTTTGTAATCATTACAAATAATATGACAAATGCAAAAATACTAAAAAAAAAAGTTGCTTTTACAAACCTGTACAAAGTCAAATATGGTAAGAGGCAGAAGGTCATCCAAAATAGCTATATCTTTGGAGAATCTATTAAGAATCCCACCTATAATATAAAGAAAAATAAATTATTTCTAAGTCAGTAATTGTAAAAAGATGCATTAGTACATTTAACACTAAATTTGGATCATAGCAGAAGCATTCAGAGCTCAAGTAGGAATTAGAACGTAATTAGATAAATAAGAACTTGGAAATGTTTAGTATTGTACAGATTGAAAGTAACTATGCATTCAAATTACTGTCTCCAATTTTAAAACCTTTATAAAATACAGATGCATGCAAAAACCAGTCTTTAATAGAGCCTTTACTATAAAGTATGCCTGGAATGAGCATTTTACTATTACAATCTCACATTCTGTGACTCCGAGTTTAATGATAATTTACTAAATATACTGTCACTATCCCCCTCACATCTGTATCCCACAGCATAGAGCGCTCCTTTAACTTCCATATCTTTTTAACACACTTCTGTACAATCTGTGACTGCTCTCTCTCTCTCTCTCTCTCTCTCTCTCTCTCTCTCTCTCTCTGCCTGTAGAGCACATGGACCTCCTTTACCATAGTTTTGCTTTCTACCCTCTTCACTAGAAACTTGATCTTCAGCCTGTCTTGTAAATCCTGGACCCATAATTGTATGTCTGATAATTTATTGCTTTAATAAATAAAAAAAGTTATATATGGAGTGTCTACTGTGTACCAGGTACAATGCTGGGCACTGAGATAAGAGAGATGAATGAGCCATGATCCTTGCCTTTGAGAAATTCATTGTCTAAAGAAGAGTTAAACATACAGTTAGATAAAGTGGAAAATAATGCTCTACAAAGTGCTATTGCATCTTATCATTCATTCCTCCATTAACTGAAGGATAAAGTCCAAAATTCCTAGTTTAATGTTTAATGCCTTCCATAATTTAGCCTTAACTCACTTAGCTAGTACAAGATTCTTCTACTCAAGCATCCTGTTTCAGTCAAGCTGTAAATACATTTAATACTTTCCTGGACCCTATTTTCCCCATTTGGTTTCCTCTGCCTGAAAACCCTTCCCCTTCATCTGTATTTGTCAAAATGTATGTCCTCTCTCTGGCCCAACTCACATGCTTCTACAAAGAAGCATTTGGTTGCTCCAGCTGAAATTAACCTCCTCCACTGGACGTACTCCACATATTTATAACATCTTGTCTGCACCTCTGCATATAGCAACTATGTACATATTTTACATCATAGTCATTTACGTACACCTTATTTTTTTATAGATTGTAAATTACTAGAAATCACTGGAATCATGACACTTTTATTTTGTATTACCCATAACCCCAAGCAAAATGCCTTATAAGTGGAAACTATTTAATACCTATTTATTAGCTCATGATATCTATAAATACTGTTTTAAAAATGAAAGTGTGCTTTGGTGGGGGGAAAAATGTATCCTGGTGCATATTACATTTCAAATAATAGTGTTCTATCAAAACACACATTCACACTTTCATCCATTCAACATACTTAGCTGAGTAACTATTGTGTGTCTATGTGGCTTAAGGCCATTTAACAGTGACAAACAGTGACAAAGGAAAACCAGAGAAGGAGTTAGGGAAAATCAAGGTCAATGTACAATTGCAGAAGGATACAAGACAAGGAAGCAATGGCTGCAGCTATGTACAGTGGAGACTATCTAGGTGACAAAAGAGAGAAAAAGAACTATTAGCCAATAATAGAGTTGGCTTTTGTTTTTTTAAGAGGCTTTTTCTTTTTCTTTTTTGCCTTTGCACATGTGTGCTCACCGGTGAAAGAGAGAGAGAGAGAGAGAGAGAGGGAAACAGAGAGAGGACAAGTGAAAAATCATCCCTCAGGGGAGAAGGCCACACTGCAATCCCTTTTCCATTCTCCTCCCGGGATCTGAGGCATGTACGCATACACGTTTCATGTGAGTTTCAAGCCACCTGGTCTGTGTAGGCCATGTAGGAGTTCAGCAATGTAACCGCTATGTCATCTGCTGGTCCCAGTAGAACGGACTTTTAAAGAAAAGTATAATCCTTACACATAGAATGGAAAGAGGAGTAGAAAGGGACATAATAGATTTCATTAGATACTCTTGCTATCTCAGTTCTCAGAACCATGTAAGGAAGACTAAGAACGACACTGAGATGTTCAGGAACCATCCTACAAAGCAGGTAAAAGTTTGTTAAGTAAGACAAATGAGAAAATTACATAAACAATGATCATTTAAACATGAAATAGGAAAGGTTCAGAACCAACTCTGAGCAGCATTTAAAGGAATGAAGAGCATGAAAAAATAAAGTGTTGGAAAGTTATGTGTACCCACTGTGGGAACACAGCCACAGAAGGAAACAACAACGGGGAACTAATTTGTTTTGTGCTGACTATATAATGGGAGAGTAAATTGCCATGATTCATTCTCACAAAGGTTTTTCCCCACTTTATAGGCGAGCAGGTCAAGGCCCCAAAGAGTAACCGTCCCATGCTTACTGCTTCTACAAAGCTGGTCCAGGGCTCTAACAAAGCTTGTGTTTCTTTCCACTGTATTTCATGGCCCATTTCTCACTCTACCTGCAACTTTGGCAAATACCCTACCTTTTCTGGGTCTCATATTCCCATAACATTAAAGTCACTGGACCAAGTAAATTGGACATCCCCTTCGGTCTACTAGTCTTAGCTCTAAAATAGATGATAGTGATGAGGATATCCAGAGAGGCAAGAATTTAATTACACACAAGGTCTGGCTTGCTTTCTCACTTTTCCTTTCTCTCTCTCTCTCTCTGATCAAATTAAGTAATAATAACAGCAAATACAATTAAATAAATAAATAATTTAAAAAATAGATAAAGAGAATCCCACATAGTAACACTGGTATTTGTTATCTCACAAAAAGGTTGGGTATTTCTTAAGATTTCTATTTAGAAATCACTCTAAAAATATCAGTATTGGAACTTACTCTTTGATAATCAAGTATTTTTGACTCCACCTTTTCCTCTCATCTGTGAGTTCCTCCAGAGAAAAAAACAGTGCCTTGTTCATCTTTCTGTACCAGCCCCTAGCTGACTGCCACACAGAGTAAGTATTCTATAGATTGTTGCAATAATAAAACTTGGGAGAATTCCAAAGTTATTCATCTCAAGGTCTTTAAACAAGAATTTGTTCGGACTAGCAGATGGCATAATGATTATGTAACTGGATTCCCACGTAGTCAACTGTGGTTTGAGTCCTGGACCCAGTGGCTTAAAAATTAAACCAGGCATGTGTGCATGCATGCCCAAAATCCCAAAGGGAGAATGTAGAACAGACCATGGCATGGTCATCCTGCTTTCTGTCTCTCTGTCTCTTCAGCGAGTGCATGTGTCCTATAACAAAAATCTTTCTCTAAAAAAAAAAAAAAATTTGTTTAAAAGGGGAAGTAATGGATTTGATTATTTTCGAGGTGGCGCTGGGCCCCGGGCACATTCGCGCGCTCGGGGCTGGCGTGTGGCCATTGGGCCTGCACGTGGCCACCGGGCCTGGGCCTGCGCGCGGCCGCCGGGCCTGAGTGTGGCCGCCGGGCCTGAGCCCGTGCGTGGCCCCTGGGCCTGCATGTGGCCGCCGGGCCTGCGCCCACGCATGGCTGCCGGGCCTGTGCGTGGTTGCCAGGCCTGCGCGTGGTCCCCGGTCCTGCAAATGGCCGCCGGGTCTGAGCGTGGCCGCCGAGCCTGCGCTTGCGCGTGGCCGCTGGGTCTGCGCGTGGCCGCCGGGCCTGCGCCCGCACGTGGCCACCGGGCCTACACGCGGCCGCTGGTCCTTAGCGCAGCCGCCGGGCCTGCGCGTGGTCACCGGGCCTGCTCGCGGCCCCTGGGCCTGCGAGCAGGGCCTCTGGGCCTGAGCATGGCCGCCGGGCCTGTGTGTGGCCGCCGGGCCTGCGCCTGCGCGTGGCCACCGGTCTTGGGCTGGCAAACTGAAGCCGAAAACAAGGATTAAGAACTTGCAACTATAAGCAACAGAAAGACTCTTTAGCTGTCTTAAACCAATTGAGAAAAATATATTGTATAGGAGGATTTTCTCTGCCTATGGACAGTGAGAAGATGATGGTTATCAGCTCTGCATTACCTCAGGGAAAAACAAGAACTATTTTACCATTCTTAAGGAAGCCAGATACCCGAGGATGACTCACGCTGCAGATCCCCACAACACCATTCCCGGTAATCACAAGATGGATGCTGTGCCGCATCAACTGATAACCATCTCTGCTTACCAGAACCACTTTCCTGAAACTGTATTCCATGGAGACTCACCTACAGTTGCAGAACTGCACGAGACCCACCCTTAACCCAACCCTGAATAGAATCTATGTTCTCTATTGTCAAAAACTTTATGAGCTGATAATTGAAAAAAAAAAAAGTGAAAGAACTGGAAGGTATAATAGCAGGGATGGCAACTGCAGATACTAGAAACAGTATGGGAGAGGTAATGGGAATGAGTAATAGAGGGTGGAAGGGAGGGATTCAGGGAACAAACATCACACTTAATAGACACAAAAATGAAAAGTGGTCTGTTGATGATAATGTATATGGTAATATCATTGTCTTGACTAATGTGCACTGTACTCATGCTGGGAAAAACCATGCTGTACACTGTAAAGATGTGCAATGAAAAAAAAAATATCAGCACTCTGGCAGAAGGAGAAAGATCTGATGATATGATAGCGAAAAGGATAAATGTAGATACCAGAGGCAGTAAGGGAGGGGAATGGGTGGTAGGGAGTGGATGGTAGAGAGTGGGCGTGAGGGGCAAAGGGAAGAATCATTTAACACCAAAAAAATGTAGAGTTCTCTGTTGAAAACTATATATATATATGTATATTGTATACATCATAATGGGGGCTTTATGTAAAATGTGAATTTAATTAATCTGAGAAAGAAAAAAAAAATAGTTTTAAAATACATTTATAGACTTAGCCACTGTAGTGCAGCAAGTGCCCTCTAATACTGGAAACCATATGACCAACAGTGGATTTGGAGTACCAGGTCAACCTAAAAATATGCCAGGCATGCACATGGGTGCCCAGAATCCTTAGGAGCTAGAGCTGGAAAACAGGAAAAAAGTGTGACAAGACCCTGTCAAAGTACTTCTCTCATTCTCTCTCTCTTCCTTACATATATGTGCTCTCTATAAAATATATATATTTGGGATCTTCCTTTAGAAAAAATGGAACAAATTTATATGATTATCTTTGAACACTTACATGAAACTAGATTATTCTACCCATCAAAAGACTTTATCGGTAAAAGAATTTTATATTTTTCTTGATCCATTCAAATCTCTTCCTCTTGAACAATACTACAAATTGGCAACAGATGCCCAGAAAGGGGCTAGACCAAATATTTAAAAAGAGAAGGAAAACCAAACCAGATGGAGCTCTTTTATGCTATAGTCTTATCACCATCAAGTTTGAACAAACTGAGCTACTCCTGTTGATACAGAAATAGCAGAAGCAACAGTAGATGATAACCAATACTATCTGAAAAATGTACATGCCAGTCATAGAAGGCTCAATGAAGGGCAAATACCTCTATGCAAAGACCAGGGCTGCTGCTAGAAAGCCCGCTGAACCTCAGACCCTACTCATAAGGGATCAGCAACTTCATTTTATATACCTAGTCAAGTACCTGCTTTCAATGTGTTGAGGGTTGACATTGGTGCTTGAAGAACAGAATGTAACATTTTGTTGTGTAAAATTTTGGACACTGTGATTAGAGCATGCACCAGTGGTAGACCTCTGAAGATTCCCAGAGCAAGCAAAGTGTCCGCTACTCCCACGTAAATGTAAAAAACATAATAGGAGCTTGTGTTGGTGATAATCACTGCATAGCCGTTATGTGTATTGTTAGTACTATTCCCTTTGTCTTGAGGAGAGGCACTGTAAAGTAAAAGGGAAAGTGTTACTTGGCAACCAAACTTGCCTATTGAATTTCCAGTACATGTAAATGAAACTACATTTGAATCTAAAGAAAAACAATATGTAACATTAGCAAAGCTTCTGCTTTTAATCACAAAACTTACTATTACTATTGCAAGAAAGGCCATTTTCTCATCATAGACATAGATAAAATTGATCTTTATTAGATTAAAATATTTAGAGAAAATACTAAATGTATATACTGTTTTGAATATTTTTATTGCATTTCATGGAAACTTAAAACAACTCATTCCTTTAGAAATTAGCCAAGAGTTACAGGAGTTACGCAGGCACACAATTTAAGGAAAACAACTTGATTTTCTACTGCCATAGTTCTGGGGAAAAGAAATATAGTAGATATTATAATATTTAATAAGACCCAAGTAATCGATGGAAACAAAACACAATCCACAATAGGTTGCAGAATACTTACTCTCTCAGTAGCCACAACAAAACCAATGAAAGAGCCACCTGGAATGGAACAAATACACAGCTGATTGTATCTCCTCACAACTTTACATACTCTTCCCATGCCCACCTTAAAATTTGCCATGACCAACATCAAAGTACATACAATTTCATTTTCTTTTGCTTTGCTTTCCTGGGTCTAGCACCATTATTGTGGCGAGAACGCATTAGGTTAATGGAATTGGAGTCTCACTGAAGTAAATATTTGTTATTTCTCTCCTTGACTCAATAGGAAGTAAACATTCAACCTCACAGGAAAGCTAAGACTACAGCTACATTTAAAAAATAATAAACTGTGTTTTTCGTTTTCCTGCCAGAGGGTACGTGTGCTTGCCAGAGAGAGACAGAGAAACAGACAGAAAGGGCCAGCCTTTCTGAAGAAAGCAACCCCCAAAGGGGCATGGTCATGCTATGATCCTTTCTCTTCCGTTTGTCCTTCCTGTTAGAATTTGGGGCACACTCACACAAATGCCCAGTATGTTTTTCAAGCTTCCAGGGCCAGAAATTGGACCTCAGTTGACCATGTGGAATCTGGCTCCATTAACCATGAGGCCACAGGGGTGGCCCTAAATTTCATTTTTTATAGAGACTAATCTCAGCCTCCTGGCAGATAATTGATTTATTTAGTTGATATACTTAATTTCATTTGCTGTTCAGTGATTATGGAGGATTAATACTTGTGAGACATTAATTATTGGAAAAAGTGAGATGAATACTTTTGAAAATCAACTGAAAGTATGGACTTGGCCGGTTCAGTGGCACAATGGTAGCTTGCTGCTCAGGTAACGTTGAATCCATGTGGAAGATCATGGGTTTGATTCTTAGACTGACTCCTACACACCCAGTGTACTGAAGATGTACATGCCCATCGCAGCATGAGACTCTGTGGAGGGTGCTTGTCTTTCTCTCTCTCTGTGTCTCTCCCTTGCATAAAAGAATAAATAAACTTTTTAAAAAATTTCAGCAATGGGCCAGTTGGTACATGGCAGTTAGGGTGGCTGAATCCTACATGGCCAACTGCGTAGTTCAAGCCCCGGACCTGATGGCTTGAAAAATGCCAGGCATGTATGCACGTAGGCCCAAAATCCTTAGAGAAAGATGGAGAAGACACTGAGACACTGCAGCATGACCATCACCCCTGGAGGGTGTTTTCACACTTTTCCTCTTTCTGTCTCTCTGTCTTTTGGGGAGTATACATGCCATATAAACTTAAAAAAAAAAAAAAAAAAAAAAAAAAAAAAAAAAAAAAAAAAAAAAAAACATTGTTCACTTAGGCCACACTAAACTTATAAAAAAACAAAACTTCAACAGTATAAAAGTTCACAGTTTATCAATAAAAGGTACATTCAGGTTAAAATATACATTATTTGGTACTAGAATTACTTAGGACTTAGAGCTTTCTTAGAGGGAAAACACAAAGCTGAGAAAATACATTCTAAACCATATCTAAATAAACAAACAAAAAATTTAAACAACTGTGATTTTTGTGTATTTTTTAATATTTAACTTATCTATGCACTGTTATATTTCAATTTGGCTTTCCATTCTCATAACCTTGTGAAGAAATTCAATTTTCTGTTGATGTATTTACAATTGTACTATTAGAACTGACTCTGAAATTATATAGGTAGACAAATAAAAAGCATACCAGAGAATGAAATAAAACAAACTAGCAAGTGTGCTTAAAATAATTTTGGAGATGAACAGAGTAAAAGTAAGTCCAGTGTTGGTGCCACCCACTACTAAGACGTTGTATTCCATGGACTGAAATGAAACCATATGATGGGCTTAGGTTCAAATCCCAGGTACAATGGTATGCACCTACTATTTCAAGGACCCAGGGAGGCAGAGGCAGTAGGATTACAGGCTTAAAGCAGACCTTACAGCAAAACGTGACATTGTCCATAGAATAGCTGGACATGGTGACATATCTGTGGTCCCACCTAGGAGATTGAAAGACCATGACACAGTAATACCTTGCCTTAAATAAACAAATACATAAAAGGGAAACTAGAAATAAGATGACAATGAATTTTATTTCTCACTTTAATTTACTTCAAATCTAAAGCAATTCTACACAAGAAGAATGGAGTGGGTGGCATCTCAATCCCCGATCCAAAAATATATTACAAAGCTGTGGTAATAAAGACAGCATGGTATTGGCACAGAAACAGACATGTGGACCAATGGAACAGAATAGAGTCCCCAGAAATAAGTGCCCAAACATACAGTCAACTGATCTTTGACAAGGGGTACCAGTCAATCCAGTGGGAAAATGAAAGCCTCTTCAGCAAGTGGTGCTGGAGAAACTGGACTTCCACTTGCAGAAAGATGAATCTGAACCCCTACCTCTCTCCTTTGACAAGAATCAAGTCAAGGTGGATCAAGGATCTAAATCTAAGACCTCAAACTATAAAGCTGCTCCTGGAGAATGCTGGGGAAACTCTGGGAGACATTGGTGTAGGGAAAGACTTCCTAAAGAAGACCCTCAAAGCAGAGTCCATCGTCCACAAAATAGACAAGTGGGATTACATCAGACTAAGAAGTTTCTGCATGGCCAAAGACACAGTAGTTAGTGTGAATCGACAGCCCTCAGAATGGGAAAATATTTTTGTAAATGTTGCATCAGATAAGGGACTGATAACCAGAATACACAAGGAACTAAAAAAGGTGTTTGGAAAAAAGATGATCAACCCTATTAAAAGATGGGAGAAGGAGATGAAGAAAACACTCTCTAAAGATGACATACGAATGGCCAAAAGGCATATGAAAAAATGTTCAACCTCCCTCATCGTAAGGGAAATGCAGATAAAAACAACAATGAGGTACCACCTAACCCCAGTCAGATTGTCTAATATTAAAAAAAAAAAAAAAAAAAAATGATAAGTGTTGGCGGGGGTGTGGTGAAAGGGGAACTCTTTTACACTGCTGGTGGGAATGTAGATTGGTCCAACCACTGTGGAGAATAATTTGGAGATTCCTCAAAAATGTACAGATAGATCTGCCATATGATCCAGAGATCCCACTCCTCGGTATCTACCCAAAGGACAGAAGAATTCTTCATTGGAAAAGTGCTTGCACATCAATGTTTATTACGGCACTATTCACAATTGCTAAGTCATGGAACCAACCCAGATGCCCCCGTATGGAGGAATGGATTGAAAAACTGTGGCACATATACTCTATGGAATACTACTCAGCCATAAAAACCAACAGAGCCCTGGCTTTTGACAGAAAGTGGAAGAATATGGAAGATGTACTGCTGAGTGAGGCAAGCCAGGCTATGAAGGAGAGACATTGTATGTCCCCACTTAACATATACCATTTGTCTGCATTCTATGTCTGAAACTGATTGACTAACAGTTGAACAAACACAAGAGATGGGTGTGAATGTCAGATGAGGTGTATGTGGAGGAGTGGGGCCCAACGAAAGACATTTGGAGAAGGGATACAGAGGTAGAGCATTGACGGGATGGGGAGGTGTGGTGTTATCTGTTGAAGATATTTCGATCAACGGGTCTGGGGAGAAATGTTCACATATCGAAATGGCCTCATTGTAAGCCAAACAATATGATTGAAAGTATATACAAAAATAAATAAATAAATAGAATAGGATGAAATTTTTATCCCTAAGATTCTATATTCTTTTATTAAGTATCACGAACAAATTAATATCCGTGTACTTCTTTGCATATCTGAGTACAGACACACCCCAAAACATTTCCAGTAATTTACTATCCTTGTATTAATTTTGCTTAGAGAAGTATTTTAACTTGTTATTGGGTCATCAGGAAAGTCATGACATTCTTGCATAGGAAAGCATGTCATGACTTTTTCAATGACCCAATAGCTTTGAGAATGATGTTTATATTACACTGTATCCCCAGTAAAACATACAGTAGTCACTGCAAAATTAAATAACCAGATGGCTGGTTTCTTTTGTAACAATTTTTGAGTATCATTACTTGTAATATCTGAGAAGGTAAAGGCAGAAAAGTCAAAGATCAATATTATCAGCTCATTTACTTGGTTTTTGTCCAGTCGATGTGTGCAAATGGTTCCATTACTTTCTTTATTTTAAAATGCGCTCAATGAGAATAATGCTTGCACACCTACTAATAGGAATATTAGCATGCTGCTTTTCTTGACACTGGGATCTCACATACTACTTAAGAAAACCCTTTTTTTCCAATTATTTTAGCTTTGCTTTCATTCAATATGAGTATAAATGTTTCTAAAAGGCTGATATGGGTTTTGGCAGCCTGAAGGTCAGATTATATATCCATGATTTTTTAAAAATACTATGCTGTATCCAATTAAATGTAATATTTTCTAAAGGCTTCTAAAAATAAATTTTCACTACCTCTTCAGACACCAAAATAAATGTTAGAGAAAAAAAAAATACTATATAAAAAAAAAACTTATAAGAACATTTAGCTTAAGAAATTACAACATGGGCCCAGCAGGTGGCATAGTGGTTAAGGTATTAGTCTCCCACATGATTGACTGTGGTTTGAGTCCTGGACCTAGTGACTTGAAACTCATACCAGGCACATATGTGTTCAAGCCCAGAATCCCAAGAAGAAAATGGAGGAGGAATTGAGGTGTGGCCAACTCCCTGACTTCTCACTTTCTATCTCTGTCTCTCTGTCTCTCCAGCAAGCACAGAGTCCTATGGCAAAAGTCTCTCAAAGAAAAGAAATTACAATCTGAAGTGCTATACTTTAAAGAAATGTGTAAGTTTTAGTTAAATTCACATTCATTGATTTCAGATAGAAGTATAATGATAAAAAACACTATAGCAAGGGCCAGCAGGTGGCGTAGTGGTTAAAGAACTGGATTCTCATGTGGCTGGCTGCAATTTGAATCCCGGACCCAGAAGCTTGAAACTCACACTGGAATGTGTGTGTGTGCTCCAAATCTCAAGAGGAGAATGAGGGAAAAGGGATTGCATTGTGGCCATCGCCCCGGGGGTGATTTCTTACTTTCTCTGTCTCTCAGTGAGTGCTTACACACTATAGCAAAAAAACCTCTCTAATATACATACAAGCTTTATTCTAACTTTTCTACTTTTCTTCAACACATAGCCACCATGCACTATATCAATAAAAAGAAACACTGTTGTTTCCTTAAAATTCAAGTAAATTCAGAATGACAAGAAACCCAGCAAAAATCTAAAGTCTTTATTCTAGTACAAATGTCTTACTATCACCTAAGACTAATCAAATTAAACAAGATCTTAGATAAGTGTATACATTTTTAAAAGAATTATTTTATTTAGCTTTATTTATTTATTTTAATTTGATATTTTGACCAGAGAGGGACAGAGAGAGAGAGAGAGAGAGAGAGAAAGTGAGAAAGCAAGCTGCCAGGTCCAAGACTAGAACTATGGTTGGCCATGTGGGAGTCCAGCACCCTTAACCGCCATGCTACCTGCCAGCCCCAAGTGTATCCATTCTGAGTCATTCTTTGGTTCCTGTATTCGTTTTTTGTTCCAATGAAAGGAGTATCAATAATGCTGCTATTGCCAACATTCTCAGAATGTGAATAAATCTCAGGAATTAATATCTTATGATATTTACTAACAGAACAATAGCCAAAATCAGTTTTCTAATGAAATAGTCTATTCATCATAATATATCATTTGCTGGCTCTATCTACATGGAATCATAACACAAACTGTTTTTATTGACAAGAATAAAAATATTTTCGAGGGAGTGACTTAGAAACTTTAGCAAAACTATTTGGGGGTATATAGAAATGATTGAGTCAACAAGTTTTATTATTTCATTTCCAAAACCCTTTGAGGCTATAAAGTTTATACAATTTATAGTAGGAATAATCTTAGATGATTAGGAGGAAAAGCAAAAGGATTTTTTTTTATTTTCTCATGGTTTTAAACATCATTCTTTTTTTTCTTTTTCTTTTTTTTTTTTTTTTTTTGGAGAGGATTTTTCCGCTATAGGGCGCGTGCACTTGCCAGACAGAGAGAGACATAGAGAGAGAAAGCGAGAAATCACCCCCCAGGGGGGATGGTCACGCCGCAATCCCTTCTCCTCCATTCTCCTCTCGGGATCTTAGGCACGCACGCACACGCGCCCGGCGTGAGTTGTAAGCCACCGGGTCCGAGACGCGAACCGCGGTCGACTACGTGGGAGTCCAGCGACATAGCCATTACACTAACTGCTGGTTCCCTTAAACATCATTCTTATATCACTCAGAATACAGTATATTTAATACAGACTTCCATGTTTCACAGGTCAAATCATGTCCTAAAATATAGTAAGAGAAGCTGCCTTAGAAGGTTACTATCAGTCAATAGCAGAGGTACTATTATGAGAGTAGACTACATCTCTATTTTAGTAATGTAAAGCCACTTAAGGAGTCCTGTTAGCAAACAAAAGGGAAGCCATAGAAGAACAAGACATAGCAGTTCTCTGATACATTTTTGAAAATCATACAATGAAAGCACTAAACAAGGTCTTTAAACACTCCAGTCAACAATATCCTGTGGTTTTCGTGGAAGAACTAGAAAAATGGCTCTTAATTTATTATTTACATTTCTTCTCTGGCTAGTCAATGATATACTGCCAAAAAAAAAAAAAAAAAGATACTAGAAATAAGACAGGAATTAGACCCAATGAGTAGGTAATAGGGCAGAGACCTCTTAGGAAGAGTCACTATTATAGGAAACAGACACACACATATATTAAGATAGAACCAACTTATAAAATGGAGTCACTCTGGTGATCAAGCTTTAGAGAAGGGTTGCTCATTGCTCTCACTAAGGATTAGGTATTGGCTCTTGCTTCTTGCTCACACAGAGCTGCTTACAACTAGAGCTGTTTTACAGCTTGCTTGATCAATCACAGCCCATGAGGAAATGCAACCAGACCCTCTTCCAACCCCTTTCATCCCACCTTCTCCCACCTGGCTCTTGGCACAGGGAAGGTTGTTATCTTCCTTTCGGAAGATATATACACAAAAATTCACCACCAGGATGGGACACTAACTCAACACCCTGATTCCCATTGGGGCAGGTCTCTACTTAGACACCTGGACTTAAAAAACTGGGGATTTCAGATGAGGTGTATGTGGAGGAGTGGGGCCCAACGAAAGACATTTGGAGAAGGGATACAGAGGTAGAGCATTGACGGGATGGGGAGGTGTGGTGTTATCTGTTGAAGATATTTCGATCAACGGGTCTGGGGAGAAATGTTCACATATCGAAATGGTCTCATTGTAAGCCAAACAATATGATTGAAAGTATATACAAAAATAAATAAAGTAATTAATAAAAAAAAAAAAAAAAAAAAAAAAAAACTGGGGATTTCACACAACACAGCTCAACTCTCCCTTGTATAGCAGCACTCCTGCAGGCAACTCACTCGCTCCCTCCCTACAGGTCCTTTTTTTTTTGGAGAGATTTTCGCTATAGGGCACGTGCGCTCGCCAGACAGACAGAGAGAGACATTAGAGACAGAAAGCGAGAAAATCACCCTCCAGGGGGGATGGTCACGCTACAATCCCTTTCTCCTCCATTCTCGTCTTGGGATCTTGGGCACGCACGCACACGCGTCCGGCGTGAGTTTTAAGCCACCGGGTCCAGGACACGAACCGCGGTCAACTACGTGGGAGTCCAGCAACATAGCCATTACGCTAACTGCTGGTTCCCCCTACAGGTCATTTTGAGCAGCACTAAGCATGTCAATGAGCTGGCATTTCTCCTCAGTGTGATAGCCAGTCTGCAAGAAGCTTCTCTTTTCTAACAAGGCCAGGTTCTCAGAGACAGAACAAGCCTAAGTAAAAACAAGCCTAAACAAAGTCCCTGTGACACAGATAAATTACCCCTTGCCTCAGTTTTTCATCGGCAACTCATTTTTCAGGACCCACTCCCTGCCTGGAAGCTTTCTTCCCTGTTAATAAAATCTCCACTTTACTATTCCTTCCCTGTGCCTGTGTTTCTAATTCATGAGTGTGAGACAAAGAACTGGGTTTGCTTCTGTTCCTATATTGGGTGTTGGGCCAGGCATCCCAACTTCCTGCATATTAGGAATGCTATAGCCTATTTCTTTGGCGCTAATGCGTAAGAACTTAGAGAAGACTTTGCCCTGTGGTGGGAAAAACCACCAGGTTTGTACAAAAATACAAAGACTGACTTCCTTTTCAAAAATCACACATGAGGGGCTGGCAGGTTGTGTGGTGGTTATGGGCACTCAACTCCCACATGGCCAACTGCTGTTCAAGTTCCGGACCTGGTGGCTTGCTTTCTAACTTTGTCTCTCAACCTCTCTCTCTCTCTCTCTCTCTCACACACACACACACACACACACACACACACACCCACTCTGTCTCTCTCTGGTCAAACTAAAATAAATAAATAAATAAATAAATAAATAAATAAATTTAAATAAAATAATTCTTTAAAACACACACACACGCAAATGATAAATGTTAACAAACTGAATAGGCCCAACTAATTTTTTTCAGCTTACCAACTATAAATCTAAATTAAAATACAACTCTAATAAAAGCTAAAATTAGATAAATCACAAGAAAGAAACCCATGCTAACCTTTCTTTAGTTTCTCTGATTACAAGTATGAGCCCCTAAACAGCATTTAAAAGAGTTTATCATCCCAGATTAGCATCTGTATCAATGTGAAGGACCAATGAGATATTTCAATAGTAAAGGCACACTGGTATTAGAAAAAGATTACTTTACAATCTAGCCCAGTTAAGGAAGCTGGGTCTCACATGGCTGCTGTGGTTTGAATCCTGACCGCTGCTGCTGGAAAAATATTCTGAATATATATGTCTGGGCCTAAAATCCTGACACAGTGGAGAGATGGAGGAAAGGGGGATGGTGATGTGACCACTTCCTACTGGGGAGTATTCTCCCTCTCTCTGTCTCTGTCTATTTCTGGGGAGCACATAAGCCCTTTGATAATTCTTTTTGTAAATAAATAAAGCTTAGTTTAAAAGAAAACAGTAAGTTTTTATTTTATTTTTTTTTTTTGGAGAGGTTTTTTGCTATAGGGCGCGTGCGCTCGCCAGACAGACAGAGAGAGACATAGAGACAGAAAGCGAGAAATCACCCCCCAGGGGGGATGGTCACGCCGCAATCCCTTCTCCTCCATTCTCCTCTCGGGATCTTGGGAACGCACGCACACGCGCCCGGCGTGAGTTGTAAGCCACCGGGTCCGAGACGCGAACCGCGGTCGACTACGTGGGAGTCCAGCGACATAGCCATTACGCTAACTGCTGGTTCCCAGTAAGTTTTTATTTTAAAAGGCACTATCATTTTTGAATGGCAGTGAATAAATCATCTAGCTGTATTAACGGGCACATAATCTTAAAAATTACTATTTGTCTATAATTACAAGTTTTTCTCATTCAAAATGTTGAGTCAATTAATTGGCAATCCCTATAGGGTACTGGTTTAAAAGGTTCATCCTCTTTTGTAATTTAATTTCTTGTCAAATAACAAGGGACCCTTATCTTCTGTCTTATTTATTAAATGAGGTAATGATACTGTATACACGTGCAGCAAGTCAACACTCAAACAATTAGATATATACCATTTTAAAAGGGCATAAACGCAACTCTGTGTAGCTGCATGAGACAAAGGTCCTTTAAATGAACAGAAATCACCACCACATTCAGATACAACCTTTCTCTTATGTAAGTTGAAGACAAATAATGCTATCTTTCAACGTGGAGGAGGTTCAAATCATTAACATTTATAAAGGGCTGGTTAAGATCAAATGAGGTTCAGACTGGGTTTCATTCACATTAACAGTCAATGATTGGCAAAGATTAATGAGATAAATTTGAAATATATTTCAATACAATATTTATTACTCAGGCTAAGACTGTCTAATTACCCAACCTCATAATTTTGTTGAAGTATAAAAGGAATTATTGGAACATTCTTTATAATGTCGTATAAACTTGTTCACCTCCAACTATCTTGAGCTTTATAATAAAAGTATGAGATTAAGGTAGTAATAATAAGACAATTAGCATTGCTCACTCTGTGTCAAGCCCTACATTAAGTGCTTCATTAGAATGTCCCTTTTTGTTTTTACCCCAGTTTTTGCTATAGGGCGCATGCTTTTGTCAGAGACAGAAACAGAGAAAGTGAGAAACCACCCCCAGAGGGTATGGCCATGTTGCAATCCCTTCTCCTCCAGTCTCCTCTTGGGATTTTGGGCAGGCATGCACATACCCTCAGCATGATTTTCAAGCTGCACGGTCTGGGACTCAAGGATGGTACAGTGGGACATGTGGGATCTAGTGCCTTAACCTTCATGCTACCTGCTGGCCCAGCATGATGTCTCTTAACCAAAAAAGTGGCTTATGAAGCTGGTACTATTGCAATCTCCATTGTATAGCTGAGAAAATTGTTAACTTGCTCAGTTACATAGTGTTAATAAGACAGAGTTAGAACTCACACTGGGACAATCTGCTTCCAGAGTTGGCACTGTGCTATACTGCATCTCATATCAAGCCTTCACTTGGTTTTTTTAATTTAAATCAGCAGAGCAAAAAAAAAAAAAAAAAAGGAATACTACTAAAACTCAAAGATCAAATGGAAACCAAAGGTTTACTTATGTACGATTTTTGTTACATACCTCTAGATATTAACAGTATCTTACTTGATCATGGAGGAGTGAATATACTTTTATATAGCCTTTTTTTCTCTTTTTTTTCGAAAAAGCTTATTTATTTTCTTTGAGAGAAAGACAGTGAGAGAGAAAGAAAGAAAGAGACACAGGGACTCCCAACAAGGTCCTCATACTGTGATCCTTCCCTGAGTCCTCCAGGCAGCCAGAACCTCAAGTGTGTCTGTGGGCCTACCAGGGTACTCCGCAGACCCAGGACGTGGGCCTGAAACTGGAGCCTTCCCACAAGGCCCCCAGCATCAGGCAGCAGTGCCCCTATCGCCTGCACTACTGTGGCTGGGCCTTTGGAGCCTTCTTAATAGCAGTTAGAAACAGACTAATATTATAGTTACCAAGTTTGGGTTTTAGCTATTTTGCATTTACACTACCTCAGGAGCAACAGTTCTTCACCCAGGTCATTTCTTCCCTGAAGGCAGCATGAGCCTTCAGGTTATATTTATTTTATATTAGGACATAACTAAGGATATCCTCTGGAATAAATATCTTGAGTGATCATTTGCTGAACCCAACAGATGGATATGTTTTGTTGTGTCTAGGTCGTGTTTGTCTCTTAAATCAACTATCTACATTTTAAAATGGGGAAAATTTACACAAAATTCTGTACCTTTGTCTCGTCTTGATAAATAAGAAGCTTTGGCAAAACAGATCCCAACTCCTTCACAGCAAGTCCTCGACTGGGGCTGAGTTACAGCTGCCTCCTGTAGACAACTAGAGAGCAAATCTCTCCACTCAGCCTCTCAGCCACCTCCCCAGCTGCAGCTCCCTGCGGCCACCTGAGGCACTTACCTGTCTGCTCCTGATCTAGAGAAAAGCCTTACTCAACCTCCATCTACCAGCTTCAGGAAAGCCTTGTGTTGGAAAACTTGATACCTACTGTGCTATCTGCAACAACTCCGCCTTCACCCCCACTCCCTGCACCCCACTACAAAAACACCTTTTTCTTTTTTTGAAGAGGTTTTTGCTATAGGGCGCATGCACTCACCAGACAGACAGAGAGAGACAGAGAGACAGAAAGTGAGAAATCACCCCCCAGGGGGGATGGCCACGCCGCAATCCCTTCTCCTCCATTCTCCTCTTGGGATCTTGGGCACGCACGCACACATGCCCGGCGTGAGTTTTAAGCCACCGGGTCCAGGACACGAACCACGGTCAACTATGTGGGAGTCCAGCGACATAGCCATTACGCTAACTGCTGGTCCCAAAACCTTTTTTTTTTTTAAAGAATTCTTTTCTTTTCTTTTTTGGAGAGGTTTTTGTTATAGGACACGTGCACTCGCCAGAAAGACAGAGAGAGAGAGAGACAGAAAGTGAGAAATCACCCTGGACCGGGGTGGGGGGTGGTGGCCACGCCACAATCCCTTCTCCTCCATTCTCTTCTCAGGATCCTAGGCATGGGGACCAGCAGTTAGCGTAATGGCTATGTTGCTGGACTCCCACATAGTCGACCGCGGTTTGCGTCCCGGACCAGTGGCTTAGAACTCACGCCGGGCGCGTGTGCGTGTGTGCCCAAGATCCCAAGAGGAGAATGGAGGAGAAGAGATTGTGGCATTGCCATCCCCCCTGGGGGGGTGATTTCTCGCTTCCTGTCTCTCTGTCTCTCTCTGTCTGGCGAGTGCACGCATCCTATAGCAAAATAACCTCTCCAAAAAAAAAAAAAGATTCCTGGGCATGCACACACATGCGCCTGGTGCAAGTTTAAGCCACCAGATCTGGAACTCAAACTGTTGTCAACTACATGGGAGTCCAGTAACATAGCCATTACGCCAACTGCTGGCCCCCAAAATTATTTTATTTTAACTTTATTTATTATTATTTTACAGTTTCATCAGAGAGAGAGAAAGAGAGGGAAAGTGAGAAAGGAAGCCACCAGGTCTGGGACCTGAACCATGTTTAGCCATGTGGAAGTCCAGCGTGTTTAAACATCAGGCCACCTGCCATGTCCCCAAAACAACTTTTTTTTAACTTGGTTATCTGAAGGACAGTAAAGGCAAGACAAAGAAACCACAATGATGGAATTGAAGATAACAAAATTTATATAAACAAGAGGGCGATTTGACATTCTGAAAAGGTTATTTAAAGGAAGCCACTACTATATAGTCTTCTCAGTTTTTGAAGGAATATAGTTACTTAAGTAGTCATCACTTGCATATTCATAATGCAATATTTAGAGTCAAGTGAATCTAAAATATAGTACAGATATTTTCAGTGTTTAACTTGAGTTCATATAAAGGCTTTCTACTCTTAGTTTTTTATATCTATTAAAAACTTCATATCTAGAGCTCTAATGTATAATATGAGCACTATAACTAATAAAATTGTACTGTGTTTGAGATTCATGCCAAAGAAGTACATTTTACCTGCACTTGCCATAAAAAAACAACAAAGGGTAACTATGTGAGATATAAATATGTTAGTTTATTCACTATAGTAACATTCTTACTATTTATATGTATCCCAAAACATGATGTTGTATATCTTAAATATACATAATGAAGTATATTTAAGAAGAAACTTTTGGGGCCAGCAAGTGGTGTGGTGGTTAAAGTGCTGGCCTCCCACATGGCCGATAGCAGTTCCAGTCTCAGACCTAGTGGCTTGAAACTTACTCCAGGCATATGTGTATACATGCCTAAAAAATCCCAAGAGGAGAAGGAATTGTGGCATAGCCATCACCCCTGGGGGGTGATTTCTTACTTTCTCTGTCTCTGTGTGTCTCTAGTGAGCCCACACACCCTATAGCAAAAATCTCTAAAACCAAAGAAAAAGAAAAGAAGAAACATTTATACATTTGCATTTAGGCATAGGTTAAATGCTATGATTGAAATAATAAAATGCAGTGATTCCAACTGTTGATTTCTAGAAGCTTAGAACTATACGAAACTGTATACTATTATATACTGCAAAATTACACATATATACATATGTGTATTTCTACATGTACATGTATCCATATTTGTGTGTTTATATATATATGTATACATTCTTTCAAGCCATTGTTCTTGTTTATTTTATTTTGTTTTAATTGCTAGAGGGCATGAACTCTCCAGAGACTGACAGACAGGAGGCAGAGGAGAGGAAGAGGAGAGGAAGTAAGCACTTTCCAGTGGGGCATGGTCATGCCTCCATTCCTTCTTCATTTCTCCATCTTGGTGGGTCTTAGGGAATACACACAAATCCATCCAGCATGGTTTTTCAACAGCCTCTAGGTGGATTTCACACTGTGATCAGCCATGTGGGAACCATTTCTTTAACCACTAAGCTATGGAGCTTCAGCTCTCAAACTGTTCTTAATTTAACTCTACATCATAGTGAAATTTCACAACAGAACTTTCTTACCTCGACCAGTAAAACAACAAAGCACCAAATAAGCACAAAAAGTAAGCTCTTGTGGACAGTAATATATCGAAGGTATGTGTTCCACGTGGTCACTGTTGGTACACTCTCCACGTCATCAAAGAAGCACTCCTGAAAAAAGAAGTCATGGTTATTAAATTGAAATAACACTGCTTGGATATTGCCATGGAGGTAATGTGTGGAAATAAAGGAATATTACTACTCGAAGTTAAGTGAATGTTAACAAATGCAGTCATTATGTTACCATGTGCAACGTCACCTCAGAGCCCATATAATGTCCCCTGGAGTGACACTGCTTTTTGAAAAATTAGAAACACTATAATTCTTCAAATTCCTAAAACTATCCATATATCACTGATTGAATAACTGTATTATTGGGCAATTTTTTCATTTTAATGCTTAATGGTGTCACTTAGTTGTTGTTGCTTGTTTTGCCAAAGGTGTGTACACTTGCTGGAAAGAAATAGAGTGAGAGGGAAAGTCAGAAATCATCCACAAAGGGAGATGGCCATGCCTCAGTCCCTTCCCTTCCATTCCCTTCTTGGAATTTTGGGGCACACATATGCGCCTGACATGTTTTCCAAGCCACCTAATCTGGGTCCCGAATCTCAAAGTCAGCCATGTGGGAGCCAGCCACTTTGACCACCATGCCGCCACCAGACCAGCATCGCACCTTTTATAAAATGAATGGTACCATCAAAATGAAGCTACCCAGAACTCTCCTTGATTTAACTGGTTTCTTTGGGGATCCGTGGACAAGTACAGTTTGGTTCTCCACTAGCTAAAATGGTCTTCCAATAACTGAAGACCAATTTAGTTTTATATGTATGTGGTAGCCTAGGATTAGCTATTACTTTAGGAGTCAGATAGACTTGCATTTGAATCCAAGTTCCACCAACGACATCCTAGCTACCTGAATTTGGGCAAGTTGCTGAACTTCCCTGAATGTGTTTCCCTATCTGTAAATAAGGATAATACAGTCCTTCCAGAATAGGGGTAGATGTTTAAGTACATGTTGCTTGGCATTAGAAGCGATCAATAAACAGTAACCATTATTAGCTAAGAGAATCATTCTGTACAACTAAATTTATGATTTCAGGTTTGAGAAATTCGCTTACGTTGATATTAAATTATATAGATGAATTATTCTTTAGGAAACCTTTGTAAAATTATAGAAATAGCCCAAGTATATATTTTAGAGATCACCTATCTTATTCTCTCCATTTTACTAGAAGGAAACTTTGGTCCAGAAATGTTAAATGACTAGTGATCTGCCAAAGGTCAAACTATTCTCTAATGACCTATGCTATTTAACAAACCAATTAATTACAACCCTGCCCACAGATCACTTTATCCAAGGTGTTTAAAGTTTTTTTTCTAGTAAAAACAATAGGAACCAATTCCATAGCATGGGGAAAATGTGCTGTTCAAGAGTAGCTGGATTCCACATGGTGACCAGTTTGAATCCCTGGCCCATTATGCCTGAAATATGCAGTTTCATGCAAAAGTACCCAGGATCCAGTGGGTTGGATGACTGGAGGAAAGGTATCATGGCATGATCAGACCCTGAGTAAAGTACTCATCTCTCTCTCTCCTTCTCTTATTTTCAAGGTTTCACATGCAATCTATCATGAATAAAGAAAAATAAGAATAAAACCGCTCCTCTTTTATATTGCTACTTGTTTTAAAAATAAAAGTATTTTGGGGCTGGCTGATGGAATGGTGGTTAAAGCATTGGATTCCCACATGATCAACCATGGTTCAAGTCCTGGACTTGCCGGCTTGTTTTTCACTTTCCCTCTGTCTCTCTCTAGTCAAGTTAAAAATAATAATAAATAAAATAAAATTTCTTTTAAAAAATCAAATAAAAGTATTTTATTTTATTTATTTTTTTAGAGAGATTTTTACTATAGGGCACATGCACTTGCCAGAGACAGAGAGAGACAGAGACAGAAAGTGAGAAATCACCCCCCATTGGGGATGGCCATACCACAATCCCTTCTTCTCTCGTTATTTTGGGCATGCACACACACACATATGCATCCAGCATGAGTTTTTTGTTTGTTTGTTTGGTTTTTTTGGGTTTTTTTGAGAGGTTTTTGCTATAGGGCGCGTGCGCTCGCCAGACAGACAGAGAGAGACAGAGAGACAGAAAGCGAGAAATCACCCCCTAGGGGGGATGGCCACACCGCAATCCCTTCTCCTCCATTCTCCTCTCGGGATCTTGGGCACGCACGCACACGCGCCCGGCATGAGTTTAAGCCACCGGGTCCGGGACTCAAACCGCGGTCGAGCCATTACGCTAACTGCTGGTCCCTCCAGCATGAGTTTTAAGCCACTGGGTCCAAGACTCAAACCACAGGTGACTATGAGGGAGTCCAGCAATGTAACCATTACATCATCTTCTTAATGTAACCATTACATTTCATTCTTAATGTAACAGATTTTCTCTCTCAAAATTGATGCTTGTATATGTTGAGTTCCATATATATGATTTTAAAGAAACCTTTTCAGAAACCCAGTGTATAAAGCAACTGTAAAATATTTTTTAAAAGCCCATACTAAATTCAGACAAGATTGATGTATAAAATAGAATATGAGCCAGTATTGTCAAGAGAGTAGATATTTATATCTTAAATAAGTTACCTCCATACACAAACACTTTTAGGTCTAAATAATTAAAGCTACTATTTGCTTATGTTTTTATTTATACTCTATTTCATTGCACAGATGGTTCAAGGTGATATTCAAGCAGATGCTTTCTAATTTACAGTAATGATTAGCACTGGTCCAGTAAAGGACCCTGCACTTAGCCTTTGTCTTGGCTTGCAACATGGGGAGAGATACGTCCCTCACAACAGGGAATAGTTTATTTTTTTTTTAAATTTGAAATATGTAATTTATGGACTTTGGACTTTCTGAGTCTTAAAATAAAGACCATTCTAATCCCATAATCAAGTTTTGTTACATTCTACATATTGTATTTGAGGACTAAATTCTGCCCACTTTTTCTTTGTTCTAAAATTTCTTCCCTAAGCAGCCTGGGGAAGTCCACACCTACATGGCTATCAATCTTACTGAATAGGTCACCTTGCCTCAGTAATTGTGTCTTATTTCTCATACCCTGACTCTGGCATAACATCACATAATTAGTAAACTCCCTTATCTATGTTAAGGTTGAGCTTAAACCTTCCTTTCTTCCTTTCTACTGACTTCGAGTTTTAAAAAAAAGCTTTGTTCTTTTAGTCAATAACCCACTAATGAATCTCTAAATCTACCTGTGATCTGTAAGCTCCACCACCCCTTCTCCATTTCAAGGTATCCCACTTTCTTGGGTCAAACCAATGGGTAACCTCCATGTATTGATTTACAACCTTGATGGTAAACTTCTACTTTCCCAAAATGTATGAAAGACCTGCTGCGGCCTGGTCAAATTGGAAGCACTTTCTCAAGACTTTTTGAGGTTATGTTTTCCCAGACTGTGGTCACTTATATTATACAGCTTATAATAAATTTTCTTCAATATTTTAGAGTCTAGTTTTTCCATCTACATATTCTACTTAGTTACATTCTGTTGGGGAAGGGGATGGCTAATAATTTATACATACCTTTAAATCTTCTTCGTTAATTTCTTCGCTTATATCCAAGCCACTTTCTTGAGATAGCCGTCTTGAATATATATCCATTTCAGTTAAGTTTGCCTGAGGGGCCAGTGACATTTTTCTTGTGGGTCCTGTGGCCTTTCCGTGAACGCTTTGACTTTGGTTAACTGACTGTGTCATCAAGTTGAGGACGGACTGCCTCCTACATCCCTGAAATGTGGGGGCAGCATTGATCACATTGCTTCGAGGCAGGATTGCTTCTCCCTGCTCAGAATCTGGAATTAAGGACAGTCTTCTCTCTAAAGGTTCTTCAAAATCTTCTTCAATGCCATTCATTTGTAATGGAGTCTTTTGTGCAACTGAAAACTTTCTCATAGAGTTGATTGAATTAAGAATAGAGTTCTTCCTTTTCTCCCCAAACTCTCCAGTTTGTTTAAAAGATTGTTTTTTTGTCTCATTCCAAGGGACAGCATTATCCCCTTCTAAGGAGAAACGCCTTAAGGTCTCAGTTAGGATTGAATTTCTTCTTTCTGCAGTAAACTGGTCATAAGAATCAAATCCCATGAGCTTTGAGCTAAAGTCCGGTCGTAGATTTTGGAGTTCAGAAAATGTCCCATAAAAATAACTACTACCTTCATGTAAAATTAGTATTTTGTCAGCTTTCTTTAAATGTTCCATTTTAGAAGTGACCAGTATCCTTGTTTTGTTAGCCATCAATTTACAGACACAGCTTTAAGAATATAAAAGATATAAATATCAATTTAATAAATGCTTTAGCAAAATAATATATATTTCATTTTAGCAATTGTATTAGTATTTTATTGCATAACATCTACTTATACAATTTTATTACTTTATTTAAAATAGTTCTAAAAGTAAATACTCTATAGTAATTAATCTGGTGTCTCTTGAATTATTATAGCATGATACAGCATGCCATATTGTAAAGTTGAATGTTAACAGACCTAGAGTGGAATTACAGTTCTGATAATAAATAGGTGTTCAATTTTGAACAAATCATAATCCCTCTCTCTCTTGGTTTGTTCATCTAGAAAATGAGAGAATTGTTAGATGATCTTTAAAGTCCCTAAAGGGCTATATTCTCATATCTTCAAAAATGTCTGAGCTTTCTTGTTCTTTAACTTTCCTACTAATTTCCTTTTACATTTTAGGTTGGCCGCTAATAAAGCTTTCAACAGCTTATATTAAAACTAATCTGATTTGTTTTTAAAAAATCTGAGAATTAAATTTAACTAAACCTCCTCATTTTCTTCTAATTTGGAGGTAAATACTGACTAGAACCATCTAAAGTAGATCAGTAGTCTCATTTAGGCATTATGTATCACATAGAAAAAGCCATCATTCTAGATTATACTCTTACATACTAACATGACAATTTATTTATTTATTTGTTTGTTTGTTTGTTTATTTAGTTATGCCAGAGGGTGCATGTGCTCACCAAAGAGAGACAGAGAGTGAAAAGGAGAAAGCACCCCCTAACAGAGTACCAGCATGCCTTCTCCTCCACTTTTCCATCCTGTTGGGACTTTGAGTACACACGCATATGTGCCTGGTGTGCTTTTCAAATCCTGGAGCTGGATTTGAACTATGCAGTCAGGCATATAGGATCCACAAAGACCAGCCCATAACATGACAATATAAATAAAATAAAATATATATTGATAAAGAAGTTACTTATCACATTGCAGGGTTGTAAAAATGGTATCTTGGGTATTAAATTTAAATTCTAGAAAAATTACTTCTACAAATAATGTAGCCATTTTATATACAGATACATAAACATCCTTATTGCTTAAAATCCTTATTTCTAGAACAATATAATGACTTCTCTTCTTATAAACTACTTTATAGACCATGAAATCAAGTCATATAACCAACTGTTTTTCCCAGGAACTTCCATACATAAAAGCCCTAATGGGAATTCCAAGGAAATGTAATACTAAACTCACAAAGGAAGAGGTCTCCAAAGAGTTATTGAGGTAGATGAGTAATCTAAAACGCAGCATGTGTAGTTTCTTAGGAAATTTACTATTTAATGACCACAGTAACAGTAATGAACCACAGTCATGTACACTGATTAAAGATGCTACTTGGTAGGCTGACGCTGCATAAGAGGCCTAGATTTTATTTCCAGGCCACCCTATATGCCAAGAGTAGTCATGCATGCCTCTAGTCTCAGGTGCTTGAGAAGTTGAAGCAGGTGATCATGACATAGCATGTTTCTGTCTATTAAAAAATAAAAATAAAAATAAAAAAAAGCCTAGCCACAGTGACACAGTGCTGGAAGCCACATGGCTGATCACACGCTTGAATCCCAGGTTGATCAGAAACATACCAGATATGCATGCACCTAAGATCCTCACTGGCTAGAGGGCTGGGGGAAGGAAATCACATTCTGATGAGACCCCGACAAGGTTGTCTCTTTTCCTGCTCTCTCTCATGAAGGAAAGAAAGAAACTCTTCTTTAAAAGTTTTTATTTTTTTAAGTTTACTACCAAAGGAGACAGTAGAATAAAATTTTACACAAAGTATAATTTTAAGTATAATAACCAATTAAAATAATAAGTTTTGACAGGCAGTAACAGCATAAAAACTACATAGATAATGATTATTATACAAAAAGATAAAACTGATTTAGCATGAGGTAGTCAGAAAAGATTTTGATAAAAGTGATATTGAATTTTGACTATAAAGGAAAGATCAGCTTTGAATTAGTATTATGCTACATTTTGCATGTTGAGTCACACATGGTAGATATATTTCTCAAGAGTTAATATGCAGCCTATGACAATATAGTTGCTATTTTTTATCTTTTATCATGAGTATTATAGTAAGTTATTTGAAGAACATACCTTTCAAATATTTCCTTTTCTGTTAAAACATCTAGATATCCAAAAGGAGAATCCAATAGGTACAAATCAGCATCTTTGTATACTGCTCTAAAGAGAAAATGGAAATTAGATTTCTGTAATATTTTTGTGTCATTTAGCACTGATAATTAAATAAATGAATAATAAAAATAAAACCGTTTACTCCATGCACTACAGTGTGGTCACCACATCCTTTCACTGAATTAACCGTTTTCAACATATGCAGAAGTAGCATTATTAAAAACTCCTTTTACACCTGTGTCTTTAATAGTGTAGACTATTCTAAATGAGGAATAAATAGATGTCATGGATGATTTCTATGGCTTTTCATAACTTCAAGAACTGCTAACATGGTTTTGCTAACTATAAGTGATGTATAAGCAAAGTTACAAGCTATATTGTGCCATATCCTACCATTTAAATGCTACCTTAGATAGAAGAGATTAAAACAATCTTAAGAATCGTGTCTATTTAGAACCAAACACCATGCTATGTGTGGGCAATATAAGGAAAAAAATAACACTGTCTCTGCCCTTAAAAATTTTGCATTTTGGTAAGGAAAGAATGAAGGAAATAGACTACGTTAAACCTATAAAAAAGTCAGACAGCGAATAAATTGCAGCACTTATGTAAAATTATTTTTAAGTGTTTTTCAGTGTTAGCTGCTATCAACAAATGAATAGCAGGGCTTTGCAGCTGTATAATTGATACTACTTTTTGTTCCTTATACTCCCAGGCTCAGATACCACATTCATAAACATTCCAAACAAGGGAAGCATGAATAATTCACAATTAAAATTTAAACCCGTGTTATTTTACATTGTAAGTTAAAAAATAGATTTGTTTTTAAAGTTTTTGCACCAGGGCATCTGCACTTGCCAGAGAGAGACACAGAAAGACAGAGAGTGAGAAAGTGAGAAATCACTCCTCAGAAAGGGGATGGCCACACCACAAATCCCTTCACCTCCATTCTCCTCCTAGGATTTGGGGCATGCATGCACACGCTCCTAGCGTGATTTTTCAAGCTGCAGGTTTGGGACTCAAGCCATGACTGGCCATGTGGGAGTCTACCACCTTAACCACCGCCACCTGCTGACCTCCAAAAATGAAATTTTATAAACAACTGAAGTCTCAGGGCCAGACGGTGGCATGGTGGCTAAAGGCACTATACACCCACATGGCCGATCACGGATTGAGTCCTGGACCTGGTGGCTTGCTTTCTCACTTTCCCTCTCTGTCTCTCTCTGATCAGAACTGGAAAATAATAATAATAATAATAAATAAAGTTAAATAAAAAATAATTAAAAAAACTAAAATCTCCGTAAAATTGATCATAAAATAGTAATACTATGGAGTTACAGAGATCAGCCTATGGCGTAATGGTTATGTTGCTGGACTTCCTTGTAGCCGATTGTGGTTTTAGTCTCAGACCTGGTGGGTTAAAACTCATACTGGCCATGTATGAGTGCATGTGTGCCTAAAATCCTAGGAAGAGATAGAGGAAAAGGGATTGTGGTGTGGCCATCCCCCCAGGGGTGATTTCTTGCTTTTTGTTCTTTGTCTCTGTCTCTCTGGCAAGTATATATGCCCTGTGGCAAAAATCTCTGTTAAAAAAAAAAAAAAAAAAAGATGGAGATAAAGTTTTCATACTAATGAAAATGATATGATTTCTTTAGAGTAATTGAATTTTTCAGGTATGATTGTTAGTAATAATCTTTTCCCAACTACATAAGATTCCATGTTCTTTTATTTTTTAAAAAATTTATTCAGTCAGCACATCATTTAGAGAAGTATTAAAATAAAACCAAAAATGACAGAAAGTCAAAGTAAAATCTAAAAGAACTCTATTATTATTTTTGAAGATAATATGTAAGAGCTTGATAGAGGCCCCTATAAAGATGTGCCCTCGAAGTCTTTCTTCCCCACATTCAGTTCTCACTTCTCTCTCTCCCTAACATCGATGACCACATTTTCTTATAAGATTAGAAATCATGGATTTTTCATCTAAAACAGGACAATTACACATTCTGATCATAATAATAAGAGATAATTATTCTTAGTGTAGTACTCCATACAGTGTGCACTTGACACTAAGACCAAAGTTTAAACTAATACAAGCCAATTCTATGTTGACTGTCCAGAACTCACATATTGTATCTTATTTAAATTTGAAATGAGATACATAAGGTAAGTCTTCCATTGGCTCACAGGTAAATTAATCAACTTCCAATTACTTAGAAGCTATCATCTGTGAATTATCCATATTGATTTATTCTTTCACAGTATAACTCCAAGCTCAGGGTATGGTTTAATGTAAATGGCCAAGAAGACTTGGTTCAAACTGTGACTCTACCAATTTGGTGTGTGGTTTTGGGCAAGTTAATGTCTAAGAGGCTCCTTTTCTCATTTCCTCTTCTGGAAAGTGAGAAGAACATTTTTTCCTTCTCAAGGTTGAATGGGGATTGAGTTTACACACAGACCTAGAAGAACACTAGGCAATCACAGCTGCTCAGTGACTTGACTGTTTCCTGTCTCAGCTTTTGAATGCAAGAGAAAGTAAGGAAAAAGAGCCAAACCAGCAGAGTTAAGCAATTTCTTGCTAACAACGTTGGCAACCTAGTGAGAATCCTGTTCAAATAAAACTTGAAAGACATTTGATATCCCATATCACAATCATTTTTTTAAACCGAAAGTCACATTTTAACTATAATATTTTCTTATTGACACAAATGTATGTGCTTCTCTTTGACAGTTTCTAAATGTGTGGACCAAGAATATCTCAACCAAGGGGTCTCCTACCCCTCACAGTGTTACATGCACTGTCCTATTTAAAGATTACAGACTTGAAGCCAAGTGGTATCATTTGCCTTGCTATTTTTGGTAACAAAATGATTATGACAAAAAAGTTGAAAATGTATCTTAATCTAAACCAAGAAATAGAATTAGAAGCCTAAAGGGGGTGTGAGCTTTGTGGAGGGTAGGGGGAAGAACAAGAAGTAAATGACAGAATAAACAGAAATTTACATCTTCTCCTTCCTTGTACTATACAGAATTCCAGAGTTTTCTGTTTGTAGTAAACCACACCATAAGGCAAACACACATACTCGCACCACAGAAGTGTACGCATTTTGAAGAAGCACCGTAACATCTGAAAACTATATTGTAATACCTATCATTCTTAAAGGTGATTTTACTCTACTAGCCAGAAAAAAAATAATAAAACAAACAAACGAAAGCACTATTTCAATTCCAGAAGCAAGAACTAAAGAAATAATGTCTATAATTTTATATGCATGATATTTATATTAAATGCTGATGGATCAATAATCATATATTCACCTTGCTAGAGAAATTCTTGCCCGTTGACCTCCACTCAGTGTGATTCCACCTTCTCCAAGAACTATATTATCTTTTTCTGCAAACTTGGAGATGTCCTATTACCAAAACAAAATAAAAGAACTGAATTCAATTCAATGAATCTGATTTTGAAAGTCACCTTTTCCTTTAAACATAATCATATATCACACTACTGCTTAAAAAAAATAAAAGTTGGTTTATTTATTTATTCCATGAGCAAGAGAGTCAGAGTGAAAGAGAAACAGAGATACAACACTCTCAAAAGGGTCTTGGTACCATGATGCAACAGCAGCAGTCCCAGCTAGCCCAGATCATGGTCACGAGCCTTCCTGGCATATTCAGTGAGGTCTCACGATGTCAACCAGTAACCATCCCTGTGGGACACCTCACAGAATGTGGCATTTCACCACTGTACCACCATCTAGTACCATATCACACTGTTAATTCAACTGCAGTTGAAATTTTGAACACTGTATCTCAATTATTTCAAATGCAATTAATTAAATTGACCAAAACAATGTTGCTGAAATTTTAGAAATAAGTTTCTCTTTAATTTTGAAAATACTCATGATCATTAAGAATTATAAAATAGGGACCAACTGATGGAGCAACGGTTATGTTGCTGGACTCCCAGACCTGGCAGCTTGAAACTCATGCCAAGCATGTGTGTGTGCATGCCCAAGATCTCAAGAGAAAAATGGAGAAGGGGGTTGTGGTATGGTCATCCCCCCCCTGGGGGGCGGGGGCATTTCTTACTTTCTGTCTCTCTGTCTCTCTCTGTCTCTCTGGTGAGCACACAAGCCTTATAGCAAAAATCTCTCTCAAAAAAAAAAAATGAATTGTAAAATATCAGAAAGTAAAACATGTAATTATAGGAATATAAATATGTATAGATCATCTATAGTTCATTATACAAACCAAAGTACTGATAACATACTAAATTCCTCTTTCCTCCAATTTAAATTCACTCATTCAAAAGGAAATATTCAAAAATGAATAAACTTAAAAAGAGAAACTAAAAGAACACTATTCATACACACACACACACACACACACACAGACAAATACATATCAGAATATTTAGGCATCTTCAGTGGGCTGCCATAAGACAATTCTTTTTTTTTAATTTTTAAGTCTTTTAAGAATTTTATTATTATTATTATTATTATTATTAATTATTTTAATTTGAACAGAAAGAGGCAGGGAGAAAGACAGAGGGAGGGAAAGTGAGAAAGCAAGTCACCAGGTCCAAGTCTCAAAACTCAGTAGGCGATGTGAGAGTCCAGCACCTTAACCACCATGCCACCTACTGGCCCCACAAGACAATTTCTTTCCATACTTCTTATATTCCCCATTAACCAAAACAGCTTTCTCCTTTCTCCATCCTTGGCATCACATTCCTGTGTCCCCTTCAAATGTGCTTTGCTTCTTTTGTCACCTTTCTGCCATACCTGTCATCCTTTCTCCCAGTTAATAAACTTCTCTCTGGCAATAACCATTCTAGACATTGTAAAAGAAAATTAGATTTATCAGATCTAGTCCTTGACTCCAGGGCACTGTAAATCTAATTTAAAAGGTAAGACATTATCTGGAGAAAGCTAAATAAAACTTCAAAGATTTAATTAGCTATTTTACTATAGGTTATGGAATAATACACAATTGATCTGCAAAGTAATTGTTCAGTTAAGTATTTACACAATAAACAGAAAATGTTATAGGCTTCCTGTTAGGGATGGGATTTGGCCTGAGACTTGAAGCATGAGTAGAGTTATATAGGTAAGAATTTTTTTGGTTCCCTCAAAAACCTTCTCTCTGTCTACTAAAAACTCTCTTCCAAACAGCAGTTAGCGTAACAGCTGTGTCACTGGACTCCCACGTAATCAACCACGGTTCGAGTCCCAGACCCAGTGGCTTGAAACTCACGCCGGGGACGTGTGTGTGTATGCCCAAGATCCCAAGAGGAGAATAGAGGAGAAGGGACTGCGGCATGGCCATCCCCCCTGGGGGGTGATTTCTCACTTTTTGTCTCTCTGTCTGGTGAACGCACGTGCCCTATAGCAAAAACCTCTCAAAAAAAAAAAAAAAAAAAAAAGCTCTCTTCTATATTCTTCTTCCTTTTTCTTTAACAATTCAGAGATAATCCACCAAAATTATATTGAAAGTATCAAAGTCTTTACTTTTTCTTTTTTAATTCATGCACCCACAAGAGGGTCTAGTCACACTGCAATACCCTTCCTCTAGCCTTCTCGCTTATCAGGATCCTGGGCACGTGTGCATAGACCCAAAATGTTACAGGTGTCCCAGGTCAGCAATCCAAACCACAGTTGGCCATGTGACTTCCAGCACTGCAGTTAGATAAGTGACTGACTGGGCCCAAAATGGTTACTTAAAAGATTTATTTGTTTCTTTATCTACCATATGAAATTAAATAGAACTTCATACACAAAACTTCAAACTCACAAAGCAGATGAATTAATAAGAATGTATTTATATTGTAAAGAACTACTCAGCACCTCTTATAGGCTGGAAACATGCTAGCCACTGCCCCTAAGGAACTATCAAAATTTCTGACTAGTTCAACTGGACTGGTCTGAGAAGTATTCCATGTTGGCTAAAGTCTTTTTACAAGCAAAATGATAAATAGTGATTGAATGTTTAAAAAGTAATTGGAATAATAGTAATAATCTGGAAAAAATGAAAAGCTATTTAATGATAATGATTGGGATTTTAATGTCTTTGTATTGACTGACATGCCTGGTATTCCTTTTGGAAAAAGAAATGTAATGCACTGTAAAGTTATATGTGATTCAATGTAATAGAAACAAGATTATGATAATAATAAATTAAATTAAATTAAAACAATTCTGACTAGTGATCAAAAGCCTCTGATCATATAAATAAACTTTAAAAAATAAGGAGAAATAGAAAAGAAAAAACAAAAAATAAAAAGCACTGACATGGTAAGGATGTTGCAGGACTCAGTGGCGTCTCCTGCTCAGACGCCAGAGGAATATTATACAGAGAGGTCACTGTGACTCAGATAGACTGCATAGAGAGAAGCCAGTGGTTATGAGACACCTGAAACCAAATGCTTCATTTCTTTCTATGTGGATGAAGTAGTCATTCTTTTGTTCGATTCATGAACTGGGTCACCTACCTAGGGTTGCATTCAAATAATGAGGACTGCAGCTAAATTTTATACCCCAGAGCCTGAAATCTTCAGCTTTGCTGCAGGAGCACTCCCATGAACAACCTCACTTACCAACCCTTTACTGCACTGTCCTATACATCCCATCCTTGTTCTCGTTCTATATCAATTAGCAGGACAGCTCACCTGTATATTTCTCTTCTCCTGCCCTGTAGTTTTCTTTCCCAAATCTGACTCACTTTTAAAATATTAAATCTTTGGAGAAAAAAATATAAAGAATGAATTGCCTTATATGAATAGATTGAGCATGGACTTTTGTAAAAGAGGCAAATTTTCTAATATATTAAAAAGTCAGAGGTCACTGAAATTATTATTATTATTATTATTATTTGCTAATTTGAATTTAACCATGTGTTAGTTAAATTGGTTAACTTTTAAAAATATTTTTTAAATATAAAAGTATCAGTAGTTATTTCCTCCCCCCCCCTTTTTTTTTTTAATTTGCCAGGAAGCATAGGTGCTTGCAGGAGAGAGGCAGGGAGAGAGGGGAAAAAAAGGCAAGAAAGCAGCCCTCATAGTAATAGTCACACTGCAATCATACTTCCTTCTCCATTGCTACTCTTTTTGAGATTTTGGTCATGAACACATGCACCTGGTATGTTTCTCAAGCTTCCATGTCTGGGACTGAAACCATGGGGTTGGCCATCTGGGATCCAGTCACTCTAACTACCAGGCTATGGGCTGGCCCTCAGTAATGATCTTGATAGTATGATTATGACACAGTTAAATCTAGGGACTGGATTATTGATTTAGAAGGTAAAGAATCCTAGCCCATAATAAGCATTTAATATTTATAGAATGAAGGAAGAAAGGATGAGAACAGGAAAAAGGGAGTTAATTAAATAGTAATTTACAAAGAAAGGGATACCTAGAAAACAATGACAAAAGGTGAACAGAGGAAAGAAATAAAGTAGGAAAAGGAATAATTATCAGAAGTAGAAACCTGCTAAAAAAAAAAAAAAAGAAGAAGATGATGATGATAATGGCAAAATAAAGAATTAAAGAAAAATAAAGTGAAGGGAAAGATAACAAATAAGAAAAGAAGGAACCACAGTTTACACTTTGGTAAATATCCCCATTGAATTTAAATGTCCCAAAACTAACATTGCAAATTTTATTACATTAATTTCTCAAGGCATGATAAATAAGAGGTGTTTCACTGAAACTTTATTTTAGAAGCCTATAATATTTACAGTGTAAGCAAATAAAGGAAATAAGAGTGAATGGGGTAAAACAAAATATTGTATAAAAGAAATCACAAGATCCTCACATGACCTTAAACTTGTATGCTCAGATTAAATGAAACACCAAATTCCTCTAAAAAGGACCAGAAACATCACACCCTTAGATCTTCCCACTCTCTGAATCCCAACTTGAGGTTAGTCAAGGCAAAGAAGAAAACACTTTAAGAAAAACAGGAGTTCAGACAAGGAACCGTTAGGTGGTTTCTTGGTACGGCATTAAAGTCCATATAGATTGTAACCATAAGCTACTCTGCTTCCTTTTTATCTTCAGAGACGTACGATGTCAGGGCATCTTTAACAGCACATTGTGCCCTAGTGCCTGGTCTTCTCAGCATTCAATCAGTACCTATGGCCTCAACCCTCTACCCCTCTACCCCTCCTCAGGTCTGCCTGGGGAAATGTCTAATGAGAGACACAGACATCTGCTCCCTTCTTCCTTGGCCCACTTTAGAGTCAATGGGGTTGCTCAGCGTGAAGCCTTACCCCACACTTGGGAAAGTTGTACATCCTGTGAAAATGCCATGAAGGGGGGACCAGCAGTTAGCGTAATGGCTATGTCACTGGACTCCCACGTAGTCAACAGCGGTTCGAATCCCGGACCCGGCGGCTTAAACTCACGCCTGGTGCGTGTGCATGCGTGCTCAAGATCCCGAGAGGAGAATAGAGGAGAAGGGATTGCGGCATTGCCATCCCCCCTGGGAGGTGATTTCTCGCTTTCTGTCTCTCTCTCTCTGTCTGGCGAGCACACGCACCCTATAGCAAAAACCTCTCAAAAAAAAAGAAAAGAAAATGCCATGAACTGCACCAAGGCGTCCTTGCTCCAAGTAACTGGTATGCTGAAATCTGAATTACGTTTGTGAGACTCATTCTGAGAACTATTGAATGTCATGTAGACTGTACCTGTAGTGATTGCTCAATAAGTAACAAAGCTTGAATATTAAAATGGATAAAATCAGATCCAGAAATTGAACCTGGTCAACCAGAGTTATTGTGAAATCTGTTACTTAACAAC
Source organism: Tupaia tana (assembly GCA_026018925.1). Lineage (NCBI taxonomy): Eukaryota > Metazoa > Chordata > Mammalia > Scandentia > Tupaiidae > Tupaia > Tupaia tana. Next base: position 36,559,206 of record JAKSZU010000003.1, read on the forward strand.
TTTGTGACTCAATTCCTCTAACCAAATCCTGGGTCAAAGAATAGTTTATGTTTCATACAGAGTGAATGGAAATTAAAGAAATGGTTTTTATAAAACAAGTCACTAAATGCAAAGCAATGAAATAAAATGTGACAATTAAGCAGAATGTTTTTAATGACAAAAATAAAACGTTAAACAAAATAGAAAACGTGAGTGACAATATTGGTCGCAGGGCAAAGTAACCTGTTTTCTAGCCCTGTCTCTGCAACCAACTGGATAAACTGCTACAGATCAAATCTTTTCTGGGCTTCAAGTCTCCATCTACAAAATGAGGATAATATTGTCTTCCTTTAAAAACTGAAAAAATTTGAAGTAGTACAATGTAATTATACTGGTCCATCACATATACTCAAATATAAGTGACTTTCTTTTTAAATGAAGTATTGATCAATGATCTGTATATGGCATTCATTTTCATTTGGTCTTGAGTAGAACGTTTATTCCAGATGATACTATGACTTGCTCTTGCATTGAAAGAAAAACATATTCTTAAGGTCACATAGCCTTTATTGCTATATTATTATAAGAATTATACAAAGGATGGTATATGGAAAAAGCACTGGTTTAGAAGCAGAAGCCCTGGGTTCAAGTCTCAGATCTATAAGATCTTGCTGAATACACTGTTGTAATGGCTACGTATGTGGTCATAGGTTTAAAAACTGAAAGTCAGGATTCTCAGGGTGAGGTAAAGACATGATGTTCCTAGACAGGATCTTTCTTTAAGAACCAGCAGATGGCATAATGGTTACATCGCTGGACTCCCACGTAATCGACCATGGTTTAAGTCTGAGACCTCGAGACTTAAAATTCATGCTGGGCCCATGTGCATGTGTGCCCAAGATCCTGAGAGGAGAATGGAGAAGAAGGGATTTTGGAGTACCATCCCCCCGAAGGATGATTTCTCACTTTCTATCTCTCTGTCTTTCTCTGTCTCTACCGTGAACACACAGCCGTATAGTAAAGATCTTTCTTCAAAAAAAAAAAAGAAAGAAAAAAAGGATCCTTTCTTTCTTCCTTCCTTCCTCCCTCCCTTCCTTCCTTCATTTTTTTTTTTTTCTTAATTGTTAGAGGGCAATTAAGAGAGAAAGGAAATGAAAAAGTATCCCCCAATGGGACAGGGTCACACCTTAATCCCTTTTCCTCCATTTTTCCATCCCATCAGGATTTGGGGCATGTGTGTCAAGCCCCCAGGACTGAGACTCAGACTGCAGTCAGCCAGGTTGGATCTGTTAACTGTGGCACTACAGAGTTAGCCCCAGTCAGGATCTTGACTTCTCTGCTAACCTTTCAAATACCACCACTCTGGAAATGACCAGTTAATTTAATGTAACAATGCTAAATTATGCCATTATTTTTTAAATTCATCTTATTACTTTATTATAGAAAAAGAAATCAAGAGAAGGGATACAAATGTTTTACCTTGTTTTTCCTGAAAAACTTTACCTTGCTTTCAGAATGGCTATATGATAGCTGATTTGAAATTTCCACTAGAATATGTTTCAGCAGTAAAAACAAACAAGAACATTTTTTAATCCCTACACTCTCTGCTAATTGACTAACATACAACTGAGAAAAATATCTAGTTAGATGCATAAATATTTTAACAGACAACACCATAGTAGTCTGCTTGATGAGTCAACATCAGAATACTATAATAAGAAAGTATATTAACGCAAGCTTCAGGCAATTTTGTGTTTGAATTAATTCACTCATGTTAATTTGTAGTCTGAACTAGACTAGACTGGAAGTGTAGAACTGCGTTATACACACACACAGACACACACACATATTTGTTCTACCATCCCCATAAAAACCTACCAATAATATCACTGCACATAAATCTTCATGCTTTTCTTTTCTTTCTTTCTTTCTTTCTTTCTTTCTTTCTTTCTTTCTTTCTTTCTTTCTTTCTTTCTTTCTTTCTTTCTTTCTTTCTTTTTAAGGTTGTCCAGCGCTTTCTACCTTCATTTTTTTTTTTTTTTTGGAGAGGTTTTCGCTATAGGGTGCGTGCGCTCACCAGACAGACAGAAAGAGACAGAGAGACAGAAAGCGAGAAATCACCCCCAGGGGGGATGACCACGCTGCAATCCCTTCTCCTCCATTCTCCTCTCGGGATCTTGGGCATGCACGCACACGTGCCCAGCGTGAGTTTAAGCCACGTTGTCAAGTAAGTCATGATGTATTTTTCTACATTTTTCTATCTAAAAATGCTTCATGCCTTTCCAGAGAACCCAGTATCTTGGGGTTGTTTCTTTTCTTGGTGCTTTTTTAAAATGGCTTTAAATATGGCTGAATATCTGAAAAAATATAATTTTTACTCATACTGACAAAATATAATTTTAATTCATAAATTTCTTGGCTCTCTTTGGTCATTTAGAATTTGATTCTGTGATAATATTAACAACAACACTAATATAAATAATAAGAATAACTAACATATATTGAGTGCTTACAATGTATCAGGCATTGTTTTAAGGGGATCTTTAAGAAAAGATCAACATCATTCTAAAGATAACACAGCTTATAAATGATGGAGCCAAGATCCCAACAGAGGTAATTTGTCTACAATGCATACATGATGTGCTACTTTTTATATTTTCTCCTCATATGAAATTTAAGTTTGGTTTAATAAAATCTCCAAAACAACATCCTCAAGATGTATTTATAACTTTATTAAATGCACATATGTGGGAAGAGTTTACATTTTAAAAATACTAAATTTGATTAAAAATCATAATCTATCTTTCCATTAATTCAGACTTTTTTAGATGTTTCAATTAGTCTTTATAATTTTCTTCATATATTTCCTGTAAATTTCCTATAGACTTATACCTAAATATATTACGGTTTTCTACTATTACAAATTGCATAATTAATAGTTCTCATTTAGATTTCTAGATGGTTACTGCTTGTGAGGCCACAGATTGAAACAACTACTCTGAAGTATAACTTAAAGTCTAGGGACATTTTAAATGTGCATATATATCCTATGACCCTAGAATTCAACTGCTAGATATAAATATTCTTGTACAGGTACAAAAAAAGAAACATTCAAAGATTTTCATTGCAGAATTGAGTAAAATTCTAGAACAATCTAATTATGTGTTAGTAACAGAATGAGTAAATAAAATGTGTCTCATCATGAGTATAACACAACACTTTCAAAAGAATGAAATAGATTTCTACATATCAGCAGCACAGCCAGCTCTCATAGATCTCAAAAATGTAATAGGAACCAAGAAATTCTGAAAAATGATATCCACAAATAGCATTTGTGCACTTTTTTCCTTTTTTTTTTTAAAAATATATATAAGGCACATGCACTTGCCAGAGAGAGAGAGAGAGAGACAGAGAAGGAAAGTGAAAACTCACCCCCAGGGAAGATGATCATGCTACGATTCCTTCTCCTCCATTCTCATTTTGAGATTTTGGGCCTGCACATACATGTACCCACTGTGATTTTTCAAGCTGCTGGGTCTGGAACTCAATCCACATAGTAGGTCATGTGGGATCCAGCACCTTAACTTCCATGTCACCTGCTGACCCACCTTTATGTACATTTTAAGCCACTTAATCAAAACTACTAAATACTGTTCATAGATAACCATATGAGGGAACGGGTATAAATTCATCCAAATGCACTGAAAAAGGACACATCACATTCATAGTGTGACTGCCTGAAGCTTGAGGTTTTATGGCAGGATGATGGCAAGAATGAGGTGAAAAGTCCTACTCTGAATTTATCTAGGCTTCTAAAAATGCAGTTAAAAAAAATGGAATGTTGTCATATGAAAGTTTCCTGTCTACTTTTGCAGTTTACATTTAAAAGATAAGAAAATAAAAGATTACTGCATTCCCCAAAATTTGATGTTCAGGTGAATGTATTTGGTCTCCTTTTCTAGATTAAAACCATTTATAAAGAGAAATGTGAGCATTTGAGTAACTTTAATACGCATCTTAGAGATGATAACTAACGAAGCTGCAAAGACCTAAATGAAAAAAAAAAAAAAAATAGCAGGAGGGAGTAGAATGAGAAGTGTAATTAAGCCCATTATTTTTAAACCAAGTACCTTAGTAATACCAATATCCTGGTATTAATGTGAATACTTGTTCTGATTACCCAGCTTATTGTTCATTCATTTGTAGATTTATTAGTGTTTGGCTTTCTCTATTTGATTTAACATAAAACACTTTGTTTTGTATGCACTGTTAAACATTTATCTTTGCTGATTACCAAGGGCTCTTAAATCTGGTAAAGTATTTACCTTAAGGGTGTTGTTTTTCAGCTTTCACAGTAGATTTTCCCTTCTGTGAAAGCTATAATATCAGCAAAAGTTATACCACTTGGTGTTATCATGAGTTAATAAAAACGTAGCATAAGGATGAGCTACTACCAGAAAACTCACACAGAGACAAATAATGCTTTTTTTGCTCACACCCAAAGTTCCCTGGAATTCCCTTGGAGTTACTGCAAAAATTGTGGAGGGAAATTATTCACTGGAATTAAGGCACTGGTATTATTTGACCTCTTATGTAAAAGCTAACTACTGAGAACAGAGAAAGAAAACTTTATCTTACATCAACAAAGTTTTTTAATATTATGATCAATCAATTTTCTTGTTAAAAGAGACCCTGAAGGACCAGCAGCTGGCATTATGGCAATGTTGCTGGACTCCCACGTAGTTGACCACAGTTCAAGTCCCAGACCCGGTGACTTGGACTCACACCAGGCGCGTGGACATGCATGCCCAAGATCCTGAGAGGAGAATAGAGGAGAAGGGAATGTGACATGACCATCTTCCCCCCTACACACCTGGGGGTGATTTCTTGCTTTCTGTCTCTCCGCCTTTGTCTTTCTGGTGAGTGCATGTGTCCTATAGCTAAAACCTCTCCAAAAACAAAAAAAACGAGAGAGACTGAATGAAAACCCTTTCTTTCAAGTCACTCTCCGATGCCAATTCAATTTTTAAGAATTTTCTCAGCACAGTTTATCTACACATAAAATTAAATATCTGTTCTTAAAATATAATGCTGTGAACCAGCAGTTAGCATAATGGCTATGTCGTGGACTCCCACGTAGTCGACCGCGGTTCGTGTCCTGGACCCAGTAGCTTAAAACACGCCGGGCACATGTGCGTGCGTGCCCAAGATCCTGAGAGGAGAATGGAGGAGAAGGGATTGCGGCGTGACCATCCCCCCTGGGGGGTGATTTCTCGCTTTCTGTCTCTATGTCTCTCTCTGTCTGTCTGGCAAGCGCACGCGCCCTATAGCGAAAACCTCTCCCCCCCCCCCCCCTTAAAAAAGTATAATGCTTAGCCCAATTACCAGAATTATCAGCAGCAGAATGGGTGGGAATTTTCTGAGTCTACTTTTACTCAGGAGAATATGGACAGGCCTAGGAATCTGCATTTTAACCTGTATTATTTTGACTACTAGTGTTTGAGCTGCTCATCTGATACTCATTCTTTTGGCTGATTTTCTTTACATAATGCTGGTCAGAAAGGCAAACATCAACTTCAAAGGATTCTGTGCACAAAACACATGCAGTTTGTTTGAGATTATAAAGCACTTGAAAATACTTAGATAAAAAGTCCTAGAGAGGGTCAAAGTAATATTATAATAAGTGTGCAATAAAGATTAACTTATTTTATTATTAAGGAGTGTTTAACATATCTAATGGAATCTATCCACTTTTCACATTAATATTTATCATTTTACTTTTTTGAAAAAGCAACTAAACTTCATACTTTAACATTATTGAATAGATGAAACTAACCAGAAGTTACTATGAAAAAACTGCTTATGTAAAACTCATTAACTCTGACTTGAACATACAACAAGGCAATGATGTAGGGTGTTATTATATCGAGACAGAGAGAACTTTAAAGAAAGGGTGGAGTGTTCTATTTAATGGTCCTGTGCAATTTTGCAATATTTACTGAGTACATTTGAGCTTCCTGTGACTTTGTAGATAGGAAAATACCATAAACCTTGTTTTATGACTGGCTTATCACCCTTTAGAACAACCTTGACAATACAGATGCTTGTGGTAAAGAAGGAGGGTGAGAAGCTTGGGTTAAGAGAATATGAACTTTAGAGGTAATGCCATTTAATAAAGCAAGTCTTTAACAGTGTATCATTGGACAGTTACTGCTACTGTTATCAAAATTTAATTAACACTAAGTACTCGTATTGTGCTTTACACACAAGGAAAATGGGCAAAAGGGAGCAGGGAGCATAGACGTTTAGGTGAAACAAAGGGAACAGGAAAGGAGGAAGGAGGAAAGGAAGAGTGGGATAACTAAAGAGAATTGAACATTTTTGCACATAGCAATCGTAAATGTGAGGGTGTATCTGCGAGAACCGCATAGCTCAGTGTGACATCTATCCACAGAGGCAAACTTCCACAGAGAGAAACAGACACCAAGGAACTCATAAATTAAAACTCGGTTCTGTTGATCAGGTAAGATCATTTGTTGACTTAAATCAAAGTTGATTACATATGGCTGTGTATAAAAATATTGGCTAAATATTAACCCCTACTAGAAAGCATAAAAAGTGAGAACTTTAATCAATTTGAAAAATTAAAAAAAAAAGATTTCCATTATGGATAGGTACTGATCAAATTTATAGTGGAAATCTCAAATCCCAATCCAGGCCCAGCAGTGAGGAAGCAGGAAGGGCACTGCTACGTGATACTGGAGGCCATAGAGAAAGGATCCAGGTTCAAGCCTGGGTCTAATAGAACACACAGAGTATGCTCACGTTTGCACCCAGGATCCTCGATACTCCCCAAGGGTAGAGGGAGGATCGCGGCATGAAGACCTTGTCAAGGGTGACTGTCTGCCTCTCTTTCTGTAACTCAGTAAATAAATAAATAAACAATAATTCCAATACAATTTTTGCTGGACCCAACAAAAGTACAAAAAAAAAAAAAAAAACTATTATGGTGTATCTGATAGTCTTTTTATCATTAATATTAAACCCTTAATATTCAGTTATATATTTTAACTTATGTATGAATTCGTGCATATATACATAAACTGTTATTATCTTGATGCCTCTTTAGTGTTTATTTCTATAACTGTGTAGGCCTGTATTTGCATTTGAAAACTAATGACTTAAGCATTTTCAAAAGAAGAGATGTAGAATGCAATGATTTAAGGTGTTTGGGGGGCAATTATCTCCAAAGAAGTGGCTAGAAAATATGTTTGAAACACAAAAAGAGAGTATTATTCATCTTATTAGGTTCTACATGAGGCTCATTTATCTATAGATTTTTGGACTCCAGATTTCAGCATTTTTCCAATGATCCTTAAAAGTCTAGTTTTTTTATTTTTTTCTTTTAAATAATTATTTCATTTAACTTTATTTATTTATTTATTTTATTTATCTATAGATTTCTGGACTCCAGATTTCAGCACTTTTCCAATGATCCTAAAAAGTCTAGTTTTTTTTTTTGTTTTCTCTTTTAAATAATTATTTTATTTAACTTTATTTATTTATTTATTTATTTATTTATTGGAAAGGTTTTTGCTATAGGGTGTGTGCACTCACCAGAAAGACAGAGAGAGACAGAGAGACAGAAAGCGAGAAATCACCCCTAGGGGAATGGCCAGGCTGCAATCCCTTCTCCTCCATGCTCCTCTCGGGATCTTGGGCATGCAAGCACACGTGTCCAGAGTGAGTTTAAGCCACCGGGTCTGGGACTCGAACTGTGGTTTACTACATGGGAGTCCAGCAACGTAGCCATTACGCCATCTGCTGGTCCCATATTTATCTATTTACTTAATTTGACCAGAGAGAGAGAGAGATTGGGAAAGTGAGAAAGTAAGCTGTCAGGTCTGGGACTCAAACTGTGGTCAGTCATGTGATAGTCCAACGCCACCTGCGGGCCTCTAAAAGCCTAGTTTTTGAAAACTCTCTAGAAGATCTTAGTTTAGTTGGTCTAAGAATTGGCCTTTAGGAGCTGCTAATTTCTATCCCCTTTAGGTCTGACCACCCGAAATGCTGAGACAAATCCAATCCCTGAAAAAGAACTCTTTTTCTCAGTCTTGTCTTCTCAATACTTCACTGAGACATTACTGTGGTATTTTGAATTTGATCATGCTCTGGATTTCTTTGAATGTTTCCAAGGTCCCCAGTAACTAAATCGCCTGCTCTGTACTTCAGTTCCTTGGGAGAGGGTCTCATACTCACCCACCCGTTACCTCTGAAGTTCCTTCCATGCCTTTTTTCTCTCAAGGTCTCACTTCCAAACAGGAGCTGCTCAACCTCCCTTGAGCAGGCTTCCTCCCTTGTGCTGAATGCCCACCTACTTCAACTTTCACATTTTAAATTTGAAGGTATAAGGCATAAGAAGAGATTCTGCCCCAAAGGAAGAGGAAAAGAGGAAGATAAAAGGATAAAATCTGGAAAGAGATTTCCTGACTTATTTACATTTCAAGTGTGTTAGAAGAGGTGGTTATTCTAAGACACACTTATTGAAGATTATGGTAGCTTGAAGGTGCCATTTATGTGAAAATAAATATCCTAGAAATATTTTTCAAAATTATTTCATGCAATTCTTAATATCATTCTCATCTCACTGATCTTTGTTATCATAATCCTTACAAATGGCAAATTTATCATCTTGATGACTTAAAAGTAGTGTCGCAATCATAATGAAATTAACTAGCATAAAGTCCTAACTAAAATTCAGCAATGTTCAAAAGATAAGTCACAGTTACGATAGCTTTTCCTCTAGAATTTAACATTAATTAGGCATGGCAAAAAGATTCATCAGAAGATTTTTATTTTATTACCAGTCACACCAATTATGAGACATGTGACCTTGAACAAGTCTCTTAAAGTTTTACCCCCTTTTCTTTAAGATATGAATAATAGTACTTCATAAACTTCTAACCAGAATATCTTTATTATTTCTCTCCATTTTGCATGTTAACAATAGACAAAACATCTTAAAATATTATTTTTGTTTTGGCACATTCCCACTAAAGAAAAGCAACTGTGGAGGACACTGCAGACCTAAGATACTTTCCCGTGTCTTGAGTCTAGAAAACCAAGCACTATGCTTCCCAGACACCTCTATAACTAGAATGCGTTGGGAGCATTGAATTTCACCAATTTCTAAAACATTACAATAAAGTGGAAGCACTTCTGTCTTTCCATTACTTTTTGTTTCTGTTTTTGTTTTTATGTTTTGTTTTTTTGTTGTTGTTTGTTTTTTTTTTTTCCTGGAAATTAGGGAGACAGACAACTATTGCCTTCCTTGGAGAGATGACTCTACAATAATAATGCGATGAGTGTTACATTGGAAACATAAACAAAGAGAAATGTCAGCAAGGATGAAGGAGCAGGTTATGCTGCCAGGGGAAGAAACAATGAAATCACTCTCCCTGGCACTCTATATAGAACCTGTTTTTATTGTTCTTACTTCACTTATCACTTTAAGAAAGTACTGATTTTTTATCATCTTTTTTATAATCTGTTTTACTCTAAGTAGAAAATAATCTACAAGTAAGGGACTGTCTTCTTGATCACTGTGTTTGGTGTTTCTAGAATGATGCTTATCATCAAATAGTATCTCAGTAAATATTTTCAAACTCCCTCAATTTCCCCTTACATTCTACTTCATGTTTGTAACCACAATGCCTTATCTCTATTCATCCAACTTTACCAGAAGAGGGTCTTCCTTGTTTGCCAGAGTCTAATCCTCCAAATACGTTCGATAGTTTTTGTTTTTGTGCTACAAGTCATCTCTTTTCTGTACTGAATCGTCAACCATTCCCTCTCCTTGGGTTTCCTTGTATTATCATTTTGGCATAATCATCGTTGCTTAAATTTACCTTTCTTTTCACTGGACTAATATCCAGTATATTCATGCTAAGAAAATTCATTTTATAAATTTTAATGATACACAGTGGTTGAATATATAAAAAACTAAATAAAGTTTAAGGACCAGCAGATGGCATAATGGTTAAGTCACCGCACTCCCACATAGTAAACCAAGTTTGAGTCCCAGACCCAGTGGCTTAAAACTCACGCCAGGCATAAGCGTGTGTATGCCCAAAATCCCAAGAGGAGAATAGAGGAGAAGTGATTGTAACGTGGCCATTCCCCCCCGGGGGGGGGGGGGGGGGGGGATGAATTTTTGCTTTCTCTCTCTCTATCTCTCCACAAGCACACACACTCTATAGCAATCTCTCGAAATAAATAAAGTAATTAAAATAAAAAAATAAATAATAAATTTACCTTTCTTTAATTATGAATCAAATTGAGCCAATATGACTTTATATGTTGAATGGCTTTGAATACTTTTAATGAGTTTTCTGCTTATATACTTTTCCTATGTTTAACTATTAGGTTATACATCTCTTTCTTACTGATTTGTATAAGTTTTTGTAAACTTAAGGAGATTAATCCAATAGGTACTTCAAATCTTTCTTTGACCCAAAGCAAATGCCATATTCAGCATTCCCTATCACTTAAAACATTTTCTTTTCTTCTCTTTCATAACATCACACTCCCTTCCTTCTGACCCTTAGTCTCCCCTTCAGTGTCCTTCACAAGCCCTTTTTCCTCTGCATACCTCCTTAAGTATTGACATTCCTTAGAGCCATATCCTCAATACGATATTCTTACACTATACTCACTTTGATAATATCTACTTCTGTGACTTCATTGACTGTGCATAGGCAGAGGATTCGCTCATGTCCATCTCCAGCCCAAACATCTCTCCTAAGCTCTAGACCCAGACAGCTCTTCTCAAAAATTCCCTAGTCACCTCAGCATTTCAAAAAATGGAGCACACAATGGGAACCAGCAGTTAGCGTAATGGCTATGTCGCTGGACTCCCACGTAGTCGACCGCGGTTCGCGTCTCGGACCCGGTGGCTTACAACTCACGCCGGGCGCCTGTGCGTGCGTGCCCAAGATCCGGAGAGGAGAATGGAGGAGAAGGGATTGCGGCGTGGCCATCCCCCCTGGGGGGTGATTTCTCGCTTTCTGTCTCTATGTCTCTCTCTGTCTGTCTGGCGAGCGCACGCGCCCTATAGTGAAAAACCTCTCCAAAAAAAGAAAAAAAAAAAAAAAAAAAAAAAAAATGGAGCACACTGCTCTCATCCTACTCATCAGTCTCAGCAAAGATACCACTATCCACTCAATTGCCTGAGATAAAAACTTGACTTGAGGAAGAGAAGAGAACCCGGAGACACTGGTCAAGGGATACAAGGTTTCAGTTAGACAGGATAAATAATTTCTGGAGATCCTGTACAGTGTGGTGACTATAATTAATAGTAATGTATTGTGTACTTGAAACTTATTAGGAGAGATCTTAATGTTTTCACTACACACACATAAACATACAAAATGATAACTATTTGCGTAATGGATATGTTAATTAACTTGATGTTGGTAATCATTTCAGAATGTATGCATATACAAAACAGAAGAGTACTTCGAAATATTCATGGAAAATGGAATTAAAGTAGAAGTTTAGTTTGGTGGAAAAACGTTTTGGAATTCATTAGTTTTTCATAGTATGTGTTTTCCACAAACTTTCTGAAGATATCCTCATATAGATAGATAGATAGATACACATACAAACACACACACTTTTTATTTATCAGTTATACGTCTATAAAGCAGAAACAATATTTTAGAAAATAGAAATAGGGTTTTTTTTTTTTTTTTTGGTTAGTATCATTTTTGACTCTTCCCTTTCCCTCACTTCCTATATGGAATAATGTCTAAGTCCATCTGTTCAATCTTCTAATTGTCTTAGGAACTAGACTTTTCTTACGCCATTGCCTCCTACCCAGAAAGTCATCATCTCTCACTGAATCTCTGCAACAGCCTCCTTAGAAGATCTCCCTACCACCGATGTTGGTCCTTCCTCATAATCCATACTCTGTGTTGCAACCAGACAGCTCTAATGCAGATCTAATCATATCACTACTCCGACATTTACAACTTTTCAGTGAGTCCCATGGCCCTCAATGTAGAATTCAGTGTCCTTTATGTAGCATATAAGGTCCTTCTTGATACAACCTCTTCTAGTTCAGCTCTCATCATATACTTTTTCCTTTCCAGCCCCCACCCTTACTGCATTATTGTGAATTCTCTCAAGGTATCTCTTGGGTTTAGGCCCATTTCATTCTACACCTCAGCCACACAAAAGCTATGACTCCTGGGATGTACAGTGTTCTCTCTTGACTCCAGGCCTTGAAAATGATACTTCTGAAACATTCTCAGTTCTTCACACAGATGATTCCTCCTCATCCATCATCTCTCAGTTTAAATGTCATTTCCTTCAGGATCAGATTAAGTGCTACTCGTCTATCCTTATATAAGGACCATGATTATGGAATGTATCAAACTGTTCATCTCCACTAGAATGAAAGCCCTTGAGGACAGGGATTGTATCTTGGTCCTCAATTTATTCCCAGAGTTTTACACAGTCCCTAGTTCAATGTTTGTACCCATTAAGATTTACTAAATGAATGAATAGCTCTCTCACCAAAAGAGCAGTAAGTCAAAAATCCACTATAGCCAGGACCTCTGTTAAACTTTCAGGCAGCATCCACTGCAGGTATTAAATAAATAATTTAATTTCAAGTTTTAAGGGATTAAATCTGAATCAAGGGTAACGAACTATGTAAATTAAAATTAGAACACTTGGTTCTGAAAGGTAATAATGGTAATATAACCTGCTGCTTCAAGAGCTGTTGAGTCTGAATACTTGTATTCATTTCTTAGAAATATCAAGTTTCCCTTCCTGAAAAGGACTTTATGAACATTTCCCTACAGCTGTAGAATCAGAAGCCTAATGAGATATCCAGAATCAGCTGCAGATCTTGATTTCAGAATATATATATATATGTGTGTGTGTGTGTGTACACACACACACACACACATACACATAAATTTATATATATATACACATACATATATACATATATATATAAAATACATATATACATATATACATATATATATATAAAATGCATATATAATATGTATAACGATAGTGTGGCTTTACCTTCAGAAATATATATATTAAGAGTATGGTTTTATGTATAAGATATAGTATAGCATATCATGGAATATATACATAAATATAGTAAATACACATATATAAAATGATATAAGAATATATATAATGATACAGTATGACTTTACCTTTAGAAAACTTTATTTTTTATTTTGTGCTTTAAATATGAAAGCCTGTTGTAAATGTCTTAATTTCATTATCTGTAGATGGGACAGCTTGGTCTTAGACAACTATAATTACATTCATATATTACTCTTGTTGAGCTGTCCAAATCTTACTGGGGGAAGGGAGCAGTCTTATGGCCATTTGGAATTAGAGATATAAGAATTCTCATTTGCTAAGCTAATAATTAGTTCTAAAATTGTGACTTTAACCCCTAAATACTTTTGAAATTCAACCAGCTATTACTAGCTAATACTTTTGAAATTCAGTACATTTTCATCTGACTTTAGACTCGAGGCAAAATTGTCAATAAGTAGGTAAAAAGTAAATATTCAATGTATCAGTTCACATGAAGTACTTAGTATTGAGTTGTCAGAAAAGTCATGAAGTATTTTTGCATAGAAAAAATACGTCATGACTTTTCTGACAACCCAATATTAGTACAATATTGACATATATATTCTGTTCATCAATGGTAGCTAGTATTTATTTTTAAGTTCCAGGACTCAAAAGAGGTATAATAGCAGTTTAGTTCATAAAACTCTATGGCATTCTTATTTGGTTCTGATTCAATCGTTTTGTAAATAAATGTTCTTGCTTCATATTACTGTAAATAAATATTAGTGCTTTCAAATTTAATTACCTGTCAGTAGAAAATTACAGGTAGTTCCAAATACAGTCACTAAGTGTGCTTTATTTTGGCTTAGGGGACGCAGTTTAATATGGTTCAAATATCTACCTTACATGTCCATTATGTCTTGGCTACTACTGAATGCAAATGTTAATTTCTATGGCACTTTTATTTTCAGTTCTCTCACTGATCATTTGTGATTTGTCCTATTTAATGGTAGACTAATGGATCTAAACATTAGGTTTCAGTTCTCACTGGTTAGTTTTAGCCAGACATGAATATCTGGAGGTCAAAGTTAAATTTAATTAATAATGTGGTATCTGCATGATGAAATTTATTTTCCAGAACAGTTGTTAACTCATTTTTCTGTTTAATTCCCTCCCAAGTTCTTTCATACTTCTTGCCAATTTCCCTCCCAAGTTTTATTCTTTTAGTAAATTCTTGCCAACTTCCTTCCCAATTTTTTTTCTTCTAGCGACGTAATTATGAAAGCAGCCAAGCAATGGTATAACAAAAAACACCCATAGAGTTTACTTTCTTCTACTCACCTGGTAAACATATTTATTCCAATGCATATACACATATATACAGTTATATTGACAGATACTTAATGAGGATCTTATTCAGTTCCAAAAGTATAACTAGTATCACAACTTTATGTAAACCAATGATATATTCTGAGCTCCTGACCTCCCTCTCACACTCCACACCCTTACCCCCCACCAAGCACTATTATAAAAGCCAATTACTTCTCCAAGCTCAGGTACTTTTACAAGAGAATGAGTCACTGAATAATGGCAGTCCAACTGTTACCCAAATTCTGGACTGCTTAGAATACTTTCCCTGTCAGCTGTGGGGTTATGTAGTAGGATTTAGTATTCATGTAGGACAAGAGAAGTCATATCCTGGAAATAAAAAAAGCCAAGGGATCAATAACAAAAATTGATCATAATTCGCCTAAGAAGTGAGTCGGTTAACTAGGAAAATTATACAGATTCTTCTTTTTTATTTAGCAAAGTCTCCAGTGCTGGGTAAAACATCTACAAATATCTGTGAGGACTGTATGAGTAGTTTGGGTACATGGGAAGAGAAATGAGAGTAAACGTTAATGGGCACAGTGATTCATAATATTTTTTTTAAATAACTATTAATTTGTGTAGGGATCCATACTGTAATTGGATTCAAAATAAGACATACAAAGCAAGATAAACATGTGTTTCTAAAAGAGGAAGCCTGAAGGTGAAGAATCTGAACATGGCTTTCCCACTTGTGGCTGCCCATAACAAGCTACTCTATCATCATGGGACTATCTCCAGCCCTTCCCTGTGATAAAGTCTTTAAGCTTTCCTACCGAGTAAATAATTCCTGACCACAAACTGAAATCAGAAAACTATGTGAAATATGTTGTGCATGCTTTTTCCTATCCAGACACATTTACACCTGCCTACTCCTATGACACCCCGCATCTTCACATACACAAGTGCTCTGCAGATATTAGAGCTGAACAAAAACACAAAAATGAGGAAGAGAAATTCTGTTCTCATCTCCAGTTCCAAGTTTAGATGCAACACATTAACAAACAGATCAACGTTGGCCATCAAAAGGAAAACATACTGACTCATGAATGTTTGTATTGGTGATAGGGGCCACACTGAAATAATTGAAGGATCCTTGTACTGGCACCAGCTGTTTAAACATCAAGGATAGTGCAGATATTTTGTTTTCCTATGGTCAAACCTTCTTCACATTCAAAAAATAAAATCTTTATTTGGCACACAGTTTTTATACTGTACTCACTGGCTTTTTTTCAAAGATGAGACTACTTACTTAACAAAAGTCAAAACTCTTAAAAAGTCACTGAAAATAAAGAAAACTCATTTTGACTGTTCTTTTTCCTTGTGATTCCTAACAACCATGTGCTGCTATAAAATCACTTGCTCAAACTCTGATCCTGTGAGGCTCACGAAAAATATTTTCTGAGCAAAATTTTCACTACTGACGTGCCTATTTAAAAACATTCCCCAGTCACCTAACAAGAATTTGCTATTCTACCAATGTGCTAGGTAAACCATACCAAAATAAAGTTTTCGGAGTTGCCGTTCCCAAGGAATTTAGCATGTAGTAGAACAGATAAGAACAACATACATGAAACATTCAGCATAGAGAAGAGGATAGCACATACTAATTCACTCATTATGCTCACTACTTTGCCAGTTTGAAGTACAATGAATTTAGGAAATGCTTGAATGCTTTTTGTCTATCATAAGATGACTAGTAAGGCCTACCTCAGCTTTAACAATAAACAAGCTAGAAAGGCATAGGAGAGATTCTTTTAAAATAAAAAGCTGAATGGGGACCAGCAGGTGGCATAGTGGTTAAAATGCTGGACTCCTATGTGGCCATCTCAGTTCGAGTCCCAGACCTGACAATTGAAACTCATGCCCGGCACCAGGGCATGCAGGCCCAAAATCCCGAGAGGAAAATGTAGGGAAAGGGTCATCACCCCTGGGGGGTGATTTCTCTCTTTCCTCTCTCTCTCTGTCTGTCCAGTTAGCACATGCACACTATAGCAAAAATCTCTCCAAAACAAATTGAATCTTTTATTTCACACTTCACATAAAGAGGAAGAATAATAAATTGCACATTAAAAACCAACATGGACATCATTGTCATTATCAACAGCTATTTATTAAGTCCCATCTAATGGCATCTTCCATCGGTACTTTATTAGAGAAGTCTATGATCCCAGTTGTCTTCATCAAACGTCTCAGTTCTCTGTCTTAGTTCCACATCCTTCCTTCCTAAACACATAGCATTTCTATCTGTCCTCCTTTTCGATTCCTATTATACAGGGCATCTTTAACCTTAAACCAATTTCTTCCTCTTCTAATTTCTTAAAGAAAAAACTCACTCTTCTCTGAAGGGCCATTTTTCTCTGGTCTCCTTTCCTATGGATGCAAATAGTACATAGATATGACATTCCTTATCCCCTCACAATTCCTCTGCTTAACCTTTGCCTCATCTTGTCCATTATGACCATTATCTGGATTACTGAAATAGCTTCCTGTTCTACTAAGAATAGCAAATAGTACTATCTGTAATAATAATAGCTGCTTTATTAATTAAATATTTTCTATGTGTCAAAAGAATCCACAAAACTTTTTAAAATAGGTAATGCTGTCTCCATATTGCAGAGGAGCAAACCCAGTATACATTAAGGTCAAGTAATTTTCTTTAGTAGCCCAGCTCTGTCAAATTTCAAAATCTATCTTCTTTCTCCTATCCCATAAAGCTTCTAAACATGTCTACCTTAATTCTGCTCCTTATAATCACAGCAAAAGTAATGTATCTAAATGTCAAAGCTGATTTCATCATTCCCTGATTAAAGGTCTCTAAGACAAATTCCTGAGGCTGGTATACAAAGCCTCCACACATGGTCCTCCATTCACTCCTCTTCAGTCATTGTCCCCAAATTACACCATTCTTATACCAAGATGTTTGTTATTCCTTGCACCAACCAATTAGTTTCATGTCGTATATTTCTATTCATATAGTTTCTTCTGGCCAGAATATATTTCTATCTTTGAATCATCTTATAAGACAGCTGCGGGATTTCAGAGACAGACTCCCTGAATTGCCCAAGCTGCAGGACTCCCTGCCCAAGCAGGCTAAAACCCTTAATTGGGGACCAGGCAATGACACAGCAGTAACTCAATGTTCTACAGTACTGGACCCACATGGGAAGGTCTGGAGTTTTAGTCTTCACAAAGTGAAGACCCTGTTGGAGAGGTGTCTCTCTCTCTCTCTCTCTCTCTCTCTCTCTCTCTCCCCCTGCCCCACACACTCTCTCTGTGTCTCATGGAAGAAATGAACTTAAAAAATCAAATCAAAACCAAAATGATAAATAAAAAAATCTCAACTGGGCTTCTGCAGTGCCCTCAGAGAATTTCTAGCCCAACACCTACACTATCATATTGAAATGTCTTTTCACATGGGGCTGAACTGTGGCACATCCA
Organism: Tupaia tana; assembly: GCA_026018925.1. NCBI lineage: Eukaryota > Metazoa > Chordata > Mammalia > Scandentia > Tupaiidae > Tupaia > Tupaia tana. The sequence continues at coordinate 36,577,107 of JAKSZU010000003.1, forward strand.
TAAAATGCCACACTCTACCAGGCAGACCCACATGGAAAGGTTGCCAGTTCACAGCTAGAGACCTCCTTTAGTCCATCAGGCATACATGTGTGTATGATCCAGGCAGGCTGCCTGGGGGTAGATTGCAGCATTGAGACCCGGTTGGGGGTATTATATCTCTGTCTGTCCCTTTTTCTTTCCCTCTGTTACTGTCATTCATGGAATAGATGAATAAACTTTAAAAAGAAAAGAGAAAAAGGATGGTGTCTTTATGAATGTTTTCTCCCAACTAGCCTATAAGTTCTTTAACAAAAGAAATGACAAAGCTTTCATTTTGCACCCACCATACCCCACCACAGTGAACAGTGTCTGGCATAAGATAATCATGCAAATAACGTTTGTGGGTCTAAAAACGACACAGCAGTGAGATCATCTTCCAAACCCATTGCAGTTTCTTGAGCATGGAACCTATGTGCCCATACTCCAAACCTTCAGGATCTTATGCCATCTGCTTTCTTCCACAGAATCCTCTTTTTAAAAAAAAAAAAAAACTGCATTCACACAGACCAACTATGCTATTTATAAATGACCATCTTCATAATTTTCTCTTATAACACTTTTATCAATATCAAAATTCATATTGATGACTTTTTAAAATTCTTTAACTTCATGGTTCTCCTTTTCCTTAATGATACTATCCTCCAACTTGTGTTCACAGAAGTCACTCATTAATGACAAGTGACTCTCCGTGGTGAGGCTCTCTAACACTGCTTTCCACTTCAAGCTAATGTTTACTGTACCGCTACTCTGTACCAGATGCTATGTTAGGTAACGTCTCAATTTATCTTCTCAACAATCCAGTGATTGTCCATTTATTCATCAATCTCCTATGTCTTCACGTCAATCTAATCTTCTCTCTATGTTATTGGTAGGTTCTAATGTTCTTAAGCAAAAAATTCTTCTGAGGCCATTCATTTCATTCTTGTAATCCTTAGAATTCCATTGTGAATCTTTCCATTAGACATTAGCCTTAGTCTCCATCTGGAAGTCATTTCTTATAACAGGAGGACCTAGAGGGAATCCTCCTTTTATAAAACTGCCCCTTTCATTTTTTGTTAAAATACTAGTGGGATTATTTATTGATTTGTTTTTCTCTCTTACTAATCCGTGAATCTCTGAAGTATATGCAACACATTGTATTCATGTTTTCAGCTTTGGCTCCTAGTATATTGTATAAAATATAGCAAGTCTTAAATGTTTGCTAAATAATGATCCTTCGCCTTCTTTTACTTTCAGTATTTAGGTACAAAAGATCTATTGTATACATCATTTATGTGCAATGTCCAGAATAAGCAAATGTATAGAGACAAGAAGTAGATTAGTAGTTGTTTAGGGCTCACAGAGGAGAGAGTTAGGTACAAAGTAATGAGAATTTATTGCTAATAGGTACAGGGTTTGTGTAGAGGGGCCAAAATGTGCTGATGGCTGTATAATTCTGTGAATACACTAAAAGATGTTGAATTATACACTTTAAAAATTATTTTAAGGCTGACCATGAAATCAAAAGAAAGGAAGAATATGTTCTACTTTTTCTTCTCCTTCTTTCATTATTTATTACAGCTTTACTAAGATATCATTCATGTACATAACAACACTTCATTATTAACATAGGAGACTCTACTATGAATCCTTCAGAAAATGGACCTTGTCTTGTATATTTCAATATTCCTAGCACAGTGTTCACAAATTAGTAAACACTCATTCCATGTATGGGGAACCCATGGCTTTGAATTTATTGCTACTAATTTACCTATGCTCTATAGGGATTAAATATAATATATCTTTATAGGTTGACTTGGGGGAAATCAAACCACCATTTATAAAATCATTTTTTGGCAAAATATATATTCAAAGCCAAAAAAAAATGAGGCCTACTAGAAATCTTTCTACTCATAAATAAATTAAGCCTATGATTTATCTTGCAAAGCACTACTACTCCTACATCCCAATCCTCTCTTAGAGGAAGATCTGTTTCTCCTAGAAACACTTTGATTGCTTGTGTTGTTGTAACAAATCTAGAATGTTCCAACCTCCAGGTTGTGAAATACTGTTCCTGGAAGAAGGGTTTTTGAAGAATGAAGAATATTTACTTCAAGCTAAATTCAATACTTTACAAAGCAGCTTTCTTTTTTTTTAAATTATGCTCTCACTGTATAATAGAAAATAAAATAATGGGGCTTTAAAAAACTATTGTTAAATGAGTCAGTATATCCATGGAGAGTCATTTGTATAAGCATACAGCCCTCTTTTATAAGAAATGAAATCTATCTGTAAATTTTTAATGTAATATTAGCCCCTTTCCATGTTTTGTATATTGCATTTTAAGCTTCACTTTATTTTCTACTCAATTTTTTCATAAAAGGTGATATAAAGGAATGCATTAGTGCCAAATGCCATGTGTTGAAGATTAGGATCACTAGTCAGTCAATACTGTTGATAATGACATATTCCTTGCCCTAACATTTTCATCAATAATAAGGGACCAGTAGATGGCATAATGGTTGTGTTTCTGGACTCCCATGTAGTCGACCATGGTTCAAGTCCCAGACCTGTTGGCTTAAAACTAACGCCAGGTGTGTGTGTGTCCAAGATTCTGAAAGGAGAATGGAGGAGAAAGAATTGCAGCATGGCCATCCCTGTGGGGTGTGTGTGGGGGGGTGATTTCTCACTTTCTATCTCTTTGTCTCTGTCTGTCCAGTGAGCACACTTCCCCTATTGCAAAAATCTCTCTCTCTCAAAAAATAATAATTGAACCTACAATCATACAATGTATGTACTGAACAGCACAAGATCCACATGCTGACTTTACTTAGAATGTCTGATGTAAATTCTAGATAATACCTCATTCGCCAATATTGTCATAAAATGAGCAAACAGCATCATCTTCATTTTACCTCTGTTAGAACTGCAATCACTAGAGATTATATGATTATATGTTCAAGGCTATGGATAAGATGTAATTACAGTTTTACTTCACTGATTCTCTACTGGTAGATCAATGACCATGCATTAGGCTATGGTATTATTAAGATTATTAAAATCTCTTCTGAAATTTGTGGAGTACTTTTGTAAAATGTATGCCACTACAATGTCCACTGAGGACCTCTGTATCATTAACGAGTGTACAAAATTCTCAACATCTCATAAGGAGTTTTATTCTAATCAAACCAGACCACCATTTAAAATGAATTGCATCTATTTTATGTGTTTGTAAGCTTCTTAAAGCAGGGATCATATGTCTTAGCCATTGATCTACCCATAGTAGCTTACTCATTAAGAATAATGTATGTAGACTGGTTGAATAGGGTGTTAAGTATAAAATTCAGACATTTTGAAAGTTTCACATATAAAATCAGAAATTTTTCACATAATTGCTTACCTCTTCTAGTTGGCATGCTTTGATGACACTCCTATATCTGTACTCATCATAGGAAACACCAAAGATGATGTTGTCTTTAATGGTACCAGGCATAATCCAGGAAAACTGAGAACAAAAAGAAATTCTTCCACTGTGTTTAATTTTACCCTCTGATGGCTCGAGTTCTCCCATAATCATCATGAGAAGTGAAGTCTGAAAATAAAAAAATAAAAAAAATAAACATTTTTAGTAAGCCTTGAGAAAAATCACTTTCAGGATTCACTTGCCTCCAATGATCATCCTAAGCAGAGGTATTTATTATGATTTTAAAAGATGTTATTAACTAATTTGATTCCAACTTTGTTAAGCACTGCTTCAGGTCTGCTATGCACAAAAGATACAGAGGGGAATAAAAGAGATAGTTACAGTACAGAGAGACAAGTGCTACCAGAGATGCACAGGAAGGGGCACTTCATTCAGAACACTGAGACAGGTTTGGGAGAAGTCCAGGAATAATTAGTAACAACTAATATGTGTTAAAAGCTTGCTCTGCGCTGGGTGCTGCTCCGGGTACTTTAATTTTATTAATTAACATAATCTTCACAATAGTTTAGCAAGCTAGATTCAGTATTATCTTTAAAAAAAAAAAGATAAAAAGAGGTGTATTCAGGTAATATTTTTTCCCATGTGCTCTTCTCCTTCTCTCTCTTTCTCCTCCTTCTTCCTCTTCTTCTTCTTCTCTTTCTTTCTTTTTTTTTTTTTAAAGAGAGACAGGGTCTTGCTATATTTACCCAGGCTCTCTTTGAACTCACAATCTGCCTCAGTCTCCCAAGTAGCTGAGATTACAGGTACATGTCATTATACCCAGCTCATAAGCTTTTCTTAAAGTATAAAATCATCTAAGAGATAATAGCACAAAAAATTACCAGTAAGCAAAGACTTTCTACAACTCTGAGCTATAAATAAAACTTATGAGAGAATTAGAGTTGAAGAACAGAATTTAAATGCTACATGTCTTGACAATAAAAAAAGTCAAAAGTAAGAACCAACTAAATAAAACAAAGGAAATGGAATATGGATGTGAGGTATAGAGAAAATTGCCTTGTTAAAGAAAAGCTAGAATTCAAAGGATATCATTTGTAGTTAACAGGTCAGCTAATAGAAGCACAAGCATATTTAACAATACAAAGATAAACATTATGAAAAATACTACCACTGACAAAAATTGAGTTGAAGTAAAGAAGATTGTAGTAGAGGAAGAAAAAAATACTGGTCTTATCAGAGTACATATTAGTGTACCAAAGATACATAGAGTGAAAGGTTTAACATGAATTATTACTACAAATTTAATCCTTGGAAAAAGTATAGACCTTAACGATCATAATACACACAAATACTCTTTCACACACACATAACTAACAAACAGTACAACAACCTTATAATAAATGAAAGAAAAATATAAAACAAAACATAATATAGAACTCAATGAAATATGTCTACAACATTTTTTTTAAAAGTCAATTAAACACTATAGGTTGCACAACTATGTGAATTTACTTAATGCCACAAAACTGCCCTTAAAAGATGCATTTTATGTTAGATTCATGTAGTCTTACAAGACCAACTGAGTTCTAGTTCTATGAGAAGGGGTTTGTTCTCATGAGAGCTGGTTGCTATAAAAGAGAGACAGCAACCTGCAGCTGTTTCTCTCTCTGCACCTGTCATCTTTGGGACTTCCTATCAGTCATGTTGTAGGCTAGTCTGACACCAGTCTTATGCTTTCAGATTTTCCAGCCACAATAATTGCGAGTTAATAGAACCATTTCTGTATAAGTCACCCAATCTCAGGTATTTCTGTTAGCAACACAACAATGGACTAAGACAGCATTAGATGAAAAAAGTGATATTCTTGAAGCAAAAAGTATAGAACCTGTAAGTAGTGTAATAGACGGAAGTCTGTAGTAGAGCCTTTAGATCAACTCTGTTAATGGTAGAGCAAGATGCAGATGGCATAATGGTTACGTCACTGAACTCACACGTAGTTGACCACGGTTCAAGTCCTGAACCCAGTGGCTTAAGACTCATGGTGGGTACATGTGTGTGCATGCTCAAGATTCCAAGAGGAGAATGGAAGAGAAGAGACTGTGGTGTGGTCATTCCCCTGGGGGCAATTTCTCACTTTATGTCTCTCTGTCTTTGTCTCTCTGGGAAGTGTACATGCCCTATAGCAAAAATCTCTTTCTTAAAAAATATTAAAAAGAAAAATTAAAAGATAAATGAAGATACAGAAAGCCTAAATGGCATGAGTAATGAGTTAGATTTAATGTCTATGTCAAACTCTTATCTATTAATAGATACAAAATGAATACAATCTGTTTTTAAGAATTATTTATTTAATTTAATTATTATTATTATTATTATTATTATTATTCAATTTAACCAGAGAAAAAGAGATAGACAAAGAAATCAAGCCTCCAGGTCCAGGACTCAAATCGCAGAAGGCCATGTGGGAGTCCAGTGCCTTAACCACCAAGCCACCTGCTGGCCCCAAATACAATCTTTTTATACATGGTCAGGGAACAAGCACAAGAGTGACTATTTTTTGGACATACAAAAATGATGTTAATTTCCAGGAGGTAGAAATAATACGAACAATAGTCTCAGAAAACAAAATTGTTTTATGTCTGGAAAATTTTAAACTTTCCTTAAGAAAGAAAACTGTCCTTCAGTCAAAAAATTACAAACTGGGACCACCAGTTAGTGTAACGGCTATGTCGCTGGACTCTCACGTAGTCGACCACAGTTCAAGTCCCAGACCCGGTGGCTTAACCTCACGTCAGGCACATGTGCATACGTGCCCAAGATCCTGAGAGGAGAATAGAGGAGAAGGGATTGCGGTGTGGCCATCCCCCCTGGGGGGTGATTTCTCGCTTCCTGTCTCTATGTCTCTCTCAGTCTGTCTGGTGAGCTCACGCGCCCTATAGCAAAAACCTCTTCAAAAAAAGAAAAAAATCAAAATTACAAACCAAATTTTTCCCTGGGGTCAAAGAGAAAATACAAACCAAACCTACAGATTTTTCTAGAAAACAATAAAATAGAAATACTATAGATCAGGATGCATGCTACATCACTAAAACATTACCCAGAGGAAAATGCATAGCTTAAGTATCAAGCATGTAATTTAACAAAATAGAAAAACTCAACCTAGGGGTCAGCAGGTGGCATGGTGGTTAAGGATGCTGGACTCCCACATGACTGACTGAAGTTCAAGTCTTGGACCTGGCAACTTGCTTCCTCACTTTCCCTTTTTCTCTCTTTCACTTTGCCACTCTCTGGTCAAATAAAATAAAATAAATAAGTAAATAAAGTTAAATAAAATAATTATTTTTTTTAAAAAAAGAAAAATCCAACCTAGTCTGATGGCACAATAGATAGGAAGCTAAGCTGCAGTCCTGAAAGCCAAATTCTTAACCATGGCATCAGATTCCATGCCAGGTATGAGCATGTGTGTCCAAGATACAGATGAGCTGGAGGGCCTGAGAAAGAGGACTTCAGTATGACGAGCCTCTGTCCAGGGTGTTTCTCTCTCTTCCTCTCTCTCTCTCTCATATGCACATGCATACACACACACACACATACATGTGCACACACACACGTGCATTTTCTATCATGAATAAAATTAATTTTTTTAAAAATAGAAAAATGACAACAAAATAATCAAAAGAAAAATAGAAGGGAGAATAAAATAATAAATTAATGAGCTACAATACACAGAACAGCTTGAAAAAATGAATATATCTAAAAGTTAATTTTGGGAAAGCTTAATTTTTAAAGAATTACTTATTTAATTTATTTATTAGTATTATTACTATTTTTTTAATTCACCAGAGAGAAAGAGAGAGAAAATAAGAAAGCAAGCCACTAAGTCTGAGACTAGAACCACCATCAGCCATGTAAGAGTCCAGCACCCTAACCACCACACCATCTGCTGGCCCTAGGAAAGCTTATATTTTTTTAAGCAGTTACCTAATGAGGAAGAAAAATATAATCAAGAAAGTTGCGAAAATGAAGCCAGCCCATAGCTGGGTGGTTAAGGTGTCTGGATCCCATATGGCTGACCAGTTAGAGTTCTGGATGCAGCTGCTTGAAAACCACATTGGGTGCAGGTACCCAAAACCCAGAAAGGAGGGACAGAAGCAGGAAAAGGGATTTCTGCATCACCATGTCCCATAAGGGTTGCTTTCTCACATTCTATGTCTCATTCTGTCTCTCGAGTAAGCACTCGTGTGTTCGGGCAAACAAAAAAGAAAGAAGGCTACAAAAATGAAATATAAGAAATAAAGGAATAAATGAAAAATAGAAGACTCATAAGAGATTGCTTCAAAAAAGTGAATGAAAGTAACAAATACCAAAGAAAACTATAGCTAAACTTATGTTAGATAAAAGAGAAGAAAAAAACATGAACTGATTTCTAGAGTAAATAACTAAAACTGTTAAAAATTCATGAATATAAATACAAAAAAAGCTAAATAATATATTAACGAGTGAGCTCTAGAAGCATATTAAAAGAATAAAGTTTCGAGAGTCGTCTATATTTGGTCTCTTCAAGTCTTTCCTCCCCTTATCTCTGATTCCATTCTAGTCAAGTTTTACCCTACTACTGCTGTTTAAACTTACTCCAAAATCAAGTTCCACCTAAAACCTGTTTCTCCCATAATCATTCTAGTATTCAGTCCTTACGTCTTTCCAATTGCTCAGTTCAAAAAACTTGGACACATGCTTGGCTCCTCTATGACTTTTCTCATATGCCAGGTTCAATTTATCCATTAGTTCTATCGGATTTCCTTTCAAACATTTTCTGTATGTGACTATTTCTTATTACTTCCATTAGACATTTATGAGTTTCCCCCCAATTTTTGGCTATTGACAGTGATGCTATGATGCTTTTCTTTATACAAAATCTCTGAAAACATATTAGGATAAGTCCTACAAATGGAAGAATTATTAGTTTTTGTTTTTATTTATGCTAGCATGCAGATGAGTATGAGAGAGAGAAGCACCCTGGACAGGATCTTATCATGCCACAATCCCCTTTTCCTAGCTCACCAACTCATAATCCTGAGTGCCCACATGCATGGCCATCATGTTATCAGGACAGTCCAGGGATCTAAATCCATGGCCAGTCATATGGTTTCCAGCACTGCAGGGCACTAGGATTACCACTGTGCCATAGTAGCTGGGTCTATTAGATTATTTTTAAGGTTTTGCTACAAATTACCATCTTGAGAGGGATGAGATTTTACTTACTATGTTAATGCTAGGGACCAGCAGTTAGTGTAATGTCTACATCACTGGACTCCCATGTAGTCGACTGCGGTACAAGTCCCAGACTCGGTGGCTTAAACTCATGCCAGGCGCGTATGTGTGCATGCCCAAGATCCCGAGAGGAGAAAAAAGGAGAAGGGATTGTGGCATGGCCACCCCCCATGGGGGGGGGGTGATTTCTTGCTTTCTGTCTCTCTGTCTCTGTCTTTCTGGCAAGTGCACACGCCCTATAGCAAAAACCTCTCAAAAAAAGAAAAAATATGTTAATGCTTTAATTTTTGTTTTCTCTTTTTCTCCTTATTCTTCTTCTTCTATTTTTTTTTTTTCTGGAGAGATTTTTGCTATAGGGCACATGCACTCACCAGAAAGAGAGACAGAAAGCAAGAAATCACCCCCCCCAGGGGGGATGGCCACACTGCAATCCCTTATCCTTCATTCTGCTCTCAGGATCTTGGGCACGCACATACATGTGCCCAGTGTGAGTTTAAGCCACCAGGTCTGGGACTTGAACCGTGCTCGACTACATGGGAGTCCAGTGACATAGCCATTATGCTACCTGCTGGTCCCAATACTTTAATTTTTAAATCTTATATTTTACCTAGATATTTTGTACAATAAAATTATAAAATGTTCCTTGACTAATACAACAAAAAGGTGGTCTCAAAGATTAAGTTAGCAAACTCAATTTCTCAGAAGTGTTTAATTATTCCTAAGGGATAATCCCACTCTGTCTTCACAGTTGCTTCCCATAGATGCAATTGCAACTGTAGTCAGTAATTATCTGCTCATCAATTTTTAATAAAGCTGCGTGAAACTCAATTGCTGTTAAGTCTTGTAATTTGTAGTTACAAAGCTATTTTTTTACATCTTTTATAGAATTGATCTTCAACATATAAACAGAATTAATTTTTAAAATTCTATGGAACACTATTTGTATCCTCTCATAAGTAAATGCCCTTGTTCAGATTTTCTGTAAGTTCCTTAGTGTCAACCCCTGTGTGGTACAATTTTCTTTTAGTAGTGAAAACTACTGGTAATATTATACAAGTTATAGAAGGAAAATAATAACATTCCAAGAAAAATTTTTTCTTTTGTAAGGAAAAATGTACAATTATAGTGACTTTCCATAAAAGATCTGTTTCATATGTAGGAAAATAACAGGAAAGATTTTAAAAAAAAAGGCAAATTGTATTTATTGCTAGCATTGTGGATACCAAATTCATTGACTAGAACTTTTTTGTGGTATTTTTTATTCTAACTCTAGAAAGTATTTTGAAAAGCTTTAAGAGGTCATTGAACATCTTGTATTTCTGGAAAGCACCACAGCTAAAATGACAGTCAGATGGGAACAAGGAGCTATTTTTATAGACCTCTGCAATTGTTTCAGTGTATTCCACAAAGTTTATGTGTTAGAAACTTAGGGACCAGCAGTTGGCATAATGGCTATGTCACTGGACTCCCATGTAGACGACTGTGGTTCAAGTCCTGGAACCGGTGGCTTAAACACACCAGACGTGAATGTGTGCATGCCCAAAATCCCGAGAGGAGAATAGAGGAGAAGGGATTGCGGTGTGGCCATCCCCCTAGAGGGTGATTTTTTGCTTTCTGTCTCTCTGTTTCTCTCTGTCTTTCTGGTGAGAGCATGTGCCCTATAGCAAAAACCGCTCCAAAAAGAAAAAAGAAAGAAAGAAAGAAAGAAAGAAAGAAAGAAAGAAAGAAAGAAAGAAAGAAAGAAAGAAAGAAACTTAATTCCCTGAAAGTGGGACCTTTACAGTCATTATTACAAGAATAGGTTAGTTATCATGAGAGTGCCTTTGTTATCAAAGCAAGTTCAGCTCTCTCTAGCCCATTCTTACAGTCTCTACCCTTTGCCCCCTGCAAAGGAAAGATGCAACACAAAGGAACTCACCAGGTGCTGGTACCATGCTCTTTGACTTCCAGCCTCCAGAACTTGAGCCAAATAAACCTCTACTGTTCATAAATTACCTAGTCTGCCATGTTCTGTTATAGCATCATGAAATAGACTAAGACAGCTTCCAAAGCAAATACCTGTAGCTCTTTGCTTATTCTGATACCAGGAATCCTTTTCTTATCTCTAATTAGCTTTCTTAGTGTCCTTTAAATTTATTGGCTCGATAGTTAAAAGAGAACAAGTGTTAATCATTATCTGCATTATTGCTCATATCCTTGAAGATCACTGTAAAGTCTTCTCTACTCCTGATAATAAAGTTTATATTTCAATAAAGTTGATTTTTTTGTTTTGTTTGTTTTCTAATCTACTAGTTTTTGTTGATATATCTCTAAATATCCTATCCTGGATTATGATAAATTGTTCTTGGGCCAGCCAGTGACATGGTGGTTAAAGCAGCTGTATCCTACATGACTGACTGCATGGTTCAAGTCCCAGACCCAGCAGCACGAACACTATCCTGTGCATATGTGCATGTGTGCCCAAAATCCCAAAAGGAGAAATGGAGGAGCAGGGATTATGGTATAATTATCCCCCATGTGGAGGAGGTGCTTTCTTATTTTCCCTCTCTCTCTTTCTCTGTCTCTCTTCAGCATGAACATGCATTCTCTGGCTAGTTAAAAAAATAATAATAATAAGTTGTTCTTAGGATGAGGTGTGGGGCTGGCCGTGAGCCTAGTAGTTAAGGGAACTAGATCCCATATGGTTAATCACAATTCTAAACCCAGCCCCAATGGCTTGAAAAACATGGCAGACAACTGTACATGCTTATTCCAAATCATGACAGGATGGAAAAATGGGGAAGGGATGATGGTGTTACTAACCCCATTGAGGGATGTTCTCTTCCTCTCTCTCATTCTGTTTCACTGTCTCTCTCTGGTAAGCACACACACTCTCTGGCAATTAAAACCAAAGGGATGATATTTGAAGGGGAGGACCACTGAATAAAATAACATTCCTATGTATTTTCTCAAAAAAATTATACCACTCAATGATATTTTTCCTCACAATATAGCATATGCCAATTTGAGCCCATTCTCCAAAATTCTAATGTCAACAAAGTAGGGGCCTTTCATCCACGTGGTTACTAAGGTAAGAACTATTCCACAATTTTCCTGGACCAGCTCTGAAAAAAGTCTGTGCTAAAGACTGGTAAAAATTGATGGTTTATTGGTTCAATAAAGTTATGGAATGTCCACCATGTGCAAGACACTGTATGCAAAATCTAAAAACAAAGAAGAACAAGATATTGAAAAGAATATGAGGAAATAAAAAGTTAGAGGCAAATGTCAGTTAAATGATTTACATTATAAGATACACTATACCCAAGCACTCTAATTCTCCTGTAAGAATTTTTCCAAAATACCTTCTTAGGCAACAAACCAGAAAAAAAAAAATGCATGCAAAACTAAGTTCCTAATGATGACAAATAAGAGACTACCTTGCCAGCTCCAGTAGATCCAGCAACTGCCAACAACTGTCCTCTTTCTATCTTGAAATTAATATCTTTTAGAACAGGAGAACCAAAAAGTGAAAAGTTACTGAAGAAGAGGTTATTATCTCCATTGGAAATTTTTCTATTGTTATTGTTTTGTTTTGCTTTTTCTAATAATTCTCCAAATCCCTGTTAAAAAAAGAAAAGAAAAGATAAGCTTTTCAGCTATTTTTAATAGAAACTTGTTCTATGTATGATTAGTTTGAAGAACATAGAATTTATTACATATGTTATTACTTTATAGTACATAATAACATAACAAATGGTTTCTAGTGCATGTCATCCAAAGTATTTGAAAATTATAATATTGCATAGAAGCATAATTTCCCTTTCTTAGATCTTTGCCCATTATCAAATTAAAATAAGTTTCAATTTAATTAAAAACTGAATACACACATATACACACAAATACACATACATACTTCCTATAGGCAGATACATAAATATTATTATCTAATCCTCAGTATAATATATGAAGTAGATTTTATAATCCTCCTCTTCCGAAGCTGTAGAATATGACTAAGAGAGGTTATGACTAAACTCACTTAATGAGTAGGTCACAGAGTGGAATTACAATCCAAATCTGACTTCCATTCTATCACGCTGATAGTGCCTTCCTCTGAGAAGCTTAAAGTATTTCAAGTGATTATTGTTGAATATATAAATGTGAAGAGATTGCCAGATAATTCAAATGAATTTGTTTATGTAAGAGTGGTTAGGGAGAAGAAATTTCCTTTTAAAAACTCCTTGCCTCATGCCACCCAGATGGCATGGGTGTTAAGGCACCATATCCTACATGGCCAACTATGAAGTTCAAGTCCTGAACCCAGCAGCTTGTAAAATCATGCTGGGTGTGTGTATGTGTGTGTGTGTGTGTGTGTGTGTGTGTATGTGTGTGTCCAAAATCCCAAGAGAAGAGTGCAGAAGAAGGGACTGTAGCATGGTCATCCCCCAAAGGGCTGCTTTCTCACTTTCTCTGTCTCTTTCCAGCAAGTACACATGCTCTATAGCAAAAAAAAAAAAAAAAAAAAAAAAAAAAAAAAAAAAGAACATAATAAAGAATTCCTTGTCTTGTCTTTCTAATTCTCTATGGGAAGCTTTAGGGTAGTGATTTTCAAGACAAAGTAAACAGCTCTAAAGAGTGATCAGAGAGGGACCAGCAGTTAGCGTAATGGCTATGTCACTGGATTCCCACGTAGTCGACTGCGGTTCGTGTCCCGGACCCAGTGGCTTAAAACTCACGCCGGGCACGTGTGCGTGCGTGCCCAAGATCCCGAGAAGAGAATGGAGGAGAAGGGATTGCAGCGTGGCCATCCCCCCTGGGGGCTGATTTCCTGCCTTCTGTCTCTCTGTATCTCTCTGTCTGTCTGGCGAGCGCACGTGCCCTATCTCAAAAAAACTCTCCAAAAAAAAGAAAAAAGAGTGATCAGAGGAAGCTAGTGCACCTAGGGTTGAGGGAATCTATTTCCAGATCCTCAGCATCCAAATGCACTCTTTATTAAAATTAATTTGCCTGCTGTCATTTCTCCTTACCCACTTCCCTCTCACAATTTCCTTCCCTCATTTTACACAGAAGAGACAGCCTTCTCTTACTATGTGAGTAAGTACTGGTCTCACTATATTGCACTTGGCAGAGTAGAAAAACCTCTGAGATTTGCTCCAGCTGCTGTGGTGCAGCAGCAACACGGTGCCCCCACAAGGCTGAAAGCCACGTGGCCAACAGCAGTTTCATTATTTGAAAACACACCGGGCCCATGGGTGGGTGTTCAAGATCCTGAGGAACTGAAGGGCTAGCAAAAGTAGACTGTTGCATGACAAGGCCCGGCTGAGGGTGCTTCTCCGTTTCTGCCTCATGCATGCACAGGCAGTAAGAGCTCTAGTGTTAAGAAAAAAAAAAAAAAAAAAAAAAGCTTCTGGAACTCAAACTAGGAGACCATAAAGGAATTATTTTCTCCTGAAAAAGGGTCCACATAGAGGAAAGCCAGAAAAAAAGTCACACTCTTTCTGACAGAAAGCAAAACATATTTAGTTGATTTATTTAAAAATGAGAAATGACTTTGTAAATTCATTTAATTTCCATAAACTGAATGACTACAACTGTAGTGCCAAGGTTATGACCAAAATCCATTTCATATACTTAGATAATATATAATAAGTAAGAAATCACAACCTATGCCACCACCTAAACTTATATTGGAAGATGTAGAAATTAAATATGTGTCAGGAGGGTCAGCAGATGGTGTCCCACATGGTCAACTCCACAAGTTTGAGTCTCAGACCCAGTGACCTGAAAAACATGCTAGGCATGTGTCCATGAGATTCCAAAATCCTAAGAGGAGAATGAAGGAGAAGGGACTACGATGTGATCATCCTCTCCTCGGGGTGATTTCTCACTTTCCTTCTCTATCTCTCTCTGCATGTCTCTCTGGTGAATGCATGCACCGTGTGGCAAACAAACGAACAAAAAAACATTAAGGATATATAGCTTTTAAAATTCCTTCAGGGCATACACAGCAATTAAGCTGGAAGTCCTCTGCTGTGATGTCTTATGATGTAGATGGTTGACATGTCTCTGCCATCAAAGAATGGCCAGTGAAACATCTTTAAAAATGAAACAAAGGCATTTTTTATCCCTTATTCATTTATTTATCTCATGGATATTGACTGAGCATCATTTCGGTATGATAGTCTACTTCAAAATTCCCACACTGAATGACACACACAACAGATATTAATGATATATTGTGATGTGCTTGGTGCTCCAGCAATGCATGAGAGTGCTAGTCTTCAAGAACCTCCTCTATTGACACTGCTGCTTTTTTGCTTTGACTCTCTTCTATTAATTTTCAGTTAAGTTGTTTGTTTTTTACAAGTTTTATAGGTAAAAACAGAACCTTACCATTGATCTTATTTGTATTTATTTGATCCTTACTAAGCATGAACATTTTCTGTTTATGGACACCCTGTAGTTGGGAATAGAATGGTAATAGTATCCTTTGTCTTTATCTTAGTCTTTGTCTCTTCTTTTCAACTAGCTGCGTAATGGCCGACAAGTCATAATGTTCTGAGCTTCAGATTCCTGAGTTTTTGAGGGTGCTAAATAAGGTAATATATGTGAAAGCATTTTTGTATACAATGAAACAATAGGAAAACTTTTTAAAAAACTTAAGTGGCCATATTGTGAGCTTGAGAAATCTAGGCTGACATTTTAGCTCTGCCCTTGCTAGTTACTCTAGTTATTTAAACTCTCTTAAGTTACAACTACCTCACATATAATAAAAATTTTACCTCCTCACGGGTTTGGAACAAACGAAGAGTCATATATAACTCATCAGGGACTTGCCTATGGAGAACTGCCTCGAAGCAATTGGAGACTATACTGAAATAAGTGGGGTTTTGAATCTTAAGGAATGATGAATGTGAAGTGTTTGAGGAGCATGCAGGAAATTTGAAAACATATATATGAATTTCGGGAAATAAACAGGCTAGAGATTCACATTTGAGAATCACTAGCACATTGATGTCAGGATGAAGTTTCTCAGAGAAAGCATGCAATTCTAGAAGGCGGTCTAGATGGAAACCCAGTGGCCCATCACCACTGAAGTGACAGGCAGGGCAGACTTAGCTGGGTCTGAGGCTAAAATAGTCTAGAAGGAATGGTTCACTTAGGTTAAATTAAGTGATAAATTCTAGAAGGAAAGAATATTTTGCATAGGTTGGTAAATTTAGAATCTAGATTGCAGTGGGGAGAATGCCATGAAATATGTGGACGTGAAAACAGGTATGGTAGCAAAGGTAAGGAAAGTGATGAAGATTAGGAGACTCTAGGGCCAGCAGTTAGAGTAATGGCTATGTCGCTGAACTCCCACGTGGCCGATCGTGGTTCGAGTCCCGGACCCGGTGGCTTGAACTCACGCTGGGCACATGTGCGTGCGTGCCCAGTACCCCAAGAGGAGAATGGAGGAGAAGGGATCACAGCATGGCCATCTGCCCTGGGGGGTGATTTCTTGCTTTCTGTCTCTCTGTCTGGCCCTGTCTATCCGGTGCATGTACGCGCTCTATAGTAAAAACCTCTCCATAAAAAAAAAAAAAAAAAGAAGAAAAGAAAAAAAAAGATTAGGGGATTCCAAGACTGGGTGAGAAAATGTTGGGAAAGACATTTTTTAACTTGAAAATATTTAAATGTGAGGAGGAGTTAGTTGAAAAAGATGTTGAAGCTTCTAGTAAGGGAACAATTGCTGTTCCTCTGTTCTGAGAAGATGAAGCAAGATGGAATAGTTGGTCAAGGGCAGGAATAAGTAAACGTGGTTCTTTTAGATAGGAAGGCATGAGGAAAAGATAATGGCAAGGTGAAGAGAGAAGTTGGAAGTATTCATGCATGATGATAGCCTCTATATTCTCAACATATTGTAGGAGGAATCGCCATCTACTGTGGGCAAGAGCAGATACTGAGAGAGGGTAGGGTTTTCAGGAAAGTGGATAAAACTGCAAAAGTTTTAGAGAAATGGTAAAGGAAATTAACAAAATGATTTCTCAAGAAGTACAGACCCAGTTAAGGTTAAACAATAAATGTAGAAAACTTACAATTGATTAGAGTATATCATTTTTCTAGACAGCATCTCTGTCTCTAGAGTTGATAAAAATGAATGCTTTACAGGGGAAAAAAAATCAGTAACAGGAAAAGGGAAGTAAGAGTCTAGCTGGGAGAAGAGCTGAGTAGCTTGGTCTTGGGGTAAGCAGAGGTTAAGCTAGGAGGGGTCTAAAAGCAAGAATTAAAATGACTACAAATCTTGAAGAAATTGTAAGGCAGTAAAAGTAGGATTAAGACAATGAGAGAGCTAGAGGTTTAGGAAAGTCTGGGCAGAGAGGGAGATTTCAGCGTATGCCATTTCCACAATGGGATAAGTATGGGTACTAACAAGGCTCAGGTTAGAACTGAGAGAGGAAGCTTCCAAAGAAGTCATTGGAAGATATAAGCTACAAGGACAGTATTGGAAGAACCATTTATGTGGATGTTGAAGTCTCAGACATGATGGCAGAGGTTTAACAAACACCACCATCTTAAGTCAATGTCTTCATAAATAAATACTATCAAGGAATGTCTGGAGTTCAATAGGTGACAGTCAAAGACTGGAGGAGGAGCAAACAGGAAGATGAAAGTCAATGATTCACTGAAAGGACTATGCTATTTGGGCCCAAAATTTAGCCCTTGCCAGTTATGTGAGCTCTGCCAACTTTCTTAATCTTTCAAAGTCTTCATTTTTTTGATTGGCAAAATGGAAATATTCGTATTGTTCAGGTCACAGGAATCTTGCAAAAATACATGAGACAAACATACAAAGTGTTTATCCCAATGCCTGGCACATAGTAAAGGCTTAAGTATGCGACCTATTTCATGAGTAATGGAGTATACACCTTAGTAGAAAAACAATGATCTAAAGATAGTGAAAATGTCAAATTTCATACCTTTCCTTCACGCCTAGAAAGGCATTTAAAATTCCTAAAAGTAAAATAAATCTGATCCATGCAGCTTTCTACAAAACAATTTTGCTAGGCAGATAATTATTATCTTACCTATATCTTAAAAATTGAGGCAAAATGAAGTCCTTGTGGTCTAGTTACCCACAAAAATAAATCCTATGTAAGATATTATGATTTAGAAATAGCACACTTGTTTTGTAACTCCTGCCTTTTTTCAACCAGTGTGATAAGGAAATAACTCAACAGGTATTCATAGCGATCAAATATTGCTTCTTTTGAAGCTGAAAATTACTAACGATATTTTTCGGGCTTTGAGAAATATGAGAGCATTTTTCATAGTAAAATGAAATATATAAAGAGTATAAACAATACATGAGTCTGTCTCTCATCCATCCTTTTGTTGAGTAGTATATGAAAGCACACTGGACTGGAACTTGAGATCAGAGAAGGTAAAGTCTACGAAGAACTGTTATGTGCACCGTAATCTAAAGAAAACTTTACATAAAATATCTCAGTCTTCACTACAAATTTGCAAGGTAAATAGTAATAATCTCTGTTTTAAAGATAGAATGCCAGAGGTTCTACAAAGGTAAGTAACTCAATGTAGATTACATGGAAAGTAAATGGCAGAGCCAGGATTTAAACCCAGTTCCCAAACCTATGATCTCTGTATCATCTCATGGTCTGTTATTAAAAACAAATAAAATGTCTTAGAAAGAAATGCAGAGGCTTTTATAGCGCATTTAATATTTCTGGACTGGTCCTCCTTCTTGTTCCACCAGTTACATACCTGTTTTCTATGAGAACAAAATCCAGATTCACAAAGAAAACAATGATAAGTGGTTAGAGAACATAATTTAAAAAAAAAAAAATTCTGACCTCATCCCAAAAGGCTGTCACATTCTCCATGACTACTTCCGTAGTTGTTAAGTTGTATTCCAAAGTCTTATACTCTTGCTTTTGTAAGAAATCCTATTTATCAAAGAGAGCAAAAACATACCATACAATCAGTATTGCATTAATACATCATTACATCTATTTTACACTCCAACAGTGCTGCATTTTGTTTATGGATTTTTCTTTTTACTTTATGAGAGAGGGGGTGAAAAGGAGAAAAACAGCAACAGGGGTCTTTTTAGTTTTGTTTAAATTTGTCATATGGTGCATGCACTTGTCAGAGAGAGACAGAGAGGGAAAGCAAGAAAGCTCCCACCCCATGCGGGATGGCCATACTGTAATCCCTTCTCCATTTCTCCTCCTGATATTTTGGACACACATGCATACATGCCTAGTGTGTTTCTCAAGCCTCCGGGTCGACCTTGAACCATGCAGCTAGTCTTGTAGGATCCAGCTGCCAGAACCACCATGTCACAAGCTGGCCCATTATAGGTATTTCTGACAGGATCTCACCATGCTGTGACCCTCTAGCTCCAGCCTACCAGTTAGCTAAGATTACAGGTGCATCGGGACCAGCAGTTAGCGTAATGGCTGTGTTGCTGGACTCCCATGTGGTTGACCGGACCCAGTGGCTTAAACTCACACTGGGTGTGTGTGCGTGTGTGCCCAAGATCCTGAGAGGAGAATGGAGGAGAAGAGATTGCAGCATGGCCATCCCCCCTGGGGAGTTATTTCTCGCTTTCTGTCTCTCTGTCTCTCTGGCGAGCACGTGCACTCTATAGCAAAAACCTCTCCAAAAAAAAAAAAAAAAGATTACAGGTGCATACAACTGCGCCCAGCCAGTATACAGGTTGGCCCCAAAACTGAACCTGGACCTCCTTTGCAGTTTAAGTGGTGGCACTATCTTTTCCCCATCATGGCTCATCCTGTATATGGAGTTTAAGAATTCAATTTTAAAAAATGTTTTAATAAAACAATTTAAAGACAGTGTTCTAAAATTAATTTGCTCAAGGATTCATCGTATTTGAAATATACTCTTTAAATATGTGATGTTATAAAACTTTATGAATTAGTTGTTAACATATAACTGCTTCTTCCTTGTATTATTACATGTTAACTTGGTGATTAATTTATAAAGCACACCTGAATTATCACTGCTAGTGTGCTTTAATTCAACATTAGGACAGAGAGAAAATAAAAGTCTTCATCTTTATAGCACCTCTTTATCAGAAACATAATTAATATTAGTTCTGAGAGATAAGTAAAAATACATAACTGATTTTAAGGCATCAAACCATAATTCTAAGAGAGAAAGCTTTATTAGTTCAAATCATTGTTTTTTGTAGCTTTCCTAGGGCAGGTAGGAGCATAAGTAAGAATTAAATCTATGTATCCTGAAGTCTTAGCCATACGAAGTAAGAAAAAAGCCCGGTCCTTACCTTACCTCTTCCTTTTTCTTCTCCATTAACTCTTTTTTGTTTTCCTGTAATTTTATCCCAGTTTTTGGTTTTAAGATCTGCTTCTCTGTTTCGGTGTTCCTGTTCACTGACTTTCTCAGGCTCTGTGACATGCTTTCTCCCGGTCTGTTTCTATCTATCTATATGTCTGTCTATCTATCTATCTATCATCTATCTATTTATCTATTTATCTAATCTACCATCTGATCTAGCTCATTCTCCCACACACAACTATGACAGGGTTAACAGTGGAAGTAAAATATTCTCAGAGCTAGCATGCTTGTGAGCTACATTCACTACATTGCCCAGGCCTATAGCTCACTTAGTCGCAGGGGTCAAACAGGTGATATAATTAAGGAAGGAGGCTGAGTAAAGATTGTGATAAGCTGGACATTGCAGGCCCTTTGTGATGGGAGCTGCCACAGCTTGTGATAAGGGAAGACTCAGTTTATTAGACATTCTGATTACTCGAAAGAGGCTAAAGACGTGACTGTGTTTGTGTGATATCTCCTGATTTTAATCGCTCACAACTAATATAAATTTTAAGAATGTAAAGGTCAAACAAAAGTCTAGAAGCCAAATTAGGCCCATAGGCCACCATTTGCAAGCTCTGACCTAGATTAAATATTGGCAAAAGTACCTAATAGTAGCTCACCCTTCCTTTCTTTTATATGTCACTGTGATTTATTTTCTGGGTTAAATATTTACATAAATATAAGAAAAGTATAATAAAACATTACCTTCTTATTAACCACATACAGGTTCATTCAATTAGTTTTATGTAGGCTTCATCACCTGAAGATTTTAGAACTTCTCAAAGCTGCCAGCTACACCAGCATTGCTAGGACTTCAAGGTAATTGAAGGGGCATAAAATGCTATTCTAATCCATCATACTCTCCAGAAAAATGTTAAGAAAAGTTTAAGGTAGACATTTCCTAGTATCGGTTGGAAAGTTTATAACTTGTTGAAGTTTCTTTTTCTATCTCTTTGCACATATGCAAAATTCATTAGAACCAATCTGCTGACTGATGACTTGAATGAAGTTCTCTGAAGTATAAAAACGATTTTCTTCAATTTCTTTGATTCAAGAGAATATCAGAGGCCTTTATTTTATTTCATTAGGTTTTCATTACAAAAGCTCATTAGACCACATATGGACATCAAGAGAAATTTTGTGCATTAAATAGGTCTCAAGCCAAGAATCTATCCCTTTTTCTTATTACTTTTTAGTTAATATATCTTTTTTTTTTTTCTGTTTTTGTTACAGAATGAGTGCACTCATCAGAGAGAGAGATAAAGTGAAAAAATTCACTCCCCAGGAAGGCTAGCCATCCATTCCCCTCCAGTCTCAGGCGTTTAGACATGCATGCACACACACCCAGCGTTACATTCAAACGTCCAGATCCAGGATTCAAACCATGCAACAGGCCATGTGGAATCCAGTGTCATAACTTCCACACCACCTGTTGACCCCCCAAGAATTCACCTCTAAAGAGTCTGCCTGCTAAAAGAATTCTAACATGTTCAACATCGTAGTATTTGACGCAGAGTTATGGCACATTACCTGTATTTTGTTTATTGCTCCAAGAGAGTCATACCATGTTTGTACAGCCCAGGGGAATTGCCGAGTGACTGCCATGCGCAGAACGATGCAGAATGAGATGGTTGTGAATATTTTTCTAAGGATGATTCCTTTAATCAGTGCATAGGGAAATACGGATAAAAGCACAACAAAGAACCCTGAGAAGAAGAAGGCTGAGCTATTGAAGAATCTCACATAGGCCGCCTTCCGGGTGAGTTTCAATTCTGTTCTATAAAAAATAAGTAAATAATAAGATTCAGGTTGTTCTTTTACTTTTGAAATATCAGGTATCTTGGACAGTAAAGTCTGAGCATGGACTCCAGAGTCTTTCTGCCTGTCTTCTAATCCTGATGCCACTATATATGAAGATACTTCACAGTTTGTGGAAAAATAGAATTAAAGTACTTGTTTATTTTGATACCAAAAAAATTCTGTAATCCATGCATGGTTTTTCATAATCCACATTTTCCATTAAAGTTTTGAAGACCGCTCATCTGAGCTGTAGATGTTATCTAACCTAAGGCCTCAGTTGTGTTTACCAAAAGGGAGATAGTGATGAATATCCCAGTGTTTTGCACATAATACCTATAAATATTACTTTAAAATATAATTAGTAATTTCAATTATTATTAACATTATTATGACTACATTATTTGTATGTATTTATTCAATTTATTATTAACTTTTAAGGTTAGTGAGTCTGATCATTTTTTGGTTAGTTTGCATAATTAAGCATAAAAGTGGGAACAATATTATAAGATTTATAAAAGAAAAAGACAATTCTTTGATTACAAATGGATTCTTGACATTTAGAAATTCTAGTTTGGCTCTGAGTAATAGCTAAAATAACATAGAAGAGTGATTCTCAAACCTTAGCATGGGTTAAAAAATAATTACCTTGTTAAACTTGTTAACATGCAAGTTTTTTTTTTTCTTTTAGAGGTTTTTGCCATAGGGCACGTGCGGTCGCCAGACAGACAGAGAGAGACAGAGAGACAGAAAGCGAGAAATCACCCCCCAGTGGGGATGGCCACGCCACAATCCCTTCTCCTCCATTCTCCTCTCAGGATCTTGGGCACGCCCGGCGTGAATTTTAAGCCACCAGGTCCAGGACGCGAACCGCGGTTGACTACGTGGGAGTCCAGAGACATAGCCATTACACTAACTGCTGGTCCCAGTTTCCAGAGTTTTAAAAACAGAACTTAAGGGACTCTGTGGCAAATAGTTCTTGAAAAGTTAAGTGAGTAGACACTGCATTCTCTCTGTCTCATTTCAATGTGGTTAATTATTTGCTTATTACATTTTTGATTCTCTTTCCAGTCTGAACTGCTAGTGTGAACTATTTTAACACATCTATGAGACTTAAATGCTCCAACAGGCAAAAAGCAGGGAATGCAGAGACTGATGAAAACAGAGAACAATGCTGCCTTCAAGATCGGTCCCACTCTTCCTGGAGCCATAAAACTTGGAGTCTGTTGTGATCTTTCCGTTCAGCTCTCTTTACGGGAAAGAGCAACAATGACAAAGACAAAGGGAGGTCTCTGTTGGGAGGGGGCAGTAGCTGAGCCATGGTGTGGTGCAAGCAAGCACCTGGCATCGGGGCAGTAGTCCCACATGCTTGTATAATTCCAAAAAGCAATTCTTATTCTGAAGAGGTAAAATTCAAAAGGCTCATTTACGTTTATTTATTCGCTATTTATTTATTCATTCATTCATTTGTCCTGGAGGGTATGCGTGCTTGCCAGAAAGAAACAGAGCTAGAAAGAAAGGGAGAAAAATGTGTGTAGTCCTGAGCACAGTGATGAAAACAATGGAGTTCAGTGTGTCCAGCTAAGGTTGTGATTCACTGTTTAATAAGCTCCAATGTTTACCTATTTCAGTAGTTTGCCATTACAGACAGATTATGATTTTGGAACCTCACCTGAGTATGAATTCTGGCTCTGCCGTTATAGTAGACTATGCCATCATAAGCAAGTAACTTTTCCCTCTGGTTTAATAGAAGGGAAACATACCTTCCTTGTGGAGTTGTAGTCAAGATTAAAGGACAGATCTACAATGGGTGTGTGTCCTTTATATTCAGCAACAGCAACAAAAAAAGACTGACTGGTTTGGTATTAACAGAATGTTAGGAAACACTAACTTTCACAATGTTAACAATTTTTTTTTTTTTCGGAGGTTTTTGCTATAGGGCACATGCACTCACCAGAGAGACAGAGAGAGACAGAGAGACAGAAAGTGAGAAATCACCCCCCAGGGAGGGATGGCCATGCCACAATCCCATCTCCTCCACTCTCCTCTCGGGATCTTGGGCACGCATGCACATGTGCCCGGCGTGAGTTTAAGCCACCGGCTCCGGGACTCGAACCACGGTCGACTATATGGGAGTCCAGCAACATAGCCATTATGCTAACTGCTGGTCCCAACAATGTTAACAAATTTATCAGAGAAGGAGGAGAGTCTAAGGAAAGACATTAAGGAAAAAAAAAAAAAAAAAGAGACAGAGGTAAGACATTTATGGGACAAAGAAATGGGTTATTATCTGTTGATAATAACGGGTATAGTATCCCCAACTGGATTGATGAGAAATGTATTCGCATTGGAACATTCACTTTACAAACTAAGTGATATATGGAATGTATAAAAGAAATTAAAATTAAAATATATATATTTAAAATATATATATTTTAAACAGTTGAGAAAAATAGCAAGAGTTACTACAAAAATAATGGATCTAAGAACATTTATAAGAATCATCTAGAAAGCAGTACACTCCGTAAAAAAATCACTTACACTTTGAGTCATAACAATACTTTATCAGTTTTCTATAAAAAAGCTGAAAGTGACTTTATTACTAAAGAGCAATAAAAGAGTAGTTGCAGGGAGCTTTGCCCAGTTTAATAGTGGCTCAGGCCGAAGTAATCACTCCTTTGAAGAGCATCCTGCCAATCTCTTCTAGAACATTATATTTGCTCTCTTAAGTAGAAGCAATTCTTGCCTTCTATATTTATGTCAGAACTTACCAGCCTTCTCAGGTAACAATTTCATGGCAGTTTAAGGAGTTGGATTATACAAATTACAATTAAACGTTGACTATTAGAATTTGTCAAATAGAAATACAGAGTAAGAAGGATGGATTTCATCTTTTGAGGAAGAGGAAAGAATAAAACCAAAGTCAAGAAAAGTCGGCACCTAGAATAAACTGGCCCTGAGTTTTATCCTGAGGCCTGAAAAAACTGGTTCCTCTAATAACCTTCGCACCACCCTTGCTAGGCCCACATGTGTTTATAGGCATGAGAAAGAAGGAAGGGACACAAGTGATAGAGCCACACTTGTTAAAGCTTCCACCACCTGAGCAATTCCCTCAAGATCTTTAAGGATGTTTTTGAAAAGAAAATGCAATTCCTTTCCTGGATTTGTCTTAAAAGGCATAACAAAAACAGGTGACCAATAATATTTGGGAAATAAATATTCTTTTACCCTTTCTATTTACATGGCAAAGGACTTAACATTTCAGCATTTTTTTGTTGTTCCAATCACACACCTGCAGCTCAGTTACCACTGTCTAAGCTCCACAGCCTGAATTCTCAATAGTTTATATCCACACCATTCAAAAATGTACTTCTCCTTTAGTATATTTTTCCTTTTGAAACTTATATGTGTATACATCCTGAAATTATTTGTCCTTTTAACAGTATACCTGCTGGGACTCAGAATCTTTTTTTGGAGAAAGTGGATCTGACTAAAGAAAAATGGTCCCATGGCTATGAATGTTCTATGTTCTATTTGTCTAAAATTATCTTAGTAATCATATCTCAGTCTGTGCTGTATTTCTTTTGCTGGGTATAATCTTTACTAATCAGTGAAAGGTTATCTGAAGTGAAAGAAAGAGACAGGTGCCAAGTACGAATTCTATCTCAGGAGATGGCTTTCATTATTTGAACTGACTTCTTTCCAAGTGTAGGATTGATAGAAACACAACTTAAGGATATTACCCTATGTCATTATTCCTAAATTAAAGAAGAACAAACATATTCTAACCAAATACAGGGTAGGATTCTTTTTTATTTAATTTTTTATGAACCATAACATAAAAATGAAGTAAAATGAAATCATAAAGAATCATGTATTTGGTTCACAATTGTACACACTAGCAGTTTTCTTTAAGGTGTCAATCACCCTCCACCATCATCATGATTTTAATCAAAAAAGTATATTAAACAGCTAAATTGTTTCATAAGGTCTAAATAACTTTGTAGCACAAAATAACACAATGGATCAACTACATAAAACTATAACATGAAAATGACTTTTTGGGGGAACCAGCAGTTAGCATAATGGCTATGTCGCTGGACTCCCACGTAGTCGACCATGGTTCGCGTCCCGGATCCGGTGGCTTAAAACTCACACAGGGCGCGTGTGCGTGCGTGCCCAAGATCCCAAGAGGAGAATGGAGGAGAAGGGATTGCGGCGTGACCATCCCCCCTGGGGGGTGATTTCTCGCTTTCTGTCTCTAATGTCTCTCTCTGTCTGGCGAACGCACACGCCCTATAGCAAAAATCTCTCCAAAAAAAAAAAAAAAATGACTTTTTGGGTCCAGCTGCTGTGATGCAGGCAGTAGGACACCAGTGTGTGAGAATTGGGGGGCCTCATGGACTTCCTGGACCAGCCCCGTCCAACTGAAACACACCTGTAAGCCTAGATGACTGGAAGGCTGGAGCAGAAGATCGTGGTGTGGGGAAACTGTCAAAAACACCTCTCTCCCTCCCATATGCTCTCTCCCTCATTAAAAAAGATTAATTAATTAATTAATAATAATAATAAAAGACATTATACAACTAATGTGTGAATATGACTATAGCTCAATACGATTCTTTGTTAGAAACTTTAAATATGATCTAAAAGTCACTGTGACTGAGTCATTTTCTAAATATTAAAGATAATATTGGTAAGTATATTGAAATGATAACAACTTACTGTCTTAGGTTTTCAATCATTTTTTCCATTGCTTCCTCCCAGCAATATGCTTTAACCGATTGGATATTTTCAATCATTTCTGAGGTGATCACAAGTCTCTCATTGATCTTTCCAGCTCTCTGATCTCTGTAAATCAATCAATCAATCTATTTAATAGTAAACACAAGTCAAATTATCCACTAAGAACTGATCAAGCTTTATGGAAAGCCACCTTTATTTTAAAAAGATGGGCATTTTTTTAATATAAATAGGTGGCAACAAAATAATAGTTACCATTTAGTAAAGGTTTTCTGTGTGCCAGACACTATATTAGACACATTCCATACACTATTCCTCATGGTAGTCTATGAAAAGTGGTTACTTTCATTTCTCTTTTTCAATTGACAAAGATATGTGCACTCATTAGAGAGAGGCAATGTACCCACAACAGGGCATGATTATGCTGCAATCCTTTTTCGTCCATTTCTCCATCCTGTCATGATCTGGGATAAATACACACCCATACTCAGCATGTTTTTCAAGCTGCTGGGTTGGGGACTCAAACCACAGTCAGCCATGTGGGACGGACCTGGTTTCTGGTTTCCTATGCATAGGGTATAACCACTGCACTATGGGCAAGACTAGTTATCTCCGTTTTAAAGATGAGAAAACCAGAGACTCAGTGAGGTGAAGCGGTTTGACTAAGGTGGCATCAGTAAGAAGTATGCCACCTGGAATTCAAACAAAGAACTACCTGAAATTTATAAACTTTCTGTAATAGCTTATAAATCCAAGAAGTCCTCTATTGTAAGCCATGCCTAAAAGCACGCATTCATTCTATAATAAAAATTAACTAAGGTTCTGGTGTGATGAACCAGAGTAGGAAAAGTCAATCAACTACACAAAATGTATGCATTTCCTCAAACTCACATAAATGTTTTATCCAGGTTTACCTAAATCTTGTGATTTATAAAAATGAAATGAATCTAAACATATTTACCAAGAAATTCTACAGGCTGAGAAGTTAAAAACTGTCTCATTAATATAATATCATTTATGGCATTAAAATAATTCAATGTTTAATGACACCCAGAGCTCAGTTCAATGCACAGAGCAGTACTGGTTTTACTTAGAGTGGCCTTTTTGAAAAACTAATTTGAAACTCTTTCAAGCAATGAAAGTAGATTGCTACCTGTACTTCATCATCATTCTCCCTAATCCAGCTTGAAAAAGGGCGAGCACTATCAGGAATCCAAGTCCGCAAAAGGCAGAGGCCTGTAACAGCTCCCAGATCAACCCCATCAGGAGTGTCACTTGTAAAGGTGCAATCCACACGAAATGTGCTACTGCAAGTCCCTAGAAAAAAAAAGCAAAGCAAAAACAAGTGGCATTCTTATCCTCTACCCCCAAAATCAAACAACCAGCAGACATCACATATGGAAGAAAATGGGCACAGGTAACCGAGAAAATAAAACATTTTATAACTCTGAGTACATTAAAATCTATGTATACATTACATGTAACACATAGCAATGTGCTCAAATAGTCCACACACAGACTAGGCTTTCTCAAGGAACAAATTTCAAGTCACTGAATGTTTAAGTATGGTTTTATTCAGTGAAGTTGAGATTAGTATCATGTCTTAGATATCTGAAGTATCGTGTCCAGAATTTATTTTAAGTAAGTTAATTGTATTTGGTTAAAGCGAGAGCCATAGCACCTAAGATGAGAGAGCAAAAGACCTCCCTGAGGCTCAATCCACAGAACTGCACAACTCTGCATTTTACAGAGATACTCAGAATAAATACATGCTCGATATAACAGTAGTTTATTCAGAACCTGCTGTGCTTCAGACGCTGTGATAGACACATTCCATACACTATTCCTAACCCTTCTGATGTGGACAGTTATGCTGAATGCTAGAAAAGCAAATAATAAGTAAAAAGCCTCTCCTCAAGGATCTTGAATTTATTTGCCACAAAAACCACATAAAACAACACAAAACAAGAACTGCTGAGAGTATCATACTTAGCCAGTGTAAAGTATTAAAAAGAAGCAAAGTATGCTAAGGAGTCAGTTTGAAAAATCTTACTAACAGCAAGTAGAGGTCCCTTTGAGTCAGGTGGTTCCACCAGAACCCAGAATGGCACTGTGCTAGATAATTCAGCTGTCTCTGTTTTTAGAAATGAAGAAGATAGGGATGAGTAAGGCTTATCCATTTATTACAGTATCTGACCCAGAAAAAAACCGTTGGGGTTGTATGATACATAACAGTAATACATTAAAGACTGATTCAAAGGGACCAGCAGATGGCATAATGGTTATGTTACTGGATTCTCACGTAGTCGACCATGGTTTGAGTCCTAGATACCACAGCTGCTTGAAACTCAAGCTGTGCATGTGGACATGTGTACCAAGATCTTGAGAGGAGGATGGAGGAGAAGGGATTGCAGTGTGACTATCCTCCCTGGAGGGTGACTTCTTGCTTTCTTTCTCTCTGTCTCTCTGTCTCTGGCTATCCAGTGAGTGCATGCACCCTATAACAAAACATCTGTCTCTCAAAAAAAAAAAAAATTAAATCACTAGGTACATACTTCATCAAATTTGTTCAGGTTGTTGGAAAGGAGACTAACAAGTTGTCCAATACTTATTTTATCCAGAACACGGCTTGACAGCTTTAAAGTCTAAAAAAAAGGGGGGGGGGGGGGGAATTAGATAATGTCAACAAACAAAAGACAAATATATTCATAAATAGCTATATAATGCAGGGCAATAAATGCAGCTAGAGAAGCAAACTGGGTAAGGCACATATACTCAAAGCAGAGAAAGACAGAAGTTCTAACTTTGTATCAGTGCATTCTGGGTCTGAAAGCACACGTATCACAATATTTGTGCTAAATTTTCGTATAGACTTGTTTACAAACTAACCTGCTCCTACCTCCACTTTAACCCATGTTTCTTTCTTCCCATGTAATACAGACTTCCTCACTACTATCATTTCATATTCCTCAATAGTTGGAAAACTCTCCACTTTGGAGATTGAAACTTACCTTTATAGAATGTTCTCTACTTCTTAGGTCTTAGTCTCCTTATCCATAAAATAGACATAATAATAAATACCACATAGAATTGTGGGGAGGATCAAATGAGATAATAAACCTAAGTCACGCTGTTGAGGCTTGTCATGTACTTTCTTGCTGTTTAGCTATCATTACTATAGTAAACACTTTTTATAAATATTTATTAAACGAAATTCAACTTTTTTGGTAGGCAAACGATGTAGATTGTATGTTCTAAATAACACCTAATAGTTTCTTCATTTATGTAAAATTTCAAAATCCAAATACAATTTTTGTTGATTTATCGTGTGTGCTGTCCTGATACTTGTGAACTGAAGAGACTGCAGTTGAGGTGATGTGATTAAACTATGGACTTCATTTCTTACCTCTGCCTCCATAAAAGGCTTTTTGGACAATAAAGTATAGTTATCAAAGTTTTACAACACAATTGACCTTGCATGTATATCATAGAAGTGTTATGGGTTATGTGCTAGAGGCAAATTTCAGATCCATGTCCTTTATAAGCCAAGAATACAAGGTTTTTAAGTTGTGAAAGAAAAACAGAGAAGGGCATCGCGATACCCACATGATTCAGTCAGAATACTTTTCTGTAATGACATGGTGGATCTAAGCATTCATACATAGGTTTCAGGTTGGTGACTGCTCATGCCATTGAAATTATCTTAAATTGTGCTTGCAATACAGCTAAATATTCATTTTAATTCACCTAATCATGCTTCAGCAACATGGATTCTTGTCTAGACAATACACACAGAACAGCAAAGTTCTTAGGGCTTCAATGCTGCAAAAACCTTAAACTTCCAAGACTCACAAGATGGCAAAAATCTAACTCAAAATAAGACAATGAGGGACCAGCAGGTGGCATAGTAGCTAAGGCACTGGACTCTCATAAAGCTGAGTATGATTCAAGTCCCAGACCCAGTAGCTTGAACATCATGCCAGGCACATGTGTGTAAATGGTCAAAATCCTGCAAGGAGAATGGAGGAGAAGGGACTGTAGTGTGGCCATCCCTCCTTGGGGGGTGGTTTCTCACGTTCCCTCTCCCTGTTTCTCACCAATGAGCACACATACCCCATGGCAAAAAATATATAAAAAAAAAAAGTTAGTGAATACTACTACATGGGATATCTGATTAAAGAGGACATTTTGATTGCTTGGTCTATTATTAATAATTATATGTTATACTAATCATTGAACACTTAACACACATGGCATTTTACAATAAGATTTGGTAAAATTTTGTCAATGAATTTTATGCACACCATTCACGTCATTTTAACAAGGAAACGTACCTTTTTTCACATGACTAATGAAAAAATAAAAATGAAACCTAAAATATAGGCAGTTTATACAAGGTGCTTAATAATTCAGTTGAAGAGAACTGAATTATCAAGGAAAATTAAAAATATTAATTATTCATGCTATTTATTTCACAGGCATATGAAATTAATGTCAGTATTTTTTCCTTGCTCATAACAGTTCACTACCTAAATCGTGGTATTCAAAACACACACCATGCAGAGCACATGTACCATAAAGATTATGCAAGGAAATATTACCTTTTTATAAATCAAACTAAACAGAGCTATTCTCATCTGCATCCCAATGTGATGGAGGCCAAAAATGGCTGGGTGTAGAAGCAGTGTCCTCACAATGAAGAGAAGGCATAAGCCTACGGCTAAGTAAATGGCGATGGAACGTTCAGCCTTGTTTTCTGGGTCATAGGAAGCTATGATTCTTCCCAGCAAGAGAGGTTGTACTGCTTTGGTGACTTCCTGTGACAGGAGAAAAACAGAGAAATTAGATTTTATTTCCCTCTCATAAAATGCCCTCACAATTTTGGCACTAAAATTGTCATCTTCAAAGGAGGACTTAAGTCACAGCCATAGTGGCACAGGTGCCAGAGTTCTGTGTGATAGTGGAAGCATACAGGAGGCTCCTGGTCAAGATCCTGGATTGCCCTGAATATGACAGATACACCTAGGCATGCCTACAATGTTGCCTAGAAGGCTAGGGTTGAAAGATGATGTTGCGGCATGGCAAGAGCCTATCAAGAACACTCCCCTCCCACAAATAAATAAGTAAACATTAAAAAAAAAAAAAAGGATTTTAAAATTGGCATGTTATTTTTGTAACGCCTGACACTATTTTAATATCTTAATACTTTGAAATAAGATTTGACTTTTAGCTATAGCAAAAGTCATTTGGAGACAAATTTCTATGTAAAGTTTGTTTATTTATTTATTTATTTATTTATAGGTTTTGGCCATAGGACACTTATGCTCACAGGAGAGAGACAGAGAAAGACAATGAGAGGAAAGGTGAGAAATCATCCCTGAGGGGAGATGATCATGCTGCAGTCCTCTCTCCTCCATTCTTGTCCTGAGATCTGGAGCATGCACACACATGTTCCTGGCATGATTTCCAAGCCACCAGGTCCAGAACTCAAACTTTAGTCAGCCATGTGGAAGTCCAGTGCCTT
This sequence comes from Tupaia tana, assembly GCA_026018925.1. Classification (NCBI taxonomy): domain Eukaryota; kingdom Metazoa; phylum Chordata; class Mammalia; order Scandentia; family Tupaiidae; genus Tupaia; species Tupaia tana. The sequence goes on from JAKSZU010000003.1 coordinate 36,609,227, forward strand.
ATCCACCATACCACCTGCTGGCCCCTATAAATTATTATTTACTAAAAAGTGAATAATGGGCCCAGCCTCTGTGGTATAATTGGTAGAGTACTAAAATGTAGTGCTGGGAGCCATACCAGCCAACTGCAGGTTCAGGTACTGGCCCAGCTGACCCAAAATATGCCAGCCCGCAAGTACCCAAGAGTTCTGAGGGAAGGAGATCATGGCATGCTCAAACCGTGTTTATGTTGCTTCTCTTTCTCTCTCACTCTCTCTGTTGCTCTCTTTCATGAATAAAGTAAATGAACTTTTATAAAAGTGAATAGTGGGGGCAGCAGGTGATGTGGTGATTAAGGCACTCAGTGGACACTCCCATATGGCCAACCACGGTTCAAGTCCCAGACCTGGTGGCTTGCTTTCACACTTTCCTTCTCTCTACATATTTCTCTCTGGTCAAATTAAAATAAATGAATGAATAAATAAATTTTAAAAATAAAAAAAATTCTTTAAAAAAATAGTTAATAGTGGCCATGAACTAAAGGTATAGTTTTTCTCTCTCCCTCTCTCTTGCCTCCATCTATCTACATATATAGCCATACACATAAACAAGAGAGGGATGGTATGTGAAAGAGGGAGAGAAGCACAGAAGGTACAATCAATGAGAAATAGCACATTGCAAAAAGTGTATGTGAATATTTTTAAGATGTAAGTCCTGTCTATAGAGTGCTAAAATGAGCACCCTGAGAAATAAAAGAGAAATATTTTACCAATTAAGCTGTAGCATAAAACTTTTAGAGTTAACAACGTATATACTTGCATACAATTTTTCCTGGTGAGTAATTTGAATTAATTTCCCTGCCATTGGATCTCTGTTGTATTTTCCTACAATCTGTGATCTCTATCACAATGGATTTATTTGCTGAATTGTTGCTTTGGCTGTAGTTTGTACCAAAACAGTTATAATTTTTATTAATCTGAATAGAATGCCTATTTTACATATTGTCATTACAAAGATAGATAGTTGTCATCTTGCGTCAACCAAAAGAGGACAACATACTCATCTTTGGAATGACAGTGGCTATTTCACAAGGACACTGATAATCTTACTGTGGGAGAGCATGTATTCACAGAATAAAATAGTTTGTTAAGGTAGAGAAAATTATAATAATAGACTCATCTGCAAACAGAAAACCAACATAAACCTCATCAGCACATAGAGCTGTTACCATCAAGGACAAAAATCAGTCCTCTAAACCTCCTTCCCTTTCAATAGTTTCCCTTAATCTGTTCTAAGCAGCATGTTCTCTAATATTTACAATGGAACCATTAACAGATATCACCTGATTTTTTTTTTATTTAGAAAAGAAAACAATGGTAACAGATACTTAGCTTAATCTATGAAGTACAACTCTTTCCAAAAAAATCACCCCTGGAATGACAGGAAGAAGCAGTCCTATAATCTCGGTTCATTAAAGCTGTGTGTACTCTGCCACTCAGACTATTTTCAGACACACACACACATACACAAATTCCTGATTTGTCATTACATGAAATAGTACAAGCAGACTGAGGCTTGAATATAATAAAGAGGAATGTAAAATTATTTAATAAAATATGTATTACCTTTTATCAGACATGAATCAAAATAGAATTCATTTAATGGTTCACTTAGACAATAAAAGAAACCTAATTTTGATTTTGAAGCCAGAGTAACAGTGTAATGAACACAAAATTCAGAGTCATGAAAGCCAAGTTCTTATGACAGCATGTTGCCTACACTCTATTATCTTGATCACTACCCGTCTCTGGGCAGTTTTCCTCACTGATAAACTGAGAACTGAAGCAAGCTAATCCTGAAGGTCCTCTTCAGTGCTAACATCTCTGATTATATGACCTGAGTCTGCGAAGTCTGATGGCAGAGGTCAATGATTCCTTGGGTAACTGTCATGACTGGCACCCTGCTGGGACTATGGATGCAGGTCTGAACAGTGTGATTTCAGAAGACCACCTGGCTAGAGGGAGTCAGGTTAGAAAACGGGTCAAGTGATTGTATCTCTGGTGAGAAAAAATCTTGGGTGTGAATTTAGATCAACCTCCCAGAGTAAATTTGGAAGCCTGAAAATACTTCCTAGGAGATATATCTGGTCTCTCATGGGATCTTCCAGACCAGAGCTTGAAGTCTAAATTCTTTAATCTTTCTATTCTATCTGCATACCTAGCATAGGGGCAGTATTTCTGGAGACAGGAAAGTCACTTTTCTTTTAGAATTATTTATTTAATTTCATCTATTATTATTATTTTAATTTGGTATAGGGCATGTACACTCAGCAGAGAGAGAGAGAAAGCGAGAAAAAAAGCTACCGGGTCCGGGACTTGAACCATAGTCTGCCGTGTGGGAGTCCAACGCCTTAACCACCCCACCACATGCTGGTCTGTAAAGCCACTTTTGATGAATATTCAAACAGAAAGGAAAGTTTAGGTGAAAACAAAAAACTAGTCATAGACTTACCATTACATTAAATCAATTAATTCTGATGTAACTTTAAAAATTTTTAGTTCCAAAACCGAAACATAATTGTTTCTGATATAAGTAGAATGATTAGTTAAGAATTAATATGCTGACAGTCAGATGCAACTACACAATACTGAAGCCACATAGGAAGTCTTGGGGTTCATATCTGGGTTGACTTGAACACCCAGAAGTACTTTGGGTATGCCCATGAGCCCTGCTGACTGGAAGACTAAGGGGAGGGTTGTGACATGACAAAACTGTGCCAGAGGTTTCATTATCACCACAGAATATGATTGTCTACATAGCAAATTCCAGTAAATCAAGAGCTTAAGAGTAGAAGTTTAAAAAAAAAAACTATATTGAAGAAAATAGATTCTTGTATATCACACATAACAATTCATTAAGTATCCCATTTATAGTAACAATATAACAAAAAAAAAGATGCATTGTAATACTAATTACACATAGTTAAATAAATGAAGAGACAAACATTTCTGAAAAGAAAGAGAGATTTTTGTTATAGGGCACGTGTGCTCGCCAGAGAGAGAGAGAGAGACAGAAAGAGAGAAGTCACTCCCCAAAAGGGATGGCCACACTGCAATCCCTTCTCCTTCTCCTCCTTTCTCCTCTCACAATTTTGGGCATACACGCACATGCACCCAATGTGAGGTTTAAGCCACCAGGTCTGGGGCTTGAACCGCAGTCGACTATGTAGGAGTCCAGCAACATAACCATTAAGCCACCTACTGGTCCCTATAAAAAGAAAAAATTAATATTGAAAGGATTACATTATCCTGCAGGTTATACAATTAATTCAGTCTTGATCAAAATTCCAAGTGGGTCTTTTGAAAATAAATCTTTAGCACCATAAGAACCTAAGACTATTTCTCTTAGTTTTTGAGCCAATCCCAATACCGCACACAATATCTAGCCTAGAATATCCCACTCAACAAATATATGTTGACTCAATGGTTAAAATTATTCTAAATTTCATTTAGAAAAAGAAGAGAAACTAATTAAAAACATGTAAGGAATAAGAATAACGTGTAATGCTACGGCTCAGGGGAAACACAACTAGATCTACATGGAAGAGACCTGGGTATGCATCCTGGATCCCCTTTCTGCATGCCGGGTATGTGTGCATGCCCATGATCTGGGCTAGATGAGGCTGCGGGTAGAAGGCAGAGAACTTTGTTGGAGACACTCTTTCTTTTACTCTCATGAGAGAAATAAATAAATACGGAATAATGTGCAAGAGGGTTTATATTCACAAATATTAAATCACATTATAAAGCTGTCTAATATATCACATAATTTAAAAATAGATTCATTTATCTGGAAAGTCTAGAAAAAGGTCCAAGCACATGTAATAATTTAGTATATAATGAAATATGGGGTTATAATTCCCTGAAGAAGTGTAGATTAAGCAATAAATGATGGAAAAACTAGATACTCATCTTTTGAAAATTAGATTTCTGTTACATATATACATCAGAATGAATTAAAAATGCATATTTAAATATAAAATATGAAATTAACAGAGATACGTGCTGGTATAATATTTAAATGGAGTAGGCTTTTTTAAAAATATGTTAAAGCAAAAAAGAAAAAGTAAAAGATACACAGATTTGGCAGCAAATTTTTTAAAAACTGAAACTTCTGATTGTTAAAAAATAAAAAAAAAAACAAGAACTCATGCAAAATAAAATTATAAGTCAAATGACAAGTTGGGATCCTATTTATCAATAAGAAAATGACAAATAAAAGATAAAGAACATGTAAAGGCAATATACATAGGCAAAGAAAAATTCATAATTAATATATAAAAACAGTTTAAATTCCCTAAAACCAAAAATAATACAAATAAAAATCATATGCTCTTCTTTACTTACTAATTTAAAAACATTTAAAAAAATAACACTATATTTTTAGTGAGCGCTGAATTTTCTTATTAGTACTAGAAAGGTAAATTAGTATGCCTTTTCTTTTCTAGAAGATAACTTATTTGTATTTGTGCACTTAGGTAGAGGTCCTAAAAAATCTTCCAATTTTGTGTGGAAAAAATGAAGGCACTCTAAATATTCAATGATGAGGAACAATTTTTAAAATTATGATACAACCACATGATTCACTAAAACGATTAGGTAGAAACACTTCTATTGACATGGAAAGGCATTCACAATATGAAGAGAAGCAGATTCATAACACATTATATAAAGAATGATCATGCTCCATTTACTAAGTATATATTCCCATGAGGAAAATAAACTGGAAAGAAAAACATTAAATTTAGCAGTGATTACCTGATTTTCATATTCAGAAAAAAAAACCTTAAAGAGTAATAAACATTTGGACAGAAATTTACATATAACTATTATAATTAATAAATATTTTTTAAATATATGTATTTAAAAAGTGGAAGAAAGTAAACACACATAAACCCAGATCTTACCTAAAATACAAATATAGAATTTACCTGGTTTTATATACTAAGACAAAGGCTTAAGATTCTATTTTGACAGTATAAACATAAGTGTCAAGTTTGTTTAGCTTGATAACACTACGGACTGATAGTAATTTTTAGCTTATTAATTGCTGAAGAAATCATTTTTCCATAGTTAGCATAGACAAAAAAATCTATTTATGTTTGGTCTATTCAAGAATTGTTTAAGAAAGTGGGACCAGCAGTTAGCGTAATGGCTATGTTGCTGGACTCCCACGTAGTCGACCGCGGTTCGAGTCCCCGGACCCGGTGGCTTAAACTCACGCCGGGCACGTGTGCATGAATGCCCAAGATCCCGACAGGAGAATGGAGGAGAAGGGATTGTGGTGTGGCCAACCCCTCTGGGGGGTGATTACTCACTTTCTGTCTCTCTATCCCTCTCTTTCTCTCTGGCGAGCACACGGGCCCTATAACAAAAAAAAAACTCTCAGAAAGAAAGAAAGAAAGAAAGAAAGAAAAGAAAAGGAAGGAAGAAGGAAGGAAGGAAGAAAGAAAGGAAGAAAGAAAGAATTGTTTAAGAAATGTATTTTAAATTATTTTCTGCATTTTGCACTAATTATTTGTAGTTTTTGCAAAAATATATGTACACCATACCAAGAAAAGACACTAAAAAACTTTACCTTTGAATTATGTTTTTACATTCAATGCATCATTCAAAGTGTTTTTGCTTTTGACATTTCCTGTGTTAACTGATCTCATTAATTACTACTAGTAGCATCTTCACTGGAAATCTGAGCTATATTCTTTATGTTTTATAAGAAAAAGTTCTTGAATTTACTGAGAAAGCAGAAATAATATGTTTAGTCTAGAAAAATACTATAGTTGAAAATGCATAAAAATATCAATTTTAATTCCTGAAGTGAAGCTGGAATCTACCATTTTAAAACATTGGCAACATATTTTCCTGTACTCTGTAAAAATGAAATTGTTGTTTCAATACTTGTTTATACTATATAGAGAGAAGTAAATGGAAATACGTATTTGTACAATTAAGCAGAGATTCTATTTAACAATACAGTAATAGCTAACGTTTAAGGAGCCTTTGCTGTATGCAAGGATCTATTCTACATGCTTACCTCATTTAATTCTCACAATTGGATGTGGCACATGCTATCATTACCTCCACCTTACAATACAAAAACCAAGATGAAGCTTGAATAGCTTGCTCAAAGTCAGACAGCTAGGAAGCAGCAAAACTGGGATTCAAGGCAGGCAGTTTGAATATAAAGCTTACCCTCCCCTTATTCATAACCTTAAATAAAAACGAAAATGTTATAATACAAACTGGTTCTCTCTCAATTGCTCATCAGTTCATGTACTGAGATCAGTTCAATACCAACCTAGCAAATCATGCTGTCAGTTAATATCACTGTAATTTAAGGTAAATACCATATTGAAACGATACAGTGATGGTCAAGATGGCACACTATACTGTAGTCCCTTTCATTGTATAGTTACAGAAACTGTGGTCCAAAGAAGTTCTTTAATTTGCCTAAGACATAAAAACAGGCTGTGGCGTCAGGGCTTAAGCATATCCCAAAAGAGTTCAGAAAAAATGTTGTACCTCTGGGAGAAATACACACGTGAATGCATCATATATTGTACTTTATTTCAAGACATCACATTCATTAGTCACCCTGTTATCCTAGCTAGCTACAAGAATGAAAGATGCACCATGTTCCAACAAAGGAATGAGAGAAGTTATATCTGTTCATATCCAGGATAAATTGTAAGAACATGATCACAAGAAATTCCTAATTTATAAATTGACTTAATCCCAAAGTTTCACATGTAAGAACAGAAGATGCATTTCACCTTTGATACAATGGCCTACTGAACATGGGGTTGAATCCCTAAGTTAGCCTTCAAAAGCCAGTATAATCAGCATAATGCAAAATGCTCTTGGAGCATCTTTCTTTTCAGCAGTACCCGTCAGAGCCTAACCAACTTGTATAAGAATGTTTCTATAAGCAAAGAAGAAATATTTCGCCCCTACGGTCTTGAAAGGGAAACAGTCTCTCTTAGCTGTATTGCTTTGCCCTCTCCATACCCCTGTCTTTTGTCCCTCTCCTGTGGAGTCTTGGAAAGACTTGCTGAAGGGAAAGTAATAGAAAGTAGTTAGTAGTTAATTGGCGGCTCTCAGAGAGAGACAGAGACAGAAAGTGAAAAATCACACACACACCCCCCCCCGGGGGGGGGTGGCCACACTACAATCCCTCCTCTATTTTTCTCTTGGGATTTTGGGCACACATGCACACGCACCCAGCATGAGTTTTAAACCACCAGGTCTGCGACTCGAACCATGGTCAACCATGTGAGAGTCCAGTGACGTACATAACCATTACATCATCTGCTGGTCCCGGGATTCCTATGACTTTTATTCAGAGGTTCTTTGTCTGATTAGTCTGACTATTTCTCTTTCCAAACCCATTATTCCTTCTAACCAGACTTTCTCTACTTCAGTGACTCACTAAGGCCTTAATACTCAAAGTAAAGCCCTAGAGTAAACAACGTCCCCACTTAGGAGCTATTAGAAAAGCAGACTCTCAGCCTCATTCCATTGTGCATTGATAAGGCTCTGCTCAAGAGAAACTAGAACCCACATGGTGACTATGGTGCAAATCCCCAGCCAGGTCAGACTGAAACACATTGGGCACGCTAGAGAGAGCCCAACATCCAACAGGCTGACAGACTGGAAGAAGGGACTCACATCATGACCAGGCCCTACGAAGACTACTCACCTCTCACCCGCTTTTTCTTTCTGTCCTTCAGTCTCACTTGCATGTGCATGTGCACCCACTCTGTCACGAATTTTTGAAAGAGAAACACACAGAGAGAAAGGAAGAAAAGAAGACAGGCAGGAAGGGGGAGGGAAAGGAAACACAGACACCCCCAAACCTCCTGAATCAGAATCTACATTTTAACTAGAACTTGGGGTAAATGGCATGCATATAAAACTGAGAAACACTGCACTCACTTTCTGTGTCTCTGTCTCTGGCCAGCGCACATGCCCTATAGTAAAAATCACTCTTTAATATAAAAAAAACGGTGATAGTAATCCCACTGAGACTGAAATGTGCGTGGATATAAAGGTTTATTAAGAGCCTCAGGGGGGATGGTCACACTGCAATCCCTAGCTGACTATCCTTAATTGACTTTCACATTCAGTTTTTCAACAGCCAGTTTCTTCTACTCTCACTGGAAGTTTTAAATGTTAAAGACCATGTTGAATCTGGCTGCTGAGTCATAAGAAGAAAAAAACAAGTGCACAGTTAATCGTGAGAAGCCATAACTAATATGATTTAAAATTACATCAGTATTGCAGAAAGATAAGCTCCTTCATGATGACATTTCCTTTTTCTTAACCTTTCACAATTAACAGCCTATTCTATAGTATTTTTCTCTGTTGGTCCTGAAACAAACAAAATATTTTTTACTTTGTAATTATCATTATTTAGAGGGCTAAAAATGAATAGATTCTAAAAGTATATCCATCTGTTTTGAAGAATAATGTTACAGCAATTTCAAGAGTCCCGGCCCATTGGTCCCTGCTCATCTAATGAAAAGAAAGAATGCTCAGAAAGAACACTATAAGAGGAAAGCACTGGGAAAAATTATTTAAAAGGACAGAAGTCTTATTATAATGGTTAAATTTTCTCTCCTTTTTTGTTTTCTTGTAAGGGACAAAAAGAATGAAATCAAAAGATGAGATGACCTGAAAAACTAGTCATCGAATAACCACCATAATTACCTAAAATATTAGAGATTTACAGTTTTCAACTTTTCACTAATTAAAACTGTAAGGCCAGGCTGGCCCCATGGCCTAGTGCATAGCTGGGTGCGTGTGTGTGTGTGTGTGTGTGTGTGTGTGTGTGCGCGCTCAAAAATCCCAATGGGATGAAGAAATGGAGAAACAATGCAGCATGGTCATGTTCCATTGGGGAATACTTTATCCCCCTGCCCCCTGTCTCTTCTCTGGCAAGCCACATGCACCCTCTGGAAATTTTTTTTAAAAAAGCAAAGAAAAAACTTCAAGGCTTCACGGCCTTTTCTGTGTGACAAGGGTGAAAACCTGCAGTTTTACCATATTACGCCATTCCCAATCTAAATTTTCCTCTCTATGCATTTTCACCATGCACATTTCAGCTGCTTCTTCATATCAGGGCCCTTTCCTCATTAATATGCTATTGGTTATCAGTAGCAGTGGAGTGGTGGAAACAGACTTTGTACTCTAAACTTGCTGCTAGTTCCAGAGCTATCGCCTAGGGCTCTGGTTAGCTCAAAAGTGCATCTCTTCTCACCCCCTTCCATGGATAATTAATACACCATGGCCTTGGTCACTGGAGTCACCTAATACAATTAGTATAAATATAATTATATAGCAATCATAACCCAGTGGAAGGGTCATAGGCTTTAGAGCTAAAGACAGTGAATATCACTCAAATTTACACAAGTGTGACTTTGGGAAATTTACCCAATTTCCCTGCAGCTTGATCACCTAATTCATAAATTAGAAGTAATGGTATTCTCTATGGAGTTACTAGGAAAAGTAAAATAATCTGCATAAAGGGCTTAATAATGAACTGGAACAGATTAGGTACTCAATAAATATTAAACTATCTATTATATTTATTTTTTAGTGTACACCAAACCAAAAAATAAATCCCATAAATACTGATGTGTCATACTAACTTTCACATTTAGGTGGGTTCTTTTGTTCATGTGAAACTCTAATATTGGTGTACGCTAAAAGGATAAATTATATTACAACCTGGGCAAAGCATAGGAGGCCTAACAATAAGGACTCTTTTAGCATCTCCTCAATAGTATTTAAATTAATAAATAAAGCAGACTATGATGGAAAACATGACCAGGGGAAATTTCAGTGAGCTCTTAGCTGTGACATAACAATTATTTCAAATATTATTTACTTCAAGCCAACAATTATTTATTAAGAATGTTATGTTTTCATAAGACTATAGTGAATTTTAGTTCTATAAATTAATTCAAAACAACAACAAAACACATCTAAAAATTAAGTCAAATAGATCCAAAAGTTACAAATAAGATTGTTTATCAAAATTTTGGATGTTCTCAATGAAAATAATCGTCTTAAAGACATCCTTTTTTTTCTTTAAAAATTATTTTATTTAACTTTATTTATTATTTATTCATTTGTTTTTTATTTAAATTTGACCAGAGAGGGACAGAGTGAGAGAGAGAGAGAGAGAAAGAGAAAGTGAGAAAGCAAGCCGCCAGGTCCAGGACTCGAACCACGGTCGGCCATGTGGGAATCCAACACCTTTAACCACCATGCCACCTGCCAGCCCCAAAGACATCTTTTTTTTAAAGAATTATTCATTTAATTTTAGTTATCATTATTTTTATTTTTTAATTTGCTGCGGGGCACATGCTCACCAGAGAGAGATTGAGAGAGAGAGAAAACTGAGAAAGCTAAGTCACCAAGTCCAGGACTCGAATTACAGACAGTCATGTGGAAGATGCTTTAGCCATAATGCCAACTGCTGGCCCCCTCAATGACATCTTAAAAGATGATTCTTCAGCTACCTTATTTATATTTTCTAACAAAATATCTTTTGCCCTCAAACTGTGGCAAATTTACACATATATATTTATATAAATATACACACACACTCACATACACACACACACCCACACAATGCACACACAGGAACTTCAAATGATACATGGAAAATGAAGTTAAAGTACAAGTTTATTTTGGTGCAAAAACCTTTTTTGAAATCTATGCACGGCTTTTTCAGAATATGCATTTTCCATGAACTTTATGAAAATTCCTATATACTTGAATTCATTATTTCAAAAGCCAGAAGAATTTCTTCCAGCAGACTCTCAAGAGCATTAGAAAACATTCCGGAGCTAATGGTATTCGTCTTTGTCAAGATACATTTTTAAATGTATTTTTCTTAGGTGCACGAACTGGAATTCTTAAAGTAGGGCAACTCATAGGCATTTCTTTGGGAGACACTTAGGCACTACTAACTCCCTGAGGCATGGAGACCAGTATGAATACAATACAAGTCAGTCCAGATGGTACACAGCAACTCTAATAAAGATTGTGCACAGCCTCAACTTGAAGACTAAGCAAGATTCAACTTCTAAGTAAGTTTCAACTTGCCACCTCCTTTTCCAGTTTACAAGCAAGGATTGAGAAATGACCCTCTGATGATGCAGAACATGACAGATCAGAGTCTCATTTGACAGCAGCTGAGGAACATCCAAGGCTGCACTTAAACACCCCATAGTCTGGGGGTTTTAGGCATACTGCTCTCTTCATACTGATAAAGATGTAGAATACATTGCAAGAGTACCTTGCTGCCAAGTTTTAAATTTTGCTGCTTTTCTTTGACACAATTCACCACACAGAAATAATTTCAAAATATTACAAACTCTCATATCTATAATTGGCTGAATTTGACATTCTCCTCCTGACATGGTCTCCTGACTTTTTCCTGTCAAATACTAAAGTAAAGGCACCAGTAAGCTCATGTACCTGAAGGGCAATGTGATTTGGCATTGTAACAGAAAATACAGTTATTTTTTTCAAATAAGCCATTTAAACCCGTTTTAAATTGTTGCCACCTGTATTCAAGGACAACATAGTTCCAACAAAGTTGCTAAGAATTTTCCCTTGTCTTTACTAGAGTTTTAGGTGGTTTCTTTTTTTTTTTTTTTTTTGGAGAGGTTTTCGCTATAGGGCGCATGCGCTCACCAGAAAGACAGAGAGATAGAAAATGAGAAATCACCCCCCAGGGGGGATGGCACGCCACAATCCCTTCTCCTCCATTCTCCTCTCGGGATCTTGGGCACGCATGCACACGCACCAGCATGAGTTTAAGCAGCCAGGTCCGGGACTTGAACGACAGTCGACTACATGGGAGTCCAGTGACATACCCATTAAGCTAACTGTTGGTCCCGGTGGTTTCTTAATGTTTAGAGTAGATTAGTCCTTTGTACCTTGATACCTATTCAACAGATTTTCCTAATTCTTCCATAATCACAAGAATGAATATAATTATTTTACCTATAATGAATTTACAAGTGAGATTCTTACCCCTAAATATAGTAAAATTCCATAGAACGTAAATCTCCAGAAAAAGCATCGTCGAAGGGCATTAATAAGTTTGGGATTTTTCTTTGAAGCCAGTTCTCTGTCCCATTCTCTGCAAAAGAATAAAAAGTGGGACCAATCAGTTTCATGCACAAATACTTGAATTGTTCTATTTCCTTGACATAGCTTGATTCATGCAAGTATATCCAAGGAGATTAACCCAAGTAACTAAAAAGACAAAACCTGTGGAGGCCCTCCAACACCAACTACTCAGTCAAACGCTTGGCAGATTTCAGTGGCCTACCATATATCACTGTGCAAGGAATTGATTTCATGAAAAGGCCACATTTTGTGTGTTAAAGAATGGTTCTGAACTTCTTAAAAATAATGAAAAGAGTGAACAAATAAAGTACAACTTGTGAATACATGTTGTTATACTTAGAACAGGTAAAAAAAAAAAACACATAAACTCATCTAAATTTTTTTTTCTCATCTTCTGATTTTATCTGTTTAAAACTGTCATAGATTTTATAAGCTTTAACTGTCAAGCCAAAACCAAGCTAAACTGTCAGGTAGATTTTTCTGTGATTTAACATGAGAAAAAATGTTGGCCTAACTTTTTCAATAGTATGGACATGAAATAAATATCATCAAACTTTGTTTTCAGTTACTAAATTAGTTTATTGGTGTAGAAGTTCTTGAAAAATGAAAATAGGATCAAATTTCATATTTTCTGGCAAGAACGCACATTAAATAATCTGAAAACTGACTGAAATCTAATAAACTTTTTGTTTTCTTTTAAATGCTATAAGAACATAAGCTAATTGTATTTAAGTTACTACCACTGCTCTATGATAACAAAAGTGCCTTTTCTCTTCACAAGAGAATAAAATATCCCCGTTACCCTTATCTTAGTTTTCAAACTGTGAAGAGGTGAAAAATTTCATAAATGAAAGCAAGGACTAGATAAAGAATTAAACAAAGTCTTTCCATTTTATCAATGGCTATTCACCTTGCTATTAAGTTACATGCTTCTAAGTCACTCCAACAGAGGGAAACAAAACTGAGATTTGAAGACAAGTACAGCAGTCTCTTTTCAGGGACGTTGGCTTCCCACACAAGCTTGCTAACTAATCACCCTTTTCTATCTATCTACCTCCTCACACTCTTCCCCACCTTTCACTCACAGGTGGAGCTTGCCTCCTATCCGTAACATTCAGCGACTCACAACAGGATAAGAAACTAAATATAGCACAGATTCACAAAGAAGGAATGAGTCAGATGGGAAAACAAAGAAAGAAGAGTAGAAAATAAACCAAAGAAATCATTTAAAAGTGAAGAATTAGTCAACAGTGAAGTCATGTATAAAGGTGTCGTTATATTCAATAAGTAAGACTTGGGTGACTCTGGTCAATGTTGTTTTAGGAACACAGGAGACGTAGAAACCGTATTTCAGGAAACTGAAATATAAATGATAGGAGAAGTGAGAAGACCAGGAAAGCAAAGAAATGTTAGCTATAAAATAAACAAAACTTTGGGGTAGTGACCTGATAGGACATTAAAGTTGGGGAATTTATTTACATGGGTAGGACTTGGCAATTTGTAACCCAAGAAAAGGAGTTAGCAGCAAGAGTAGGTGATCTGGTTCAAGAAGCGCCCTAATAGGTTCAAATCAGAAGGGAAGAAGTTCTGTACATAAAAAAAGTTAGTATCCTTGCTACAAGCATGGAATGGATATGTGGTTTGCATACTGCAGTGATGCTAAGCATTCAACTCCACAGCCACAAACTAAGCCAGATGGGTCAGTGTAGCCCAGTCACAGGGAACCACCAAAGGGCTTTGGTCATAAGGCAGTTATGAAATGTGAAGCCAGCCCATGGGTACAGAGGGACAAAGAACTATAAATGGCATGTCACTCTTCCAGAATGTTTCAATAGAGTCTAAATATCAACTTTAAAAGGAAAAAAAAGTGAATAATGAAGAAGTACAAAAACTAAACCAAAACAAAAATAAACATAGATTTTGTGAACTTTGCTCACACAGGGTTGTTGAAACAAAATAGATACATTTTAAAAACTGAATATAAGTGAAGAATATAATAAAAACTGAAGAGAAAAAAATGTTAGACTAGATAATCCTACAAATTCAGGTGTATGTCTTCTAATTGGCCATAAAAAACATCAAGAGTAGATATTTTTAAATTAGCTCAGCCCTATTCTGATTAATCTTTCCCTCACCATCTATTTGGAGCTTAGACATTATTTTAAACTCGTTGATATACCTACAACATATTACTTCTTATATTTTATCTCTCCAACAATGTTACAGGCCTTTGTGTAATGCTAGTCATTTCACGTCCAATCATACGATCATTCAACAAATATTTACTGAGTACATACTCTATTTAGCTACTCAGGGATATTGTAGATACTCAGGGATACCTCTTAAGCAAAACAGATCAAACAAAAACAAAAATGAAAAAAAAAAAGCCCTGCCCTCATGTCACTTACATACACCAAGTGCTCAGTAATAGCAGTTGGGCCTTGATCTTGAAAATGTGAATCTGCTATTCTCAGAAGTCTAATTCTTTGAGTAAAATTAAGAAAAATGAGGTTGTAATATCTTACTTGGCCTTGAAAATGTCAAAGAAAGGAAATCCATTTCATGTAAATAAAATAAACAAATCACAAGTCTACTTAACTTTTTAAATTCTAGCACAATAATTTAGTAGCTACTTTTTTTTTTCTTCCACTCCCTTTCCTTGTATCTGATATCAGACCCTGTGCTGCTGGTGCAGAAGCCAGTCTACCTCATTCACACTGATTGGTGAACACATGACTCAAGAATCTTTGGCCAGGAGTAAAGGGCTTTTCCTTCTGTGATCTATAAAAATACAAGCAAAGAATGGTAATCAAAGACCCACTGCAGGGAGAAAGCTGGTCTGAGAGTATAAAACTAGCACAAGGCAAATACCACTGCATGGCATTTGAGATCCTGGTCCCATTGAGTCCCTAAAGCAAGTTCTCCACCTAGGCCTTCATACAATTTAGGCTTTATCAACAAATAAATTTCCTCCTTTAATTTACTTAAGGCAGTTCATTGGGTTTCTGTCACTCACAATCAAGAATCCTAACTGATCCTTTTAGAAAAGGGGACTCGAATATTCTTTATGGTGGAGCACTGTTCCTGGACAGATGGGCAGTACAGACCCCCACCCAGGTCTGTATCATTCATGGCTCCATCACTCATTAGCTGGCAAATTACATCATCTCTCTAAGCCTCAGTTCGCTCTTCTGTAGGATGGAGACAGTACGCTTTCCTCTCAGAATGGTTGAGAAGACATACTATACCAGGCATGTAATAAGTACCCTTTTGAGTATTTATTTCATATTTTTATATACATTTTTCACTTCTTTGATACTTAATAGCCATAACATCAAGATTTTGAGCAAGATGGTATAGCAGAAATGCACTACTGAAGAGAAACTAGATCCCCCTGGTGACCAAGGTTCAAATTCCCAGCTCGGTTAGTCAAAAAAAAATAAAAATGCTTGGTCCACAAGTGAGTGCTCAAAATCTGATGCACTGGAGGACTTGAGAAAGGGTATCACCACTGCGACTAGACCCTGCAGAGGGTGTCCATCTCTCTCTCCCTCTCTTTCATCTATGTACACACATGTTCACACACATGTTCTACCATGAATAAAGGGAAAAAATTTTTAAAATAGGACTTCAGCAATAACATGTTCCTACTTTAAGCATACTTTTTTGAGAATTAAGCCCTCTCTACTCTGTTAGTTTCCTATTCTCTAAATAAAGATTAACATGAATTTCTCTTGTCAACTAATAAGTGATATACATGAACATACATACCTTTCCAACTTTTCAGAGAGATTGTCAGCCGAATCCGCCGATGGAATTTGGTATATGTCTGACAATTCCAGGCGCTGTCTGTAACCTTTCTTCAAAATTGGTCTGGTCCAACTAAAATAAAGAGAAGAGGGGTAGATGTAAATATTTGATTGATTTGGTCTCCGATGTAGTTTTGGAATTTGATACCAATTCAAATCTTGGGGAAGGGAGAAAATGGTATATGCATAAAGCACATCAACTTACATAAATACTAAGCTTCATATCTGACAGAATACACCTGTATAAAACATTGACACCTCTAAATTAATGTGACTGTCACTTTGCCAGAAGGGATTGAGAATAATGGTACAACTCTTCCCAGAAGAACAACTGCTAAGCATTTAAATATTTTTAAATGACCTCAAAATAAGCATATATTAGGAGTTTACAGCAAGTTGCTAAAGTCTAAGCTCTATTACACTTCAAATATATAAAATGAACTATGAATGATAAAAAGACATTTAGTAAACATTCTTCTATTATTTTGTTACTGTAGCAGAGGGTACTCAACAATGAACTATTGTTAAAGGAAGTAACTACAGCTCCTCCATTCAACTCTCAGGTTTTTGGGCATGCATGCGCATGCATCTGGGGCTTATACTGCAGTCAGCCATCTGAGAGTCCAATGCCTTTAGCCACTATACTACCTGCTGGCCCCGATAAATAACTATTTATAATGGAAATTAGTGATATAGACATAGGAATAACTAAACAGGATGCCCCAATCATTTTCTTTTTCTTTTTTTTTTCTTTTTTTGTTTAGGAGAGATTTTTGCTATAGGGCACATGTGGTTGCCCAACAGACAGAGACAGAGAGACAGAAAGTGAGAAATCACCCCTAGGGGGGATGGCCATGCACAGTCCCTTCCCTTCCATTCTCCTCTTGGAATGTTGGGCATGAATGCACAAGTTTTAACTCACATCCAGCATGAGTTTTAAGTCTCTGGATCCAGCTTGAACCTTGGTCAACTACATGGGAGTCCAGCAACGTAACCATTATGCCATCTGCTGGTCCCCTCAGTCATTTTCGAAAACGCAGTTTCTTACTATTATGGATAAGGTAGGATAATCTTCTAAGAAAATCTAAAGGGATAAGAAAATCTAAAAAGAGGAGGAGAAAAAGGATGTAGAAAAAAGGAGACTTGTGAAATTGATCAATCATGTATGAAGAGAGATTATAAATTAAATTGTGAGAATGAGACCTTTCTCAGATGAAATTTCACGTATTGAAGAAAGGAACTGAACTTGGAGTTAGTGATTTATAAATCTATTATTTTTCCATCTTTTTTCCCTTTGGAAAATTCTGAAACTTGGTGCCATTGAGAATTATTTTGGTAATGTATCAAAGTACTTATTAAACCACCAAAGATCAAAAGGGTATGTTTTGACAATATCTGAGAGGCACAATAAACTTATAATAGTAAACTTATTCTCCAAAGTCATTCAGAATTAAAAGAGAAAGTGCCAAACCAAATGCAAACGTTTTTCTCCAGAGCAAAATCTTGTAGATGGCCCTCCTGTCTATCCTCATCACTCCCACCCTATGGGTCCACACATCCTTTACATTTTCTTGGTCTTCAGCTTCTTCAGAAAGTCCCCATCCTATTTTCCTAATGTCTTCATAACTAGTCTTTCATCAGAACTTAACTGAATTAAGGCCCAGGGCAAAGGCTAAGTAACATCATTAATCACTTCTTGCTAAGATATTAATGAGTGATTATGATTTAATGTCATCTTTTTCCATTAATCTGAATTTGTATTTTAACAAGAGGTTTCTTTAATAAAGGGTGATAATTAGGTTTAGACTTCCTTGCCTGCCTGATCCATTAGTAATTTTTCCTGGAGAACAATGAAGACACTTGAGGCCACTCTGAACACAGCGGGAAGCAGTGTTATAATCATGCCATGTCTTTAGTGGACACTGAGAAAGTAACAGTACACCCAGCCGCCGCTCACCACAGTACCATCCTACTATCTAACGTAAAGATGAGAGGGTGAAGTTTGAAACACAAGTGGCAGGCTGTGACAAATCTGAGACAGCAATCTAGTATATAATTTAGGTTACAAAATTTTGTAAATTTAAGCCAAGAAATGAAAAGGTGAAGAAAGTATTTACTACTAGTAAAACATTGTGTGTACCTAGCATTTTCTAAAGAGCTTTCACAAACATGATATTTGTGAAAATTACATTGTGATTTTAATATGAAACTCTTGGTAAATGGGTAGACTAAAAAGGAATCAGATCCATTTTAACAATAAAGAAATGGAGGCTCAGAGATGCTAAACTTGTCTGGCAAAGCCTAGATTTCTTCCACATTCTTCTGACTTCATTCCTTCCTTTACCATATTAATTTTTTTTTCTTTTCTATTTTAAGAAAATTAAGCATGGTGGATTCTGCTAAACAGATAGCTAGGAGGAGAACCTGAAAGCAGGGAGAACAAAAGCTACTAGATTCATGGGACCAGCAGTTAGCATAATGGCTATGTCGCTGGACTCCCACGTAGTCGACCCCTGTTCAGAGAGGAGAATGGAGGAGAAGGGATTGCGGTGGCGTGGCTATCCCCCCGGGGGGTGATTTCTCACTTTCTGTATCTCTGTCCTTCTCTGTCTGGCAAGTGCACATGCCCTATAGCAAAAACCTCTCAAAAAAAAAAAAAAAAGCTACCAGATTCCAAGCAGTGGGTAGCATAATTGGCAAACATTTACTAACAGGAAACAAAAACAAAAGCTGACTTATGGCATTTGCCAATTTCTGTGGTGTAAATACTCTCACCGTGACCAATTTCAAGCTATTGAATATGAAGTCACTGGACACAGAGTTGGACACGATAGAGTTGCATATTATAATGTATCAGTAGTATGTCCATTGTTAGATACAGTGAACACAAATAACCTCCAGAGCATAGATAATAGTAAAATGTAGAATAAATAGGAAGTGATAACTTTTGAGGGTTTTTTTTACTATATTTTAATATAATTTAATTGTAAGTTTAAATAAATTAATTTTTAATATTGGCTATATTTAACAACAGCTCGTGAATTTCCTGAAAATGGTACAATCTGCTCAGCAGGAAGGAACTATCTTAAGTAGATCACTGACTGCCAAATAGTTGAAAGACTTAGAACAAGTGTAATAGCATTATGGATGAAAAAGATAGATTTAGTAAAAAGGAGTATGTGCTCCACCTATTAATAAACTGCATTTATAACATGGATGAAATTATTAAAGTATGACAGTGAATTTATAAATGAGAATTCCACTACCTGTCTATATCATACCAAAAAAAGACATTTTTAAGAAATTAAAAATTAAATGTCAATTTCTTTAAAATTATATAAATGTAACTCAATTGTTCCATATCCAAGATTGGTGGCTAGTCCCATAAATAGGTTTTCAACTCATTTCAAAGTAAAACAATTTGTGGGCTGCTTTTACAAAATGCTTCTGTTATCTGTGTCCATTGTAATATTATAATATACCATGACATCTAGTTGAAATATCAAGAGTGTTCTAACCCAGCATCATCAAACCAAACAAACTCAGCAGTATAAAAACTCAAGTTTGCCAACTATAATTATTAATATAAGTTAGCATTTCTTGCTAGGTTAACCACAATAGACCTGTATCTGTATCCTGAAATAAAAATTCGGTTTAATGTGTATTATAAAAATTAAAACCCATAACTTTAGGTGCCTAGTAATCACCACAGTCTTCTTAGAGAAGATTTTATTCCCTAAGATTAAGCTCATCAGGAAATCTCAAAGTCTACCTTCAGTCCTTTTTTTTTCCTTAAGAGAGATTTCTATAGGACATGTGCTTCACCAGAGACATAGAGAGAGACAGAGAGAGAGAGAAAGTGAGAAATCTCCCACCAGGGGCTGATCACCCAACAGTCCCTTCTCCTCTGTTCTCCTCTCAGGACTTTTGGTATGCACATACATGAGCTGGGTGTAAGTTTCAAGCCTCTGGGTCCAGGACTCAAACTGTAGTGGGCCATGTGGGAGACTAGTGCCTTAACCACTATGCCACCTGCTGATCCCAACTCCTGCCAGTCTTAATTAGGAATATGAACAACAGACACCCTGACTTTAGACACTTTTTGGAATTTTAATCAGTGCAAACCATCAGCCACCCCTCCTTTTGAGTAATTCTGAGTATATTAAGCATATTTGGACAGAATTTAAGAATGCCTAATCAAGATTTCTACACCAACATTTCTCCCATCAGAAATCAATGAGAAATGGGACCGGCAGTTAGCGTAATGGCTATGTCGCTGGACTCCCACATAGTCGACCGCGGTTCGAGTCCCGGACCCGGTGGCTTAAACTCACCCCGGGCGCGTGTGCATGCGTGCCCAAGATCCCGAGAGGAGAATGGAGGAGAACGGATTGTGGCGTGGCCATCCCCCCTGGGGGGTGATTTCTCGCTTTCTATCTCTCTGTCTCTCTCTGTCTGTCTGGCAAGCGCACGCGCCCTAGAGCAAAAAAACCTCTCCAAAAAAAAAAAAAAAATCAATGAGAATTTAATCGGGGAAATTGAATAACAACAAAAGATAAAGTACGTGAAACTGAACTGGTGAAATAGAAAATTTTATGACTTTTGACTAATACATTGTTGATTTTTTTTTCTAGGCTTCGTTTTCCCGATTGTAAGGATTTTTGTCTTGTCTTGAGCTGCTGATAGGTTCATGTACATACTATTTGAACAGAATCCCAACCCGTTTCCTGGCTTTAAGTTTTAAGCATATTTCCTTAGCATTTCTTTGATTTATTAAAGTTAAATATGCTTTTATTGAACTTAAAAAATATAGTAAAAAATACATAATGAGTGACCATAGTAAACTATATAACATCAACTAGGTGCTACCTTATAGTATATTCATTCTACTCAGAGTTTCATGCCTTACGCCAGACATGTATTCATAGATATATTTATATCAGCAGAGCTTGCTATTGAAAGTAGTTAGATTATTAAAGAAATTTTGTGAATCAATAAAATGTGGGGGAGAAAAGGAATGGAAAACAACTGTGGACACCTGAGATAGTGTGGGAGGAGGGTGGGAAAGGGCAGAGGGTGAGAAATAAGGGGAAAAATATATATACATATATATATATGAAACTAAAAATGGAAAATTATTGAAGATAATGTGCATGATTAAGCTACTATGCAGCATCTTCTGGATGGGAAATTACATTTTGTATGCTATGACAATGCTCAGTGAATAGTGAATTAACGTAAATTAATTAATTATAAAATTAAATTAAAAAGATAAAAAAAAAAGACAGATATGAATGAGCATTAGGGCCAGCAGATGGCATGGTGGATAAAGCACTGGACTCCCACAGGGCTGACCACTGTTTGAGTCCTGGATCCAGCAACTTGAAACTCACCTGGGACACATGTGCATGTGTGCCCAAAATATGAAGAGGAGAATGGAGAAGAAAGGATTGTGGCATGGCCATCCCTTCGGGGTATCGTTTCTTACTTTCTCTCTCTCCTTGTATCTGTCTCTTTGGTGAGTGCATGTGGCCTATAGCAAAAATCTCTCAAAAAAAAAAAAAAAAAAAAAAAAAAACAGAAAGAGAATGGTGAGCACCATTTGTTTTTTTTTTTTTTTTTTTTTTTTTTTTTTTTTTTTTTTTTTTTTGGAGAGGTTTTTGCTATAGGGCGCGTGCGCTCGCCAGACAGACAGAGAGAGACAGAGAGACAGAAAGCAGGAAATCACCCCCCAGGGGGGATGGCCACGCCGCAATCCCTTCTCCTCCATTCTCCTCTCGGGATCTTGGGCACGCACGCACACGCGCCCGGCGTGAGTTTAAGCCGCCGGGTCCGGGACTCGAACCGCGGTCGACTACGTGGGAGTCCAGCGACATAGCTATTACGCTATCTGCTGGTCCCAGCACCATTTGTTTTTATGAGACAAAGCACCTGGTATAACCAAAAGCAACAAACTCTTAATCCACATTTTCCTTCGCTTTGCTCGCACCTTTAACTGATCTTATCCCTCTATTCATTTAGAACTAGCCAATATATATTGACAATGGACTTATAAACTGCTCATATTAGAAACTGTGACAGTTTTCAAACGTCTGGATAGTTCTAACGGAAACTAGTTAATTATTAATCATGAAGTGAAAGAAAAAGTATACAGATTTTTTTAATAATTTATAAGTTATAAGCTAACTTGGAAAAAAATAAGTCTACCATCCCACAAACACTGTTCTGACCACTTGACTATAAGAGGTTTCAGGTTTTATGAATTAAAACAATCACTTGATTTTTGTTTTGTTTTATTTTGTTTTACTATAGGGCCCATATACTCACTCATCAGAGAGAGAGACAGAGGCAGAGACAGAGAGAGAAATCACCAACTGGGGTGATGGCCATGGCACAACCCCTTCTCCTGCATCCTCCTCTCAGGATCTTGGGCACACATGTACATCTCCCAGTGTGATTTTCAAGCTGTCAGGTCTGGGACTTGAACCGTGTGCAGTTGGCCCTGTGGGATCCAGCTTCTTAACCTCCACACCACCTGCTGGCCCCATCGCTTGATTTTTTTTTTAAACACACACAAACACACACACACAAACACACACACACAAACACACACACACACACACACACACACACAAAGATGAATCTTATTTAGTTTAGTTTATTTTCTTAGGACGAACCTGTAGGTTTTGTACAGAGTAACTTCTAATGGTTTATAATGGAAAAAAAATTGCCAGTTATAGTCACTATTATGGCTTTGATTTTTCACAAAACCCATCCTCCTAAAACCACATAATTAAACTTATAATTATTTTTCCATTTGACATTTAGCTTTTATTATGCCAATGGAGGCATCCGACATTTTCATCTGCTAAAACTTAAGATGAAGGTTAGATATATAGCCTGTTTTCCTTTTTACATGAAATAATTAATAGAGACTAAGCAAAAGTTACCCTAAACTTCATGAATACAAATTAAAATATACTAGAAAGTTTCTTATCATTCTGTAGGGTACTTGTGCCAGACAGAGAGAAAAAGTGAGTAATCACCCCCACAAGGAGAATCACATAATCCTTTCTTCTCCATTCCCTTCTCAAGATTTTGGGCACACATGCACACACTCCTGGAATGTTTTTCAAGTCACCAGGACCAGGATTTTAACTGCACAGTTGGCCATGTGGGATTCAGCCGCCTTAGCCATAATGCCATCTAACTGACCCTCATCATTCTTTTTTCTTTCCCATGAGTTTGAAATAACTCACATAATCTGTGTAGTCTTAACCAAAAAGTAAAAGAAAAAAGAAAAAAATTGAAGGTACAGGAAACGAGAGGGAATCATTTGATATATTATGATAATAAATCCTAAATGCATAGCTCTATTAGCTCTATTACGTTACTTTCATTATTTTGATAAATGGGTAGGATGGTAAGGATTGATTTGAAACTAAATGTCATCTAGTCTCTAGACGGACTAAAAGAAATAAGTAAATTCATATACTTAACATTTTCAATGTTATGGTTGTTTTACCAACTTTTTTGTTAGTTTTTAAAATACTTTTCTTTATGAGACAGACAGAAAAGGGAGAAAAGAAAGGGAGAAAAAGAGAGAAGGCAAGAGAGACAGAGATAGGCTTATTTTTTTTTTTTTCTTTTTTGGAGAGGTTTTTGCTATAGGGCACGTGCGCTCGCCAGACAGACAGAGAGAGACAGAGAGATAGAAAGCAGGAAATCACCTCCCAGGGGGGATGGCCACGCCGCAATCCCTTCTCCTCCATTCTCCTCTCGGGATCTTGGGCACGCACGCACACGCGCCCGGCGTGAGTTTAAGCCACCGGGTCCGGGACTCGAACCGCGGTCGACTACGTGGGAGTCCAGCGACATAGCCATTACACTAACTGCTGGTCCCGAGAGATAGGCATTTTGACAGAGCCTTACTGTGTTGCACTTCCTTCTGCTCCAGCCTCCCAATTAGTTAGGATTACAGGTACTCAAGATCGTTCACTGTGTTCAGCTTGCCCAGGAACCAAATCTGTGCCTCCCATGCAGTTTCTAGCCTCCCAAGCAGGGATACTACTGTGCACTATAAGGCTGAGCCTGTTTCATCAACTCAGATTACATGTAATCTTATAGTAGGATATATTTTTCTCAAAGAATTTTAGTAATAGAACTTGAGAAAGTACCTAGCTCTTTTTTTTTCTTAGAATTATTTATTTAACTCTATTTGTTTATCATTATTCTTCAATTTGGTCAGAGAGAGAGGGAGAGTGAGAAAGAAAGCTGCCAGGTCCGGGACTCGAACCACAGTCAGCCATGTGGGAGTCCAACGCCCCAACTACCACCCCACCTGTCGATCCCCCAGTAACAAGCTCCCACAAGGGCTGTGCAGGCTCAGGTACAATGGACAGGTGGTAGACACCACTGCACAATGTAGGGAGCCCCAGATTTTGGATACTGTGTCAACCTGAGCAACCCACGTGTCAGATGCTGGGAGCAGTATAGCAGCATGAAGAGATTATATCAGAGGTACATGTTTCTGTCTCACTCTCTTTCTCATGAAAGGTAAAACAAAAGAAAACAAAAAAGCCTGTGTACTAGTAGGCTCTAAGAAATCAATCCAAAATTGCACTACTGGAGTCAGGTTGGTAATTCCCTCTCCTCTCATTCTGCAAGGTATTTAGCACAGCTATGTGAAGCTTCACCACGAAATGGTGAATTTATATGCCATAACCACTCGGTTAGTTTAATCAGCTGTAGGAAGAACATGCTTGCTAAAGATTAACCATTTTTTGTGTCTAAAAGTTAATTATTCATAAGGTTCTAATTATACCAAGAGAATTATAGATTTTTTTTTCTTTCTCTAGATGGGTAAACAACTCTAAAGTGGTTGATCAATTTTAAAAGATCTGGAAAGCTAATTACTTGCTGCTCAACAAAGGACCACAAACCAATTCTGAAAAATTGTCTAGAAGCCCAGGACGTATAACCATACAGGCATCCTAACAGAAAGTAATTTGTGAACACTGATGAATCAAAACATTAAATAGGAAATTGATCTATTCATTTCATGAGGTGCTTCTAAATAAAAAGATATTAGGAACATAAGCATACCGAGAAAATATCTGGGGAGATATTTCCTTCTCTGATTGTCCATATTTCCTAATGTTTAACAATGAGCTTGTATAACTTTGGAAATAAGCCGGAAATCTTTTTAAAGAAGAGGTACATGTAATGATAATGCATTAATTGCTATGGTTAACTATGAACATAAACTTTCTAATTAAATATATTCTAACTGCATGACTTGCACATAATGCTCATTATCAACATTAATATCACATAAAACCATTTTTACTTTCTTGAAATGGTTGTCTGAGGTCACACTTCATCTTGAAAAATACAAAGTCCCAGTCACAAATTATTATTAAAAATGAAGCTAGTGATTTTAAGAAGAAAACACAGTCCTAGGTTGTAATCCTACCTCTATCATTTTTTAGTTATGTGCCCTTGGAAAATGCTTTTAGGATCTCCCAGCTGTAGTGCCTGCTGGAGAGAATAACTCACATGACTGGTATACTTGGTTCTCATGGGGGCCAAACCTATTGCCATCCATAAAGCATTAGAAGTACAAGCTTACATACTTCTTTACATACACTGCTTGGTTTTGTTTTAATTTTTAAAGCACTGGAGTTTATTATTGGGATAATGGTAATAACAGCTAACATTAGTAAAATATTAGCAGATCCCTAAAAAAATTCCAAGTGTCTCACATACATTAATTCATCTAATCCTCACAAGAATTTAAGAGGTAAATCTAGGTTATATTTCTATCTTACACATGAGAAACTGACACTTAGGCAGATTAAACTGTTGCAGAAAACAGACTGCAGAGAAACCAAGCGCCACTCAGAGAGTGTGAGAACTTGGGTTTATAACGCAGATGGTTCCAGCAGAGCTGGTACTCTCAAGTCTAGGCCCTTACTTGAGGTGGTTACAGGGGTTATACAGTCTAGGTCACGGATGTTGCAGACCGCATGGATGTTGCAGACCGGAAGAGTCCCAAAAGAACCACAAAACACTTGCAATCCAGTTTGTATCGTTCCCCTGCAGGCAATTTGTAAAGGTGGAATAGAAACACTTCCTGTTTGCAAGCAGTTGGCAAACAGGATCCGTATCATTTCTCTCTTTGATGCCCTTGGTATTCCTTAGGGCATCATAGCATGGCCTCACAACCTCTGATTTCTAATCGGTAGAGGTAGTAGAGGCCAAGTCTACAGAAAGGATTGTTACAACTAATCTGGAAAGGTTCAGAACAGTTCATGTATTGTCTTGGACAGCTGTATCTTTGATTTTTATGCCATGAATAAATCGGTCAGCCTCCAGAGTGACCAAAGCAGGGTTGTGGGTTCCTCGGGCTTATGCCGTGGATTGACTGGTCAGTCTCCAGAATGACTAGCTTAGGCTGTGGATTCCTTGTTTCCAGAGTGTCATCCAGAGGGGCTTTGTGTGGGTCTATAGAGGCAGTCCTCTTGATTCTAGTGTGATGGATTCATGGGGTGGTACCTGTAACAGGTACTGGTAGCCTCAACATGGCTTGACCTTAGTCAAGTCCACTCTTATGGAGAGGTTCTTATAACCTGGACTCCAGGGACTGGTTTGGCCTCTGATGGGCATTGTTCCTGGCACAGATTTCACATCTGGTACTGACGTGTTTACACAGGGTTGCAGAAAACAGTCCCCAATGTGTCAACTCCTGGTACTGAAGCACCAGTTAATGAGCCAGAATACGCGGAACAAATAGTTGCCTATATCGTAGCAGTTGCAGTCAACACTCCCTAGTCTTTGTTTCTCCTTTCTGTTGCCTGTTAATTATGGGAAAATTCTGGCAACAATAGGACTCTAGTTGCTTGCCTAGCAACTGGAGGATTTATTTTATACTTAGGTGTATTTAGATTGGTAGCATACTTTAGGGCCCGGATGACTGCCCTCAGTTCAGCCCACTGAACTGACCAGCTTCCGTGGTCACCACATACCCAGCTCTCCATGGTTTATCCTGTACACAACTGCTGCCATCCATGACGAGTGCCAAACTGGGTCCATAAAGGGCTTGTCTGACAGGTCTAGTCTACTTGAACAGACCTCATCAATGACCTCTTCACAGTTATAATTGGGCAATCTAGGCAATCTAGCAGGCAAGAAGGTGGTTGGGTTTAACATGCACATTATCTCTAGCTCCATGCATGAGTTCATGCATAGTAACTCCTGGTACTGAGCCATCCTTGCCCCCATCAACCACCTATAGCGCTTACTGTTCATCAAAGTCACATCGGCATGGGGAACTTTCTTCCCATTCAAACGAAAACAGGGGCTCACTCTTAAAAACCAGTTGGAGACAGAAGAAGACTCCTTGAGGTCCAAGCATGTGAACCAACTGGTTTGAGGTGGCAGGAGGCTCAGGAGCATGTAGGAGTTTGACACGACAGAGCGGAAGATGACAGTGGTGTTGTTTACGGCACGGAGATCTTGTACTGGTCAGTAATCTCCTGCTGGCTTCCTAAATGGCAGTAGTGTAGTATTCCAGGAAGACTGACTTTCTACCAGAATTCCAACTTGTTTTGAGGCATTCAGTGTATCTTTGGATGCCCAGTTGTGCGTCTTGTGGTACCAAGTATTTCCTCTGCCCCAATAGGGTGACACCTGGCTTCAGGTCAATGACAATCAGGACACGGTTCTTTGCCATCCTCTGCCCTCTCTCTGCCTCTCTCCAATGAGCACACACACTCTATTCAAAAACCTAAAAATAAATAAAGGCTGACTAATCTACTGGTAATATTCACCCACAGTAGTAGGTTAAGCATGATTCCTAGCTTGTATTCTTACTTGGTAGGTTAAGTCATGAATAACAAGTAATTTTTCATGAGCTTTGGTTGAAGTAAACCTTAGTCAAAGGTCTGGTAGATGGGTACTGACTTCCATTCTGTCTCAACAGGCCTGGCGCAGGGGGCAGAGTCCCCAAGTGTACACTGCAACTCAGTGCTCCCTTCTTGTCTTTCTCACTCCTTTCCCTTTGACATGTGCATGTGTGTGCTAGACCATCTTTTTGATTATTCAGATGTTTTAGGAGAACAGAAACTGGCCATCACATTTTAAATTATTCAAAGAAAAACTAGATATCAGTGTTGAAGGCCCTAACGGTTGCTCTGACAGCCTGGCTCCTAGAACCAGCAATACATGGTTCAGTTCCTGACATGATCCAATAGAATTTTAATGACCAGTTATAGTCATGAGACTGCCTCACTATGATGTCCACCTTGGCCCCAGGCACATTGCAGATCAGGTGATAAGTTTTCAAAATCCTGATCATATTGAATGATGAAGTGGAGAGATTAATGTCTCTGTATTGACTGACATGCATGGCATTCCCTTCTGAAAAAGCAATGTAATACACTGTAAAGTGATATGTAATCCAATGTAATATAAAGAAGATTATGATGATAATAAAAATAAATAAAATTTTAAAAAATCCTGATCATTAACAGACCTCTTGGCCTTTTTCATTTCAGACTCATCAATATGGTTGTCCACAGTAAATAATGATTTGCTCCACTACAAGTGGGACAGTGACGAGGCATACATTGCAAGGCAACCTTTGCCAATGAGCATTTAATTTCTTGCAAATACATGTCTGGGCTTTGCAGAAAGGCTTGGTGGCCTGGGAGCCAGTGTCTACCATAAACATCATTGGTTGGCCCCACCCACCTTCATTTCAGCCATTGGCTCCTAGGAACCTAGGAGTAAAGAGCCTGGTCTGTCTGAGTCTGTGTCTAACTCAGTCAGGAGGGCAGAGCCCAGTTTGCAGATTTTACAAAGCATCTGCCTTACCGATTATATAACAACTCTAGCTGGAGAATACAGTTTTTAATTTAAAGAGGCCAATTCAAAGTCACATAAATGGCTGGCCTGTCTAAATTGATCTTTCTTTGCTTGGTAAGCAAGCATGCAGATGGGGAAACTGGGACACTTTAGCCTAGAGGATAGGTGGGTTGTAATGGGATTTTCCTGAAAGGATTTCCAATGGAAGTGCCTTTGCAAAGAAGTTTTTACTAACTGCCCATACTTATATTTTCTCCCCACCCTGGGGAATCTGATATCACCAGGGAGAGTCATTAAGCTCATTAACAAAATTATATATATATATACATACACACATACACACACACAGAGACACACACATACACACACACAAATATATTTGCTATAGAGCGCCTGTGCTTGCAAGAAAGATAAAGAGAGACAGAGACAGAAGGCAAGAAATCACCCCCCCCCCCCCCCAGGGGAGATGGCCACACCGCAGTCCCTACTTCTCCATTCTCAGGATCTTGGGCATGCACGCACAGGCGCCTGGCATGAATTTAAGCCACTGAGTCTGGACTTGAACCGCAGTCGATTATATGGGAGTCCAACAACATAACCATTTTGCTATCTGCTGGTCCCCAAAATTATATATATTTATATTGATCAGAATTTTCGATTTCTAGCAACCTTAACTTTTAGCATATATCAGTAGCTGATGAACATGTAAAACACAAATTTGTAATGAGAGATATTAGAAAGACTCAGGAAGAACCAGGCAGCAATGCTCTCCATGGGTCCATGCTTAACATTGGATTTACATCCGTTGATACAGATTTTAACAATTGACGGGACCAGCAGTTAGTGTAATGCCTATGTCGCTGGACTCCCATGTAGTCGACCGCGGTTCGAGTCCCGGACCCAGTGGCTTAAAACTCACACCGGGCGCGTGTGCGTGCATACCCAAGATCCCGAGAGGAGAATGGAGGAGAAGGGATTGCAGCGTGGCCATCCCCCCTGGGGGGTGATTTCTCGCTTTCTATCTCTCTGTCTCTCTGTCTGTCAGGCGAGCGCACACACCCTATAGCAAAAAAAAAAAAAGAAAGAAAAAATAAAGAAAAAACAATTGAACAATTTTGCATGCTTTACCTAGCATGCAAATCCTGTTAAACATTTTCTTGCCTTTGGTTTGGCTTAGTTGTTCAGAAAGCCAATCAGTTTCTCCACAGACAATGGAAATTTTTATCCAGTTACATGATCAGATTGTCAGTTACAAAACCAATCAGTTTCTCCATACCCAGTTAAATGATTTTATTATCAATCAGAAAACCAATCAGTCTCTCCATAAAAAATGGAAATTTTCACTCAGTTAAATGATTAGATTGTCAGAAACCTTTATTTGTAAGAGCACATCCTTTTAACATGTTAGGATTATAAAAGCAATTTAGTGGGGTTACTTTGCACCATATCCTCCAGAGAACCCCTTCTTGAAGTTTTTCATAACCAGAACAAGAGGGTATCTAATTGTGGCCAATTTTCTTCTCCCAGACAGAAGGGACCAGCCTTGAGCCCACAGATTGGGACAGAAACAAATCAGCTGAGAGCTTGGGGGCACAGGGGTCTCTTGGACATATGGAGAAATCCCCTCGCTGCAATAGAAATGTAGGTGAGGGCCCACTCAGACTCCACACTGTGCAGTCATAGAAACTGACACACACACATACACACACACACACACACACACACACACACTCACACATTCACGTTGTCACTCCAGAGTTTATCCTAGTGTCTTACACCCTTGGGGAGAGTACTCAACTGCTGGTCCCTGACCGGGGTCCACGCAGCAACCAGAGCTGACAGCCCCCAGCTGGGGATCACCCAGCAACCAGAGTGGGTAGCCTCCACTGGAGGACCAGGCAGTGACCTGAACCCAGCACTGGTGGCTCTAACAGGAGACCACAGGAGGCAATCCAGGCTCCACTTCCACCCAAAAGGTGTAGGCCTGAATGGGTTCCTGAGTCTGGGACTACCTAGTCTGGAGGTTTCGGCCTGTGAGTTGACTGGGTGTTTTCAACCTGTGAGTAGGTCTATATCTCAGTCAAGTACAGTGGGGGTTGGTTGCCTATGGGGTATCAGGGACCCCAGTGAAGGAGGATCAGAGAAAAGACCAGGCAGTGTCGCCCTATCCAATTCTGGACCCCCTTTGTCCCTGCAGGCTCCTTTAGCATCCCTGAAGGACCTTCTGGTGAACCAGTAGCTCAAAGGGCCAGTGTGATCAGTTTCCCAGTCAGGGAACCAGAAATGTTACAGAAAACAGACCACCAAGAAACCAAGCACCACTCAGACTAAGAGAACTCAGGTTCATAAATGCCAGTGATCCCTTGGGGACCAGCAGGTGGCATGGTGGTTAAGGTGCTGGACACTCCCACATGGCTGACCAGGGTTCAAGTCCTGAATCTGGTGGCTTGCTTTCTCACTTCCTCTCTCTTTCACTCTCACTCTCTGTCTCTCTCTGGTCAAATTAAGAAATAAATGAATGAATAAATAAAATAAAATAAATAATTATTTTTTAAAAATAAAAAATAAATGCCAGTAATTCCAAAAAAGCTTGTACTTTCAAACCTAGGCCCCTACTTGAAGAAGTTACAGGGATTAGTTATATAGTCTGAGTCACAGATGTTAAAGACCGAAAGAGTAGCAAAACTGCTGCAAAACAGTTGCAATACAGTTTGTAACATTTCCCCCATATTCAATTTACAAAGGTGGAATAGAAATACTTCCTGTTTGCGAGCGTCAAAGGCTGAGTTAGAATTAAAAAATAGGTCTGTGACACCAAAGCCTACCCTTGTATCTACTTTGCAATATCAGAACTAATTTTAAAAAGCAGCAAACACTTAGATATAATACCAAAGGCACAAGCAGCATTTAAAAAAAATAGGTAACTTGAACATTATCAAAATTAAAAATGTACTTTGAGCCATGCTATGAAGGAGAGGCATTGTATGTCCCCACTTAATATACACCGAGTGTCTGCACTCTAAATATATATATATATATATATATTTGAAACCATACTGCTTCTGTTGTTATAGAGTTATAAAATTATACAAAATTATAAGACATATTTTGAACATTATCTGTAAAATTCAGTATTTTGAAATTTTGAAAGTTGTTTGTAAACTGTCAAGAATTATGGAGTATGAGCTAAAATTTTTTGCTATGTAAAGTAAATGTTTGTGGAAAAATGTAAAAATAAATAAATGAAAAAAATGTGCTTTGAAGGACATTATCAAGAATGTGGAAAGATAACTCATAAAATAAGAGAAAATTTTTGCAACTCATATATCTGATAAAGGACTTGTATCTAGGATAAAAGACTCAATAATAATAAAACGAATAATCCAATTTTTAAACAAGCAAAGATTTGAATAGACATCTCTACAAAGAAAATATACAAACAGCCAGTAAGTACATGAAATGATGTCCAATATTATTAAGCATTAGAGAAACGTAAATCAAAATCATAGTGAAATATCACTTCATACCCAGTAGAATAGTTATAAAAAAGAAGGGAGACAGACAGTAGTGCATTACTAAAACAAGATACTCTGTGGGGCAATCCCACATGGGCAGGTTTCTGGTTCAAGTCCAGAAATCTCCCTAAGTACTCCAGGCATATGCTTGCCCATTATCCAGGTCTGACTGAAGACTAGGGGTAGATCATAGAATCGAGACCCTATTGGGGGTGTGCTCTCTCTCTCTATCTATCTATCTATCTATATATGAAGTAAACTTTTAAAGAATAAGTTTTAGAAAAGTGTGAAGAAATTGAAACCCTAATGCACTGCTGGTAGGAATATAAAATGACACAGCCACTTTAGAAACAGTCTGAGAATGCCTCAAAATGTTAAATATAGAGTTAAGATATGACCCAGAAATTCCACTTCTAGGTATGGAAGGTTGTCAAAAAGCTCATGGAAAAAATGGATAATGAAAATGTTATACATGGCTTTTGAAAATCGTTTGCAATAAAATAAACTCCTATTTTAATTTTACTTTTCCACAAACATTTTGAAGTCCCTTCACATATATCCCAAATATACATGTCCACACAAAAACTTTACACAAATGTTCACAGCGGCATTGTTTATAGTAGACACAAAGTAAGAACACCCCAAATATCTATCAACTGATGGATGAATAAACAAATAATATAAATATTCCTACAAATGAAATATTATTCAATAATAGAAAGAATGATAAGCAACAGGGATGAACTGTAAAAACACTAAAAGGAAAGACTAGTCACAGAAGACCACATTGTTCCATTTATACGAAATTTTGAAACTAGGCAAATCTACAGGGACACAAGTAGATTCGTAGTTGTCTAGGGCAAGAAGTTGGGGGTGGGGGCAGAAAATGACAGCTAAAGGGTATAGTTTCTTTTGGAGATAATAAAATTATTCTAAAATTGATTATGATAACAGCTATACACTTCTATAAATATAAAAATAAAGCACTGAGTTGCTATGTTCAATGGGTAAGTTGGTTTGTGAGTTCTATTTCGATAAGCCTATTATTAACAATAGCATATGGAAGCCAACTGTCAGGGTTGATTTTGTAAAGTTTTCCTAAACATTTGATTTTGCACTCCTGAAACTGTTGAAAAATCTCATAAAAGTGACTTTGACACTGTAAGCCTTTTCAAGTATGTTAATGGCTGGGTGGCTACAGCAAGTCATGTAAGGCTTTATACATAGCTCATGAGATCCCAGGATTGGTGACATGTAACATGATTTGTGTAAGCTGTTTATTTTCTGTTTCCCAGAAACAAGGAACTTAACTTCTGGAACTACTATGAATTCAGGATAAAAGTGGTAATGACAATAGTACTAGAAAGAAACCAAGGAATGTGTACCATTGGCAATAAGGCTTTTTTTTTTTTTTTTTCAAATTTGTTATAGAGTGAGTGTGCTTGCTTGAGAGACAAAGAGAAAGAGGGAAAGTGAGAAAATCCCCCCAGGGAGGATGGTCATGCTATAATCCCTTTTAGGGATTTTGGGCACACACACATACAAGTGTACTTTTCAAGGGGTTCCACTGCCTTAAGGACCACGCCACTTGCTGGCCCTTGTCATTAAAAGGCTACTTCTAACAGCTACACCTAATTATCACTCACATGGCTTGGATTTAGAAACTCAAGCGATTGAGAGACAATAAGCAATACTATGGGGGAAAATAATCCCACCTATTGTAAAAGATAACAAAAGAAACAAATCATTAAGATTTAGAGTCAGTGCCCACCTACTTTCGAAAAGCAGCCTCAGGGGCCAGCAGATGGTGGAGCAGTTATGTCACTGGACTCCTAAATGGTCGCCTGTGTTCGAGTTCCAGACCCAGTGGTTTGAAAATCACACCAGGTGCATGCACATGCATGCTCAGGATCCTGGTAGGAGAATGGAAGAGAAGGGACTGTGGTGTGGTCATCCCTCTGTGAGGGGTGATTTCTCACTTTCCTTCTCAGTATCTCTCTTTCTCCCAAAAGCACACACACTCTAGAGCAAAAAGCAAACAAACAAAACCCTGAAAGAAAGAAAGAAAGAAAGAAAGAAAGAAAGAAAGAAAGAAAGAAAGAAAGAAAGAAAGAAAGAAAGAAAGAAAGAAAGAAAGAAGGAAAGGGAAGGGAAGGGAAGGGAAGGGAAGGGAAGGGAAGGGAAGGGAAGGGAAGGGAAGGGAAGGGAAGGAAAGGAAAGGAAAGGAAAGGAAAGGAAAGGAAAGGAAAGGAAAGGAAAGGAAAGGGAAAAGAAAAAAGCAGCCTCAGAGTGTCTTTCTATGATTTTGATTTGATTCTTATTCTCTTTGGGCATGAAGCCCACTAACAAAATCAAAATCACAAAACTGATCGTAGCTGGAGTAACTGGCTAGAAAGACAGGATGATTAACTACCCTGTAAAATCTCTGTATCCTGCATGACTTCAGTTCTAGGAGCTCTTTACCAAAAAACAAGTAATACCATTGCTCTCTAATTTCCAGTTTATTTCCATTGGCAATAAGAAATATATTTGAAACCAAGAAAATAAGGAAGAGGGGAAATGGATTGGCCTTAAGATTTTACGGTAGAAATGCCACTGGGTCAATGGCTGGCATTTTTAAAAGCTTACAGAGCGAAACTTGTGTGACTGTCAGAACCTCATCACTGTTACTGTTAGACAATCACATTCTAGAGAACAGAGAAGAAAAGCAGTTTCAAGCATTCCCAGTGGTAGCTGAGAGGGGAAAAAAAAATAAAAACAAGCTCGACCTCTCTCTTCTCAGGTAGGAACAAAAGACATGTACTTCACATAAGTGATATATCTCCCACGTGATATATTGATTTAACTTTGCTGGTATTTGTTTTACAATTATTCCATTTATTTCATATTTCCTCCCTTTTCTAGAACTCTAAATTAAATAATTCATTAAGGCTCATTATCAATCCAGCTTGTTCACATACTATTATGAGGACCCCAAATAAACACTCTCAGTGGGGCTCCTCTATCCTATGGCAAAGATATCATGTCCTTTTTGAGCCATTATTGTCATTCTGGAATTAACTCTGCATCTGAAATCAAACCTACTTGATTTTCTCTGCTAAAACGTTTCTCACAGTGTTAAGATGAAATCCTCTGAGAAGTTCTGGGCTAATGAGTCAGAGATCAGTTTGGCATGAGCCTCTACAGACAAAGTGCATACTAGACTTTCTTACAGCCTTTTACAACTTAATGTTCTTTTTTCCTTTTTAAAAAATTTTACTTAAATATCTTTTGTTTTTTGTCATAGGGCACATGTGCATTCCAGAGAGAGGCAGAGAAGGAAAGTGAGAAATCACTCCCAAGGGGATGGCCACATTGCAATCCCTTCTCCTCCACTTTCTTGGGAATTTGGACATACATATACATGCACTCCATGTGATTTTTAAGCTGCTAGATCTGTACTTGAACCATGGGCGACCATGTGGGAGTCCAGAGCCTTAACCATCATGCCACCTGCTGGCCTGGACAACCAATGATTTAATGGCCTTCCCTCTAAGTACAAAAACAAATAACTATTTATTAAAGTCTTTCTGACACTCTCTTGTCAGTTACTGTCTCAACGCAACTTTTCCAAAAATTCATAAAAAAAGAAAATACAATATCCACCAGATACAGTTTGAGAATGTCTATTTATTTTTTTATCTTGCTTGATAGATGAAATGATAAAATGAAGGCTGGAACAGACCTCAAAAATGGTTTTATTTTTTAAGCTTATTTATCTCTTCCATGAGTGAGAGAGACAGAAAGAGGGGCATAAAGACAGAGCCAGAGAGACATATTGTGACAGAGTCTCGATGCTGTGATCCACCCCCAGTTTCGGCCAGCCTTAGATCATAAGCACATGCCTATCTGACGCACTCAGGGAGGGCTCTAGAAACAAAACCAGAACCTTCCCATGTGGGTCAGCCTTATGGAGTGTTGCAGTTTACCCCTGTAACATCATCAACCAACTTGGAAATGTTTTAAGATGAAGATTATTAAGGATTAATATTCCAAGGATAACTGAGACACTGATGCTGTATTAGGAAGACAAAGTTGATGATTTTTAAAATTCAGCTGTGTGTGATAAATTTAGTTTCTAGAATTCTGCTTGGAATCATCTAATCAGTGAAGTCAGTCAGTTTTGGAATTTTTCTCATTTGTCTTGATTTTTTTTTAGCCTAATTTGTTTATACGCTCAACTCTGTTATGCTATTATACTACTGTTGAGCATTATTGTTTTTCAGGATTCAGAGAGCTTCATGGTATTGTATTCAGATTTTCTGGCAGATGATTTTCCATCTTGAAATTAAATATGCAATTTGGTTATTAGTTTCATTTTAATGCTTTTAGTTTTCTATTGTTATTACTATTAAAAGGTAAATGGAGCACCTTTATTTCTTCACCTTTTGGAAAGGGAGAGGGTATATGTAGACACATTGTATGACAGAGGATTTAAATTTCAGGTCTTGTTGCTGAGGTTGAGAGCAATGCTAATGCTCCTTCCATTTTCACGAAGCCTCTAGATACCACTGGAAGAGATGCCAATAGCAGAGAGCCCCCTGAAGTGCAGGAGGAGAGCAGCAGTGGCTTAACCCTCACCCACCCCCATGGTGAATCTCAGAGAAAAGGAGCAAGACAGAGGCAGGGAATGGAGACAACTGATGCAAGGTTTACCAAGGAAACAAAACTCTACTGCAAGAGCTCTGCTTTGAATTCCCTTCACTTAATCTTTGCAGGGTTTTGTTTTGTTTTGTTTTCATAAGTAATATATATGTAAGTAAAGGGAGGTAAAAAACCTGAATTGCTATTTTTTTCCCAAAACAAAACATACAACATAGTTCAATTTAAATCAGTTAAATTGCTTATGAGAATCAGTTAATGAATTAAATGGGAGGGCGTCTGTACTTGTCAGGGACCATTCTTTAGTAACATTTTCTCCCTTTTTTCTTAAAGCCAATAATCCTAAAAAAACTTCCAGCCAAGATTATTTCATTCTTTTCAGTAAAATATTTTCATATGTAACATTGTTCATTAACTGATTCGCATAAGCAATTTAAAATAAATTCGTTAACTGATTCTCATAAGTAAAAGTTCAAAATGACCACATTTGTAATCAGGTCATTAAAATTACATTAGTGATAGTTTAGTGAAAGTCAGTTTTATCAGCATTTAAGAATTTTTTTAAACCACAAATGTCATGATCTCTTGCTTCCAATACGCTTTAGGAAAATGAACTTTAAAGGGAACATCCAGCCAGATTCTCTTCATTTTGAACTCTGCAGGAGCTCGCACTGGTTGAAACCATTAGATAATAAGGTGGCTCTTAATTTTTAAAAGGATTCTCCAATTACTATCACTGGGTATGGAATTATTTGGTTCAGCCAGGTCACACTGAAGAAAAATTAATAACTTTCTTGAAATAAACCCTGATTTCTATTTCCAAGAGATCCCAAATATGTTAAAATATTTTCATAAAAATTATGTATGCGTGTGCTTCTCTCCAGCCTAGGACTAAATTTCCTCCCACATGCTTCATTCCATCCTGTATTGTCTTCACCTGAGCCTTTGCCACAAATAGTCTGTTTACTTGTCTACAGTTCCCCCGTCCCCAAGCACATTAGACTGTAGGGTCCACAAGGAGAAATGCCTTACAGAGCTTTTCTCTTTTTCTTGTTTACTGATGTATCCCCTGCGCCTACCAAAGAGCATAGCACATAATTGTCATTCTGGTTTTTTTCATGGTTGAATTAATATTACCATATTATACTTTACTTGCTAATGTATTTCCTTCCTAAAACTAACTTCTTGAGGATCACATAGGTGTAATATATTTCTTTTTAAATACCAGAGAGAGGAAGCACCCTTGAACAGGGCTGGTCGTGCTGCAATCCCTTGCCTTCC
Organism: Tupaia tana; assembly: GCA_026018925.1. Taxonomy (NCBI): domain Eukaryota; kingdom Metazoa; phylum Chordata; class Mammalia; order Scandentia; family Tupaiidae; genus Tupaia; species Tupaia tana. The sequence continues at coordinate 36,647,526 of JAKSZU010000003.1, forward strand.
ATTTCTCCATCCATCAGCAGTCTAGCCATGCTCACACATGCCCAGTGGAATTACTAGGACTGACATTCAAACCAAGGTCAGCCACTTGGGATCCGACTTCCTCCATATATCACTTAATTACTGCACTGTGAGGCCAACCCTGTAATATTTATCTTTCTATTTCCACTGCCTTGTTTAGTGCCTGGGACAAAATAGGAATGGAACAAATTAATCTGTTAATTAATTCATTACACAAATATGATATATTTATAGCCCATGCAATGATGCTGATTATAAAAAGTATTACTCAGTCATAACTCCTGGCTAAACATACTCAGACCCCTCCCCCACTTCCCAAAAAAGTCAAAATATTTTTCAACTCTATAGTAAATGCAGTGCAAATGTGAGAGTGTCTGTACTTCTTCAGGGACCATTCTTTAGTCACATTTTCTTAGAGCTAATAATCCTAAAAAACTTCCAGCCAAGATTATTTCACTCTCTTCAGTAAAATGTTTTCCTATGTAACATTCTTCATTATTATAACATTCTTCCTAATGTTTTGCCTTCATCCTATCCTTATGGATATGTACCAAAATTTCATAAATGGAGTCATTCATCAGTCTTCTCAAGAACAAATGATCCCTTTTATTCTGACCCTCTTTAATGGTTCCCATATCACGTCACCAGACATCCTCTGCATTGTCCCCACGTTATTTATGTACCATTATAGATGAGGTACACATAGCTTTTTAAAAGGTTTCATAAATTACTGTAACCCCTTACATGTATTACTCTTTGTAGTTTCAAATTACTTCCATGTGTCATTCTGCTCGTGGTTGTAACAAACTGAAGTGTGTCTCTACCCAAAAAGAGGTTTTGAGACTTAACTTTCTGAATGTGACCTTATTTGGAAATAGGATATTTACAGAGGTAGCCAAGTTAAAATGAGGTCATTAATAGGTGCACTCTAATCCAGCGTGACTGGTGTCTTTATTAAAGAAGGAAGATTGGAAACATGTGAAGGTGAAGGCAGAGATTAGAATGATGGCTCTGCAAGTCAAAGAAGGCCAAGGATTGCCACCAACACCAGAATCTAGGGGACTCTCCCTCTGTGGCCTCTGAAGAAATCAAACATGCGAACACCTTGATTTCATATTGCTAGCTTCCAGAACTACAAAACAATAAACTTCTACTGTTTAAGCCACCTAGTTTGTGGTATTACGCTATAGCAACAGCCTTAGGAAACTAATAAACTGACCCCAAGTAACAAGGAAATTTTACTTTAGGACAGTGCACACAGGGGGACATACATAAATAAATAAATAAATAAATAAATAAATAAATAAATAAATAAAGTGATACTCCAGTTACTTAAGAGGAAGTTTAGGGCTAACCCGACCCATGGTGATTAAAGTGGCTGGATCCCACATGGCTGACTGAGTGATTTGAGTCCTGGATTTGGTGGCTTAAAAAACACACCGGGGATGTGTATGCATGCCCAAAATCCTGAAAGAAGAATGGAGGAGTAGGGACTGTGGCATGCAAATCCTCCTTGGGAGGTGATTTCCCATTTCCCCTATCTCTGTCTCTCTCTGGTGAGCCACATGCCGTATTACATACACTTTTAATAAATATTAAATACACAAAGTTTAGAAATTGGGGATGAAAGCCAACAGCAAAGTAAAGGCTATAGATAAGGAATAGGGTGGGGGCATTTGTGAGAGTATGATTTTCAGAATTTAGAGAAGGCATAGGATGTAGATAACAAGTGATGAGGGTTAAATGTTAAAAAGAGATTTATTTTCTTGGTGCCGAGATGGAAAGATTAAAAAGTGTTTACTATAATGTTGCTGATAACCATGTTTACCATTTATTAAGAAGCTACTCTTTACCTGGCATTATTTGCTATCACTTCACGAATGGGAAGTGTTCTAGGTGATGGTTAATTTAGGTGTCAATGGAAAGGGAGTTTTTAGATGAGATTAATATTGAAATCAGTGACCTTTGGGTAAAGTCACTGCCATCCCTAAGATAGGAGAACTCCATCCAATCAGTTGAAGGCCTGAATAGAACAAAAACGCCACCTTCTCTAAGCAAGAGAAAATTCTCCAACAAACCGCCTTCATTCTCAAACTGGAACAATCACTCAATCAAGTCCTCTGCCAGACTTATCATGAATTTAATAATCTTTCCAAAGAGAAATGCTACATTAACAAAACATAGAGTTTAGAAATTAACACTATTATACACTTATTCATATAATTATCTATTTTTTTTTCAATGTCAGAATTAAAGTTTTAACAAAGCCTTCTTCCCATCCAGCTCAAAATATTATTTTGAGGGAACAAGTAGTTAGCGTAATGGATATGTCGCTGGACTCCCACGTAGTCGACCACGGTTCGCATCCCGGACCCGGTGGATTAAAACTCACGCCAGGCGCGTGTGCGTGCCAAGATCCCGAGAGGAGAATGGAGGAGAAGGGATTATGGCGTGACCATCCCCCCTGGGGGGTGATTTCTCACTTTCTGTCTCTATGTCTCTCTCTGTCTGTCTGGTGAGCGCATGCGCCCTATAGCGAAAACCTCTCCAAAAAAAAAAAATATATATATATATATTATTTTGAACCACTCTTGGCCTTTCATAGCCACAAATAGGGTTACAATGACAAGCTGCATTTAACACCTTTGCCTGAGGAAAAGCAATATAAATTTTTTAAATAATTATTTATTTTAATTTTATTTATTCATTCATTTATTTTAATTTGACCAGAGAGAGAGGGAAAATGAGAAAGCAAGCCACCAGATCCAGGACTTAAACAGTGGTCAGCCATGTGGGAGTGTCCAATGCCCTAACCACCACACCACCTGCTGGTTCCAAGCAGTGTAATTTCAAACCAGAGTGAGGTGCTGAGTTTAGGCAACTTCTACTTCAATTACATTGCCTAGCATGCCAGAGAAAGTTCTGACTAAATACATGTGTCTTTCTTTTTTGTCTTTTTTTGTTTTATTCTTTAAGGTTTTTGCCAGAGGACATGTGCACTCACTGGAGAGAGACAGAGAGACAGTGAGAGGGAAAGTGAGAAATCACCCCCCAGGGGGGAAGGCTATACTGCAGTCCTTTCTCCTTTCTAATCCTGGAATATGGGGCCATGCACATACTATAGTTCTTAAGCTGTCAAGTCTGGGACTCAATTGTGGATGGCCATATGAGAGTCCAGCACTCCAACCACTGTGCCACCTGCCAACCCCAATGTGTCTTTTTTTTTTTTTTTTTTTTTTTTTGGAGAGGTTTTTGCTATAGGGTGCGTGCACTTGCCAGACAGTCAGAGAGAGACATAGAGACAGAAAGCGAGAAATCATCCCCCAGGGGGGATGGTCACACCGCAATCTCTTCTCCTCCATTCTCCTCTCGGGATCTTGGGCACGCACACACACGCGCCCGGCGTGAGTTTTAAGCCACCGGGTCCGGGATGCAAACCGCAGTTGACTACGTGGGAGTCCAGCAACATAGCCATTACGCTAACTGCTGGTTCCCGGCCCCAATGTGTCTTTCAAAACACACATGCCCAATGTGTTTTTCAAGCCAACAGGTCCAAGACTCAAACCACACTCACACAATCACCAGGCCACAGAGTGGCTCTGTTTGTATTTTAATTGCCACAGGCATGTGTACTGGTCAGAGAGAGACAGACCTCCAACGGATGTAGTCATGAGCAATCCCTTCACCTCCATTTCTCCATCTGTTGGAATTTGGGACATAAATGTACACGGACATGTGCCGAGTATGTTTTTCAAGCCATCAGGTCTGAGACTTGAACTGTGTAGTTGGTCATGTGTGATCTGACTCCCTGGCTATGGGGTCAGCCCAATATTTATTTTTTTATTGTATTTCCTCAGATGTACAACATGGAGTTTTGATATACATATAGTGAAAGGACTACTATCTTTAATTAGCATATCCATCAGCTCTTTGGGAAGAGGTAAGAACACCTAAAGTTGCTACTCTCTTACCAACTTTTCAATATATACTACAATATTTGGGACCAGCAGTTAGTGTAATGGCTATTTCGCTGGACTCCCATGTAGTTGACTGTGATTCGAGTCCCAGATCCGGTAGCTTAAACTCACACCAGTCGCATGTGAGTGCGTGCCCAAGATCCCAAGAGGAGAATGGAGGAGAAGGGATTGTGGCATGGCCATCCTCCCTGGGAGGTGATTTCTCATTTTCTGTCTCTCTCTGTCTTTTTGGCAAGTGCACACACCCTATAGCAAAAACCTCTCCAAAAAAAAAATTATATATATATACTACGATATTATTAACTACAGTCCTCATGCTGTACATTAGCTCTTTAGACTTATTCATCCCACATAATTGCAGGCTTATATCCTTTGACACACACATCTCCCCATTTCTTCTGCAATTCCACCCAAGTAAAGATTCCACACATAAGGGATATCATACAGTATGTTCCTTTCTGTGTCTGACACACATCTGATAAGGATGAATACCCAAAACATCTAAGAAACTCTCATAACTCAATAGCAAAATAAAATAACTCAGTTTAAAAATGGGCAGAGAATCAAACAGACATTTTTCCACAGAACGTAAAAAATGGTCAACAGATATTTAAAATCCATAAGTAAATTTTTATAATTCAAAAAAATCATAAACAGAGCTATAAACTGAATTAGTCAGGTTTTATTTAATTCAATAAGTATATTTGAAATCCTATTTGTACCAGAAACTGAGACAGGTATTGGGTATCAAAAGATAGGTAAGATAGAAACTCTGCTTTGAAGAACACATCAAAAATACCTATGCTTGGGACCAGCAGCTAGTGTAATGGCTATGTCACTGGACTCCCATGTAGTCGACTGCGGTTCGTGTCCTGGGGAGCCGGTGGCTTAAAACTCACGCCGGGCATGTCTGAATGCGTGCCCAAGATCCTGAGAAGAGGACAGAGAAGGGATTGCGGCGTGGCCATCCCCCCTGGGGGATGATTTCTTGCTTTCTGTCTTTCTGTCTCTCTCTGTCTATCTGGTGAATGCACACGCCCTATAGCAAAAACCTCTCAAAAAAAAAAAAAATACATATGCAAAAAAAAATAGAGCTAAATAAGAAATTGTCAACAGATTCCTATAAGTCAAACACTATTCAGTAAAATTATATAACTGTTACACCACCATTTTCTTCTTCTGAAAAATCTAGTTGGCATGTCTTTTATTTTCTTTGAAAATTATTCAGTTACTGAATAAAATAATGTTAATTATATGAGTCTTTTTTTAAATTTCAAGATCTTTATTTTAAATTCAGGATTTTAAAGCTGTGTAATTTTGAAACTCATTGCAATAGAATTTCAAGAAGAATACTTAGTGACATAAGAAAGTTACATAAAATTCAATTTTTAATGTCTATAAATAAAGTTTTATTGGAAGACAGCCATACTTATGTGTTTGCCTATTGTCTGTGACTTTTTTCTCACTTTCTTACAGGCAGAAACCATGTGGCTCATAAAGTTGAAAATATTTACTATCTGGACCTTTATAGAAAAAGTGGAGCAGTTGGTTTTTGTTGAGAAAGGCAATACTTTTGTCTTGCTATTATTGTTGTTGTCTTATTTTCTGGAATTCATAGAGATTTTTGAAATAAATAAAATGGGCAAGGGGAACTTCCTATACAGCTTCTCCACTATATATATATGGTTCTTAAACTGTAGTGGCTAATTCTGGCCTATAGACCTCATTGCTTTGTCACTCCCTTAATCAATGCTAAACCCCAATGCCTGGCCAGTGAATCTTCTCTTAACACAGCTGTCAGCACCTCTAGGATTCTTTCAATTATACCTTTTCATATTTGTCTGACTAGGACCAGAAGAAATTTTAGGATACCTTTTTGAAGTTCTTAGTGTTCATAAGACATCTGGGGATATGAAGTTGAGTGGGAGACAGCTATACCTCTGGGGACAGTGCTAAAAAGAGCTGCATGTTTAACAAGGCTTAGGATTTTAACATGAAAAGTGATACACAAACTTTTCAAAATTTTAAGAACCTTTTATAACATCTAAAAACTTTTATGATAGTAGGTTTGGGGTTATTCAATCACTAAAGACAATATGTTAAACCCTGAGCAGATTTTCAGACTGTCTTGAATTTTCATGATCTCTCACATGTATTGTGAACCATGTAGTTAAAAAAAAAAAAAAAAAAAAAAAAAAAAAAAAAAAAACACTGCTTAAAGAGTGAAGTTATTGGAGAGATTTGGGTGGGGGACAGAGAGCTTCAGACATTAGTTAGCAGGCTGGGGAGAGAAGGATAGGAGGTTTCTAAGTAGAATTTATAAGTGGAATTTAACTAATGCTGTCCCCAGAATACAGTTGCTTGTTCCTGACACACTCAGGTCACACTGTGCCACAATAATGTCAAACAAGTGGACACTTTAACTACTTCCCTAGATGCCACCCTGGTCTTTACTGGAACAGTGTGAAGGAAGTGTTGTAATTCTGACTGTCATCTCAGACATCTTAATATTTCTTACCTAAGATTAAGTTCTAAATTACTTTAATATATTTCCAAATAACATCTTACCTGGACTTGAACCACAGGCATCATTTCCTTGTTCATTTTAAAGTAAAAGGTCTGTATAGGTCTGCACCCCTCCACACACACACCCTTCAGTCCTTCTCTAATGGTATTCCTCACTCAGTAAGCAGCTATTACCCAGACTGGCAAATCTAGATGTTTGTCTTCATTCTTTTTGCTCCCCACCTTCTAACTCTAGTCAATTCCCATACCTGTTGATTTCACAACCTATGTGTCTTTCAAGTTCATCTTTTTTCTCTTTATCCCTGCTGAGATTCTTACATTTCTTTCGCAAAACTGCAATAGCCTCTGAACTGTCACGTCACTTTCCTGCTTAAAATCTGTGCTTTGCATTTCCATATGATAAAGCCCAAACACACCTTACCAAATGCCTTGTGATCTGGTTCTTGGTTAGAGTTTCCAGACTCAACACTCATAGTTCTCTGTCACGTCTCTTAAATTCTAGTCACAGGGAAATGCTCTGAATTCTTTGAAGGTGCCATGCTTACTCTTCCTGCCAGGCCTATACATTATTTATTGTTCCTGTGTTGAAATTTTCCCAACTCATCATGCCCTCTGCCTGGATAACTCCTACTGAATAATTTCCTTTAGGTGTCAAATCAAGAGACACTTTCTCCAGCAAACCTTCCTAGCCCAGCTGTAGACAAGATTAGGCATCTCTGTTGTATGCTTCTATGAGCCTTTGAGATCCTAAGATTCAGAGAATTCAATCCATGAAGGTAGTAGCAATCTCTTTCTTATCTTCCTCTATCCTCTAAATTCCCTGCGTGGAATACAGAAGGTATTGAATAAATGAATGAGGACACCTTCTAAGCTGCCCAGCATCATGATCTACAAAGAAAGTACGGCTCCAACTTGCCTCCTGGAACAAATGAGAGAATTCTCTCTGACTATGTAGAATATGGCTTTTGGGTTAAGAGTCCTAATAATCCTAAAAGTTTAGTAAAAATCTTCAAATCATTCTTACCCTATAAGCAAAGAATTAACATGCAAACTGTATCACTAAGGCAAAGTCATAAGGGACACAGGAAAATTCGAAGGAATGATTGTTCTAAGTATTACAAATTTGCCATAAGTCCTGCTTGCTTTAATCCCTTTTTACTGGAAAGATGCCACTGCCACTGCAGAACTGACTGTTCAATGCATCAATCTACAACATACATAGGTCTCCAGGGTTACATGGAATCTGCCTCATCAACAAGAAATACTTACTAAATCATTCATTCAGGAGTATTGAAATGGTATGAAAACTGTGCTAAACAAGTTAGATAAGGCCCTGCCATCCAGGGTTTCACCACTTGTGTTTTTTGTTTTGTTTGCTTGTTTGTTTAGATTTTTACCATAGAACATTACTGTTGCTGGAGAGAAACAGAGTCAGTGAGATGGAAAGTGTGAAATCTCCCCCTCCAACCCCCAGTGGATGGCCATGCCACAATCCCTTCTCTTCCATTTTCCTCTTGGGATTTGGGCATGCATGTGCACACACGCAGAGTGATTTTCAAGACTCCAGGTCCAGGACTCAAAATGTGTTTGGCTATGTGAAAGACCAGCTCCTTAACCACCATGCCACCTGCTGGCCCAGGGTTTTATGATTTGAAATGCTGATTGCTATCAAAAGACAGTAATAAATTAGTGGAGCTGTATAGAAAACAGCAAATCAGACAAGCCTTGCCACGTGGATACAGCTGTGGAAATCAGATCTTTCAGCAATCTATAGGAATGTGAATTCTCTACATCAAGAAATCTAATAACAAATTGAATTTTTACAAGCTTCTTGCTAAAAGAATTCTAATCTTTGCTGACACAAAGCTACATAGTAAAGCTACTCTGTAACGCTAATTTCACATTGAAACAACTATATGGTATATTGAATCTTAAGAACCTAAGAGAAGTAACTGAGCTAATAATGTTTTGATCTATAATAATGCAACTGATATATTTATAAATTAATCCTTTTCCCCAAACAACCAGACTTCATAGTCAGTTTTCTCCTGACCTCATTGCATCCCAGGGATTTTGCTCCAAGGAAATACTCTACAAAGATAGGTCAGGAATAAGTGGAATTAAAATTGCCCAAATTGCTGCTGAGTCAGAGAGGTTTTTAAAGTTTTGACGAACAGCATATAACTTCATATTAAGTAGTTAATACCCATCTCTGATGGTTTTGAAAACCCATATACTTATATTATAACTCAATCACACTGAAATCAAAGGTTCTTGTGAAACAACATTAACAATAATACTATTTTATAGTAGTATTCCTTCAAGGACCTTTTAAAAAAGTCTCAACATTTATATATTGACTATTATTGTAATATATTCTACTTCTGACCATGAAACATAAATGAAAAACTGGAAAACCATGATTTCCCTAGTGTATCAGCTGGCTCTGAAGGATATTTTGATTGTCACCTCAAACATAAAATATTGATGAAGCAGTTAAAAAAAAAAAGATTCCACTTGTCTTTAGCAAGAAATTGAATATTAAAACTGCCATATGTTCTATGTTGTAAGTATTTAAAAATATTTCAAGAGAATTAAGTGTGTAATAATTTGAACTGTTCATCTCATATCGGCTTCTGTTTCATGCATCTATTTCTTTCTTGGTAGCCTTATCTGAGAAACAAACCTGAGATAATGCACATGCATAGACAGGAGGAGACTAGACCCTTGTTTGAGTAGCTAATTGATCTCTTTTGTAACATTTTATGAACAGCCACACTAGACTGCAAAAAATTTACAGTTCAGACATAATTTTAGCTTTTCTCATGCACTGCAAACATGTAAATGAAATATAAATATAAAATCATTGTGATGGATTTTTAAATAATGTCATAATTTACATAACCAAATAAATATGGTCCTCTTCAAAATTGTTATCTTTATGGCTCTTTCATTATATATTTATCAAAATTATGCTTTTACTATTCAAAGCATTTATATTTCTCTCCTTTAGGCATTGTCTTCAAAGTATGCAATGCATTTTTTTAAATGATAATATTACAGTAGTACTTGGCTGTTAACAAGGCAAATTATTATGAAAAATCTGTATACCTTCAGGGTAGATTTGATATTCAGATATAGTCAAAAGTCATTTAGAAGCAAATCCAAGTGGCCATCCTGGGTAATATGACTTAATCTAAAGTAAGTTTTGACTATAAAATAATGTCTATAAAGTAATAAAGCTACATATACAGGGACTGGCAGGTGGGGTGGTGGTTAAGGGCACTGGACTCCCACATGGCTAACTATGGTTCGAGTCCCAGACCTCATGGCTTGCTTTCTCACTTTCTCTCTTTCTCTCTTTCTCTCTCTCTCTCTCTCTCTCTCTCTCTCTCTCTCTCTCCCCTCTCTCTCTCTCTCTCATACACACACACACACACACACACACACGCTCGTAAAATTAAAATAATTAAGAAACTAAATAAATAAAGTTAAATAAAATAATTATTTTAAAAAGTAAAGCTAGGGAACCAGTGGTTAGCGTAATGGCTATGTCGCTGGACTCCCATGTAGTCGACCACGGTTCAAGTCCCAGACCCAGTGGCTTAAAACTCACGCCGGGCGCGTGTGCGTGCGTGCCCAAGATCCCGGGAGGAGAATGGAGGAGAAGGGATTGCGGTGTGACCATCCCCCCTGGGGGATGATTTCTCGCTTTCTGTCTCTATGTCTCTCTCTGTCTGTCTGGCGAGCGCACACGCCCTGTAGCGAAAACCTCTCCAAAAAAATAAAAAATAAAAAGTAATGAGAAATATGGGCTGGCTCCATGGTGTGATGGTTAATACACTACTCAAGAGAAGCTGATGAGAAAAGTTAATCTCACATGGCAACTGAAGTTCAAGTCCATGGCCTGATCAGCCCAAAGTACACTGGGTGCATACGAGTGTCAGGAACTCATGGGCTAGAGGATCATGGTATGACTAGAACCTGTGAAGGGTGCTCATCTCTCTTTCTCTTTCTCTCTCACTCTCACTTGAACACATGTGTTCTATAATGAATAAAGAAAAGCTAAAAAGTTATAAGAAAATGTAAACTTGAAAAATTACCCCAAATGAAACAGCATAATTTTTCTATGATAAACATTTGTAAATCAATCCCATGGTATATGAATCATAAACTCTATGCATATATATTCCCTTTAGTTTAAAAAATCTTCCTATTTCATAAAGGCTGTTTTAGTAATAGCTTCAACTGGGGCCAGCTGTTGGCATGGTGGGTAAGGTGGCTGGATCCCACATGACTGATTGTATAGTTGGAGCCTAGAACCCGCAAGCCTGAAAAACATGCTGGGCCTATGTTCAAGCTTGCCAAAATCTCCAGAGGAAAAAGGAGGAGAAGGGATCGCAGCATGACCATCCCCAGTGGGGGAATGCTTTCTCGCTTTCCTTCTCTCTGTCTCTGTCTCTCTCCAGCAAGGGCACAGGCCCTCTGGCCAAAAAAAAAAAAAAAAAAGTTTTGAGTTAACATACCTATTTTTTATGCTATTTATAAAGTATCTGAATATTTTGAGGTAAAGTTCTTTTTCAGATTATGTTTATTATATAGAATAACTATACACATATTTAACTTCAAAGGTTCAAGGAAAATTGAATTAAAGTATGAGTTTATTTTTGGTGCAAAAAACTGGGGAGAGCCAGCAGGTGGCGTGATTAAACTGGACTCCCACATAGTCAACCAAGGTTTCAGTCTTGGACCCAGGGGCTTGAAACTCTTGCCAGGTGCATGTGCACGCCAAAAATCCTGAGGGAAGAATAGAGGAAAAGGGATTAGGGCATGGTCAACCCTCTTGGAGGGTGATTTCTTGCTTTCTGTCTCTCTTTCTCTGTCTCTCCAGCAAGAGCACACACCCTACAGCAAAAATCTCTCTCAAAAATTTATTTTAAATTCATGCATAGATTTTTTTCATAATGTTCATTTTCCATGAACTTTTAAAAGAATGATCATAATAAGCATTTTAATAAATCAAATATCTTTCAAATTTTGTATCCAATATATGTATTCATGCAAAATTAAGAAAATACTTAAATTTTTTTCCAAACTTTTTTGGTTTTCCAATGACAAAATCTAGACAATGAAAGGGATATTTAATCCATAGCCTAGGTAACAGTCTTACTGTCTTATGACTCTGAAACTGAAGAGATCAAATTCAGAAAGTTAAATTTCAAGGCATTTAACAATATATAAGTATATGATTCTTTTCCTATCTGTTGGCTAAGGTCATATTAGACAAGATTTTCCCTTCATTAAAAATCTAATAAATGATTATTCATTGCATATTCAGACTGATAGAAAATATTTTAAAAAGATGAATGAAGTATCTTATGTAAATAAGGTATGTGGTGCTGTTAAAAAAGTCAAAATATGGTAATTAGTAATAATAATAGCATGTTATAGTTACTGTCCTAAACACTCTGTGTGCATTTTTTCATCTGATTAACTGCCATGACATAGATCCTATTAGTCTCCAACTTTTAAAGGTCAAGTCACACAAAGAGATGTTATGGGACTTGCCTAAGGTCGCACAGCTATTAAGCAGTAGATTTGGGATTTGAATTAAAACATTTTAAACGCAATCTGAATGCCCTTGACCATTAAGCAATAATGTCTAACCCAATGCAGAAAATAAGTTTTTAGACTTTCAGAACTATAATCCTAAAGGAAGTTTTTAACACTGGTACTTCAGGTGACTGTCAGTTCCTATAAATAGTAGAAACTTAACTTTTAAAAAACATACCTATTCTTAGAGCAACTTATTATGAAATAGTTTGGAGAACAAGAATGAGTATGCTCTTAACAGATTTAGTGGCCATTCTAATACGTTTTCTTTGCACTCAACTTGAGAGCATTTCTCTAACTACACTAAAATGTCTCAGGTGATCTATAGAAGAAAATTAAAAAGAAAAAAACACTCTGAGCCCACAACAATGGGCTACTTTAAAGTTTCTTAATACTGAGAAGTAGCCATGGGATATTCATTCTCCTAAAAAGTACACTTTTAGACTGACTGGCATTTAGGTTCCTCGAAGTGCTCCCTTGAGAAGTCTCTAATTTATGTCAATTAGCATTCCGATTTTTATAGGTAACTGGAAAATTGAACAGATAAAGCATTTTTATAGATAGAAGAAGAAAAGGTGCTGCAAATATCAACACAAAAGGTGATTCCAAGGAGTAAAGTCCTTCCCTCCCATCCACAGGGAGGCGCTCTCTTTCAATGGCCAATGGCCTCCAGTTAGCGCGTGAGTTCCAGGATTATTGCGCATGCAGAGAACTAAACAAGAGAAAGATGTGAAAGGCAGATCCCTCTCCCCCCACACACATATGAGCCTATTTATAATGTATTTGACTTTTTTGATACTTCAGCATGCTGATTCACTGGAGAATTATGAGTCAAGTAAGGTCCCATGAGAGACCTGTACCTATTCATTCATCCACAGGAGTATAATAACAGGAACAAAGCGGATGCCCTATCCAAAGAACACTTCAAATGTGAAGTGCTACATCTAATTAGACTTTGTCTAAGACTTTGAACTTAGGCTCTATTTTTAAAAAATCTCATTAGATGAAGTTTGCAAGCTTTTATGGCTCATCACATGCAAGACAGGATAAAAGCACAATTCATTAAATGTCAGTTGGATATAACTTTAGAATCTAGTACCGTGACTGTTAAAATTTATAACTTGTTGAATTCACTTTTTACTTTTACAGATAAATATTTCATTAGACTTGCTTTCCTTCTTAAAAGGAAGAATAATGGAATCGAGGCATGTACTTACATCTACTCAGTATTATAACAATAAAAACTTAATTTAAGCACATAATTCCCATCTTCCCTCTCCCCAATTTTTTTTCCCCAAATTCAGTTGCACAAATGTCTTCTGAGCACTTACTTCATGCAGGCATCGACTGTAGTATGTGCCAAGATATTCAAATTTCTGAGCATGATGTGTGTGTGTGGGGGGGGGAACAATGAACAAAACTTTAATATTTGTTATTAACTAGTTCATAATTTATAAATTTCTTTTTAAAATGAACAAAAACAATTGCACTGTAGCGTATTTGTATCTTCAAAGTCTGACCTTCGTTTTTGCAAGTATATTTGGCTCTCTATACAATCAGCTTCAGTCTATTCTTTTATCTCTTCTTTAATATTTTCTATTTTATTCCATTAAAAAATACCACATTTCCTTTCAAAACAATAAATGCTAGCACATCTCATAAAACTATACTTTCCCCCAAACCCAGCCCATACACACGCCCTTCTCTTTCGTAGGCACGTGTCCTTCCAAAGCTTGGCTGTGCACCCTCTCACCTGAAAAAAAGTTTGGAGATGACGCTGGCCCTTTCTAGAGGCGACCTCTGCATGGTCTCTCCGAGGCAGGCTGGGCTTGAGTTCCTAATGCCAAACGCCCTACTCCTCCGGAGCCTGCCGCTTACCCCTTTTTCTCTGACCTGCTGTGATGTCATTTGCTTCCAACCCTGCCCACCCACCCTAACCCCACACACCCACACACCTCCCCCCCCCCCTTTTTTTTTTTTTTTTTTTTTTTTTTGCTCCTTCTCCCTCCTCCACTGCCCAGGTTAAAAGCCAGCTCTGCTAAGTCCGGCCTCAAATTTGCTCCAGCAGCTTTCTCCACCCACTCCGCACCCCCGCCCGCACCTTGAGCGCTCCTTCCTTCTCGCCTCCCCGCCCTCGCTGCCCCGCGCCTCCCTTTCGGATTCTGACTCGCAGCTTCCTTCCCTCGCTCGCGCGCTCCTTCCCGGTCGGTGACATACCGTCCAGCCCCAGCCTAGCCCGTAGGACGGGGACAGCCGCAGCGGCTACCCCGGTACAGTCTCTGACGCCCGAGAACAGGTGCCACAGGCACAGCCGCAGAACCAGTCATCAGGGCCCTCCTGGACCCCCGCGTTCCGCCGGACCCAGGAACCGCTGCCGCCAGCTTCCCACAGTCGTCCTTCTTTTTCCCAAGGTTCTAGCGGGATTCGAGTTACGCTGGCAGGCTGCATTTGGAAAAGCAAACGAAAGTAGCTCTCTCGTGTTAAAAACATAGCCCTAGAGAGCCGGGAAGTTCCGCGGTAGGCTGATGTGTTCACCTCCTTTGCGTGTCAGAGGCAAGAACCAAGCTTTTTAAGCTTCAGGCTTTAGGTGAGTTCCCAGGGTGGCACAGACACCTTACGAAACGTACTTATTCAAGAAAATAAAGAAAGAAAGAAAAGAAAATCCTATAAAGAGATAAGAGGAGATTGCTTTGTCCATTACTCAGTCAAGATTTGTTCATTGTCTAAAATTTCCAGTCCAACTTGCGTTTTTAAGGAAGGATTGTCTGTGTGTGTGTGTGCGTAGTGACAACGACGGGTGGACAGTGTGTAAACTAACCCGCCTCCTATAGATTTCCCTGTGTCAGTCAGCAAAACATCTTGACTAATACACCGAAAGGAATCCAAACAGTTGAAGCGAAGGTAGCGCGGTAAGTTTGCTATGACTCAGAAAAACGCCATCTTCAACTCTGAGGGCATCTAGACTTTCCCAGGCGTGGGCGCCTTCCTTCCGAGCTTTTGGTGTGAGAATTGTGTGCCCGTCTGATGGTTTTTAAAGGGCCACGCTTTGTTCCTTGACCCTATTGTGTAAAGGCAAGAGCACACTGAGTTGAAATTGAAGGCAAAAGAAAGTAAAAAAATTGGACTTTCTTACTTGATGGCCACCACACATACTGCGAGGGTGTTTACTTGTAAATTATCTTATGCTTGACTTGTGGTCACTGGAATTCAGTAAGAAATAAAACGTGCATTTCAACAACCATTCCTCCTTCTCCATCCCCATCTCAGTCTGTTAATCATCATTCTAGTGCGTGAATATTATACCGAATTTCCAGATAATAAAATAAGACAAAAAAAGTTAAGAACTTTCTCTGAATATTACATATTTTAAAAGTGCGAGAGAGAGCTCCACAACTTAAAATCATGTGTATTTGATTTTAAATCTGTAGTTTACCGACTATGATGTATGCTGATGGTTGTTGATCATAGTGTACAACATTTCAGATAGATAAGAGGAATAGTTTTTCAGATCTATTGCACAGCAGGATGACTATAGTCAATAATAATGTAACGTACATTTTAAATTAACTTTGAGGGGCCAGCAGGTTGTGTGGTGGTAGTTAAAGGTGCTGGATTCCCACATGGTTGACACAGTTCAAATCCCAGACCTGGCAGCTTGCTTTTGCTCTTTCCCTTTCTCTCTCTCTACCTCTCTCTGGTAAAATTAAAAAATAATAACAAATGGAATTAACTAAATAAATAAATCTTTTAAAAAATGTAACTTTGAAAAGTAAATCTCAAATGTCTTACCGTAAAGAAATGATAGCTAAGTGAGAAGATGGATATGTTAATTAACTTGATTCAATCATGCCATATTATATTCATATATCAAAATATCACATTGTACTCCAGAATATATCAATCAAAATAATATCAAAGATAAACTCAGATAAAAAATTTGGAAGTGCAGGATTCCAAAAAAATGTTTTACCGGGACCAGCAGTTGGAATAATGGCTACGTTACTGGACTCCCATGTAGTCCACCACAGTTTGAGTCCACCACAGTTTGAGTACCAGACCCAGCGGCTTAAACTCAAGCCAGGCACATATGCATGCATGCCCAAGATTCCAAGAGGATAATGGAGGAGAAGGGATTACAACAGTGTGGCCCTGGGGGAGGTTTGCTGTCTCTCTTTCTCTCTCTGTTTTTCTGGCGAGCGCACGTGCCCTATAACAAAAACCTCTCCAGAAAAAATTATTGAAAGTGCATTTTATAATGTTACAAAGACAGGATTGTCTATTAAATTAATGAATGTGTTCAGCAAGTTTTTATTGCTCTACTTTGCATTTCAGTATCACCTTTTCCCTTACATTTTTAAGTGGGCTTTAGAAATATTTAAATTTTATTATCCCAAATTTATTTATTTATCTTTAGGACTTTTGCCATAGCCACATGCACTCACCGTATCGAGAGACAGAGAGAGGAAAAGTAAGAAATCACCCCCCGGGGCGGGCGGCCACACAATTTCTTCCTCTCCATTCTCCTCCTAGGATTTTGGGCACTCTAGCACACATGCCGGGCATGAGTTTCAAGCAGGTTCAGAACATGAACCCCAGTCAGCCATGAGAGTCCAGCACCTCAACCACCATGCCACCTGCCGGCCCTTATCTTAAATTTTAATAGTACATAGGGAACCAGCAGTTAGCGTAATGGCTATGTCGCTGGACTCCCATGCAGTCAATAGTGGTTCGCGTCCCCGGTAGCTTAAAACTCACGCCGGGCGCATGTGCGTGCGTGCCCAAGATCCTGAGAGGAGAATGGAGGAGAAGGGATTGCGGCGAGACCATCCCCTCTGGGGGGTGATTTCTCGCTTTCTGTCTCTATGTCTCTCTCGGTCTGTCTGGCGAGCACACACGCCCTATAGCGAAAATCTCTCTCAAAAAAAAAAAAAAATAGTACACAGAAGAGCAAAGAGAATAAGCAAATTATATAATGTTAGACATCATCAGGAAAGAATTTCAGCTAACTCATCATTCATTGCTTTAAAACCTGTTCCTGTGTTTTCCTCCAGTATTACAAAAACTGAAGTTCTGACTTCACTATTGACTTTTCCCAGGTATGCCATTGAACTGATGCCATCCAATTCCCCTCCCCTCTCCCACTCATTGTTTACTTTATAACTAATAGTGTGACTATCGAATATAATAAACACATTTTGAAATACATTAGAAATCAGTTCCTCTTTGTTTTCAGTGAGCAAGTGACAATAAAGGGTTTAAGAAATAAATTCCAAAGAACATCTCAGAAGCTGACCAAGAAATATGTTGGGTAATCAGAAAAGTCATGACATATTTTTTGTGTGTGTGTAAAATGCGAGATACATCCACAACTTAAAACCATGTATATTTTATTTTAAATCTATAGTTTTATCTACTATGATGTACGCTGATGGTCTATCATGACTTTTCTGACAACCCTATCGGAATTGAACAAATTCAAAATATTTGTCAATCAGTCTTCTTTCTCTGGAAAAAATAAATGAAATAGTAAGTTCAGTACTTAATATTTGCCAGGCATCATTCATGCAAACCCTACAACAACCATATAAATAGGTGTTACCCTGTTTTCGGTTGAGGCAACAGACAAGTTAAGCAAATGCCTGTAATAGTAGAGCTAAGATTCAAATGCAGGACTCATTCCAGACCAGTCCTATCAGTGTGTAGCATTGCTTCTAATTAAATCATCTGTCACATTTATATACTATCACTTAAAAATCCAGTCTTTTTCTTCACATTAGTATCATGAAATTATAAGTTGTAGACCTGCTCAACAATGAGACAGGAAAGCATAAAGCTACAGACCAAGTTGCCACTGGAGTTACATATTTTTAACAATATTTAACTATAATACTCCATTTTAAGCATGTACACACACATACATAAGAAGACCCAAGATATTTACAATAGGAGACTACAACCCAAATTTGTTTTGGCAAAAGACATCACTATTATTCAAAACTCTAACGCTGTTAGCAGACATGTCCAAATGAATTAATTGAGACCTGATCATCAGGATTTGCATCTAGGTACACACCTAATGTGGAAATGAAGGTGTATGCATGAGAAAAGTGTTCAGATATGGTTGAAGATCATGACTGAAATCCTAATTGTGGCTTTGAGATGTCAGAAACAGGAAAGAGAACAACAGCCCAGGGTAAGAGTGGAAGGTGGCAGTTAGGAAAACAGTATGCTTTTTCCCCAAACTGCTCAAATGCCAGCTCATATCATTTTATAACAATATCATAATAGTTGACATTTGCTGAGCACTTACCATATATGCTGGGTACAGTGACAAACACACATTTAATCCTTACAACACCTCTGTGAGACAAATAACTTTATTATTTTACATAACAGATATAGAACGTGAAGTATGACAACATTTGTACTGCAATTCTCCCAAGCAATTTGCACCGTTAATAATAACAGAAGAAACTGGAATTTGAATTTTAACAGTGTCCTCTGAGCCCAAGCATTTCATGAGACACATTTACTTACAGAATTTCTGAATGTTTTAAACAGAATCAGCCTTAACTATGGGAAACAGGATGATCATTTGTGTGGCATCATTTTTAAAGTATTCTGAAAAGAAGTGAGGGGGGAGAAGAAAGTGAAGAGAGAAAGGGAAAGATGGAGGAGGGAGAAGAAGAAGAGA
Organism: Tupaia tana; assembly: GCA_026018925.1. NCBI lineage: Eukaryota > Metazoa > Chordata > Mammalia > Scandentia > Tupaiidae > Tupaia > Tupaia tana. The sequence goes on from JAKSZU010000003.1 coordinate 36,666,354, forward strand.
AGGAGAAGAAAAAGAAGTCAACACTTATATCGCGCCTACTCCATGTTCAGCAATATGCTAGATGCTTCCTACGAATGATCTCAATAACATGAAAGATTATGCAGTAATCTTCCTATCACATGTTACTTACCTTGCCAAACAATGACTAAAGTTTTATCATTAGAGATCTTGAGAATGAATTTTTTTCTTCTATACTGTACTTACCTATCTTGTTCAACTTAATTTGGTGAGTTTTTCAAATTCTTTCCTAAGTTGGCTTTAATAGTGATTAGTAGAAATCATGAGAACACTAAAAATTAGGAAAGCAGACCCCCATAGGGAAGAAAGCTCATCAAAACAGAGAAGGTGAACCTTCATCAGCTTCCTGTGTATATGCTGGGTATGCTTCTAAGTTTATCTAAGCCAGAAGGGTAAGAGTACTAACAGCACTTCAATAGTTGTGCCATGGTGATGACCTAGGATGCAAATATACCTTACAGTCTTACAAAGATGTTTCAGGATGAGAAAGAGGAGTTCTCGTATGTAATTAGGCCAGATTATTGTTTACTTTTACTGCTTCCAACATTTATGTTTGGTCTGACAGTTCTGTTTATAAACACACATGCACACATACTTCTATTTATATACATTCATAATCCTTCCCTGTGACTTCCTTGGAGGCAGGAATTACCTTGTTTTCTTTTTGACTCAGTCCTTATTTAGTAATATAGTATATACAATCAGTCATTTTTTATTGGGGTTTCTGACTTAATAGCTGAAATGTCATCCTAAAGGGTAAATCCAAAATGCTCAAGAGAATTGGTAATTACCATTAAGCTTTCTGCAAGCAAGAGATTGGTATTAAGGCAGATTTTCAGAATAAGGCAGTATTTGTACCCTTCAAAAACTCACAATTTTAATCATCTCTGGGGATGGTAGCATAGTATAATGGAAAGAACTTGGGATTTAAGACAATGAAAAACCAGGTTTTCAATCTGGTACCACCACTTACTTAACTGTGTGATCTTAAGGAAGTTACTTAACCTTTCTGTATTTCATTTCCCTGTTCTGAAAGTGAGGTTAATAATGCCCACTTCAGCACGGCGGGCCGGGCCTGCGCGGCAGGCCGGGGCTCTGCGCCCCGTGTGCCCCTGCGTGGCGGGCCGGGCCTGTGCAGCGGGCCGGGGCTCCGCGCCTCGCGTGCCCTGGCACGGCGGGCCTGCGCGTGGCCACCGGGCCAGCGCGTGGACTCCGGGCTTGTGCGCGGTCCCCGGGCCTGCGTGCGGCCACCGGGCTGGAGCGTGGCCGCCGGGCCCGCGCGTGGCCATCGGGCCTGCGCCTGCACGTGGCCGCCGGGCCTGCGTGTGGCCCCTGGGCCTGCGTGTGGCCCCCGGGCTTGCGCCTGCGTGTGGCCACCGGGCCTGCGCCTGCGCGTGGCCGCCGGCCACAGGTGGCAAACTGAAGCCGAAAACTAGGATTAAGAACTTGCAACTAAAAGCAACAGAAAGAAACTTTAGATGTCTTAAACCAATTGAGAAATATATTGTATAGGAGGATTTTCCCTGCCTATGGACAGTGAGAAGATGATGGTTACCAGCCCTGAATTACCTCAGGGAAAAACAAGAACTACTCTACCATTCTTAAGGAAGTCAGATACCTGAGGATGACTCACGTTGCAGATCCCCACAACACCATTCCCGGTAATCACAAGATGGATGCTGTGCCACATCAACTGATAATCACCTCTGCTTTCCAGAACTGCTTTCCTGAAACTGTATTCAATGGAGACTCACCTACAATTGTGGAACTACACGAGACCCACCCTTAATCCAACCCTGAATAGAATCTATGCTCCCTATTGTTAAAAACTATATGAGCTGGGAACCAGCAGTTAGCGTAACAGCTATGTCGCTGGACTCCCACGTAGTCGACCGTGGTTCGTGTCCCGGACCCGGTGGCTTAAAAGTCACGCCGGGCGCGTGTGCATGCGTGCCCAAGATCCCAAGAGCAGAATGGAGGAGAAGGGATTGCGGCGTGACCATCCCCCCTGGGGGGTGATTTCTCGCTTTCTGTCTCTCTGTCTCTCTCTGTCTGCCTGGCGAGCACACGCGCCCTATAGCGAAAAACCTCTCAAAAAAAAAAAAAAAAACTATATGAGCTGATAATTGAAAAAAAAAAAAGAAAGAAACTGAAAGAACTGGAAGGTACAATAGCAGGGGTGGCAACTGCAGATACTGGAGACAGTATGGGAGAGGTAATGGGAATGAGTAATTGAGGGTGGAAGGGAGGGATTCAGGGAACAAACAACACACTTAATAGACACAAAAATGAAAAGTTGTCTGTTGATGATGATGTATATGGTATAATCATTGTCTTGACTAATGTGCACTGTATTCATGCTGGGAAAAACCATGTTGTACACTGTAAAGAGGTGCAATGATTAAATGTGTAAAAAAAAAAAAAACTGAAAGAACTGGAAGGTATAATAGCAGGGATGGCAACTGCAGATACTAGAGACAGTATGGTAGAGGTAATGGGAATGAGTAATTGAGGGCGGAAGGGAGGGATTCAGGGAACAAACAACATACTTAATAGACACAAGCCAGACTATGAAAGAAAGATATTGTATGTATCCACTCAATATATACTGACTATCAGCACTCTATGATAGAGAGCAAAAAATTGGAGGACATAAAAGCAGTGAAGGTACTTAATGAGAATAGGACAGAGTGGAATGGAGGAAGTAAAGAGAAGAGGATAGAGAAAGACAGCAAGTGAACAATAGAGAGGCAAGACGTTAGTGAGAAACAGATATGGCTTATTAACCGTTGATGTTGACATGTATAATATTCTCAACTGGATTCGTCTGAGAAGTATTTCATGATGGGCAAAGTATTTGTACAAGCAAAACGAGAAATAGCGATTGACTGTTTTAAAAAATAATTAGAATAATAATAATAATGATTGGGGAAAACATAGAAAAGATATTGAATGTTGAAGCAGGGAGATTAATGTCTCTGTACTGACTGACATGCATGGCATTCCCTTTTGAAAAAGCAATGTAATACACTGTAAAGTTACATGTAATTCAATGTAATATAAAGAAGAATATGATGACAATAAAATATAAAAAATAAAAATAATGCCCACTTCATAGGACTGTTGAATAGCTTAAGTCAAAGTCTCTCGACATTGGCACATTTGTGGTTTGATAATTCTTTGATGTAGGGGCTCTCCCATACACTATAGAATGTTTAGTGGCATCTCTAGCTTCTACCCATTGGGTGCTAGTAAACATTCCCCACCTCCAAGTTATGACAACCAAAACTGTCTCCAGAGATTGTCAAATGTTCTGGGGGAATGTGTACAAAAATGATCCCATTTGAAAACCACTGCACAAAATGAATTAAATGTGATGTGTATAATAAACATAAAAGGCTTAAAGTCCAATATGTGCTCAATAATATTAGAGATTATCATTACATACCATTGGTTATAAAGGATAAATTAAAATAGCATTACAAAATGTAATGCTACAGAAAACCAAACTCCCTAAAGCCCATTGGAATTCTCAAGAACATTAGAATCTCTGATTCCCTCTAAAATTATTTGATTATATTTGAACTAGAAGAAAGGGAGGGAGGTCAAATACCATTACACCTGTAAGATAATTTTGATTTAGAAGTGAAACTATATTTTTATTTGATGAAAATGTCCTTATTCTTTTTTCACTGAAACAGCATTTTCATTTTATTGGGTTGCTCTAATTTTCAGTTCATCAATAGTGGTATATTTCTTTCCTTTTTTTTTTTTTTTTTTTTTTTTTGAGAGGTTTTTGCTATAGGGCGCATGGGCTCGCCAGACAGACAGAGAGAGACAGAGAGATAGAAAGCGAGAAATCACCCCCCAGGGGGGATGGCCACGCCGCAATCCCTTCTCCTCCATTCTCCTCTCGGGATCTTGGGCATGCACGCACACGCGCCTAGCGTGAGTTTTAAGCCACCGGGTCCTGGACGCGAACAACGGTTGACTACGTGGGAGTCCAGTGACATAGCCATTACGCTAACTGCTGGTCCCCCCAATAGTGATATATTTCTAACAACTGTTTCCAGATGGAATTAGGTACTCTGATGGGTCTTTGATAATTTAAAGGTAGTTCCTCCTAAGAAAATCTTAAAGATCCTCAAGCTATACAGGATGGGAGCTTATTAATGCTTCTAATGAATTGGAACTATTATGAACTATTATATAGTCTGGGGTCAGCAGGTGGTGTGGTGATTAAAGGTGCTGGACTCCCACGTGGTCAACCGTGGTTCAAGTCCTGGACCTGATGGCTTGCTTTCTCACTTTCCCTCTCTCTCTTTCTCTCTCTCTCTGTGATCAAACTGAAACATAATAATAAAAAATAACATTAAATAAAATAATTCTTTTTTAAAAAAGGAATATAACTTTGTCATGGGTAACAAATTATCCACGATTTTCTAACACTGCTGTTCATGAACCGCTTTATTATTTATATTGATTTTTTTTCTCATTTTCCTAATGAAACTTTTTTAGAAACAAGAGAATTCATAACACCAGATAATTATTTATTGGTGATATCATGGTGAAAGCCAGGTGCTATCTATAGAATTAAGATAATGGTTTTATAAATTTGAACTCTAAGAGGAAAAGGTGATTTGTTTTCTCAGATAAGTTCCATGTTGATTTATATGTTGTATAGAAGAATTATATTTAGAAAGGCAATGGATCATAGTCAATAGAACAGTGGATTATTTACTTTTTTAATAACTGTTTCCCTCTAAGCAGATAATTTGTAATAAAAACAGATAAAATAGGGCATCTGTAATACAGAATAAGAAGAGAGACTGGATGGAAACTTTTTATTGCATGTAGGCACTAACAATAATTCTGAAGTCTTAGTTATCAAGGCCCAGTACACTGTATTATTCTCACAGTCTGATATCTGAAATAAGTCAATTTGCAAATTTACCCGGAAAGAAAAACTATTCTGCCTCCACCCTATTACCAGAAGTGTTTTCCATTCAGAGACTTATACAATTATCAGTAAATGACATTGTGGACAGTATTTTCAGCCATGTTTTCTTTTTTTTTTTTTTTTTTTTTTTTTTGAGAGGTTTTTGCTATAGGGCGCATGCGCTCGCCAGACGGACAGAGAGAGACATAGAGACAGAAAGCGAGAAATCACCCTCCAGGGGGGATGGTCACGCCACAATCCCTTCTCCTCCATTCTCCTCTCAGGATCTTGGGCATGCACGCACACGCGCCTGGCGTGAGTTTTAAGCCACCGGGTCCGGGACACGAACCGCGGTCGACTACGTGGGAGTCCAGCGACATAGCCATTACGCTAACTGCTGGTCCCCAGCCGTGTTTTCAAAACAATTATTTTTAAAAGAATTATTTAACTTTATTTATTTATTATTATTATTTTAATATTTTGAGAGAGACAAAGAGGGAGAGAAAAAATGAAAAATCAAGCCTCCAGGCCCGGGACTCAAACCACAGTTGGCCATGTGGAAGTCCAGCGCCCTTAAACACCATGCCACCTGCTGGCCCCTCAAAACAATTATTTTATCATCATTTCTTACAGTAACCTATGATAAAAAGCCAAGGACAAATCATGAAGTCAGTTATTCAAGGATGGCTTTTTGGCCTAGGAAACTAGAGAATTCCAAAATTCACAGGTATAGTTTCTTTCAGATTTGCTTTAACTTATCCTATACAGATAAAGTCCATAAGATCTTATGTTGTTTTTAGGCATTATGTTGGCCCTTTATTGATATTCAAGTTCAATGTGATTGGTGAAACTATGATGATTAGCCCATATGGTCAAAAGTACAACTGATTCCTACTTCAGTGACTATGGCTCACAGCTTCCACAGCCTGAATCTCTGTGTCTGATAGAATGGCTGGAATCTCCTCAAAGCAAAGGCTGTCAAGAGGCAATCCTGCTGAGATCATGGCAAAGCATTTTGGATTCATTTTTATGTGCAAAAATTACATTTAAAGATGTGTATGAACATTGCCCAAACCCTTTCTGGGAAAAAATATATCATGCTATGAGATAAAATCAAATTGGTGAATTTGTATCATGTTTTTCATCCAGACAAATTTGACTGTCACAAAGTTTTACCTGAAAGTATAGATATCATTGTTTTAATAAAAGCAAATTAAGTGGGACCAGCAGATGGTATAACAATTACGTCTCTGGACTCCCATGTGGCTGACTACAGTTCAAGTCCCAGACACAGAGGCTTGAAACTCACACTGGGTGCATGTGCGCGCATACTCGAAATCCCGAGGAGAATGGAGGAAAAAAGATTGCAGAATGGCCTCCCCCCCCCCCCCGGGGGGGGTGGGTGATTTCTTGCTTTCTGTCTCTCTGTCTCTCTCTGTTGAGCACACATGCCCTATAGCAAAAAAGCAAAATTAAGCTCAGTACAAACCTATCTTGGCAAAAAAATAAAACAAAAAAGAATAAAAACCAGATTGTACAGATTGTATGTTGTGTGTATTTGTTGGTCACTTATAATAAATTACATTATATACCTCAGGAAAAACCCTATAAAGTTGGTACGTTTTTATTGTCATCAACATCCCATTTTACAAATGAAGAAATTGAGTTATGGAAGATTAAACATCATGCCCAAATTCCAGAAAGAGTGCCAGAATTTGAACAAACCCAGTGGTCTGGCTCTAGAACTGAGCACTTAATCACTGTGCTGTGTGTATGTAACTAGACCACATAGACCTGGTTTGTTTATTTAACTAAGAGGAGCTACCTTTTACAATTTGTTCTCTTGTATCTTTGTTTAGATGAAATCAGGGACTTACCACGAAGGAGACTTATCTTTTCTTCTTTCTCATCATTTCTTCCAAATTTATTGAGTGCTCATTCTTCATTAAAGATTGGAAAGTAGGCAGGTATTCTGGAGGAGGGGAAAAGAAGAACAATATCTTTTCTGTGGCTTGACAAAAACTACCTCTTCTGTTTCTTCTGAGCTTCCACATAGTTAGAATCCATTTGATGGGTTAAGATGATCCCAATAGGAGTACTCAAATAGAGATATCTCAAATAAGGATAATATATTACACCATGAAAGATTTGATGCCAATGCCACTATATGGTTGAGAGATGAGTTCTCATAATTTTGCAGCTGAAACTGGAAGTTCCTTTTTTGCCCACCTATCCTAGGGTGCTGGGTGAGCTTTGGAAACTACTCTTGCAACTTTGAAGGTACAGGTCCAGATATAAGAAAGAACTAGCTGAGACAAAGGCTGGGAGAATGAACTTCATCTTTTTCTGGAAACTACTGTAACCTGTGCCTCAGATTGATAATGGTAGCACGGACAAGGATACATCTAACTTTGTGCGAAGACCTCTTTTCATCAGAGACAACAGTGCTATGGTGACAGAAGCTTCTGCAGCAGCAAATGAAGTGGGGCCTATGCCAGTGGGCTGACTGGCCAGATCTTCCATTTTCTCCCTTCTCTGGTGTTTAGAAACAGAAATTTCCCCTTGGACCAAGAAATCCTGGGGTTCTTGGACAAGTGAGGGAGAAGGGAGTGCTTAAGAAAAACTTTCTGAACTTCTTGTTAATTTCCAGGTCTAAAAGTTAAAAAGAGATGTGAATTGTACCTCAAGAAATAGATGAAAGGTCACATACAGGTAAATATCATGTTTGCATAAGCACTAAAAAAAAAAAAAAAAGCCTAGAAGGACATTTGTCATAATCATCTCAAACATAATCATCTTAGACCATAAATTTCTAAACCTTTAAAAAATTGCTTTCAGGGAACCAGCAGTTAGCATAATGGCTATGTCGCTGGACTCCCACATAGTTGACCGCGGTTCACGTCCTGGACCCAGTGGCTTAAAACTCACGCCGGGCGCGTGTGCGTGCGTGCCCAAGATCCCGAGAGGAGAATGGAGGAGAAGGGATTGCGGCATGGCCATCCCCTCTGGGGGGTGATTTCTCGCTTTCTGTCTCTCTGTCTCTCTCTGTCTGTCTGGCGAGCGCACGCGCGCCCTATAGCAAAAACCTCTCCAAAAAAAAAAAAAAAAAAAATTGCTTTCACAATGAAGAAAACAAATGCATCCTGGGAAGTAAAGTGACCTTCTGACTCTATTCCACTAATGTTTTTCGAAACCCTATAGTGTTCCAGTTCTGTACCAAGCAAGGGGCGTGATAAATGTCTAGTGCTAATTAATTAAAACTTAATATTCTTGTGACGTACTATAGGCTTTTTGTCTCTTGTGTAAGAGGTGCAGTTTCAATGGATTTTATTTTTTGCACAATAAGAGTCTTAATTTTTAAAATGTGAAATCAAACAATTTTAGAATCTTTTTTTCTTAAAGTAAAAAGATATTACAACCCCCAAAATGTCTCAATCTTGTTTCTCTAAATGAACCCTACAGACCCCCCACTCATCTCAGAGGCCAGGTTAAGAGACTTGAGGAGGAAGAGCAGGTTCTGGAACCCCGTCAATGCACCCAGAGATCTCACCCAGAACAAAGCAGGAATTCCACTTCTCATGCCCCTCAAGTCAGATGACCTGCATGCCCTCGGTGCTCTCATGGAACAGAAACATTGAGCCTACCTGCACCTGACTCACTCTTGGCTCTGTGGGAACCCAGCAACTGACAGCTCCCAGGAGATAAGCCAAGCCATGGTAGAACATCCAGTCTCATGCTGTAGGCCCATCACTAGCCAGAGCCAGTCTCCAGCTGTAATTGTACTTCTGTGCTTTTCAAAACCCAGTTTGGTCCTGATTTTAATTGTCTGTAGGAATTCTGTTGTTAATTACCTATCAAATAACAAAGCAAATGACTCTTGGAAATTATTCATCTGGTCTAAGGTGGAAAGAAACCAGACTATTTGATTACTACATTCTATCTTGCTTTCAAGAAAGTGAACATGGGGAAAAAATGATCCAAAATAAACATAAGTGTCTGAGAAAAAACATGTACACCTCTATGAAATTACCTAAATGTGTTCTTATGCAAACCCCAAAAGATTTGAGGCTTATAACAATTTGGTTAGTTCAAGGGGGAAAAAATAGACTAGTTTTTGTGATCTGTTTCTTTCTTTCTTTTTTTTCTAATTACTAAAGAGGGTGTACACTCATCAGAAAAAGACAAAGAGACATGGGGGGCGGGAAGCATCCCCCAATTGGGCATGTTTAGACTACAATCCCTTCTCCTCCATTTTTCCCTCCTTCTGGAATTTAGGGTGTACACACTCACCCAGTATGTCTTTCAAGCCACCAGAGCAAGGATTCAAACCACAGGTGATGATGTGTAGTCCGGCTCTTTTTAATCTGCTCTATGGGCTGGCTATGTATCTGTTTCTATATTCACTCCTGACTAAATTTAAAGTATACTTTCCTTTAGCTTTGTAAATTAATAAACCTTAGACTATTTAATTTAAAAATATATTATCCAGGCCAGAATGTGGCATGATGGTTAAGGTGACTGGATTCCAATATGGCTGACCACAGTTCAAGTCTCAGACCCAGCGGCTTGAAAATCATGTCAGGCACATGTGCGTCCATGCCCAAAATCCCAGGAGGAGAATGGAGGAGAAGGGATTGCAGCATGGCCATCCCCCTTGTGGGGAGGGTGATTTCTCACTTTCCCTCTCTCTGTCTCTCTGCTCTCTAGAGAGCAAAGGTGCCCTGTGACAACAATAAAATAATAAAAAACAAAAATATATTATCTATCAGACAGCACGGGGTAGAGTTTTAGAACTCTTCCATTGAGTGTGAACTGAGTTTTCTCACTTGTAAAATGGGACAAATAAGAACTTCCATTAGATAGGGCTATAATGAGAATTGAATAAGTTGATACAGGGCTGGTCCCATAGCCTACTGGTTGAGTGAGCTAGATTCCATGTGACCAACTGTGGATCAAATCCTGTCTCTGGTGCCTTGAAAAACATGCTGGGCATGTCTGCATGTATGCCCAGAATCCTGATAGGATGGAGAAATGGAGGTGGATTTCCAGTGTGACCATGTCTTGTGGCAGGAAGAGGATACTTTCTCCTTCTCTCTCTGGAGAGCCTACACACCCTTTAGTAATTAAAAATAATAATAATAAGTTGATATGAAAGTAAAAATTTAGGGGACCAGCAGGTGGCGTGGTGTTTAAGGTGCTGGACATCCCACATGGCCAACCACGGTTCAAGTCCTAGACCTGGTGGCTTGCTTTCTTACTTTCTCTCTCTCTCTCTGTTTCTCTCTCTCTCTCTCGCTCTGTGTGTGTGTGTGTGTGTTTGTCTCTTTCTGATCAAATTAAAAAATAAATGAATGGGGACCAGCAGTTGGCGTAATGGCTATGTTGCGGGACTCCCATGTAGTCAACTACAGTTCGAGTACTGGACCCCATGGCTTAAACTCACACCAAGCTTGTGTGCATGCATGTCCAAGATCCCAAGAGAAGAATGGAGGAGAAAAGATGTGGTGTGGCTATCCCCCTGGGGGGTGATTTCTCGCTTTCTGTCTTTCTGACGAGCACACGTGTCCTATAGCAAAAAAAAAAACAAAACTCTTAAAAAAAAGATAAATGAATAAATAAAATTAAATAATAATTCTTTTAAAAAAGTAAAAATTTAGCACATTGACATAGGATAAATGTTCAATAAATTGTGTGTGCATGCCTCAAATCTTACATCCTCACATTAGTGATTCACTGAATGCTGAACTGACTCTTCCATGTTTGTTTTTATACAATAAAGAATAAAATATATATAATTTTTAAATGCATATCTTCCCTACCACTTTTATTTTTTTATTTACTTTTCTTTAAAAGTAAAGGAATATAGGGCCAGCCAGTGATATGGTGGTTGAGGTAGTTAGACCTCACACAGTTGACTGCATAGTTAGAGTCCCAGTCCCAGTGGCTTGAAAAACACTCTGGCTGTGTGTGCATGTATACCCAAAATCCCAAAATGAAAATGGAGAACGGATTGCAGCATGACCATCTCCCTTACTGGATGCTTTCTCACTTTCCCTCTCTCTGTCTCTGTCCAGCACACATGCCCTCTAGCAAATTATATATAAAAAGGGAGGAGGTGATGGGAGAAATACAACTCAACAAGAAGAAAATAAATGACCCAATTAAAAATAAGCTAAACATCTGAATATATACCACCTTAAGAAGATATACAGATAGCAAATAAGCATATGAAAAGATTCCCATCATCATTTGTCATGAACTACAAATTGCAACAACAATGAGATACCATTATTTACCTTTTAGAATGATTAAAATCCAAAAAACCAAAACACTGACAATAGCAATCAATTCCTGGTGAGGTTGCTGGTAGGAAAGCAAAATGGTACAGCCACTTTGGAAAAGCTTGGAAGTTTCTCACAAAGCTAAAGTCTTCCTATATGATCTAGCAGTCACACTTCTAGGTATTTACCCAGCTGGTTTGAAAATATATATCCACACAAAAATCTGCATGTAAATTTTTATACTAGCTTTATTTATAATTGCCAAAAGCAAGAAGTAAACATGATATATTTCAATTAGTAAATGGATAAACAAACTACGGTATATCTATAGGATGGATTACTCCACAATGAAAATAAATGAATTATCAAGCCATAAAAAGATGTGGATGAATCGTAAATGCATTATCGCTAACAAAAGAAGCCAGTTTGAAATATCTGCACATTGTATGATTTTACTTACATGTATTCTAGAAAAGGCACAACTATATAGAGATGGCAAACAGATCAATGGTTGACAGGAGTTTAGGGTGGGGAGGGAAAAGGTTGGATAATGAAACACATGGGATATTTTTAGGGCTGTAAAATTATTCTCTATTATATTGTAATGGTAGATATATATGACTCTACACTTTTGTCAAAATTCACAGAGCTTTACAACTATAAGAATGAAAAAATTTTAGTTGTTTGTTATAAGGCATGTGCACTTGCCAGAGAGACAGAGAGATAGAGAGACATAAAGTGAAAAATCACCCCCCACTGGGGATGGCCACACCACAGTCCTTTCTTCTCCATTCACTCAGGATTTAGAGCATGCGTGCACACTCTCGGTGTGAGTTTGAAACAGCTGGGTCTGGGACTCAAACCGTAGTGGACTACATGGAAGTCCAGGGACATAACCATTATACCATTTGCTGGTCCCAGAATGAAAACTTTTAAGAACTCATTTAAAGGCTGGCAGCAATGGTGCAGCAGTAACACAACACTCTGGTATGCCGGACCAGCATGGGAAGGTTCTGGGCTTGTGTCTGAGGTATCCTTGTACATACCAAGCATGTGTGTGTGTCCTTTATCTCTGTTGGCTAAGGTGGGAGGTGAATTGCGATGTGAAGACCCTATTAAAGATCTCTCTCTCTCTTTTATCTCTCTCTATCTCTCACCAAAGAAATAAGATAGAATTTAAAAATTAAAATAGGGTCAGTCTGTGGTGTGGGGGTTAAGATGACTGGATCACACGTGGCTGACTGCACAGTTTAAGACCTGGACCCAGCAGCTGGAGAAACACCTCAGGTGCATGTGCATACCCCAAATCCCAAACAGAGGGAGAAATGGAGGAGAAGGGATTGTGATATGACCATTCCCCATGGTGGGTGATTTCTCACTTTCCTTCTTTCTCTCTGTCTCTTTCTGGCAAGTATCCATACACTCTGGCAAAATTTTAAAATAAATAAAATAAAATAAATCATTTAAGAGATTGAGGATGGGGAAACCCCCAAGATTAGATGCAGGATGCAAAAAAAAAAAAAAAAAAAAAAAAAAAAAAAAAAAAAAAAAAACTAATTTGGTTAAAAATTTATGAAACAACCTCCCTGAAAGGAGAGTGCAGGAAAGGTTCTCTACTAAATAACTTAAAAAGTCATTATAGTGCATAACACTAAAGGTCAAAAAATCTACATAACACTACTTTAGTTGACAAAGTTGGGGTTCACGTAATAATTCTGATTCCATTATATACATAACCATAAAGGAAAAATTAAGTAAGTAGAGAGAGGATGATGGAAACCAGATTTCTCACCGTTGCCACATGGATCACTCAAGCCTCTTCCCCTTGATTATCAATCTATAACTTCCAGCAGGAATGATCCACGTGGCAATGGATTAAAATAGAAGATATCATATGAACTCATGTTTAGTTTAACATAAAAATAGCTACCTATAGAACTTTAAAAAAAAACATGTCTATATACACAGGTTGGGATACTTATATATTTCCATTCTCTGTCAACTGAGAGGGCCTAAAAGCAATGACATCTCAATAGCAACCAGCACACTGTAGTGCCCAGACCTTGGTTTCTAACACCATTCTTCAATTAATAGAGTCCATTTAAAACTGAATCAGGAAATACACAAGTGCAACGTGGAGCATTGTGTATTCTCAGAACATAGGAGATGCTAAAAACAGAAACAAAAACATAAACATGATGGAGGTAAAGAAGGTTCCCAACTTAATTATGGTTCAACTCAGGATGTTTTGTTTTGTTTTGTTATTTTTACAGTGGGTTTATTGAGATATTTATTGGGATTCACTTTCAAGTTATGCTAGGATTAGTGGGATATAACCCAAAAGACAAGAAGTATCTGTAATTTGAAGGAACACAATAACCACGTTAAAAATACTCCCAGTAGCCACTCTGAAAAAATTTGATCAAGAAAATGAAGTAGTATTGAGTTATAATCCAATCTTTAAAAAATTCACAAGCCCAGGGAACCAGCAGTTAGCGTAATGGCTATGTCGCTGGACTCCCACGTAGTCGACCGCGGTTCTCGTCCCGGACCCGGTGGCTTAGAACTCACGCCGGGCGCGTGTGCGTACGTGCCCAAGATCCCGAGAGGAGAATGGAGGAGAAGGGATTGCGGCATGACCATCCCCCCTGGGGGGTGATTTCTTGCTTTCTATCTCTCTGTCTCTCTCTGTCTGTCTGGCGAGCGCACGCGCCCTATAGCGAAAACCTCTCAAAAAAAAAAAAAAAAATTCACAAGCCCACAGTGATAAATAAATGATTAAATAAATAAATGGGAGAGAATAAACAAATTTCCTGTATAGAAGAATTCCAAATAATTCATGCAAATTCTTCACTCTCAAGCAGGTGAATATTAACTCCTCATTCCTTAAGTATAGACTACATACAATGACTTCCTTCCAAAGAGCACCACATGGGGGAAAAAGGTAGTTTTTGTTTTGTTTTGTTTTGTTTGTTTGTTTGTTTGTTTGTTTGTTTTGAGAGGTTTTTGCTATAGGGCACATGAGCTTGCCAGACAGACAGAGAGAGACAGAGAGACAGAAAGCGAGAAATCACCCCCCAGGGGTGATGGCCATGCCACAATCCCTTCTCCTCCATTCTCCTCTCAGGATCTTGGGCACGCACGCACACACGCCTGGCGTAAGTTTTAAGCCACTGGGTCTGGGACTTGAACCATGGTCAGCTGCATGGGAGTCCAGCGACATAGCCATTATGCTAACTGCTGGTCCCAGGAAAAGGTAGTTTTACAGCAAAGGAATCCAACAAATACTATCTCATCCAGGTCATAAAGGTCAACATCAATGTGATAGGTCATGTTGATAGTGACAGGTCATGTTGGTAGTATGTACCTTTAATGTGATAGGATGAAAATGGCAATTTTACCTCTGTGATCCTCCTGCCCAAAATTCATTAACACCAGTCTAATCATGAGGAAAGCATCAGGCAAATCCCAGTTTAAAGGTGTTCTACAAATGCCTGAATAGTACTTGTCAAAAACTGTCAAAGTCATCAAAAATAAGAGGAGCCTGGGGAACCATCACAGCCAAGAGCAGTCTAAGGAGACATGAAGACTAATACAATATGGTATCCTAGATGGGATCTTGAAACAGAAAAAGGTCATTAGGTAAAAACTAGAAAGTACAGATTGCAGTTAATATTAATATATCAATAATGGTACATTAATTGTGACAAATATAACCTAACAATGTAAGATGTTAATAATAGAGGAAATTGGGTGTGCGATATAAAGTATCTCTCTATAGTATATACACAATTTTCCTATTTGTCTAAAGCTATTTTAAAATAAAATTTTTATGTAAAAAGGAAAAAAATTACTGATCTTTGACACATTTTCTATGCACCAAATTACTAATAGTGTAAATCTTCAGTAATATTTAAGATTTAGTAATATCACAAGCACAGTGAGATCCTTTCATCTCATTTTTAGCATTTTCCAAATTATTACACTTCATATTTATTTTTCTCAATTATTTCTCTTAAAAGAATAACCATGGAATCTAGGGCTTAGAGCATGAACTGTGTAAGTCTGGGATACTGGCTTCAAATTGGGTTACTCTGTGACCTTAAAAAATCCCTTCTATTCCCAGTGGGAAATAAATCATGTAAAAAAAAAATCCATGAATATTTCTTAAAAATAAAACAGAAACCCCTTTAATTTCTTGTTCTTAAGAAAGTCCACAGCAAAAATAAAATTGTCATGTTCTCTTGTCAACCCAGGACCATCAAACTGGTCTGCAATTACTCAAAAATCTATAGGCATCATGATTTAATAAGATGGAATTCAGCAACCATGCCAAAGTTTCAAGATAATATTGTCTACTCACTGTGAGAGTTGTATGCCTTAAAAATAAAAGTGAGTTTGGCCAGAGTGGTGACAAATTTCTACTCCCATTGTATTATTTTAAAAATATTTGTATTCTAGAAAAATAGTGGATTAAAAAGATTTAACTTTAAAGTTCTTTTGTTTATTGTCTCTAGAACAGTATTTTATTTAAATAATTATATTCTATTCGTATGATTCCTTTGCATCTCTCCACTCATTTTACTTTCTTATTCTTCAATATTCACTATTATTGATTTTTAGCTTTAAATATCTAAGTAGAAATGCTATGAATTAATGAAGAATTGTATTTCACTCAAAAAAAGCAGCAGTAGTTGAAGTCATCCAATAATAGATCTGACACTGCTATTAAAAAACTTTTGATAAAACTTTTTTTGAGCATTTTTTTGTATTTTTGTTTGTTTTGCTATATGGTGCATGCACTTGCCAGAAAGAGAGAGACAGAGAGAGACAGAAAGCAAGAACTCACCCCACTTCCCAAGGGGGATGGCCATGCTGCAGTCCCTTCTCCTCCATTCTCCTCTTGAGATCTTGGGCACACATGCACACACACCCAGTGTGAGTTTAAGCCACTGGGTCCAGGACTAGAACCACAGTCACCAACATGGGAGTCCAGCAACATAGCCATTATGCCAAATGCTGGTCTTGGTAAAAAAAAATTTAAAATGAAATATTTTTCTTTGTGAAACAACTAATATTCTAAGTCATTGAAGCAGAAAATATGCATGTTTGTTTCTGTGTCATTTTCCAATCTGAAGCAAACCTACTATGTTTATCCAGGATAAACTACATGCAGAGAATTAATTTGTAGTAAGTCTCTAATATGTTTAGCCTTTTATGTGTGTTTTTATTTTTTACCCCTTTAAATCTCTGAATATCTTTGTGAGGTAATAATTATTATATCATTTTACTCTTGAGGAAAGTGAGACTCAAAGGAATCTTTAACATTCTTATCTATAGCCTCACAACTTGCCAAGTATGAGTTAATGAAGAAGAATTGCAGGTCTAACCAATTCCAAAACTACTCTTCTTCACCACATTGTTGTAGGCTAAAATGTCATTCAGTGAACTAAAATCATTGAGAATAGAAAATTGTAGGATTAATTTCCTTTACAATTTTAACAGACTTTAAGCTGAGTAAAAGAGTAAGTTGTTTTTGTTTTGTTTTGTTTTTATTATGTGACATGTATGAATCAATTGAAAATGAAAAATTCAATTGGTTTCTAACTTCACACAGATCTTTGGCATTTATCAAAGGAGACTATATGGGGAACCAGCAGTTAGCGTAATGGCTATGTCGCTGGACTCCCACGTGGTCGACCGCGGTTCGCATCTCGGACCCGGTGCCTTACAACTCACGCCGGGTGCGTGTGCGTGCGTGCCCAGGATCCCGAGAGGAGAATGGAGGAGAAGGGATTGCGGCGTGACCATCCCCCCTGGGGGGTGATTTCTCGCTTTCTGTCTCTCTGTCTCTCTGTCTGTCTGGCGAGCGCACGCGCCCTATAGCGAAAAACCTCTCAAAAAAAAAGGAGACTATATGGTTGGTTCTCATGAGTCCCAAGAGGTCTGTATTACAGAGCAAAGGGTAAGGAAGGAGAGAATTAATACTCTATTACTTTTTTCCATACTTAAGAGAAGCCAGCTGATGGGGCATCTCTTATTCAAAGGCTGATGCCAGAACTCAATTTATTGTCTAATGCCTGTGGTTCAGAAAAAGAAAGAGTGAAGGTTAAATTATGGGTGTAAAGGGTAATGGAGGTTTTGTTAGACTTAAATATGGAATGCCATGTGGTTATGTATAAATAAGGACACACGCTGGGTTTTGCTTTGTAACATTGCCCAGAGATATTAAAATTTATAGTCTTTTAAAAGAAGACAAGCTCTTGTTGGAAACTCAGACATGATTAGGGCTATGTGGTATGTTTTACAACTATATGATTGAGAATATTTGGGACACAAATAAATGTTTCTTTTCGGATGTCTATATATGCCTACTCAACTGGAAAGTACTGGGCAGTATGGTAACTATCCTTTCTGGCATATTTTGTATGTTCAAAAAATATCTTCTTGACATTTGTGGTTAGTTTTATAAAACCATTCTCTCTTCTTCTACACCGACAACATTTGCATATTGATATTTACTTTTCCTAAATTTCAGTTATATGGTGGGGGTGGCCCTGTAGCACAACGGTTAGGTACTATACATAGGAGATGGATATTACATGGCCAACCACAGTTCAAATCTTGGCCTCACCAGCCTGAAAATCAGGCTAGATGAATGTGTGTGTGCTTAGATGCCCCAGATTCTGACTGGGTGGAGAAATGGAGGGAAAGGGATTGTGGCATGATCATGCCCTATTGAGAAGTGCGCTCTCTCTCTCTCTCTCTCTCTCTCTCTCTCTCTCTCTCTCTCAGTGAGCACACATACCCTCTGACTATTTAAAAAAAAGTTGTAGTGTGATTTATTTAAAATGCTTCTGGCCAGCTCCACTGCCAGCTAGAACCCACATGGCTGGCCATGCTTTTCAAGTCTTAGAACTGGGAGGCTTCAGAAACATACCTGATAATATGTGTGGGCATGCCCAAAATATTAAAAGGAGAGATGCAAGGAGGAGAAGGGATTGCAGTGTGACCATTCTCCTTAGAAGGTACTTTCTCCTCTCACTCTCCCTCTCTGCCTTTCTGTCTTTCTCTGGCAAGTTCACACACCCTCTAGCAAAGTTATAATAATAAAAATATTATAATGTACATGTAAAAACAAATTTTAGGTTAACAAAATGCCTTTTGCTTTTGATAAATTTAAGAGTTTACAGGTAAAAAAGTGAGTATATGAGAGGTATGGGTATGAGTCATTCATATCACAATTTACTTCCTATCAAAGAAAAACCTTTAGTGCTATTATTGATTTTAAATGTTTTGTAACATATCATAATTTTTTTAAAAAGAGGTTTTTTTAAAGGATTGTTTATTTAATTTCATTATTTTTTTAAAAAATTGATTAGAGAGAGACAGAGAGAGAGAAAGAGAAAGCGTGAAAGCAAGCCACCAGGTTTAGGGCTCAAACCACAGTCAACCAAGTGGGAATCCAGAGCCCTTATCCACCACACCACCTACTGGCCCCAACATATCATAAATTTGAAATGTATGTAATTAATGTAATAGATTTAAAATAAATTAATCAATAAATTTGACAAATAACCTTATTTTTCAAGTCTTCATATATTTATATCTCTTAGAATTGATTCTTGAAAAGAATATTATATGGGACCAACAGGTGGTGTAATGGCTATGTCTCTGGACTCCCATGTAGCCGACCATAGTTCAAGTCCCGGACCCAGTGGCTTAAACTCACACATGTGGTACACAGAGTCACAAATGGCAGGGTAAGGAGTCCCACATCAGTTATAGTTGGCAAAATGAAGGCAGTGTGAGATATTGAACAAGGAAATAATAGCCTTAAGTTGCACTTTAGAAAGACAAAACTGGAATAAATACACATGGTGATCTTGTGGGACAGGAAAAGATCAAATGGAAACCAGTAAATTGAATGTCATAGCAAACCTATGCTGAAAACTTCATCACTTTTTGCCTAACTGGAAGAAACTTTTGTGTTCAGCCCTGAAATCTCTTCCCTGTGTTCTCTTGCTACCTATGTCGAAAACCATAGCTTGTCTTCAGTTGCTAATCAGAGACAGTTCTTTTTTATCCAGTATTTAGAAATACTCCTTATTAAGACTAAGAGAATAATATCCCATCAAAGGTGAAACTTTGCCCCCTCATCCAGCTTGATTCCTTAAATGAACTAGATCTTATCCTATTACAGATTCATTATATATAGTCAGAAAAGTCAATACTGATTCACAATATGAAGAAGCAATCAGACTAAGTCAACTAAGTGATCAATATTATTTCTCCTATTTTCTCAATAAAGTTAACTGTGAAGAGTTACCTAAGTCAAGAGTTTTTTCACTGAATTTTGAAGAATGGACATTACTTCTTAGAATGAGATTATTTTTCTACTTTTTCATTTCATTGATGGATCAGTTTTTTCAAAAAACTTCATATGATTTTTCAGCTAGTGAATTAAACTTAAAATAGTGCTATAACTTTATAGCAACAGATAATACTTTAAAAGTACCTACTATTCATAGTTGTTGTTCTAACCATTTATTTGTAATCTTCATCGACAGTTCTTTTTTGTAATAAAAAATAAATCCTAAAGGTGAAGTTCTCAGAAAAGGAAAGCAGGAATTCCTCATACTTAGAGTAAGCAATATGGAGATTTATCTTCCCAGTGATAACACCTATTCAATATCTTCCTACTCCTGTGCATCCAGAACAATAGCATTATTCAAACTAAAAAGGCAAAAATCCATGCTGCCAGTTAATTTTTCATTTAACAGAGGTTATGCACAAGCTGTCCTGAGCTGTTGAAATGCATAATTTATCATACAATCTAATGTTTGAAAAGAATGTTTTACTATTGATTAAACAAACATAAAATTGCAAGAGAAAACATAATATACCTACTAAAACTGTATTTAAACATTCATGTGGGGTACATTATTGCAAAAATACACAAAAACCAAAATATTGTATCTCATTTAAGTTTCCTTTTATAACATTTAAAAGATAGATTTTTGGGAGCCAGCAGGTGGTATAATGGTTAAGGCATTAGACTTTCACGTGACCAACTGTGGGTTGAGTCCTGGACCTGGCGGCTTGAAAATCACACCAGCTACATGTGCATGTGTGCTCAAAGTCCTGAGAAGAGATTAGAGGAGGTGGGATTGCAACATGGCCATTCTTTCCCCACCCAGAAAGGAGGTTACTTCTCACTTTCCCTCTTTCTGCCTATCTCTGGCAAGTACATGGGCTCTATGACAAAAAGCAGATCAGGGTGAAAAGGAGAACCCCATGCGGGAACTTCGTATCCGTAAGCTGTGCCTCAACATCTGTGTGGGGGAGAGTGGAGACAGACTGACCCGAGTAACCAAGGTGCTGGAGCAGCTCACAGGCCAGACCCCTGTATTTTCCAAAACTAGATACACTGTCAGATCCTTTGGCATTAGGAGAAATGAGAAGATTGCTGTCCACTGCACAGTCCTTGGGGCCAAGGCAGAAGAAGTTCTGGAGAAAGGTTTACAGGTAGGGGAGTATGAGTTACAAAAAAATAACTTCTCAGACACTAGAAACTTTGGTTTTGGGATCCCGGAACACATTGTTCTGGGGATCAAATATGACCCAAGCATTGGTATCGATAGCCTGGACTGCTATGTGGTGCTGGGTGAGCCAGGTTTCAAAATCGCAGAGAATAAGCGCAGGACAGGCTGCATAGGGACCAAACACAGAATCAGCGAAGAGGAGGCCATGCACTGGTTCCAGCAGAAGTATGATGAAATCATCCTTCCTGGCAAATAAATACCTGTTTCTATCCAAAAGACCAAGAAAGGTTTTCAGTTAAAAAAAAAAAAAAAAAAAAAAACCTTAATAAAATAAGGTATATCATTTTATTAGTAAAACTGCAGGGACCAGCAATTAGTGTAATGGCTATGTCACTGGACTCCCATGTACCGCAGTTCAAGTCACAGACCCAGCAGCTTAAACTCACGTTGGGCGCGTGTGTGTGTGTGTGTGTGTGTGCCCAAGATCCCAAGAGGTGAATGGAGAAGGGATTGCAGGCGTGGCCTTCCCCCCTGGGGGTGATTTCTTGATTTCTCTCTCTCTGTTTCTCTCTGTCTTTCTGGAGAGCGCACGCGCCCTATAGCAAAAACCTCTCAAAAATACCCAAAAAAACAAAAAAACAAAAAAAACCCGCAAACCATCCTTAACTGAGCCGCATGTTGAATTAAATGATCAAATGGCTATATTAAGATGTATGTAGTAAATATTTGCATAAATTTATCTCTAATTGAATTAGAAAAGCATAAGAAGAAAAAAATCTAATTTATGTAACTAAAAATAAGAGAGAATATTATAGATATCACTTCAAAATACAAAAAATATTCAGATTTTCAATATAATCTCTGATTTATAAACTTGATTAAAAATTCAAAGTACAAATTTCATTGGAGATCCATTAAGCAAAAGATATGTGTAAGAAATTAACATTTATAGTTAGATCAATATTTTTCAAATTACAATAATTCAAGAGAAAGTAAAAATAATCTACTTTGTGTTTTAGAGAAGTGTTTAAATCATTTGAATTAAGGCCAGAGAGAAATACGTTTATTTTCTTCTCTCTTCCTCCCTCTGCTGGCAAAAAGAGAAAAGTGAAACGTCAAGAAACCAGACACAACGTACTGAGAGCACATTTAAAATCATCAAAATTTCAATCAGACCAGTGTAATTTGACATCATATTATCCTACCACTCATATCCGAAGCAACATTCAAACATTTAGTACAGTGCCCGTAGGATAGGATTAGAGTAAAAGGAAGTTTGGAATTTGTAAATATTTCACTATTTGATACAGTTCAGGTGAAGGGCCATTTTAAAATAAGAAATACAAGCATGCTAAAATGTCAGAATAAGAAACATTTTATGTTACTTCTATACTTACTGCCTTCTTGACAAAAGAAACATGGACTGGATGTGAGTTCCATTAGCAGTGTTTATAATTGTTTGAATGACTATATTCAAAAAGGGTCTGATTACTGGATTACTATGATCTAAGATAAAGATTAATAAAGATGGTCTATAGGACATTTTATCTTTAGTTTCCCCTTATTAACATTTCCACCAATGGGGTACACTATTACCAAAAAAATGTTGTATTTCATTTAAATTTCCTTTGATTATATTTATTTATTTTTATTTTTTTTTAGAGGTTTTCGCTATAGGGCACATGCGCTTGCCAGACAGACAGAGAGAGACATAGAGACAGAAAGCGAGAAATCACCCCCCAGGGGGGATGGCCACGCCGCAATCCCTTCTCCTCCATACTCCTCTTGGGATCTTGGGCACACACGCACATGAGCCTGGCGTGAGTTTTAAGCCACTGGGTCCGGGACGCGAACCGCGGTCAACTACGTGGGAGTCCAGCGACATAGCCATTACGCTAACTGCTGGTTCCCTCCTTTGATTATATTTAAAATATACATATTTAGCATGATAAAAATGCTAAAAAATGAAGAGTAGTGAATATCAGTCCAGAAAAATCTCAACAGATCAAACAGTGAACAAATTTTATCACAATAAAATAAAAGAGGAATTACTACCCATGTTCAAAATTTGGAGCTAAGACTCATTGTGGTAACATTTGTTACATTTGTAACAGACTGATGTTTCAGCTATTAGCAAATTTAAAATAAGTCTACAGTGTGATGCAAGTACCAAAATAAATAAATAAATAAATAAATACCCAAAACCAAAAATAAACCCAAAAGCTTAACAACCATCTTTACTAAGTACTGTATATCCAAATCTAAATTGAGCATGTCACATATATTAGAAAGTCCTTAAATACCTACCACAAATTTAGATTAGTAATTGGCTCATTTATTGCCCAACTCTCATTTTCTAAAAGAGATGAGCTAGAAGTCTCTTTCTGGGGAAGGGGGATTGGAAAATTATAATGCCCAAATATTTTCAGATTCTCTTAATACAAAATCTAAAGACAGCTTAAGTTTCAATATCTTTATATTGTGAATATTATGAAAATATAGATTTAACCAGACAATAAGACAGTCCTACATTTTAGGTAAATGAAATTTTCAGACCCATTCAGTCATTTTTGCCTTTTAAAGTTAATTTTTAAAAACTTATACACATACTAAAAGTTTATAATTTACATGCATACAGCTTGATGAAATTTTACAGAGTGAATATACTCAACTACCATCAACTCAAGAAATAAAGTGTACCAACAAAACAGAAGTCTCCCTACTATCATCTTTTGATTGTCACATCTCAGCAAAAGAAACTGCTTTTACTTTTCTTACCCTAGACTTGATTTGTCTGTTTTTGTATTACATGTAAGTGGAATTAGGGTATATATACTTTAGTGACTGTCTTCTTTCACTCAATTTGTTTGTGAGATTCATCAATGTTATTGCATGTAAAAGTAGTTATTTCATTGTTTTATAGTATTCTGTTGCATGCATTTATAAGGGAATCTTCAAAAAGTTTGTGGAAATGCATATAATAAAAACTATGCCTGAATTTCAAAATTGTTGCACAAAAATAAACTCATATTTTAATTTCATTTTTACATAAACTTTTTGGAGTGTCCTTTTACTAGATAAATTCATTCACCTATTGTTAATAAATATTTAGATTGTTCACAGTTTTTGTATTTTTTTAGGCGTATCCAGGAGTAAAAAATCTGGGTTATGAAATTTGTATGTGTTCAACATGAGTAATTTTGCAATAGTTTTCCAAAGTGTTCATATCAATTCAAAATTTACATTCTACCAAGAGCATATGGGGATTCTAGGTGTTTCACATCTTAGAAAATAATTTGTATTATCAATTATATTGTTTTGTTTTATTTTTATTTATTATTTATTTTTCCTTTAATTTTTATATTTCATTTTCTTTTATACATTCAATCATATTATTATTAGGCTTACAAAATGGATATTTCAACAGGTGAACATTTTGCCCTAGTACAGTTGATAAAACTACAAAATATCTTCAACGGGTTAATACCACATTTCTTTGTGCCATTAATACTTCACCTCCCTATTTTTCTTCTAAATTTAGCATTCTGGTAAGTAGTAGCATCCCGTGGCCTTAAGTTACATTGTCTGATTATCAATTATTTTAGTATTAATAAAATTTTAAATATTTTTATATGTTCATCAGCCAACTGAATGTGTTCATTCGTGAAGGACTTGCTCAACTCATCTGTTGATTTTTCTATTATGTTTTCTCTCATTGATTTTTTTTTCTTTTACTATGTAAGAGGGTGCACGCACGCACAGAAGAGAGAAAGAGGAAAGAGACAAGAGAAAGGGGGAAAAAAAAAAACAGAGAAAAAGTATTCTCTAAAAGAGCTTGGTCACATCACATGGTCACATCACAATCCTTTTACTTCAAATTCTCCACCCCATCCAAATTCTGAGCAACCACACATATGCTGGGCTTGTAAGTCACTGGACCCTCTTCATATATTCTGGATATAAGTCCTTCATCAGATAAAATAAAATGCAAATATCTTCTCCTGTGTTTGACTTTTCCCTCTATGAAAGGTATGGTTTGATGAACAGAAGTTTTTCATTTTAATTAATCCCAGTTTACTAATAGTTTCCTTTAAAGTTCAGTGCTTTTATAGCCTTTGAAAATCTATTACTAATCTTAAGGGCAGCTTCTGGGCTTACTTCCCTAGTATCTTGGCCTCTCAAGTACCTGCTGCTAATCATCTTGAGTTGGGCAGGAAAGGGGTAGGAGATACATGACGTTGTCTTCAAATATTTGAAAGGCTGTCATAAGGATGAAAATGTTGGACTTTTCCTGTGTAGTCTTATGAAAGGAATAAAACCCTGAGCTGAAAAGTAGAAAGAGGAAGATCTAGAGTTAACATAAAATAGTATGTCTGAATAGCCAATGATGAAATGAGATTATGTGTTCTCCCTGCCACTGGAAGTGTTTAAGTACAGACTGACAAACAGAGATTGAAACTGTAATAGACAACCTTTAAGCCAATCCATAAGGTTTTAAAGTATGGCTACAGCATTTGATATGGGATAGTACAGTCGCCCTAAATACCATCGGCTTTAAGAAAATAAGGTTTAACTTTCATATCTTTATTTTCCTCCTATTTTTCTCCTGTACAACTCTTACTTACAACTGCCTGTATTTTCCATCTCTACCTCTATTTTTTTTTTTCTTTTTTTTTTTTTTGGAGAAGTTTTTCGCTATAGGGCGCGTGCGCTCGCCAGACAGACAGAGAGAGACATAGAGACAGAAAGCGAGAAATCACCCCCCAGGGGGGATGGTCACACCACAATCCCTTCTCCTCCATTCTCCTCTCGGGATCTTGGGCACGCACGCACACACGCCCGGCGTGAGTTGTAAGCCACCGGGTCCGAGACGCGAACCTCGGTCGACTACGTGGGAGTCCAGCGACATAGCCATTACGCTAACTGCTGGTTCCCTACCTCTATTTTTGAAATGATACAGTAATATAGTAATAATACAGTTTCCTTTTCAAAGATTTTATGAGAAAATTTCTACTTTTAATATTCCAGAATTTGTCTTGGAAGATTCTGTTCATCCTAAACCTCATCTTCAAGATTTAACTCCAATTCTTTTTCCTTTTCCCTTTCATCTGTCCAGAAAAAAAGTGTATTTGTTAGTCAATACCATGATAGCAACTAAATCTTTTAGTTCCTTGTTTACTCTAAACTGTCATTCACTGTACATTCTCCTACAGCTTTATGTATTGAAGTTCAGTGATCAAAACAACATAGTATTTCAAGAAAAGAAATACCAGTAAGGTAGCAGTAGTCTATACTGTTTAAACAACTTGGACTGCAGAAATAGATAGGCCTAGTTCAAATCCCATCTCTCCACTTCCTAGAGCATACTACTTAAACATTTTAGGTCCCATTGTTCTCATCTATAAATTGGAGATAACAATATTATATGCTCCATTAATTGTGATGATTAAATGAGCTATTCCTCATAAAATATTTACACAGTGCATAGCTGTATAGTGCATAGCTTTCTTTAAAAATGAGTAATACAATGAATATTATTTAGCCATAAAGGAATTAAGTTTTGATACAAGCTACAACATAGATGAACTTTAAAAACATCATGCTAAGTAAAATAAGTCAGACATGAAAGGACAAATACTGGGAGCTAGCCCATGGCATGGTGACTAAGGGAGCTTTATCTCACATGGCCAACTATGTGGTTCAAGTCCTGGATATGGTGACTTGAACACCACATTAGGTACATGTGCATGCATGCCCAGAATCCCAAAAAGAGTAAGAAGTAGAGGAGAAGGGATTCTGGCATGACCATACCCAATGGGGGTATTTTCTCGCTCTCTCTTTCTAGTGAGTAAACGCACACTCTGACAAATTTAAAAAAAATAAAATAACAAATATTGTATGATTCCACGTATAGGAGGTACCTAGAATAGGCAAATTTATTTATTTATTTATTTATTTATTTATTTATTTATTTGGAGAGGTTTTTGCTATAGGGCGCATGTGCTCACCAGACAGAGACAGAGAGACAGATAGCAAGAAATCACCCCCCAGGGGGATGGCCACGCCGCAATCCCTTTTCCTCCGTTCTCCTCTCGGGATCTCGGGCACGCACGCACACGTGCCCAGTGTGAGTTTAAGCCACAGGGTCCAGGACGGGAACCGCGGTCAACTATGTCGGAGTCCAGCGACATAGCTATTATGCTAACTGCTGGTCCCGAGAATAGGCAAATTTATAAAGACAGAAAATAGAAGAGTTACCAGGGGCTAGGAGAGAGGGGATAAGAAGTTATTATTTGATGTTTAATGGATATAGAGTTTCTATTTGAAAAAGTTTTGCAAATGGATGGTAATGGGACCAGCAGTTAGTATAATGGCTATATCGCTGGACTCCCACGTAGTCGACCGCGGTTCAAGTCCCGGACCCAGTGACTTTAACTCACGCTGGGTACGTGTGCGTACCCGCCTAAGATCCTGAGAGGAGAATGGAGGAGAAGGGATTGCGGCGTGGCTATCTCCCCTGGGGGGTGATTTCTCACTTTCTGTCTGTCTCTCTATCAAGCACACATGCCACAACCTATAGCAAAATCCTCTCAAAAAAAAAAAAAAAAAAGAAAAGAAAGAAAAGAAAAGAAAATGGATGGTAATGATTGCCCAGCATTGTGAATGTACTTAATTACACTGAATGTACTAAATGTCATTAAAATGCAAAATGTCATTATGTATATTTTACCACGATAATTTTTTTTCTTTTCTTTTCTTTTTTTTTTTTTTTTTTAGAGCTTTTTGCTATAGGGCGCGTGCACTCACCAGACAGAGACAGAGAGACAGAAAGTGAGAAATCACCCCCCAAAGGGGATGGCCACGCCACAATCCCTTCTCCTCCATTCTCCTCTCAGGATCTTGGGCACGCACGCACACGTGCCCGGCGTGAGTTTTAAGCCACCGGGTCCAGGACATGAACCGCGGTCAACTACATGGGAGTCCAGCGACATAGCCATTACGCTAACTATTGGTCCCGCTACAATAATTTTTTTTTTTTTTAAAGAGAGATTTTTGCAGAAGCTGGGTTAAGTCCTGAAGGGTCTGCCTCAGTGCTGCTCCTCATGTTTGGGCTTCGCTGCGGCATATGTGGGCCGTCAGCTCAGCTGCATGGGCTGGGTTATACTGAAGGAAGTTAGGGAAGCAGCTCGCTGGGCACCACCCACTAGCGAAAGTGGGACATTCGGATCTGGGAGCCACACACATTCATAGGTTGGTACTCGATGGCTTCAGACTTGTGAGAAATCAGTATCGTCAGCTATTTCTTTTCTTAACTGGGACTATGTACCCCTCCTGCTCCCGGAGTTTTGCGGTGTGTGTAACAACAGTTTTGCGATGGTGTGTGTAGAACTCCTACGCGTCTTGCTCTTGCCCCTTCCAAAGCTGAAGCCAAAGCAAAGGCTTTGAATGTCAAGAAGGCAGTGCTAAAAGGCATCCACTCACACATACACACACACACACACACACACACACACACAAATCTGTACATCACTCACTTCTGGAGGCTCAAGACTCTTCCGGTGGGGAGGCAGTCCAACTATCCTCAGAAGAGCGCCCCCAAGAGAAACAAGTTTGACCACTATGCCATCATCAAGTTCCTGCAGCCACCAAGTCTGCCATGAAGAAGATAGAAGACAGCACACTTGTCTTCATTGTGGATGTCAAGGCCAACAAGCACCAGATCAACAGGCTGTTTTTCACCATATTAAAAAGAGAGAGAAAGAGAGAGATTTTTTTGCCACAGGGAGCATGTGCTTGCCAGAGAGATAGAAAGTGAGAAATCACAACCCGGAGGGAATCACTACACCACAATCCCTTCTCCAGTCTCTTCTCAGGATTTTGGGCACGCACACACAAGTGTCTGGCATGAGTTTTAAGCTGCTGGGTCCGGGACTCAAACTGTCGTCGACTATGTGAGAGGCCAGCAACATAACAATTTATACCATCTGCTGGTCCCGAAAATTTTTAATATTTTTAATGTGAGCCATCATTTCTAATTTTCCCAAATCTATAGAGAATTTGTACATGATTCTCATAAAATCACGTTACTACATTTATATGTCTTTGATTCTTTATAGACATAAGCTTTATCTTATAATTAGCCATACCAAAGTTCAATTCTTCCTTTTCTGTTCTTTCTTCCAGCATTCCAGACTTTATAAACCTTTTTGTTAATTTTTTACACCCCAAAATTATTTGTTTAATATGACTGTGAACTCAGAGATTTACCAGAAGTACCTAATCTATAAAAAATTTTAAATTAGCATCAAGTTTTTACTAAGGGTACCAACTACCAAGATTTTTTTTTTTAAATAAGTAACTGTCCCAGCTCTGTTATTAGTTTCTAAGTCAATTCTGAAATAAAACAAAGCTCTTTCTCCCATCCTATAGTGTATACATTTAAGGTACAGTTTCTGGTGTGTGTGCGTGTGTGTTGGGATGTGTGTGGGAATGGAGGGGCACAGCAGGGAAAGGGAGACTTTGTCAAGGGCATTTTTTTCTGGTGTTAATAAGTTACATCTATTTGTTCCTCTTTTTCTCAGACGCCTATTTATCATTTCATTGACCTCGACTTGATTGATTGGCATGATTTCCCATTACGTAAATCATACTGTTCATTCCCAAATAGATTGTTTGCTTAAATGTTCAACAATTATACCATTCATTACTAATTCTGCTTCCCTGACTCTGAAGTAAAAATGAGCAATCTGTTATCAACAAGGACCTCCACTGGAATGCTTAGTGTAGATCAATTACACAGAAGTTATTTGTAATGATAAGATGTACATTTTACTCAGCCAGTGGTAGTATATTAATGTATTCTTGAAAAAATGAAGCCCTTTGTGAGCAATACCTAGCCAAATCATTTTGTTTATTAATCTTCTTTAGCGGTTGCAATTCCAGTTTCTAGTCAGACATTGTGTAGTATATCCTTATACTATATTTTTAAAATCCTGGATATACATGCAATTTGTTTCACAAAACTGTATATTGCTTCCAGTACTTAAAGAACACTTGAAAAGCTAGAGAAAACAAAAAATTATACTAATAAAATATATTATATTCCATGAAAGTTTTGCTTCTAATGATATAATGATAAAATTTTTTTTGGAGAGATTTTTTTGCTATAGGGTGCATGTGCTCACCAGAGAGACAGATAGCAAGAAATCACCCCCCCCCCCCAAAGGAGGATGGCCACACTGCAATCCTTTCTCCTCCAGTCTCCTCATGAGATTTTAGGCACTCACACACACATGCCCAGCATGAGTTTCAAGCCTCCATGTCCAGAACTCAAACTGCGGTCAGTTATATGGAAGTCCAGCAACGTAACTATTACACCATCTTCTGATGGTGTAATAAATGATATAAATTATATGAATTTTTACATAAATTATATAAAATTATATAAATGTTTTTCAGGAAAAATGCAAAAAATTAAACCTCATTCTACGCAGAGGAATACATTCTTAAGTTTCCACTGGACATCCTTGGACTAGCAGTTCAGACTGATTACAAAATCAGACTGATTACAAAAAGTTATCTATATTCAGATTTAAAATGCTCTCAATGAAAAGAACATAGCGTATAAACGACTGAGTCTGACTGCAAGGGGCATTCATCGTGGAGAGTCACTCTCTTGTACTATCCAGTTACATGATGAATTGATGACACTCGTTCAAAGGAAAGAGAAAACTGGGTAACTACTGGTCCAATTTAAAAAAGAGAAGGAAGAACATGTGGCAGTTAAAAAGTGGGATGAGGGATCTGTGTTAGGTCAGGTTCTTTAAGAAAGCCTGAAATGAGCTTTCTTATCTAGTTTATTAATTGGACTGTACTCTCAAAAACACAAGTCAAGGAAGTAAATAGGCCAGAAGCAAAAATGTGACTCAGTTACAGACCACTTTCAGTTTGCTCTCACAGGAAAGCTCTAAAGTACAAATTGCACTGTGGAATTAGCCCCACCTTCAAGCAAGTGGCCAGCCTTTCATAATCCCCTAACATTTAATTACAGGTTAAGCTCTATTGGTAACAATAAGCGAAATCAGTTTCCAAGGAGAGAGTAATTCTCTAAGTTACCAGCCCACAGTCATATCAGCTGGAAGATGGAATTGCTAGCAGGGTAAAGTGGATCCAGTTGCAAATACTACAGGGTCCCATTGCTCTGGCTTTGAGCTCCACTACATAGTTATTAGCTGTGACATCTGGCAAGTAGTTAAGATCTCTGCTCTTGGGTTCCTTGTCTATGAAATTAGGGAGAACAATGTTCATCTCTCAAGGTTCTTTTAAGAATAAAAAAAAACAATAATGCATATAGAGCACTTGGGCTGGGGGAAGTGCTCAATAAATGGATGTTTTACAAAATGCTAAGTAGCTCAAAGGCAAAAATTGTTAAAAGACTGTTATGATTTCTTTTAATAAGACATGGTACTTGGCAAAGCTCCACAAGTAAGAAAATATTTGGGGGGGGGTTCTCTTCCAGCAGAGCATTGCACAATAAATATATTTTTGCCCATTTTTACAGATGCCTGTGTGACTATCTAGTCTCCAGCAATTCAGTTGTGTTACTCTGTGAAAAAGCCCAAGTGGTGGGGTAAGTTCTGTGCTCTCCTGAAAGTAGCAGCCTTGGTTGAAAGGTACAAAATAACCACCAGAAGCCATACCGCTTAGCATGAGGGAATTAGGATGGGATTAAAGAAAAAATAGCAAACATATGATATCTGACCAAACTTGTAAATGAGGATATGAGACAATTAGCGGTAATGATGGGGTAGGAGATTCTGATGTGATATTGGCGGTAAGTGCCGATTTCGGTTGGCTTGCCTGGAACACTCCTAAGATCTTAAGATATATTTTAAGAATGTGTTTCAGTAAAACATAAATGTGTGCTACAGGAGCTTATACTTTAGTGGTAGATAAACATAAGAAAGAAAGAAATATTACATTATAGCTTGTTAAAAGGTGATAACTGCTAAGGAGAGAAAAAAAAAAGAGTAGGAAAAGGCATGCCAGAGGATAAAGTAATAAGTTGGAGTATTAAGCAGGGTGGTCATGATAATCTACTGAGGGGGTAAGAATGGTGCCAAGACACAAAGGAGATGTAAGATTAATCTAGTGGAAATCCTGGAGAGAGTATTTCAGACAGAAGGAACAGCTTCAGGAAAGGATTTAAGTCAGGAGAGAAAAAAGAAAAAGGCGAAAAGTGAGCGTAGTGTAGAATGGTATGAAATGACATCATGAGAGTAACAAGAAGGGATACAAGAAAATCAGGAGATGAAAAGCGAAGGGACAGGTAGGCTCTGTGGCTTCTGGTGGTTAAGGATACTGGATCTCACATGGCCAAACATACAGACCTGGTGGCTTGAGAAACACATAAGGCACATGTATACATGTGCTTAAAATCTCAATAGGGAGAGATGGAGAAGAAGGATTATAGAGTGGCCATTCCCCATGGGGGATCTTTTCTTCTCTCCCTTTCTCTCTGTCTCTTTCTGGTGAATGCATGCAGCTGCTAGCAAAAAAAAATTTTAATGGAAGGACAGTTTGCATGGTTGTTCCTGACCCTCTCTTTTGTGGCCTGGCTCCTACCCCACCAAACTGCCAGATTAAAATAAATTGCCACTGTTCACTTGTTGAGTATCATCCATTACCTACAGTTGCCTTTTCTGTGCTTTGTCTACTGGATTAAACTCACCACCCTCCTTCCCATCCCCTGGTGCTAACTGCTACTCAAGTTTGTGACATTAGATTTTCTTACAATTAGGATAGACAGCTATTCTGCCTCATCACTTTCCTCACTACCACCATCACCATCACCATCACAGTCCCCCGGTCTAAAGGATTTTCTCTGTTGTATGCACCACCATTACACTGAGTGAATCCTAAAAGCTGTCTACAGGGTGTGCCCATTAAAACATATATAAATAAAATAAGGCTTTTATGTTGCTTATAAATGCAGAAAATAACAATTCACCTTTGCTTCTAAAATATGGAGAATCAGATGGAATGATCACACTCTGACAAATGATATTTAAAGTATTAATAGATACATTAACAACATAATATTCCTTCTTAGACTTTCTTAAAGCCTAACCTGACATCAGGCAATATTTGCAACAAAAAAGAGCCATTTCAAATCCGAGCTCACACTTGGTGATTCTGGATAAGGTAGCTAAACTTCCTGAACCTCAGTTTTCTAAACTGCAAAATGAGGATGATACATAATTCACAAGGTGATTTTCGGACTTATATAAAAGGTCTCACATTTTGTAGGTAGTTTATGGTAATTCCATTATTACCTTCAATAGGTTTTTCTCTTCATATTGCTGCTTTCAATTCATTTTGCTGATAACATTCAGCATAAATCTATAAAGCTTCAGAAAGTCTACACTTCAGCTCAATTCAATAACTTACATAGGTCTGGTCAATGTGGCTACTATAAAAATGAGGGGCACACCCATAGCTTAGTGGTTAAGGGAGCTAGATCCCATATGGTCAACTGTAGTTTGAATCCCAGCCCTGAAGCTCAAAAAACATGCTGGGCATGTGTACAAGCATGCCACAAATTTTGACAGAACATATAAATGAAGAAGAGATTGAGTCATGACCATGCTTCACTAGAAGGATGATTTTTCCTTTTTCTGTCTCTCTCTGGCAAGTACACATTGCCTCTAGTAATTTAAACAAACAAACAAACAAACAGCACATAAGAAAAATATTATCCATGAATTGGCCTTATAGCCTAGTGATTAAGGGAACTGGATCCCACATGGCTGCCTGGGATTTGAATATCGGCCCCTGCGGCTTGAAAAATACACTGGGCATGTGTATGTATGTTTCTAAGATCATGACAAGATGAAGAAATGAAGACGGGATTGCAGTGTGACTATGTCTCATTGGCGGATGCATTGTCTCTTTCCCTTGCCCTCTGTTTCTCTGTGTCTGGTGACAACGCATACTCTCTGGCAATTAAAAACAACAACCACCACAAAATGATGGTCATAAAGCCAGGTCAAAGCAAGAAGACAGGTGCTTCTTTCTCCCAAAATATAATAAATACCATTCAAATAGCCACTTGATAAAAATTTGTTTTTTTCCAAATAACGTTATAGAGACAAATTTCAGAAATTTTTCTTGAAGGTCAAAAAATAATTCATAAAAAACCCACTGATACCACTGGGTCTATTTAAATTTCAAACATGGCTTTAACCCAAAAACATGCAGGTTATGTATCTGGCTTAAATTATCACATACAGATACCAGCAGGAGGAGTGATGGTTAAGGCGTTGGATCCCACCTGATCGATTCTGTGGTTCAAGATCTGAACCTAGTGGCTTAAAAACACACTGGGCACATGTGCATGAATGCCCAAAATCCCAAGAGGAGAATGGAGAGAAAGAATGGCAGAAAGGCCATCCATCCTGAGGGGTGATTTCTCACTTTCCCTCTGTCTCTGACTATCTCTCCCTCTCTGTTGAGCACATGTGCCCTATGTAAAAATCTTGAAAAAAAAAAAGGATACATATTCAATATACATATATTTTATACACACACACACACACACATATAAGTAAATACAAACTTTTCTAAATAAAAATATGTGCAAAAGATAATTTTTGTCAGGTTTATAAGAGTCCCATGGCAGCAATAACTGAATAAATCAATATTCTAGGGTTAAACAGACATCTTCTACATCCTTACCACACTGACAGACACACTGCTGGCTTTCTCACTTTCCCTCTCTCTCTTCCTCTCTCTCTCTCTCTTTCTCCCATGCACGCGTGCTCTGTCCCTCTCTGGTCAAATTAAAATAAGCAAATAAATTAATTAATTTAAAAAAAGTATTCTTAAGTGAGACAAAGTTAATACATGTAACATACTTGGACTAGGAACTAGTCATAATGCTCAATAAATTTTAGCTAAAAGTAGTATTTTTCAAATATCGACATATTATATGTCATTAATATGATATTAATCTATGATATGTTTAGTTTATATATTTTGTGTTTTAATTTAAACATAGAATTGTGATATTATTTAAACATTTATTGTATTTTAAATACATGATAAATTTGATCATTTCCTGTAGCAATCTATCTAAAAGCCATTATTTTTTTTAATTCAAGGGCCCATTATATCTATTGAACTTTAGTTGATGTTCACCAAGATATTACTAATTTTCAAGTTTTCCATAATCAAGAAAGTTTGAAAATGATGTCCTGAAATTCCATCATTAAAGGTTATACTTTAATCCTTTTTTTTTTTTTAATTTTGTTTTTGCCATAGGGTAAGTGCACTTGCCAGAGAGATAGAGGGAAAGTGAGAAATCACCTCCCCCACACCCTCCCTCCAGGGCAGATGACCACTCCACAATCCCTTCTCCTCCATTCTCCTTCCTGGATTTCAGGAATGCACAGGCATGTGCCTGGCATTTTCAAGTTGCCAGGTTTTGGACTTGAACCACGTAATTGCCCCTGGGGGATGATCTCTCTCTTTCTCTCTGGAGAGTGCACATGCCTTATAGCATAAAAAAAAATCTAAAAAGAAAACTTAAGATAAAGTAAAATAAAATTAGATGGGCTATTAATAAAGGTCTAAAAAGATTTCCTTTACAAGTGAAGTAAGTAAAATTTCCTAGTCAATTCAAACAAACACAAAGTTAACAAGAATTATTCTAGGAAACTGATTTAAATTGCTAATCTATATCTAATTATCTACTTAATATCCATTTTAGAGTTTAATTAACACTTTTTTTTAGAGAGAGATTTTTGTTATAGGGCATGTATGCTTGCCAGAGACACAGAGACAGAGAGAAAGTGAGAAATCACCCCCCAGGGAGAATGGTCATGCTGCAATCACTTCTCCATTTCCTCTTGGCACTCATGCACACACGCCTAGTGTGAGTTTCAAGCTGCTGAGTTCAGGACTTGAACCATGGTTGGCCATGTAAGAATCCAGCACTTTAACTACCATGCCACCTGCTGGCCCCTTAATTAACACTATCTACATTATTAAGTCACAACTGGTACTCCTGATTTCAATACTTAATCTCCTCCACTCACATACATATATCCCTGACTTTCCACCCATTTTACCTCCACTGGAGTAAATGCAAACACCATTCACCCAGCTATTCAGGCCTAAAATTTGGAAATCACCCCTGACTCTTTCTCTCCTATCATCCCACATCTAATCTGTCAGCAAATCTTATCTTCTGTCTCTACAAAATATGAATATCCTCAATCTGATATCTAGCCACCTCCGTAAATGACTGTCAGAGATCTTGCCTCCAACATCCTTCTCCCACAGCCATGTTCAATCCTGGGCTCCACACCAGAATATTTGAGAAAATAAACATGGCACAAACATTTTTAAATGATAACCTCTTTTATTTATGTAAAATTATAAATTAAAAATGATTACTTTCTTAATCCTTTTAACAACCATGCAATGCAGACAGGTTAGATTTTACCTCAATTTTACTGGGAAGTGTAGAAACACTGTTCTCATATTTAGTAGAGGACAGATCTGGGATGTAAGACCCAGGCTTCTATACTCATAATTGTTTTTCAACAACTGTGATATATTACTTCAAAATAATCTGCTTATTCTCTATATCAGGTTATCTATAACATCTATTTCTGGCAAGACTCTGGAACCAACCAATCTAATTGATGGCATCATAATCTGGCTCATTTTAAGGCATTGTTAGCCCCCTAATTCAATTCAAACTGTTTGAGCATTACATGAGGCAAAGCTGATCTGAAAAGACCAGGGAATATAGTAGTTAAGCATAATTTCAACTTGAACCTAGACCTAGCACATCCTCACCAATTGCTTAGATGGCAAACTGAGATAACTAACTGAAGGAAGCAGAAGGAAGGCTCACTTATAAGTGGACACTGATGAAACAAGCATTATAGGACCCACTTTTTCAGTATTAACAGTCCAGAAGCCCTGTTGCTGGTCTACTATACCACTATCAGCAGGACAAAAGAGTATGTTGGAGTCCAGATTATGCAAGGAAAGATTTAACTCAGCTGTATGGAGCCTAAAAAGTCAATTTTGTCTCTGCCAAACTACGAAATGGTTCACCCTTTCCTGATCTGAGTTTTAAGGTTGTTTTTTTTTTTTTCTTTAAGAGAGAGATTTTTGATATAGAATATGTGCACTTGTCAGAAAGACAGAGAGAAAGAGAAAGACAAAGCGAGCAATCACCCCTCAGGGTGGATGGTCATGCTGCAATCCCTTCTCCTCCATTTTCCTCTTGGGATTTTGGGCACACATGCACACATACTTGACATGATTTTTAAGCTGCCGGGTCTGGGATTCGAACCATGGTTGACTATATGGGAGTCCAGCGACTTAACCATTACGCCATCTGCTGGTTCCCTTATCTGGATTTTAAGGGAACATTGCTCATCAGGGAAACTGGGAAATTCTATCCAGAAGCTTGGTGCAGGGGGGGTGGGAAACTGGTGAATATTTCTAGAGTTACAGGTAGTACAAGGGCATCATAATTTGCCACCATGTTGTTAAGAGAAAATAGCCAGTTGAATTGAAGGGAAAGGCTATCTTTTTTTTTTTTTTTTTTTTTTTGGAGAGGTTTTTGCTATAGGGCATATGCGCTCACCAGGAAGACAGAGAGAGACAGAGAGATAGATAGTGAGAAATCACCCCCTAAAGGGGATGGCCATGCTGCAATCCCTTCTCATACAATCTCCTCTCAGGATCTTGGGCAGGCACGCACACACACCCGGCATGAGTTTAAGCCACCGGGTTAGGGACTTGAACTGTGGTCGACTACATGGGGAGTTTAGCGACATAGCCATTATGCTAACTGCTGGTCCCAGGAAAGGCTATCTTGAGGGAAAGACATTAAGGAGAAAAATAGAGAGGTAAGACATTTATGGAACACAGAAATGGATTATTATCTGTTGATGATAACATGTATAGTATCTGCAACTGAACTGGTATTAAATTTATTCATGTTGGAAAATTCACTTTATAAGCTAAGTGATGTATAGTGATTGAATGTATAAAATAGATTAAAATAAAATAAAATATATTAGATAAAAAAAAATACTATCTCAGTAAGATCTGGTCTTCTTCAGGGCATAGAACCACAAGACTATCAAGATCAAGACCTAGGTGAACAATCTGATAAGAGCAGACTTCCTCTTATAAAAACACAGGTACTTTAAAAGAAAGGTCTATAAACAAGCAAAATTCTGTGCATATATATTTTTCTGGCAGCATGGTCCTTCCCAAATCCTGAGACAGAGAAAAGAACTTAGGTAGTTGCAGGCTAGGACACGAAAGCCATCTGATACACTTAGAGCCTAGAAACCCCTGACTTCAAGTACGTCCCTGGCCTTGGTCCACTCCAGTGGGAGTCTTGGGGAATCTATACACATGCTTGAGTTATTCGTTCACCAACATTAAACCCCAAGATAGATGTAACAAAGCTGGTCTCCTTCCTCCATGACTAGTGCTGATTTCAGAGAAGACAGCAATCAATGTAGAAAATGCTGGAACTATTCTTTGAAACTAGGCTGTGATGAGGTTCCTGTGTGGAAAATAAACAACTGCCTTTTACCTGAACTTTTCCTTTCAGTTTCTGAAGATGGAGTAGAAAATAATCTTCTCTGAAGACATTTGATAAAGATTTCAAAAAACAAAACCACATGCTTCCAATGTATTATGCTTGCAGATATTCTAGACCGATTACAACTGGTAGATGTTCTTCTTTTTTTTTTTTTTTTTAGAGGTTTTTGCTGTAGGGTGCGTGCGCTCGCCAGACAGACAGACAGAAACAGAAAGCAAAATATCACCCCTAGGGGGGATGGCCACGCCGCTATCCCTTCTCCTCCATTCTCCTCTCGGGATCTTAGGCACACATGCACACATGCCCGGCGTGAGTTTTAAGCCACCAGGTCCAGGACGCGAACCACGGTCAACTATGTGGGAGTCCAGCAACATAGCCATTACACTAACTGCTGGTCCTAACAACTGGTAGATGTTCTTCATGTGCTCATCCTGACAGCCACACGAACTCATCTTGTGGGGAAACTCACTTTGTTTTTGGTGGCATGATGGGCCACTGAAAGGTGGAAAAGCACAAGAAATACATCTTAAGGTATCCTGGAAATATTTTCCTAGGAAAACAATTTCATGAATGAGGTCTTCTAAGCAAGTGATGAGAAACCTCTCTAGGTGCTCCTCCATTACTGTGTTATCTGTCAGAAATATGATCTTGTCTTGACTTTGGCTTGCCCACATTTCAAGATAAGTTCTCAGGCAGACTTCAGATTTGGAAATCCCATCATATAAGGTTTCAGTACATACAGCATTTTTAGACCTTAAGAGGTGACTTTGACAAAGACAGCACTAAAAATTTTTTTCAGGTGACGTCTTGCAATGAATGGTCTTCTGCACCAATAAATTCACCCCATCAGTCCTTTTGATGTACACAACAAAGGCCAGGGCATGTTTACCTGACACTTTCAAGGCATAAAATTTCACTTCTAGTTGTCTGAGACCTATCACTGTCATATTGCTGCAGCCAGGAATCACTTAGGAACAATTCTGGTCACTTAAAACTGGGCCCTTTTCCATTCCTCTGCTCCTCCCTTGCCAAAAGTGCTTGCTATGCTTGGGTGGCTTTTTGAGTTTGATAATCCTTCCTCTTTTTTCAGAAGATTTTCTGGAACCAAAGGGATCTTTCTCCTCTACTCTTGCCATCTTGGTAGTGCTAAAGCTACTGATCATATGCAACCTACCAACAAATGTTTCCTTAATCATTACTTTCTTAGTAATTCTTAACCAATATCCATTTTCATCATTTCCTGATTATTTTTTTCCGCTCTAAAGAATTACTTTGTTCTCTGGTCTAACAATAGTCTTTAAAGAAGAAAGTAACTCTAGATAAGATTCTATTCCTCTTTTAATAGTTTAACTTCAAGAGTCTAGATTTTGTTTTGTTTTGCTTACATTTTCCTACTGGATGTAGACAACTGCCTAAGACCTAGGTCCTGACATCTTTCTTTTTTCCAAATTATTAAAGTAATACCCTATATAACTCTATTAAAAAATAAGCAGTAACTATAAAAATATAACATTAACTCTAAAATAAGTTCCCCACCCAATGCAGCAACATCACATACAATGGTAAAATGAACTGCATTAGCTAATCATCACTAATGTCTGAGTCAAAGCTTGAAAGTGAAGAAAAGAAAAAAATAAATCACAGGAACTAGGAAGAGCCTACATTTGAGTAATGTCTATTTCTGGGACCCAGTTGGTTTCTTGCCCTCTTTGTTTTATTTGTCTCCTGTCATCAGTGAACCAAGCAGAACACTGCAGCCATTAACTCAATGGGTAGGCGGCTTTCTGACCCACTCCAGGAAGTCACTCTAGGGGAATTCCCAAATATCTTCAAACAAAACCAAATTACCGATTACTTATCTGTCCAGGAATAAAGCTTGTGAGTTACCTGTAAATGAATCATAGTTTATTCTGAGTCTGGTTTACTAGTCAGAAGATAAAAATCTCCTTTGGAAGGGAGTGCTTCCCTTTACAGTATGAGGGTGAATTAAAATGTGGCAACAAGCACCCCACTAGAGAGAGGATGCTTTTGTGAGCTTACACTTTTTTAAGTTAAACCTGAGTGCCACTCCATTCCACTTGTATCATATTGAGCAGTTTACACAACCTTTCTGTACCTCAGTTTCCTCATCTGTAAAATGGAGAAAATAATACCACTTACCTTGGAGAGTTCAAGTGAGAATGATATGACTTAGTTGATGGTAAAGTGCTTAAAGAAATGTCAGGGCACACAGAAATGCTCTGTGTGTTACACAGGGATGACAACAAGCATAGACTATAGAACCGAGTTCCCTGCCCTTCTAGATGAGTGACCTTGAGCAGATGACTTTGCTTTTGTGTACTTCTATTTCTCTTTCTATAAAACAGATAGCATTTACTCAGTAGGAC
The DNA here is from genome assembly GCA_026018925.1 of Tupaia tana. Taxonomy (NCBI): domain Eukaryota; kingdom Metazoa; phylum Chordata; class Mammalia; order Scandentia; family Tupaiidae; genus Tupaia; species Tupaia tana. The sequence continues at coordinate 36,707,168 of JAKSZU010000003.1, forward strand.
TGTAATTCTATTACAATATTAAGTAATTTAATATAGGTGATGTCCTTAGAACAGTAACTAGCATATAGGAAGCACTGTAAAATGCATTTATTACTGTTATTGCCTTGGATTACAATTTAGTGTAAGACTTTTTTGTTTTTTAAGAGAGATTTTTGCTATAGGGTACATGCGCACACTGGAGAGACAGAGAGAAACAGACAAAAAGCGAGAAATCACCCCCCAGTAGGGATGGCCACGCTGCAATCCCTTTTCCCCCATTCTCCTCTCGGGATCTTGGACATGCCTGCACGTGTGCCCAGTGTTTTAAGCAGCCAGGTCCAGAACTCAAGCCATGGTTGACTACATGGGAGTCCAGTGATGGAACCGTTATGCCATCTGCTGGTCCTCAGTGCAAGACTTTTGAAATATTGATCTTTTCTAGTTTTTTTGTTTCTTTTTATTTAGTTTTTTTTTTTAAGAGTTTTGTTTGTTTGTTTGTTTGTTGCCATAGGACATGAGTGTTTGCCAGAGAGAGAGAGACAGAGACAGTGAGAGGGAAAGTGAGAAATAACCCCCCCAAGAGGAGGTGGCCATGCCAAAATCCCTTCTCCATTCTCCTCCTGGTATCTTAGGCATGCACACGTACATCCAGAGTGATATTGAAGCCATTGGGTCTGGGACCTAAGCCACAGTTGGCCATGTGAGAGTCCAATGATGTAGCCACTATGCCATCTGCTGGACCCTGGTTTCCTCCTTCTTTAATCATTATTTCTTAGGCTCCTTTGTTGATCCCTTTCCTTTGGCAGCTTCCTAAAGAAATATTCTTTCCCTAAGAATATATTCCTGGTCCTCTGATTGCTTCATCATCTTTCTTTTTTTCTTTTAATTATTATTTAGTTTTATTTATTCATTCATTTATTTTTAAAATTTGACCAGAGAGACACACACACAGAGAAAGAGGAGGGAAAGGAACAAAGGAAGCTGCCAGGTCCAGGACTCGAACCATGGTTAGCCATGTGGGAGTGTCCAGCATCTTAACCACTGCACCACCTGCTGGTCCCGCTCCATCGTCTTTCTTCTTCCTTTGTAATACCATCTCTTTAATAAGTTCATTATTACCTCTTAGGAAGATGATTTTTAAAGCTGAACCAATAGTCCAGGCCTCTCTGGGGTAACTTCAGACCTTACCTAAACATGGATGTTTCTCAAGCTGTTTCTGCCAAATAAAACTTTCCTGTTTCCTTAAAACCTTTTCCTCCTCCTGTGTTACTGTCATACCAGCTTTGACTGTTCTCTCTCCCTCATCCTTTATATCCAATTACCAAATCCTATTCATCTAATTTATAATAAATTTTAAATAATTTTTCTCCTTCCCATTTTTTCCTGTCACCTCTCTAGTGCATAATTACACTTCTAATAGGTCCTGCAGCTTCCTGAAATCAATACCACCACTGTTCAGTACAGAAAGGAATAAAGTGCTCTCTTTTCTAAGGATACATGGTACAACAAAGGCATCGAAAATATTGTGCTAAATGATATATATGACATGCTGGTTGAACAGTATTCCCTGAAAGTTCATGTTTACCTGGTACCTGTGAATATTATCTTATTTGGAGAGAGGTCTTTACAGATGTAATTAAATTAAGATGAGGTCATGCTGGGTTAAGGTGGACCATAAAGCCAATATTCTTATTTGTCTTTATAAGAAAAGAGAAATGTGGACAAAGGCTCGAACACAGACACACATGAGAGAATATCATGTAAAGATGGAAGTAGAGAATAAAGTGATGCATCTAGAAGCCAAGGAGCACCAAGAATTGCTGGCAACCACTGCAAGTAGAAAGAGGGAATAAAAAAAAAAAAAAAGACATTCCAGTAGAACCTCCTAACATCAGACTTCCAGTCTCTAGGACTGTGAGAAAAAAAATGTTCTGTTGTTAAAAACCATGCAGTCTGTGGTCATTTGTTTCAGTAGCCCTAGGAAACTAATAAATATGGTATCGATAGACCACAATTTGTTTATCTGTTAATAGACATTTGTGCTGTTTCCACTTTTAGCTAATATAGGTACTGCTGCTATAAACTTTTTAAAAAGTTTATTTACTTTTTGTTTTTAATAAAAGAGACAGGGAGAAAGAGAAGTACCACCAACAGGGTCTTCATGCAAGATTCACCTCCAGGGAACCAGCAGTTAGCGTAATGGCTATGTCACTGGACTCCCACGTAAGTCGACCACGGTTCGTGTCCCGGACCCAGTGGCTTAAAACTCATGCCGGGCGCATGTGTGTGCGTGCCCAAGATCCCGAGAGGAGAATGGAGGAGAAGGGATTGCAGCGTGACAATCACCCTGGGGGGTGATTTCTGGCTTTTTGTCTCTATGTCTCTGTCTGTCTGGCGAGCGCACACTTCCTATAGCAAAATACCTCTCCAAAAATAAAAGATTCACCTCCAATCTCAATAGGCCCAGGTGCTCAGGTCAGGGAGGTCCTGAAACACAAATCCGGCACCTTTCCCATATGGGTCCAGTTGTGTTAACACTGGCTCTTATGGACATTCTTATACATCTATGATTCATTTTGAGTTACTTCTGTAAAAGGTAAGAGGGCTAGGTTGAGGTTCTTTTTTTTTTTTTTACCTATGTATATTCAACCGTTCCAGTACTGTGTCGATGGGAAAAAAATAACCAACTGTAAAATTAATAACTAATAATTAATGCGGTTTATTTCCAAGCCAACTGTGAGTGACCTAGGCCTGAGAAGAGGCATACATGCCTTTTCTCGGGGTGAGCATGGACAGAGGTTCCTTCTATTTGCTTTTGAGATTGACAGACAACATTTAGTGAAATGATTTTCCATTGGTCTGGCCCAAAAAGGCGGGACATGTAGAAGCAGGGGCTTGTAGGTTATAGGTGGGTTCCACAATTTTGAGGTCGGTGATTAGAAGGGAAGATCCCTATCTTAGTTAAAGAAAGGCTTAATCTACATCTCAAGGAAAAGAGAAGTTCTGTGTCTTAGTTAAAGATAAGGCTTAATCTACATCTCAAAGGTACTATGCCAGGAACAGGAGGTAGGAAGAATCCTGTTAAATAGAAAATAAATGGTCTGTTAATGTTTGTGGGCATGACTTCCCCAGTCCATTTTGGAAAATAGAAAAAGTAGTCAGACTTCTGTCCACAGCTGTTTGCCAACAAAAAATTATCCTTCCTCCAGTGAATTGCTCTTTTACCTTTGTTAAAATTCATCTGGCCATTTCTAGGCTCTTTATTCTGTTCTATTGAGCTATACCACAAAATCCCAGTCACTATAGCTACCTGTAAGTCTCAAAATCAAATAGAACAATTTCGCCTACTTTATTCTTTTGCAGAATTGTTTTAACTATTCTAATTGATTTGTCTTGCCACATAAATTGTAGAACAAACATTTATTTTTACAAAAAAATCTTTCTGTGTAAATCCCAAAGGTTTAGTAACCAATATATGGCTAACTCTCAAATATATCTTTAATAATTTAATTTATATCTCTTTAAAGAGACTAGTCTCTCGGGACCAGCTCTTTGTGTAACGGCTATGTCGTTGGACTCCCACATAGTCGACCGCAGTTCGTGTCCTGGACCCAGTGGCTTAAATCTCATGACGGGCACATGTGCGTGCGTGCCCAAGATCCTGGGAGGAGAACAGAGGAGAAGGGATTGCAGCGTGACCAACCCTCCTGGGGGGTTATTTCTCACTTTCTGTCTCTCTATCTCTCTCTGTCTGTCTGGCGAGCGCATGCGCCCTATAGTAAAAACCTCTCAAAAAAAAAAAAAGAGAGACTAGCCTCTCTCTTAAGCTCCATACTTGAACATGTAACTATCACTTAACAGTTACATTTAGTTGTTTGGTTTTTGAATTTTTAATTTTGAGAGGTTCATTAAATCTTCAAGGTTATCTTCTGATTTTCCACCATCTCAGTAAATAATACAACTTAACCAGTTGTTCAAACCAAAAACATTTCCTATGAAAGAGCTAGAATACACACACACACACACACACACACACACAATACACACACACACACACAGAGAGAGAACGTGTCTTTCATAGCTTAACAACACTTCAATGTTCAATTGCTTTTTATTTTATTTATTTATTTATGAGAGGTTTTTGCCTTAGGGCATGTGTAGTCACTGGAGAGAGAGACAGACAGACAGACAGACAGACATAGATACAGTGAGAGGGAAAGTGAGAAATCACTCCTGAGGGGAGATAGCCATGCCACAATCCACAATCCCTTTCCTCCATTCTCCTCCTGGGATTTTGAGCATGCACACATAACTGCCCATTGTGGTTTTCTGGCCTTTTTTCTTTTTTCTTTTTTTTTTGAGAGAGTTTTGCTATAGAGCACATGCACTCACTGGAGAAAGAGAGTCAGAAAGCAAGAAATCACCCCACAGGGGATGGCCACTCTGCAATCCCTTCTCCTCCAATCACCTCTCGGGATTTGGGGCGCACACATCCAGTGTGAGTTTCAAACCACCAAGTCCAGGACTCAAACTATGGTTGACTACGTGGGAGTCCAGGGACATAACAATTACTCCATCAGCTGGTCCCACTCACAGTGATTTTTAAGCCACCGGGTCCAGGACTCGAACCACATGGGAGTTGAGCAACATAATCACTAAGCCATTTACTGGTCCCAATGTTCAATTGCTTTTAGAGTTAATCCAAATTCATTACTCAAAGCCCACAGGCCCTCTCATCATATATCCCTTTCACCATGAAACTCTAGCCTCAGACCTCCTTTCAGGTCCAAATAGGGCAAACAAAAACTAAAGTGGCTTAAGTGAAGAGCTTAGAGTGCAAAATATACACAAAAAGGAAGACCATAAGAGTGGGTGTCTCCTTGAACTTTACTTCCTGTATGCCTCACTTCCCTGCCCTGGGTCTAAGGCTGGGTCCAGCTTTTCCTTGTTTTAGGGCCTGGTACTATCCTTTTCTACAGTCAGGAAAGCACTATTCTCCCACTCTATGTGTAGACTACTTAATGTCTTCCAATATTCTGCTCAGGTCTAGCTACCCTATCTAAAATGATAATAATTGCTAGGATTTATTTACCTTTAATATTGAGATAGATTCTCTCACAAGACCATTACCTCACTTAATTCTCTTAACTACTCAATTTGGTGAGTACTAGTATTATATGTACTCTACAGATAAGGCAACTAGTGTAGAAAGAAGCTAAGTGCATTTCCTAAGGGCATGCTGCTATACCAAGTGATTCCATTGGAAAACACATACACGATTTTATTTCAAAATATGACACACTTGTTTACAGTAACCCCCCCCCTTGTCCACAGACCCCATGGCTGTCTGAAACCAAAGACAGTTTTGAACCTTTGAAGACTATGTTTTCACTATATATACATCACTATGATAAAGTTTAATTTACAAATTAGGCATGGTAAGAGATTAAAAACAATAAGGAACAATTATAAATTAATGTACTATAATAAAAATTATGTGACTATGGTCCCTTTCTTTCTCTCAAGATACCTTACTGTACTGTACTCACCTCAGTTGGCCTTTGGTAATAGAAACCACAGAAAGCAAATCCATGAAGGGAATTACTGTATTTCCTTTGAGGACCAACTTGCAGTAGTCTTGTTTTGTTTTGTTTTGTTTTTTGTGTTTTTTTTTGTTTTGTTTGTTTTTTTTTTGGTATATTGTCTACCTCTCTTCATTAAAATATGAGGCCCACAAAGCACCTTGGTTTGTCTTTGATGTTGTCTCCTCAAACCTAGTTGTGCCTGGCTGTACACAATGAGCCTAATTTACTAAATAAACTCATTAGGGAAGTTGGTGTTGGGGCAGGACAGTGGCACAGTGATAAAGCCACACTAAAAGGATGACCCGTAAGGGAAGGTTACAGGCTCCATCCAGTTTGGAGACCTGCTGAGGCAATGTAGCTGGGGGTGGAGGGCAGTGACAGGCCCTTACTGGTGGTGCCAATCTGTCTGTCTCTTACTCAACAATAAGAAAATAATTAAATAACAAAAACGTTATTTTGTAGATCCCAAATAAATTTTAAACTACTTAAAAATAGGTATCTTTGAGAGACTCTGAAGTAATTTTAAAGTCTTATCAAAGAATTCTCAAAAAAAAAAAAATTCCTGCAAAAACTTTCAAAAAATGGTGTTTAACTACTTTCTTTTCAAATTCTTGAGATGCCTAATACTCTTCCTTGATGAGTGTACTCTTCTGTGTTTCCAAACTTTTGCCAACATTCCATTTAGAAATCAGTTGCAGAAAGTGAGTTGGAGCTTGGGTCACTTTATCCCGATCCTGTTTGGATTAACTGCTTGCTCTCTGTACCTTTAAAGAGCTCTTCTCAGCTCTTGGGATCCAAGGTTCCCCCAACCTGTGCTTTCAAGCCCCTTTCCCTCTAGGGCCTCTACGCTTCATAGCAAAGTTGTTATTTTTTGTTGTTGTTCATTTTTTGGTTTGTCTTAATTTGCGCAAGAAGGCAATGTGCTCCCCAGAGAGAGGCAGAAAACAGAGAGAGAAGGAAAGTGAGAAAACACCTATCACGAAGAATGGTCAATGCAACAATCTCTCTTTTTTTTTCTTCCTTTTGGGATTTTGGGCACTGCACGAAGGCGTCCAGCGTGTCTTTCAAGCTACTGGTCTGGTACTCCAAAGGCAAAGTTGACCTTGTAGGGTGCAGTCACCTGAACCATGAGGCTACCGGCTGGCCCAGGAAACGTGTTTTAATATTCTGAATTTCTCAATTTGAGCTGAGATCTGGGATTATGTGAAATTTAACGGGAGAATCCTTGGAATGGTATTTTCTCCTGACTTCTCTACCGGGTCCTATTTGCTCCTTGAACGTTTGGGATGCATTCTGGCCAACAGCGGTCCATCTAACAGGGGGTACGTGTTTGACAGGACCTTGGCAGGGTCAGATGAAGGAGGTGGCAGGGCAAACATTAGTCTTACTTGCCACCAATCCCATTCTGCTCCTACCACAAATGGAGTATTCCTTGTAAAGCAAGAACTTCGCCAAGCAAACGAATGAAGGGTAAGTCCTTGAAAGGAATCGGAAGTGACCGCCAGAAATCTGGCAGGTGAACATTATCAGTCTCATCCGCCCAGCAAGCACTGCAGGTTCTCCCCAGGGGAGTCTGAGGAACAAGGCGGGAGAAGTAACAGGAAGGCCGGCTGCCTGCGGCTACGCGCCCAGAGCTCCCGCGTCGCTCTTTCCCGCGCAACTCTTCCCCGGCGCTGCGCGGCGCTCCCTCAGTGCGCAGGCGCGGGAGTCGCGGGCGGGCGCGCGGTGAGGCGAGGCGCGGTGAGGCGCGGAGCCTGTGACGAGCTGCCGAGTGGGCATGGCGGCGGGTGCGCTGCGGGGCCTGCCGGTGGCTGGTGGAGGCGAGAGTAGCGAGAGCGACGATGACGGCTGGGAGATTGGGTACCTCGACCACACGTCTCAGGTAGCCGAGGAGGCTTTCTCTTGACATCTTGTAGTGTCAGCCTCTCCTGGCCTTCGAGGACGAGCCTCGTGAAGCCTATTTCCTCACCTGTGTTTCTTTCATATTTTACCCAGTAGCAATATCGGCCTTTGGGATTAGCCAGCCCGCAAGAATTTCCTCTTGGTCTCGACTCTGGTCACCATCAAATGTCCTTCCTTAGGTCGCCGATATGTCTCTTCCCTTAGGTTTTGGCCCATTGTTACCCATTCCCTTTAAAGATCATTTTTGACACAATTCTGGACGAACTGTGTTGGCCAGGACAAAAACAAAACAACAAACCGATGTGCTTAATCAAACATTGCAGTGGAAATAAAATGTATATAACAAAAAAGTGTTTTTTCAAAAAAAACTTCACGCTTTTATAAAATTATTTTTTAGAAATTAAGAGGACCATTACCTGCTGAAGAAAAGAGTGAGACATTTAAGAGAGCACTGGCCACTGGAGATATTTCGTTGGTCAAGGAGCTCCTCGATTCTGGTGAGAGATAAAGGGTAGTTTCAACTGAGTATGATTGTCTTAAGTTCCCAAGGATTCATTATTCTAATAATTTTGTGTTGCTTTTCTAATGGAAACAGGATGAATGTTAATATATCATTTGTGCAGTGTATCTTGGTTATTTCTGAGTTCTTTGTGCCTATTTTCTTCCTCTAACTTCACATCTGGAGTGCCACTTTGATTTCCATGGGTTCCTCCATGTTCTTCAGGAAATTTACTCTGACTAAACTTTGCCCTATCCTGATCAGTATTTTTTTTTTTTTTGTCAGCATTGACTTGGCTATATTTTGAATAGAATGTTTCTCAAGCATTTTGTCTAGCTATGGTCATTGTAGTTATAGGCTTTTCTTTGTAGTACATTGTTTTGGTGGAATGAGGCCTCAGCTCAGAATCAGGATAAATGTCAAATATTTGTTTCAACTTTATTACTTACTCAAGGTTGTTCCTTGGGAAAGTCACTTACACTTACAATTTCTTTATGTAAAATATAACAACTCTGTCCTGAGATCCTTGAAATTTTTTTGTGAATTAAATGAAATTTTAAAAAATTGTCTTCACAAATAATTGTAAATTCTTATTTGAAATGATCAAAATAAGATACAATAGGCATTTACCATCTAGTTGTAAATACAAAACATTCACACACAAAATGTATAATATTGCATATAGCAAAATGTTCTATGCTAGAGTCAGTAGCATAGTTTAGTGTAAAGTAAGTCATTTTGGAAATGACAGTTTGGGACTTGGTTACTAACTGTGCCACATGTTAGCTCTATAGTCTTGACTATAGTCTGTCTGGGCTTTTGTTTCCCTCCTTTTAAAATGAGAATGTATTATATCAAAGGGTTGTTGGGAAAGGAGAAAACTAAAATGAGAGACTAAATAAGTAAAGGACCTAGAACATATAGGCACTATGTAAATGTTAGCTGTTAATCAGAGAAGGATCTGTATGACTTTTGACAGAAAATGGAACTTGAGTTTGTAATTGAAGGATGAAATTCAGTAAGTGGAAAGAGGCCCTGATACCTAATATGAATAATGTGTAGTGTGTATAGTATTGGATGGGATGGAATAGGCAGAAATTTGTCTAGTAAAGAGAATTTGCCTTGGGACCAGCAGTTAGTGTAATGGCTATGTCGCTGGACTCCCACGTAGTCGACCGCGGTTCAAGTCCTGGACCTGGCGGCTTAAACTCACGCCGGGCACGTGTGCGTGCGTGCCCAAGATCCCGAGAGGAGAATGGAGGAGAAGGGATTGCGGCGTGGCCATCCCCCCTGGGGGGTGATTTCTCCCTTTCTGTCTCTCTGTCTCTCTCTGTCTGTCTGGCGAGCTCACGCGCCCTATAGTGAAAACCTCTCCAAAAAAAGAAAAAAAAAAAAAAAAAAGAGAGAATTTACCTTATGAATAGTGAAGCTATTGGGTCACTGGGAAGTCATGATGCAGTTTTTAATGAAAATTACATAATGGGACCAGCAGTTAGCGCAATGGCTATGTCACTGGACTCCCATGTAGTCAACCCTGGTTTGCATCCCAGAGCTGGTGGCTTAAAACTCACACCGGGCACATCTGCGTGTGTGCCCAAGATTCTGAGAGGAGAGTGGAGGAGAAGGGATTGCAGTGTGACCACAGGTGATTTCTTGCTTTCTGTCTCTCTGTCTCTCTCTGGCGAACACATACATCCTATAGCAAAAACCTCTCCCAAAAACAAACAAAAAAAAAATACATAATGACTTTCCTGATGACCTAATACGTATATTGAAGGCAATGGAGGCTCTTGAAGGATGAGGGCTGATATGGTTGATAGGCCAATGTGGGTTTTTCAGTTTTCTGAACAGAGACTACTGTGATGTCAGTATTTAGTCAACCACTTGAAATTTGTTTCTAATTGCAAAAAAATTAAAAACTCATTTTAAAAGGTCAATAGTCAACATAGGAACAAATAGACACCTTACCTTTATCCCCACTCTCACCCCTGTTACTACTAATGTCTTACTTTCAAGGTAATTCTCATTTTAGAGTATTTCCTTCCAGATGTCATTATTCAATTCTTAAAAATATTTTAATTTTTTCTCTTTCAAATCTATCTTGTTTTTGAAATATATCTCTGCACTAGTTGGAAACTAAAAATGAAAGCACCTGGGGCCAGCAGGTGGCATGGTGTTGAGGCACTGGACTTCCACATGGCTAACCATGGTTCAAGTCCTGGACCTGACGGCTTGCTTTCTCACTTTCTCTCTTTCTCTTTCTCTTTCTCTCTCTGGTGAGGGCATGTGCCATGTAGGAAATTTTAAAATAATAATAAATAAAATTAAATAAATTATTCTTTTTGTTTTTGGAGAGGTTTTTACTATAGAGTGTGTGTGCGTGCCAGAAAGAGAGGGACAGGGAGACAGAAAGTGAGAAATCACACCCCGGGGGGGATGGCCAAGCTGCAATCCATTCTTCATTCACCTCTTGGGATCTTGGGCACACACGCACACGTGCCCGGCGTGAATTTAAGCCACCAGATCCGGGACTGGGACCACGTCCGACTACATGGGAGTTCAGCGACATAGCCATTACGCTAACTGCTGATCCCTGTACCATTAATTATTTGAAGATTTTATGGCCAGGCAATTCTTGTTCTTTCTTAACAGTAACTATTTGTCTCTTCCTGTCCCATTCTGGACTGTGACTATTTAAAACTTTATCCTACTCTTAAGGCCTGCTGTTTTATCAGTGCTTCCCCTTATTATGACGTATTGCTTGTCATTCATGTGTTAAAGTTAGAACCTGATAGTCTTTTGTGAATTGTGCTTTTCCATTACTCTTCTGGCTCAAATTAATTTTAAATTCTGCTGATCCTGCCTTTGAAATGTGCTTTTGTTTCTCTCTTTCTCAGTTGCCCTTGTTCTGATTTTTGTATAGATTTTAGCCTGATAACTGGTCTCCCTGCCACCTATCTCAACTTAATAATAATATGTATAATATCTTTATAATATAGATTAAATTATATCCCTAGATCCCAAAGTATAGTCTGCATTTCTCAATATTATTTTTGTGACCTAACCCTAATCTATTGATATTTAGTTTCACATTCTGTTAGTCACTAATCACCTATGGATAAGTTTTGTGTTGATAAGAAAGTTAAGGATGTCATGTGTTATTTTCAACCACAGAGGTATATATTGCCAAGGGATAATATTATAGTTTAAAAGATATTTTTGCCACTGTGAAACCTTTTCCAACTCCCCTAGAGAGAAAAAGAGTAGCATATAAATAACCTGTTTCATATATAGATATAGATAGCTACATACACACACAAAATGGAAAAACATTGATCAGACCAGAGCCCCTAGAACATAGCACCTAGAGTTAGCAATTTTGTTAAAGTCTTGATTAACTTTTCTGTGTTTTGAAGCCATTATTACAAAAAAAAAGTTTCTTTACAGTATGAAGTATATGGTGTATGTCATTATGCAGAATACTTTAAGCATATGAGGGCACTTCAAAAACTTAATGGAAGCATGGGAATAATGCATCAATTTATTCTGGTACAGGAAAGTTCTGAAATCCATGCATAGTTTTTCTTCATAATATGCTTTTTCCGTGAATATGCCAAACACTCCTCTTATTAAAGTGACAGTGATTTTTAAAAAAAATTTCTTTTTAAAAATTTATTTTGCTGGTGTGAACTTTGAAAAGCTTGTTTTTATATTGACAGGCATTAGTGTAGATTCCAGCTTTCGATATGGATGGACTCCCCTTATGTATACTGCTAGCGTTGCCAATGTAGAACTTGTTCGGGTCCTTTTGGACAGAGGTGCTAATGCAAGCTTTGATAAGGGTAAGATGTTTGAGGTAACTTAACTGATTATGTTTGCTGTGATTGTTTGATTCTCAAGCATCTATTAGGCCAAGCGAAAAAAAAAAATTAAAACAGTTTTAAAAAAAAACTTTTTCTATTGGTTGCATTACATAAATAATATATAAAATCAAATTAAAAAATATATATATTTTGAAGAACTATATATATTCTCTTCCCAAAAAGGTAGATTCCATTTATATTATCTTTATAACTGGTTATGATATTAAATACATTTATCTTTTATGCCAGAGGGCTTTGGTTATTTTTTAAAGGAAAAATGCATCGAAAGAAACATCAGACAGCTAATTACTTTGTGCATTACTTGAAAATCACCCTGTGGCCCTAAAATATCTCATTGTGTATGTGTAAATATCCCCAAATCCCACATATTAAGCACTTTAATCTCTAGCATTTTGGAGAAGGGATACTCAACCTATAATTCTTGAAACTCCTTCCATTCCTGGATCACAAGGAGTACTACAGAGGTCTTCCCTGAGTAAGAGTGTCCTTTTGGGGCAGTTTCCTACTAATACTGTCTCTGCTTCTCAAAATCACATGGAATATATATCTTCCACATGATGACCCTATTGTGATCTGATAGGCCACCCTCAAGTTTTTGGCTATTAAACATTCTCTAATATTAAAAAAAAAAAAAAAAAAAAAAAAAAAAAAACCTGTGAAATTTTAATCTCAACTCTGAATTTTATCACTTAAAGTTGTTCCAAAGATAGTTTATTAAATTCATATGTTTCTATATTTTGTTATTAAATAGTTTTCACTCAGTAGTGCTTTGAGTGCTTTTCAAGAGTTTATGTGCTAATACAATTTAATTATTATCTTGATATTTGATTATTTATTGTCTTCAGTATGTTTTCAGTAGGCAAATGCACTTCATAATTCAAGTATAGGTTTTATTTTGGAATTAATTTTTTGTTTGTTTGTTTTTGCTGTAGGGCACATGTGCTCACCAGAAAGACAGAGAGAGATAGAGAGACAGAAAGCGAGACATCACTCCTGGAGGGATGGCCACGCTGCAATCCCTTCTCCTGCATTCTCCTCTTGGGATCTTGGGCGCACACACACACGTGCCCAGTGTGAGTCTAAGCCACCGGGTCTGAGACTTGAACCACAGTCAACTACATGGGAGTCCAGCGACATAGCCATTATGCTAACTACTGGTCCCTATTTTGGAATTAATTTTAAAACCTATATTAGATATTTGTAGAATCTTTTCTGTTCTTTTTCTCATTTATATATCTTACACAAATTTCTGTCTTATTAATTGTCTCATGTTTGATCTGTTGTGCTAAGTTTTTTATGTCATTTAAAGCTATACTTAGGAATCAGGTTTTTGAAAGTATATAAAATATTCTATTAAAAACCTCATTAATAGTTTTCTTTTTCTACTTCTTTCCCCTTATATTCAGAGAGATACTTAATTATAAAACTCTTTAAAATTTTCACAGAACGTACACATAAATTCTTGTATGTATACCACAACAGCCCCATCCAGTAAAGACGCTTATTTGCTTCATATCTATGAATTAAGTATCATGAGATAATAAGATATCACTGAAGTCACAATTCATCAGTGGCAGATCTGAGACTAGACTCCTTATGCTCTGTCATTATTGAGCCACTAATGTAAACCAGGGCTGTCGTGACCTATTTTGAATTCCTGAGCTCTTCACTGAGAAGTGTTTTTCGTTTGTTTTTACTGTACTTTGAACTCTGTTGATACCATAATAACCAAGAGAAGAAGAGTTTTAGGAAATGAGAGTGCATAAAAATCAAGTGGAAAGGGACTGAAAAGACTGGAGAACATAAAAGTATTAAAAATTGTAATGGACACTAGAGACAAAGTGGAAAGAGAGTGTGAGGGGGAAGAGTGTAGGAAATTTGGGGGGGAAATGGAGAGGTAAGACACTTGTGGGACACAGATAAGGTCTATTATCTGTTGACGAAGATGTGCATGGTCTCAACTGGGCTGGACTGAGGTGTATATCATGCTTGGTAAAGTCTCTTCACAGTCTAAATGATGTATAGCTATTTAATGTATGAATAATTATATATATATTATATAAATTTTAAAACAAAAGAAACCAGTGGACATGGCAGTTATGGCAGTTTCAGCAGGATAGTTTATAAGCCAGATTTCAGGAGTTGTCAAACAGATATGAAGTACAGAAGTGAAACTAGAGAACATAGATCATTGTTGTTCAATCATGAGTTCAACTAGACAAATTTTGATAAACCAGAAACTGTTGAAATGCAGGCAGTGTGGCTACACAGAGTTCATGAGCTTAAGTACTTTCTGTTCTCTTGACAAAATGGAAATAATGGTAAAAATTAAGAAATGAATTGTACATATGCTTTGGAAATTAAGGGGATTGATCCCTGATCTCACGTTTTAGTGAAAGAAGACAAAATTATCTTCTAAGAGTGAGACTTCAGAAGAAGTTATAGAATTTTAGAGTGAAAAATATTTAGAATATTTTGAATGATAAATAAATAAATTAGATTTACCTCCTGATACATGATGGTTTTTCTCACTTTTCTGTTCACTTTAGATAAGCAAACTATTTTGATAACTGCGTGCTCTGCTCGTGGCTCAGAGGAACAGATTTTGAAGTGTGTAGAGCTACTACTTTCAAGAAATGCTGACCCAAATATCCCTTGTAGGTAAGAGCCTTACTATATATTCAAAAATGTTGTAAGATATTTTTCTTTGGTTACCAACTTGTTAAACCTCTGATAGCTTAATTTTCTAAAGTTGTGGATAATTTCTGTTTACTAAATAGTTGAATGAAAATAGGTCATAAGGTCATAATTTCAATTATATAAGATTATCAAAGGAGAATTTATTAAAAAGTATTCTTTACACTTTAAATTTTGGAGAAATATAAGAATTTTCAATGAGAGGAAAAGGAAGACAATAAATCATTTCTTGTGACTCACAGAAGGATATTATGATTGAGTTCTAATAAGTTAACACTTAGTGTTCCCTCTGTATAACACTTAACAGCTAAACAATTTTATATAAATACTAAGAAAATATAGCGAAATGTTTCCATTTTCCTAAGACTTTACCTGTTAATTTGGTAATAACATTTCTGTAACAGTGCCTAAATATGTAGAAGACAGCACTAAATATATCTTGTATCTGCTGAAATAGCAGTAATAATAAAAATGAATCAGACTGCTTGAAATTTCTATTAAATTGACTTTCTTGTCTAGTGCCATCTTCCACTCCATTTTTTATTAAATCTTGTTGTGTTTTATTGAATATTCAAAATGGAGAGAGTAGGAAATAGCTCATTCAACTGAAATATACTTAGCATGAGTAGAATAGTTATTTATAACTCATTAGTTCAAATAATAATGATCTAGTGCCTGATATGTATAGAAATAATTATACTTGGCTCTAGAGATTTTTCATTTTATTTATTTTTAAATTTTTCAAAAGTGCGTACACTTGCCAGAGAGAGACAGAAAGGGGGGAGATGGAGAAAGTACTCCCCAATGGGATGTGGTCAGACCACAATCTTCTCTCCTCCATTTCTCTATCCTATCAGGATTTTGGGCATGCACAGCATGTTTTTCAAGCCACTGG
Source organism: Tupaia tana (assembly GCA_026018925.1). Taxonomy (NCBI): domain Eukaryota; kingdom Metazoa; phylum Chordata; class Mammalia; order Scandentia; family Tupaiidae; genus Tupaia; species Tupaia tana. The sequence goes on from JAKSZU010000003.1 coordinate 36,722,609, forward strand.
GGCCAGTATTCACATTGCTGTTGACCATGTGGAATCCAGTTCCCTTAGCCACTGGGAGCCAACTCTGGAAGGTTTTTTTAATTTAGTTTCTGTGATACTTAGCACCTCTGGGAGCTGCTTTGTAATTTTAAAAAGTACCTATATCTTTGCTTGCATAATAAAGATTTTGATCTAATTGAAGTAGTTCTCAAGCAAGACCTGTTTTGCAGGCCAGCTCAGTGGCACAGCAGTAATGCACTGTTCAAATAATGCTGGATCCATTTGGAAGATCACAAAGTTTGGTTCTCTGGCTAGTGATCTTGACTGGCTGTCTAGGTAGTCAGGGAAGGGTCATGGTGTGAAATCCTATTGAGAGTGCTTGTCTTGCATGCTTTCTCTCTCTCTTTCTCACTCTCATGGAAAAAAAAAAAAAAAAAAAAAAAAAAAAAAACAAACAAAGATCTATTTTGCCATCCAAGTTACATTTGGCAATGTCTGAAGATATTTTTGATTGTTGCCTGAGAGACACCTAGTAGCATCTAGTGGAAAGAGATCACGGATGCTACTAAACATCCTACAATGCATAGATATCCTCTCAAAATAAAGTATTGCCCATCTCGAAATGTCAATAATGCAGCAGTTGAAAAACCTTGATCTAGTGTGAGAAAGGCTTTGGCCTTTCTTATAGCTTATAGAATGGATAGTCAATAGTTAAAGATCCTTTTTAAAAGAACTGGTAAATAAACTACATACAGAGACATGTACACAAGATTGCCATGTGAGCATGAAGGCAGAGGTCAGGATAATACATTAGAAGCTAAGGTGCACCAAAGATTGCCATAAACCACCAGAATCCAAGATAGAGGCATGGAACAAATTCTCTCATATAGCCTTTAGATGGAAGCAATGCTTCCTACACCTTGATCTCAGACTTACAGCGTCCGAAATTATGAGACAGTAAGTTTACGTTATTTAAGTAAAAAATAAAACAGAAAAGGAAACTGTAGGCTAGCTCTATGACACAAGGGTAATTCACTGCTCAAGAGAATCTGTATTCCATGTGATGTCTGTAGTTCAAGTCCTTGGCCCAGTCAGCCTGAAACAGACCAGGCACATGTGTGAGTGCCCAAGATCTGACTGGCTGGAGGATTGGACAAGGGGGATCATGGCTTGACTGGACACTGTGAAGGGTGTTCTTCTCTCTGTTCCTCTCTCACATTTACATGTACTCTGTAATGAGTAAAGAAAAAAAGAATTTTGTTCTTAATTTTGAAAAGAAACTGCTGCAATTCTTTTAACACATCAGTTCACAGGAACTTTTATTTGGTTGTATGTAGTAAGATCCCTAGTTAGTTATACTTTCTGGATCTGATTGTACCTTGCAATTGGGACTTACAACAGATTCAGTAGAACGGTTTTGTTTTTGTTTTTGTTTTTTTTTTTTTTTGCTTGGTGCTTTTCAGTTTTTTCATTTTTTGTTTTTTAACTACTTCTACAAGGTATTCTATGTCATGAAGTCACTACCTTTGCAATCACTTACTATCTTGTTAATACACTGAAGGAGAGCTCAAGTAAGCCAGCATTACAGATTCTAGACTGTTCTGCCTCTTTAAGAACTTGGAGGTACCTTTTAGGTAGATGGGATATATCTAGAAAAACAGATTCCATTTGAAGGAAAATGATACAACATTGACATCTCATGCTAAAAACTGTAAGGCAACCACATTATAAAGCAATTTCAAAACTAAAAACTCTAGAAAAACTGATAAATTTGATAAAGTACAAGATTTATACCAGTATATATTCAACTAAAATAGAGAATTTTCTAGCAAGGTAAAAGAAAGAAAGCAAAATTTGCATTTAATTAACAGATATGAGAAATAGCTGATAAACTATTCACCCACTTTTCTTTTTCCCAGTTTGCCAGAGGGTGCTGGCTAGAGAGAGACAGAGAGAGAGGGAAAGTGTGAAAGCATACCCATGGGGAATTGTCACACCACATTTCCATTTGCCCCTTCATTTCTCCCTCCTTTCAAGACCCTGGGCACATACTTACGTAGTATGTTTCCCAAGATGCCAGGTGCAGAACGTGAAACACAGGGTTGGCCATATGGAATCTAGCCACCTTAACCACCATGCTACAGGCCAGCTCTCAGGTACATTTTAAAAAAAAAATACTCAAAGAACACAGCAATAAAATTATTTACTTATGATTTCCTGATCTGAAAAGAAAGTAAGTCATAGCATATAGTGATTTTTAGGCTGAAGATTTTTAAAGAAGGATAGCATTGCTGCCAATGTAAAAGTAAAAAAAAAATCTGAGGACACAGGTGGTGAGATTTTGGGGGTAATTTTATACTTAACTTTAAAAGAAAAAATATTTATTTTTAATTTTATTACTCATTTATTTAATTTTTTTTAATTTTGACCAGACACACACACACACACACACACACACACACACAGAAAGAGAAAGAGAGAGAGAGTGTGCGCGCAAGCCACCAGGTCCTGAACTCAAAACCCTGGGAGTGTCCAGTGCATTAACTACCATGCCACCTGCTGGTTCCTATAGTTAACTCTTTAACAGGGTCAAAAATAAAAGCCTATTAGAAAATTACGAGTTTTACTTTCTTGTAAAAGTGCCAGAAGATACCAGGAAGACTATTTACTAAGATGCCAGGAAGACTATTTATATGTCAAGGAGGAAAACAGATCTTTAGATAATTTTGCTTTTAAGCTGTTGAAATAGCCTCTTTTCCAGAGCAGATCTTTTGATGAGAAAAAGGGCCTCTCAAGAAAGAACACGGGGGGAAAACACACTTATTCATGGCTAGTTTTCATGAAAGCTAGTTGGTCATATACTTACTAGTTGCAAAGGAAGTTGACCTCTAACTTTTTTTGTTTTTAACTAAACTGGGATCAGTAGTCTCATTTCAAGAAGTACAAGTAATAGCAAAGTCTTAGAGATCAACCTCTAATCTGGAGAGTGGAGTTGTGGTTTCCAAATGTGAAGTAGCAAAGTTGTTTTCCCATTCTGTGGAAATAACTCAAAAGATAGCATCTTTGTTTATAGCTAAAATGGAAAAAAGAAAAGGAGGAATTTACTTGTATTAGGAGCAGAAAGATAATTCTAGGGATTTATAGATCTTATGATGAAAGTGCATCACTTGGTTCTGTTTGCACTAAAAGAAAGTATAGAAGAATAAAAGTTGAGAGGAAACTGTTGAATTTCCTATACTGATGGTCTCATTTACAATGGTTTGCCTATAATTTTTCAGCTTTATCATAAGCTTCTTAGGGTATAGCCCCATCTAGGTGGAGGAGTGTCTGGACTTAAGAGAGTTCAACTTATGATTTTTTTTAATCTACAATGGGTTTATTTGGGTATTAAATGCATTTTCTACTTAATGGTATTTTTGACTTATCATGGGCTTATCAGGTCATAACATCATAAGTCAAAGAGCATTTGCACTTAATTAGAAGTCTTGCTGAGGTACTGAGGGAATTTTGTAATAGTTTAAAATTCTTAGATTCTACATAATTTGCATATAGTGAAACACTAAGCTTTTCAGTGTATACTTGGATAAATTTTGATAAATACAGTCATGTAACTCACACCCCAAGACAGAACATTTCTATCAGTTCCACAAGTTTCCTTGTACCCTTCCTCAATCAGATTACCCCACTGTTAGAAGCAACCATGTGATCTAGGTCTTGTTTCTACCACTGTAAATTAGTTTTATCTATTCTAAAATGTCACATAGATAGAAGCCACTGGGACCAGGCTTCACACTGAGATGATTAGCCACGTAGGATCTGGCTCCCTTAACTGTGAGACTATGGGGTTGACCCTTCTCTAGTAATTTTGAGAGGTATGATAAAAGCTTTATGGCTTCACAGAAATAACGGACCCAGTAAGGCAGAAAATTGACTGGCTTGAAAATTGAGAGAAAAGGCAAAATAGTATGTTAAAAGGCCATAAAATTATTAGAAGACTTTAATAGGCAATATTAAAAGTGTCTTAAGTCTCTATGCCAAAGCAGCAGCATGAGTCCTGACAACATAGTACTTTTTTCTCTATCCCTAAGTGCCTAAACAAGGACAGGTAACTTGCCTCAGTTCTTTATGTAGCACTGATTATCCACTCCTTTATTTTACTACTAAATTGCTCATTAGGAAGCCATGTTTGGTGTTTGTTCCTGGTTATTGATTTCTCTGCAGTAAGCCATTTGTGTATATGTGCTGAACATTATTAATATCACTAAGTGCTCTTATATTTTACTTCTTTAGACATTCTAGTTCATTATTATGAATTATCTTTCTTCTCCAATTGGATTTATTTGTTTAATTATTTATTTTAGGTTGCTTGAAAACCTCTAACATAGATTGTTTTCTTTATTGGTTCATGGAACTGATAGTTGATATATGACAAATAGTACAAATCTTTTAAGTGGTACGAATTAAGGTGTTCTACCCTCATTGTCCTTTGAAAGTGTTTCTGCTCTCTAGTTTCTATTCTAGCCACCAAGGGAAGCAGAATAAAATCAGTTACCCACTCAGGAAATTCTTAGCATCAGGATACCTTTAATAGTTCTATTAGCATTTCCTATTACTTCACAGATCTATGAATTCTAACCTTTTACCAGAGTCTACAATTTTCATTCTTATTTGTTTTGTTTTTGTTGTCTTTTTTCCTGAATTCTGAAAATAATTTTTAGTCACTTGTTTAGTTTATGGAAGAAAAAGCTCTTCACCAGTTCTCATTTAGAGAAGCCTAAGAAACGCTTTAAAGCTTTAACTCCTTTTTTTTTTGGAGAGGTTTTTGCTATAGGGCACGTGCGCTCTCCAGAAAGAGAGAGACAAAAAGCCAAGAGCAATTACTCCCCAGGGGGGATGGCCACGCTGCAATCCCTTCGCCTCCATTCTCCTCTCAGGATATTGGGCATGCAGACACACGCGCGCGCGTTGTGAGTTTAAGCTGCCAGGTCCAGGACTCGAACCCTGGTCGATTACATGGGAGTCCAGCAACATAGCCATTATGCCAACTGCTGGTCCTAAGCTTTAACTCTTTTGATAGTTCCCTTTTTTTTTTTTCATGAAGTACTTGGAATATTTATCACTTGATAGAGAATACCTAATAATATTAAAATTTACTATATAAATAAGACAAATTAAATGTACAATTTTTATCTGCTTCGAAGTTTATGTTGCTCTCAAATTTTGTATGTAAGTAAATGTTCGAGTATGCTAATGCCATTTGGATTCCTGAGTGTCAGTATTTTTTGTGAAAATACTGGATTGTCAAAAAGTCATTAAGTATTTTTCTATGCAAAAGTATGTCATGACTTTTCTGACAACCTAGTATCTTAGTTTCTTTCAACATTTTTTTCTAGTTCACCTTGAAAATGCTAATGAAAAAAAAAAACCCATTGGGCCAGCTGGTGGCATGGTGGTTAAGGCAGCTGGTTCATACATGGCCAGCTGCACAGTTCTAGTACTGGACCTGGTGGCTTTAAAAACACATCAGGCACATGTGTATATATGCCCAAAATCTTAAGAGAGAAATAGAGGAGAAGGCATTGTGTGGTCATCCCTTGGGGGGAGGGGGGGATGTAAATTTCTCATTCTTCCTCTTCTCCTCCTGGGTAGTAATTTTTCATTCCCCCTCTTCTTCCCCTTCTCTCTGTCTCCCTCCTTTGAGCGCACACACCCTATTGCAAACTAAGAAACAGAATATCAATTTAATGTTGTACCATTAAGTTATCTCTATCCGACATTGTGATGCCATGACAAGTAACTTCTAAATTTTAGATTGGTGCCTCATTCTAGAAAAATCTAATATGTCTTCATATATTACTCTACCCTTTTTACTCATCTTTTGGCTTCTAATTGTATATCCAGTAGGCCTTCTCACTGAATCCTCAGTATTTTTTTTTCATCTTTATGTCTCTCTGTGTCTCATTTTAGTTAATAGCTTCTCATCTACCTTCTAGATCACTAAGTCTCACTTCACAGATCAGAATCTATTGTTAAACTCATCAACTGAGTTCATAATTTTAGTTACTTTTTAATTTCTAGAACTTCTGTTTAACTCTTTTTAAAATAGCAGTGTCACTTTTTATAGCTTTTTGTTTTCTCAAAATATGTTTGAGTTCTAAATGAAAACTCTTTAATATGGTAACATCATTTAAATGGAATGATTCCAATATGTGAAATCTTAATGGATTTGTTTTTTCTTAGTGCTGTTTCTTGTGCTTCTCATTCATGATTAGGTGCTAGTCATAAGATTTTAAAACTTATTTGTAGAAATAATACGAAACCTAAGATGATCCATCAGAGATCCATCAGAGATGACTTTGTATATTTCTAAAAGTTGTCTGGAGTACTACCAGTCTAGAACTCATGAATCTTAAATTCAGATGTTAAGGTTCCTTGGACCATTTTGGGAGTAAAAATGTGGAGAACTAATTATCTCTGGTTTATTCTTATGCTAATGGTGTATACACCTTTGAGTTCCAGCTTAATGTGTCTTAGGTATGGTTTATCAAACTCCTTGCCTAATATAGACCCAAGACTTTGAATTCTTTTCCTATTTGTTAAAATTGATTTATTCTTCCATAGATAGAGACAAATAAATACACAGACAGAAACAGTCACCCCCAGCAAGGTCCTCATGCCTCAGTCTACCCAAGTCTCAGCTAACCCAGATCATGGGCACTCTGTGCCTGGCATGCTCCCTATAAGCAGTTCTTGAGACATGAACCCAGGACCCTTCCTATATGGGACCAACTGTACCACTAATACACCACTGACTGGCCCCCAAAATTCTGTTGCTCATGATGTTCAATGCCACCAAAGCCATAGCTCATTTTCCCATTGGGTTCTTCTGGACTGGCAAATGCCCTCAGAACAAAAGCAATAGTGAATGTTAAGTTTACTTCTCTGACTTCTGCCATTTAGATTTTGATTCAATAATCCAATATCTTAGTTTTTCTGTTTAAGAAATTAAAATGCTTTTATCCAGCTGTTTTTTAGATACCCTTGCAATCTTGGTATACATTATCTAACTTGCCATCTGTAGAACTAGAAAACAGTATTTTCTAAAATTTTTAATTTTTTGTTTATTTATGTTTTGTGTCAGCTCTGTAATTCTGTTTTCCATTCAGACTTTTTTTTAAATTTTGCTTAAAATGGCTTTAAAATAGAAATGATTTAATATAACATGGATAACTTTACAGATTATTATGTATAGATATATCTCATTCTTTAATTATATTTCTTTTCTTTTATCTTTTCATTTCCCATCCTGTGTGGCTAATGGGAAAGGACTGACAACTTGAAAGTTATTTTAAAATTAACTCTCTAGGATATAAATTACATCTTGTTTTTCTCTTAGATCTTGCTACTGATAGTATGAGAGAACTTCAAAAAGTTTATGGAAAAGTGAAATTAAAGAATTATTTTGCTGCAAAAAATTTTTAATTTATACATAGTTATTTCATATATGTGTTTTCCACAGACTTCTTAAGACCTCTTATACTTAGCACACTGTACTGTGTCTATCAAATACAGAAATTTTCTACTGGTTTATTTATTTTGGCTTGAGAATTTGTTTGTGGCATGGTGGTTAAGGTGCTGGAATGTTAGGTGTTTCATTTTGTTTTTAACTGAAACAGTTATTCAATGTTTGCTGTGTGCTAGGAGGCACTGTGTTGGTTTTAAACATGTTATCTAAGTAATCCTTACAATTCAAAAATAGATGGCATGTTATTTTTTTTACAGAATTGAATATTGACACTCAACTATTTAAGTGTTTTTTAATGTAGCAGAGGTCTGATAAGGGTATTTACAATAGTTTCATCTGAACAGGATCTACCAATAGAATATATTTATACTCTTAATCTTGTCCATCTATAGTTAGTATTTTTTTCAACATAAACCATTTTAAACAGTATAACTTTTTAAGTTGTTAGAAAACATTTTTTGGTGTTTAATTGCCTTATAGTATTTTGGTTTTTTTTTTTTCCGTCTTCCATAAATTATAGTAGTTGCTTAAATAGTTTGACTTTAAAGCTCCACAAACTGCAAAGGAAAGTGCATGAACAGAAAAAAATGTTATTAATTTAGATAATCATTTTTAGTATTGAAAACAGGTGGCCTTCCATCAAATTGGAAGTTGGCATTTGTGCCATAGTATGGACTTACCATTCTTTTTTTTTTTAATTTTGATAATACAATAAAAAAGTTACAAGTTAGTATAGAACACTTATTACATTATTAGATACGCGACAGAATTTGTAGTAGTCTTCAATTTAGTCTTAAATTCAGAGTTGACAGTTTCATTATTAGCATAATGATAAGCTTTTTAAAAAAGTATGTGTAATGGATATTTTTGAGAAATTGAGCGTTTTTTGTTTTTGTTTTTGTGTTTTTTTTGCCCTGTTTGCTGAAATCTTTTCTTTCTTTACATTTAGAGGGACATTTTTCTGCCAAATAAAATTGTCAGATTGCTCAGCCATGAGATAAGGGTTTTTTTTTTTAATGATGTGGCATTTTAATTTCAATAGGTGTTTTATTACCACTGATAAGACAGCATACATTAACTAATGTCCAAGGTTTTGACGTAGTCATTGTGTGGTTGTTAATTTGTTGAATGTTACTGCATATTTTAATAAACAGAAGATAGCTTGGGAATAATGTCACTTTCTTTCTCAGAATATAAGTTTAGTTCTGTTGGGTCATCAGTAAACTCATGATGAATTTTTGCACAGAAAATTATGCCATCACTTTCCCGATGACCTAATAAATGTCACTGGAGCAGTTTGGCAGATTGAGGTATAATTTTGGCTTAACTTGTTTTCTATTTCTAAGTAAATATGTGACATATATTTGCTCTGAAACTATAGACCAAAATTTAAAAATACTCTAAGAAAGGAATTTTAACGGCTTATTTACTAAAAATGTTAATTTATTTTGTGATTTCTCTTGCTTGTTTTTTTAAGCCTATAAATAATCAATACATCTTGTATAAAATATTAAAATAATATAGAAGTCTATTTAGTAAATCATGAGTTTTTCTTGACTAAGGAAATTCCTTAAATTCTCCACCTCAGAATGGGGCTCAGAGAAGAAAAATTTAAAAATAAAAAGGCAATAAAGCCAAAGTAAAAGTTTCTCTCTGCCCTTCTGCCTTCCTGCTTCATTCTTCCCTGAGGCAAGCCATAGAAACTAGAATTTTCTTGAGGTAGGTAGTAAAAACTATTATCCCTTTTCCCCCAAAGCCAACCATAAAGCCTAAAATATTACTCTAACCCCACCTCACATCTACTTTTCTTTGTAATAGCTGGTCATAAAAAAATTTAGAGCTCAGGCCAGCAAGTGCCATGGTGGTTAAGGCACTCGATTCCCAAATTCCATTGCATTTTGAATCCTGGACCCAATAGCTTGAAATCATACCAGGTACAAGGACATATATGCCCCAAATCCTGAGGAAATTCTAGAATGGAGCAGAAGGGATTGTGACTTGACTGTTTCCCCTAGGGGGGGTCATGTCTCACTTCCTCTCTCTCTCTCTCTGTCTCTCTTTGTCTCTCTCCAACAAGTACATGTACTCTACAGGTTAAAAATTGAAGAGCCTCATTTCAGAGAAGGCCCCCATACTCAGGAGAAAGAAATGCTGTAACAGAGAAATCAAGAAGAATCTAGTCCTTGTCTGTCTAGTTCTCAATCTAATTCTGTAAACTTATACCCTTTTTATCCAATCATATTTCTGCATGGCCATCCCTATTTGCTTGAAGCTAAGCATAAATCAGATAACTTTTCCTGTTTCTTGGGTTATTCATTCTGAAACCTCCCATGTTACATGAGACTATGATTAAATAAATCTGTTAAGCTTTTCTATTGTCTTTTGTTGTAGGGATGTTGGCCATGATCCTTATGATAGGTGAGAAATAATATCACACCTTTTTGCTTATGTAATAGCTACTTACAGTAGTTTGGTGAATGTCCCCAATCTTTTTAAAAAATATATATTTATATATAAATACACACTTTTCTCTTAAAAATATATTTGCGATCTTGTCATCCTACAATAAGTTTACCTCAGCATAATGAATGAATAGTATTCCTTATTATTAATACACTGGAATTTGTTTAATCGTTACTGTGCCATGTTCATAACAATTTTTTGTAATTTTTGTATTCTTGTGTTGTTCATAACAGTTTTTTGTAATTTTTGCATTCTTGTGTTGTATGGTGATTGAGAAGAGTACAGTCTCATAAGCCAGACTGCCAAAGTTTAAATCCTAGCTTTATCATTTACTGGCTCTGAAATTTGATCAAGTTATTTATCTTTTCATTTTCGTTTTTATAATATGGGGATAAAAATATCACTCATACCATAATGTTGTTTTGTGCTTAGAATAGTGCCTGGCCACAGAGTAAACACTCAGATGTTTTCTGTAACAATATTAGGCTATTGACTTCTAGAAGAATTGCTTGAAAGGTTTGCACATTTAAAAATCTTGCAAGTTACATCCAAACTGTCCTCCAAAAAGTTTTTTGAGTTGACAATTGTAAACCATGTGAGAAAGCATCAGTTTTTTTCCATCCTTTTCAACATAGTACTTGGCTTTATGGTTTTAACTATATGTTTGAATATAAATTATTATAGTATAACCACTGTGAAAACTGTATGGAGGTTTAAAAAAATCTAAAAATAGTACTTCTATATGACATAGTAATTCCACTCTTGGGTATTTACCCAAAGGGCAAGAAACAATTCAGTCAGAAAAACATTTGCACATCCATACTTATTGCAGCATTATTCACAGTGGCTATTTAAAACATGGCATCAAGCTAAGTGCCCGACAACTGATAAATGACACATATACACAAAGGAATACTACCTAGCCATAAAAAAAACCCAAAACAACAAATTCTTGTCATTGACACAAAGTGGATAAACCTAGAAGATGTAATGCTAAGTGAAATAAGCTTGGGTATGACAAATACTGTATGTCCCTGTTTAACATACACCAAATGTCTGTACTCTGTGGTAGAAACGAAAGTATTCAGTGGCATAGAAGTAGAGAGAGTAATAGTGGATACCTGAAACTCCAGTGGAAAAAGGAAGGGTGGTTAGTGGAAAGTTGGGAGGAAGTGAACAATAGATATAAGAATGCATGTCAACAAATAGAATAGGTTATGGACCTGTGTACCCCAGCTGAGTAAACATGCAGTCCATTCTATATATACTTTCCCCAGAAAAAGAAATAGTAGAATTACTGCCAATTATTTTGTAATGTTGAATGGAAAAAAGATAAATATGTCTGTATCCCTGATGTGATTATTACTCACTATATGCGTGCTTTATTAAGCCATATTGGACACCACAAAGACATCCAGTGATTATTTGTAAACCAGGAATCATAATTTTAAATAAATATGTTTTAAAATGTTAAGCTGGTAAAAAAAATTAGCATGTTATAGATTTAATTATTATCTTCTCATTTTTAAATTTGTTTGTACATGTTTGCTTATGTAATTCTATGTATGTCTGTTTTCTATTAATTGCCTGTCCATATCTTATGCTCATCTTTTCATTTACCTTTCTTTTTCCTTGTCTACATTTAGGAGCTGGTTCTGTCTTTGTTAGTAATTATATACATGTACAGACAGTGACAAGAATCTTAGTGTTGCCACACAGATTTAGCATTAATATTGCTATTCATATACTTGGAAGTCTACCTGGTCCTTCTGAAAACACTGGTGAGGATAGAGATGAGAAAAGCTAGTTGAAGAAAAGCCTGTGACACTCATCTTTCAGAACAAATGCACAGAAACCAAGACAGAAAATAAACAAACAAACAAAAAAACTCTCCAAATTCTGACTTCACTTTTTCTGGCCCATGGCTGGAAATTGCTGTTTTAAATTGAACTGATTTCTCCATTAGACTACCTTTTGATAAATCTCATTGATTATAATAACATTATATATACTGCTAGGTTCTAATTATGTAACAGCTTGTTATAAAATTATTTAAGAATTTGATATTTTGTCTTTTTTTAAATAATTCTTTTAAAAATATTTATTTATTTATTTCCATTTGTTATTACTATTTTTTTATTTGACCAGAGAGAGACAGAGAGAGAAAGGGAAAGAGAGAAAATAAGTCACTGGGTCCAGGACTTGAACCACAGTCAGCCATGTGGGAATCCAGTGCCTTACCACCATGCCACCTGCCAGCTCCAGTGTTTTGTCTTTTATATTTTAAATTCTAAATTTGAAATGAAAACTCAATTGGTTTTTATTAAAAAAATCTATTTTGGGGACCAGCAGATGGCATAATGGCTACATCGCTGGACTCCCATGTAATCGACTGGGGTTGGAGTCCCGGACCCAATGGCTTAAACCTCATGCTTGGCGTATGTGTGTGGGTGCCCAGGATCACAGGAGGAGAATGGAAGAGAAGGGATTACAAGGACATGGCCATCCCCCCTGGGGGGTGATTTCTTGCTTTCTGCCTTTCTGGCGAGCACACACACACCCTATAGCAAAAACCTCTCCAAAAAAAAAAATGTATTTTGTATTCCTCTTACTACAGTCAGAAGAAAATATCCTATACCTTATGTAATGATTAACACATTAATCTATGTTACTGGAAAATTGCTCTCAAGAGATAGGAATTTTTATTTCCAGTAAAGTTAACTTCCTGATATACTAATAGCTAATAATAGGGAACTAGTGTATGAGTTTATAATTTATGTTAAGAAATTATCTAACTTTTGTGAACTGGTTCTCAACAGTATAATGATAACTGAAGGTCTCAGTGAGAATTAAAAAATGAAAATACAATGAATAAAGATTTTTTAATCTGTTATTTCTTACATTTTTCTTTTTAAAATTATTATAAAATTTTAGAATTATGGTAAAAGAATAATACTTTTCACTGTTAAAGTTATACCCCAAACAAAGGTATTTCAAATTATCCAATTAGGGGAAAAAATATGGAAAATTTTTTATTTGTGACATGTCTTAAAATCAGAAGTTCTTGTCCCAAGTCTCATTACTTATTACTTTAGAAAACTTCTGAAACTTGTGAACTTCTGTTTCTTATCTATAGAATAAGATTAGAAAACTTGTTATACTTATTTTGCTGGGGTTTTGTGACAGTGAGATGGAATATCATGTAAACATATATGTGAATATTACAAATTTAAAAAATTATTGATGCCATTAAAGAATCACATTTTCTGTTTTAGTTATGACTGTAAGGCTAAGCAGATACCAAGAATACTGTTAATGATAGGTTTTAAAGGAAATAATAGAAATAATCTATATTCAGAACCTATGCATAAGATGTATGTTCTACATATTTATATTGGCTTGTCAGGGATGTGTTTCTATGGAAAAACATGTCATGACTTTCCCAACAACCTAATAGAAAGCAATAGTTATATTTTAACAAATGTGCAATTCTGAAAGGATTAATGAAAATTTTATATGATCCTAAAGCAGGCAGCAGGATGTTTTAACAAGTGAAGTCATGACTGTGATTGTTGTTCTTTTAATTCTAAATTAGTTAAACATGTTTGTTTTCTACATGAGAAAGGAAAATATTTTTCTTTACTAGAAGCCTCAGTTGTATTTGCTTAACTCCTCTTTTTAATCTTTTTTGGAGAGTAAAGTTTCTCATTTCTCAAAATATAATAAATGTATCTTTTCATTTGAATGTTTTAGCTCACATACAGATAACTGATAAGGTCTTCCATAATTTGAATGTTATTCATTTATAAAACAGATAACAATGTCATGAAATCTTGGAATTTCTTATAATTAATATTCAAGTTTAAATGTGTTCTTCCTGAACTCATAGCTGAACTGATTATTCTTTATCCCCTGTCTTCCAATTAGCTAAAGTATTTTATTTAAAATAAAGCAAGGCACTTTTTTTGAGATTTTGTTTATATTTTAAGCGATAATTTGTAAAGGAGCATTGATTTACACCAGAATTCTATAGCCTTTGAAAAGCGATATTTTACCTAATTATTTTAATTTTCCTTTAAAGATGTTTTAGGTAAAATACTTGTGTGGTTAAAGGCCCTTTTGTGTCCTTCCCAGTCATAGTCTCTTCCCTTTCTTCCCTAAAAGCAACCAGTCTGGTCAGTTGTATTTGCCCTGCCCAAATTAAACTATACATATAATCAACTATCCATCTCTCCATAATGTCATCACCCATCTACCCATAATCATTGTTTAACATCATGTGACATGTGGTTTTTTTGTGTTTGTTTTGTTTTGTTTTGTTTTGTTTTTTGTTTTTGTTTTTGTTTTTTTAAGAGAGTTTTTACTATAGGGCACGTGTGCTTGCCAAGAAGACAGAGACAGAAAGCAAGAAATCACCCTCCAGGGGGGATGGCCACGCCGCAATCCCTTCTTCTCCATTCTCCTCTCAGAATCTTGGGCACGTACACACACTCACCCAACGTGAGTTTAAGCCACCGGGTCCAGGACTCGAACCATGGCTGACTGCATAGGAGTCCATCAAAATAGCCATTATGCCAACTGCTGGTCCCATGTGATGTTTCTATTACACTTTGTTATCCAGATCTAATCTACAAAGTAAAATACACAAACTTTAAGTTTACAGTTTGAATTGTGATATATATAGTAATGTGTCCTATATCCCTTTCAAACTATCACACATTTTCTGCTTTCCTAGGAAATTTACTTAGGCCCCTTCTAAGATAAATTCTGGATCTCCACAGGCAACCACTCATTTTTTTTTTTTCTTACTCTAAATTAGTGTTTTGTTTAGCACATCATATAGTATGTACTTTCTGGTGTCTGAATTCTTTTGCTCAACGTAATGCTTTTGATATAATTCATGTTGTGTTAGTAGTTCATATATTATATTTATTTGAATATATCAAAATTTGATAATTTTCCTATTTTCCCTTTATTATTGATGTCTAGCTTATTTGATTATACTGATGAGAGAAAATATTCTGTGTGATTTCAGATCTTTGAAATTTTTTGAGACTTTCTTCGTGGCCTAGTCTCTCATATGGACCTATTTTACTCTAGAGTACTATGTGATTTGGTGATAGTTGGGTAGAAAAGTCTACTGCAATATGATAAGAAACATTTATTTGGTTTTTATTATCTATTCCTGACACAGAAAGTCTTAAGTGCATATAATTTTCTGAATGATAAGGGTGCTAGAACCATCTTTCGTTAAACCCTGGTTCCTGACACAAATTCTGAGACAGTTGGAATTTCCAGAGTCATAAGAACTATGAATGGCAATGGGGGCTGGGGTATAGAAAAACCAAGGTATGATCAGAGGTTTGAAACTGTCAGCATCCACCGTCCGACACACACTGCAGGGAAGGGAGAAGGTCTGAATTAGGTTAATTATCAGTGGCCAGTGATTTAATCAGTCATCCCAGCATACAGAAACATTCATAAAAACCCCTTAAACTAAGGGATTTGAAGATCTTCTGGATTAATGAATCATGGACATACTGGAAGGGCAGTGTGCCTGGAAAGTGCATGGAAACTTTATATCCCTTCCTATATGCCTTGCCCTGTGTGTCTCTTCCATTTGGTTATTCCTAAATTGTATTCTTTATAACAAGCTAGTAATAAGCTGCAAGTAAGCTCCTTCCTGAGTCTGTCAAAAGACAACATTTCAACATATTTATTTTAACTATTTTTTTTTAATTTGCCAGAGGGTGCTCAGGTGCTCACCAGAATGTTGGGGGTGGGAGGGGAAGAAAGCATCCCCCCCTGCCCCCGGTGGGGCATGGTCACTCTGCAGTTCCTTCTACATTTCTCCATTGTTTTGGGATTTAGGGCACTCACATAAGCCTGGGCATGTTTCTCAAGCTGCCAGTCTAGATTCCAGGGATCCAGCTTCCTTAGCCATTAGGCTATGGGGCCAGCCAAATTTTAAAGATCTTAATTAGCTTTTATTTGTAATTCTGGAATCTGGTAACACCTCATTCAGTAAAATAGAATGAATGTTTCAATGAGCCCTGCAAAGGAGTTTCGTTTTGTAGATTTTGCAGACAAAAAAAGGGCTGAGGAAAGCAAAAACAAAATGAAAAGCGAAGGGCAGCTTTGAGGCACAGTGGTAATGAGCTACTCAAGAGAGCATACTTGCACGTGTGGCTACTGTGGTGCAAATCCTTGGCCTAGTAAGCCTGAAACATATCAGGAGTGTCAGCAAGTGCCCAAGACTCAGTGGGCTGGAGGACTAAAGGAAGATGATTGCAGTGTGATTAGATCCTGTGGAGGGATCTCTTTTTCTTTCCCTCTCACATGTGCATATGCATGATCAGAGTAAAGAAAAAGAGAAGGAAAAGGAAAATGTATTTAAGAAAATAAAAGAACAAAAAGCTAATTGGTCTTTTCATACTTCTCTTGTAAAGGTTAAAGCAGAAGGGGCTTCCGTATCATGCCAGCTAATGTTTGGTGATTTGGCTATCTCTCTCTCTCTCTCTCTCTCTCTTTGACTGTTTTAAGCAGATTAAAAACAAAGACAATATTGAACTTACATAAAAATATGACATGAAAATAAACCAGTCATTTTACCCTATAACTATATCATTATGAAGTATGTTTTTTTCTATCAGAATTATATTTTGTTTTTGCTTTTCTTTGTATGCCCTCTAGTGGAGGTTTCATTAACATGAAATAACTAGAAAGTGAGACTAAAAAGGTTCTATATCATCCACAAAAAATTTAATTATGGCTATACAATATACATAAACTTTACTCTTTTTTTTTTTTTTTTTTAGATGTTTCTGCTATAGGGCGCATGCACTTGCCAGAAAGACAGACAGAGACAGAAATACAGAAAGTGAGAAATCATGGCCATGCCGCAGTCCCTTCTCTATTCTCCTTTCTGGAACCTGGGCACACATGTACACGTGCCCGGCATGAGTTTAAGCCACCGAGTCTGGGACTCAAACTGAGGACGACTACATGGGAGTCCAGCGACATAGCCATTACGCCAACTCCTGGTCCTATAAACTTTACTCTTTTTAAACAACTCTTCATTAAAAATTTTGAGGAAATTTGACAGACGAAAAAAATTTAACCCACTTAATATCACTAATAAATTCAACTGTTTTCTATTTAATACTTAATATATGCAAAGCACTAGGAGATAGAAGATGAAAGACCCAGTCCTTGCCTCAGAATTTGACAGCACGGAAGAGATTGCAAGACTATAGGCATTTACAACATAGTAAGATTAGGTAGAGGGTATCACTAGGTACAGAAAGTAGGAAACTTAACTGAAATACAGATGACAAATGGAAGCTTCCTGGAAGTTTCTCTCTGAAAATTTGTTTTGAAGATTAAATAGGAGTTAGCTAACTGAAGATGGTAGTAGAATGAATATTCAGTGTATTAGGGAAGTACGTGTACAGGTAAAGAAGAATGAGAAACCATGTATCATTCAAATAATTGTAAATAGTATAACTAGATCATACAATATTAAAAATTGGGTTAGCTTTTGGCAGTGACTGATAGCTACATAATCCATTCTAAAAAAAATAAGAGTTTCATCTTGAAAGGTATTGAACAGTAGGAAGAAAGAATATATGAGTATTTTATAAAGTTTATTCTGACAAGTTGAAGACAAATCAGAGCCAAGTGATCCAGTTAAAAAGGTATTGCTCTTGTAAAAGCCATGGATTATATATTCATAATTGAAAATAGAGAAGTATACTTGCCAGAGTTTGGTTCCCAGTCTACCTCAGGATAGAGCTTTCACATTTTATTTTTACTTAAAATTCTGATCATAAGAGGTTCCTATGAAAAAATGTTAAAAGTACATAACTTATAGAGTAAAAAGTTCTCTATTTTTATCTTCTATAGGAGGTTATTATATGCTCTTGCACACATTATTCCATAGGTTAAGGATTTTCTTTTCTTTGTTTTTAAATGGGGTCATACTCTTTTACGATACTACAGCTGGCTTTTTAACTGAACAGTGCTTCTTGGACTCTGTGCCTTTTAGTATGAATAGTTGTACTTCTTTCTTTATTATGGGTACATGTGATTGTATGTATAGGATATCATTATATAACCAGTATTTTATTGAAGAACACTGGAATGTTTCTAGGGTTTTGTTTTGTTTTGTTTTGTTTTGAGAGAGATACTTTTGTTATAGGGCATGTATGCTTGCCAGAGAGAGAGAATATTAGAAGTCACCCCCCTGGGGTTGTAGCCACGCAACAATCCCTTCTCTTCTCGGGATTTTGGGCACACGTGCAGACTTGCCTGTCGTGAGTTTTAAGCAGCTGGGTCTAGGTCTCAAAATGCAGTCTATACTATATGGACTATATGGGAGTCCAGCGACGTAACCACTATGCCATCGGTTGGTCCTGTGTTTATATAGTTCTTTAGTATTACAAAAAATACTACAGTGAACATCTTTGGCAACTAGATTTTCTAAGTTTGTTTATGCACATCCTTCATGGGTGTGAGAGACAGAGATAGCAGCCCAATAGTGTCCTGACACATCCCTGAAGTGGAGTTGCTAAGACAAAGGTATACATATATTTAAAATTGTGATTATAAATTGTTTTCTGAAAAAGTTAGAACAACTTTCACTTCCAACTGTGTTTGAGAGGACATAAGTATTGACAGCACTATTCTGTTTTCCAATCTGATTTGCAAATGCTACTTTATTTTAGTTTGCATGTTTTTCAGTAAAAAGTGATTCGTCTTCTACATTTTTGTTGTATATATTTCTTTGCCTATTTGCCTACGTTCATTGCAGTATTTTTATTTGGAGGTCCATGTCTTTATTGACTTACAAGATTTTTTTATAATGAATCTTTTAGGTTTTTTATTGTTGTATGTATTGTACATATTATTTCTTGTGTGTATGTGTCAGAAGACATGTGCACTCAAGAGGGGGAGGGGTTGAGAAAGCACCCCCTATGGGGAATGGTTAAACCACAATCCCTTCTCCTCTGTTTCTCCCACCTTTAAGGATTTTAAGCATATATGTGCACTTGCCTGGTATGTTTTTCAAGCAGCTGGATCCAGGACTCCCAACTGTGCAGTCAGCCCTTTGAGATCTAGCCTCTTCAACCACCACACCACAGGCTGACCCTCTAGTTTGCTTTTCATTTATACATTAAAAAAAAAATTGTGTTGTGATTTTAATTAATCTTTTTTTAAATGATCAGAAAGCTGACTTCAAAAAAGCATTGGGCTAAGTGTGTTTAGCAGGTTCACAGAAACAAGAATGTAAGGTTTTTTGTTAGAAACAATGTATATGGTAATATATTTGATTTGATTATCACACATTGCATGCCTGCTTTGAAAAACCACATTGTATGCCGTAAGATGTATAACAATGAAATGTAAATAAGAAATTATAAAATAAACAAAATTGGAAAAAACTCCCAAAGAATAAATTACACTAATAGTATTAAATAGTTGTAGAACATAAAAAAAGACTTTTGATTTTTTTGCTTATTTGTTTTTGTGCAAAGGGCACATGTGCTTACCAGATAAAGACAGAGGGAGAAGGCTTTCCTCATGGAGCATGGTCAGGCTGTAGTCCCTTTTCTATTTTTCTCTCCTTTCAAGATTTTGAGCCCACATGCATAGGTGCCTTGCATGTTTTTCAGGCTACCAGATCTGGGACTTGAAGTTTGTGGTTGGCCTTGTGGAATTCAGCTCCCTTGCCCTCCAGTCCATGGACTACCTCTCGGTTCTTTCTTAAAAGCCAAACATGGCACTTGTTCTGAAATCCAATTTTAAAAATTTCTACTTCAAAAAACTGTATAAATTGATCTCAGTAATATAGATACAGAAATTATAAATCCTTAATGAAGTGACAGAAAGTTTAATGCTACCATTGTGGTCTTACTATGTTCTCAAAAAGTTCATGTTTTGGAAACTTAATATCCAACGCAATAGTTTTGAGAGGTAGGACCTTTAAGAAGTCAGTGGATTGGGTTAATATATTGGTATCACAGGAATGAGTTTGTTATTTCCGGAGTGGGTTTGTTACAAAAGTGATTTCAGCCCTTTCTTACTCTCTCTTGCACACATGCTCCCTTGTCTTTCTGACTTCTGCCATGGGCTGACACACCAAGAACGCCCTGGCCAGACACAGGGCTCTCAACTTTGGACCATCCAACCTCTAGAATGGTAGGAAATAAATTTCTTTAAAAATTACCCATTTTGTGGAATTCTATTATAGTAGGAGAAAGAGTAAAAATTGCCTACATAAAGTTGTAGAAACTGTGGCAGTGAAAGTTTAAGGTTTCACAGCCAGTCAATACTAAAGGCTAGTTTTAAACTTGGGAAGACTGAGTCCACAGTTTAATTCATAGATTAACAAACCTCTAAGATTTATTGTAACACATTTGTGCGCATCTTTTATGTACTATCTATGACTACTTT
Organism: Tupaia tana; assembly: GCA_026018925.1. Classification (NCBI taxonomy): domain Eukaryota; kingdom Metazoa; phylum Chordata; class Mammalia; order Scandentia; family Tupaiidae; genus Tupaia; species Tupaia tana. The sequence goes on from JAKSZU010000003.1 coordinate 36,743,031, forward strand.
CAGATAGCAGAATTGAATGCTTTGATGCATCCTATATATTCCATGAAGCCTGAAATATTTCCTTCTTGACTTTTACAGAGAAAAATGTGTGGACTCCTGGTCTAAACCATTAACTATACTCATTTAGCCAGAGGCAGCATAGTTGCCTTTTTCTGTTAGGAAAAGGAGGACAAAATTGTAATTTTTTTTTTTTTTTGAGAGGTTTTTGCTATAGGGCACGTTTACTTGCCAGAAAGACAGAGACAGAGAGACAGAAAGCGAGAAATCACCTCCTGGGGGGGATGACCATGCTGCAATCCCTTCTCCTCCATTCTCCTTTTGGGGTCTTTGTCACGCATGCACACGTGCCTGGCATGAGTTTAAGCCACCCAGTCCGGGACTCGAACCATGGTGAACTACATGGGAATCCAGTGACATAACCATTGTGCCATCTGCTGCTCCCTCCAAAATTGTAATTTTTAAAAAAGTATCTAAATAAATGCTTGGTAAGCCCGACATAATCAACTCAGAAACTATTAGATATAATAATCTAAAGGCTTTTTTTTTCCATTCCAGTGTGTAAACTCAGTTGGTTTATAATTTACAGACAATGACCATCTTGAGAATACAGTAAAATTATAGATCCTATTGTCAAGACCAAAAATCATAAATATCTAGAGCTAAGTATACAGAAATATAAAAGACCTAAATGTAGAAAAGTTTAAAATTACACTAAGTGAAATAAAGATCAAATAAAAATAGATATGCCATGTTCTTGGCTGAGATGATTTAGCATTTAAAAAGGACATTTGTCTTTCGTCTAAATTAATTTATAAAATTAAACTTTTTATATGGAGTGCCAGGGGAATTGTTTTAACTTGACTAAAATTTTAGGAAAAAAATAGTACATGAGCAAAAAAGAAGAAAAAGAAAAGAATTTTTGGAAAAATAGGTTTATTACTTCAAGTTAAACTGATAATTTGTTAAAAGTCTTGCTCTTTTACAAGAAATTTTCAATATCAAGATATTAAAATATTTAATAAAGTTCTATTTGAAACAAAAAAGAAAGTAGCTCTGAAATGGAAAAGGAGTTGCTTTTTAAAGAGAGAAACAGATGGAACCTTGGCAATACTTAAAAACTGTATTTCTGCTAGGCAATGTCAGACCTATTGACTTGAGTCTTCCATGCCTGGGAGCCTTTGTATTAGGCCTGAAGATTGCGCATAACCATAAATCACCAAAATCTGGTGAAGGTAAGCATCACGAAATAGAGACAACAAGTTTCAGCAGTTGTGAGTTGGACTAGAGAAAATGGGAAAAAATTAAAGAATCTAGGGACCAGCAGTTATCGTAATGGCTATGTCGCTGGACTCCCACGTAGTCAACCGCGGTTTGCGTCCTGAACCCGGTGGCTTAAAACTCACGCCGGGCGCATGTGCGTGCGTGCCCAAGATCCTGAGAGGAGAATGGAGGAGAAGGGATTGCGGCGTGGCCATCCCCCCTGGGGGATGATTTCTCGCTTTCTGTCTCTCTGTCTCTCTCTGTCTGGTAAGCACATGCGCCCTATAGCAAAAAAAAAAAAAACTCTCAACAAAAAAGAATCTATATAAGGACTTTATTTCTCTGAGCAATTAGAGATTTGCCACTACAAAATAACAAATAAGAATTATGAAACAAGTACAGTGAATTATGAAGAGAAAATATTAGGTCATCTAAAAAGTTACGACATACTTTTCTATGCGAAATGCATCATGACTTCCCAGATGACCTGATATGATTAAATGTTAAAACTAAGTGTATGTACAGAATTGCAAATGGGATTCAGCTGGAGCTTATTCATGGCCTGATATATAGATATGAGGAAGGAAATCATCTAGTGTACAATACAAAGGGTTATTGAAATGGAAAACATTAAGAAAAGAGACCTGGAGAACTTTATCAGAAGTTTTAACGTGTCTAGTAAGAGTTCCAGAAGGAAAAAATGGTAGACTATATTTGAAACAACAATGGCTAAGAATGTTTCTAAACTGAAGGCACACTTAGGATTGAAAGATGTAATTGATGCATGGTGAAGTTTATATACGAATAGGTGTGTGTGTGTGTAAAATATACAGACATTTTATTAAAAATTAAAATATATAGATATCACAGTGAGCTTCAGAATATTGAGAATAAAGGCAAAAAATCATAAAAACTACCTACAGAAGAGATAATTTACCTACCAGAATGATTCTTATCAATAAATGATTATCTGAAGACATACCTGATAATATAAACTATAAGTGGAAGAAGAAATATGGTCTGAGAATGAAACTTTGAATCTGTCATTCTCTATTTAGTCATTCTACCATACAATAGTTAAGGCAAAGTAAAGATAATTTCATATATAGAAGAAAAAAATTATCGTCATCAGAAGCTCTGTTGACATTTTGAGTGAGAGTGCTCTATATATTGTAATACATCCCTGTATCTCTGATCCTCACCAATTAAATACTAATAGTTCCCTTTGGTTATTTTTGCTAACCTGAAGTAACCTCTTATATTTTATAGAAAAGTGGTCCTGGTCAGTAGTCCACCTGGTGGCTTGGTGGTTAAGGCAAATGGATCCTGTGGGGCCAACTACAGTTTGAGTCCCAGACCTGGTGGCTTGAAAAAAACACTGGGTGGGGCCAGCTGGTGACGTGGTGGTTAAGGCACTGGACTCTCACATGGCCAACTGCAATTTGAGTCCCAGACCTGGGGGCTTGCTTTCTCTCTCTCTCTCCCTGATCAAATTGAATAATAATAAAATTAAATTAATAATTCTTAAAAACAACAAAAACTAAGCACACTGGGCACATGAGTGTGTGTGTGCCCAAAATCCTAAGAGGAGAATAGAAAAGAAGGGATTGTGGTGTGACCATTCTTTCCTCCCCAGAGGGGCAGGAGAGGTGATTTCTCACTTACATCTCCCTGTCTCTCTGGTAAGTGCACTCGCCCTATAGCAAAAATCTCTCTAAAAAAAAAGGTTGTTGACGAGAAGAAAAATGAACCCATAAGAAGTAATGGGGACCAGCTCTGTAACCTAATGGTTAAGGAAGTGTTAAGGAAGCTGGGTCCCCCGTGGCCAACTACAGTTCAAATCTCAGGAGGCATGTGTGTGTATCTCTGTGTGTGTGTGCAATGTGTGTCTGTCCCAAATCCTGACAAGATGGAAAAATGAAGAAGAGATTGTGGTGTGACCTCTCCCCATTTGAGGGTTGGTTTCTCCATGCCTCTCTCTTTCTGTTTCTATGTTTCTTTCTAACTAGTACATGTGACCTCCGGCCATTCAAAGAAAAGTAATGAGGGGACCAGCATATGGCATAATGATTAGGTCACTGGACTCCTGCATAATCGACTGCAGTTTGAATCCTGGACCCAGAGGCTTAAAACTCACACTGCGCATGTATACATGTGTGCCCAAAATCCCAAGAGGAGAATGGAGGAAAAGGGACTGTGGTATGGCCATCGCCCCTGGAGGTGATTTTTCGCTTTCTATCTCTGTCTTGCAAGTGCATATGCCCTATAGCAAAATCACGCTCAAAAAAAAAGTAATGAGATATAAGAATTAATGTTGAACAAAGAAATTAATAGACATATTGGTAAATCTAAATAACTATTGTCCTTAAAAAGAGAAAGTATTTGTGGGAACCAGCAGTTAGCATAATGTCTATGTCGCTGGACTCCCACGTAGTCAACCGCGGTTCGCGTCTCGGACCCGGTGGCTTACAACTCACGCCGGGCGCGTGTTCATGCGTGCCCAAGATCCCGAGAGGAGAATGGAGGAGAAGGGATTGCGGCGTGACCATCCTCCCTGGGGGGTGATTTCTCGCTTTCTGTCTCTATGTCTCTCTCTGTCTGGTGAGCGCACGCGCCCTATAGCGAAAAACCTCTCCAAAAACAAAAAAAAGAGAGAGAGAAAGTATTTGTAAGTTGATTTTTTATTTAAAATTTATTTTATACAGTCAATTGATTAACCTTAGTCTTTGTTAAATAATAAGGTTAGGCTATTGGAGAGAAGAGTTTAAAAATAAATACTGGAGGGACCAGCAGATGGCAAAATAGTTATGTCACTGGACTGCTATGTAGTCTACCATGGTTCGGGTACTAGATCTAGCAACTTAAAACTCATGCCGAATACATATGCATATGTGCCCAAGATCCTGAGAGAAGAATGGAAGAGAAGGGTTGCAGTGTAGCCATCTCCCTTAAGGATGTTTTCTCACTTTCTGTCTCTCAGGTGAGTACATGCACCCTATAGTAAAAAATCTCTCTATAAACAAATACATACATACATATATGCATGCATACATACTAGAAAATAACAACATTAAAAATATTCAGATCATGGGACCAGCAGTTAGCAAAATGGCTATGTCACTGGACTCCCATGTAGTCGATGGCGGTTCGAGTCCCAGACCCAGCAGCTTAAACTCATGCTGGGCGCATGTGTGTGTGTGCCCAAGATCCCGAGAGGAGAATGGAGGAGAAGGGATTGAGGCATGGCCATCCCCCCGGGGGGTGATTTCTCACTTTCTGTCTCTCTGTCTCTCTCAGTCTGTCTGGCAAGCGCATGCACCCTATAGCAAAAACCTCTCCAAAAAAAGAAAAAAATTCAGGTCAAACCTCAGTGGACTGTGTGGGAATGGAACAAATAGAATTTGATCATCCTCATAAGACTGAAAAGGAGTGGTGAAATCATAGTGTTTAGAAAGCATGAAAATATAATGCCAATAATAAGTCCACCCATATTAATAAAAAATTAATATAATTGGTAAATATCACTTACTAAAATTAATAAATTAGCTTAAACAAATATCCAATGAAGTCATGCCTAAAATAAAATAATACATTAGGGTTGAAAATAAAATTATCAAAAAGTATGTCATTCAACAAATATTTATAGACACCAAGACAAAAATAAGCTTTTGGGCTGATAAATAAAATTCAAGGCAAAAATTTGTTAGGATAGCAGAGTAAAGAGGAAGTGATCTTAATAGAATCAGCAATCTAGCAAGATAGTTTTTATTAATACATCTTTAAAATATATAAAACGAACTGGCAGATAGTGTGGTGGTTAAGGTGGCTGGACTCCTACATGGCTGACCGTGGTTTGAGTCCTGGACCTGGCAGCTTGCTTTCTTACATCCCTTCTCTCTCTCTGTCTTTGATCAACTTAAATAAAATGAAAAGTAAAATAATGACAATGAATAAAATTAATTCTTTTAAAAAATAAAATATATAAAACAAAAGCTGGTATCAACATTTTTAAAAGTAATGAAAATCCATAGTAATTTTTGAAGAACTTTATGTAAGTCTTTAGAAAAACACAGATAAAGAGTAAAGCTATAGAAGACCCAAAGGACACAATTAGCAGGTGTATCTAACTAATATTTATTTAGAATTCTGTCTTTAACAGAGGTTCTTTTCAGGACACATGGATTGTGTTCAGAGTATAGCCATTTTATAGACCTTTGACAAAGTTTTAACAAATTTCGTTTTAGAAATTAATGCCCTGTAGAACACTTTCATTAACCACAACATAATAAAAAATTAAACAATTAAATGCCACCTAATGATAAGATATAAAAAATTCTGTCTCTTAATTTCTGGAATAAAAGGAAAAACTAAAATAGAACTGGTAAAACTTAGAACTGAACCACAATTAAAAAGTCAAGGCCTTGGGGGCCAGTAGGTGATGTGGTGGCTGAGGTACTGGGCTCCCACATGGCTAACCATGGTTCAAGTCCTGGACTCAGTGGCTTGAAAATCAGGTAGGGGGCATGTGGGCATACTCAAAATCCTGAGAGGAGAAATGGAGGAGAAGGGACTGTGGTATGGCCATTCTCCCTGGGGGGTGATTTCTCAGTTTTTTTCTCTCTCTGTTGAATGTACGCTCCCTACGGCAAAAACCTAAAAAAAAAAAAAGAAAAAAAATAGTCAAGGCTTCAATATCAAAAATTGTGTGATTCAGATCAAGCACAGAGGGAATTTTCTCACAGAGAAAATAAGGGTCTTAGATTCTTCTATTGCCAAACCATTGTTTGAACAGTCCATCATTTATGTTTTAGAATATCTTGTTTTTTCTGTGTACCTATGTTTATACATGCAAAATTAGGTTTTTGTTTTGTTTTGTTTTTAGGTTTTTGCTGTAAGGCACATGCTGTAAGGCACTCACCAGAGAGAGACAGAGAATGAGAAATCACCCTCTAGCAGGGATGGCTATGCTGCAGTATCTTCTCCTTCATCCTTCTCTTGGGATTTTAGGCATGCATGCACACTAGTCTAGTGTGATTTTCAAGTGTCTGAGACTTGAACCATGGATGGACCATGTGGGAGTCCACTGCCTTAACCACTATGCCACCCACTGGCCCCAAATTTGATGTTTTTCTTTTTTTGCTTGTTTGCTAACACCTGCAAAGATTCCCAACTTATATGTGATTACCTCTGATAAGAGAAGAAATGGACTATGATTATAGAACATTTAGCTTTTTCTGTAGTGTTCTAAGGAGAATTTACGTATGTATGGATTAAGCAGTTTTTTTAAACTGATGTTTTGTTAAAGCATAATGATATTGGGACCATCAGATTAATGGTTAAGTTGCTGGACTCCCACATGGCTGACCATGCTTCGAGTTCCGGACCTGGTGGCTTGAAACTCATGCTGGGCACATGTGTATGGATGCCTAAAATCATGAGAGAAGAATGGAGAAGGGATTTCAGCATGGCCATCCCTTCTGGGGGGCTGATTTCTTTCTTGCATTCTGCCTTTCTGTCTGTCCAGCGAGCACACACACCCTATAGCAAAATCTCTCAAAAAAGAAAAGTGAATAATGATACAAAATTAGCCTTTCTTTAAAATACATCACAATATTTGTAACAGCAGTACTGGCAGAAGACTGTAGCTTCTTTATAAAGTTAATGTTTCTTAAACTTTTTGACTTTTTTGGTAGTAAAAGCTTAAAATACAAATACATTGTACATTCCTACAAAAATATTTTCTTTCTTTATATCTGTATTCTGTGAGTTTTTCTGGTTTTGTTTTTTTTTTAATTTTATTTTTAAAAACGAAGACAAAACACATTAGCCTAAGTCTATATACACAAGGTCATGATCATCAGTATCACTGTCTTCCACTTCCACACCTCATCCCACTGGAAGGGCCACAATGAACAAAACACCAGAATATGAAATAAAAAATGATAAAATGATACAATCAACAGCTGCATTAAACATGAGATATATGAGGCTGCTGTTAGTATAATAGAGCGTACTGCTTTATACCTTTTTTTGTAAACAGGAGTACACTCTAAAATAATGATAAAAAAATATGGCATGGTGAATACATCAGCAAGAAATATAGTCATTTATTTACTTATTTTAATTATGAGAGGATGTAAGTGCCTACCAGAAGACAGACAGACAGATGTAGAAAGCATGCCTCAATGAAGCGTGGTCACATCACACTGAAATCTTTTCCATTTTTCCATCCTGTTATGATTCTAGGTGTCCATGCATATGCTCTCAGCATGTTTCTTATGCTTCCAGGATGAATTTGAACCACAGTCAGCATGCAGGGGCTATTTCCTTAACCACTAGACCACGGGACTGGTCCATAGTAATTTATTATCATCATCATTTTTTTTTTTTTTTGGAGAGGTTTTTTTTTTTTTTCTTTTTTTGCTATAGGGCATGTGTGCTCGCCAGACAGAGAGAGACAGACAGAAAGCAAGAAATCACCCCCCAGGGGGGATGGCCACGCCACAATCCCTTCTCCTCCATTCTCCTCTCGGGATCTTGGGCACGCACGCACATGCGCCTGGCATGAGTTTAAGCCACCAAGTCCAGGACTCGAACCATGGTCAACTACGTGGGAGTTCAGCGATATAGCCATTACGCTAACTGCTGGTCCCATCATCATCAAATCTTATGTACGATACATAACTGTAGTGCTATACAGACATGTCACTGACAGCGCAGTAAGTTTCTTTACACCAGCATCACCATAACACGTAAGTACTGAGTTATAGTGATGTTACTGTGCCTTAAACGATAGGAGTTTCTGAGCTTCATTATAATCATATGGTGCCACCTTTATATATGTGGTCTGTTACTGACCAAAATGTCATTATATAGCACATGTTGTAAACTTATTAAGTGTATCCTTCTGGTTTTACACATCCTAAGAAAAATTGATATTTATAAGTTCAACTTTCTACATAATTTCAGTACAAATTAAGAAAATTTCGAATATCATTTTAAGTAGTGAGATTCAAGCAAATCTTGAGACTTCCATGTAATCTTCTCTGGCTACCCTGCCAAGATTGTGAATTCCTTCAGATGATGGGCTGGCTCCTTGGTGCAGCAGTAATGCACTGCTCAGAAAGTAGTAGGATCCCATTGGTTACTGTGGCGCAATTGCCCAGCCCAGTCAGCCTGAAACATTCTGGATATGTATGCAAGTGCCGGAGATCTGATAGGCTGGAGGACCGGAGGAAGGGGATTGTAGCATGACCAGACCCTATAAAGGATGCTCATCTCTCTCTCGCTCTCTCCCTCCCCTGCACCACACTCCCTGCATAGACTCTGTCATGACTGAAACACTCAAGATTATACGTTAGCCCTCTTATTTAGGGTCCCAATTTTGTCATTATGGAGTGAATTTATGGACTTCGTGCCATATTACATGATTAAATACATAAAAATTTAGAGAAGGAGATCTTTCAATTTCTGTGTGATAGAATGGATTACAAAAAATGAATTCTACTGAAGGATAAGCACTCAACCAAGTCTTAAGTCAGCCCTATTTCAATCAACTGTACATTCTTTAGAAAAAATTACTTAAGAACCTATATTTTCCCATTCCTAAAGAATTAAATCTACTTTGTAAGATTGTTGTGGCAATGAATGAAATAACTTTTTTTTTTTTTTTTTGGAGAGGTTTTTGCTATAGGGTGCGTGCGCTCGCCAGACAGAGAATGACAGAGAGACAGAAAGCGACAAATCACCCCCCAGGGGGGATGGCCATGCTGCAGTCCCTTCTCCTCCATTCTCCTCTCGAGATCTTGGGCATGCACGCACACGTGCCCGGCGTGAGTTTTAAGCTACCGGGTCTGGGATGCAAACCACGATCGACTACGTGGGAGTCCAGTGATATAGCCATTACGCTAACTGCTGGCCCCGAAATAACTTTTTATCATAGTATATGTTTTGTTTCTCCAAATTAATAGACAGTCAATAAGCTTATAAAATTTTGATGGCTCTATGTTCTTAGTTGGTGTTTACGGTTAGTTTATATGGAATAAACTAATGTGGACTAGACTCTGGTAAATTATAAAGATATGGTCCCCCCCCTTTTTATATATGCATAGTTTTTAAAAATTCAATCAAGATACAATTACAGGGACCAGCAGTTAGCATAATGGCTATGTCGCTGGACTCCCAAGTAGTCGACCACAGTTCGAGTTCCGGACCTGGTGGCTTAAATTTATGCCGGGTGTGTATTAGTGCATGCCCAAGATTCCAAGAGGAGAATGGAGGGGAAGGGATTGTGGTGTGGCCATCCCCCTGGGAAGTGATTTCATGCTTTCTGTCTCTCTGTCCTTCTCTTTCTGGTGAGCACACATGCCCTATAGCAAAAACCTCTCAAAAAAAAAAAATAATAAAAAGATACAATTACAGACACAAATATATAATACATGACAAACAATTAGCTTGAAATTACTGGGGTAAACAGAAATGTCATCATGCATACACTAATCTTAATGAACTTAAATAATTAGACCAATTTGTGAAATAACCTGCTACACAACAGAATTTAGTTAATTTCAGGATCAGCAAATGGCATAATGGTTACGTCACTGGACTCCCACATAGTCAACTGTGATTTGAGTCCCAGACCCAGTTGGCTTGAAACTCATGCCAGACACATGTGTATGCATGCCCAAAATCCTGAGAGGAGAAAGGATTGTGGTGTGTCATCCCCACTGGAGGATGATCTCTCATTTTCTGTCTCCCTGTCTCTCTCGTGAGTGCACGTGCCCTATGGCAAAAATCTCTCTTAAAAATAAATAATTTCACTAATTTTATAGTGAACATCTTTTTTTTTCTTTTTTTTTTACATTTTTCCATCTATCAAATGTTTTCTCTCCTTGTACCTCAGACCCATCCTCCACCACCGCCCTTTTATTTTTTAATTGTGTACAATTGTGGGGAAAAATGAGTTTGGTAAGTTAAAGTAATAATTGTAAATAATGTATATATCATGAATAAAAGAAAAAATAGCTAGATAATCCCAGTCTTTGTATAGAAAATGACAACTCAGTATTGTATAAATTATACTTTATTTTGATAATTTTAGCAGTGATTATGTTAAAATACTGAACAAGTACTCTAAAAGTATTTATTTAGTTATAAATTAGATATCTGTTACTTTGTATAGATGACAAAATCAAAGTAATCTAGACTAAATAAATATGTAATTATATGCAGAAGACTTGATGAGTTTTGGTAAGCTTGTTTAGTAGATCTCTCTAATTTTCTTTATAGTACAATAGTATTCTACTTAGGATGGAAAATTTTATTATTCTGAGTTCATAACCTAAGTGAGATAAAGAGATTATGCCAATATTACTGAATAAATTATTTAGAAAAATATTTTTTGAGAGGTTTTTACTATAGGGCGCGTGCACTCGCCAGACAGACAGAGAGAGACATAGAGACAGAAAGCGAGAAATCACCCCCCCAGGGGGGATGGTCACGCCTCAATCCTTTCTCCTCCATTCTCCTCTCAGGATCTTGGGCAAGCACGCACATGCGCCCGGCGTGAGTTTTAAGCCACCGGGTCCAGGACGCGAACCGCGGTCGACTACGTGGAAGTCCAGCGACATAGCCATTACGCTAACTGCTGGTTCCCAAGAAAAATATTTTTAAAAGAATATTTTATGACGTGAAAACAGGATTTTGGCGATCTTTTAACTTGTCAAGTTTTCATAAACCTCATTGACATATGCTAGTATTACAAAAGTACTCATAAACTCCAGTTTATGCAAAAGATCTTCCTATTCAACCATCTTTGACCAATATTAGTTATATAGTTGGATCGGCAACAGCAGCTTAACTTAATATAAGGTCTATGTTGGCAATGACTTGGTGCTGTATCTGTGTACCTAGGACACTTAATGCCTGTAATACTCATAAATGAATTTTGAATGAATGAATAACATTCATGTGCAGGCACTTTACATGTACTAAATTAATTAATATTTATAACAGCTTCTTTTTTTTGGGAGAGGTTTTTGCTGTAGGGCACATGCGTTCGCCAGACAGACAGACAGAGAGACAGAAAGCGAGAAATCACCCCCAGGGGGGATGGCCACGCCACAATCCCTTCTCCTCCATTCTCCTCTTGGGATCTTGGGCACTCAGGCACATGCGCCCGGCGTGAGTTTAAGCCACCGGGTCCGGAACTCGAACCACAGTTGACTACATGGGAGTCCAGCGACATAGTCATTACGCCAACTGCTGGTCCCATAACAGCTTCTTAAAATGTGTACTTTTATCATCACCAGTTGATAAATGGGGAAACTGAGAGATGTACAGTAATTTGCTCAGCACAGCAGCTAAGTAGTAAAGCTAAAAGTTGAAATCAGTTTGATTTCAGAATCCATACTCAATTAATTAATTAATTAATTGTAATTTGCTAGAAACCATGTATACTTATTTGATAGAGACGGGGGGGGGGGGTAGTGAGAAAGTAACCCCCTTGCTATAGTCCCTTCTCCTTCATTTTTCCTTTGGGATCTTGGACATGTACACACTTGTCCAGCTATGTTTTTCAAGCTGCAGAGTCTGGGACTCGAATTGTGCAGTCAGCCACATGGGATCCAGCCATTGTAACCACCACACTACCAGCTGGCCCCAGAACCCATATTCTTAACCACAGTACTGTTTTTCCTCTTTAATCAAGAACTGAAGGTCTATGAATAAGCTAGAGACTTCTGGATCCAAATCATTAGTGAGGCAATGACTGTAAGTTAGATATATACAAATATATCAATGTCTGTATGTGTGTGTAAGCATACCTCCGAGATTTTGCAGGTTCCTTTATAGATCACTGCAATAAAGCAAGTTACACAAATTTTTTGGTTTTCCAGATATATCAAATTTATTTCTACAGTATACTATATTGAGTGTGTAATAGTATTATATATTAAAGAAGGAATAAACCTTAATTTAAAATACTGCTAAAAATGCTAGCAATTATAATTTCAAGTAAAATTCAAATTGTAATGTGCTAGGAAATAGAAGAAACAGATAAATGTGAATTACATTTTGCTAAAGACATTAGTGTGAGTTGATCAGGTACAGGATATGCCTTAAGTTAACAGACCTTATAGGGAAATAGTCTATTTATCAGTAATACTCATAATATGAATAACCAGTATAAAGTTTCTTCATGGGGTCAAAACATAATTCTTCAGTTATTTAATTTGTTGTTCTTTTCTGAGGCTCTTTGTGTGTAAGTTAGATATGGAGGTATCTCAGAAAGATTGGTGCCAGAATCTCAGATCTCTTTTACAACAGACCACAATGTTAAGTTCAGTGCAAGTAGAACTAGTAGAATCTGGTTTCCTTTGATTAGTCAGAAGCTGACTAACTTCCGGGAGAAGGGGGATTGAGTCTCTAATTTGGTAAATGATAAAGTAGAGGGAAGCCAGTAGGATCTCCCAGAAGATACTCTCAGAAAATACTAGGCTTCTTAAACTATTCCACTGCGTTCTTGACTAGAGTAAGCCTCCAATTCAGTATAAAATTCTTTAAGTCTCACCAGTAAAGTAGAATCATAATAGAATACATTAAGAAATGGAGAAAGTTCTTGAATTGACATTTTTATTTCAGCAATCTGCTCAATGTAATAAATATTTAGTATGAGCAGAAACTGCGAGGACAGGGATTTTATTGATGCCATTCATCACTATTTTATTATTTTCAGCATAAGCATAATTTGACTATTGATCACTTTCTAGTATGGAATGAATATGTAAATTAACAAAACTAGTATTAGTAATCAAGGCTTATTTCATGATTATTTTTCTTCTTTAGACTGTTTATTATTATTGAGGTGTAATTTATATACCATACAATTTACCAGTTTTAATCATACAGTTCAGGGGATTTTTACTATTTCCGATTTTACTTTTTTTTTGCAACCATCATCACTGCCTAATTCTAGACCGTTTTAGTAATTTGTGATTTCTTTTATACATTTCTTCACTAGAGGGTGCTGTGTAAGCATTCAATACTTTACAAATGTCATTGCTTTAACATTTACTAATTTGCTTGGAGACTGAATTTTTAAATAATTGATTTATTAAAACCTTTAACAGAAATGTTTTTCTTCTTCCTAGGAGACTTATGACTCCAATCATGTATGCTGCACGAGATGGCCACCCTCAGGTTGTGGCTCTCCTTGTTGCTCATGGAGCGGAAATTAATACCCAGGATGAGAATGGCTATACTGTGAGAAATGCTTTTACAATGTACCTTTTCATTTCTAAAAGTATTTATCTCTTATTATTAGTAGTAGTATCTGCAGAAAACGTTTTAAGAAGTAATAATTACAAGGGACCTACAGTTGGTGTAATGGATATGTCGCTGGACTCCCATGTAGTCAACCGCGGTTTGAGTCCTGGACCCAATGACTTAAACTCACGCTGGGTGTGTGTGCATGCATGCCTAAGATCCCAAGAGGAGAATGGAGGAGAAGGGCCTGTGGAGTGGCCTTCCCCCCTGGGGGAGTGATTTCTTGCTTTCTGTCGCTCTGTTTCTCTCTTTCTGGCGAGCACATGAGCACTATAGCAAAAACCTCTCCAAAATAAAAAAAGAAGAAAAAAAGAAGTAACAATTACAGGACTGTAATTGTATGACGGGAGTTTGGTTAAAAAAATAAATAAAAGCTGAAATTTAAAAAAGGAATAATCTGACTCTCTTAGTCCTCACTTCTGACGAAAGAAACTGTAGACACAATGAAGTCTAGGCTGTAGAGTACAATACACACGAAAGTTCTTTTTTGTAGAAGACACTTCAGTGATTTCTAGATATATCATTTTATTCCATAACATCATTGAACTATGCAAAACTTCATTAGGTTTTATCCAGTTCAATGAACACTCCAGTCTGCTTTGCAGTTAGAACTTTGGTAAAGTGTTTACATACTATTGTGAAATGAATGGCTTGCATCGTTTCATTAATTAACCATATTCTCTTTTTTTGTCCCATAAATAACTATAGAAAACTTTTTCTGTGTGTCTCATATACACTCCTTCTCTTTAAACAATCTTCTTTCTCCCCCCATTTACAGGCTTTAACGTGGGCATCACGTCAAGGTCATAAAAATGTAGTTTTGAAGTTGCTGGAACTTGGAGCTAATAAAATGCTACAAACCAAAGATGGAAAGACACCAAGTGAGATTGCAAAAAGAAATAAACATCTTGAGGTATCCATCAATATATTAAACTAATTATTCTGTGGCATATCTCATTATCATTTGTAGAACTTTTGCACTATTTTATTATTATAGATTTAACAAGTGTAAGTTATAGTATACCCAGTTCCTGTTAAATGTTTCAATATCTATTTTTCCTTCAGCCAGGTAACAAAAAAATTATTTGCAATAGTATTTGTTTCTAGTAAATGAGAAGCATTTATAATATGGTAATTAAAAATGATATAAAAAGTAAAGACTTATTCTGACCTGGAAATAAAATTGTAATAGATTATTTAAATATTTGAAACTGATCCATTTTTTAAAAATGTTCACTAACTTGTCTTGAAAAGGTAAAGTATCAGAATTAAAATCTTGATTTATAATTTAAACTAGTATGTATTGGATAATTTAATAATTAAATACTTTAAGCAACATTTACTTTAATGAGTATGAAAAGATATTTAATAAAGTGATAACATGCTTGGGTATATGATCTTGTATCAGATGTTAAATTCAATAATACATATTTGCCATACATTAAGTTATTTATTTTATTAATACAAGCTTTTAGACTGAATATTAAAGCTTTAGCCAGAGGGCTACAATTTGTACGTAAGGGTCAGATACAGTACAATTATAAAACTAAGTTATTCAGTTAAAGTTATTAAACACCATTTATGAATTTTAAAGTAGGAGAAATTCCAAAGATCACATCATATAATTATCAGACCATGCCACTTTTACTGCATGTAAAATCATTTTCTCTAATGTTTTGTTTAGTTTTGTTTTTGCCACAGTGCAGGTGCACTCCCAAGAGAGAGACAGAGGGAAAGTGAACCCCCCCACCACCCCAGGGGATAGCCATAGTGCCATCCCTTCTCTTCCATTCTCCTCTTGAGATTTTAGCCATGCACGCACATGTACTTGGTGTGATTTTAAAGTCACTGGGTCCAGGATTTGAACTATGATCCGCCATGTGGGAGTTCAGTGCTTTAACCACCAAACCACCTTCTGGCCCCCCTCTAGTCTTTTTAAGCACTCTGATAAGCATTCCTTTTGTTTTCCAAATGAAATGTACATTTCTAGAATTATTTTAGACTAAATGCCAATCACTAAAACTTAAAAAATAAATTTATAGCTTTTATTCTAAATTTTGCATAGTTGAAAACTTAAAATTAGTTTACTGCATTATTAAATTTAAGGTGAAACCAAATATGACATAATAAAAATTTTATGAACCACAAAGGTTTTGAGTCATAAATCTTTTCAAAATGAGATTTGATCTCATAGGTTGGCTGATTATGTGACATAATCTTGAATTATAGTTTTAAACTAAGAAATTTTACTATAATTCTTTGATGTGTACAGCTGAATGTAAGTAGTCGTATTGATTATTTTCTCCCCAAGAAACAATGTATTTAAAGTATAATCCTTAATACCATAGTACTTATGCTTTTTGAGTCATTTATCAAAACGAAAATTTTAGTTTTCTTTTATGTCTTTCCAAAAGTAATAATAATTACCATCTCCCTTTAATTTCACTGTTTGACTTACATGTATTTTTCCCCTGATTATTATTTTAGGCCAAAGAAACATTTAATTGATCTTATAAAACATGTTCTTATGGTAGGAAGTTATTAAAGTCCTATTCCTCTTACATTGCTAAAATTTCCTTTCAAGATAGTAAACGATCATGTTCAGTTTCTGTTAAGTGTAACTTACAGTATATAATATTAAGTATATTTAAATAACTCTTTTTTCCCCCAGATCTTCAACTTGCTTTCTTTGACTTTAAATCCAGTAGAAGGAAAGCTTCAACAGCTAACTAAAGAAGAGACTATTTGTAAACTACTGACAACAGATTCTGATAAAGATAAAGATAACATATTTAGGTAACTTTTTTTTTAAGAGAGATTTTTGCTATATGACACGTGCTCACTGAAGAGACAGAGAGAGAAAGAGAGAGAGAAAGAAATGAGAAATCACCCCATGGGGGGGTGGCTACTCCGCAATCTCTCCTCCTCCATTCTCTCAGGATTTTGGACATGCGTGCACGTACACTTGCCCAATGTGAGTTTCAAGTCATCAGGTCCAGCACTCACACTGCAGTCAGACATGTGGGAGTCCAGCGACATAACCATTATGTCATCTGCTAGTCCCTAGGTAACATGTTTTACTTCAACAGAATACTTAAAAATTGTGCATGTTTTTATTAGTTTATTAAATGTAGTAGCTTATTTAAAATATGTGGTATTTTAAATTTTACAAGCATTTTTAAATGTTACTTAGAAATGTCTAGATTTTAAGTTATTTGTCCAGTAGAGTTTGGGACAATTTTTATTTATTTATATCTACTAACACTAATGATAATTTCAACTTTAAATGTAAGTTTCAAGTAAAATACAGCAATAAAATTCATTTTTAAAAGGTTCTAACATGATATTTTTTACACTATTCAAACTGTATTATTCCTTCCTTTCTAAATCTTTTTAGCACATTTCTGACTTTAGAATTTAAAATTAAAAGTACACTTTTTTCCTCAAATACTTTCATTCAGTGCATGGCCACGAAACTATCAGTACTTACTTCATTTAAAGTTAATTTTTGTTTATTGCAGTTTGAGAGGTTTGTATGTGTAGAGATTTCACAAGGAATTCATATTGGCAAATATTTTCATTCTTAGGAAAGATGAACTTCACTTTACCATCGCCATTTCTCTTATGTCTTTACTCAAGAAACCTTGCTTACTTTTTTGATTAGCATAGTATAAATTTTCAAATAGATTTTCATTGGACTCATTAATTTTTATTCTCATTCACTCTGAAATATATTTATTTATTGTTTATGCATTTATAGTCTGTTTTGAAATTGACATTCCTATAAATATTTACAGTTCATACACAGCATTTGGAGATCTGGAAATATTTTTACATGGTCTTGGACTTGAACATATGACAGATGTATTAAAGGTGAGATGTCATATAACCTACAGTGAATTATGTATATATATTCATTTGTTGGTTAACATAACATTAAATATTAATAAGCATGCCTATGAATAAGTGCCAGTTTTTTTTTTCTGTAATTTATATTCCATTCTGTTTTAAATTTGTAATATGGATTTTAAAAGATTGTTTTTCCTTGGGGCCAGGAGGTGGTATGAGTTGAAGCACCAGACTCCCACATGGCCGACCACGGTTTGAATCTCAGACTTGCTGGCTTAAGCTTTCTCACTTTCTCTTTCTCTCTCTCTGGTCAAATTAAAAAATAAATAATGACAAATAAAATAAATAAATCTTTAAAAAAATACTATTTTCCCATAGATTTATAAAAATTAGAATTTGACTGGATTAAATATCTATTCTACTGCCTAATTCCTATATACACCTAAACCCTTTATTTGTTTTTGCAATTGCTGATTTCCTATATATTTCTCAAAGAAGTGTAATTTTTTTAAAGAATTTTTAATTTTAATTTTATTTATCATTAGCTTTATTGCTACAGGACATGTGCAAAAACCAGAGAGACACAGAGAGGGAGAAAGAGAGAGTGAGAGAAGGCAAGCCAAAAGATCTGGGACTCGAACCACAGTTAGCCATATGGCAGTCCAGTGACTTAACCACCATGCCACCTACTGGCTCCAAAAAGTATGATTTTAAAATTACATAAATCTGGCATCGTATTCTTGCTCTCGTGATAAATTAAAATACGTTTCTTAAATATCTTTTTTTTTTTTCAGGTTTTGTCTTATGGCATGTGCTCTTGCTGGAGACAGAGAGACAGAGACAGTGAGAGGGAAAGTGAGAAATCACCTCCCAGGAAGATAGCCACACCATAATCCCTTCTCTTCCATTCTCCCAGGATCTTGGGCACGCATGCAAATATGCCACGTGTGTTTCAAGTCACCCAGTTTGGGACTCGAACCATGGTCAGCCATTGGGAGTCCAGCGACGTAACTGTTATGCCATCTGCTGGCCCCTAAATATCTTTTTTTGTTTTTTAAGTAAGGTTGATAATACCTAGTGTAAGGTCGTGATGAAAGTTAAATTAGATCATATGCCAAGCACTGTGTAGGTGCTTTCGAGCATAGTTTATGTCATTTGAGTAGGTGACAGTTGTTATCAGCTAGATGTCTCTATTGAAGCAATAAAGTACTAGGTAAGACAGATTCACCTTAGGCAGATGCACCTCTGTTTAGGTATTTCAGAGTTAGGTTTTATTGTACAAACTTGAAATTTTTCTTTTTTGTTTGTTTGCTGAAGGGCATATGCACTCACTGGTGGAGGGGGGCACACAGGTGAGAAATTCCTCCCTGGGGGAATAGCCATGCTGCAGTCTTTTCTCTTCCATTCTCCTCTTGGGATTTTAGGCTCACACATTTTAAACCCAGTGTTTTTTTCTTTTCTTTTCTTTTCTTTTCTTTTCTTTTCTTTTCTTTTCTTTTCTTTTCTTTTTTTTTTTTTTTTTTTTTTTTTTTTTTTTTTTGAGAGGTTTTTGCTATAGGGCGTGTGCGCTCGCCCAGACACAGAGGGAGACAAAAAGACAGAAAGTGAGAAATCATCCCCCAGGCAGGATGGCCACGCCAATCCCTTCTCCTCCATTCTCCTCTCGGGATCTTGGGTGCACACTCACACGCGCCCGGTGTAAATTTAAGCCACCTCGTCCGGGACGCAAACCGCGGTCAACTACATGGGAGTCTAGTGACATAGCCATTACACTAACTGCTGGTCTCCCCAGTGTGTTTTTCAACCTGCTAAGTCTGGGACTTGAACTATACAGTCAGCCATGTGGGATCCAGCCACCTTAGTCACCATGCCATTGGCTGTGCAGAAACTTGTTTTTATTTGATGAAATCTTGAGTAAAAATACATGTTATTGATAATTTAATGTAATATAGTCAGAAATTTAAAATATTCAAAAACATTTATGTCCAGTTTTGTAGAATTGCTTTTCTTTTTATGTAAGCAAATATGAGTAATAATTTTCTTTGAATTTAGAAAACTAGTTTATACTTTTTAAAGTGAATATGAATATCGTGATACTTTTACTAGCTTTCTAGTAGTATAGTCCTATATCTACAGTTCTTATCCTCTCTAGAAAGTTAGCAGTTATTTAGAAGTGGACCAATTATCTGACCAATTTATATACACTTGCCTACTTTTCTGCTATGTCGAAAGATGCCATTTTTCTTTTCTTTTCCACAGGAAAGGGATATAACTTTAAGACACCTGTTGACCATGAGGAAAGATGAGTTTACAAAGGTTAGTATTGATTTCAAGAACTTCAAATATAGTCTAATTATTTTTAAATTATGAATTTTAAAATTTTATGTTTTAGAAAAATTCTTAGGCTCCAGATAGTTATTGATCTTCTGGTACATTCGTAGTTGGATATGATTATGAATAATTATAAAATTTTATGTTACATCATCAAAGTTACTTTAAAAACATTCAAAGACATTTTAAGAACATTAGAAGAAAATGAGTGTTTAATTGTTATCAATTTCTATTTATGAGTAATAATATTTTAAGTAATATTTTGAAGGAAAAATTGTTTTAGAAAGACTATATTAAAATCTAATCATTTGTTTTGAAAGTCTATCACAATTGTTATCTCTTCACTATATATCTAAATATTTTAAACATGTAACTGACCATGTCAGTTGTAAGCAACCTGTATATTTTTGTGTTTGTTATTTTTCCAATGTTTATCTTTTTTTTGAGATGAAAATTCATCAAGTAAAAAACTTCTTTTGTAATGTTGAATATTAAATTATTCAATATCCTATCTTACTGCACCTTAAAATTATTTCTGCTCAGAATGGAATTAGTAGTAAAGATCAGCAAAAAATTCTGGCTGCTCTTAAAGAACTAGAGGTAGAAGAAATAAAATTTGGAGAATTACCTGAAGTGGCAAAGTTGGAAATCAGGTACAATTAACTTACTCGTTTAAGTTAGTATTGATTAGAACCAACTGTTCTTTTCTTTAGTTTAAATTGATAATATGTCATTTTACTTGCTATCATCATTTTTCCAGGGACATATATTGTGTTCTGAAATGGGGGATGTACTTTATAATGCCAATTTTTATCAAGTCACTTTGTCAAGAAGCAAAACAATGCATCTGTTTCTTAACTCATATAAAACCATTTTGTTTAATTTCTCATTGCATCTTGCTAAATTGAACTATGTAACAGATCCCATGCTTTTCACAGTATAGATCTAATCTAAATCATTTTAGGTGTCAAATTAAAATTTCAAAGGAGTACATTTTTTTAATTAGGGCAGTTTTATGGCAAAAAGTTTTATTGCCTAAGCAAAAAGTGTTTCTTATATAGCTCAGCTCTTCTTTGAGCCTTACTGTGTGAAAAAGCATGTTATCAATATGTAAGTTTATTTTTCAATATTATAAACTTGTCAACCACTTATTAATAATCTAAAATTAATTTTTAAAATAATACTGTATTAATGTATTGTAGGGCAGTAAATGAGTTTTTGAACTTTTTATTTTGAAATAATTATAGATTCATGGTAT
This sequence comes from Tupaia tana, assembly GCA_026018925.1. Classification (NCBI taxonomy): domain Eukaryota; kingdom Metazoa; phylum Chordata; class Mammalia; order Scandentia; family Tupaiidae; genus Tupaia; species Tupaia tana. The sequence goes on from JAKSZU010000003.1 coordinate 36,764,053, forward strand.
ATCTCAAATAGTTTTTACAGGTAGGTCTCATGCACCCTTTAACCAGTTTCACCCAAAGTTAATATCTTGCGTAACTGTAGTGTAATATTAAAACCAGGAAACTGACATCTGCAGAGCTTTTTCATATTTTAATCAGTTATAAATGTACTCATTTGTATGTGTACATTTCATTTTATGAAATTTTATTATATGCTTATTCATATAACCACTGCCACATCAATAATTAATGTACCATTACCACAAGGCTCCCTCATACTATCTCAGAATAGTCACACCCATCCTTCTGCCCATCCTTAACCCCTAGCAGTCAATAATTTGTTTTCCATCTTTATAATGATGGTAGTTCATGAATATTATATAAATAGAATCACAGAATATATATCCTTTTAATATTGACTTTTTTCAATTAGCCTAATTTCCTTGAGGTTTATCAAATTTATCGTATGTATCAACACAGTAATTCATTCCTTTTTATTGCTGAGTAGTATTCGATGGTGGGTATATACACCAGAGTTTTAAGCATTTTTCCATTGAACATTTCAGTCTGTTTTAGTTTTCATCTGTCTGTATGAGGCTACTCTGAACATTCGTATATAAGAGTCTATAGGAAAATAAGCTTTTACTTCTCAAGATTAATTAGCCAAGAAGGCTATTGCTAGGTTTTATGATAGTAACATGTCTAGTTTTTTTTTTAAAACTGTCCAAATGTTTTCCAGAATGACAGTACTGTCTTAAATTCCTGCCAACAATGTATGTGCAATCCAATTTCTCTCCATCTTCAACAGTGTTTGGTGTTAGTACTACTTTTATAAGACATTCTTGTAAGTGTATAGTGCTAGCTTCTCATGGTTTTACTTGCAGTTACTTAATGACTAATGATGTCAAGTAACTGCTTTTCATATTTTCCATCTGTGTATATCTGTAATGAAATGTCTCTATGATATTTGTTCATTTTCTATGGGATTGATTGTTTAATATCAAGTTTTGGGGGTTGTCTAGATTCTATTCTTGGATATATGATTTGTAAATCGTTTCCCAGTGTGTTATTTTTTCATCTTCTTAATGTAGGGTCTTTTATAGAGCAGTTTTTTTTTTATTTTGATGAGATTTGATTTATCATTGTTTATTTTTATGAATTATAGATTTGGTATAAAGTTTAAAAATGACTTTAAGAAATCAGGTCTTGAAGATTTTCTGTGTTCCCCCTCCAGAAACTTTATAGTTAAACATTTAAGTTCGTGATATATTTTTTAGCCCATCTTTGTTAAGATATGGAAATTAAATCAGAGTTCTTTTTTTTTTTTTTTTGCCTATGGATGTCCAATCACTCCAATGCTATTTGTTAAAAATGCTCTCTCCTTCATTGAATTACTTTATATTTGTCAAAAATTAATTGGGGGAACCAGCAGTTAGCATAATGGCTATGTTGCTGGACTCCCACGTAGTCGACCGCGGTTCACGTCCCGGGCCCGGTGGCTTAAAACTCACGCCGGGCACGTGTGTGTGCGTGCCCAAGATCCCGAGAGGAGAATGGAGGAGAAGGGATTGCAGCGTGACCATCCCCCCTGGGGGGTGATTTCTCGCTTTCTGTCTGTCTCTGTCTGTCTGGCGAGCGCACGCGCCCTATAGCAAAAACTTCTCCCAAAAACGAAAAAAAAAAAATTAATTGAACATATTTATGTGGATATATTTCGGGTTCTGGGTTCTTTATATGTCTATCCATCTGCAAGTACCATGTTGTATTGACCGCTCTAACTATATGGTAAGCCTTAATATCTGGAAGAGTGATTCTTTTCACTTTATTCTTTTTTAGAAGTGTCTTTGCTATTCTAGAGCCTTTTTATTTCCATATACATATTTTCCAAATACATTAAGCTTTTCTATGTCACAAAAAATCTTTCTGACAGTTTGATAGTACAGATTCAGTATTCTTATTCAAAATGCTTGGGGGTGGAAATGTTTTAGATTTCAGTTCTTTTAAGATTTGGGAATATATCCATATACATAATAAAATATCTTGAGGATGGGACCCAAGTCTAAATACCAAGTTTATTTATGCTTCTTTCATATATACCATATATAATAGCCTAAAGGTAATTTTATACAATACTTTTATAGTCAGTGTTTTGATTGTGACCTGTCACATGAAGTCACATGTGGAATTTTCCACTTGTGGTGTCATGTCAGCACTCAAATTTCACATTTTAAAGCATGTCAGATGTCAGATTTTCAGATTAGAAATACTCAGTCTATAATTGGATTAGTTCTATTGATTATTTGAGGCAGAATTGGCATCTTAACATAATTAGTATGTTAAGTCTACTAATGAGTGAATACAGACATTATTACAAGTTTTAGGATTTGTTTCTATCATCAGCATTTTGTAATTTTTATTACGCAGACCCTGTGTATATTTTATTATATTTCTACCTAAATATTTCATTTTCTTTGGAGCAGTTGGAAATGGTATAATTTCCTTACTTCAGCTTCAATGTGCAGTTGATTATTTATGCCAAAGGCACATGTGCATGCATAACAGAGAGAGAGAGAGAGAGAAAACACACACATAATGTCCAGCAGGGTCACACCACAATCTTCCTCCTCCAGTTCTCCATCCTGTCCGAATCCTGGACATACATGTATGTGGTGGTGTGTTTTTCAAGCTGCTAGGGCCAGGACTTGAACCATGTTTGCCCATGTTGTTTGGTTCATCATTGTCCCTTCAATGGAATATCATATAGAGGTAGAAAACAGTGATATTGATGATCCTGACCCTGTGTATACTGAGGCTAAAGTATTGTTTGTGTCTTAGTTTTTAACAACAATGTTTAAGAAGCAAAAAAAAAAAAGATTAAAAATACAGTAAAGTTTATAGAATGAGTATATAAAGAAAGAAAAATTTTGTGCAGATCTATAGTGTACTTGTGTTTTAAATTAAGTGTTACTACAAAGGAGTCTAAAATTTCCAGAAAATCAAGTTTATAAAGACGCTATAGTAAGCTAAGGTTAATTCATTATTGAGGAAAGAAAAATATTTTTATAAAATTAATGTAATCTCAGTGTAGCCCGATTGTACAGTATTTATAGTCTACAGTGATGTACAGGAATGTTCATATTCATATTCACTCACCACCCATTCACTGATTCACCCAGAGCAGCTTCCAGTGTTGCAAGTTCCTTTTATGGTAAGTGACACTCAGGTGTGCCATTTTGTTTTGTTTTGTTTTGTTCATTCGTTTTAATTTTGCCAGAGGACATGTGCATACACTAGAGACAGAGAGACTGAGAAAGAGGGAAAATTGAGAAAGCATCTCCCATGGGGAATGGTCATGTAGCAATTCCTCCTCCTCTGTCTATGTCTCCTTTCAGGATATTGGGCATACACAACCAGGTGCCCAACATGATTTTATAGCTGCCAGATCTGAGACTTAAAGTCCACAGTTGGCCAGGTGAGATCCAGCCACCTTAGCCACCTGCCACAGACTGACCTACCCTTTTTCTTTTATACCATATTTCTTAGATAGGTTTAGATACACAGATATTTACCATTGTGCTACATGCCCTTACAGTGCTCAGTATGATAATATGCTATACACGTTTGTAGCTTAGGAGCAATAGGCTATACCAGGGATCTTCACCTGGTACTGGTCTATGGCCTTTTAGGAACTGGGCCACATAGGAGTGAGGATAAGTGAGCAAAGCTTCATCTATACTTATGGCCACTCCCTCACTTGCATTATGATATTATAGCACCGCCTCCTGTCAGATCAGCAGTGGCATTAGAGTCTCATAGGCGCTCAAACCCTATTGTGTACTGCATATGTGAGAGATCTAGGGTACATGCTCCTTATGAGAATCTAATGTCTGATGATCTGAGTCAGAGCCAAGGGGAATGGCCACACTTACTGATTAACAGAAGCAGAGAGCTTGACTATACAGAGACCATAATATCAGTTGCTTGCAGTCTCATATAGACTATCAGGGGACCAGCAGATGTAATGGTTATATCAAGAGACTCCCATGTAGTTGCCCATGGTTTGAGTCCTGGACCCAGTGGTTTAAAACACACATTGAGTGCTTGTCATGTGTGCCCGAAATCCTAAGAGGAGAATAGAAGAGGAGGGATTGTGGTGTAGCCATCCCCTCCGGGGGGGGGGGGGGGGGCGGGGGTGATTTCTCACTTTCTCTGTATCTCTCTCTGTTTCTTCAGCAAGCGCACATGCCCTATAGCAAAAAAACTCTCTTAAAAAAAAAAAACTATCAATGAGTGGCAAGTGGTAATTAAACTGATCTCGTGGCAGACTCTTAAGTCAGAATCTGACACTTACTTTAGACTGCAAATGGTCCATCCATTATTCCATTTACCACTCTGCATAGCTTTTCCACACTGCACACTTTGCATAATATGTAGTGACCGGCTATCCAATGAAGTCATGAAACCATCAAAACTGCTTCACCACATGGAGACCACGCACACTGCATTAAAAGAAAAGCCTTTGGAGTTTTTCAGAAGAAGAAAGATTGTGAACTCAGAAGACAGAGCAATTATTGAAGGCCACCATGTCATCAAATGTTCCTGTACTGAGTATCATTCTTAGTGGCTAACATCTTTGCTAAAACTGAGGACCCCTTTTCTATCTGTGAAGAGTTGATCCTACCTGCTGCTGAGGACATTTGTCATAAACTTTTAGGAAAGGCTGCAGTTTAAAAGGTGGCACATATTTCTCTTTTAGCTAGCAACTATAACTAGACAAATTAATAAAATAGCAGAGGCTATTAGGTACAATTGTTAGAGTAGATTAATGAGTCACTATGGTGACTGCAGTCCACATTGAGGAGTCGACCAGTATTGACAAAAAAGGGACTGATGCTCGTTTTTGTGCAGTGCATTTTTCAGGAATATATATATGAGAATGTTATGTGCACTTTTGTTGCCAGCCAACACCACAGCTACAGAATATTCAAGTGTTTGAATGATTACACATCAGGAAAGCTGAATTGGTCATTTTGTGTTGGGATATGCAGGTACGGAACAGCTGTTGTGACTGGACAGCTTTTAGGTTTCACTATTTAGGTCAAAGAGGTCACTTCTGGGACCAGCAGTTGGTGTAATGGCTGTGTCGCTGGACTCCCATGTAGTCGACTGTGGTTCGAGTCCCAGACCCGATGGCTTAAACTCGCCAGGCATGTGTGCGTGCGTGCCCAAGATCCTCAGAGGAGAATGGAGGAGAAGGGATTGCGGCGTGGCCATCCCCACTGGTGTGGGGGGGGGTGATTTCTCGTTTTCTGTCTCTCTGTTTCTCTCCGTCTCTCTGGCGAGCACATGCGCCCTACAGCAAAAAACCCTCAAAAAAAAGAGATCACTTCTGTATGTGAGTATATATACTATGTCATTCTTAGAGAAATGCTGACTAGCCGAAAAATGTCACCTAAACCTAATAACTTTTTGCAGAATGTGATTAAAAATACCACCCACATTATAGTACATACCCTTAACTCATGCTTATTCATGGAGATCTATGAGGAAATGGATGCAGAGCATACAAATCTTTTACACGCAGAAGTGAGATGGCTTTCTAAAGCTAGATCACTGGCCAGATTTTTTTCAGACTTTCATGACATATTCAGCAAACTCAATGTGTCATTTCAGGAGAGAATGACAATTATGTTCAAGTTAGTAGATAAAGTGGCTATATTCAAAGCCAAACTAGAATTAAGGGAGCAATGAGTGAACACTCGGATTTTTTACATTTTTTTTTAAACATTAGCAGGCATTTTGAAAGAGACTAAGCTATGGTTTTTTTTCTCCCAGCCAGTGAATAATCACCTTTCTCAGCTTCAAAAGAGTTTGAATAACAATTTTCAACTACAAAAGACCCCCCCCCCCCAACTGGGATAGAATGGATTTGTGACCCCTTTGTGAATAAACCAGGTGAATTGACATTGTCTGTGCTAGAAGAGGATCAACTGAGGCTGCAAATGATGGTGCCCTTAAAATTATGTCTGGGACAACTTTAAATCTCCATACATTCTGGATTAAAGTCAAGGATAGGACATCCTGAGATTGCCACAAAAGTACTGAAATGCCTGCTTCTATTTCCAGATCCTGTCTCTGTAAAGCAGGGTGTTTTTGTTTTTGTTTTTGTTTTGCAATGACAGCAACCAAAATGAGATTACAGAGTAGACTGGGCATAAGTAACACACTTTCGGTGTCACTGGCTCCCATCACTCCTAAATGTGACTATTTAGTTGCAGGAAATCAAGCTAAGGAATCTCACTTATTCTGTATTATGGTGAGTTGTATAATCATTTTATTATATATTACAATGTAATAATAATAGAAATAAAGTACACAATAAATGTAATGCCCTGAATTATTCTGAAACCAACCCTTCCCCCACCCCTCATTCATGAAAAAAATTGTCTTGCATGAAACTGGTCCCTGGTGCCATAAAGGTTGGGGACCATTGGACCGTACCATTTGACCTATGTTTAGTAGAGTATACCTTCTAGGTTTATGTAAGTAAAGTCTGTGATGTTCACAAAATGATGAAATTGTCTAATGACACATTTCTCAGAATGTATACCTGTCATTAAGCTGTATAGAAATAATGCCTGTGTACAGGACCAGCAGTTAGCATAATGGCTATGTCGCTGGACTCCCATGTAGTCAACCACGGTTCAAGGCCCAGACCCGGTGGCTTATACTCAAGCCGGGTGCATGTGCATGCATGCTCAAGATCCCAAGAGGAGAACAGAGGAGAAGGAATTGTGGCGTGACCATCTACCCTAGGGGGTGATTTCTCGCTTTCTGTCTTTCTGGCGAGCACACACGCCCTATAACAAAAACCTCTAAAAAAAAAGAGAGAAATAATGCCTGTGTAGAAAACAGAGACCATTAAAGCATTTAAAATGCATATGAGTTACGTGTGAGAGGGAGAAAGCACTCCCCAATAAGGCACGGTCATGCTGCAGTCCTTCTCCATTTCTCCATCCTGTTGGGATTTGGGGTATACATACCCACATGCCTAGTGTGTTTTTCAAGGTGCTGGGGCCAGGATTTAAACTGTGGTTGGCCATGTGGGATTGGCTCCCTTAACCACTAGGCTAAGGGACTGGCCTTAATCTTACTTTAAATACCAGCTTTTCTTTTTTAAAGTTGATTTAAAAGATGGCTGTAGAGGCTAGCTGGTGACACAGTGGTTTAGATTGCTGGATCCCACATGGCTGACTACACAGTTTGAGTCCCAGACCTAGCAGCTTGAAAAACTTGCTGGGCTGGGCTTGTCTGCATGAATTCTCAAAATTCCCAAAGGAAGTAGAAATGGAGAAGAGATTGTGGTGTGACCATTCCCTATTGGGAATGCTTTCTCACCTTCTCTCTCTCTATCTATCTCATTCTCTTTCTCTTTTTCCCTCTCACTCACTCATCTCTCTCTCTCTCTCCAGCAAGGACCTGCAACCTCTGGCAAAAAATTATAAAATAAATAAATGTATGGCTCTAATTTTATTTTTCTACTGATAACATGGGGACTGTTTTTAATATAGCATACTCTACTTTGGCGTTTTGTTCCCCAGAAATGTTTTAATAAATGAGGACTGTATATCTAAAGTGTAAAGTTTCATACATATTTTAAAGGCTTTGTTTCTACATACATCCTTCTGAAACATATTTGGAATTGTAACCGTGATTTATTCTAGTAGTTCCCATACCTGGCTGTGTTGTCATTATCAGTTGAGGAGCTTGATTTATATTAACTGATAGGTTGTTGGGAAAGTTGTGACATATTTTTGCATTTTTCTCGACTACCTAATATATTCTTTATAATTATATACATAAATTTAATGAGCAAATGGTTAATTGAATCAGTGAACTGTAATACATCATAAAATAGAATATTATAGATGCAGTATTATAATCCCTAGTGTAAATTGTCTAAAACTAACATTGTAACTATGATAAATATTAATTAAACACACTAGCACTAGATTTCCACAGCATTTTAGAATTTGAAGTTTTCCAGGGAACGATTTAAATGATCCATATTTCTTAACCACTTCATTGCAAAATTTAAATTATCTTTCTTTTTTTTAATATGTCTCCTTATAACAGGAAGATCTGTACTCATAATAATGGTTTATAATTGTTTCAAAATAATATTGCTCTTGAATATTTAAATGTATTGTGAAGGATTTCAGTTTTGAGGGCTTAAAATCAGCAGAACTTCTTGAAGATCTCTGCTGAGTTTCTTCATTGTTTTTATGAAGGAATATTCTATATCTTTAAATGACTGACCTGCAAGTTAAATTTTTAAATATTACTTATTTGTATAATGACAGTATTGCCTGGATGCATTTACTTTGTGAGATTTAATAGACTTAAAGAATGTGGTCCACTAAATGGTTCACTTATTAAAATTGTTGAATTTTTTAAAAAATAAAACTAGCAGACATATATTTCAAGAATTTGACCTTGTTATTAAATCATAGACTTTGTTTACATGCTGTTATGGAAAAGGTTTTACTTCCCATTTGTTTAAAGTCATTCTTTAAAGAAGAAATTAGTCATTAAGTCATAAGAAAACTAACAGCAGGAAAAGTTGAACTGATTGATTATAATCTCCTGGTACTGTGACTTCAACAATTTAGCTACTGACTTATTTTAAGATACTTTTCTTCTATGTGTCAAATTTTCTAAAATCTGTTACAAGAGTATATGTATGCACACAATGTTTACTTTTTAATAGTATATTTAGCATATTTACAGAACTAAAGAATATAACTTAAAAATGTTAATGGGCAGGTCAGTTTGGTGGTACAGCAGTGAAGGGCTGCTCAGGCAACCCTATTCTCCATAAGGAAAATAGAGGGTTTGGTGCCCTAGTCAGCATGTACACACCAGGTACACCCATGATCCCAGCTGGCTGGGGTGGAGGACCATGTTGACATGAGACTCTGTTGAGCATACTTGTCTCTCTTTATCCCTCCATTTCTCTCCCTTTCTTAATCCCTCATGAAGGAAATAAATTTTAAAAAAGGATAATACTCATCTATTGCTACTTTGATATATTTTGAATAGATAATATATTTTTTTAATCCATGTCTTGAAATTTTCAATAGTCTCCATTGAAACCTTTTCTCTAATCTATGAGCTACTTGACATTCTCTTAAATGTGGCAAAAGCATCTCAAAATTATGCCCCTCAAGGAAACTGCTTCTTCCTCCTCTAATAGAAACTATGTAGATACAAAATTTTATGAAAAATACATTGTTCAAATCTGTTATTTAAAACCATTCTAAAATTGGATGCTAAACATTTAACATAGGGAAATTTGCATCAATATAATTGTTTTTGTCATTAATATTATTTTGAAACTTAATATCATAGAAAAATTCAAAATACATGTATAAAATACAATTAAATGGCAGTGTCAAGTATAATATCAGTTACATTATGCATAGGAAAAATACTAGAAGAAAATATGTACTGTAAGTAAATATTCTCCCAGAAAATGATACTAGTCATTATCTTTGGGTGATAAGATTATTGATTTTAAATTTTTCAGATATTTTACAGTGAACATATAGTACCTCTAGTTGTAATATCTTTAAAATATAAATTTTATCTTAGTACTTGACTTCAAATTTTTTAAATATACCTTGTTTCAGTCCACTTATACTATGTATACTGTTGTTACAAATTTCTAAATCTCAATCGCTTATAACAACTAAGTTTATTTCCTGATTTCCTGCATCAAGAGTCCACTTCAGTGGCTCTCCTCCATGTTACACTAAGAAGACTGTAGGAATGATCTCAATCTGAGACAGGCTACCCTCATGGCAAAGGAAAAATAGAGTTGACAGAATAGTCAGTGGCTCGTTAAGCTTCTGTCTAAAAGTTACACCCTTCAGATAAATTTTATTTGATAAAGCAAGTCGTATGGTTAGACGACTTTTTTGGGGGGGTGGGGAAGATGTTTTTGCTATAGGGCATGTGCATTTGCCAGAAAGACACAGAGAGACAGAAAGCAAGAAATCACCCCCCGGGGGTAGGGGGGTGGTCACACCGCAGTCCCTTCCTCATTCTCCTCTCAGGATCTTGGGCACGAACGCACATGCACCCGGTGTGAGTTTAAAACCGCTGTGTCTGGGACTCCAACTGCGGTGGACTACATGGGAATCCAGCGATGTAGCCATTACACCCTCTGCTGGTCCTGGCCAGACTTCTTGACATAGAGGCTTGAAGTTTAATCTTCTGAGAGAGAGGGTCCCAGTAGCAGTAAATTCAGGAGAAAAGGCATAATTTGATACATAATAATATAAATAATGCAGCCTACCATACCTATGTCATATGTGCTTATTTTGAATATTTTAAATAAGTACAACATTGTGAAGGCTGCCGTGTAAAGTTGTATAGACTATTTACCATACAGTTTTGGTTGAGAGGTTTCAGATGTCTCACTGTAAACTAGTGTTAACAACATCTATCTTTCAGGGGTTGTTGGAAAAGATTAAAAGAAATAATAAATGTAAAATAACTACTGCAGTGTCTTCATGTAATAAATGCTCAAATATTGGTTCTTTTATATTCCTTCCTGTGTGTCCTTGTGAATAACTATGCTATAATTGTATGTCTGCCTCTCTTCCTGAGCTTTGAGATCCTCAAGATTGGAAATATGTTTTTCTTTTATACATGATGACTTTTTCAGTTCGTAATACATATTTGCTGTTCCATTAATATTTTTAAAGAAAACAACTCATTTTATGACTAGATTTTTAGTAACTAGCTTAAAAGAAGTAAATCTATTAGTAATTCCTATTTGTTTCTTTCTTTAGTGGTGATGAGTTCCTCAACTTTCTTCTAAAATTAAACAAACAGTGTGGCCACTTAATAACAGCTGTACAGAATATCATTGCTGAGTTACCTGTAAATTCTCACAAGGTATTCTACAGAAGTCTTAAGTGAAGAAACCTATGAATAGTAAAGAAAATTCCAGATAATTTCATAATAATTCCATAAACAGCACTCAGCTGGTAAAATTACTTGATTTCTTCTGCAGTATCATGTAAGATCTAAATAAGTCACTTGGTTTAATTTTCATACTACTTTATTGAAAAACTGCATTCTATGCCTCAAGAAAAGAAAGGCAAGTCAGACCAAAAATTAAACTGATCTATGTATTGAACTTACCCTTTGTTCTAAAAGGGGATTTAATTGTTTAAAATATAAAGTGACAGGAGACCCAAATGAAAGTTCAAACAAAACAAAGTGTTGAGTGTTATTAAAAACCTATATAAATATAAGTTTTTTTAATGAAGGAAATTTTAAATAGAGAAAGTGTAAATGACCTGCAAAAGCAAACTTATTTTGTAGTTGTTCATATGATTTGATTTTAGCAATCTGTAGTGAAAAATTTTGAAGGCATTTGTTTTTCTGAGATTTTTATATACCATTAATGTAGGAATCATGTCTTTTTTTAAGCCTTCAGGAATCAAATTGTTCATTTTAAGTATTACTACTAATATTGGTCTCCAGATAGAAAATTATATGTACATATATTTAAGGAATATATTCCATAAGCTAATTTGTCTTTTTTGTAAAATTATTGACTTATTTTTTGATGACAGGATTTATCCTGAACAAAAAAATCCTTTACAATTATATAATTTAATGTTTAAGAATGTCATACAGTCTTTGTGGATATAAAATTGTGACAATTGGTTTTCCAGTCTTTAAAATGTAACCTTTGAAAATATTAACAGATAGTACTAGAATGGGCTTCTCCCCGAAATTTTAATTCAGTTTGTGAAGAACTCGTTAGTAATGTTGAAGATTTGAGTGAAGAGGTCTGCAAACTAAAGGACTTAATTCAAAAGGTATATATTTAACATTAAATGGGGGTAGGGAACTAAAGGCAATGATTTACAGCAAAAGACGGTAGGCAGTGAAGTAATCCTGGTAAGAGCAACAAGTCGAACACTTACGTACACGTGGAAAAAGGACAGTCTCCAAAGGAAGAAAGGTACATAGGGAACAAACTTTATTGATCATTAAAGAAATATGTACTAAGGAAACAGTATTTCTTTTTCATCTTCTCAATTTACAGGGAAAAATTATTTTACCCATTTCTAATTAGAGTTTACTAAACTGAAAATCTCATATGAGACTGGTGGAACAACCTCTTTCAAAAACAGTTCTGCAAGAGTGCAAGGGACCATAAAAATATTTGTATCTTTTAATAATATTTTAATTATTCCAAAATTATATGTACCATAAGTGTCCTATACTAGAATGATGATAATGTAGTATACCTATTTGTTATCATATGTAGCTAGTTGAAAAAATAATGAAAATCAAGTATCACCTTATTAAAGCTTTGAAGTTTTATTTGTATTATTTTTTTACTTATATGTAAAGGCTAAGAAAAAAATACCAAAATAAAATATTTATTACCTCTGTTAAAATGATAGGATATAGGATGTAGACTTACAGTATCTTTTATAAACTACTTTTTAAAGAATATGGGCTTTTTTAACCCGTATTTTTATACTCATATAGAAGTATTTATCTAGGTAAAATAATAGGTGATACTTCCCCTTTAAGAAAACTGGCTAGGGACCAGCAGTTGGCATAATGGCTGTGTCACTGGACTCCCGTATAGTCGACCGCAGTTCGAGTCCCAGACCTGGTGGCTTAAACTCACGCCAGCCACGTGTGCATGTGTGCCCAAGATCCCAAGAGGAGAGTGGAAGAGAAGGGATTTGGGCATGGCCATCCCTCCAGGAGGGTGATTTCTCACTTTCTGTCTTTCTGTCTCTATCTGTCTTTCTGGCAAGTACATGTACCCTATAGCAAAAACTTCTCCAAAAAAAAAAAAAAAAGGAAAAAGAAAACTGGCTATAATAAACTCTAAGCTGCTTAAATAAGGAACTTGGTTGAAGACAGGAAATTAAGGAAGTTTCATCCAGTCAGCTAAAGAACTCATTCTGAATTCTTCATTTCTACTTAGTAAATAAGTTTGATGTCTTAATTCTTTTGTGATATATTGGATATGAAGGTTAGGTTATACATCAGATTTTTACAGCTGCAATCCATAATTTGTGTTCTAGGTAATTTGTTAATCTAGCTATTAACATGTTCAATCAAAGAGTTCTTTAAAGTGAGAATAAGGTTAGGAAATAAATTCTACAACGTAACAGCAGGAAAAGACATTTTAAATGAGGAAAATGAGCAATATGTTTCAGAATTCTTACAGAAAATAACTCCTTTTTACAGAAAAAAAAGGCATCTTGAAGTTGTAATTATCTCTCTGATGCTTGTTCATTCAGCAAACATAAGAGTGGCTGCTGTATGTCAAGCATCTGTACTACACAAGCTACATTGAGCTGAAGTTGCTGATAACACAAAATGATAGCGCCATTCATCTTTAGTACCTCCATCTATAGAAGAATTGAAGAAAAGTAGTATTGATTTTACTTAACATGGCATTTTTTTCTTGGAGACCCAAAGGAAATTTAGAAGGATTGTGTAAAGATATTTCCTGCAAATCATTGAGTTGTTTTTTGTTTTTTTTTTTTTTTTTTTAAGGGAGAATCTTTCTGTGTTGAAATCCTTCTGATTTAGCCTCCTAAGTAGCTGGGATCACATGACACACTAACACACCTAGCTCTTTCAGATGAGGACTTGCTCTGTTGCCTTGGCGATCCTTGAGCTCCACATCCTCCTGCTTCAGCCTCACTGAGTCAGTGAGATTAGAAGTACATGCAACTGCACCCAGGCTTTGAATTAGACTGGAAATTAAGCCTGGGTCTCCCATGTGGTCCCAGCCTATAGAGCACAGCACCTTAGCAAGACACACCAGGCCACTGTGGCTGGGCCCCAAAGCATCCACCTTTAATGTTTAGTGTAGGAAATCCCTTAAAACATATTTGCCTCAGGGTTTTTTTTTTTTTTTTTTTTTTTTTTTTTTTTTTTTTTTTAACTAATTTGGTTTCTTCAAGAAATAAAAACATTGGAGAGGATACAAGGAGAACTGAGATGATATCAGAAAGAGAACCAGAGTTTTCTTAAATGAATGAAATTCAGAAACATTGCTTTGGGGACTGACTCTAAAAATGAACAATCCACTCAGGTACAATAATATCTATTTTAACAATATGTACCTATAAAGATAATTTTCATCTTTCTGTGGCCAAATGGAAGACCTTTTTTCTGTGACCTTCCCTACCTAAAATTTATATAGTTTGATATAAGTACTGTATTTGAAAATATATTTACTAATGTATAATAATGGCAGATACAGTTATTTGGGCAGGAAATTCTTCATTTTGGAGCAAGCTGATAATTTTTTCCCCCTAGTCTTCAATAATAATCATCAGAATGAGATTTGATTAAGGCAACTAGGCAAGCTTCTATGTGTGGGAATATGCTGTTATGGCTGTTAAGCTTATGATATTTCTGTTTACCAATAGTAACTGAAAGTTTTGTTTCTTTTTAAGAAATATGACTTATCACAAATTAGTATATAGAGGAACAAAAAGAGAGGGTGGGAGAGGTCAAGGCTAGACTTTAACACCACATCACTCTCTTTCAAACCAACACACTGACAGTTTCCTGTCAGAAAGGGTCATTCTAAGTAATTGTTTAATAAAAGGATGACTGTCTTAGGATTCAGTAAATGGAGCATCAGTGTCAAAAAGGAATCTGTTGCTGAATGAAGCCATTTGGAAGTTAGACAAAGAATATAGTATTAATGAGATTGGCATTGAAGTCTATTTTTCTGCCATAAATTTAAAATTAATTTTGTAGGCTTTTTTAATTAAATATTTACACTATAGAATTTAGAAGTCATTATTCCTGCTAATGTGGAAAATATTTATATCACCACTCCAGGACAGGATGTTTCCAGTAAATATCACTCTATAAATGTGCCTGATTCTTTTTATCTTTCAAGGATCTTTTAGTTCCTGCTTATTCTACTCTTGCCCCATCCCCTACAATCATCTCACCCTATGTCTTTGCTCATCTCTGTCTCACTCTTTCTCCCTCTCTCTCTCTCTCTCACACACACACACACAACACACACTCACACACTCATGCATAGTGGAGGGGAGTTCTTGCTTAAGAAATTTCTGTCTGGAAATTTAGAAACTGACTAGGTCAGATACTGTGCTAAAAGAACCATTTTAGGCTTTGCTTACATTTGTTCCTGCAGTTATAAAGTATTAAACTTACAGTAATAGCATCTAATTTTACAGTTTTTTGCTAAATTTTGGCTATTGCAGGTTTGCTGTAAAAATGGTTCACTTTTTTATAAGACGCTGTTTAATACAGAAGGAAACAAATATCAATTATTCTTTTTAGGTAAAATATAAGCCAGGATTAAAGGAATTGTATCCCATAATATGAGAACATCTTATTAAAATATAATAATCTATGAAGGCATTTATTTTAATATAAAAGTAATAGCTTATGATAATGGGATCCTGGTGAAAAAAAGATTCTTTCAAGACATGTAATTAGTCTACAAAAAAATTTTTTTTTGAGAGGTTTTTGCTATAGGGCGCATGCGCTCGCCAGGCAGAGAGAGACATAGAGACAGAAAGCAAGAAATCACCCCCCAGCGGGGATGGTCACGCCTCAATCCCTTCTCCTCCATTCTCCTCTCGGGATCTTGGGCACGCACGCACACGTGCCCGGCGTGAGCTTTAAGCCACCGGGTCCGGGACGCGAACCACGGTCGACTATGTGGGAGTCCAGTGACATAGCCATTACGCTAACTGCTGGTTCCCAGTCTACAAAAATTAATGTAAAGTACATATTTTGCAAGAACTGCATAGATTTCTAATTATTTTTGTACCAAAATCATATTTTAATTCCATTTTCCATAAACTTTTTGAAACTCCTGCATATTTGTTAACTTTAAATCTTTTGTGAGAATCTTGAGTTGCCTACATCTAAATCAGGTGAATCAACTTGTATATGTTTTTTTAAACCAAAGATATTTTATTTGCAGTTTATTGTACATTAACTCTTCTTTTTTATTACTAAATATTAGTTGCAAAGTGAACGGGAAAATGATCCAACTCATATACCTTTAATGGAAGAAGAATCTACATGGAACAGTAGAATTTTGAAGTGGACAGCTGTTTCAGTGTGTGGATTTGGGTTTCTTCTTTTCATTTGCAAGTTAACTTTTCAGAGAAAATAACCCTAATATTTGTTCTAGTTATATATGTACATCTTATTCAAACTAACCAGAAGCATTGCTTTTAATCATTTGTGGCATAATATAACTTTACATTCTTTGCTAATACTCCATAGAAAAAATTACGATAGCATAAAGCAGAAAAGTTTTTCTCTAGAAATAGTTTGTCAGTTTGAGTTATAACTACAATTTTGTTCATGTTAATTTAGATCAGCAGTAAATTATAAACAATTTCTTAATCATATTACTCGATTACATTGAAAATAAAATTTTTCTAATATTCTTTGGTATTTAATAGTGTGTTCATTTCTCAGTGAATCATATAAAACTTGTGACATATTCATAAATCAATAGCTTTCTTTTAGTTATTTCTTTTATTATTATTTAATTAGAAGTTTCTTACTAGATTTTTAAGTAATATTCATTATTAAGGAATTATTCTTTTTTTTTTTCTTTTTTTCTTTTTTTGGAGAGGTTTTTGCCATAGGGCGCGTGCGCTCGCCAGACAGACAGAGAGAGACAGAGAGATAGAAAGCAGGAAATCATCCCCCAGAGGGGATGGCCACGCCGCAATCCCTTCTTCTCCATTCTCCTCTCGGGATCTTGGGCACGCACACACACGCGCCCGGCGTGAGTTTAAGCTGCCGGGTCCGGGACTCGAACTGCGGTCGACTACGTGGGAGTCCAGCGACATAGCCATTACGCTAACTGCTGGTCCCAGGAATTATTCATTTTGAAAGTGTTCCAGAGAATGGAAAAGATGAAGATAAAATGTATAAAGGTTTTGAATTAGAGATCAATAACATTCATAGAAAAATACTTCAAATGTAGAGTAAAAAATATCAGGTAATAGTATGGAAAGCACAAAGTACATTCGAATTTTTTATCTAAAACTACTTTTGGGAATGTCTGACTTATACGCTTACATTCTTGGGAATGTTACAAAAGTGAATGGCATTTGGCATGTAATTTCTTATTGTTAAGATGTAAGTTTTTTTTTCAAAAGCAAAAAATGATGTTCAGATTTTAAATGTTAAGTTAATAAAGGGATAGGCCCAAAGTATCAGGGAATATAGTATTTAAATCTTGCTTGACTTAGGGTCATACTTAAACAGATAGAGTGAATCTATAGTTGCTTAAGATGTAAACATCAATCGAAGGAAAAGAATTGTGGAAAGGAGGAACAATATAAAGAACTATAATTAGTAGTAGTTTCTTTTCTTGCTTATAACAAAGCAGTACGACTTGACTATAATTCTTCTTCTGAGAATATATTCAAACATATATTATTGGAAAATAATCGACCATGAATTGGTGTCTAGCATTTTAACCTAAGTGTTATAGCAAGGCATATTTTTTTCTGATATCCCTCACTTAAATGGGTTCAAGACTTTAAACTGTAATGTGGACAGAAGAATAGGTACTTCTTTTTTTAAAAGAATTATTTTATTTTACTTTATTTTATTTTATTTTATTTTATTTTATTTATTTATTTTTCAGTTTGACCAGAGAGGGACAGAAAGAGAGAGAGAGAGAGACAGTGAGAAAGCAAACTGCCAGTTCCAAGACTCGAACCACAGTCAGCCATGTGGGAGTCCTGCGCCCTTAACCACCACGCTACCTGCTGGTCCCTAGGTACTTCTTTTAACAAACACGGTGTTTCATTCCCAACACAGTGCTTAGGCAGAGGTGTTTAAAAGATGTTTGTTGGGGGTCAGTGGGTGGTGTGGTGATGAAGGCATTGGAATCCCACATGGTCCACCATGGTTTGAGTCTCAAACCTAATGGCTTGCTTTTTTATTTTCCCTCTCTGTCACTGTCTCTCTCTGGTGAGCACACAATGCCCTATAGCAAATTAAAACAATAATAATAAAATTAAGTAAATAGTTCTTTAAAAAAAGATGTTTGTTCTAGCGTCCTTAAAAAAAAAGCACTCTAGGAAAATGACATACATATTTGAATATTTATGATAATTTTTTTCACTTTGATTCATCTTAAATACAGTGTTTCAGGGCCAGCAGGTGGTATGGTGGTTAAGGCACTGGACTCCCACATGGCACACCATGGTTTGAGTCCTGAACCTGGCAGCTTGCTTTCTCACTTTCCCTCTCTTTCTATCTCTTTCTGTCTCTGGTGAGCTCATGTACCCTATGGTTAATTAAAAAAAAAATCATAATAATAAAATTAGATAATTTTTTTTAATTTAGTGCTTCTTCTGTTGGCTGAATGAATTATTATATTTTTTCTCTAACAAAAATAAACTATAGGGGCTAACAGGTGGCATGGTGGTTAAGGATGCTGGACTCCCACATGGCTGACCACAGTTTGAGTCATGGACTTGGTGGCTTACTTCCTCTCTTTCCTCTCTCTCTCTCTCTCTCTCTCTCTCTCTCTCTCTCTCTCTGTCCCTCTCTAGTCAAATTTTTAAAAATAAGTAAATAAATTAAGTTAAATAATTCTTTTAAAAAAAAAAAACTACAGGCATCTAATATTAAGACAAACTGAAAATGTGAGTTTGTAAAATATTTTTTTCCAAAAGGATTTGTCAGAGTTCCTTAAAATACTATACTTCAAATATGATTAAATACTCAGATGGGAGAAATATTGTGAATTCTACTGTAACTGCATATTCTGGATATATTTTTAATATCTTGAAAAATATAGTGTGAGTCTCACATTACAGATTGAGAATAAGTATGGCAGCATTTGTTGTGATTAGTGAAATTATTTTGGGTGATAAAGTATCAACAGTGATTAAAAATTTCTTTATTATTTAAAATTGATTATTTTGTCTAAAATCTAAGTCCTTTCCTCCTCTGATTATTTAACCTGATTACAAGACTTTACTATACAGGAGGGAGGAGCTGTTCCTTCTGGAATATCCATTCTTTACAGCAGATAACTCAGTACAAATCATTTTTCTTTTCTTGAATCCTTTAGAAGCTCTCTGAACCGTAGATACAAATGCTAAACAAGTTTTATTTATATGCAGTTGGAACTAGTAAAACTTTATTTTTTTATTAAGTGGTATTTAATTTTTAATTAATATGAATCAAACTATTCCTTTACTTGAGAACCAACTTTGGAAGCCAAATAATCCATTATAAGCACCTGTTGGGACGTAAGTATCTTTCAAAGAGAAGCCTATTTACTTGTCCCATATTGCCGCTACCATTAAGTGGGGTGCTTAGTATCTTTGGCAATCCCATTACATTTTCCTGATACATAAACTGACTTTCTCACGGGACAACTATTTCATACTTCTCTTTTCCCAAACTTTCCATCTCACTCTTAAATAATGGCCTTGCTTCTTATTCCCCTGGGAAATAAAATCAGCTAATAATGAACTTCCATACTAGGTTTTCACTAGTTAAGAGGTCAGCAAACATTTTTATAAAGGGCCAAATAGTAAATATTTTAGACTTTGAAGCCTATGTGATCTCTGTTACAACTTATCAGCTGCCCTGTTGTAGTAAAGAAACAGCTAGAGACAGTACCTGTAAGAAGGCCCATGGCTCTGGTACAGTAAAACTTCATTCATGAAGACAGGTAATTGCCTGGATTTGGCCTACAGAACTACAGTTCGCTGACGCTAGTCTAATATCACAATTTGAACTGCAAGTTATTTTTTATTTTTGTATCTTTTTTTCAATCCTGATAGGCTAGCCATAGAATTATTGATGTTCTCAAATTTTCAAAGAATCAACATTTAGATTTGTTAACAGCTACATTTTTAAATTTTTACTTCATTAATTTCCACCTTTATTATTTCTGTTCTTTAATGTTATTATTTTCCACTCTGACTTTATTCCTTGCTTTTCAGAAATATATTTTTGTCCTTTATGCATGAGAAAGTATTGCTAGGTGCAACGTGAGTGCAAGAGGGAGGAACACCCTCCACAGGGTCTGGTCATGTTAGACCACCTTTGTCCTGTCCTCCAGCTTATCAGATTGTGGACACTCGTGCATGTGCCCAGTGCGTTTCAGGCTGACTGGGTCAGGAATTCAAACCATGGTTATCATGTAAGGTCTGGCATCTGTTGAGAAGTTAATCGCTATGCCTCAGAAGAAAACGCAGACCCTAATTTCATTAATACATTTATGTTAAATGTATGTTTTGTTTTCTGATAGAGTGATTTAAGGCTATAAATTTTCTTCTGAGTACTTTAATTCATTACTATTCATTTCTAAATACGTTTCTATTTTTCTCTCATATTACAGTGTATGTGTATTAATGATCATTTTTGAAATCACTTTTTTAAGAGAGATTTTTGCTATAGGGCTTATGCACTTGACAGAAAGACAGAGGGAGACAGAGAGACAGAAAGCAAGAAATCACCCCCTAGGCGGTATGGCCACACCTCAATCCCTTTTCCATTCTTCTGTCAGGATTTTGGGCACGCACACACATGTGCCTGGTATGAATTTCAAGCCTTCAAGTCTGGGATTCGAACCACAGTTGGACATGTAGGAGTCCAGCAATGTAACATTACACCATCTGCTGGTCCCTTGAAATCTTTTTAATGAATGATGATTTTATTTATTTTACTATATTTATTTTGAGAAATTTTTTGTTATAGGACACATGTGATTGCCAGAGAAACAGACAGCAAGAAATTACCCTCCTCAGGGAGGGTGGCCAAGCCACAATCCCTTCCCCATTCTCTCAAGATTTTGGGCATGCATGCATGTGCCTGGCATGAGTTTTAAGCTGCCAGGCCCAAGACTCAGACCATAGTCAACTACATGGGAGTCCAGCAAAATATAACCATTAGGTCACATGCTGGTCCCTCGTGGTCATTTTAAACTCTCATTTTTGCTACCTTTTATTTCATTTTGAAAATACAGAAGTTGTATTGATAAATATATATATATATATATATATATATATATATATATATATATATAGGGAACCAGCAGTTAGCGTAATGGCTATGTCGCTGGACTCCCACATAGTTGACTGCGGTTCGCGTCCTGGACCCGGTGGCTGAAAACTCACGCCGGGCGCGTGTGTGCGTGCGTGCCCAAGATCCCGAGAGGAGAATGGAGGAGAAGGGATTGCCCTGTGACCATCCCCCCTGGGGGGGTGATTTCTCGCTTTCTGTCTCTATGTCTCTGTCTGTCTGGCAAGCGCACGCACCCTATAGCGAAAACCTCTCCAAAACAAATAAGTAAATAAATAAATAAATATTATACTGCAAAGAATTTGCACAGGTTTTCTTGGAAGGAGGAGAGACATAGATTATATAATCTATGTAGAACACCTCATAAAGTTTGTATTTAATTCATAGGAAAGTGCTATGTGGTATATATTACTGTTTTATAGAAGCTGAAGTAAATTGTTGAAATTCACAGCTAAAGCTGGGATTTTAGTTTAGTCAGTTTAATGTCAAACCCCGTGCTCTTTCCATCATTTGTTCATTCAAATATTAACTGAACTTTTTTCATCCATGCATTTTTTTCAATGATGGGATATCAGAGATCCCTACGCTATAGAATTTACATTCTAATGAAACTAAATCAACAAAGTATAAAATTACACTTGTGTAAGAGAGAAAAATGGAGAAAAATAAAATAAGGAATAGGAAGTGCAGGTCTTATGAGAAAAACAAGCAATAAAGGATTAGAAAAAAAAAAAGCCATAAAGGATTAAAGAGTAAGCCATGGAGATACCTGGGAGAGGACCATTCAAGAACAAAAACTAATGCAAAAATATCACTATAGCACGAGAACGTTTCAGAAACTACAGGTAAAGCCAGAATGGCTAATGCCAAGTAAGTGATAGATTCAAATAGTAACAGGAAAGTAGGTTGTTGGGGCCTTTTTAGTGACCCAGAATGAGTTGGAAAACCATTGATAGGTTTTGAGAAAGTAACATGATCTGATGTGTGTTTTTAAAGAATCTCTTCAATGATTATTTTAGAGTAGACTAGGGCACAAGTGTAAAAGCTGTGAGACTGCTATCATTATTCCAGTGCAAGAAGACAGTAGCCTGAATTAGCAATGAAAATAGAGCACTTGGGCTCAAGACACTTTAAAAATATACAACCAGTGGGATATTGTTTCAGATCAAATGTGAGTTCCAAGCAAAAGTCAGTAGTCAGATATAAGAAAGTTTCTTGGCTAGAGCAACCCAAAGGATGGAATTGCCATTTAGTGATTAGGATACTGGGAAAGGGAGAGATTTTGAATAAGCAATAGAATATATTAGAGGAGGAGGTCATTTAAGTGTAGCGATTAAGGCACTGGACTCTCACGTGGCCCACTGCGGTTCAAATCCTAGACCCTATGGCTTGAAACTCAGCTGGGCATGTGTACATGCATGCCCCAAATCCCAAGAGGAGAATGGAAGAGAAGGGATTGCAGCATAGCATGACCATCCCTCCTGGAGGGTGATTTCTCATTTTCTGTCAGTCTGTCTCTGGAGAGCACATGCATGCTATAGCAAAAATCTCTCTGAAAAAAAAAAATGTGTGTGTGTGTTAGAGGAGAAACCTACAGGAGAGAAAAAATTGGTAACCACATAGAGATAACATAAGACTAGATAGATCAGATTACCCAGTGAACGATGTAAACAAAAAATTGGTTTGATCCCTAGAGCATCAGCATTCAAAACAGACACCATTCAGGGTGCCTTTCCACTTGCTTCATCACAGGTGGGGTGATCTTCCTTCTTTAAATCCAGTCTGAAAATCTGTCTTTTGATTAAAGTTTGAAATCTACTCAAGTTTAAGGTTATTGTTGTTGATTTTATATCTTTAATTTTGATTTTGTTTCTATAGGTTTCATACCCTTTTCTCTGTCATTTTTTTTTTTTTAAAGAGAGACTTTTGCTACAGGGCACGTGTGCTCACCAGAGAGACAGAGAGAGATAGAGACAGAACATGAGAAGTCACCCCCCAGGGGAGGATGGCCACACCACAATCCCTTCTCCTCCATTCCCTTCTTAGGATCTTGGACATGCACACACATGGAAGTTTGAAGCCACCCGGTCCAGGACTCAAAACTGCAGTTGGCCATGTGTGAATCCAGCAATGTAACTATTATGCCATTTGCTGGTCCCTCACTGTTCCTCTTTTATATTAGTGAATATTTTCTAGTATTCATTTTAATTCCTTTATTTACTTTAGTTTTTGCTATAGGGTGTGTGCACTTGCCAAAGAGAGACAGAAAGAGCGAGAGAGAGAAACCATGAGCCCCATGGAGGATGGCCATGTTGTGATCCCTTCTCCACTCTTCTTTTCTTGGGATTTTGGTTAGATAAGCACATGCATCCAGTGTGATTTTCAAGCTGCCAACTCCAGGACTCTGAACCATTCAGTAGGTCATGTGGGATCCAGCCATCTTAACCACCATGCTGGCCCCCTTCAATGATTTTCAAACTACTTTTAAGTATTAGCATTTACCGTGTTTTGATTTTTTTTTCTTCTTTTACCATATATTGGGTTGTTGGGAAAATCATGACACATTTTTGCATTGAAAAGCAAGAGGCCAGCAGGTAGCATAGTGGTTATAGCACTGGACTCCCACATGGCTGACCACAGTTTGAGTCTTAGACCAAGTGGCTTAAAATTCACACTAGGGGGAGCAGTTAGCAGCAGTTAGCTTAATGGGACCAGCAGGCTATGTTGCTGGACTCCCCATGTAGCCGACTGATCCCGAGAGGAGAATGGAGGAGAAGGGATTTGGCATCCCCCCGGATCTCTCTGTCTCCCGGTGGCTTCCAAAAAAAGAAAAAAAAAAAAAAAAAAAAAAAAAAAAAAAAAAAAAAAAAACTCACGCTGTGCGCGTGCGTGCCCAAGATCCCAAGAGGAGAACGGAGGAGAAGGGATTGTGGCGTGGCCATCCCCCCTGGGGGGTGATTTCTCGCTTTCTGTCTCTCTGTCTGTCTCTGTCTGGCGAGTGCATGCGCTCTATAGCAAAAACCTCTCAAAAAAAAAATCTACTTTAGATTTATACTAATTTAATTCAGTGAGAAATAGACACATTACTCCTATATAGTTCTAATTCATTTTTGATCTTTTTGTACTATTTATACATATTCTATATATGTTGCAATCTCAATAATATAGTGTTATAATTATTTACATAATTTCTATTAAAGACACAAAAAATAATGAAGTCTGTATTTTTAGAGCTTCTTATTTTAAAATTCTTATTATTTATGATTCTCTTAATTTGTTCCTGTGGGTTTGAGTTACCATCTGGTGTTACTTCGTTACTCCAGAACAACCCTGCCTCCACTCACTTCCTTTATGCTGTTATTTTCAGCAATATATTTCTGTCAGTCTTCAGTCCAACAATGCAACTGGATACTTACTGCTTTACATAATAGCTTTTAAAATCATTAAGAGAAGAAGGAAATAGACTAAATACTGTCTTTTATAATTACATATATACCTTTGCCATTTTGGTTTGGTGCGTGTGTGTATGTGTGTGTGTGTGTGTGTGAATATCTGTAGATTTAGATTCCTGTCTGAGTTTACTTGCTTAACGCTGTAAGAAATTCTTTATAGTATTTCCTCTAAGGTGGATCCACTAGCAATTAATTTTTTTAGTTTATGAGTATCTGTAAGTGGCCTTATTTTGCCTTCATTGTGGAAGAATGCTTTGCTCTATTTAAGATTCTTGATTGGTAGGTTTTTGTTTTTTTAAATAATATATTCATCCATAGATAAACTTAACTCAAAGGTCTGTTGAAATATGAATTAATAACAATAGGAAGAAGTTTTTCCAAAGGGTTAAAATTATTAAACAACAGAACTTGGTGTTTCCCTTTAATTTGTCTTTGAATTCATTCTTAGTAATCTGTCATTACTCATTTTTACCACACACAGATTTCAAGTCTTCGGGTTGCACTTCCTATTTCTCTGCAAATCTCTTAAATTGTTTTCATTTACAACAGCAATGCAAAGTGCAAATCTTTATATACTTATTTATACTCTACTTGATCGGAGGCACAACCACATCCTTCCTTTTTTTTTTTTTTTTTTTTTGGAGAGGTTTTTTGCTATAGGGCGCATGCACTCACCAGAAAAAGAGAGACGGCGAGAAATCACCCCCCAGGGAGGATGGCCACCCTGCAATTCCTTCTCCTCCATTCTCCTTGGGATCTTGGGCACGCATGTACATGCACCCGGTGTGAGTTTAAACCACCGGGTCCAGGACTCGAACCACAGTCGACTACATCGGAGTCCAGCGACAAAGCCATTTTGCCAACTGCTGGTCCCATCCTTTAATTCTCTTGTGTAAACTCTGGTTGTTTGCAGAAAATAAATAAAAGAACTTAATGTTAACGTAGAAAATAGTATAATCTCTATATGCTGTAACAGTAGCTTCAGTTTGCTTTTCTCATTAAAGAATTATCTTGGCACACACACACACTATATATATATATATATATATATATACATATGTATATATATATATATATATAAAAAATACCTGTAAAAGCATTTTAAATGCATTTTCAAATTGTGGTCTAATATGTCTTCTACGATTTATAAAAATAAAATATTCAACTCTACAAAACAGAACTTTTGTATGATTTTTACTAGAAGGAACCAGAACATCCAACCTGAAAGATTTTCTAATTCTACACCAATTAAGGTTTTGATAGGCTATACATTTGTTGACAAGCACAGTCCATTTAGTAACTTGATACTGCTGCTAATGATGACAGTACCCTGAAGGGCAGAGAGTTGTATGCTAGACCAACAAGGTCTTCCATGCAGCTGATCAGTGTGGTTGTCTTTTTTTTTTTCTTTTATGTTTAAAATAAAATTTAAAATATGCATGTGGTAAAATGTAAACTGTACGAAAAGATCTTAAACAATAAGTAAATATCCTTTTATCACACAACACAGCAAGTCTGTCTTCAAAATCCTTAAACATAAACAGAAGTCAATCTTCAAGTTGATCTGACAATAATTTTCAGGGCCTTAGAACTGTCTTGTTTCATACACTTACAGTGAAAAGCCATGCAGTATTTTCTTTAAAGAAAAAAGGTGATAGGCACACATGCTGCTTAGAGTCAGCACTCAGGAGTCCAATGGATCTAGCCACACTTTGGAGAAGTCCTGGTATCAACCCGAGACACTGGCTGCAGGAGCTGAGCCATGTCCTTCCAGAATGTCTCAGATTGCACATCCTTCAGGGAAAACTTAGCCAGCATGTAAGAAGAGGAAATAAGCATTATTCAAAAGATGAACCAGAGATACCTATACCATTTCCTGTGTGTCCAAAGAAGCCTGGGCTTACCAGTTAAAGTCTATACCACGTCCATACTGTGAGTGAATTTAGCACATACTCTCTTGCCAGGGAGCAAAAAGGGCATTTTTGTTATTGTGAGATTTTTGCTATGGGGCACATATACTTGCCAGAGAGACAAAGTGAGAAATCACCCACCAGGGGAGTGGTCGCTCCACAGTCCCTTTCCATTCTCTCAGGATTTTGTTCACACACACACACACACACACACACACACACACACATACGGTGTGAGTTTCAAGATACTGGGTCTGGGACTCAAACCATGGTGGGCCATGTGGCAGTCCAGCAGTGTAACTACTACACCATCTGCTGGTCCCAGAAGGGGTATGTTCTTAACATGAGGTCTATGCCCTTCGAAAACTTTCGGGTCTCCTGCAGAACCCAATGTCCCCACTGACTAAGTTGACAGGAGGCAATGCCAGGAATGCCAGGTTTGGACTTGGACTGCACCTCTCTGGCTTCCCATTGTCAGTGTGGGCCCATGGCAAGCTGTGGAAGATAGCACAGGCCCTACCTTAGCTTAGACTTCCAAAAAACTGGAGTCTATGGGAGTCCAGGATCGGTGATCGGTCACAATCCATTCCGCTTCCCTTTCAAATTATCCCTAGGTTGGTGCCTTTTTTTTTTTTTTTTTTTTTTTGGCCAGCACTTTGTGCCATCCCAGGGCTTTCTAACTTCCACGTGGATTTCTGCATTTACCCTTTGTGGAGTAAATCTTCAGTGAGCTCCTTAATGGGCAGATTAATGTTTTTCATCTAATGTGAGAAGTTTTCAATCACTATTTCTGTGAATGATTTTTTTCCTCTTCCTTTCTTTTCTTCACCTCTGCCATTACACCAATATTGGTACATGCCAAGGTGTCCCACATTTCTCTGAGTCTCTGTTGATTTTTTTTTAATTCTCTTTTCTCTCTTTTTCAGATCACATAATCTTTATCCACATATCTTCAAGATCACTTATTCTATCATTTTAAAGTATAAGTCATTTATTAACCACTATAATGAATTTTATTTCAGTTAATATACTTTTCAATTCAGAATTTCTTTTTTATTCTTTTTTGTTTTTAATGAGAAAAAGACAATGTGGGGGAAGATTTGTTTTTATTCACAGGGTCTCGCCTATTTGGCTCAGAAGCCAATATTCCAAAGACAGGTGCTTTGACATGCTGACAAGTCTCAGAAGCACACCTGTAACGTTGTCTCTTCCAAGTACAAAGAGGAGCTCTTCCTGAAACTTACTTACCTGGCATGGAATTCCTTTCCAAAAGAAATATATTAAGCCTCCTTCTCTCTAGGAATCTCATGAAGAAATCCAAGACAAAGACTAAAGACCTGTGTAGCCAGGACATCGATTCTGAGAGCAATGCCAAGAGATTACCTGAACTGTCTACATGATAGGACAACCTTGTGGGAGCAGCAGATGGCTTAGCAGTTATGTCACTGGACTCCCACATGACTGACTGAGGTTCGAGTCCCAGACCTAGTGGTTTCAAAATCACACCAGTTTTGTGTGTCTGTGTGTGTGTGTGTGTGTGTGCGCGTGCGCACACACTCGCCCAAGATCCTGGGGAGGATTGCAGCATGAACAGTCCCTCTGGCAGGTGATTTCTCACTTTTCCTCTCACTATCTCTGTCTCTGTCTCTGTCTCTTCGAGGTGAGTGAACGAATGTGCCCTAAAACAAAAACCTCTTAAAAAAAAAAAAAGACAACCTTGGTTCCAGTTTTGCCCTTTGCCTCTCATCTTTCAATAATGTTGATCTCATTCAGCTTCCAAAGAGAATCAATTACTAACCATCTAGCACATTGAGCACAGACCCCATTCATCCATCATCACCCCCCATTTACCTATCCCTTGATGGGGTATTTAAGCTACAACCATCTTACAATTTTTTGAGCCACATTTTGTATGGCTCCCATGTATATACATGTATATTAAAATAAATCCATATGCCTTTTAATAATCTGCTTATTGCCAATGATTTTAAGTGAACCCCAGCAATTTCCTTCACGCTTATATACCCTTGTGATCTTCTGCCCTAGCCTCCCAGTTAACTTGGATTACAGGTGTGCTCAGCCTGTTCATATTTTCCTACTTTCTGAAAGTCTTCTGTGGACCCAGCCTTGCATAAAGGTGCCCCAGAGCTTGCACCACCATGACTGGGCCTTTTTTTGGTTATTTTTCATGATTATCATCTCTTTTGATCTTCTCTATGATGAGACATTTCTTCCTTGAAACACGGTTTTCTTTAGTTCTTTGAACATATTTATAATGGCTTCATTTAAGCGTTAAATAGGACATCTGGTTTCCTTCTCAGTTTATTTTGTTTGTTCATTTTCTTGTGTATGGGGCATGCTTTCCTGTTTCTTTGTATGTCTTATAATTTTTGTTGAAAACTGGGCATTTTAGATAATATCACCTAGCAGTTCTGGTGATTCCTTTTTCCCTCCTCACAAGGACTTGTTCATTGTTTAGTGATTTGGCTGGGCTACTTCAGTGAAGTCTATTTCCTCCAAAGTATGAAGCCCCTTATGTTGTTCCATAGAAAAAAACGAAGCCTTGGGCATCCACAAAGGCACCCTAGGATGACAGTGATTTAAGCAGGCCTCTTTTTGTCTCTTTATCTAATCTCTGATAGTTTGTATGCCTCAGTAGGTATTACACCTAACTCTTAGGCTCCACTAATTACTGAACATTTGCTGTATCATTTTTTGCTAGGCTTTAGGGCATACATTGCCCTAAAGAATTTCTCATAGAATTAAATTTGGACAGGCATAGTTTTTGGTTTTTTTTTGTTTGTTTGTTTGTTTGGAGAGGTTTTTGCTATAGGGCGTGTGCGCTTGCCAGACAGAGAGAGACACAGAGATAGAAAGCGAGAAATCACCCCCCCAGGGGGGATGGCCACGTCGCAATCCCCTCCTCCACTCTACTCTCGGAATCTTGGGCATGCACATACACGCGCCTGGCGTGAGCTTAAGCCACCGGGTCCGGGACTCGAACCACGGTCGACTACCTGGGAGTCCAGCGACATAGCCATTACGCTAACTGCTGGTCCCTGGACAGGCATAGTTTTCATGCCAGTCTTTTGAGGTTTGTTCTGACCCCAGGAGGATTCTTCTTACATGTCTTTTCCTGGTTTTCTGTGGTAAGCCAGTTGGCCTACAATTTAACTTGTTCTCTGCAGTTTAACTTGTTCCTAAGAGGAGCTATTGTTTCTAAAGCACCTGTTGGCTTGAATTTCCTCACAGTATGTTTCCAAAAAAGTCAGCTCCTTTGGGGAGTGCTTTGGAGCGCTCTTTGTCTTATGCACTGCTTCTGCCCCTGGATAGAATTTCTGAGTCACTACTCTGAATGTTGGGTGGGGCAGTGGACTGTGGTCTTCGCAGTTTACGTCACATAGCATAGAACCTCTGCCCTATGAGCAAGTTGGGGTGAGTGCTATCAATGCCTTAATATTCTCAGCCGGCCATTCCTTGGGAAGAATCCTCATCCTGTGGGGCTTAGTGAAAGGAGTGTGACCTCTCAGCCACACTCAGCAGAAATCAGGTACTTCGCCTTAAAGAGTTGTAGGGGATGTGAAACGATGGTAGCCTGGTAGCATATGGGAACTGAGGGGAAAGGGAGCCCTTTCTTGGCCATATCTTCCCAAATAGAAGTTCTACCAAGCTGATTGGGTTTAGGGGTGGAGGTGAGGGAAGGAGTGGGTCATGGCTCAAATGCTAGATATATTGTTCTTAACTGAGTTTTGGTAGAGTTTCTGGAATGAATGTTTCTGTTTTTGTTTATACCCTTAGGACACATTCCAGATCCTGAATGGTTGTATTTTTATAGTATCTTTAGCTTTGTTCTCTGATGAGTACAACCATGATAAGACATCATGTTCCTTATACTACCATTGTCTCAGACTCCTTAACCAATATTTCAGGGGTATCTCGTTTTTAGTATAGTGCATGGCCCAGAACTGTGTGCCAAATCATTTTTTAAAAGCCAAAAACATTCACTGAATGTGTTTTATTTAACTTTTAGGCTAATACTGATGCTAAGAGCATCGAAAAGTTTACTGGAAGCAAAAGAGAAAAACCATGTAGGTTTGACCAGAATATCTTAGGGCTAGATAAATGATGGATAAAGCATAGCTACATTCTCAATTTTGAATACTTCTTGTAGAAGATATTTCAGCTAATACCTAATTTAAATGAATTACACTTACTAAATATGGGAAACAAGATACGTAAAAGTCTAAAAGGGTATCACTCAAAAATGAAGCCAGATACAACTTAAAGCAACAAAATAAAAATTTAGGGGTTTTATTTTGTTTTAATGGGGTTTTTTTATACCACCAGCCTTGTTTTGATCTTAACACTGTGACGAAAATTAATCTTCAAGAATACAGATAACCATGATGACTTCTGTTTTTGCACTCCAAGTCAGTCTGTCACTGCTTAATAAATAATCATTTGTAGCTCTGTGGGGGTGGAAATAGGGTGGGGATTTTCTTTTTGGCACATCCAGTAGTGAGTAATACATTTATTTCAAGTGCCAATAAAAATGTTATACTGGACTTATGTGATACATTTGTTAGTTATTAGAAAAGCTAATCTTAAGCCATTTGAGTAATGTTCTGTATTTCTTTACCTGTAAGTTCAGATTATCTCACAAATAGCCCAAACAAAACGAACAAGTTTTAAATATTGTATAGTAATTTTTTTTTTTTTTTTTTGGAGAGGTTTTCGCTATAGGGCGTGTGCACTTGCCAGACAGACAGAGAGAAACATAGAGACAAAAAGCGAGAAATCACCCCCCAGAGGGGATGGTCACGCCACAATCCCTTCTCCTCCATTCTCCTCTCAGGATCTTGGGCACACACACACACACACACACACACACGCACCCGGCGTGAGTTTTAAGCCACTGGGTCCGGGACGCAAACCGCGGTTGACTATGTGGGAGTCCAGCGACACAGCCATTACGCTAACTGCTGGTTCCCAGTAATTTTGAAATAAGAGTACATAAGACATTTTTTTTTTTTCTTTTCTTTTTTTGGGAGAGGTTTTTGCTATAGGGCGCGTACGCTCGCCAGACAGACAAAGAGAGACAGAGAGATAGAAAGCAGGAAATCACCCCCCAGGGGGGATGGCCACGCCGCAACCCCTTCTCCTCCATTCTCCTCTCGGGATCTTGGGCACGCACGCACACGCGCCCGGCGTGAGTTTAAGCCACCGGGTCCGGGACTCGAACCGCGGTCGACTAAGTGGGAGTCCAGCGACATAGCCATTACGCTAACTGCTGGTCCCCATAAGACATTTTTTAAGAGTGTCATCAATTCTGAACTTATCTCATCAACAGTATTTTTCACCTTTTTCTTCTCAACTGATCTATCATTGTTTTGACAGAGTTTTCTTCCTTTCTGGTACCTCTCTAACACTCCAATCTTTTTTGGTTTTTCCTATTATAAGAAAGGGTTTATCCTGAGGCCAGCAGGTGGTGTGGTGGTTAAGGGTGCAGGACTCCCACATGGCTGACCACAGTTCTAGTCCCAGACCTGGCAGCTTGCTTTCTCGCCCTCCCCCACTCTGTCCCTCTCTGGTAAAATATAATAAAATAATAAAATAAAACAAAACAAAATAAAATGTTAAATAATTCTTAAAAAATGATTATTCTATTCATGATAGCACATCAACACACCTAAAAGAAAGAGAAGCAACGGGACCAGCAGTTAGCGTAATGGTTATGTCGCTGGACTCCCACATAGTCGACCGTGGTTCGCGTCCCAAACCCAGCGGCTTAAAACTCACGACGGGCGCGTGTGCGTGAGTGCCCATGATCCCTAGAGGAGAACGGAGGAGAAGGGATTGCGGCGTGGCCATCCCCCCTGGGGGATGATTTCTCGCTTTCTGTCTCTCTGTCTCTGTCTGTCTGGCGAGCGCACATGCCCTATAGCAAAAACCTCTTAAAAAAAAAAAAAGAAAGAAAGAGAAGCACCTCCACAGTGTCTTGTCAAATGTGACCCTTCCTCCCCATGCACCTGGAGTGTCTTTCAGCAGATCCAGAGAGCCAAACCTGCAGTCGGCCAAGTGGCCTCCAGCATTGTGCCTTGCCTACATGGGATTACACCACCAGGCTGGACCTTACTTTTATCTTTATTTTACTGGAGGTTCATGTCTACTGTTTCATGCTGCCTTTTTCCTTTCAACCTCTAATCTTTTTCTTACCTCTGCAGTGACAGTGAAATAAAGCAGAAGGTCTCTAAGTTCTAGCTCTGTTGTCACTAGCTTATACAGTCTCTGAGTCTTAGTTTTCTCATCTGTAAAATAGATGATCTCTCAGACTAAATGAATTAGAATAATGTCCTCAGAAATAGATCTAATTTGGAATTCTAAAACTAGGACAAAATCATTAGGGGCCTTATGTAAGAGAATAAATGCTTAGACAAATTGAACCTCTCATAAATGGTTTTGCAGATTTCACATTCAGAGATTGGTGTTATGCAAACTATTCTTAATATCTGGTTGTTGCCAATATATTATAATACTTTTGAGAAGGTTACTTGCAGTGACATTTCAGTTCATTAAATAATTGCTGAGTGTGTGTATGTGCAAATACATCCCAGATATTACATATTTCATATGAGATCAGAAAACCTAAATACTTTTAAGAGAAACAGCGGGATTAGTGTTACCTAAGGATGTAAACTATTTTTTTAAATGCTTTGGGAGCTAAGAAAGCCATCAGGAAAACCAATCAATATAATATATTTGATACCTTTTTCACATAACTCTTGTTAACTCTTTTGCTGAATCTTAATACACAAAATACTATTTGTTCTTTTTAAAGTTGTAATGAAAATGAAACATTTTGTCTAGTTAGCCTTCAGTTATTAAAATGCATTAGGAAAGGTTGAACTATTTAAATTATAGAATGAATATTACCATCTCAAGTGAAAATTGATTTTATTTCCCAGGCTAAATTAGATGGATTGGAAGTGATTGCATATTGAAAATTATTCTGATGCTAAGCAGAGGTTTAGAAGAGAAGACAATTATCTTCCACAAGTAATAAATAAAGGACATTAAATATTATACATTGTCAAATTCTGGATTGTTGTTGATGTTTGTGATAGTTTTTTGCATTGTTTTTATTAAAATGTTTATGTGGCTCTGAATTTGCTGAAAGTTTGTGCTATTAATTATGACCATGAAAATATTGCTGATGACATCTTATTTAACTGAATATTGATCGATCCACCCAATAACTTTTTCTGTTTATCTATGATACTTGACAGCTTATTGATTTCAAGACTGTACAGTTCTTAATTTTCTATGTGACTGTCCATGTAGCACAAACTTAAATCCATTGACAAATAACTGATACTATATTATAATTATGAGAGGTTGTAAGAATGCAAGAATGCATGTACACAGTGACTCTAATCAATTACATCTATGATGGAGACAGGATTTTAAATAATATACTATTACTTGAAAAAATCTAGAAAATATGGGAAATTAAAAAATGAAAAGGAATGTTTTAAAATGCTTTGTAAGACTATTTCATAGGAGAGCATGTGGTGGAGAATTTTTGTTTTTGCTTTTATTTATTTTTAGATTTTTTTGCCTCAGGGCATGTATACTTGTAGCAGAGAGACAGAGGGAAAGTGAGAAATCATCCTCCACAGGGGATGTCCATGCTGCAGTCCCTTCTCTTCAATTTTCCTTTTGAGATTCTGAGCACACACACACATGTGCCCTGCATGTTTTTCCAAGTAGCCGCATCCAGGACTCAAACCTTTAAGTAGGCCATGTAGGATCCAACACCTTTACCATCACACCACCTGCTGGCCTTGTTTTTGTTTAAGGCTGAGTGTGGTGATAGATTTACTTATTTCCCTTTGAGAATAAGGTTCAATTTAAACCTAGAACTCTCCTACAAAAACAACTACAAAGGAAAAATCAACAAAGTTCCCTTTGTGTGAAATCTTTTAGAAGAAATTTAAACCAGATTTATTTTTATTTTTTAATTATCAGAGGGAGCATACCTTTTCCAGAAAGAGACAGAGGGAAAAAGCATTCCAGTGGGGTGTGATCAAATAGCAGCCCCTTGTCTTCCATCTCTCTACCCTTTCAGAATTTGGGGTACACATGTACACACACCCAGTTTGCATGCATTACCAAAATCAATCTGCCAGGGTCAGAATTTGAACAGCAGTTGGCCATGTGGGATCTTAGCTTCTTTATACCACTAGGCTATGGGGCCAGCCCAAGAGTTAGACCAGATTTAAGGAAACTATTTTACCAGCTCCATGACTTGGTGACTAAGGCAGCCAGACCCCACAGACCAGCTGAACATGTAGTTTGAGACCTAAACTATGCAAGCTATTCATAGCTTGACAAACACACCAGGGAATTGTGTGTCTGAAATCCTGAAAGGAAGAAGAGGTTGAGGAGAAGGATTACAGTGTGACCAGTCTTAACACGGGGTGGGGGTGGGGGGAGGGGGGTCTCCTCTTCCTCTCTGTCAAGCACACACACTTGCTAACAATAAATAAATAAATAAATAAATAAATAAATAAAGGAACTTACCATGGATTCAAAATGCATTTGATTAAATTTATTTTTGGAGTTGCTATTATAATTTCCCTTGTCCTCAATGTATTAAAATAAGACATCTAAATATCAGCATTTGGCATGGTGGTTAAAGGGCTGGACTCCCACATGACTGATCATGGTTCCAGTCCCAGGCCCAGAGACTTGAGGATCATGCCAGGTGTATATATGTGTGTGCCCAAAATCTTGAGAGGAGAATGGACGAGAAGTGTCTGCAAAGTGGCCATCTCCCTAGGGGGTGATTTCTCATTTTCCCCCTCTCTGTTTCTCTCTCTTCAGTGAGCGCATGCACCCAGTGGCAAAAAAAACTTTAATAAAAAGATACTTAGACTTATTAGTGGTAATACTACAATTTCCTATCAAGTAAATAGTAATATTACATGTAACTGTTAGTGGGAACAACACTCATAGTTAGCTGTGGCATATGAAGATTAGACTTAAAATATCAAAACAAAAGTTTAAAATTGTTATGTAAAATTCTTATATTATTTTTAGATAAAATAGAAATAGCCCAGAAAAAAAAACTTATGGGTTTTATTATTTAGTAAGGTTTTATATCCTGAAGTAGATGTGTGCTGTGACTACCAAATCTCCCTTTAGGAATAAAGGACTTACTTCCCCAGGTGCTGGGAGTGCATTTAGCAGACAGCTCTTAGCTGGCAGCCTCTTTGGGAGTTTTCTTTGTTAAAGAGAGCTGAGTTTCCAAAAGCATATCCTTTTCCCAGGAATGACTAATCAGCACAGGGGTGTAAAGGCTCTAGTTGTAGGGGCCCTCCTCCCAACTCAAGACAACTCCGAAGGACCACCCCACTTCAGAGCTCCCAGTGGGGCTGGTTGAGGCTGTTACGGAAACTGCATGACAGCCCATCTTCTTCCTATGCCTAATCCTGTTTCCATCCTTTTCCTTGTACAGGTGTTTTTCTGTGTGCCCTCTAATAAATGTCCTATATGCTAATCACCAGTATTTTCTTCTCAGAGAGAAGGAAAACAACAAGAACAAAAATACACACACACACACACACACACACACACACATTTTTTAAGATTAATTAATTAATTAATTAATTCCATCAATGAGAGAATAACATAGAATGAGCCAGTCCAGATCATGAGCCCAAGTGTACCCAGCATACTTAGGAAGATCTCCAGACACAACCTGGCAACATTCCTGTGTGGGTCTGCCTCACAGAGCACGGTGTATAAACAGCTCTGACACTGGGTCCTAAAACCTGTATTTTAATAAATTTATTTAATAAAATGTATAAGTTTGTTACAGGGATGAAGTGATCAAAGCCATATAATGGGTTTTCTACCTGGTATACGGGACATACTGAATAAATGGTAGCTGGTATAATTTCTCTTGTTATAAATCATCATAAAATATTTGTTACAGTGCCTTACACCAAGAATGATACTTTACATGAGAAGTCAGATTTTTAAAATTTTTCAGAACCATATTTTTGAGATAAGTATTTTCTATAATGTAATGACATATACTAGGTTGTTGAGAATATCATGATGTATTTTTCTGTTTTTCTTTGCATAAATGCATCATGACTTATGCACAACCTCATAGTTAAAAACACTTAAGTTCTCTAAACTGACATTGATATGTGTGGAAGCCACAAGACTGTAGTTAAGAAGTCCAACAGAATAAACTACCTGGTAAGACTCTCTTTTTCAATAAATTATACTCTTCTCAAATACAAAGATGTGCAATCATTTGCATGTTACAATCAGAAATCGCTTATTTATGAAGAAAAGTTTATTTAAACTCTTTAGATAATGAAGAAAGCAAGAATTTGCACTCTTATAGTACCACAGATGAAGTGTGGAGAGGTGTGAATCTTGTTCAGTGTCTCCTTGATACTTACCCTAAACCCACATACATTTTCACCTTGAGTCACAGAGCAGACTCATCTTCCCGAAACATTTTACACACCATCGGGGACACCAGAGGTTTTCCACCTGAGATGTACCATTCTCTCAACTTTTGATTGATAAATTCACCTGATTTTAAAGCGATTTATGTACTTCAGGTCTACTTGAAAATTAATACTATAGACATGGAAAAGCCTAGGTTAACAGAACTGCTAAATAAACTGAAGTGATTTTAATTTTAATCACCAAATTGAGGCAGCCACAAAATACCTGAAAATCATAAGATGGAACCATATACTAAGACCAGTGAGACTAAAGGAACCCTCCTGAAGACATTTCTCAGCAGCTGTACCAGATCTGGACATCTAACACTGGACTTCTTGCAGTCTAAGAAAAGCAAACCCCTACTTTTTTTTAAGCCACTGTGGTTGGGTTTTTGCATAATGGTGCCAAAAGCACTCCTAGCTAATATGGGGTTATATTTATGTTGCCTTATTCTGCTATTTACTATTTCCATCAAAATTATTGTCCGATATATGCATGTTAAAAAATGAATTTGAGGGACCAGCAGTTAGCCTAATGGCTATGTCACTGGACTCCCACGTAGTCGACCACAGTTCAAGTCTAGGACCCAGTAGCTTAAACTCACGCCAGGCACGTGTGCGTAAGTGCCCAAGATCCCGAGAGGAGAATGAATGGAGGAGAAGGGGTTGTGGTGTGGCCATCCACCCTGGGCAGGTGGGGAGTGATTTTTCACTTTCTGTCTCTCTGTCTTTCCGGCGAGCACATGCACCCTATAGCAAAAAACTCAAAAAAAAAAATTGTTTTGAAATTAATTTCTTCTAACAACTCCATAGTATGCAATTACCTGTCCATCCTACATTTTACCTACCTATAGTCCATTGAGGAAATTTTGATATTTTAAATTTTTCTTCTCACCAAAATTAGTGTACATTCAAGGGGTCTTCAAAAAGTTTATGGGAAATGCATATTATAAATTCTATGCATGAATTTCAGAATTTTTTCACAAAGTAGACATACATTAATTTCATTTTTCACAACTTTTTAAAGATCCCTCATGTCCTTATGTATGTATGACAAAGTTTCTTTAATTATATTCAGCTGGGGAATAGCTAGTTAGAGGACGCAAATATTTTCGATTCATTAACTACTAATTTTGCCAGCTATCTTCTGTTTACACTTCCAGAGCCTCTCTTCACCCTATCCTACCCACCCTGTGAAGCTGATTTTATAAGCTACACCAATGGGAGTATGTGTATGTATGTATGTATGTGTGTGTATATACACACACATACATACATACATACACACACACACACACACACACACACAATTGCCAGAGGATAACTGACCTCAACAGAGAAAGAAAGCATTCCCTGTAAGGTATGCTCATGCCTCTTCTCCAGCTTGTTGGGATTTGGGGCAGGCATGCACATGTCCCATGTGTTTTTTAAGGTACTGGGCCAAGATTGGAATTGTGGCCAGCCATGTGGGATGCAGCTTCCCTTAACTACTAGGTTATGGGGCTGGCCAGAAGTCTGAGTATTTATTCAAGTATTTATTCATCTGACTCCCACCCTCAAGATTTGTGAAGGGGTTTTTATTTGTTTTTTGTTTTGTTTTTTTCTTTTTAGAAAGGATCTCAATGTGTCACGATCTTCTTGCCTCAGTCTTTCAAGTAGCTGAGACCACAGGAGTACACAACCAGGTCCAGTTCTTTTGGATAGTGTCTCACTGTGTTGCCCACCCTGGCCAAAAAACTGGCAATCCTGCCTCAACCTTCTGAGTAACTGAAACTATAAGCACACACTACCATATCCAGCTTTTATGGTTGGCCAGGAATCAAACCTGGGCCTTCCATTGACCTCAGCTTGCCAAGGAGCAGTGTCCAGTGTGCACTGCTACAGCTGGGCACTTCCTCAAGATTTCTTGGACTGTCTCCCTCAACTGAAATGCACTGCTCCTCTCAAGGCAATCTCGACAAGATTTGCTCCTTTTGGGTTCCATAAACCTTCACTCCTCCTTGTCTTTTTTGGTCAGGGGGTGGTAACAGGTCCTCTGCTCATAGTTTCATAAATAGTCTCTTTGTAAATCAAACTTCTTTGAATTATCCTGCCCTGTGTTTCCAAGTGAGAGTCACTGCATAATTGCTGTATTGCTCTTCAAGGAACCTGTGTTAGCTTACAGACCTACCAGCAGTGCATGAGGGTATTTATTATCTTCACAGCCATGCCAAGGCTTAATAATAACTGACTAAAAATTTTCTTTTATCTGACAGATTCAGTAAAGCTAAAGTTTTATTTTGTACTTTTCTGAGTCCTAATGAGATTAAGCATCTCTTTATAAGCTATTTTCACCCTAAAATTGCTTTTCATTATCATTTGCCTATTTTTCTACTGGATTGTCTTCTTCTTGACTTACCGTTCTTCAAATATTTGAAATACTAAAATCCCTTATCTGTTATATGATTTGGAAAATCTTTATCTACTGCCTGTCTTTTGTCTAAGCTCTTCTTTGTTGCTTGAACCTTTAAAATAGCTACCTGTATTTTCCATAATTCTGTTTAAAGTAGTTTTGCTCTTCATATTTTGGTCCATAATACATCAGAAAATTATTTTCTGCACAGAGTGAAATACTCTTCTAATAGCATGTTTTTCTTATTGTGAGCCAATTTTCATAGCACTGCATTTGAATAATCTATCTTTTTCCATTGATTTGAAATAATGTTTATTTCCTATATCAAACTTCTAATGTACATGTAGATCTTTTCCTGAATTTTATACTCTATTCCACTAATCTGTTTGCTTTCAGTACCACACTGTTTTAAATACTAAGACTTTATATGTTTTAATATCTTATAGCACAGATAGTAAACAATTTAATATTAGATGTAAATTGTTTATTGCTGGCTTGGAAATGTAAATTTTATCTGCACTTGTTCTTGAATATAGTAATCTTACTAAATTATCTTATTCTAATCATTTTGTCCATTGATACATTTTAGGATTTTTATAGATGTAGATATTCATAGCATCTGTAAATAATAAATATGTTACTTGTTTCTTCTCACTTTCTATACTTCATATTTTAAAATTTTATATTTTAGAATCTCAGTCTCATAGTTAATAATAGTACTGATGATGAATGTTCTTGTTTTGTTACTTTGAGGACTACTTGCAATATTTCATTATTAGACATATATTTACTGTAGGTCTGTCAAGTAAATCCTTTCAGGTAGTTAAGAAAATTTTATCTTACTACCCTTATATAAAAAGTTTTTATACATAATTCATATCAACTGTTAGATTTTAGAAAATATTTTTCTGCATATTTTGAGATAATCATATTTTCCCTTTCATATATTTACATATATAATTATATTGACTTTTTATAATGTTGAAGTATTCTTGAATTTTTTTAATCATGATTTACATACACACCTGGTTGGTTAATATTTTATTTATGATATTTACATCTGTGTTATAAATGCTATGAAATGATTTTCTTTCTTGTATTGTCCTGGCCTAGTTTTATTATCAAGGTAACATTTGCCCCATAAAAATAATTTGGGGATGAGACCAGCCAGTGGCATACTGGTTAAAGCACTAGACACCCATATGGCCAACCACTGTTTGAGTCCCAGACCCAGTGGCTTGAGAATAACACCAGGTGTGTGTGCGTACATACCCAAAATCTTAAGTGGAGAATGGAAGAGACGGGATTGTGGCATAGCCATCTCCCCTGGAGGACTATTTCTCACTTTCTCTCTCTCTCTCTCTGTCTCTGTATCTGGTGAGTGTATATGCTCTATAGCAAAAATTTAACTCTAAAAAAAAAATGAGTTGGGGTCCTTCTTCTGGTGGTAATTGGTGATATACTAGACTTTAGCGCTTGAAGCCACATGTTCACTGGAGTTTGAGTTCCCAAAAAAATCAACCTTAAAACACATCAGGCACATGCACACATGACTACAATCCTGATGGGCTGGAGAACTGGAGGTAAGGGATCATGGAATGGCCAAACCCTGTGAAGAGTGCTTATCTCTCTCTCCTTTCTCTCTCTCTCTTTCTCTCTCTCTCTGTCCTGTGCACATACACTCCATTTAAAATTTGCAAAATAAATAAGTAAATAAATAAACACAAAACACAAAAAACAAGTTAGGATTCTCTGTAGCTTACAGAATCTGTAGTTATTCTTTTTTCCTAATAGTATGTCTCTTATTTTTCCTTAATCTGTCATGTAAAATATTTGTCTACATCACCATTATTATTATTATTATTATTGTTATTATTATTATTTGAAAGAGAGATTTTTGCTATTGGGCCTGTGTGCTCGCTGAAGAGACAGGAAGAGACAGAGAGACAGAAAGCAAGAAATCACCTCCTGGGGGGATGGCCATGCTGTAATCCCTCTACTCCAATCCCCTTTCAGGACTTTAGGCATGCATGCACATATACCCAGCATGAGTTTTAAAACACTGGGTCTGGGTCTTGAACCTCGGTCAACTATGTGGGAGTCCAGCAATGTAACCATTGCACCACCCACTGATCCCTGTCTATATTATTAATCCAGCATTTGTTATCTTCCTAGTGTTTCTATTTCTTATGTCATTAAAATATAATTAATGTATTTGTATTTCTATTTACCATACTTTTTACTTTCTTTTTAAGCTTTTCTCTCCTCTGTTTTCTTTCCACTGAATTTATGAAGTTGTTTTTTTTTAATTTCCCCTTTTTCCTGTTAGATTTTTTTTTTTGTAATGATTACCTCTAAAATATTATAATGCCATGTGGACAGATCTAAAGAGAAGAAGAAGCTCTGACATTTCCTTAAAATTAGAAGGCAGAAAACTGATTGTTCTCTTTTTGTTTAACTTGGCCTTGAGCACCTGGTCATGTACTTATTGTACATTCAAATATCCTCTTTTGTGAATTACCTGTTCAAATCTTTTACCAATTTTATAATTGGATTGTCCATCTTTTTTTTTTTTCATTTGACTGATAGTTCTTTAAATATTCAGGATAAAAGTTCTTCATTGAGTATATGTATTGCAAATATGTTCTCTTAGTCTGGGGCTTACTATTTAGCTTTCTTAATGGTTTCTTGATGAATAGAAATTGTTATTATTTTGGAGAGATTTTTGCTATAGGGCGCATGCATTCACCAGAGAGACAGAAAGTGAAAAATAACCCCCAGGGGAGATGGCCATTCTGCAATCCCTTCTGCTCCAGTCTCCTCTTGGGATTTTGGGCACGCATGCACATGCACCCAGCGTGAGTTTTAAGCCGCTGGTTCTGGGACTTGAACCATGGTCGACCATGTGGGAATCCAGCAACATAACCATTACACCATCTACTTGTCCCTAGATGTTCTTAATTGTAATTAAGTTC
Source organism: Tupaia tana (assembly GCA_026018925.1). Lineage (NCBI taxonomy): Eukaryota > Metazoa > Chordata > Mammalia > Scandentia > Tupaiidae > Tupaia > Tupaia tana. Next base: position 36,806,426 of record JAKSZU010000003.1, read on the forward strand.
AATATACTTCTCTTGTCCTTCACAGTAATTTTTATGTTCTATGTAAGAAATCTGTGCTTACATGAAGGTTGCTTATGTATTGTTCTGTGTGTTGTTCTTGAAGTTTTTCATTGTTCTAGATTTTACATCTAGGATTATAATCCATCTCAAATTATCTTTTTGTATTATGGAAGGCAGGACTCAAGATTAATGTTCATTCATATATCTAGTTGCTCAATTGCCAAATACTGAAAGAAACTTTCTTCCTCATTAAATTTCTTTGCACTTTTGCTGAAAATAAGCTCCATTCTTGGACTTTCAACATAGTTTCATTTGTCTATTTGACTGTTTTTATACTATACCATCTTGACCTAATTATCACAGCTTGCTTATAAGTAAGCTTGATGTCTCATAGTGTAAACCTTTCAACCTGGTTTCCTTTCAAAATTGTCATGATGATGCTAAGCCTATTGCTTAGTATATACATTTTAGAATCAGAATCTGAAGAGCTTATCTGCACTTGGAATTGATTTATATGACAGGGACTAGACTTCAAGCCAATGCCATATTGGAATAAGACTTTGGAGGACTTGGGAGAGAAGCAGAGTTTATTTTGCACATGGAAGGAATATGACTATGTCCAAAAGGAAGACTCTGGAAAATTCTATTTTCCAGAGATGACAATAGAATCTCCTATTGTCACATGCTCTTTCATAGTGTTACCTTGTTACTCTTTTATCAAGAAGTAGAATTAACCTCTCACTCTTGAATCTGGGCAGACACTGTAACTGATTTGAATCATCCAAGCTATCAGTTTTTAGCTAGTTTGGTAACTTTTTTTTTTTTAAGAATTATTTATTTATTGGGACCAGCAGTTGAAGTAATGGCTATGTCGCTGGACTCCCATGTAGTCGACCACGGTTTGAGTCCCGGACCTGGTGGCTTAAACTCATGCCGGGCGTGAGTGCGTGCATGCCCATGATTCTGAGAGGAGAATGGAGGAGAAGGGATTGTGGTGTGGCCATTCCCCCTGGGGGGTGATTTCTCACTTTCTGTCTCTTTGTCTCTCTCTGTCTTTCTAGCGAGCGCACACACCCTATGGCAAAAACCTCTGCAAAAAAAAAAAAAAAGAATTATTCATTTATTTAATTTCACTTGTTGTTGTTATTATTATTATTATTGATCAGACAGAAACAGAGAGAGAGAGAAAGTGAAAGCGAGAAAGCAGGCCTCCAGGCCCGGGACTCAAACTATGGTCAGCCAGGTGGGCAGCACCTTTAACCACCATGCCACCTGCTGGCCCTACTACTTGGTAACTTATACTTCCTTGCCTTGGAGTCTTAAGCCAGTATGTAAGTCCCGGTCATGTAGGGGAACGTGGAGTTGCCAAACCTACAAGGGATTTCAAAAAGTTTGTAGAAAAATGGAACTTAAGTATTAGCTTATTTTGGTGCAAAAATAATTGAAATCTATGTATAGTTTTATAAAACTCATTTTCTATGCACTTTTTGAGGTCTCTACCTATAGATATATGTGTGTCAAAATATGTATGTATATATTGAATATATATGTGTATATATGTGTATGTCTATGAATGTGTGTGTGTATATGTATGTGTGTGTGTGTGTGTGTGTATATATGTGTGTGTGTGTGTGTATATATACGTTATCTGTTGCTGTATCACAGACCACTCCAAATCCTAGTGGCTTTAGAATATCAGTTTATTATTAGCTTTTAAGTTCTGTGTGTTTACTAAATTTAATTTGATGGTTCATGCTTGGAATTCTTCATATAATTGCAGTGGGTCCTGTTCAGACTGGATTCATCTGAAAGCTTGACTGGGGTGGGGTTCCTATATGGCATTTTTACTCATTCAAGGAACTTCCAAAAATTCATGGAAATATGTATTATGAAAAAATGATATGAATTTCCAAATGTTTTGCACCAAAATAAACTTTTGCTTTAGCTGAGATGGCTACTGAACTTGAGCTGTGAAATATTGCTTTCAGCGACTAAAAATGAAGATATTGTACTGAGACTTTTCCCTCCAGATTCATTTCTAGTGGGAAAAGCACAAACCAGGCTCGTCCTGAGATGACTACTGAACTTGAGCTGTGAAATATTGCTTTCAGGGACTAAAAATGAAGATATTCTGCTGAGACTTCTCCCTCCAGATTCATTTCTAGTGGTAGAACTACTTCTGATGCACAAGGAGTGAAAAACAGAACAGAAGAAAGATTGCAGATCAACTCCTCCTGCATGCCTCTGAATGCTCAGATTGAACTTTAAGATTTAGGGAGAAATCCACAATCCATCAGATGACCAGAAATCACTGCAGGGTCATAAGAACTATGAGAAAGCAAGAAAATACCTCTCCTCCAAGGGAAAAGAGTAACTCCTCTTCATCTTCAGACAGTACAATGGAACTCACGGAAATGTCAGATAAAGAATTTAGAATATTCATAGTGACAGAGCTAACAGAGATGCAAGAGAAAAGAGACAATGAACTGCAGAAGAGGCAGGAGAAAGGAGCCGATAAGTTCCAGGAGGTGAGGAAAATCTTGCAAGATCTGAAAGAGGAAATATACACCATAAAAAAGAATCAGATGGAACTGTTAGAGATGAAGGCTATAATTCAGGAAGTCAAAACCCCTTGAAAGTATTAAAAGCAGACTAGATCATACAGAAAATCAAATCTCAGATGAAGAAGATAGGAGCGCTGGCCTAGAAAAATCCACCATGAAGACTGAGAAAATTGCCCCCCAAAATGAGAATAATATACAAGAAATACTAGATACCATCAAACATCCAAACATCTGGATAATTGGTATTCTAGAAGGCAAAGAGACTAATAAGGGCGTTGATAATCTATTCCATGAAATCCTGGAATAAAACTTTTCAAACCTAGAGAGGCATTCAAAGATCCAGACCCAAGAAATACAAAGGGCCCCAAGAAGATCTCCAAGACACATTATGGCCAGATTGATCAAAACCACAGACAAAGACAAGATACTAAGATTGGCAAGAGAGAAATGTCAAGTTACCTACAAAGGATATCCCATCAGGCTCACAGTGGACATCTCATTGGAAACAATGTGAGCAAGGAAAGAATGGGAAAATATATTCAAAGTGTTAAGGGAAAAGCAATTTCAACCAAAAGGACTGTACCTGGCAAGATTATTCTTCATATGGGAAGAAAAGACAAGGACATTTTTAGATAAACAAAACCTGAAAGAATTTACCAGCACCAGACCAGCTCTCCAAGAAGTTCTGAAGGGAGTGTTATACCAGGAAAACTACATACAGGCACATAGAAATAAGAATTCAAAAACAACTAAGTAAGGGACCAGCAGTTAGCATAATGGCTATGTTGCTGGACTCCTATGTAGTCAACCATGGTTGGAGTCCCAGACCTGGTGGCTTAAACTCATGCCAGGCACGTGTGCATGCGTGCCTAAGATCCCAAGAGGAGAGTGGAGGAGAAGAGATTGCCGCATGGCCATTCCCCCTGGGGAGTGATTGCTCACTTTCTGTCTCTCTTTCTGGTGAGCACATGCACCCCTATATCAAAAACCTCTAAACAAACAAACAAACAAACCACTAACAAAATGACCAATTTAATGGTAGGGAAAAGTCTGGAGTTGAATATTATATCCCAGAATTTAATTGGTACGATCAGACCACAGCAGAAGATAAAAAATAAGTACATGAGACTGAAGTGGTGAAATAGAATCTTATGACTTTTGACTAAAACATTACTGATTTTCTTCAGGCTTTGTTTTCTGGATTTAAGGCTTTTTGTCTTGTCTTGAGCTGCTCATAGGTTCTTGTACCTACCATTTGAACAGAATCCTAACCTGTTTCCTGGCTTCAAGTTTTAAGCAAAACTCTCTTAGCATTTCTTTGATTTTGATTTATTAAAGGTAAAACTGCTTTCCTTGAAATTAAAAAATAAATAAATTTGTACTATAATTCCATTTTTACATGGACTTTTTGAAGTCTCTGTGTGTGTTAGTCATTACCCAGAATTACAATATTTATTCTTGACTTACTAGAATCTACGTTACATATAGTTTCACAATAATGTATTTTTATCCAATTCAAGTATTTTCTAACATTCTTCAAGACTTCTTCATTGACTCATAGCCTATTAGAACTATGTTACAGAACCAGCAGATGGAGTACCAGACCGTTGGCTTGAAAATCACTCCAGGTTGGGGCCGGCAGGTAGCATATTAGTTAAGACCCTGGACTCCCTCATTGCTGACCACAGTTTAAGTCCCAAACTTGGTGGCTTGCTTTCTTACTCTCCCTTTCTCTCTGTCTGTCTTTCTCTGTTCAAAATTGAAGAATAATGATAATAAATACAATTAAAAATAAATAAACCTTCAAAAAAAAGAAAACAAAATCATGCCAGGCATGTGTACATGTATGTCCAAATCCCAGGAGGAGAATGGAGGAGAAGGGATTGCAGTGTGGCCATTCCCTGTGTGTGTGTGTGTGTGTGTGTATGTGTGTAGGGGTGATTTCTTACTTTCCCTCTCACTGTCTGTTACATACATAACAATTTACAGTGTCTTAGAATCAACATTTTACTAATTCAAGTGGGATATAAAAAGTTATCACCATGGGGACCAGCAGTTAGTGTAATAGCTATGTCGCTGGACTCCCATGTAGTCGACCACGGTTCAAGTCCTGGACCCGGTGGCTTAAAATTCACACTGGGCACGTGTGCGTGCATGCCCAAGATCCCGAGAGGAGAATGGAGGAGAAGGGATTGCGGCGTGGCCATCCCCTCTGGGGGATGATTTCTCACTTTCTGTCTCTCTTTCTCTCTCTGTCTGTCTGGCGAGCTCACACACCCTATGGCAAAAACCTCTCCAAAAAAAAAAAAAGTTATTACCATGTAATATCTTTACCCATTTCCTTTAAAATGTAGTTTATTATATATGAAGGGTCACCAATAAGTTTGTGGAAAAATGAAATTAAAATACCCATTTACTTTGGTGTAGAAAAATTTTGAAATCCATGCATAGCTTTTTCATAATACACACACACTTCCCATGAACATTTTGAAGACCCCAGATTACCTCTGCGTACAATGAAAATCTCTTTTGGACAGTGTCACAATGTTTGCCTTCAATTATTAACATTTTTAAGAATTAAAGAGGACTAGAAAATGCCGTTATATTTACCCAGATAGTTATCATTTTTCTTATCTTTATGTCATTCACATTTCCCTTATTTCCTTTTTGTATTGTTTCCCTTCTGTTTAAAAAACTTCCTTCAGCAATTCTTTTAGAACAGGTCTGTTGACATTGAATTTTCTTTATTTTCCTTCATTTATTAATGTCTTTATTTCACTTTTACTCATTTGTATTTTCACTTTATGTAGAATTCTGGGCTGACAGTTCTCTTTGATGCTTTAAAAAAATGTTGCTCCATTTCCTCCCAACTTTGTAATTCATGATGAGAAATCTAAAGTGATTCAAATCATCATCCTCCTTTATTCTCCATTAGGAATGCATCATTTGTCTTTATCTGCTTTTAAGATTTTTACCTGCCTTTAGTTTTCAGCCATTTTGTTATGACGTGTCCTGGCATTAATTTCTCTGGGTTTTCCTCTCTAGAGTATTCTGAGCTTTTTGAATCTCTAGGTTTATTCATTTGGCCAAATTTAGGAAGTTTTTAGTCATTATTTTTTTGAAGTTTTTTTTGTTTGTTTGTTTTTTGGGGCTTTTTTTGCTATGAGTTGTTTATCTTTTCCTCTAGAATCCAAATGACACACTATCACACCTGTAGCATTGTTTCAAAGATCCCTGATGCCCTGTTGTGTCTTTTCAATCTTTTTCTTTCCCTATGTGTTTAAGAATAAATAATTCTTGTTGATCTATCTTCAAGTTCACTCACACTTCTTTCATCTCAGCTTTGCTATTGGCTCTATCCAGTAAGATAGATATTTCAGTTACTGTATTTTTCAGTTCCAGATTTTCTGTGTGGTTTCTTTTTCTATTTCTCTGCTGCGAATTGTATTGTCTATTTGTTTCAAGGGTATTTATCCTTACTTACTGAAGCATTTTTATGAGCTGCTCTAAAGTCTGATCATTTCAACATTTAAGTCAAGAAGACAATAGTCTCTTGATTATCTTTTCCCATTACACTTGCAGTTCAAGTCCAAGACTCAAACCATGGTTGATGACATTAGAGTCCAGCAACATAATCATTACACTGTCTGCTGGCCCCAGGTCATTACTTAAAAAAAAAAAAAAATGTCAGAGGGCACATGTGCTTACTGAAGAGAGACAGGGAGAGAAGAAAGAAATAGAGACAGAGAGAAAGGACTTCCCATGAGGAATGGTAACACCACAATCCCTTCTTCTCTGGTTTTCCTTCCTTTTGGGATTTTGGGCACATATGCAGACCTACACATTATGTTTCTCAAGCCACCAGTTCTGGTACTCAAAATGCACAGTTGGCATGTGGGCTCCAGCTGCCTTACCCATAAGGCTATGTATGGACTGACCCGACTATTACTTTTAAGTCATGACCTTTCCAGCATCTCAGCTGAATGCCTAAAGTGCTCAATGAGGTCTGTCTATCCTGCTGAACTAGAGCTACAAAATCTCTACCTGTATGACATGTAGCAGAAAACTGTGAGGCCATGCAGTCTTGTCTGTGTTTAGCCCAGTTTTTGCCCGAAGACGTGTGGCTTATCTTTTTTTTTTCTTTATTTGGAGAGGTTTTTGCTATAGGGCGTGTGTGCTCGCCAGACAGACAGAGAGAGACAGAGAGACAGAAAGCGAGAAATCACCCCCAGGGGGGATGGTCACACTGCAATCCCTTCTCCTCCATTCTCCTCTCAGGATTTTGGGCACGCACCCGGCGTGAGTTTAAGCCACTGGGTCCAGGACTCGAACCGTGGTCGGCTATGTGGGAGTCCAGCGACATAGCCACTACACTAACTGCTGGTCCCATGGCTTATCTTTATATGGACTTTTAAGGTTCCCCTTTCCACAGCTGCCAATCTTCAAAAATGCTACGTTATTGATTTCAGCTGCCTCAATATCTGAAATCTCGGGTGTCTCTCCCATTAACTGAGCTACCTCCTGCTTAAGTTTTGTCATTTTGCATCCAGGATAAACTAACTAAAACAAACAAACAACTCTTCAGAAAAACTAGAATAAATGGAACTCACCCCTTCTCTCAAGGATCATAGCTATGTGCTATCTACTATCCAATGCTTGAAAAGATACATCTCATTACAATAGTTTTGCCCAGATTGATTGAGTGATTGACTGATTTCTGGAGAAGAGGAAGTCAGGTACCTGTTACTGTCACATAGCTGGAAGCAAAAGTCTTTGGTGTACACTAATTTAAATGCAGGCTGAGATTTAAATGACTGATACTAGAATTTTCCATTGGTTAATGAGTGCCTATACTAGCAGTCACCGCTTTAGAAAGAAGCCAATTGGGACTGAAAGGCAAATGACTATTTAGCTGAAGAACTAACTCCATTTTCAAAGGGTGGAGATTTGGTAGTAAATTAGTTCTCTTTCTCTGCCCTGGGAGATTAGACAAACAATGGATCTAACTAAGAAAATAGACTGACTCATTTGGCTACAATGCTATACTGAAGTTACAAGCAAATTAACATCATTCCTCAGAAAGAGAATTAGGTTCTATATACTGTAAATGTATTTCACAGTCATTTCTGAGCCTTCTCATTTCAAAAAAGTCAAACATCAGATATTAAATTCATTGATCTATAGGTATTCTGAATCGTGTCTTTCCTTACCTCATCATCTGCGATCACTAGGCTGAAGTCATATGTAATTTACTTCATTATTTATTAACTCTTCTTTAGGATGGTAGTTTTTATTGTAAAAGAAGTGAGGTTTACTATAACCTTTCCTCTTCATTTTTGGCTATTTCTCAACTGTCAGAATATCAACTGTCAGAATAAGATACTCTCTTCTGGAGAATATCTTATCTTTAAAGCATCTATCCAGAGAATAGGTGCAGATGAGGAAGGAGTAAAAGAACTCTGGGCAGGGAAGGAAATTGTATGAGGCTAAGTAATGGATCATAAGTGAAAAGGGGTGGAGACTGGGAGGGAAATGGAATCACAAATCTGGAAGAGACAAGTCATCTAGTCCAGACTGCCTCTGGACAGGTCAGAAGGGGTGTTTGGGTGGACCTTTTTTCACATCTGGATTTCACTTCTCTTGAATTTTTCAGCCTTTTGCCTTTCACAAAAACTGCTTTCTTCTCTGTAAGATAATGTGGTATTCCTCCTGCCCCAGGATGAAATCGCTTGGAGTGGATTTGATTAGCTTTGGGGATGGTCCATTCCTATTCCAGGAGGTCTGTTTCAGGTTTAGGTCATCCCATTGGCCTCACCATCAACTGAAGGGCAGGTCTCCTGGCCACTCTGTAATTCCCTGGGCGGAGAGGAAGGGCCTCTAAGTTGACGGTCACATTCCATGTATTTCTAACACCCCTAAGCTGCGAGGACACAATGTGCTGAGATGGGTGGAACTTTGGAGATTTTTAGGTAGTTGCAGTTCTCATTCTCCATGAGAGAAGTATACAACTGCCTACCTTTCCCAACATACACATCCACACTTCTATTTTATTCACTGGTAGAAGTGAAATTTTGGCAGTTGATGGTTCTTTCAATGCCAACCATTCATCCCTACAGTATGTCCCAAGTGTCTGGATTTACCTCAAGAAATTGTGGGACAATGGAGAGGGTGGAGGTACATTTTAGCTTCTTCCTCTCCTTTATCCGAGGAGACTTATGAGCATTAAGCACAGAGGTGCATGAGCCAACACTGCCTTCCTCCCCAGCATGCGCATAGATCCTGAGCAGGAACGTGGGGGAAGCGCCCTCTCAGACCCTCCCTTGCAAATGGCACAGACCAAGCAAAACTTCCCCTGGGTTGCAGTCCAGCGATATGGAGCGGTCCTTGGCGCAGAGCCCTGGTCTTCCCGAGTCGTGGGTGGCGCGGTGCTTGTTTCCCTCCCCTCCCTTTCCGGACCCAAATGGGGATGTATCTGGGTCAGCCTGGGAGAGGCCGGACCTGCCAGGGACCGGCATGGGGGAAGGGGGTGGCGATGACAGCATCTTTCAGGTTTTTGGCATCTCTGAGCTTTGCCTGTCCTGCCTCTCACCGCGCTCGCGCCCGGCATGGGCTGACGCTCTGGCCGGGCCAGGCCTGAGGGGTGGGTGGAGAGCGAGCCAGTCCTTTTTATCTGGACCGCCACCCCCAACTCCCTGCGAACAATGCAGCGCTGCTCCCCTCACCTCCTTCCCGACACACACATTCCCATTCTTTAGGGCACGCACCCCAGGCGGGCGGTGGATCCCTCCGCCCCAGGAAAAGAGCAATGGAACAGTTCACGGCCGCCCCGAGTTCCTGGTCTTCCTTCCTTTCCGGTGATAAACTGCAGGGCTACAAGCCAGTTGCTGCTCAAGATGCTCCACCCGCGGGCAGGAGCCCCTCTCTCTCAGCTCTGCGAGGGCCCAGGTCCAAGACCAGGGAGCCCTTCGCCTCTGCAGCGCACGCAGGCTGAACGCCCGGGCGGAGAGAGATGCCCCGGTGCCGGGGTGCAGACTCCCAGCGGACTCCTAGATGCCTCGGTCCCTTGATCTTTTGCGCTCCGCAACACCAGGGAGGAGCTGGGTGTGCGTAAAAACCGCATCTTCCCTGGACGCTTTGGTCAAGATGCTGGGTGAGGTCCCGAGGGTCACGGACCCTCCTGGCACCCCTCCCTGTGAGCTCTGTATATAAACCCAGCAAAGAGGAATCAAAGCCACAGGTCTTCCTTGCCTTGAGGCCCGGACCTTCCCTCCCCACCTTGCCCTGCACAGACAAGGCAGCTCCAAATTAACAAGTGCTCGCTGTTCCTCCCGGCATCGGGGAGAGAAACGAAGCAATGAGTTGAAAATCATCTCCGGATTCTTGTGTCCTGTGCTCAGAATCTCCTTATCCTCCCCCTGGCTTCCCCACAGTGTGCGCTCGGGGACTTCTGTTTGCCGGAGGGTAGCCTTGCCTCTCTGGAATGCGCGTTCCTATGGCCCGAGCCCAGTGATGCTCTTCCCGGGGCTTCTCTGCCTCCGAGACTGCTCCAAGCCGCGCGGAGGTGTTCCTCCGTCTCCGCCTCACCTCGCCCCCACACATTTCTTGCCATCATTTCATCCTCTCAGGCATAAAATCGCGCCCCCACCCCAACCCCCCCGCTCGGCGCAGCGCCCCCTCCCGAGGCTGCGCCCGGCGGGGAGAAGGACAGACGGGTGCGCGGGAGGCGCTCAGAGCTCTGGGGCTGCCTGCGCTCGCTGCGCCTAGGGAATTGGGCTGTGGGCGAGGCGGCCCGGACTGGCCTTTATCGCTAGCCCGGCTCGTCTTTGAAACTTTATCAGCTACTCTCGCCACTCTCCGCAGACGTGAGCGGGGGGGGCGGGGGCGCGGCGAGGCGCCGGCGGCCGTGACGAGGCGCTCCCGGCGCTGAGCGCTTCTGCTCCGGGCACGCATGGCGCCCGCACACGGAGTCTGACCTGATGAGGACGCAAGGGGGTTAATATGAACGCCCGTCTCGGTGGAATCTGGCCCTGGCTCCCTCTGCTCTTGACCTGGCTCACCCCTGAGGTCAGCTCTTCATGGTGGTAAGTCTACGAGCACCGGCGGGAGGGGAGATTTGGAGATGAGAGAGGAGACCACACTGGTCACCTAGACCCTTCCCAAAGGCGCTTCCCTGCAGCCGCAGGTTTTGGCTGGAGCCGGTCTACTGCCCTTTCTTATCGCTCCATTCGGAGCCCCTCGCTTTTCCGTGGAAGACCATTTCAGCTTTGACAACTCAAAAAAAATATATATATGTATGTATGTGTGTGTGTGTGTGTGTGAATATATAAATATATATATATATATATATATGTGTATATATATATATATATATATATATATATATATATATATATATTCCCCTCAGATGAGAGCTCTGATGTTTGGTTTATTTGGATCCAGCTGAGCGACAGGAAAATCAGCCAATTTCTTAGCCCGTTGAGAGATGCGCTAGCCGGGTCTCTAGCTCTGAAATAGACGCTCGTGTGTGTGTGTGTGTGTGTGTGTGTGTGTGTGTGTGTGTTCACCTTGAAAACTACAAACCCCTTTTCTACCGGTCCCCCGCCCCCAACAAACTGCCTCAAGATAAACCCATGGGCCAGTTCAAGCAGTCAAAAGTTGTAGAGCCCAAAGCGTGTGATTCTGTATTATTTTCCAACCTTCCACATTCCTAATGCTTCATCCCAGTGGGACAGAAAAACGTTTTGCTGCCTCTAGGTAGAGACTGTGGCCTTAATACAAAGCTATAGACCCCAAAGCTTCTAAAGCCACCTCATTTCAAACCATCACACCCCAAAGAGTAACTTTGCTACTTCCCTTTATGCTTTGATCTGTGATTATTTTTGCATAGTGATGGGACTTTGCATAGTGATGGGACTTTTGCATAGTGATGGGTCTTTTAGCATCATTAAAAAGTTCCAAAGGCAGATTCTCACTTTATCCAGAAACTCTTCCCCACCTTTTGACTTTCTGATTTTGGAAAGAAGTGGAGTGGAGCGCTCTGAAACTTCCTTGCACCTACAATTCAGAACACTATTAAAACACTAATTCTGAAAAATGAGTTATCATGGGCTTTTTTTATTTATTTTTTTTAAAGAATCTGCCCCAAAGTAAGGAGTCTCAGCCAGATGAAAGATTAGAGCAGGGAACTGTTTAGGAAGACACTGGAGCCCTTCAAAGAGCAAGACAAAGCGCTGATAGGAAGAGGGGTTCAATTCCTTCCTAAGCCTACTTTGAACAGGAAGGCGTTTAGCCTTGACATTGCTGACACAGGAGCAAAGATTGATTTATCAGACTGACCATTTTTCAATAAAATGACTATTTCTGTTTCCATGGATGTATAAACATTATTTATTGCTCAGGCTTTTTGTCACATTGTCTCTCAGCTGTCACTTAAATATATTTTTTGAAAGTCACAGCTGTAACAATTTTATGATCATATAAAATAATGAAAATACAAGAAAAAGACATTCTCCTTGTTTGATCGCTTCAAAAGACACCTATGGCAGCTTGGGTTATATAAAAGGTACCTTTCTAAACATTTCACAACTAATAGAGAACATCTGGGTAGAGATGATGATGTAATTTTTTGTTAAAAGTTTCTTTTCAGAAAGTACTTTATGGAGCTATAACACTGTTTGATTCTTCCAAACATTTAGTGTCCTTAATAACAATAGAAAAACTTTTTTCCAAAGGTTTTTCTGTAAGAGCCAAAAAGAGCTAGAAAATGGAAATATTTAAAGGACTCTTTGGTAAGGAAAGAACAGTATGTCCATGAGAAGAGTGAACAGCAGATACCAGCAGGTGTTGATTAGACAGATACAGACAGTTTTTAAGACATGAGGTCAAAAAATGGGAGCAGTAATCTTCTAAAGGTCAGTCTACCCGAAAGCCAAGTCCAGACACACTGTGTCACTGAGATCAGAGCTTTCTTGGGAAATCTTTGACGTGTTCCTCCAGATCACATTGCTTCCTCCTGTGTTATGCAGACCTTACCTCTGTCATCCTTGCCTGCTTCTCCACTGAATTAAAATCCAATAATCCTTGCTTTCTAATACCACTGAAAGGATAAGGGATTCATATTTGAAAAGCATTGTGAGCTCTTCAGCCTCCTGCGGAACACTGAGCCAGACCTTACTGTTCATGTTGCTCTCCCCTCTGTGTTGGTCTCTCACAGGTACATGAGAGCTACAGGTGGCTCCTCCAGGGTGATGTGTGACAATGTGCCAGGCCTGGTGAGCCGTCAGAGGCAGCTGTGCCACAGACACCCAGATGTGATGCGTGCCATTGGCCTGGGCGTGGCCGAGTGGACCACAGAGTGTCAGCACCAATTCCGTCAGCACCGCTGGAACTGCAACACCCTGGACAGGGACCACAGCCTCTTTGGCAGGGTCCTACTCCGCAGTAAGTCTCCCTCCCTCACCCAGCCCCATGGATTCTCCCCTTAAGCACAGCTCCCCTCACTCAGTCTTCAAAGCCCCTGCTCATTATTACTGCATTTTATGAAGTTACAATTTGTCCCTGTTTTATGGATCAGGACCAAGAAGTCAAGGAACTTGTCTAAAGTCTCATAGGAGACCAGTCCATGAGTAGGATGTGGTGTCTTAGGCTACTATGTTTCACCCTGCCCTGTTCATCACTTCTCCCCTCCATGTCCTCCAAGTTCAGATTTTTTTTTCTTTAGGAGAAGGAAGGAAGCAGCCACAGGACCTTTTTGACTTTTTTCCTTGTCTTTCTGGGGCTTCCTCGAGTAGAATTTGAGTAACTGAGCAGGACAGATCTTCTCTTGGCCCAAGATTACATTACAAAAACATCAACACCGTCTAAGTGTTAGTAAGTAGCAGAGACAAATCCCTACTCACCCTCTTTGTCTTCCCATCTAGCAACCCAACCCTGGGTCACTTGGTGTCTAAATTAAACATTGTTCTCCCAGTAGATTGTAAATCCTTTAAGGGCAGAGACTAGCGATATTCCCTGTGCCTTCCTTGGTGCCTTGGGTCTTACAAGTTGCGTTCATTCATCACATGAATGAGTGGGTAGACTAGCAGTGAGCACCTGTTGTTTTTCAGCTACATTTTGGGCAATAAGGGATGAGAAGCATGAATACATGGATATTTTCCCCCTTAGAAGGAGCCTTCAATATTATCTAATTACGTAATAAACTTCTTAAAAGTTCTGCATATGGAAAGTAACTCTCTAGTTAATATTCTTAAATCAGACACAATTAATTGAAAATCAGGTTTTATTTCCAAATAATACCCATTCACTAAGGTGGCATTATCAGTATTCTCTAAGAAATATCACAGTTCATTTGCCATTAGGAAATCTGACTGCAAACACAGCAATTTAAATGTGAACCCCAGAAATAGGAAACTCTACACTTGTCTTTGTCCCACCCACCCACCCCCCATTTCTAAGAAAATCATCCAGACTGTGCACTTGGTAATGCTTAACAGAGGGTGTTTCTATCATGTAATCATCACAGCCCTAGGGTTTTATGAGGCCAAATGCATAACTGAATGTCTCTAAAATCCCCCAAGGGCGTAGTACTCTCATTCCTCGAGTATCCCTAAAGTTAATTTACTGCGATATTCTGCAATTTTATTCTCTAGTTTAAGAACTATATACTTCTGCATTCCTTTTGGAGTTTCGATATGACATCGCAAATTTTTGAAAGGTTAATAGTAAATTTCAGTTTCATGGAATTTTAAGACTTTACCTAGATTATCTCACCAGTGAATCCATTAAAGTGCTGGACCTTGTCAAAGAGTTTGCACGTGTCTACCTTAAGAAATCTTTGAATGTACTGTGTGCAGCCTGTGTTTAAAATGTATCAATATATATTTTTAAGGTACTCAAAACCATTTTCCAACAATTTCAAAATGAATGCACTTCTCATTATAAGATGATCACCTCTAGATCCATTACAATGTCTCAATATTAGAAAAAAATTTAGATCACACATTAATAGAAGTCATTTCGACTACTAATCCTAAACATAGTATATTTGCCAAAGTTGGGGATTCATTCAGAAAAGATTTAACTTAAAGATGGCAATGTGTGTTTCCTCAGAGCTGAGAGGAATGAAGTTAGATCTAGGGGAAATGGAACTGATATGACTTCGTCTAAGACTGCAGATCTAACTTGTACTTCCTTCACATTTCTTTCAGATGAAGTGGGATGCTTTGCCAGACTCCTCAGAACTTAAAACACTCATACTATACAATTTCTTTCCATTCTTCACAAAAGGCCATACTCTTTCCTAGACATTTATGCAAACTCATATGACTGTCTGTGAAGATTTTGTGTTGGTTGTGGGAGGGCTGAATTTGGCCTAAAGCAGCTTATTCTGAAACTAGCGACAAAATTACAATGAAGTTATCCAAAGATTTTTAAAATTAATTAGTTGGAGGGAAACTGACACCTTAGAGTTGTGAAGAGTTCTCATTTGGAAACTTAAATGTGCTTATAGAGGAACAGGAAAGGCAAAAGATAATACAAGTTATAGGGAACACATAAAAATTACTAAAATATCCCATAGTCATAAGAAATGGAGAACATTTGCCTGACTTGTTTTAGAAAGACAGAATAAATGGAACAATTTTTAAAGAACATTTGTAATTTACTCATTTAACAGATAGTCACCAGTCATAGGCAGAGAAACTTAAAAGGCAGAACTAGTAAATCCCAAAATATTCTTGTAAGAATACAGATCTAGAATTCTAGACTAAGTCTTAAAAAACAAAAAGGTGATTCAGGCTCATCCTTGAAAATGTCACAAAAAAGAAAAGCAAATATTTTAATGAGAATTGAACAACACATAACCTTCAAGAAACCCTAACTTCTAGTGTTTTGTCTCGCGAGGTAACAGTCCCTCACCCCAAAGAAAACTGTGCCTATGTATTTAATAGGAATTTCTTGACTTAGCTCAACCTAAAAACTAGATAAACTTCCACAGTAACCCATTAGGAAGTACAAATATCATAATGTAGATTTGGATTTCATTTTGTTTAAAAAGAATCATTTTTTCTAAGAAGGCCCAAGATCGAAATTTGTTTTGTAACAAAGCCAACTCTTAAAATGTGCTACTATTTCACACATAGCATTTTAGTGATTCATCTAAAACACTTAACTAAAAACATCTTAAGGCCATGTCTACATGATACCAAAACATCTGGAGGTAAAATGAAAAGCCAGTCAATATGCTAAGTTTTTTATTTAAATAAATAAATAGCTATTTAGTAGTATGTTTGAATAATAAATGACAGCTATTTAGGAAGGTGATAGTTTTGCCTTGGAAATTATTTCTGAAATATAGCAGATTATAAGTGTGTGTGTGTGTGTGTGTGTGTGTGTGTGTGTGTGTTTCCCTTTCAGCCAACAAGTTAATGTATTTGTTCACAAGTGACACCAGAGTGAATTCTGTGCCTAGACACCTTATTCTACTGCTTTCAAAATATTGTGCGGTCACTAACATACTATCATCTATGTTTTCCATTCTTTTCCTGTAAAACACTACCTCATAAAATTTATCTTCTCTCAAAAAAATAAGACTAGTGTTGATATGTTAAACATTTAGGAGTATTTTTCCCTAGGTGATATCTCTAAACTTGGGTACCAGACTACAAATCCAAAACCAGGCTTTAGAAGATAAACGGACTATGAGCATTTTCCTAAACTATAAAATGGGTATAATAGAATTTTCATCTCTCTGAAAGCCACCACCTAAGATTAAGCCATATTAGTATCCATTAGTCACAAAACATATCAGTTTCACTTAGAATATCTGTGATCCTTATAATACAAAGCTGGGACTCTTAGAAAACAACTCCCTTGACCATCGCATTGCTCTCGGGAGAGTGCTACCTGCTACCTATGGCAAATATTCATATAACTGATTTCACCTAACTTCAGGGGCATGATTGATTCCTTTTTTGATGATTAGAGGTTTGGGGGAAGATATTATTTGAAGGCTGAGGTAAGTGCCATTTAATATGGTGTAGATATGTTTTCCTGGTTTTTAATAATGAGACTAGCAGAGCAAATATTGCAAGGGAGGTGTAGTAAATCTTACCACTGAATGACAAACGGAAACAAGCAGGGCTTCAATGCGAAAAGGTGGTTTGTTCTCCCAGCTGTGTGGTTCAAAAAGTCACACTCGTCTTGACATATTGAATCACCAAATGGTTCTGTTTTCTGCCTTGCATTGGCATTCGGTTGTCCAGCTTCTATTTTGATTGTTAATATATTTGCTGCAGCAACCATTAATAAAAAAGCATGCTAATAACAATGAAATACAGCTCCATTTGAAAAACGAGGTGCACACCGACCCTTAAGAGCCTTATATCTGTCACTATACCACAACACCGTGTTATGAGTTACTACAGATTATTAAAATAATTTAATGTAGTTATTGCATTGAAATATGTACCTTTCAGCCCGTAAGTGAAAGTAGCCTGTGCTCTAATAAAGAACAATTCTAAGAGAGCACCCCAAAGGGTTCTTGCCCAAGTCTAATTATAGGCGGTAAATTTGTTTCCTTCCAGAAAAACCAAAGAAAAGCTTTTCACTGTCTTTTACCCAATACCAGTGATTAGTGCAGGTGTTCCAGAAGAAAGTAAATTCACCTTAATAGTTAGACATAGTATGTAACTCAAGGATATTGCATATTGCCTTCAACAATCTTTCAATTACTTGTGAAAGTTGATGCCAAGCCAACACTCTCCAGTGTTAACACAAGGGGCCAGTTCCTGCCTAAATTCTCTTCCCACCTCCGCCTCTACATTTTTTGAACCCAGTATTTCAATGTCAATAATTTAAATGCACATGAGTGTCCACACTAATGCCTGGAGGTTTGGGAGGTTTTTCAAGAGGAGCTGTGATATCACAAATACCCAGATATGTTATGGAGTGATAGAATTATATGATTCAGATTGTAGTTTTACACATGAAGAAACTAAGGCCCAGAGATGCCATGCTTCTCTCCTCTAGGACATCTCGGGCTCCAGATTAAAGCAGAGCAAGGTTGTATATGAGACTCACGTGTGGCCAGGTGCCGGGTTAGGTCATCTTTTTCTTTCATGCTTTTTATTTCCTTTAAGAAGATTTGTCATCTGGATACCTAAATTCACAAAACCTGTACCAGATGGAGATGACTCAAATTAAAGAAAGAGGCTTGGCTCTAGAAAACAATCCTTCTAGAAGACCACCTTTTTTTTTTAATCTAGTGATGAGGGATATCATAAGTAGATCAAATATTAAATAATCATCTTGTGAAAGTTACTCAGAACTAGAGCTACCAGACCACTTTTAAGAAAAGCATTTTTGTTTCAGGTAGTCGGGAATCTGCCTTTGTTTACGCCATCTCCTCAGCTGGAGTTGTATTTGCCATCACCAGGGCCTGTAGCCAAGGAGAATTAAAATCCTGTTCCTGCGATCCAAAGAAGAAGGGAACCGCCAAGGACAGCAAGGGCACCTTTGATTGGGGTGGCTGTAGTGATAACATTGACTATGGGATCAAATTTGCCCGAGCATTTGTGGATGCCAAGGAAAGGAAAGGGAAGGATGCCAGAGCCCTGATGAATCTTCATAACAACAGAGCCGGCAGGAAGGTAAGGAGGTGCTCGTTTTACAGACTGCATGGTCTTAGAGATACCTTCAGCAAAGCTTATCTTGAGCTTCACTAGAGTTGGTAAAATACTGTATAGACACAACTTCCCACTGTCCTCCAGCTCAGAGATGTTTGTTCTAAAGGGTACCACCAACTAGGTTTTATAGTCTCTCTGGATACAGTGTCATCTGGGCAGAAGATAGACCCTGTGGGTTAGGATAGTTCTTCATGGCACATAGTGATGATACATTGAATGTGTGTATCTAAAAGTTATCAAAATCCAGAGCCTCTTCCCCCCAACTTTTCATGAAATCAATTTACCAGGCATGGTTCTATGGGTTCAGCTAGATTCAGGGATACATTCTTTTAGAACCAGATTCTCACTCATTAAAACTAGCTCTTACTCAGTAAGCCTTCCCTGTCATTCCTGATACTAGATGAAATAGTGGATCAAGGGAAGACATTTCTCTAAAGAAGTATTCTCGTCCCCTATCCTCAGGCCTGATTAAATTCCTGTGCGGTGGATATCTGTTCAGTATTCATCTCCTATGTTCTGCTTGCTAGACAGAAACACTGAGGCACTTCAGGTGCTCAAGATCACAGAGTAAAGAGAAAAATCAAGACTAGAACTCAGGTATCAACCTAACCCAGACATGCTTTGACCTAGCATTAAACTATGCCTATGCCAATGTTCAGATCCATTGATGATCCATGTCTTTCTGTGTGGTGGCATGCTCAGAATTACTAAAGGAGCTGAATGCTGAACTTTAGGCCTCTGTGTAGAAAACATGCACTGGCTGGGCTAATCAAATATTTGGTCAGAACTATTCTAGAATAATCTAATTGCCAATAGTAAGAGATAACCATCATTTGTCTTTTATCAATGCGATGCAAAAATGTGCTTGATATTAATATATAAAGAAAGGCATAAAATTGAAAGGTCTCCAAGGGGTCATTAATAGGAAAAAGAATAGAAAAGAATGCAGATCTGTGTGGATGAAAACCCTTTTACTGGGCTCTTGGAGAGAGCAAATCTCATTTAAAGGAAATTGGAAGGAAAGAACTTGTGCTTAGCACATGGAATAAGATGAGTGTGACCTGAACTGTTTACAAATAGTACCTTTCTTGAACTTTAAAAATCAACATTCCCTTTTTTATCATGAATTTGTGAACTCATAGTGACTACTGCCAAGAATATAGACTATGGTTGTGCAATCCTGCAGCCATTGGTAATTATTGTTTGTGCAATGATTTGTATAAAAATAATTTATATCAGCCTTTTCTTTGACATTGATACTGCATGCATAAGTTATAAAATGTGGTGTTTTTGATAGGAATATGCTGCTTAATTATTCAAATAGGGGTTATAGCTAGATTTCTCTAGTTGAAAAGATAAAACATATGGCCATACTTTGTATCAAAAGAATGTTGAATTATCAAAATGCATGTTAATTTGGCTTAATAGGTCATTAGTCATTGAATGTTTTAGCTCTTCAAGATAATAGATCTTAGCTATAATATTTTAGGCCCTGAATAAATATGGCTTTCAATGTAAATCACATGATTCTTCCCTGTGTAGAGGTGAACAGCTGTCAGGTCTCAGATATTCTCCTGCCTACTCTGCAAAACTTAGGAGGGCTACTTTTGATTGGAATAAATGTGCACACACTGACTTTTTAAAATGTGGCTTTAATTAATGGTGGGTGGGCAGACTTTTTCAAGGAGATGCATGATGTCAGTGAATATGAACTTTAATGAGAGTAAATGTATTGAGATAAACATGAGTCTCTAATTCTCTTCTTGCGGTCATTAGACCCCCAATCTCTCCTCCCCCTTCGATCCAGCAGGTCTGTGCAATCGAAATGAGAACAGGCTGGCCTTGTGTTTGAAGGCAAGCTTCCTAAGCTAAGCCTCCAACTGGTCTGACTCTGGAAAATGCAGCCTCCAAGGCCAACAGCAACACCAGTCTTTATTTTCCTCTTTATACCTTTCAGTATTTTCCAAAGTATCCCATATGAGCATCTTTTACTTTTTTTTTTTTTTTTTTTTTTTTGAGAGGTTTTTTTTTTCGCTATAGGGCGCGTGCGCTCGCCAGACAGACAGAGAGAGACATAGAGACAGAAAGCGAGAAATCACCCCCCAGGGGGGATGGTCACGCCGCAATCCCTTCTCCTCCATTCTCCTCTCGGGATCTTGGGCACGCACGCACACGCGCCCGGCG
The DNA here is from genome assembly GCA_026018925.1 of Tupaia tana. Taxonomy (NCBI): domain Eukaryota; kingdom Metazoa; phylum Chordata; class Mammalia; order Scandentia; family Tupaiidae; genus Tupaia; species Tupaia tana. The sequence continues at coordinate 36,826,857 of JAKSZU010000003.1, forward strand.
TGAGTTGTAAGCCACCGGGTCCGAGATGCGAACCGCGGTCGACTATGTGGGAGTCCAGCGACACAGCCATTACGCCAACTGCTGGTTCCCAGCATCTTTTACTTTCTAAACTGGGGGTAGGGCGTCAGTAGAGAAGCAAAACATTTTATTTAAAGAAAAACCATCTAGTCTAAGAGTGTTTCTGTTTAGCCAACGCGAATAGTCAGAATTCAGCACTGCCATTCACAACAGGCCTTAATTTTTCTCCAATAGTCAGTTTAGTTCATTTTTTTTAATAGCAACTGGTTAGAGCACCCTCATGTGTCTCTGCGCTGTAATATCATTTACTTTAATCACAGTTTCAGCAAAATTTATAACACTCCTTTTTCCTTCATGTTTCCTTGAAAGCTCATTCTTGATTGAGTCTAGTTTTACAATTCCAAATAGTACTATTAGTATGTATTTAAAAAGACCAATCTACTTGTTCAAAAAAAATTCATAAAGAAATTTTACAGCTTCCTTTGGCTGTTCTTCTTAGATCTAAAGAAGCCACGCTATGAAAGGTTCCAAATTATGTTTTAAGATAGGTTTAGGTGGGGCCAGCAAATGACGTAGCTGTTACGTCACTGGATTCCTGCATGGCCAATTGTGGTTCTAATCCCTGACCTGATGAATTGAAATTCACTCCGGGCGCATGTGCATGTGTGCCCAGAATCCCAGGAGAATAGAGAAGAGGCGATTGCAGCATGACCATCACCCCTGGGGGGTTATTTCTCATTTTCCCTCTGTCTGTCTGTCTCTCTCTGTCTGTCTGTCTCTCTCTCTCTTTCTGTCTCTGGCAAGCCATACACCCTAAGGCAAAAACCTCTACAAATAAATAAATTTTTTTAAAAAAAGATAGGCTTAGCTAAATTATAAGCAAAAAGTACCTTTTCAATATCCAGCATTTGTTCCTTTTTATAAGCTTGCAGATAGCTAAAGTGTGTTCACGCTTTCCTCGAAAATGAAATAATCACAACTTCTTTAAACTTCCCTAAGAGAATCTGTATCAAAGTAATCCATGTCTCCAAATACTGCCCTTCAATCACTCTGAAAATTTCCGTAAGATTAATTATTTTCATTGAAGAAGAGGAATTTTGTAAAAATACTTGTCCCAAAAGGTGTCTCTTACTTTAGTGAAAACAGAAAGAACTTGGGATTTGAGATCAGACCTACTTTAGTTTGTATCTTGCAGTACCAATGGATTTGTTCACTGGATGTCAGTTTGCATCATATGTAAAAGGACATTCTGTGGTGCTAAGGGAAGACAGGTATAAGGCAGATAGCCTAGAATCTGGCATTGTAGTGGTGTTCAATAAAAGTTAGTTCTTTTCCCTTTAGTGAAATTATAGTTATTTGTAACAGGTTATAGAACTGGCTATAAATCAAATCTGAACTATTAGGATTCAATCTGATCAGTCCATCTAGCCATAGACTTTTCTCTTATAGTTTAATATACTAATGAGGGACAGAAGCTGGTATAATGGCTATGTCACTGGACTCCCATGTAGTTGACCACTGTTCGAATCCTGGACCTGGTGGCTTAAACTCATGCCAGGTGCATGCGTGTGCATGCCCAAGATCCTGAGAGGAGAACAGAGGAGAAGGGATTGTGGCATGGCCATCCCCCGAAGGGGGGGTGATTTCTCCCTTTCTGTCTGTCTTTCTCTTTCTGGCGAGCGCACACACCCTTTAGCAAAAACCTCTCCAAAATAAATAAATAAATAAAATGAATGAATGCAAAAAAAAAAAAAAAACAGGCAGAGGGGCCAGCAGATGGAGTAGTGGTTAAAGTACTGAACTCCCAGCTGGCCCACCGTGGTTCAAGTCCTGGACCTGGCAGCTTGAAGATCACACCAGACATGTGTGCATGTGTGCCCAAAATCCCAGGAGGAGAATGGAAGAGAAGGTACTGTGGTGTGGCCATCCCTCCTAGGGGTGAGTTCTCACTTTCTCTGTCTCTTTCTGGCTATCTCTAGTGAGCACAAAAAACAAAAAAGGCAGATAATATGTTCTTATTTATAAAATACTGTCAAATGTTTTATCGTTTGTTCTTCCCAAAATTCCTATAGGAATAAAAACAATATTAATATTTCTACTTCTCAGTTTAGAAACTGGGCATGAAGTGACAGATAAAGTGACAAATTTAGAGTCCTATAATCATGAAACTTTGGGCAAACACAACAATCCAGTTGTGTTTGCCTATGTATACTTGTCTGTATTTCCATGTCATCTCTACTGAGATCTTCTGAGAAAAACAAATACTATTCACATTTTTTTAAAAAGCAGCTGCCCTTAGAAGGTAGTTCACTGATGTGTTTTTTTTCCCATGTGTGTATCTTTGCTTAACAAAATTTCTAAAATGAACGTGTGTTGATTTTTAATAACCAAGAAAATAAGTTGTTTGAAATGCTGAAAACACAATAACACACCCAAAACAACTTACCCTTATTTGGGTAATTCATAAAATTTTACCTAATGACACAGCAAGTTTGAGAGCAGTATTCCTGTGTATTATTAAACTAAATTTGGTTCAACCGATTATTAAGAAATTACTTTGGGAAACACACTGTTTTTGCTACTAAGTCAGATGTGGAAAAGAATAAGACAAGGAAGCCTCTGACAAGAAAAAAACTGAGTTCTAGAAAAAACTAAGTTCTAATCAGGGAGACAATTGCAAGGCAAGCAATGCTATGTGGCATACCAGAAAAAAAATCAGCCAAAGGGCTAGTTGGGTAGAGACAGAAGGAGTGTCGTAAAAAAAAAAAAAAAAAAAAAAAAAAAAAAACTGTGCATTTGGGCTGGAGATAAAGGTTTCCATAATTGAGATATGGAAAATGCTTTCCAGGGTAAAGGGACTCCAAGATAAAGGTATTGAAATAGAAGTACATCAGAAAATAAAGGATGGGCCAGGGCTCGAGAGTGGAGCTCAAGTTAATAGAAGTTGAGACTAGAAATTTTAACCTTACCATAATCTGGAGAGTCTTGAATGCCACACAAAGATGTTTCGATGTAACTGTAAACGCAAAAGGAAGCCATTGAACAATGGAGAGAATATTAAATATTCAAGTTCAATTTGTATGCATTTGTAAATTTTACTAGTGTCCATGTTGAAAGTGATAGATTAAAAAGTTCAAACCTTCTGTTATATGTTCAAATTAATCACTTAAAAATCGATTTACTAGAAACATTATGAGCTATTTCTATTTCTCTGAATTTTATTTTCAGCCTTAAATATACACATAAGGACTACTATAAGAAGCTTCTTGATGTTCATTAATAATAAGAAATTGATGCTGGCCCTGTAGTCTAGTTGTTAAGGAATCAGATCCCACATGGCTGACTGTAGTTCAGAAAATATGCCAGTTACACATCTGTGCATGCCCAAAATCCTGACAGAATGGAGAAATAGAGGACAAGGGATTACAATGTGACCATGACCCATTGAAGATTATTTGCTCCCTCTGTGTCTCCCTCTTAGTAAACACACCCTCTAGCGATTTAATTAAATTAAAATGTGTCCTTTGAAAATAAGTAGGAAGAAATTAGCATTGGCAACTGTGTGGATATTTATATTTTTAACATAGAGCTAATATTATTTGCTATTCTACTTATTAGGGGTTCTTAACTGTGGGCATCTTCTTGACTGAGGCAGGGCTCTGGAATAAGGAAAAGGACTCTAATACTTGAGCACACCTTGGACAGGATGACTAACTAGGATTACCATTTACTATAAAACATATACACACACACAGCAGATTTTTTTTTTTTTTTTTTGAGAGGTTTTTTTCCGTTATAGGGCGCGTGCGCTCACCAGACAGACAGAGACATAAAGACAGAAAGCAAAAAATCACCCCCCGGGGGGATGGTCACGCCGCAATCCCTTCTCCTCCATTCTCCTCTCAGGATCTTGGGCATGCACACACACGCGCCCGGCGTGAGTTTTAAGCCACCAGGTCCGGGACACGAACCGCGGTCGACTATGTGGGAGTCCAGCGACATAGCCATTACGCTAACTGCCACACAGCAAATTTTAAGCAAGCCTAAGAGGCAGGTAACTTTGTCCACATCCTAATATGAGAAAACTGGGGTCTAATAGGGTAGCCAGAAATCCAATGTATTTGCTAATTGAAATGACCTGAAATTCACACTTAACTTGGTGTCTTGTATTTTATATGGGAGGAACTCAGGGAGAAAGGGCACCCAGAGTTTCTAGTTCTGTGTGCTGTCCAAACAAGCACCCCCCCCAAGGCCAGTACTTTTCCCTGAGCATGGTCTACTGGGTTACTGGGATGATGCAATACTCCTTTTTTTTAGATATTTTTTCTTTTTTTTACTACAGGGTGCATACACTCGCTAGAATGACAGAGAGAGAGAGACAGAGGGACAGAAAGCAAGAAATCATCCCCCAGGGAAACAGCCACATCACAATCATTTCTCCTCCAGTCTCCTGTCAAGATTTTGGGCATGCACACACACACATACATGTCTAGCATGATTTAAGTCACTGGGTCTGGGACTCCAACTGCGGTTGGTCATGTGGGAGTCCAGTGACATAACCATTACTCCATCTGCCGGTTCCCAAAGCAGAGACTTACTTCTAAGTTCCATCGTCAGGACATAACTCCAAAGTAAATTAAAATGGCTATTATGCAGTATGTAAGCACACTTTAAAGTAAATCAGCATTTTAATAAAAGTCCAAAGACTAGATCCCTTAATGCCACTTAATAATAGTAAGTAAATTATGGATCTGGGGCCAGCTCTGTAGCTCAGTGGTTAAAGGAGCTGACCCCACATGACTAACTACAGTTAGAATCCTGGCCCTGGTGGCTTGAAAATTTTGCTGGGCTCATATGCATGCATGCCCAAAATCCTGATGATAAAGAGGGATGGACGGGGACCAGCAGGTGACATGGTGGTTAAGGCGCTGGACATTCCCACATGGGTGACCACAGCTCGAGTCCCGAACCTGGTGGTTTGCTTTCTCACTTTACTTCTCTTTCTCTCTCTCTCTCTATGTGTCTATCTCTGGTCAAATTAAAACAAATGAATGAATAAATAAATAATTAAATAAATAATTCTTAAAAAAAAAAAAGGAGGGGTAGAGGAAAAAGGATTATAGCATGATCACACCACATTCAGAGGTATGTTCTTTGTTTTTTTTTCTCTTTCTCTCACACTCTGGCAATAAAAAATAAATAAATAAAATAATAGGTTTGACCTAAAAAAAAACTAGGTGTGATTAAAGAGAAATAAAAAGAAATCACGTTCTTTAAAAATAAGAAATATTCCTAGGAAAAATAGATATTTAATACCAAACTGAACTACAGAGCCAGATTGCTTTAGCCTCCTATTCATCCTAACTCTCTCTTCAATAAATTGGGTGTCTTTATGGTGTACAAATTTCACTTCGCAGACATTTGGTCTGATTGATTTTCTTAAATTCATAAAATTAGGTGTATTTTGAAAAGTTAATCAGTTTGCCAACCTCACCTCTGTCTTGTTGGACCCCCAAATAGTATGTGCTTGATACTGTAGATCTTTATAAATGAATGAAAAATAAATCACAATTAAAGACCCAAAACAGGGAATAACTCTTAGCAAAATTGTTACAGTTCCATGTAAAGTTCTATTATTAATGGAAAATGTTTTCTGGACTTGCCTCATTAGTCAATGAGAATTATTATATATATGGTTAGTCAATGGTAATGTTCATGAATTTCACAAATATAAATTCCACACCTTATATTTTCTAGCTAAGCCCACCCACAGTCACTGTTTTTAAAGAATGACAGTGCTCAAGAAATCACAATGTCTTATTGAAGTTAATAAATGTTTGCATAAGCAAACCAACTGCACAGTTTGTTAATAAATATTCCTTGTTTTTCTGGTTCCAGAGAAAGTATATTTGAAGGGTATAAGTTGTTTCAATTTTCAATAACTCTTATCTTAGAGATGTGGATATGCCAAAAGGATTTAACTGTTAATAAATGGACTTGGCTTTAAGCCAGCATTGGAAAATTAAATAATATGCTGTTAATGTGTTTCCCTCAAGAAAACTGATGTAGGACCAGAAATATATTAGTAACTTTGTGGGATACTGTATACCCAACTAAAAAGTGAAGTACTGACATGTCTTTAAATGTTCAAATTTAATTAATTTAATTAAAACACACCATGAGAGGACCTAAAGTAATTTCTAAATATAGCTTCTAAGGCCAAGTCAGTTAAGCTGGCAGATATTTCACATGGAATAAAGTGGATAGTCATTTTTCTGATAGGAAGAGACACCATAGGGTACAGAGCTCATAGACAGCAAAATACAGGTATGACCTACAAGAAAATAGTTCTCATTTTCTACAAAAGTCTTATGAAGACACCATAGGGGTTGGTTTTGCTCAGTCTTCAGAAAAGCTGACATAGGAAATCACAATTTCATTCTTCTTGGGAGATATTTGTATTATAACTGGCAAGGTAATTATTTATAGACAAGGATATAAAAACACTAAGTATTCAAACTTCTGGGAGTCAATTTTGGAGAATATAAACCCTAGAGGTTCTCAAAGCCCAGTATAGACAGCACCAGCAGAGTGATTTAACTTGTAGATGTTGGTGTCAGATGGGCTTGGGTTATATCCTGCCTGGTTGGGCTATGTGCCTGTGGGACTCTGGCAAGGGTCATCCACTACTAGGTATTTCAATAACCGCATCTATGAAATGGGAAGAATAACAGTTTATACTTTATGTGCTTATGCCGATTAAATAAACTAGTGAATACAAAGTACTTAGCATGGCTTGACATATGGTAAGGACTTAATGAATGTTACATCTCATTATATTCTGACACATTGGAGAAATATAAAATAGACTTGTTCTAGCCTACGCAATGTATGTATTTCTTTCTTTTACAGTTCTTTAAAAAGAAATTCAGACTTCTATCTCTGTGGTATCAGGTGCTAATATATAGAAAGGTTTTTTTTTTCTTTTTAAAGTTTCTTAAATTCTAAAAGTTAAAAAAAAAAATAGCCTCATCAGGTCGAATGGTTTCAAAATCAAAGATTTATGGGTCACATAAATAAATCTTTTAAGTAAGATTTTAGCACTAGAGCTATTATGCGCCTACTGAAGAGCTTTTGTTGGGAAAAGTTATATAGTAAGCTAAAATGGTTCTTATGAGGCTAAACACTGAAAGAGTTCTGTCCTTAGGAATCATCAAATTTATTTGTCTTTTTAAAGGTAGAGTTAAAAATCAACAACCTGAGACCAGTTAAATTTAACAGAATTTATTTGAGCAAGAGATACGTTCTAGAACTGGGTAGCATTCCAGGCTGAAGCTGGTTCAGAATACTCCATCATACCACATGGAAAAATTTTATATTGGGTCATCAGAAAAGTCATGACACATTTTTGCATAGAAAAAAAAAAATGTCATGACTTTTCTGACAACCCAATATTTATAGTCAGAGGAAAGGAAGTGATATACAAAACCAACCTGACTGGCTGCACTTGACATTTGCCTGATAGGATCACTTTTTTTTTTTTTTTCTTTAGAAACTTTCAGCCTCTGATTGGTTGAGGGGTTGCTGCTGTGATTGATTGAGGCTTATTTGCTTGGATACCAGGGTATTCTCTTGGTTTAGGTTACAACTTGCTGGTATATCAAGCTAGACTGCTTTGGACCAAATTTTATCACCCACCTATGGTGGTCAGTTTAGGCCAATTTCATTCAATTTAGTAGTAGTATAGTTGTATCAAATGAGCAAGTGTGTATCAATAGGATTCCAAAGAGTAAAAATTAGATGGTATTAAGGCAAATGGAGAAGGAAAGGGGGTTGATTAATAACTGTTGGCCAGTTTGGTGAAACAAAGAGTCATGAGGGCTATAAGAATTGAAAAAAGGAACATAAGAGAAGGCTAGAACTGGGATCTTGACAGTAACCTGTATTAAGAATCTAGAAAGATGAAAGTAAAACAAGAGATCTTTAGAAAAGATTCAAGAGAGAGAAACATCTAATTACCTACAAAGGATATCCTGTCAGGCTCACAGTGGACATCTCATTGGAAACAATGCGAGCAAGGTCAGCCTGTGGTGTGGTGGTTAGGGTGGCTGAATTCCACATGGCTGACTGCACAGTTTGAATACTGGACCCAACAGCTTGAGAAACATATTCAGTGTATATGTATGCATGTCCAAAATCTCCCAAGGAGAATGGAGGCTAAGGGACTGCAGCATGACCATTCCCCACAGAGGGTTGGGGGAGGGATGCTGTCTCACTTTCTTTCTCTCCCTCTATCTTTTGAGCTCACATAACATCTAGCAAATTAATAAAGAAAATCAGGATCTGTGTCATGGGTTATAGGTCTAAATTCCTGAATGAAGCTTTCAGCATTAAACACTAGAGAGAGAAAGCCAATCATTGTAATTTATTCTTTTTTGTTTTCTTTCTATTGTGAAAACATTATTTGTACATAGCAGCAAAGTAATGAACTTAGCAGTGTGAAAATGTATTTAATGCATGGGAAAGTTTGGGGCCGGACCCATAAGCATAATGCTTAAAGGAACCAGATCCCACATGGCCAACCGTAGTTTGAATCGCAGCCCCAGAAGCTTGAGAAATACATGGGGCATGCGTACATGCCTACCCAAATTCCTGACAGGAAGGCGGAATGGATGAAAAGGGATTAGTGGGATCACACCCCATTGGGGTATTCTTTCTCTCTCTCTTCTCCCTCCCTCCCCCGCCCCTCTGGAAAATACACATGCCCTATGACAATAAAAATTTTAAATTATTTTTAAAAATAAATGAGAACATTTTCTCTTCTCACAATCCTTATCTATTTCCAGAACATTTCACAGTTCAAACCGACTCAAGGCTATGGACAGGAGATATACTGTTTTACCTCTTGCTCCCAAAGCTTATTAAAATTATAGTAACAGAATAAAGATGGTTGAAGGTAACAATAAGGAGGATAGTCAAAGAAATGGAAGATGAATTTCTGGAAAGTAGAAGGCAAATGAAGAAACTGTAACTGATAAAGAAGGATGAAAAAGTCACACAGTCTAGAAGAGTAAAAGCAGATGGGAGAAGGGTGGTGAAGGAAGAAACAGGTTGGGCAGTAGACCAGGTGGGAACCAAGAAGCCCTGAGAAAATTTCAGAAACAAATAAGCATTGGGGAGCAATCTAGGCCTGAAAACTGGGATTAACCGAAAAATCCGCAGATGAGATATGGAGCGTCAACCTCTCCCGTCTACCCATGAGCAGAATTTTTGGAAGTCTGGTATTTAATCTCCCAAGGCTCTCTGTAGTTAAAATGTTCCCAGCATAATAACCAGTGTCCTACACTCTCACCAGAAAGCAAAATTCTCTGGTCCACAAGCTCTACCTATATAACCAGAGTTCTTTTGCATTTTTACTATTTCATTCTTAAATATGAAGAAACTGTCCAAGAATTATCAGATATTTGATTATATCAGTAACATGAAAGAAAAAGACCCAAAACTGTAGAAAAATTACCCCAGAAGTAAAAGCGATACTTTAGGGGAAAGAAGAGAATTCTTTAAAAACAAAACAAAACAAAACCGGTGCATCTCCTCACAGAGATACAAGATATATTAACATCCATAAATGAGAATGGAGGCTTTGAAAAAGTAACAATTAGAGAACAACAAGGAACTCAGAAAAGAAAGTTAAAGAAATCTCTGAAAAAAACAAAAAAGCTTAAAAGACAAATGACATTTAATTAGATTCATAAACTCCCCTATTTCCCACTTGAATTTGAATCAACTGAAAAATAGGCAGAGTAAAAACATCAGCCTCACTACTGAAAAAAAAACCTGCATTGAAGGAGATAGCTGCAAAGCAGTGTTCCCTACCGCCTCAACCTCAGCCAGGAAGACTCACTCATTGTGTCACATGATGCAGGGAACCCCATGCTAAAGAGTAGCAGCTGATCATAACTCAGTGTATCCACAGACTGGCAGGTCACCAAAGAGAAGGAACCTAGGCACACAAACCCTGCTCCTTCCTCTAAACTCACCAGTTGAACAAGTCACATAACCTTTGGGAAGAAATGAGTAATGGAGCAAAGAAAGCCAGGAGTGTTACTCTGATGGAATTTTTTTTTCTCAAGAAGTCCAGAAGAAAATATTGAAAAAATACAAGTGGACATATAATAGACATAGACAATTGATTTAGAAGGTTCAGTAACTGACCAATGAGAATGCCACCAAGAAAGACAAAAAAATAAATAAATAAATAAAAGTTGGAGGGGAGGAGAAGACTGCAGAGAAGCTCTCTATGTTGAACATGAGTGTTCAGTCTGAGAGGCCAGCTGAGTACCAAATGGGAGGGAAATACTGTGATTTTTCAGAACGACAAGAATAAGGGAAAGATTCTAAAAACTTTCATGGTGTATGGGTAGTGGGGGTGGGAATGAAAGTAAAATGAAAACAAAACAAATTCATTTTCCAAGAATCTGCCAGTGTCAAATTTCCCATTTGCAACACTAGAGACAATTTGTCTATGTAGTTATTCCTTCAAAATCTTGAGAGCAAATTATTTTCAATACAGAAGTCTATACCCAGCCAAGCTATTCATCAACTGAGTAGGCTGAATGAAGACATCTTAGAATGTAAGAATTCAGAAAATATATCCTCATCCTCATACATCTTGAAAGATTTGAGAATGTGCTGTCACCAATGAAGGGGGGAAAAAAAAAAAAAAAACAGAGAAAACATCACATCTAAGAAAGAGTGTGTCCAGTCTAGGAAGGCATGATGCCAGGACTCAGCTGTGGAGCCAGTTCAGGATGGAACAAGACAATGGAGGTTGTGGAACATCCCAGGAAACCTGGAGAGACAATACAGTAAAGTGGAATGATTGAAAGGATGGGAAACAGGTACAATCAAGGCAACTGGTAGTACGTAAAACAAAACATTGAACTTCTAGAACATTCCTCGTTGACACAGAGGCTGTGATACTGGACCCAAGATAATAAAATACATCTATTTGGTGGTATAGTTGTATGTTGCATAGATATTTATTGTTTTCAATTTTTAGAAGCAATATCTAAGTGTTTTTCAAGAGACAGTTACAGAACAGATGTCTTCTGCTTTGGTCTTGTGTTCTTTTTTGTTTGGTTGGTTGGTTCCTTTTTCCATAGAGTGCATGTGCTCACCAGAGAGAGACAGAAAGAGGGAAAGTGAGAAGTTGCCCCCTAGGGGAATGGCCATGCAGCAATTCTTTCTCCTCCATTCTCCTTTCAGGATTTTGTGTATGCACACACGTCCACCTGGTGTGATTTTCAGGCTGCTGAGTCCAGAACTGAAACCATGGTTGGCCATGTGGGAGTCTAACACTCTATCCACCATGCCACATGCTGGCTCCACTCATTCTTTTATAGTCCAAAGGAAGTCTTCAGCCCCTTTTCTAGCAGCTGTGCATGGTAACCCCCCAGGTCATTAGCACAGGGGAGGTCCAGGAGGATGTTCCACTGCTGTATCCTGTTCCTCTGCTGTGGCCTGCCTGTCCATCAATCCACTGGCACCCGGGGTTTACCCCGCTGACCACCACACACCTTTCATGCCCTCCAAAGCAGCACTGACAGATACTGTTTGCTGCTTGTGGCAAATTTTTCCTGTATGTTCAGTTGTTTTAGAGGCATACAGCAGGATACAACCTAAAATTTACTAAGTTTTTCCATTCTTGGAAGTTTAATCATGGTCCCTGCCACAGGAATTTCTCACAACCTCTAGGTCTCCATAGGCTCCCAGTCTCCTGCCAGGGTGCAGGGGTTTCTTTCCTTCTCTGCATTCCTGGTTATGGACACACTTCTTAGCCATGGCTGTGTATTAGAATTTCCTATGGAACTGTAAGTACCATCAAGGTCCAGGCCCATCCCCAACTCAGGTTCAGATTTACGTAGCCTAGAAGGAGCTGGGAATGATCTCTAGGTGATTTTAATGTATAGCCAGGAATAAGAACCACTGCTCTACCCTCTCCAGCTGCCAGGGAACCATCCTCGAATTGCTACTTGCTTTTACGGTGATGGTTTTATCGGGTGGTTTGACTATTTTTCCCTTCTTTTTCCAAACCATGCAATCTCTCACACTGCAGCCAGATTGTAAAAGAACATTTTCTACTTCCTCTTTCCCTCCTCTGTGTACATACACGTACACCACCTTTAAAAAGTAGATCATGCTTGGGACCAGCAGTTAGCGTAATGGCTATGTTGCTGGACTCCCATGTAGTCTACCGCGGTTCAATCCTGGACCTGGTGGCTTAAACTCACACTGGGCCCTTGTGCGTGCGTGCCCAAGATCCCAGGAGGAGAATGGAGGAGAAGGAATTGCAGCATGGTCATCCCCCCGGGGGATGATTTCTCACTTTCTGTCTCTCTGTCTGGCGAGTGCACACGCCCTATAGCTAAAACCTCCCCCCCCCCAAAAAAAAAAAAAAAGTAGATCATACCACAGATATTCTGCATTTTGCTTTTATCACTTGACTTTCTTTCATGACTAGGAGACTGACCAACCTCATTATTCAAAGACCATTATTAGTAATTAGTAATCCATTATTAAGTATATACCTTAATGTGCTTAACCATTTTCCTATTGATGTCATTTGGGTTTTTATTCACATTTTGCTATTGCTTTTTGTTCTTCAATGAGCATCCATGAGGATGTAGGTCCTTCACAACTTGTGCAGGTATTTCCAGAGTAGAATCACCAAGTCAAAGGATACATAGTTTTAAAATGTTGTCAGATATTGCAAAAACACTCTCCATTTAAATAGTATATCAATATACTCACCCCTTGGGGCTGGCAGGTGGCATGGTGGTTAAGAGTACTAGACTCCCACATGGCCCACCACGATTGGAGTCCCAGACCTGATGACTTACTTTCTCACTTTCCCTCCCTCCCTTCCTCCCTCCCTCTCTCTCTCTCTGACTCTGTCCCTCTCTGCTCAAATTAAAATTAATGTTTATAGGGACCAGCAGTTAGCATAATGGCTATGTCGCTGGACTCCCACATAGTCGACTGCGGTTCGCATCCCAGACCTGGTGGCTTAAAACTCACGCCGGGTGCATGTGCATGCGTGCCCAAGATCCCGAGAGGAGAATGGAGGAGAAGGGATTGCGGCGTGGCCATCCCCCCTGGGGGGTGATTTCTCACTTTCTGTCTCTCTGTCTCTCTCTTTCTGTCTGGCGAGTGCACGCACCCTATAGCGAAAAACATCTCCAAAAAAAAATTAATGTTATATATATATATATATATATATACACACACACACACACTCACACACATCCATACATACATACTCCCTCCAAAAAACTCTATCCAGATAATTAGCAACACCAAATTTTTTTTTATTACTTGCTAATTTGCTAGGCAAGCAAATAAACTTAAAAATAGTGTTGCATTGTTTCAATTTGCATTTCTTTTTTTTTTTTTTTGGCAAGCACACGCACCCTATAGCAAAAACCTCTCAAAAAAAAAAAAAAAAAAAAAAAAAAAAAGAGAGAGTAAATTTCCAGTCTGCAAACCCAGTGAACAGAAAAGACGGAGGTAGCCCCCAACTGTGATTGAGCACTGAATGAGCTGTGTTCAGGAGGGGTAGATGTGAGCAAACCCAACACCAGAGAAGGCATCTCACTCTCTCCCAAGGTGACTGTCAGAGAAAGCCTGCCATTAACCACAATCAAGAACTGACCATGGTACCACTTAATATACTTTGAGTTACAAGTAACAGACCCAGTGCACACTAAGCAATGAGGAAAATTTATTAAATTGGATCACAAGAAGTCTGGAGGTAGGGAAGGTCTGAGGTGGGTTTTTTCAGAAGTTCAGTAGAAGCCTCCAGAACCCAGTTCTTCACATCTGCAGCTTGTTGCTTGTCCTACGCTGACTACCATCATGTTCCAAGGAGGTTGTTGCAGAAAACAGCATCTAAAGACAGAAAAGATACTTCCTCTCATGTGTCTAGTTGTTTCTGTCGTTTTTAATTGCAAGAAGACACATGTACTCATGAGAAAGAGAGACAGAGAAAGAGAGAGAGACATGTGAGCTGCAGAAGCCTCCTCCCATTCCCCCCACACACTCCAGGCTGCATTCTGGAGCCATCTACCATCTCCACAGCCAAGATGGCTTATCAGAAGCTCAGGAAGTAGGCAGAGCAGGAGTGAAACTCCCCCTTCAAGTTCTTAGAAATACCCACCCCAAGGACCAGCAGCTGGCGTAATGGCTATGTTGCTGGACTCCCATGTAGTCGACCGCAGTTCGAGTCCCGGATCCCATGGCTTAAACTCACACCAGGCATGTGTGCGTGCATGCCCAAGATCCCGAGAAGAGAATGGAGGAGAAGGGATTGCGGCGTGGCCATTCCCCCCAGGGCGTGATTTCTCACTTTCTGTCTTTCTGGCAAGAAGACATGCCCGATAGCAAAAACCTCTCCAAAAAAAAAAAAAAAAAAAAAAAGAAAAAGAAAGAAAAAGAAAAAGAAAGAAAGAAAGAAAGAAATATCCACCCCAAGAATTCTGTTCAAAGTACCAGTTTGCAGAATCTCATTAGGGGTTTGCTACCTCCTCTGCCTGTGCCCTCAGCCCTGATACACTTCAGCTTGGCTTCTGCCTACAGGCAGGCTCCTCCTCCTCTGGTCTAGTCCTGAGGTGAGGACCAAAGCTGTGGTTTGGTGATATCTCCAGGTCTGGTGATCTCCCTCAGAGCCCTCTGTGTGTCACAGTGCTTTGAGTATATGATGGGGGCAGCCCCTAATTGTCAGCAGAATAGCAAAAATTCTTTGAATACTATAATGAAAACTGATGACTCAAACAAGAGATTAGCACTAAGTGTTAGGAGAGGAAAAGATGACAATTGTTATAATAGTGGATCATGTAAAAAGGGGACAAGGAGACATTTTTAGTCAAAAAGCATACTCTGAGAAACATTTTGAATAAATTCATTTATTTGCACATAATATGAATTAGAAAGACTTCTATTAAGTCATCAGGAAAGTCTTGATGTATTTTTCTATGTTTGTCTATGCAAAAATGTGCCATAACTTTCCCAGTAACCCAATGAATGGGGGTTTGCATTCAGCCATTTCACATTCAGGTCTTGGAGCCTTAATTCCCTGATTCCTAGTTTCCTTATCTGCAAAATGGGAAGAACAGTAGCTCAAGGTTACTGTGAGTACCATGAATGCTAAAGCCTCCCCTCATTTAGGCAAGCCAAGGTGAAATGGTCAAGAGTGAGATAACACTCACCAAATCACTTTGGGGATGGTGCATCTCTGCTGGTTCATCTCAAGCTCACAGCAGAAACTTCCCTGGACAGTCCTGGGTCTTTTGTGTTGGAAGTCATGTGAGATAGGCTCGTGCCAGTTTCCTTTGCTTGTTCTCTGAGAAAGATCAGAGCAAATGTTGCCCTTTCAACTGATTAAGTTGGCCAGAGTTAAGGAATAGTCTCCTTAATTTAGTATAAGCCTTTAATGTCACCTTCCAGTGCAACTTGACTCTGTCCTTTGCTGGCTAGGTAATTTTGGGCATGTGCTTCAACATCTTTAAGTCTTGTTCATCAACATCTTCAAAATAAATATGGTAGCATGGGACTTTTGTGAAGATTAAAGTCATTGAGATAGTGTGTATAAAGTATTAGCACAGTACCTGAGACATAGAAAGTACTCAATAGTAACAATTACTAGTATTGGTTTATTGAAAGTTGGAGACTTGGAAATTACTTTGCTAATCTATTTTGAGTAACAGTATAGATTTTTTTTTTAAAGAATTGTTTTATTTTTATCTTTATTATTTTATTTTATTTTTATTTGGCCAGAAAAGAACAGAGAGAAAGAGAGAGAGAGAAAGCAAGCAAGCCACCAGGTCCGGGACTCGAATCACAGTCGGCCATGTGAGAGTCCAGCGCCCTTAACCACCACGCCACCTGCCGGCCCCAACAGTATAGATTTTTAATATGATAAAGCTATATTTACTCAGAAAATATTCTAATACAGTACCTTATCTTCAAACTGGTTGTATCCCCTACTACATAGTGTGGGGAGTTGTTTTGTTTTGTTTTGCCGGAGGACATGTGCACTGACCAGAAAGAGATAGAACCAAAGAGAAGTGGAGGGAGAAAGTGAAAAAGCACTGCCCCCAACACACACAATGGGGCATGGTCATTCCACAATCCTTTCTCCATTTCTCTACCTTATTGTTTGGACATACATACAACATACTCATTGTGTTTTACAAGCTATAGGAGCTGGGATTTGAACCATGCAGTTGGCCATGTGGGATCATGCTCCTGAACCACTAGGCCATAGGGTCAGCCCAAATAGTGAGGTATTTGTGTTACTGATAGCCAGTAGGGTTCACAAGTAGGGCACTACCTCTCCACTCTCTACCCATTACCCCTGCCTACTGCAGTCAGTGCACTGTGGCTAAAGTGACCAGCAACTGACAAATGATGCCCCAATATCTCCCAGTCATTAGTTCCAAGATCCAGCACCCTCAGAGTCACTTCCTAATTGCTCAGCCACAAGGAAAGTTGCACCACATGTCACGTACTTGAGGCCAACTCTGCTAAACTTGCCCTCTTCCCTGGCAGGCTGTAAAGCGGTTCTTGAAACAAGAATGCAAGTGTCATGGCGTGAGTGGCTCATGTACTCTGAGGACATGCTGGCTGGCCATGGCTGACTTCAGAAAAACGGGTGATTATCTCTGGAGGAAGTACAATGGGGCCATCCAGGTGGTCATGAATCAGGACGGCACTGGTTTCACTGTGGCTAACAAGAGGTTTAAGAAGCCAACGAAAAATGACCTCGTGTATTTTGAGAATTCTCCAGACTACTGTATCAGGGACCGAGAGGCAGGTAAGTTAAAAATATTTTATCTACAGAACATAAGTCTTTCAACAATCAATATTCTATCATTTCAATGAGGTTCTGTATTTTCAGCCCATCATTTCTGTAACTGCAGCCTGCTGTCTTCAAGCCCAAACCTCTCGTTCTTTATAATTCATAATGAAACTGCACAAAGAACTCTCCTAAGCAGCTGGAGAATTGGATTGATAATGTACATATTCTGGAGAAATAGGAATCCAGAAAGAATGTACACGGCAAATTGTCAAAATATGCAGATTAGCAAAATTATTCATCCTGGACAAAATCCTAATTAGTAGACTGTTGTAAACTATGTTTAGCATCCCAACATCTTTCATGTGATGCTGAAGATGAGAGGAAAATAGCTTTGTAATGTCTACCACCATCCCCTAGCCCTCTGCCTTACAAATAACATCTCTATGACTGTAGGAAAGGGTTCAGGGACATACAGTTATCTTCTTTCGAAATCTACCCTACTTCACAATCCCTTGTTCTTTTCAGTATGCTTATAAATTGCCAAATACAAAAAGCTAGAATACATCCCTAATTCCACCTACTTGACTATAGTGTATAAGGGCTATGTAAGACACACTTTGTTTATTAATGCTACACCCTTCTTTTCCAGAAGGCACCTTCTCTGTCTTCAATTCACTCAAAGAGCAACTCCATCAGCCTCGACACAGCAACTGTTCCCACCTGTCTGGTTTTATATGTGTGCATTCTCTACCTCTCACCCCTCCTGATCAACATCCAACTCCAAGCTTAGTTCTGTCTTTGTAGAAAATTGTGGTGCAAAATAAAAAATGAGTGTAAATCTAAGTCAGTAGGAAGAGACAGAAGCCTACAGCCTACTGTGGTTCAAGCTAGTTTTTTAGACCTAGTAGAGAGAAAGGAAATTCATTATTAGAAAAGAAACAAAACAAAAAGAACCCAAAAAAGCCCTCTAATTTAGTCTGGTTTTTATTCTAAAATAACTGCACAGAAACCATGCAGTTGGCAGCTGATACCTCACATTAGATTGTCCAAGAGGCAAGATTACCAGGGAGTGTCACAAGGTTCAAGGCTCTTTTTTGCCAGAGTGGTTGTATTTCCTTCGTGGTGTGATGAACTAACAGTCTTTGAGCAGGTTTATACATGCTGCCTGTGGATTAATGACTACCGAACAGAAGGGCCAGATGCTGTGCCCCCCACATTCCTGACATGCTTTGAGACCTCTAACAAGTCATCTTACCTGTCAGGCCAAAGTTTCAGGCAAATCACCATGACACTTGTTCTTGGATAAAGGCTTGTCTCAGGGGTCTGGCTTCACATCTACCATTAACTAGCTATTGAACCTCAGCCCCCTTCCAACAGAATAGAGATGATGATATCTTAATCATTTGAGGCCCAATGTATTGACTTCTCTCTGCCAGGTACTGGGCTAAGATCATTGCATACTTTATCTTATATTAATAGAATCTTTAAAGCAGCCCTTGAATTCCTTGGAATTAGTTACTAGATAAAGGAAAAAAAGAAGAAGAAGAAGAAGAAGAATTAGGGGTTGGCTCTTGAATGATCGACCCCAACTGAGAACCAAATTCACATCTTATTTTTTGAAGTCAGAGAAGCAACCCTAGATGTCATCATCCCCATTGTATAGATAAAAAACAATGCATGACCAGCTCAAGATCTCACTGGCAGGAGGGGATGGATACCTAACCTTGTGGCCTGTGCTTTTGCCCTGACTCCACGCACTTGTTCCTACCTATCTTCCAGGACAAGTATGTGAAAAGATCTTATGAAACGGAAGCCTATTTCAAATGTAAGAGCACCTGCTTCCCCAACACATCTTTTCTGGTTTTTGTGACTGAAGAAGTTTGCACATCTAGGCAAGCAGTTATCCTTGATGAATATTTATTGCCTTATGGATATTCAATGAAGACTATACTTTCTTTTCCCCACAGAGGGGATTCCAAATTCAATTTTTGTTGCCCCTTCGAGTTACAATGTTATTCTTGCACACTTTGCTTTTTCTATCCTTGTATTAGAACAAACTGCTGTTTTTGATCTTATAATAGCAAATGCACTTGAAGTACCCGCCATATGCCAGAGCTCTATCTGCATCCTCTTAGTATTCTCACAGGAAGCCTATAAGTTGAATATTTTATTACCCCAGCTAACAAGGAAGGAAACTGGAGCTTTAAGAGGATAAGGATTTTGTCCAGTGACTTTTGGTTGGTAAGAGGCAGAGTCGGGACTTAAACTCAAGTCTGTCCTTTTGACTGTTCAACTCAGCCTCCAGCTGCACCAGGCCCGAGACACATAGCTACAAGTGCTAGTGTTCCAAGGGAAGCTATATAACTTACTCTCTTTATTTCTGTTCTATATTCTACACATTTTAGCTTATCTGACTTTAAAAGATGTGAATTTGGGGACTAGCCCTGATGATGCACACAGTGAGTTGCTGCTGGGTGAGGCTATGACCACAAGGGAGCCCAGGTCCAATTCCCAGAACAGCCTAAGAACAGGCTGGGCACAATTGTGGACATCTTTAATCCTAGGTGACTGAGAGACTGGGGCAGAGGATCATCATGGCAAGACCCTGCAAAAATGCCCCCCCCCCCCCCGCTCCCTCCCATAGCAGGATAAAATAAACTCTCTTTGTGAAATTTCTTTCTCATAAAAAAAAAAAATGAGAGAGAGATAATAAGTGAATTTAGTTCTTGGTTATGTTGGTTAACCAGAAACCACCCTGTTTCTTTTGGGTTTTTGTTTGTTTGTTTTTTCCTAAGTAGCTACTTCCAGTGTATTGAATTAGACTTAAGTAAGATTCCTGGATTATTCATAAATTAGCTGAACTACCTTTAATCAATGCCCTTTTCAGCTGAGCCTAAGAAAACTGGCATGAAAGTTATCCATGTAAACCTTGCAATATTTCTTTTTAATTTTGCTGACCATGAGATCGCTGTTTAAGTAAAAATATGATTCAGAATGTTTGATATCATGTAAGCAAAAGTCTAGATTATAAAAGCATTTTTGTTGTCCATACTTGAAATTACATACAGATGAGTGAGATATGGATTTTCTCTGAGAAAGCCTGCTTCAACCCATGTAGTTGCCTGAGAGTCTTGCTCTTGTTTGCACAAGTGAGAGCCTTCTAAGAGAAGGCTTTGTCCTGGCCAGGGTCAACTCCTATGGTATATACTCTAGCAAGTTAGTCAAATCTGTCATGAAAGTTTGTGCTTATGGAATCATCATGGAGTACCCTCTAACCTCTGTTAGTGGTGGCAAGGAGATGTGATGAAGAATCTGAGGCCTGCAAGATGGAAGGCTTCTTGCCTATGTTCACAGTGGGATGTGCGAGTCTTCCCTCTGTGCAAAAAGCTGTTAGGTCAATGCTGCCATCACCTCAGACTGTACTGAAGAATGACTCAGCATGCACACATTACTGAGGGAGCACATTGTGGAGGGACTCTCTCCACTGCACTAGAATCATATCATATTATGAAGGATCTGTTTTCTGGTAAATGGGTCTTCTCTGTGTTGGAAATGCCTTCAAAACAAGGCAAAAGTTTGCAGTAATATTTAAATCAAGTAACATATCACTTTTGTTCCCTGTTTTCTTTATTAAAATTATCATGAACCCTTTCCTACAGTACGTCTTATACCACCTGGTCTGCTTTATTGTGGCCATTTTGTTTTGTTTTAAATCATTGTTGTTGTTTTTGAAGAGAAGATTTTGCTATAGGGCACATGTGCTTACCAGAGAGACAGAGACAGAAAACGAAAAATCACCCCCAGGGGTAATAACCACACTGCAATCCCTTCTCTTCTAGTCTCCTCTCAGGATTTTGGGCATGCACTCACATGTGCCTGGTGTAAGTTTTAAGTGATGGGTCTGGGACTCAAACCATGGTTGACTATGTAGGAGACCAGCGACGTAACCATTACACCATCTGTTGGTCCCCGAAGTTGTTGTTTGTTTTTTTAAATCACGCACATGTAATATTCAATTTATTGGGCACTTTCCACTTGCCAGCAAAGGAGAATCAATGGTGGTGAGCTGATGAAAAATTGTCAAGTAATTGGAATTTGGAACTGATTGATTTTGCTCTAGCTAGTCAGTATCTGCTTCCTGTTCAAAGTAACTCTTGACTAAAGAGAGCCAGCTTGTTTGGTCAGTAGGATTTGTGTACTGAATAAAGTCAGCCTACAGGTCTAGTCTACCATTTTCCAAAGTGCCTCTTCAGAGACCTCTTAAATCAAAATCTTAGGGGCTAGTTCTGAGAGTATATAGTCTTTTCAAATATAAACACATAAAAACTTGGAAAATCAACAATTTAAGTAGTCCATGCTCCCTGCTTTTCCCTAAGTATTTGGTTAAAAAAAAAAAAAAAAAAAAAAAAAAAAAAAAAAAAAAAAAACAGAAAGAAAAGAAAAAAGAAATCTAAAGAGACTAGAGACTTCTTTTTTTTGAATACCTGATATCTTATGAAAAGAAAGTTTCTTTATTTGAGGAGATCTAGATAAATGTCATCCAAAAAATATCTCCTGCTGTGACTTGCCCAGTATAAGAGGGTCAGTCATTCGTTTACATTAGGGCTTGCATCTTCATGAATTCTTTTACTGCAAGTAAACACATTAAAATAATTTCATCCCTCAAAGCTTTCACTGAAATTAGCCTGACAAGGCAAGTCAGACTTCCCATGAAGTCCTGAAATAATGATACCAGGACTAGTGAATCTTGATGACAAGAATTACAGGGTCAAGGCCCCAGGGTAGACCCAGCCACTGTGGCACAGCAGTATCACAAGGCCCTGCAAGGCCAGAAGCCATATAACTCACTGCAGATTTGGATTCCTGGGTTAGTCTGATAATACAACAGGCACCCCAGATTCTGAGAAGCTAGAGAGCTAGGGAAAAAGGATTGCGGTGTGACAAAACCCTATAGTGAGTCCTTCTCCCTCTCTCATTTAAAAAAAATGCAAGTGAAAGCCCCATGGTATTCCCAGGTAAGGACAGACCTAGCTGGAGAAGGATGATGGGAACCCTGGCTGAGGTTCAAAAGTGCTAGGCTCTGTGCTACATATCTTATGTGCATGTTTTCTGACCCTTCACAGCAATTAATTCCATTTAGAGAGCAGGAAACTGCAGCTCTGAAAGTTACTTAACTTGCCCCAAGATTGCATGGTCTATAAGAGGTAAACAAAATGAAATAAATAAATAAAATTTAAAAATCTATATCTTTCTCATTGTGTCATTTACCTCCTGAAATTTGGGTGGTGAGTCTGTGTGTAATGTCAGTAATTGTCCCTGAGAAATAATAGGCCCAAAACCAATTAAGAAAGATATTATGGCAACAACAACAACAAAAGATATTTTCCCTCATCTTCAGCTGAAGAAAGTAAGTGCTCTGATGTTCAACTATAAATACTCTCCCATGCAGTTCAGCTTTGAAGAGTACCGTCCAACTGTGTGATGTTGTGCATGTGACATTTTGCAGGCCAAAAGGGGAAGTTAGATCTTGGAAACTGGGCTTTCTGGGGATGAGTATTCTGGTAGTTCTATGGTTATCTACTCTGGTTATTGCCCCAGACATCTGTAAATCAAAGAAGCCCTTAAGTTAGAGATAGGTTCATCTCTAACTAAGGAATGCAGCTCTCCTCTCCAGAGAACTGCCTCTGCACCTAATCACAGGCCACTTTCACTGGTTATGCTGTAAAAACCCTGACCTGGGCTAGAGGTCACCCTGAGGCCTCCTCTCTAACAGCAGGAAACAAACAACTCTCCACCTCTTTTCACCAGTCAAGTTCAAAAAGCAAATGGAGCTCAACAGTTTAACTTGTTGCCTGCTGAAAATCCTGATACCTGACTGACAGCTGCAGGCTGTGAGTGATGTAGGCTCTCAGTATTGCTTTTGTTGCACGTTAGTCACATTTGGCAAACCGAACTCAGAATCCATGAAAACGTAAGCTCAATCATGGTGTTCAAAGACTGGTGCTCTAGACATGCCCTGTGTGTGGCCTAGTTTGCAGAACCTTGTGAATGCTGTCACTGTGTCCCACAAACTGATGAAAAACAAGAGAACAACATACCAGCCAATAGCAATGGGTGAACCTTATTTAAAAATTAATACTAATATGTGTGATTCCACCAGTCCATCTTAGGCCCTTCATTTCTCCACTGAACAATTATTCACTGAGATCCCTCTACTTAGAGGGATGTGCCAGAATCCCGAGAATGCAAAGATAAGGTCTTTGCCCTCATGGCTTCATCAACCTCGTGGTCGTCTTGGTGATCCAGGCAGGCCAGGCGGTGGGCATAGTAGGTGCTGGTGAACCCTGAAGCTTGGACAGGAAAGTGGTGTTTCTTAGGTCTTGCTCCTCTATTGTCATAGGTTTTTCTTACATTTGTCATTTTTACAAGGTAAAAAGTAAGTTATACATCTCTTTCTAGCTTGAGACATAGAAATTAATGAATTGATATCCAAAATGTGTAAAGATAAATGGACCAGAAGAGAACTGTATAAAAAATGTTTGGGGAAGTTTTTGTCACCATTTTCATAGGTAATTACTGATTATGTTGTAAAGTTAAAATTAATTACTGTCCATTGAATGCTCTTTTCAAACTCTTCAATGCTATATAATACAATTATATTACTCCTTCCTAAAACATTCTATTTCCTTGACCTGCATAACACGACACTTTACTGTTTTTTTTTTTTTTTTCTTGTCTTTTTAATTGCCAGAGGGTGCATTCACTCACCAGAAAGAAAGAGAAACACTCCTTCAATAAGGCATGGTCACACCACAATCCTTTTTTCTTCCGTTTCTCCATCTGGTCAGGATCTTGGGCATTCATGTACACACCCCCAGCATATGTTTCAAGCTGCCAAGATGAGATCTGAACCTCAGTCAGTGATGTGGGATCTGTATTTCTATGCATAGTGTTTAACCACTGCACTACAGGGCTTGTCCCTGGTTTCTTTCTTGTGATAATAGCTTTTCTTTCTCTCTTTCAGTTGCTAGTTTCTCCTCTTCTGAATTTTGAAGATCTCTAAGGCTTCACCTAAATCTTTTCTCTGTTCTTTCTCTTTGATTTGGTCTTCTTTATTCCTATGGCTTTAAATGCTATCCCTAACCTCATCTGTGTCTCTAATCTTATTCTGTATCCAATTCCCTGCCTAACAGCTTCACCTAGATTTCTCATGTTTATATCAACTTGATTCTGCTCAAAACTGAAACTCTCAATTTGCCACAATCCAAAAACTTAATTCCCCCCAGTCTTCCTCTTCTCAGGAGATGGCATTGCCCTCCAACACTGTGCTCAAGTCATAAACCTGCAAGTCATTTGTTACACTTTCTCTTTTGTCTTCTTTGTCTAATTTATCACAAGGTCCTCTTAGAATGTATTAAGGACCTATCTGCTTCTGTATCTTCACTACCACCTCCTAGATCCAAACAGAGCTCTGTTCTTATTTTTATATCACTTACCACAGTTTTTAGTAATTGGTTTAAATATTTATTTGTTACCTGTCTACCCCACTGGACTCCACGATAGCAGGGACTCTATCTGTCTTGTTCCTTGGATCCCTAACTCCTAGCACATAAACATATGTTGAACTGAATTGAATGGCAAGTTATTAATAACAAAACATGTCCATATCAAGACATGTTAGCTGAATTTTTAGGTATGTTGGTACAGCTTAATAGCTTAATGATAACTTGTTTTCTTTGGAGGGAGTTGCTAAGCATGTCTACACTCCTCCCTGATAACCTTGTAAGGCACAGTCTATGAAAGCTCCCATTTAAACAAAAGTGTTAAATGGAATTTTTCCTCATATACAAGTTAGTGGTACATTTATAGAGCTTGGGATGTTGCTTGCAGGTCATTGAAGTAAAAAGTCTCAAATAAATGCAGCAGCAGACTCTATCTATTACTTTCAGCTGCCACAAGATAATCAGTTACTTTACTGTTTGGGGAGCCTTTTTACAAAATTATTTATTTTATTTTATTTATTATTAATAATAATAATAATAATAATAATTTTGACAAGAGAAAGACACAGAGAGAGAAAGAGAGAGAAAGTGAGAAAGCAAGCCGCCAGGTCTGGGACTCAAACTGTGGTTGGTCATGTGGGAGCCCAGCACCTTAACTATCACACCATTTGCCAGCCCCTGGGGAGTCTTTTGCATTAACTTACTATTAATGGGAAAAGCAAGTAGTTCATCTTATTCCACTGAAGCAAAAATACTTTTCACATCAAATGCTATTTTATGTTATAGACACATCTACAGATCTGTGTAACCTTTCAAATATACTTAGTAGAATTACTATAATTTTAGGATACATAAAAATGTGCCCTAACTTGAATTAATTGACAGTGGCAATCAGGTTGAATTCATGAAAATTTTAAAAAATAAAGCTTAAAAAAGATTTTTTTTCCAATTCTTTGATATTTTCTTATTTCTAATTCTTTGATATCATTTGAACTAATGATGCTAACAAATTAAATAGGCATCCTTTGATGGGGGTGGAGGGAATAGAAAAAACTCATTTCTAATTACCATATTAATTTGCTACAAACAAAAGGATGATGTTAAAGTACTTTAAAATAATAAATTTGTTTACTTTTTATTTGCACTTTCCCTATACAACCTATTTTGTGCTAGTAAATCTCTTCTTCAAAGCTAAGTAAATTTCATATTAGGGAAAGAGTATTATCAGCTAGGAGACTGGTGCTATAGATACTACCTGTTACTTTTTCTACTGACGAATGTTATTGGCTTGTCAGAAAGGTCATGTTGCATTTTTGCATAGAAAAACAGAAAAAAATACATCATGACTTTCCCGACAACCCAATAATTGATAGTCATGGACAAAAGAACTTCTCTGGATCTGTTATGGGTGTTTCGTTGAATTCATTCTTTCTTTCCTTTCTTTCCCTCCCTCTTTCTTTCCCTCCCTTTTTTTACTTTCTGCCAGAGGTTGCATGTATTTGCCAAGGGGAGATACAGGGAGAAAGAGAAAATACCCCTCAGTGGAGCATGTTATACTACAATCCTTTTTCTTCCATTTCTCTGTCCTGTAGGGATTTAGCAAATGCATGCACATGCACCCAGCATGTTTTTAAATCTGTAAGGGCCAAGATTTGAACCACACAGTTGGGTATGTGGATTCCAGTTCTGTTAACCACTAGGCCATTGGACCAGCCCTCATCTAGTAATTTCTAAGGTTCCAATGATTCAATAAGTGAATGAATTAATTATTAACTAATCTTGGTCTGTTTGCAGTAACAGAACCTCAACTCAATGTCATAAACTCCCTTAAGATGTCATTTTGAATTTCTAGAACATTTGAAAACATGCCACATTTCTTGTATGCATTGTCTACATACCAGGTGAGGTATTTGGATAGAAGCAAAGTTTAGCTGGCCTGCTCTCACCTTGGGGACCAGGTGACAACTCCTGGAGAAATGTGCCTTCATTGGGCTAGAAATGCTGATCTTAAATTTTTAGAAATTGTCTTTAATTTGATAGTTAATAAATCAACAAATATATACTGACTATGTGAGTACTAGCCAGTATGTAGAAGATTTGATAAGACCTATCCCTGTGCTTGGGGAGATAGGATGTGTGAGAAATGATCAAACATTTCAAAACACTTCTGGAGCCCTATTGTATGATATGCATTATAACCTCTGAAGAAGTTCAGCTGTGTTTGGAGTAGACAGGGGGAGCTCTAGGGAAGTATAGGCCTGAATCTTGAAGGATAGAAAGATTTTTTTTTGTAGAAAAAAAGTGAGAGGAAAGGTCAGTGTAGCAGGTGAGAGTAACTTACGAGGAAATAGTCTCCATGGCTATGATCAGAAAGCCACTTCAGTGGGATAGTGATAATTAGAGGGTACAGGTTGGGGATAGTGGGAAATAATTTGGGTATGCTAGGTATTGCCAGATATGGAAAGCCTTTCAGAGTCTGTCTGAAACAACTTTAATTCCATTATAGGATTTGCTAATTTAATGGGATATGCTTTCCTGTGCCAGTTAAACTTTTCCAGGTTATAAAAATATGAATAAAATTTTCTGAGATAAGTGAAGATATTGTCTTTCCTATGTAGCTCTAGCTCTGCAGTCCTTAATGTGAGGAGGTGAGCCTTGCAAGTAGATGAATGTGCGGTCTCTAACATTTGCTCTCTAACATTCTTTAGTTCCCTCCATAAATCTGTGTCATTAATGACAACGTGTAAGTCAACCAGAGGAGAAACAGCCTATTGGATGACAGGCTTAAGTGAATCTTGCTTTATGCCCTAATGGTCAACACATGGGCCTCTGTCAGCCTGGAGTGGCAGGAATTTCCATAGACATAGTCCTATCCACAGAGAACTAGAGCCAGAGTGAGAAAGAAGGGGGGCCTTCCTCTAGGTCCCAGAGGTATGGGTCTGGGAATTATTAGCAAAAGCCCTCTGTTCCTCTTCTGCTGTCAGGAAGATGCATGTTGGTGGAGACAGAAATGTTTTTACACTAGGAACCCTGACTCCATTATTAATTTTATGACTCTGGGGATGAGATCTTCGATTCTGTAAAGTTCTTTCAGCATTGTTCCACCAAAATTGGGTTATGTAGAATCAAACTTATGTGATTTAGAAACTTCTATTCTTTTTCCTATTCCACCTGGATATGTGATCGCTTGCATGAATCAGGATAAGGACATCCCATATGGTGCAGGATAAGGTGCATCTGGCTGGAAGCAGCACCTTCCCACAGCTTAGACCTTGCCGATCCTGAAAGATTTCGCCAGGATCTTATGGACACAGTTTCGGAGGATGATCTCACAGCAGTTTGATGTAAAGATGATGAGAGAGGGGCCAGTCAGTGGCCTGGTGGTTGGGGTAGCTAGACCCCACATGACCGATCATATGGTTCAAGTCCTGGAGCTGGCAGCTTGAAAAACATATCTGGCACATGTGCGTAAATGCCCCAAATCTTAAGAAGAAGAAGAGATTGCAGCATGGCCATAACCTCTGGGGACATGGGAAGATGCTTTCTCAATTTTGCCCCTCTCTCTTTAAGTCTCTGGAAAACACATGCACCCTATAGCAAAATTTAAAAAATAAAATAAAAATATTACAGGGTTGGAATCTGAGTCTGTGACACTCTGCATCTGGGGATTGGGCTCTGTATTCAGGCAGGCCACACACTGAGCACACATTACAAAGATAAAGCTAAGGGAAGTCAGGAAAATGAGCTTTCGACTTTTCACTTCTCTCTTATGTGTATGACATAAATCAAAGTGCAGTAAAAGATAACATTATCAAGTAATATGAGTGATTTTGTAAAATAAACCTGTTTATTTTTATCATATATTTATCTAAGTATGTTTATCCTTTAAAATATCGATTTGTGAGACTCTTAACAATACAACCATTAACTGAAAATATTTTATAAATGTCTCCTTTGAAGTACTTTTAGAGCCAACCATACCTGCTTTACAGATACTGTGGGGTACAAATTTCTGTCCTATAAAGAACAAATTGGTTGCTGGATATGGCTCAGAGAAGGTTAGATGAAGTCTGAAGAGTTAGCTAAGTAATCAGGCTAAGTAGTTCCATTTTCAATGAGATACAAATTGATGCTCTTGGCTTCCAAGAACCAGAAGGTTCTCCTTAGAGAAGGCTCCTCCCAGTGTCCTCAGCCATGGTTGTATCAGCAATAGATATTAAAACTACCTTGAGGACACACATATTTTGGAGAAATGTACCTACGTCATGGCATTACAAATACATTATTCTCATTTCTCAGAAAGGTAACAAGAATCCAGCAGGAATGTCTGTAAAAGAAAATGCAACCTGATGTAGTGATTAAATGTATAAATAATAATTTTTAAAATAATTATTTATTTTAAAAATATATAGAATAAAAAAAAAAAAAAAAGAAAGAAAGAAAGAAAAAGAAAAATGTAGCCTTGGGACCAGCAGTTGGCATAATGGCTATGTCACTGGACTCACATTTAGTCAACCATGTTTCAAGTCCTGGACCCAGTGACTTAAACTCACGTCAGGAGTGTGTGTGTGTGTGCCCAAGATCCTGAGAGGAGAATGGAGGAGAAGGTATTGCGGTATGGCCATACCCCCTGGGGGGTGATTTCTCACTTTCTGTCTCTCTGTTTCTCTCTTTCTGGTGAGTGCATGTGCCCTATATCAAAAACCTCTCGAAAAAAAAAAAAATGTAGCCTAAGCTAAGCTCATATTAACCATCCCTTTTCTTTTTCTCACATAACTACTTCAGGTGTCTTAATAGTCTATAGTATATCATGATCTGGAGAAAAGACCCTCCTCCTAAAAATGTTGCATGTCAGGACCCTTTCAAGGTCTTCAATAGATAAAAGAATTAAGGGAGAATGCAGAAAAGAGGCTGAAGCTTTGGTCATAGATTCCTAAACAGTCTGCCTCCTGGCACATGGCAGGGCACCAGCACGTGGCTCTGCAGAGAGGTAGAACACCACAGCATTTATGAGCTTGTGCTCTGCTGTCAGAAAGGCCTGGTTTTAGGTCCTAATCCTGCCGCCTGCTAGCTGCATGATCTTGAGCAAATTACTTCACCTCTTTGAACCTCTATTTCCTTATTCAGTAAATGATGACGACGGCGATAGTACCTACTTTATGAGCTTGTGAGAAGTAAGTGAAATAATGCAGATTAAGTGTTTATCACAGGGCCTAACCCATGTAAGTGTTCCATAAGATTGGTGCCAGATATGAACAAAAAGAAAGCAAAGGGAGTAAAATGGGGGGGGGGGGAGGTAAAGGGAAAGGAAGGAAGAAGGAGAATGAACTAGGGAAAAAAGAAGAAAGGATGGATGATTTTCTACTATATCCAGCTTTGGAAATGTGGAAACTCACCCTTCTGGGCTTACGGGTGATTTTTGCAGGGGTTCCTGTTATGGCCCAAGCAAGGATAAATGACTCATTGATAAATAAGATGGCATATTATTTTGGGGAAAAAATCTAAAATTATGTGTCTCAAATATCTAGGGCTAAACAAGCAGATCACATAACTCACCGGCTCTGTTTCATTAAGGAAATACTTATACACACCCACACATACATAGGCTTGATTCTCTTCTAAGTATAATGGTGATGCTTGCTATCTTAGAAAGGCGAACGAGCTGTCCTGCAATGATGTAGCCCTGCTGCTATCAGGGCTAGCAGGGCTAGCCCCCTCTGGGGGCTAGACAATGTCACAGAAGTAAAAGGCAATGCTCTGTGAGTCCAACCCACATGGGAAGGTTCTGGGTTCAGATCTGGGGACCTCCTGAGTGTGCCAGATATGTATGTGCCCATCATCCAGGGCTGGCTAAGGCTGGGAGTATATTATAGCTTCTATACCTTGTTGGGGTGCTGTCTCTCTCTTTCTTTCCCTCCCATGGAAGAAATAAACTTTAAATAAATCTAAATGGTTGGCTCCATAGTCTAGTGGTTAAGGGAGCTGGATCTCACATGGTTGACTCTATGTTCAAGCCCCTGACCTGACAGCTTGGGAAACATGCCAGGAATACATATATGTGTGTGTCTAAATTCCAAAAGGAGGGTGAAATGGAAGAAAAGGGATTGTGGTATGCCCATTCCCCATGGGGGGGGGGGTGCTTTATCCTCTCCTTCTTTCTTTACCTCTCTGTCTCTGATAATTGCATGCATCCTCTAGCAAAGCAAACAAAACCTAAAATGTAAAAAATAAAATAAAATAATAACAGTCATAATAATAATGAACTTTTAAAATAATTCATTAGGAAAAAGTAATTCCAGCAAATTTTGTATAGATTCTGTTCTCTTGAAAGTTGGTGAAATGACTCTGTGTTATGCTGAAATGACAGCAAGTCTCAAAACTGTGCTTCTGCCCTACAGTCTTGTCATTAGACCTAATTAGACCCAAACCCCAAAGCAGGGCCAATTTGTAGACCATCACTAGGGCACCCCATCCTCTCCTTTTACTTGAGAGAGCAATCCTCAGTTGGCTCATTCCCTGGTGCCCCTATCCCTCAGAGGGGCCCATTACAGCTCCAGGCTGTGACTGACTGCTGTTCTCACATCCGTGGTACTCAGTCCTCAAAAGCCTCTCTCATCTTCCTTCTTCTGGGCCCTCATTATGCCATGTTTGAGCAGACAGTGGAGAGTAGCATGTTCAGATTAATCATGTGTTCTAGCACTTTATAACTAAGCATTGAATTACTGAGCCATCTCACTACTAGAGCCTTTGTTTCCTTTACTGAAACTATTTCTGAGTTAAGCTTTTGTCAATGGCCATTACTTTGTCTCTCTCTCTTAGTTCTGATGATGTTGAGGTCACTTCACTGAGCAACCCTTCTGTTCAGTTCAGTTCAGTTTTCTGCACTGAGGAGACAAAAAACACCATGACCAACCTACAGGACTGTGTAAGACCACCAGCTCAGTTCCTTCTAGCCTTTACACCCCACTGGGGAGAGACCATTAAATGAGATGTCAGTGAAAGATCTACAGTCTGCTTCAGGAATGAGACATTGCACCTACCTGTCCTAGCCCCTAAACCCATGGCCCTAAGGCAAATAAATAATTCTTTTTTTTCAAGACAGAGAGAGAGAGAGAGATTTTTGCTATAGTGTGTGTGTTTGCTCACCAAAGAGAAAGAGAGACATAAAATGAGAAAGAACCTCCCTAGGGGGATGGCCATGCTACAGTCTCTTCTCCTCCACTCTCCTCTTGGGATTTTGAGCACATACATGCACATACACACATACACACACACACAGTGAGTTTTAAGCCACTGGGTCTAGGACTGAAACTATGTTCAACTATGTCGGAGCCCAGCACCGAACCATTATGCCATCTGCTGGTCCCACAGATAATTCTAATGCATCTTAACGTGTTCATGTTTGACAAATACAGATCAGTGGAAGTGAAGAATGTTTATTGGTGTGCAGGGCTTGTGAACAAAACACAAAAAGGTAACAATTCAGTTACTCCTGGGATGCCAGCTGAGAGTATTTGTCAAACCCACTGGGTCTCTTAACTCACACCCATGATCCAGTTCCCACTTCTGGGTGAAAGGCTTTCTCAGCTGCATCTCCAGCCCAACCACTTTCCTGAGTATTTCCAGCGAACATTTCTACCTAGATGACCTAGTCACAATGCCGATTTTGAAATTGGCATTTTGAACACTAAATTTGTCATCTTTTCTCAAAGCCTGCCCGTCCCCAGGTTTTCCTTGCCTCAAGGAATCCCAAGTCATAATCCAGTCACTCAGGCCTCAACCTAAGAGCCTCTCCCCTGTCGGTACACTCAATCACGATGTCCTTCAGGTCTGCCTCCTCACCTCCTCCAGTTAATTAACCTCTCCCATTCCTATTATCACTGCCTTAATCCAAGCCACTTGGCGGCCTGCTTAGGATACTTCATTGGTCTTTAACTTGGCCCTCTTCGATCCATTCAGCCAAGCACCCCTAGTGATCCTTTGGAAACCCAAATCAAATCATGTTGCTTTTTTGCATAATGACCCACAGAGAATCCCATCAAACTCTTGGTTTAAAAGTTAAACTCCAAGGCCATTCACAATGCTGTTTCCACTCACCTCCCCAGCTTCATCTCTTGCCACTGTCCCCATTGGACAGTATATTCCAGCCATGTGGAACACCTTTCTGCTCTTTACACATTACAGAGCTTTGGTCATTCTTGGCCTCCACATGTGTGACCACTGCTACCACCTCAACTCATTATTGAAATATAAAATAAATGCAAAAAATGGTACACATCACTTATGTGCAGCTCCATGAATTTCCTAAAATGAATATACCTATTTAACCTGTGCCTGGATCAAGAACCTAAAGAGGCCCAGTATTCCAGAAGCTTCCCTCTTGCTCCTTTTGTTTACTTCCTAAGAGAGATCACTTCCCTGACCTCTGATAGCATTGACTAGTTTTTCCAATTTTTGTACTTAATATAAATAAAAACCTAATCTGTAATGAAAACCTCACGTGAAGTATCCAATGCTGCATAAACACCAAAAAAAACTTAATGGTCTAAAACTTAAAGTCTCACCTTCAGCCTCATCACTCCTTGCAGCTGTACTTTCTTTTGTCCATTTTATTACCAAGCTTCTTGAGACCTTTGCCCACACTCACTGTCCCCATGTCCTGTCCTCCCATGACTATCTTCAGTCCACTGCATCC
The DNA here is from genome assembly GCA_026018925.1 of Tupaia tana. Classification (NCBI taxonomy): domain Eukaryota; kingdom Metazoa; phylum Chordata; class Mammalia; order Scandentia; family Tupaiidae; genus Tupaia; species Tupaia tana. Next base: position 36,859,930 of record JAKSZU010000003.1, read on the forward strand.
GTCCATATCACTCACTGAAACTGCTCTCGAGGGCACAGTTACCTTTTTGTTTTGGAGCCAATGGACTTTTTCCAGTCTTTTCCTACTTGATACCTCCACCCCACACCCCATTCCTTAATTCAATGAATCACCAAGTTCTAGTAATTCACTCTCTTTAGCTTATCATGTATTTGTCCTAATTCTTTCTCCACTCATTGTCTCTTGTCTGGACTGTTCCAACATCCTCAAGTCTTACCTCCCTGTCCTCAATCTGCTCTTCCAGACTTATCATTGCAACATATTTTTCCCTAATTAAAAATGTGCACTAGGGCCAGCAGGTGGCATGGAGGTTAAGGTGGCAGGTTCTTCTATGGTCAGCTGCACAGATCAAGTCCTGAAACCAGCTTGAAAAACCGTTCATGCCCAAACTTCTGAGAGGAGAAATGAAGAAGAAGGAATTTTGGCATCGCCATACCCCTTGGGAGTGAGCTTTCATTCTCTCATTCTCATTCTCTCTCTCTCTCGCTAAATTTATATATATATATATATATATATATATATATATATATATATATATATATATATATAAAAATAAATAAAACAGGATCAGAAAAGGAGCAATCAACCACATGGTTTTACAGAGGAGGTGGCATTAGAGAAGACATAAGGGATGAGTAGGAGATGTACAGGGAAATAATGGAGTGAAAGGCATCCGAGGTAAGAGGGGACCTCCTAGCAGAAATTCCAAGGGCAAGTTCACAAAAGGCTGTGGGTTCTGTAAGGCCAACACATAGGGTGTGCATTAGGCATGTGCATGTGTGCCCTAATCATGACAGGATGGAGAAATTGAGGAAAGACATGGTGGCATAATTCCACCTCAGTGGAATATATATATATATATATATATATATATATATATATATATATGTGTGTGTGTGTGTGTGTGTGTGTGTGTGTATGTATATGTATATATATGGGGTACATGGACATTACAGCAAACTAAAAACAGACAAACAAAAATGAAAACAAAACCTGCACTACTGCCCTACTACCCCAAATGGGATAACATCTAAACTATAATAAGGCATAAAGACTCTTCAACCTGTTACTCCAATCTCCCTTTACTTTTATTTTTTACTCACCATAGAGAGACAGCTAGGCAAAGGGAAAGGGAAAAGCAGAGAGACCAGGAGAAAGCACGACCCACGGAGGTGGAATTATGCCACCATGTCTTCCCTCAATTTCTCCATCCTGTCGCAATTAGGGCACACATGCACATGCCTAATGCACACCCTATGTGTTGGCCTTACAGAACCCACAGCCTTTTGTGAACTTGCCCTTGGAATTTCTGCTAGGAGGTCCCCTCTTACCTGGGATGCCTTTCACTCCATTATTTCCCTGTACATCTCCTACTCATCCCTATGTCTTCTCTAATGCCACCTCCTCTGTAAAACCATGTGGTTGATTGCTCCTTTTCTGATCCTGTTTACAATGACAAATATTTGGATGAAGAAGTATCATTATTATAATATGTCTGGCGTATGTCCCCCATGGGATCTTTGGATTTTTTGGCTGATATATCCAAAGATCCAATAACCATGCCTGGTACATAGGAGGCACTCAGTATATACTCAGCAAGGGAATAGATGGGTTCACCTAACATTAACCGAACATGTGCTTTGCCAGGCACTTTCATTCTTGATCTCATTCCATCTTTCTTTCCCACAACCCTATGAGAAAGAAATTGTTTTCATCCTAATTTTGTATGGGAGGAAATTGAAACTTATCAAGATTAGGTCATTTGTGGGGCTGGCAGGTGGTGTGGTGGTGAAGGCACGGGACTCCTACATGGCCAACTGCAGTTCGAATCCGAGACCTGGAGGCTTACTTTCTTACTTTCCCTCTCTCTGTCTCTCTCTGGTCAAATTAAATGATAATAATAATACATAAAATTAAATCAATAATTCTTTAAAAGATTATGTCATTTGTCTAAGGTCACAGAACTGATATATAGCAAAGCTAGGATTTGAATCCAGATTTATCCAAGTTCTAAATAACTCACTTGTCTATCATTTTTGAGCTGTTTGCTATGGTGCTTTTGCACATGACCGCTGTGGATTACGGTAGGTCTTCAGCCAATGAAACTGTTATCCCAAAGTAGTGGAAGGATCTCTTTACAGATCTCTTTATTTATGTCTTCACTCCATTATTAGTCCCCAGAGAATAGGTTCTGTTTTATTCTCCTCCTCCCTCACAAAACCCCGCGCAGCCAGCACAGTGTCTTACACATGTTTGTGTTCCCTAAATGTTTATGGAATTAAATAATGGGTGTGCTGTTCAAAGGCAGCCTTTGGCCATCCATCCTTTTTGCACAATCAGTAATTTTGAGTTCTGTCCTGCTGGTTGCCCTGAATCCAGGCCCAGCTGCTGCCTGTTCTAACTCTTTGCTTCTTCAGCACGATGTGCGCTCGGGGCCATCCTTGGCTGACCCACCCACCACCCTGACCCCAGCCCTTTGCCATCCTTCCTGTCCTCATGAAATTTCCCTGTCTGTCTTCCTGCTCTCGGCAGCCAATCGTGCAGAGCAAGGAGTGTTCCACCCTCTCCTCTACTTGACCCCACACCCTATTTGAACCTTGTTGCTTCCCTGGTCATTCTTGACAGGCAGGGCAGCATGACATTTGTATAGATAATTCTAACACAGAGCGGATTGTGATAAACACAGAAAGTCACGAGGCGCCGTAGGAGTTGTGAAGAGGGAGACTTTCCTAATTAAGTGATGGGGGAACTGTAAATGCATTAAGTCACTATCTTTTTTATCCTGATTACCAGTTTTTCTTTTTCTTTGTTTTGCTTTTCAAAAGAGTTTAGCTTTTCCAGGTTTGTCGATTATTTAAGATCATTAATTGTAAATAACAGAAAGGAGTTTATGCTAAAAGGAGAAATTTATTATAAAAATACAAGAACTCAAAGGTTAGAATGTAGCCAGACCTCAGGGAGAAATGGAAGCAAAACCAGACAATAGCTCAGGATCTGGATGACATTCTCTTCCCATCTCTTGGCTTCACTGTCTGTATATCCGCTTCACTTCTGTGGTCTTCCCTAGTCCTCAGACCTCATCATGGCACATGTCTGCCAATGGCGACAGTTGATACATGAAGACATTGGCTGTCTCTGTCAAAATCACGATCTCCAGGGACATCTACCTGACTGACTCGGCATGAGTCAGCTGTCCACTCTGGTTCAGTTATCACCAGTGAGCAAAGGCATAGGCAACATGGGTGCCAGATGCCTATCTCTGTGGAGGAGGAAGTAGAGGGATCATTTTAAGCTGAGCAAACTCTTCAGAAACGCCCACTGCACTTGGTTCTCTTGTCTGGCAATGCTCTTGGAAAAGAATTCTGGGTGCTTTCCCAGCATAGGACCAAATTCAGAGGCTTCCTATTGGAAAGTTCTTTTTCAGAAACAAATACATAAAAATGTATTGCCATTCAGCATACATCACCCTCATTAAGATGACTCATTGGTAATTCCTGATAGCTTTAGTTTGACTTTTTTTGTTTGTTTTTTAAAGGGGGAGAGAGTATGTGCAAGCAAGTGTGTGTGTGTGGGGGGGGGGGGGGGTATGATTGACAGGGTCTCATCACTGTAATCCTTCACCCCAGCCTCCCATTTAGTTAGGATTATAGTACATGCTATCATGCCCAATCCCTCACAGATTTCTGATGCCACTTTTTCCCTGAAGGCCAGAATCCTGGCTTCAACGAGGCACATAGCATACAGTTCTGTAGCAGTCCTAACATCTAAACCGTAGTGGGCTTTTCTCCCACCTCATGGCCACAAATGAAGACCAGATTTCCCCGTTAGCAACCAGAGTTCTATTCTTTTTCTAATAAGCCAGTGTAATCAGATCTGAGGAGATAGAATCCCCCTCACCCTCAATTGAGAGTTCCAAAATTAGCCCCCAACATATTTGGGGTGAGCTAAAACCTTGGCCACTTTCTTAACAGAAGAGAAGGAACCAGGATAGATCCTTCTTCCATTCTGATCTGACCTTACTCATTCAATGATCCTTCAATCCACGGTTGGATAAGGATAATCTGAAAAAAATTATCCAACTCAGAAATGAGAGAGCTGGATTCAGAGTGCCCAAGGCATATTTAACGTTTTGTGTCCATCCTCCCTGGACTCAGCCCTCTATGTTCCCTGTGGCTGGAGTAGAGGGATGACACATGACAGGGGCTCACAGAGTTGGTGTTACAACCCCAGGCTATGGTTAGGAGAAGCCAGGACTCTGCCCTGGAGTTAGACCTTGTCACTTGTCTGTTCCCAAGGCATATTATATTCTACCTAAGCGTTTTCAGTGACATCTCCCTGACTTGTCTTCCAGGCTCCCTGGGTACAGCAGGCCGTGTGTGCAACCTGACTTCCCGAGGCATGGACAGCTGTGAAGTCATGTGCTGTGGGAGAGGCTACGACACCTCCCGCATCACAAGGATGACCAAGTGCGAGTGTAAATTCCACTGGTGCTGTGCTGTGCGCTGTCAGGACTGCCTGGAGGCCCTAGATGTGCACACATGCAAGGCCCCCAAGAGTGCCGACTGGGCAACCCCCACATGACCCCAGCAGAAGTCAACATCCTTCTCCCCTCCACAAGGACTTCATTGGATCTTCAAGGACACTGGACCTTTGGGCTCTCCCCAGGAGGAAAATTTCCTAGGGCATGTGGCCCTCTCCACAGAAGCCCCCTCTCCCTTTTTGGGGCCCCAGGACTGGGGGACACATGCTTCACGTAAAGCATACCCTAATCTATCCCTCTCCCGGCACTTTGGGGCTGCCTCTCTCCCTGGTGAGTTCTCTTTGGAGATAGCATGACAGACTGTTAAATGGAATAGCTGGAGGACTCAATCACTATCTCACCCACCTAGACTCTTCCTCTTTCTAGAGCAACTAGCCAGGCAGAAAGAAGTGTCTCAAAAGAGCTTTTTTGATATTGTTCAACAAATGCTCACAATTAAGAAGTTCCATATTTCTCTCCAGGAGGTAAAGAAAGCAAAATCAACTGCCACTGCATTAACTTTACTTCTCGAAAAGACCAAGCAAGGCTTGGTCTTTAAGTGCTTTTCATCACCATTGCTCTTAGGAGTAATTGGTAGTTGTCTGAAGAAAGATGACTTTCAATAAGCTTCAGGTTTAAAATACATATTTTCAAAGCATTTACTTCCATATTAAAATCTGTTATGACAAGGTGGGAATGTGTACTTTGGTGCAGTAGCGTTTTGAATCTTTGAAGTAGTAAAAGCCTCAGAAAGTGATTGTTTTACATCCCTGTCACCTGGATATAAAGAATCTTTAGGGAGCGAGACTTCCTTCTTAAGTAGGATCTGAAGAGCATTAGAAAGAAGACTGACAGTCTGGCAGTATTTTGTAACTATTGGGTCAAAATCTAGAAAATAATTAAGTGGAATATCAGAAAATGTGTCTGTACAGATAAAGAAAAAAGGAATAATAAAATTCCTATCTACTATTTGCATGTGACCCATGGGATTTTGTAACTGAAATGACTTTGAGAATGAAAACTTTTCGGATAACAAAACTAGCAAGCTAAAATGCTGACGCAAAGGTTCTAGAGCAAGCACATCCCTCAGACAGCCTTTACCATAAGCAGATGCCTAGGAGAAGTTGGCCACGTATGCTGAGGCACATCAGCTACTGCCCATCACCCTTCACGCACATTTAAAATATTTGTGTTTGATGCTTACAAGATTATGTGATACTGTAGCCTAAAGCAAATGACACATAGCCTCACTTATAAAGTTGGCATCCCTACTATATTATATTGCAAACAAATCATAACTTGGAGACCATATTTAAAAGATCCAACTGTAATTATGGGAACATCAGAATGCAAATATTGCTTGGCTTTTGCCATCAGCCAAGAGATGACTTGAGGGGAAAATGGAGAGCCTGCCTGCACCACTTATATATATATATATTAAATGAAAGAAAGGTGAAATACACCAAGTTACTTCTCGCAGCCTTGTACAAGAACTTGTTTGGTTCTTGTTCCAAATACAGTTTCCTCACAGAGCTATATTTACTAACCGGATATTTTCTTATATGTATCTGGTATCAAATCATTGGTGCTTGCTCATTTTTTAATACTTTGGCCTTCAGGTTCTCTCCTTGCTTTGCAGTAGATCATTTAGTTGGAGGCTTGTGGAAGACAACCTGGAGCCTGGAGTATGTTGTCATGACTGACATTTGTCTCCTAGTGCCCCTCCCCCCTTTAAGAAAGATTTTTGCTTTGGGGTGGGCATGTTCACCAGAGAGACAGAAAGTGAGAAATCACCCCCCAGAGGGGATAGCCATACTGCAGTCCCTTCTCTTCCATTCTCCTCTTGGGATTTTTGGCACATATGCACATGTGCCTCGTGTGAGTTTCAAACCACCAGGTCCAGGACTCTAACTATGGTTGGCCGTGTGGGTGCCCAGCACCTTAACCATTCTGCCATCTTCTGGCCCTTCTTGTAACTCTCTTCAAAACAACAGCATTCATCCCCTTTCCCTCACTCTCAACCCCCAAGTTGTTGTCTAATTATCCCACAGTGGCTCTTTCTTTTATTCTGTGGGTTCAGAAGGTGAGAACAGTGGGCCATGACAGTAGATGCTCTGTGCTTAGTATGGGGTTGGCCCAGCAAGTAGGCAGCTGCTGAGTCTTTAGTTCTGCTGAAGCTTGGTTCAAGTTCATTCATGGGAGGATGATGGCCCTCTCGTGGGGGTCCCAAGGCCCACAACCCTTCTTTCTGCTAATTTTGAAACCATAAATCCACAGATAGAAATAGAATTGGAAATTATTTTAGAGAACGTCTCATTCCCCTCAGTTTGGGGAACTAAGGCCAAGAGATAAGGATGTGTACAGATGTCAGCCATTACCCTAGTGCTCCATCACTAATAGGACCACAGTCTAAGAGTATTTGAGAAATTAAGTACTTCATTCATTCATTGAATGACACTAATTTCTCTCAGAATTTACTCAGTGGAGTCTAAATAATTTTAGTTTTCATTGGTATGGTCACTGATTTCTATTCCTAGGATGTTGAGATCTAACTTTTTTTTTATTTTAGAGAGATTTTTGCTGTAGGGCACGTGCACTCGCCAGAGAGATACTGAGACAGAAAGTGAGAAATCACCCCCCTGGGGGAATGGCCATGCTGCAGTCCCTTCTCCTCTGTTCTCCTCTTGGGATTTGGGGTATGCACGAACACACACCTGGCATAAGTTTCAAGCCACTGGGTTCAGGACTTGAACTGCGGTTGACTACATGGGAGCCCAATGATATAACCATTACAGCCATCTGCTGGTCCCTAGATCTAACTTTTTATGCTGACATGCTTCCCTCTATTAAGGAGCAAAGGAATAAGCATATCTATGTAGAAACATGAATAAATTATGCTAATTTATAAGGGAGACTGTGGCAGGCATTGCAGCTGGCAGTGGGTCTGCCACTAAGGAGACATTAGAGAGTGAAATATTTTTATTTGATTTTCCTTCTGAAAGAGAAAGTTTCTATTATTTGAAAAACAATAGTATAAAACAGGTAAAGATCATTTCAAACTCACTTTCTTCAGAGCTTCATAGTACATCAGCACTCTAGACTTTAAAAAAACACTAAACTTAATCGAGGCTTGTGAGGGAATAGATGGCATGAATTCATCAAAATAAAATAATGGGAAAATTCATTCAGATCAAAAATCTCTACAGATTCCCTCTGAATAAAACTTATATTACAAATTGAAGTTTTCTAGACCCGACCAAGATAATGCCCAGTAATTTTCTGTAGTTCCTGAAAAAGTTCCCACAGTAGATTCTTGACTAACTCAGTAGCATTTTCTAGAATACAGATATATTCTGCATTTGATTCTGATACTGAGCATATGAGTTGTTTTGTTCGACAGATTTGCTTCTCTAAATTAGTTTATAATGCTGACCTATGCATGTCTGTGTTCTTAGAACACACTGGGTCAACATGTGTTCTAGTTAGAGTGCTCTGGACAGCCCCTCTCAGTCTGGTGGAATTAAGGCCTGACTTAAGAGAACCGTCTATCCCTTCAGTAGCTCAAGTTCAAGCACAAGAGACCCCAGGGTGTGACTATACTCAGCTCTGGCTCTGTGCCCCTCTGGCATGAGGATCCTGGTGTGTTGTTGGACTATAGATGCACAAGACAGAAATGGGGGAAGCATGGGGCACTCCAGAACACTAGCTGCCTGCTCTTCTTTATCCCAGTATCACCAAACTGAAATCAGCAGCTGAGATGATGATCCGGGTAGGGCCAGCTGGTGGAAAGGAACTTGAGTAGGACAGAGCCAGGTGGTTCTTGCCAGGTGACAGCCCAAGCTGTGTGATGATGAGCAGTGACTTGCTCTGCCCTTGTTGGTAACCTCCACCCTTCCTCTTGCTGTAACTTCTTTGTTACTACTACCCAGCCCTTCCTTGGATCTCAGATTTTTCATTGCTATTGTGTAGCTCTGTTTGAGGCAGCCAACATTAATTTCAGAAAGTATATTTAAATTGTCAAACTATATTCCTTTTTATTAGAATGATTACAAAGCTTGAAAAAACCAGGTATTGAAAAAATGTCAGGTATCACATTTCTAATTTAGTAAAGGTAGCTTTAAAGTCAGAAAGTCCAGTTTTCCATGGACGTTTCTGGGCCCTATTAATTTATGAAGGAACATCATATCGACTCTGTAAGACCTAAAGCAGGACTAACTCAGGAGCAGCCAACATGACCGTGCACGCGCCCTGCTTGGCGGCATTGTCAGGCCAGGATATTGTTATTACTTCTCAGTTATTGAAGGCTGGCCCGGGGCTGCTGCTGTCTCGCTCAGCTGAAAAACATTCATCTCCCCTCTTGCCCACTCTCAAAATAAAAGCTCAGAGGTGTCCAATGGACCAGAACCTTTTTTTTTTTAGTCTGTTGACTGTAGTTCACCCTGGGTTTCCTTATCTTAAAAGAGTGAGCTGTGTTCAACAAATAGACCTCACCGGTTCCAAAACTGCTAAATCGCTGTTGTCAGGTCTGTGCTGAACTTCTGAAAAGCAATGCACTGGTGTGAGCTGACAGCTAAGGCATGCTGATTTTGACCTTCTCCTTACCCAAGCAGAGAAAATTTGCACTCATCCATGAGAATGTTCTTTACATTTTTCTGGGGATCAGCAAGGTGGCAGGTGCAAAGCCCAACATGATCATTATTTTTATAAATCATAGTTGTTCCAGCTCTAGCTTTTTTTTTCCCCCTGATATTCACATGGATTTCTGTTTAACCAAACCTCCCACTTCTACAAGCTAATAAAAGCGTCACGCAGATTGTTACAAAGAACTATTGTTATTTACAAGTCTACATTTTCTGTGAAATGAAAACATAATAAAGTAAATTTCCAGTGTTAACTTTGTTATTTTAAACTCATGGTAGTCTTGCCAAACCCTCTGATGAAAAGAAATCCCTGCAGGTTATGGGAACTGTTCCCTTGTCTTTTCTCAGGATCACACTTAACACAGCTTGATCAAGAGGCATCTTGGAAGTTGTAAAGATTTTCAGAGAAGGTGACTGACTCACCGTACTGATAACTATTCTTGAGAATGAATAGGTAAGGCTTATATTCAGGATTGAGGAAATTATTCCAGATTTTCACCCTGTGTTTCCCTGTGGGTAGCATCCAAGTGCTTGCCCCCTGTGGGCGCTGGCATATTTTGGTGGTGTTTCTAAATTCAATGTCTCTTCACAGCAGCTGCCTCACTCCCATAGACTTCTCTGAATTATTGCTTTCCCTGGAAGTGCTCAGTCTTGGCTGAAATGACATTTTCTCAGTTTGATTAGAAACATGCACGATTCCTGCCCCTTTACTGAGATCTGTGTGTCCTGACTGTGTGAACTACAACTTTTATACCAAGTAATAAAAGGCCAGAAATGGGAATAACTCTCCATCGACAAGAGATATCTCCTTTTCTTTTCCCTAATAGCTATGTTTTGGAGGTGACCTGCTCATCCAGGCATTCAAGCACCCCAATAAGCCCCCCTAGTTGGGCTATTCACTGTCCCTCTAGGATTCCATCATCCGTTCTAGAAATTTCCCACACCAACTTGTACAATCTGAAAAAGAAGTGGTGATTCATGTGTTTGTGTGTGGTTTTCAAAGGGCATTTTCCCCAAAGTAACTTTGTCCAGAGATTGTCAATGCAAGTTTCCTATGATCTCAGAAGGCTGTCCTGCCTATGGCCGGATGTTTAGATAGACTCTGGTCTATCTACTAGATGCCTAGATCAACCCTTTCGGCCCCTATTCATGACAACCAAAAATGTCCCAGGCATTGCCTAATGGTTCCTGATGGGGACAGGTACAAAAGTGAAGTCATACCTGGTTGAGAACCACTGGCCTAATACTTTGGCTTAAATTCTGTATTAAAATACCATGGTTTGAATCCAGAACTGGCTGCTTGCTCTCTTACTTCCACCACCACCCCCCCACCCTGGCCTTCTCTGGTTAAATTAAAATAAATAAAGATAAATAAAATAACTCTTTTTAAAAATTATTTAATTTTGTTTATTCATTTATTTATTTTTATTTGACCACACACACACACACACACACACACACAGAGAGAGAGAGAGAGGGAGAGAGAGAGAGAGAGAGAGAGAGAGAGAGAAAGCCACCAGGTTTGGGACTCTAACCATGGTTAGCATGTGGGAGTGTCCAGCCCCTTAACCACCATGCCACCTGCTCATCCCCAATAAAATAACTCTTAAAATATACAAGCCACAGTAAATGGATGGAAATACCAGATATACTGTGTGTGAAAGAGTAGAGTCTGAGGAAGGACATTTAGAAGAAAAATAGAGAGGCAAAGCATTAATGGGACAAAGAAATGTGGTATTATCTGTTGAAGAGAATTTTATAGTTTTATCAGCTGGACTAGGGAGAAATGTTCACATGTTGAAATATGTACTTTGTAAGCTAAATAACGTGATTGAATGTATAAAAGAAAATGAAATAAAAAATATATTAAAAAATGCAAGCCATTTCCAGTCATAAACACCTCAGTGGGAGAGTTAGCTTAATGGGATTAGTTCTCAGTATTACTGTCTCAGACCAGCTGGGAAGGAGTTTTGGAAGAGGAGCAGTCACAAACCTCCTCAGCTTCATGGGGCACAATGACAAAGACTAAGATCTGCAGCTCACCTAGGCTTACGCCTCCTCAGAATGTGGGAACACATGACGTTCCTGGGTTCTGAGGATGGACGTTGGTTGTAGGGAATCGAATGAAGGATGGACATCTCTCAAGGAGAGAGAGAAATGTGGTTTTAGAAACCAAAGGCAGATTTTTTTCTTAGGAATTTCTTAGTTTCACAACTCTCAGTGGGGAAGCACACACACACACACCACAAAAATCCTTAAGGTGTATATGGGCTGAAAGGGGTAAGGGTGAGGACATTTATAGCTCTGCAACAAATAGTTGAATGATTTTGAGTCTCTTGGTCAGATTAATAATAATAATAATAATAATACACTGTAAAAATGTCTGAATTTCATCTGAAGAGATAGTAAGACTCTCTAGTTTAAGGCCAGAATTGGCATCATTTGTAAGTTTTCAATGGAACCTCACCTCCCTCACTGCCAGTTGCCTGGTTGATACTCACTTCCTATTGTTTTTTCTTTTTTTAAACTTTATTCTCTCCCCCCCCCCCCCCGGCACACACCCTTTCTTCTTCTTTTTTTACCAGAGAGGAGGGGAGAGAGAAAGGGAGAAAGAGAAAGAGGGGGAGAGGGGGAGAGGGGGAGAGGGGGAGAGGGAGAGGGGAGAGAGAGAGAGAGAGAGAGAGAGAGAGAGAGAGAGAGAGAGAGAGAATGCGAGAAAGCAAGCCACCAGGTCCTGAACTCAAACCATGGTAGGCCATATGGGAGTCCAGCACTCTTAACTACTACACCAACTGCTGGCCCCCATGGGCAGTTTTTCAGCAGAGTGAAGAAGTCAAAGTGCTGTCCCCCACCGTGTGCCAACAAAAAGTAGGGAAGCCAGGCTGGAGTAAGATTATGTCCAGTGGGGGAGAAACAAGCCTGAGTAATGGACCACAGAGAACAGTGAGCCCAGCTGGTCGGAGAACTTGGAGTAGGTGACAGGTGGCTTCCAGAGGGCATCAGAAAGCCTGTCTTCTTTGATCTGACGGTATTCAATGAGCCAACTGCAATTTTCATTTTATGCCACCTCAAGAAGGAAAGAGCAGGTGAGAACTACTTGGATGAGCAAATAGCTCATGATCTATTCCCTCATAGTATTATCTAGCTCTAGATAGTAACATAATTAAAATCTGATTAACATGATCAACTTAACAGTTAGTCTATTTTTAGACTCTTGAGTTTGTGATTTCCGAGTAGTGACTGACCCTGTGAAAGCCCCTGTAGTTGAATCACAGGCTCTGGATTTCCCCAGGCAGTCTACCCATTCCCAGGTTAACAGCATCTCAGGCTTTTCCTCAGTCCCACAGATGAAAGGAATCACATTACTGCCCACAAACCCATTTCAAATAATTAAATGACAAAGATACATCCAGTATCTACTCAGCTGGATTGCTCACCCTGGTTACTTCAGTAGAGATGGGGGAGCCTTGCAAACCCATCTGTAAATGTTTAGGGGCTTCATGTTACAGGTGGGGGTCCACACCAGGCAGATAGGAAATACAGAACACTGAATCTAAATTGGAGTCTCCAAAATCTACCCGCCCATATAAACTTTGGCATCTGCCCCTTGATCATTATTCTCCAATAGTAATGAAGTCTTCATGAAAGGCCTTAAACTCTGAGTCGTCATTTTGGAATCATGCTTAATCAAGACAAATATTCCCAGACTAAGAGGACAACTAGAAGGAGAAGGGAGGACAGGTTTAATTTTCCTATATATTGCTGTAACTATAAACAATGCCTTATCTTCTCAGCAGTTCTCATGAAATAATAAGCACTAGTGTTTCTAAAAAGTATTTACACCAGCCCTTGGAGAGTTTAGTAGAATCATGATTCACAGATGAGAAATTTTCCTCTTCTGCAGGGCTTAGTAACTAGAGTAAGAATTACTCAGTAGACTGTCTATACAGATAAATGAATTTGAATGTTTCCTCTGGCTGTTAACTATTCATTGGCAAATTTCTTTTAATTTTTTCCAAACTAACTGAATTTGAGTCAAGGTGATCCCTCTGGTTTCTATGTTGTAAGCAGATAAACAGTTTTCTGAAAAATTACGTTTTTCTGTCATATGGATATGGGACTTGAGCAAAGCAGTGGGGTTACATGACACTTCCAGGATTCTGAGAGTAAGGATTCCTGGAATCACAGAGTGTCACACTGGAAGTAACTTGGCAGAGAATTCATTCCAACCTCCAGATTTTGTTCATGAGAAAACAAAAGAAACTTCATGGTTCTGTGACGTGAGCAAAACACTCTGAATCATCTTCAGGGAAGAACAGTTATTATTCATTCACTAAGTCTGTATCGAGCATCTCCTATGAGTCAACTACTGTGCAGGAAATGCATTAGTTATCCAGACAGACGTGACCTAGCTCAGAGCCTTCTGAGAGGGCTAACATCTAACACTTTGCTCTTCGGTTAAAAGCACTTTCATGGGTGTGACTGGATTGAATCCTTAGAATCACCTGTAGGTGTCAATATGATGAGCCCGATTTGTAAGATGATGCAAGTTTCAGATAGACTTTGTAACTTACCCTAGGTCCTGAGAGGCTTACGAGCTTGTAAGAGGTACAGCCTGGACTCAAATATTTGTTTTCTAATTTTCACTCTAGTTGTCCTTTCTAGAATACCAGAGGTCCCTCTCTGATTGACACTCAGTGAAAAGTATTTTTTTAAAATATGGTTTAATTAACATATTACACGTCCAGGTTGGTGGAGGTACAGTGTGATCTTTCGGTACAAGAATACAATGTGTAATGATTGAATCAGGATAATGGTCACACTCAACATCGCTGTTTGTCATTATTGTATTTGAAATATTCAAAATCCTCCCTTTTCATTACCTTGGGATACACAGCAAGTTGTTCCCATCTATATTCTTTCCACTGGTATTTTTTTTCTTTATCAATATTAGAAGGTGTGTACACACATAAGAGAGAAAGAGAGATAAGCACCCTCCACAGGGTTCTGGTCACACCCTGGTCTCCTTCCTTCAGTCCTGCAGTCCACCCAGCCTTGGGCACTGCCATGTGTGCCTAAATGGTTCAGGCACATTAGGTTAGGGATTCAAACTGTGGTCACCATGTGGAATCCAGTGTCTCCTGAGCAGCACATGAGCACTGTATTACGGTGCTGGCCTGCCATTGTATTTACATAACACTAGAAAATATTCCTCCTATCTATCTGCAGTTTTGTTCTCATTAATCAACATGTTTCTATCCCCTCCACACATCCTTCTCAGTCCCTAATAGTGGCAATGAAAAGGATTCCATCTAATGAACTATTCTGTCCAACCAACTACTGAAAATGACTTCCTTCCTTCCTTCCTTCCTTCCTTCCTTCCTTCCTTCCTTCCTTCCTTCCTTCCTTCCTTCCTTCCTAGGTTTCTGCCATAGGGCATGTGTGCTCCCTGGAGAGAGAGAGAGAGAAGGAAAGTGAGAAAGTACCTTCTTGGGGGGGGGGGGGGGGGGGGATAGCATTGCCACAGTCCCTTACTTTTCTTTTTATTCTCTGGATTTTGGGCACTTGAGCACACATGCCTAGAAAGATTTTCAACCTGCTGAGTCTGGGACTGAAACCATGGTCGGCCATGTAGGAACCCAGAGCCTAAACCACCACACTACCTGTTGGCCTCCCAATGACCATATTTTCAATAGTTGGTTCAGTTACCATATTGTTCAAACAATAATGAGAATGCATGCACTGCCAAAGGATTTCTATAATTTTTAAATTTAATTTAAATGAAATCCAAACAGCAAATCATGTATAGATACATATCTAACAAAGCTCTACCAGAAAGTGACTTTTAATAATACATTTAACAAGGCACTTTTATTTAAAGTAAAATAGTTTTGAGATTCTCCGGAAAATCAGATTTCTGTACATGAGAAATCCATTTTCTTTGTCATGTGGGGATTCAATCCACATTTGAAGATGGTTCTAAATACTATATATTAACATACACATGGTATGACTCATGATTTGTTGAAGGGTTTTTCTCAACCCCTTGCCTAATGCTTAATTACTCAGGTTTGATGAACATCATAATTTTATTTTAAATTGTCAGAGGGTACATACACTCAGCAGAGTGAGCAAGAGAGAGAGGGAAACCATCCTCATTGGGGCATCATCCCACTACAATCCTTTTCCTTCATTTCTTCATCTTGTTAGTTTTTCAAGCCATCAGGGCTAGGATTTGAACCACAGCTGGCCATGTAGGATTCAACTCCAAATGCATAGCACTTAACACAGGTGCAGGGCCAGCCCAACATGGCAATAATCTTTACAAATATGTTTCATAACACTCTTTCACTAAAGAAGGGAGACAGAATTTTCTTAGCAACAATGCCCAGGAAATATTTTCCAGAATTGTATTCAAATCAAAATAATGTTGTTTTAAATATTTTAAAGGCACATGGCACATTAAATACTATATTGGCATTTGTTGGCAGTAATATTTTCACATTTTTAACATGTAACTTAGGTGGTCTTTCTTTCCATAAAACAAACTGGGAATATTTAATATGATACTATTAGGTCATTGGAAAAGTCATGATGTATTTTTTCATATTTTTCTATGCAAAAATGTGTCATACTTTTCCAATGACCCAATAGATTATCATGTTCCTAGAAACATTTTTCTAGGAACAACAGGTATTCTCTCTCTTTCTCTCTGATTTAGAAACAGTCCGGCAGGCTGAAGTGGTCCAGGTTCATAGAGGTGATTTCCATTTGATCTTCTGCTAACTGCCTGCTTAGTCCAGCTTTTTGGTTAAGATTGTTTCTTTTAGTGGCCAAATAAGTAAAAGGAAAATCTCTTCAGAAAGTGAGGGACCAGCAGTTAGCGTAATGGCTATGTCGCTGGACTCCCACGTAGTCGACCGCGGTTCGAGTCCCGGACCCGACGGCTTAAACTCACGCCGGGCGCGTGTGCGTGCGTGCCCAAGATCCCGAGAGGAGAATGGAGGAGAAGGGATTGCGGCGTGGCCATCCCCCCTGGGGGGTGATTTCCTGCTTTCTATCTCTCTGTCTCTCTCTGTCTGTCTGGCGAGCGCACACGCCCTATAGCAAAAAAAACTTCTCCAAAAAAAAAAAAAAAAAGAAAAAAAAAAAAAAAAAGAAAGTGAAGGAACCAAGGACAAGTCCTTACATGAGTATCTGAGGAATGTCGAGGAGTGAGAGAGAATCTTTGTCTAAATGGAATCTTAAATGAGGGGGTCAAGGGAAAGGGTGGAGAACTTTTATCACAATGATTCTAAAAGTATATGGAATTGATTTATGCTCATGTTTATTCATGACAAAGACAAAAAAACTGTCCCCAGATATGCATCCTAATTTGTGAGAAAGCTACTAATAAATGTGAGATCATAGAGAATGTGGTATATACATACATATGTACATAGATAAATAAAATCTAGGGAGTTTAATCCTGCCTAGAATGTGATTCATACTTTTGGAGCAATAAATAGAGTGAGATGATGTCCAAAAGCAATTTTTCTATTTCTTGGAACGTAATCATTTTTCCTTATAGCAACTGTTGTAGAATCAGATCCCTAGGTGGATACTGACACTTGTGAAAGGAAACAACTCACCCTTAAATGTCATTTTCCTTGTATGAGGTCTAAAATTCTCACCCCTTTTGATGTTGTGTAGGGTTAGGTACCTATCTTCTGACATTTTCTTTCAAAATACATGGTTATTATTCAGCTTAATTCCTTACTTCAACGTTTACGTATTTGACAAATATTTGACACAACTTACTATCTCCCAAACATTTCCCCCAGTGTTGAGGAAACAGCACTAAGATAAATGAAATAAATATCTGTTTCTAGAATATAGCAAACCAAAATCCACCTGCAACAAAATGCCTAGAAATTTCACATATGGTAACATAAGCAACCTTTGAAATGTATATTAGCTCTGTCCACCCCTACCCATGAATACAGGAAAACTCCAAAGGCCAATTGAAGAGGAACCTGAAAACCCAAGTTTTGGTGCTCGTAGAGGTTTACTGATGTCTCTCTTTCTAAAAGTTTAGGTTTTAAAAATCATGTTGGTGCAGGAAACTAGGTATTGAGCTTTCTTGAAGTGGGGAATTTAAATTAGGAAACAGTATCTTATTCACTCCTACATAAAGTCAGAATCATTAAATGACTATACATTAATTTTTTTAAAAAAAAGTCAGATCATCAGCTTAGGTAGTCAACAAAGTACTATTGCATTGTAGGAAAGGTCATGATGTATTTTTTTCTGTGTTTTCTATGCAAAAATATGTCATGAATTTTCTGACAGCCTAATAGTTTGTTTTAAAATGAGATTGGGGTAGAGAACATGTTTCCTTTGACTGTTTGTAGTTACCAGTATTTTTTTTTCACTTTATTTTGTTAGAATTTGTAGACATATGTACTCCAGGAATTTCATAGCCAAAAATTAACATTAAAAAAATTAATAACAACAGTTCTAGATTGAAGAGTCTAGCAGATACAAGAGCAAAATCTCCTGAGGAGTTTCAACCAGGCTGAAGAGGATTCTTACAGGTAAAGCTTCACCAAAGCAGAGTTAATAATCCAAAATTACAGAACACATCACAAAATAAACCACTATGATCAAAGTCACAAAAACAGTTAAAAAATTATACAGACTAAATAAGACTTACAAATAAGACTACTTAGGAATGATAAAAATTTTAAAATGATTATTAATAGGAATAAGGTACATAATACTTAAAGGAAAAGATTGAGCTAAAAGGTATTTGAAAAAGAACTAAAAAGAACATCCAGGAATTAAAAATGTAACAACAGATATTGAAAACTCAGTCATCTGCCTGTGATCACAACTAAGGAGGCATTGTCCTGCTGCCACATGTCCAAGCTGGAGTCTCCCAAAAAGCCAAAAGCATTGGAGAAACTTTTCATTAAAAGTTTAAACTTTAAAATAATCAGTAAGATACTTAAAAGCCATTTTGAGCAATGGAGAATGCTCATAGATTGTGTAGTAATAAAAGGTCCAAACAACAAACTTTGGGTTTGTCACATATATCACTATGGTACAAGCAGATTCAGTCATGGATGCAAGACTGCACAAGGTAGAAGAGTTGTGAAACCAGAAGGCTGTTTCAAGTGATTTCCAAAGACCTGGTGTTCTGTTACTGTGAAAAACTTTGTTTTTGGCATTAAAGAGGACACTGAAGAATGTAATGTAAGAGATTATGTTGAGCAGTGTAGGAAGATGAAGTGATAAAAATCATTATTGACTAGGGCAATGTCATAGTCTGCTCATATTGCTATAAAATATCTGAAACTGGATAATTTATAAGGTAAAATATATTTCTTCCAGTTCTGGAGACTGGAAGTTTATGATCTATGTTGTGGCAAGTTTAGTTTATGATGAGAGCCCAGTTCTCTGCTTCCCATATGATATTTTGTTGGTGTATCCTCTGGAGGAAATGAATGCTATATCCTTGCATGACAGAAGAGAGGAGATATCAGACCTCCACCAGACAATTAAACCTATCAGTGTCTTGATCTTGAACTTCTGGCCTCCAGAACTATGAGAAATAAATTTCTGTCTTTATAAATTACCCAGTCTCGGGTATTTTGTTATATCAGCATGAATGGATTAAGACATAAATTGGTACCAAGAATGGGGTGTTGCTTTAACAAATACCTGAATATAAGGAAGTGGCTTTAGAATTGGTTAATGAGTAAAGGTTGGAAAAGTTTTAAAGTGCATGCTAGAAAAAAAAATTGCTAGATTGCTGTGAATAGAGTGTTAAGAATGAATCAGATGTGGTCTCAGAAGAAGAGAAGATCTGCAGAGAAAGAAGGGCCCCAGAATTCTTAGATATTATATAAATGGTCATGATGAGAAAGCTGGTAGAAATATGGACAGGAGAGGTCATTCTGATGAGGGCATAGACTAAAATGAAGAATATTTAATAGAAACTGAAAGGCCATCCTTGATAACAATTGGCAAAGAACATAGCTGAATTGCATCTGTGCCCTAGAACTTTATGGAAGGTAGATTTTTTTTTTGTTTGTTCTGTTTTGTTTGCTTGTTTGTTTTTGGAGATGTTTTTGCTACAGGGCGCATGCGCATGCCAGAGAGACAGAGAGAGAGAGAGATAGAAAGCAAGAAATCACTCCCCGGGGGGATGGCCACACTGCAGTCCCTTCTCCTCCATCCTCCTCTCGGAATCTTGGGCACGCACGCACACACATCCAGTGTGAGTATAAGTCACCGGGTCCGGGACTCGAACCGTGGTCAACTCCATGGGAGTTCAGCAACATAGCCATTACGCTAACTGCTGGTCCCTGAAAGGTAGATTTTAAGAGTGATGAACCAGGGACCAGCAGTTGGCATAATGTCTATGTCGCTGGACTTCCATGGAGTTGACCACGGTTTGAGTCCCAGACTCAGTGATTTAAACTCACGCCAAGTGCGTGTGTGTGCGTGCCCAGGATCCCGAGAGGAGAATGGAAGAGAAGGGATTGTGATGTGGCCATCCCCCCCAGGGGATGTTTTCTCACTTTCTGTCTCTCTCTGTCTTTCTGGTGAGTGCATGTGCCCTATAGCAAAAACCTCTCCAAAAAAAAAAAAAAAAAAAAAAGTGATGAACCAGGGGACCAGGGGACTAGCAGGTGGTACAGTGTTTAAGGGACTGGACTCTACCTGGCCTGAAATGATACTGGGCACGTGTGTGTGCATACCCAAAATCCCAGGAGGAGAACAGAGGAAAAGAGATTGCAGTGTGTCTATCCCCTCAGGGGGTGTATTTTCACTTTCCCTCTGATTCTTTGTGTCTCTCTTCTCTCTGTTAAGTGCATGCACCCTATGGCAAAAACCTTGGTGAAGGGGGGTTTTTATCATGACTATTTATATAATATCTAGGAATTCTGGGACCCTTCCTTCTCTGATGAACTAGAATATTTGGCAAAATATGCTTCATCTTAACCAAAAGCCAAGAAGAAATAATTCTCTAAGTAAAATGTTAAGGATGCTACATGGCTCCTCTTAACTTTTTATAGTAAAATGTGAGAAGAGAGAAACAAATCAAAATGGAATTTTTAATAAGAAAGGAAACAGAACTTAAAAATTTGGTAAATTATCAGTCTATCCATGTAATGAATGAAAAAGCACATTTCAGGAAGAATACCGAGGGTGTTCTTTGTCCCTACTCTCATTATAAGTGGATAACTGGTGCTTGAAAGCTATTATAACTGAAATAACTCTCCTTAACAACTTTTCCCCAATTTTCTTTTTCTCCAAATAATTGCTTGTTTATTCATGTAACCTAGTTATCAGGAATCTAAGATCTCTTTGTTAAGGCTCCTACTGCAAATTTTTCAAGAATATCCAAGACTCACAAAATCCAAATGGGTCAGTACTTTTATTTTTTCTGCTATAAAATGTGTTTGCTAGAGAGAGAGAGAAAGTGTGAAAGCAACTCTCCCCTGAGAGGATGACCCACATACCCCAATCCCTTCTCCTTTATTCTCTTAGAATTTGGGGCATGCATGCACATGTACCTGGTATGTTTTATAAGCCATCAAGTCCAGGACTTGAACCAGGTAGTCAGTCATGTAAGATCTAGCAGCCTCAACCATGATACCACCTGTCCGCCATAGGTCAGACTTTGAAGCAGCATAACTGGAACATCTCTTCAACCTACATGCATCATTGCTTCTATTACTTCTATCGGGTACCATAATGAAGACTAGAGTCCTGTGGAGTTGTAAGGACTCTAGCTCAAAGATCAAGTGATAATCTTTAGTTCCAGATCCCTAAACAGCTCAGGGCTCACAATTAGGCCCGCGATTATAACCCTTTCAGTTATTATAATGCACATATTCAGACATTGTTCTCAGAGAATGGCAATGTATGTTTTGTTGGCTAGCTCCACTTCCTCAGTCTCATATCTATGTCTGCTGGGAAATCTCCTTTCCAAAGAAACTCCAGATTTTTATGCTGAGCCTGTACCACCAGTGGATTCTCTCATGCAGAATTCCCCTTTGGGGCTCTTCGTAACCTTTCACGCAGCAATATCTGCTAGGGTCACAGTCTTAAAAACAGATTTCTCTAACTCCAACTCTCAGCAAGAAGAGGGTGGGGTCACATGCTCATTCCCTACCAGAAGCCTCCAGGGCTCCTTTTGCAAACTGATAAACCACAGGAATTTTTAAAAGATTCTGCTAAATCCTCTCCTTAGGATAAGGAGAATCTCGTGCCTTTATGTTAGCATAACTAAATATGGGGACACAATGACTTCTCTCATAATGAAATTCTGTTCCAAAGTAATTTATCTTCATTTTTATACATAGTAGTTACAGTGCTAAGATATTGAATCCTCTGTACCCTCTGCTTTCAGGTAAGATATAGGCTGAAGTAGGCCAATCCCCCTACTGCAATAATTAGAAAATCATTAATTTAAAGAACTTATTTTTAATGCACTGAAGAGCTGTGGAAGCAACAAGGACAAGAAAACTAAAATTACAAACACAGAGGGTCTTTTTTTTTTTTTTTAAGAGAGATTTTTTTTTACTATAGGGCACGTGCACTCACTGGACAGAGAGAGACAGAAAGTGAGAATCACCCCTCTAGGAAGGATGGCCATGCCGCAATCCCTTCCCCTCCATTCTCCACTTGGGATCTTGGGCATGCATGCACACATGCCTAGCGTGACTTTTAAGTCCTGAGTCCAAGTTGACTCATGGTTGACTACATGAGAGTCCAGCAACATAACCATTAGGCCATCTGCTGGTCCCCTAGAGGATCTTCCTTAAGCACTTTCTGCTGGTAATTTTTTTCCCTGATTCCCAGTCCTAGGCACAGGCTGAAGCTTGAGCCAAACAGAGAGTGAAACTAGGCTGGTCATACTCAGCTTATAGTCTTCCCTCTGTATAGTTTACCTCTACCAAGGTCATTCTTTCCTCTACCAAGATCAAAGAATTTATGTGTGCACACACATGCACCCACACTCACATGGTGTCTAATCTAGAAGACAATGATATAGATTGGTGATGCTAAATTGGTGGTGAGGTGGGGGGTTGGGAAAAAATGGGAGTCTTCAGCATGTAAGTGTATGTGTATACACACACACACACACACACACACACACGTATATATATATATATGTATATATATACACATACCTGTTTCACAGTCCAGAATGTGAGCATTAGGCTTCTTGACATCAAAGGAGATGCTCAAGTAAGGGGACTGCAGTCCTTCTGAATAGTCCTGGGTTGCTGGGTATTGAACATGAAAGTGTTTTGAAGCATGTGGCAAATATATGGAGGTGATTAGCCTCTACACCCTTTTATTGACTTTCAATCTACCACCCAAGTCATGCCCAACATGAAGGTCTTGATGGCTCTACCTGAAACATCACTTTTGGCATTTAAGAGACAGACAGAAGGAGGTGGGAGAAGTGAAGGTAAAAACGTGAGCTAATAGGACCATTTTCCTAATGCGCAGGTATCCCTGAGTGGGAATGGAGGGGATACTTGAATCTCCTCTTTCCTCTACTAACCTCCATGCTTCTGAGCACAACCTCACTCTCAGCTTGAACTCCTTACCCATCAAGGGAGTGAATTTTCTACTTGAAGATGTTTTTTGGCACAAATGGCTCTTTAAAACACAAATTAGCCATCCTTTAAGGACTCAGGAGAGAAAAAGCACTCTGCATCAAGACTAGAGGAAAAGCTATGTTGAATTGGAGATTAGAGCTCCACTATCTTTACATCTTTTTTTATTCTTTTTATTTTTAATATTTTTCCACAGGGCATGTGTACTCACCAGAGACACAAATAGAGAGAGAGGCAAAGTGAGAAAATACCCCCCCCCCCAGGAGGATGATCATGTCACAATCCCTTCTCCTCCTTCAGGGATCTTGGGCACATACACACATGCATCTGGTGCATTTCACAACCCAAGGTCTGGTACTCAAACTGTGCAGTTGTCCATATAGGATACAGCTGCCTTCACCACCACACCCCAGACTGCCCCCATTTAGATGAGTTGGATGAAATTATTTATAATAGAATTTCAAGAGCCATTTTGACTATACTTTGCATCTTTAGCCGACTTTAGTACTCACCCTCTGGGTAAATTGAGCTCTACTGGGATTGGACTACCCCAATATAATGTGTAACCTTCTTAGAATTGTAGTCCTATGTATATCCTATTTCTCTCAGAAAGACCCATGGAACTCACATAAAATTAGAAAGATAAGAGTGTCATATTCTTGCATTTTTAATCTAAGTCCAAATGAAGTTTGTGTGTGTGTGTGTGTGTTTTCATTTATGGTTGAAGCTATGAAAACCCAAAATACCTACTGGCCTAGGATTCTACTAGTGAACAGAGGTATTTTCTTCTCTGGCCCTTGAATAAGATCCTACCATCTTTATTAATGGAGTAAACCAGTTCTCAGTGAGCTCCTGTGTGCTGACAATCCTTGGCAATAGTGAAGCTCTGTAGTCAGGCCAACAATGTATGAGGGGACATTCAAATACATAACCAGAGATGCTGATTTTTTTTTTTAAATACCACAGTGGTGCAGCTGGTAAGACACTGTGCTCTTCAGGCTGGACCCATATGGGAGGTCCGGGTTCAAGTCTAAGTCTAACCTGAAGGACTAGACATGGTAGTGCAACACTACCATCTGCCAATCTTCACAGGTTCCCATTACTTTAAAGGCCCAAGTCCTTTATCTGCCCACAATCTAGCTAAAACTCCTCTTTCCAAATCTATCCACCTTTCTCATCAAACTACTTAGACCCAGCAACCTCATGATCCTCTGATCATGGGAAGAGCTTTGAAATTGCATGTTCTGCTTTCTGTTTTGCCTCTTGCATGCTAGGTGAGGTTGGAGAATCATTTAACCTCTCTAAGCTATAGTTCTTCCTTCACCACAGGTGAGTAATAGTATGGATTTTACAAGGTAATTGTGAGGATTCGTATTTGGATTATGATTGGATTGGTAAAATGACATGAAGCACATGCAGGAACATGGTGGAGTGTTACTACTTTGCTAAAACACTCTCCCTTACTCATAGCTGCCCTGTTGCCATCCCTTCCTTGACTAGTTAGTAAGGTACTATCTCTCAGTTTTAAATGCCCCTCTGTGTGGGGCTTTGGCTACTGAGGTGAGGCTGCAGACCACATTTCTTCTCAACCAGCTGCCCCTTGTGGAGAAAGAGGAGCAAGAGAGGACAACAAGGCTCAAGGAGGAGGAAGGGAGGGACGCTCCTCTGACTGCTAGATGTTCTTGTCAAGATTATTCCAGCAGCAGCAGATGCGTTTGCAGTTTTTCCTTACTTTAGAACATCCTCACTGTGGCTCTAAGAGACACCAGCACTATTCAGCCAGGACCCGATTCCAGAGACTATGTCGTAATTCCAGCCTCTTCCCTTTGTTCCACTACCCCTCTGGTGGCAGAAGCGTTCTGTCCTTCCTAATTCTCTAATGCCTCAAGGTTCTCCCTTTGCCCTCCAGTTAAGCTTTCTGTAGTCACGAGTGTCTCTGTGACTGTCAATGTGTGGGGTTCCTGACTGGGCTGCCTGATAGCCTTCCCTAAGGTGGGGGAGAAGGCCTGCAAGAAGGCCTCCAAAGCTGTCCTATCCTGTGAACTCTTGCAGACACTCAGACTTGCCACAGAGCTGACATGAGCCTTGGAAATACATTTTTTTTCATTTTATATTATTATTATTATTTTGCACATTGGATTGCTATATATACATCATTTGGCTTGCAAAGAGAATCTACCCAACATGAAATACACTTTAAACCAGTCCACTTGAGAATATGTGTTATCATCAACAGGTAATAAAGCACTACTGTGTCCCACAAATGTCTTGCCTCTCTGGAAATACATTTCTAATATGACTTTCCTGTCTCACAACTGAAGAAACTGAGGTTCTGAAGTTGGCGTCGGAGGCACAGTCTCCACTTAGTTCTCTTGGTCCTTTTTCTATGATGAGCCACCTTCTGGGACCACAGAGCACTTGGTCATTTGGGGCCCTGCACACCTCCTTGTTTATTGCCTTATCACTTAACTGGCCCTGTTTAACTTGACTTCAGTAATCTTTCTGAAGGAACACTACTGTGTGATCCTCTGGGCTTTGCAGAGAGCTTAGCCCTGTATTGTGAATATTGTGGGCATGGAAGCATTTAGGCAGGACCCCAAATCAAGTCTGGTGAATGAAATATTTCATAAATCCAGAACTTTGATCATACAAAAAGGATGCCCCTAACACCCCTGTGTTCTAGATTATTTCTAGACATTGGGATTTAATAACATCTGGGCAGTGCAGTTTGGTGGCCTTCCTGGGTGCTGAAAGGTCATCTGTTGTTTGCTCCTTAGATGCAACAACACCGAAGCTTTACTAGAATTTTATAAGAATGTGTATTCGACTCATTAGACAGGAAGTGTATGTACATTCACAGCATAGATTTAGCGTATTCCCTCACTGACAGAATTTTTTTTTTTTGTTTTTGCCACAGGGTATGTATGCTTACTGGAGAGATAAGAGGGAAAGTGAAAAATCACACTTCCAGAAGGATGGTCACACCAAAATCCCTTCTCCTCCCTTCTCCTCTTATAATTTTGGGCACACACACGCCTGGGGTTATTTTCAGTTTACCACGTACATTCTAGACTTGAACTCGATTGAGTGGGAATCCAGCGCCTTAAACCACCATGCCACCAGCTGGTTCATCATTGACAGAATTTAATATTACAAGTTAAGAATGAAATCTGAATGGGACAAAACATTTTAAAGAGTCTAGTTTTCAAATATCCTTCCAGAAATTTGGCTGTAAGTTAAGGACCTCAAAGGACACAGAGGGAAATGACTGACCTGTGAGATTTTTTTCCTAGCAGTTTCTGGGGCAATGCAGAGCTGTGACAGCCCACCACAGGAGCAGTGTAAAGGGTGCAGGGAACATGAGCTGATAGTCATTGTGGTTTTTATCTTCTCTACATGCCTTCCTTACAAGTCAAGGGCCTCAGCTTCTCTTCTAAAAAAAAGTACACTTCTTTAAAAGGGCCAGCTAGAGACCAGCAGCAAGCATAATGGCTATGTCTCTGAACTCTCATGTAGTCGACCACGGTTCGACTCCCAGACCTGGTCACCTAAACTCACACCGGACGCATGTGCGTGCATGCCCAAGATCTCAAGAGGAGAATGGAAGAGAAGGGATTGCGGCATGGCCATTTCCCCGGGAGGTGATTTCTCACTTTCTGTCTGTCTGTCTCTGTCTGTCTTTCTGGTGAGCGCATGCGCCCTATAGCAAAAACCTCTCCAAAAAAAATAGAAGGGCCGCTAGTGGCATAGTGGTTAAGGCACTGGGTCCCACATAGCCAACTCTGCAGTTTGAGTCCTGGACTTGGTAGCTTGGAAAACAAGCCAGGTACATGTGCATGGTGCCCAAAATCCCGAGAGGAGAATGAAAGAGGGGTTGCAGCACAGTCATGCCCACAAGGCGGTGATTTCTTTCTTTCTCTCTCAATCTAGCAAGTACATGTACCTTATAGTAAATTTAAAAAATAAAAAAATAAAAATAAATAAAGACAAAGGCAGACTCTGCCTTGGGGATCAATTTGTAAAATGAGTCATGTCATGCAGTGATGAAAAAGAGGAGGGCTGAAACACCTAGTGAAAAGTCAGAATCCATGTGCATCTGAGGTAGGCCTCGACCTGCCCCTTTAACCAGAAAGCCTCTGCCCTAACCCTCTCCTTCTGGCTCAGCACCCAGCGAAAAGCCAGGTAGGGTGGTCTCTATCTTCTTTCTGTCTCTCCCTCTCCCTTTCTCTCAAAATTTTGTATATTCACCATTAACAACACTCAACTCAAAATGGATCAAAGATCTGAACCTAAGACCTCAAACAATAAAACTTCTGGTGGAAAATGCTGGGGAAACTCTGGGGGACATTGGAGTAGGCAAAGACTTCTTAAATAAGACTCCCAAAGCACAGGCAATAATCCCTAAAATAGACAAGTGGGACTATATTAGACTAAGAAGTTTCTGCACAGCAAAGGACACAGTAACAAGTGTGAACTGACAATCCTCAGAATGGGAAAATATTTTTGTTAAATATGCCTCAGACAAGGGACTGATAACCAGAATACATAGGGAACTCAAGTGCCTTATGCGAAAAAAATGATGAACCCAATTAAAAGATGGGAAAATTAGCTGAACAAAAGTCTCTCTAATGAAGACATTCGAACAGCCAAAAAGCATATGATAAAATGCTCAACATCCCTCATCATAAGGGAGATGCAGATAAAAACTACAATGAGATACCACCTAACCCCTGTCAGAATGGCAAAGATTAAGAATATAAAAAGTGATAAGTGTTGGCGGGGATGTGGTGAAAAGGGAACCCTCCTACACTGTTGGTGGGAATGTAAACTAGTTCAACCACTGTGAAGAACAATATGGAGGTTCCTCAAAGATCTACAAATAGAACTACCATTTGATCCAGCAATCCCACTTCTGGGTATTTACCCAAAAGACAGGAGAACGCTCAGTCAGAAAAGTGCTTGCACATCAATGTTTATTGCAGCATTATTCACAATTGCCAAGACATGGAACCAACCTAAATGTCCACAAACTGATGAATGGATTGGAAAAGTGTGGTATATATACTCTATGCAATACTACTCAGCCATAAAAAATAACAAGACCCTGGAATTTGATAGAAAGTGGTCAGATACGGAGGATATATTGCTGAGTGAAGTAAGCCAGGCTATGAAAGAAAGATATTGTATGTATCCATTCAATATATACCGACTATCAGCACTCTATAATAGAGAGCAAAAAATTGGAGGACATAAAAGCAGTGAAGGTACTTAACGAGAATAGGACAGTGTGGAATGGGGGAAGTGAAGAGAAGAGAATAGAGAAAGAAAGCAAGTGAACAATAGAGAGGCAGGACATTAGTGAGAAACAGATATGGCTTATTAACTGTTGATGTTGACATGTATAGTATTCTCAACTGGATTTTTCTGAGAAGTATTTCATGATGGGCAAAGTATTTGTACAAGCAAAATGAGAAATAGCAATTGACTGTTTTAAAAAAATAATTAGAATAATAATAATAATGATTGGGGAAAGCATAGAAAAGATATTGAATGTAAAGTGGGGAGATTAATGTCTCTGTACTGACTGACATGCATGACATTCCCTTTTGAAAAAGCAATATAATACACTGTAAAGTTATATGTAATTCAATGTAATATAAAGAATATGATGATAATAAATAAATTTTAAAAAAGGCAAAAAAAAAAAAATGTGGACTGAAGAACCAGCAGGTAGTGTGGTAGTAAAGGCACTGGACTTCCACATGGTCAGCCATAGTTCAAGTCCTGGGCTTGATGGCTTACTTTCTTTCTCTCTCTGTCTCTTTCTGGTGAATTAAAAAAATAATAACAGTAGCAAATAAAATTAAATAATTCTTTAAAAAAATTTTGTATATTTATATATATGTTCTTTAAAAATCTGTAGGTAATGTCTCTTGTCTCTGACTTCTGCTTTCTCTTGCTAATTGAATCCATGTGCATCTGAGGTGGGCCTAATCCTGCCCCTTTAACTGGAAAGTCTCTGCCCCTTTCCAGCGCACCGCATGGTTCTCAGTTTTTTGCCTTTTTCTTAAACTTTTTCCCCTTTTTATTGTTTTGTTTTGTCCTTATTTGTGTGTCTTTTTCCTTTGTTTCCTTTCTTTTTCCTGACTTTCCACTTTGTTTCCCACCTTCCACATATTGAGTGTCTAGACAGGTCTAGTGGCACAATAGCAAAATGTATGAATACTTTTAGGGTCACAGTAAACCTGAACTCCCACTGAACTGGTACAGAAAGGGAGAAACTCATCATTATAAATCTAAATTGAAATTCCTTTCTGATACCAGTTGCAAAACACAGTAGTAGAGAAATAGGCACAGAAGTACTTCCCGGTAAAGTGAAGCACATGAGCTCACAGTAGCAGAAACATCTCACAAATTGGCCAAACGTGAATATACCACCAAATGACTAAAAATCAGAGAAGATTTCAATATGTGAACATTTCTCCCCAGTCCAGTTGATCAAAATATCAAATGAGCATAAAGAATAATAATAATTATCTAACAAATGATGAAAAGCTATTTGATGATGATGATGTAGATAGTAATGTCTTTGCCTTGACTGATATGCATGGTAATTGTACTGGAAAAAGAAATGTAATACACTGTAAAGATATATGTGATTGGGAACCAGCAGTTAGTGTAATGGCTATGTCGCTGGACTCCCACGTAGTCGACCGCGGTTTGCGTCTTGGACCCGGTGGCTTACAACTCACGCCGGGCGCGTGTGCGTGCGTGCCCAGGATCCCGAGAGGAGTATGGAGGAGAAGGGATTGCGGCGTGACCATCCCCCCTGGGGGGTGATTTCTTGCTTTCTGTCTCTATGTCTCTCTCTGTCTGTCTGGCGAGCGCACGCACCCTATAGAGAAAAAAACCTCTCCAAAAAAAAAAAAAAAGATATATGTGATTCAATGTAATATAAAAAAGATTATGATAATAACTAAAATTAAATTTTAAAAAATCAGAGAACAGAGTCTGCAAAGTAAGCAATTGGAAGAAATATGGAGCTGCAGTGAGCGCGGTTCATCTCCTCCCACACACCTCTGAATTCTTAGTTGAAACCCCACAGCTCAGCCCAGATGCACCTATTCTCTTGAAACTGTGAGGCCTTTGTAATATCCAGTTCCATTGACAAAAGTGCAGGTTGCTTGATGAGGATCAGGGAAATGGAACTGCAGAAATATTACAGGCCATGTCCTTTTACACACCTCTAGTACTCAGAATCAACTTCAAGAAGGCAAGAAATAATGTATAATCCATCAGATGATCAGACACCACCATAAAGGCACAAGATTTATGGGAAATCAAGAAAATAACTCTCCCCTAAGAGGAAAAGAACAGCCCTTTATCATCCACAGACAGAACAATGGAACTTGTGGAAATGTCAGATGAAGAATTTAGGATATTCATAGTGACAAAGCTAACAGAGATTCAAGAGAAGAGAGGCAATGAACTCCAGAAAATGCAGGAGAAAAGAGACAATGAGTTCCAGGAAGTGAAGAAATTCTTCCACAATCTGAAAGAGGAAATACACACCATAAAAAAGAATCAAACAGAACTGTTAGAGATGAAGTCTGTAATACAGGAAATCAAAACCTCCCTTGAAAGTATTAAAAGCAGAATAGATCATGCAGAAAAATTTACCAGAAAGACTGAGAAAATAACCCCAAAAAATGAGAGTAATACAAAAGTAATACTAAGTAATGTTAGATACCCAAATTTCTGCATAATTGGTATCGCAGAGGGTGAAGAAACTAACCAGGGCATTGATACTTATTCCATGAAATCCTGGAAGAAAACTTTCCAAACCTAGAGAGTTATCCAAATATCCAGACCCAAGAAATGCAAAGGACCCCACATAGAATCAACCCAAGAAGATCTTCTCCAAGGCGTATTGTAGCCAGATTGACCAAAAACACAGACAGAGAAAAGGCACTAAAATTGGCAAGAGAAAAACATCAAGTTACTTTCTAAGGATATTCCATCAGGCTAACATCTCGTCAGAAACAATGCAAGCAGGGAAAGAATGGAAAAATATATTCAAGTGTTAAGTGTAAAACAATTTCAACTAAAAATAATATATCCAGCAAGATTATCCTTCATATGGGAAGAAAAGATAAAAACATTATCAGATAAACAAAACCTAAAAGAATTTACCAACACCAGACTAGCTCTTTGAGAAATTCTAAAGGGAATACTATACCAGGAAAACTAAAGACAAACAGATAAATAAGAGAACAAAAAATGACCAAGAAAAAGTCCAACTTAATGGTAGGGACAAGTCCAGAAATATCAATAATAATGTTGAATGTTAATGGAAAGGTTAGACCACAGTAACACTGCAATTTCAACAAAAGAGAGGTTACATGAGACTGAACTAGAGAAATAGAATTCTAAGACTTTTTTCTAAAACATTACTGATTTTCTTCTATGCTTTGTCTTCCAGATTTAAGGATTTTTTTTTCTATCTTTTTTCTTTTTATTTTCTTTTTTTGGAGAGGTTTTTGCTATAGGGCGTGTGCGCTCGCCAGACAGACAGAGAGAGACAGAGAGACAGAAAGCGAGAAATCACCCCTCAGGGGGGATGGCCACGCCGCAATCCCTTCTCCTCCATTCTATTCTCAGGATCTTGGGCAGGCATGCACACGCACCCGGTGTGAGTTTTAAGCCACCGGGTCCGGGACTCGAACCGCGGTCGACTACGTGGGAGTCCAGCGACATATCCATTACGCTAACTGCTGGTCCCAGGATTTTTGTTTTCTTTTGAGTTGTTGATAGGTTCAGCAATTTGTTAAAAAAGAAAAAAAAAGAATTTTTTAAATTGAAACAAACTTTTCTCCCTTTAGATCGTTTTGTAACTGGAAAATGTTTGTGAGCATTCTTATTTTGTGGCAAAATGGTTATTTGTATAAGTTCAATAATACAATAGTATCTGTTGCCTTGCATCAGAATTTGAATTTTTCTGGGGCTTTTTGCAAATAACAGACCAAGTTGAGATTAACCTTACTTTTTTATTTTTATTTATTTATTTATTTTTGCAAATAAGTTAGTTTATACCTCTCTTTAGTAAAGGGAAATGGAGAGGGAAAAAAAATGTTTCAGAAGAAAGTTGCAGTGCACTTATCACTATATTCTAGCTTTGTCCGTACTTTCAGTTTAAGATCTTTTATGAATCAATAAAGTATGAAAGTAAAAAGTTTAGTATGGAAGGGAGGGAGGGGAAAGGGGAAGGGAAAAACTGCTAAAAGTATGCTTAATTGACAAAAAATGAGAAGCTATTTGCCGATAATAATGTATATAGTAATATCTTTGTCTTGACTGACATGCATGATGTCTGTGTTAAAAAAATGTATACTGTAAAGACACGTTTTTAATGTAAATAAATTTAAAAAATTTTAAAAAAAACGAAAGGCTTGAGCATGCCAAGGCAGGCCTCCCTCACCAAATAAGAATAAATGAAGATTGTGGTAAGTTACTTAAAATTTCACTCTGAAGGCCAGCAGGTGGCGTGGTGGTCAAGGTACTGGACTCCCACATGGCTGACTACAGTCCAGGACCTGGCAGTTTGCTTTCTCACTCCCACCCACCCCTCTTCATGCACACACATGACCTATAGCAAAGTTAAATAATAGTAATACATATAAAAAAAATTTTTTTTGAGAGGTTTTTGCTATAGGGCACGTGCACTTGCCAGAAAGACAGAGAGAGACAGAGAAACAGAAAGCGAGAAATCACCCCCCAGTGGGGATGGCCATGCTGCAATCCCTTCTCCTCCATTTTCCTCTTGGGATCTTGGGCACGCACGCACACGCGCCCGGTGTGAGTTTAAGCCACTGGGTCTGGGACTCGAGCCGCAGTTAGCTATGCGGGAGTTCAGCGACACAGCCATTACGCTAGCTGCTAGTCCCTACATTTAAATTTTTTAAAAAAATTTATCTTTAGCCTGTGCTTTCTAATTTGATCACATTGACTTGGGAAATTTCATTGGAAGTGAATCTGAGGTTCATGTTAGTCAAATAATTTCTTTCTTTCTCTGCTTTATTTATTTTTTCTTTTAAATAGCTAAATTTGAAATTAGGAACTTAGAATTTAGGAATAAAGTATCCAGTGAACCAGGAAAGCATATGGAGAAAAAAGAATTAGTGCAAACATGTACTAAATACACTGTGTGCTAGCCACTGGGGAAATACTGAATACCACACAGCAAAAGTTTCCAAAGTTCCCAAATGTTGTTTGATTCATGTTAGAATCACCTAAGGAACAGAAAGAGGGGGGGAAAATGAAACTACCAATGCCTCGGTTTCCTTTTATATTAATTTAATCAGGATATCTGGGTGAAGCAAAAATTGCTAGAGACTCTCTAGTGATTTCAATGTTTCAGTACACTGGAAAGACTGGGAATTACTGGTCTAGGAGAAAGAGATTATGCTTTGGAGTAGGCCAGAGCTGGGTGTTCCAGTTCCACAGTTTGCAAGCTGCTTTTTAAGATGTGCCAGCTCCATGGCCTGGTGGTTAGGGAGGTTGGAAACCACATGACCACCTGTACAGTGTAAGTCCCACCCCCAGTGGCCTGAGAAATGTGCCAGACACATGTGTGCATCCTCGAAATCCCAAAAGAAAAAAGATGGAGAAGGCACCATGGTATAATGTCTCTCCAATGGGGGATGCTTTCTCACTTTCCCTCTCTTTCTCTCAGTCTCTCTCTAGTGAGGACATGTACCCCTAACAAAAAGAAGAAATTTAAACTTTTTATTCTCAATTTGTCTCTTAGTCATGGGGGATATCAACAGCATTTTGAGGAATTCTGGTACACAGTAAGTAAAATAAGGAGCACATAATACTCAATAAACAGTTGGTACTGAAGAACTCAGTCAGAAATAAAAATAACCAATTATAATTCAAGGCAGAGTTAATTAAGTGCTGAGTGCACTAAGGGAGATGAGAGAAGCAACCACTAGTTCTGTCTGGGAAGAGCCAAAGAAGGCTGTACACAAGAGTGGTCACTGATGCAGACCGTAACTTATGGGAGGACTCTAAATGGCAGAAAACGAAGATTAAAGTGCTCCCAGCCAAAGGAATAGCAAGAGATGTTAGAGGATAAAGAACCACAGATTTGAGGGATCAGTGAAGAAACTCTTGTGAGAGAGTCAAAGACATTGAGGATGCAGTGGGGAATGTATCAGGGATGCAGGAATACCCTTCCATGGAGTCTGGGCCTTCCCCTGTATGGAGTAAGGAATCAGCACAGAATCTGACAGGAGAATGGTAGAATTAAACCTCCATTTTTAAGCTTAAAAAGAAAGAAGTTTGGGGTCAGGCAAACCAGGCAGTAGGTCATAGAAATTGATCACAGAAGAAAAATTAGGCTCTGAATTATAGAATGAATGCAAAATTCTATGGCCCTCTGGCAGTATGAGCTATTGATAAACTGGGAATTCACCCTCTGGGTTTTATATCAATGGCTGGTTGGTAGTGTCATTTACACATGATGGGTGATTTTCAGGGTAAAGACACTGATTTCAGTAATGAACTCGGTTCGTGTCCTCTTTGAAGTGAGATGTCTGATAGGCAGTTGGAAGTGTAGGTCAGGAACTCAGAGGAGATGGGTGGAGTAGGGAGAATGACCAGTATGTGGGCGAAGCTGTGGGAGGGAATGAGACAGTCCTGACAGAGTGCAAGGCAAGGTCACCTTCCAAGACCAAGGTGGGAACTGTGAGAGACTCCGTCTGAATGATGGCAAAGGAAGATGTGAGTCAGAGAGCTTCAGAATAGTCTGGATAAAGAGTGTCTTAGAGACCAAAAAAGAGGAATCCCCAGGGCTTCATGGTCAAGTCAGAAGTGGGTTTGGCTAGTGATCCTCTTCATTTGAAAAAGTAGGTTCTGTCAGAACAGTGTTTGGAAAGTTGAAGATGGATTATGTGAAGAGATAACAGACACGGAGTGTGGGATATAAACTCTAGAAAAGGGAGTAGGAAGGCAATGGGTAGTTTAAGCAAGATCAAAAGGGGATGGTTTCTGTAAAAATATCCTACCATTCCATTAGGTCATTGAAGCCCTTTTCCTAGAAATGGACATGGTAGAGAAAGAAGGAAACTGGTGTGGTAAGATTCTGAATCAAGTTAGAGCTATGAAAGAAAGAGTGCAAGTGGAAGGAGAACTTAGAAGAAAAGGAGATCAGAAGTTAATGAAAGATGAATAAAGTAAATTTTAAGTGGCATTGAGGGTTCAGATGAAACACAAAAGACTATATATGCACACCCACAGTCACAATCTCATTTTAATTTTGAACTCCATTCCCTATGCTAAACTATAGACTCAGCCTCTAATAATTGCCCCATTTCTAGCACCTGAATGTTTTCTCCATGAAAATGAAGACAATCTCTTAGGCTCCCATTTTTCTCTTTTGTTTATCCCAGTAAAGCTTCTCTTAGAAGTCACCAAGACACTTTTGTTTTCCCCTTTACCTAATTTCATGGCTCCCAGCGTCTTGATTCATTCAGGATCCCACGCTTAGCCATGGAGACACTATAACCACCTCTACAAGAGGTCTTCACAAAGTTCATGGAAAATGCATATTATGAAAAGCTATGCATGTATCTCAATTTTTGTACCAAATTAAACTCATACTTTAATTCCATTTTCTCATGAATATTTAAAGTCCCCTCATGTTTCCTAAGCTATAAAATACTCATAATTTTTCTATATTGTTTTTAATATTCTGAGAATAGATGGTTGGGGGACTGTTGGACTGACCTGGTGTCTGGATCACCCACATGTACCCTGAGGTTTCTCAGGATGATGGTGAGGGATAGAAGGAGAACATAACTGTGTTTATGGAAAAGTGTCCAGATGTCAATGGATGACAGAGAAGAAAATGATACCTCTTCTTACTGATGTGGACCTAAAAAGGATGGTTTGTTTAACAAAAGCGTTACAGGAACATTTGGGAAGCAGAATACTAACTTTCTTCCAGGGCCTAAGAGGATAATCTCGACTTGATAGATCTTGCAGTCATCAAGAATGTTCAAGACAGTTTCTTTTGGTGGCAACAAACAGAAACCCACTCAAAATAGCACCAAAAAAGGAGGAAGTCTGGCAGAGGACAGGGAAACCATAGAGGATAAAAGTATCTAGATGCCAGGAGTGACATGTCATGTTGTCATGGTCCATCAAGGAGGAAGGAGTTGGGACAGAGACTAGAAGGACAGGGTAAAATATGTGAGTACTGTGTGGATGCTAATCCCTATTACCCCCCCAGGTTCCATTCTCAACCTTGAACAGAACCTTGAGGGCCCTAACACAGGGGAAAGTCTAGCTAACTATCTCAGACATAAGCAGAAGCTAAGCAGCTGAGTGAGTTAAGCCTTTTGAATGTTCCTTCTTAGAGGAGAGAGGATGCCAGGTAAAGACGACATGGTAAAGCCCCTCAACACTAAAACAGTTTGCGAAATTAACTTGGAAAAAAGCTGAACTAAGATTTTTATAGCCTACTCAGTGAGAAATAAAAGGACATCCAGACATAGCCAAATTTATTGGAGTTTATTGATTAAGCTGGTGGCATACGGGGATGGAGCGGCTCATGTCTCTCAAAACTCTCCAGCCCCGATGCAAGGTTAGGGGTGCTTATAAAGGCAAAAATCACACTCTTTTCCGGGTTGATGTGGCAATCACAAGAACAAAAATCAGTGGGCTGGAAAGGGTAGGGGGTAGGGTTTTACAACGTAAAGGCAAAAGCTAATTAAAGGAACAAAACAAGCAGGTTAATCATTCCTAAGGGTATGTCCCATCCCTACACTAAACACAATGGAATCTTAATGGTCTCATGGTTCAGGACAAGGGGTCTGGAGACTGATGATTACATGACTAAGGAATATCTTAGGGCAGGGAGTTTCCGGTTATTTAGCAAAGACAGTAGGAGTATTAATCACTCTGTTTACTCTAGGCAAAAGGAGAAAGCAATTTTCTGATATAGAGAGGAGTTCAAAATGGAGGCCTGCTTCAAGATAAAATAAGAAATCAGTTGTCCACACAGTGTGAAATGTTAGGTCAACCATGGATCCCGATTTTCACTTATAGCTAGGAATGATTTGCACATACTCAGGTGTTTAACTCACTGACATTACATAACCAGAAGTCCAATCATGGCCCCTGGACATCCAGCATGCTGTTGACCACAGGTCATGAGGCCGCTATTGTGTGAGCGTGACTACTTGATCTGAAGATTGAGTGCTTCCAAACATCAACTTAGAAATAGAATGGGATATACAGAGGCAGAGAGAGGAGAGAGAGGGAGAGGCACACTGCTATGAAAACATGAATTGGGAAAGGAATGAGAGAAAAGTAGAAGGAAACCATCACAATGACAGTCTGAAAAATGCGTAAGAGTGAACTCATTGGTACTTGAAACTGTCCATGTGTAGTAAAAGAAACCAGATCTTTATTAAAGGCAAGATAAGCTCAGAACATCTTGTTTTGTACCATAGAACAAGGAAGTCATCTAAGAATGACAAGGACACACCAGGAAGACACAGAGCCATATTTGACAGGCTCCTCTGGTCAAGTATAGCACAATTTGAGCATTGAAACAAATGATAGTAACAGATTATAACCTACTAAGTAAAATAAGAATTCAGGAGTCATCTGGATATAAATAAATATACTAGTAAATGGAAATTTGAATGGGAATTGGGACATTTACATGGTTTCAAAGTCCCCTCCCCCCAAAAAATAATACTAATTAAATACAAGGAGTAGGGGGGAAAGTTTCCTGGCAAATATACATAGATCAAGAAATCAAAGTCATCATTGCCAATAATTGTACAAATCACAAGCACGTTACCTGATAGAAAGTACTGAGAAGAACACAGCATTGCTTTTGAGATAGTCCTGAGAAAGACACATAACTTGAATCCAATCATGAGGAAACATTAGACAAGCCCACGCAGAAGGTCATTCTACTGAATAACTGACCCTCAATCTTCAAAAATGTTAAGGATTTAAAAATTAAGAAAAAAGAGTAAGAATTGGATTCAAAGTGGATAAAATTGAAGGGACATGACAACTAAATGCAACGTGTGATTCTAAAGGTGCTTCTGCTATTAAAAAAAAGTATTAGGACAACTGAAACTAAAATAGGTTCTGAGTTGTGGAGGAATGAGGTTGTACTGGGTGTCACCTTGCTGGTTTTGATGGTCGTACTGAGTATTAAGTAGGGGAACATCTTTGTAAGAAATGTACATGGACATATTTGGGAGTGACAGGGCATTGAATCAGAAATTAAATTTCAAAAAAAGGTTTTTGAATTACGCTTCCAAATTTTCTGTAAGGTTTTGCTGCAATTTTTTTTTATTTTTGAGAGTTTTTTTTTTTTTTTTTTTTTTTTTTTTTTTGCTATAGGGCACATGCGCTCGCCAGACAGAGACAGAGAGACAGAAAGCGAGAAATCACCCCCCTCAGGGGGATGGCCACGCCGCAATCCCTTCTCCTCCATTCTCCTCTCAGGGTCTTGGGCACGCACGCACATGCGCCCGGCGTGAGTCTTAAGCCACCGTGTCCAGGATGCAAACCGCGGTCAACTACATGGGAGTCCAGCGACATAGCCATTATTCTAACTGCTGGTCCCCCAATTTTTTTTAATAAATAAAAATAAAAAATATGATTCTCTTTCTTTAAAAAGCTTTATTTTAGAGTAATAATAAGTTGAATGGGAACTCCCATCCCCAACAAAGTATATCTACATCCAGGAACCTGCAAATGTGATCTTCTTTAAATAAAAAAAAAAAAAAGATAAATTTTTGCCAATGTGATTAAGTGAACGATCTTGAGGTGAGATCCTCCTGGATTTTCTGGGTGGGCTCCAAATCCAATGACAAGTGTCTTTGTAAGAGAGACACAGAGCGAAGGCCACATAAAGACAAAGGCAGATATTGGAATGATTAGCCTCCTCTTGGAGCCACTGAAAACTGGAAGAGGTGAGGAAGAATTCTCCCTCAAAGCCTCTGGGGAGAGCACGGCCCTGATGACACCTTGATTTTGTACTTCTGGCCTCTAGAACAGTGGAAGAATAAATTTTCATTGTTTCAGGTCTTCCAGTTTACAGTAATTTGTTACAGCATCCCTAGAAACTAATATTGAATACTTTCTCCTTTCATTTAGTTGGGAACAGAAAACTAGGTAAATAAATACTCAGAGCAAGATGGCTTTAGATGTCCTCATAAATTTAGACTGCAGAAGCCAGAAAAGGGACATTCACCTCTCAAGGAAGTACGTTGTACTTGAGAAAAAATGAGTTCACCAGGTTACAGTGCCACCACAGACTGCCTGACCCTCACCACTGACACCTGGGGTGCCTAAGTTCCAGGTTTGTTGGGACTGCTCAAGGCAGTGGCTCACAACCAGGAGACATTTGGACTCCAGGGGACATTTAACAATTCCAGGACATTTTTTAAACTTCATAACTATTTTCTCCTAGGCTCCAGTGGATAGGGCTCAAGATACTGTTAAACATCCTTTAATGCACAGGAATGTCCCTCACCAAAGACAAAGAATGATCTGGTCTAAAATGTCAATAATGATAAGGTTGAGAAAATTTGTTCTAAGGGAACAGTTTTATCTTGTCATTCAACAAAGAATATGGACATTTCCCCATCAGTATAGAAACAAGAGGAGAAATGGGGATTAACTCCACAAATCTCTATGGACTACTTTAAAAAAAAAATTATAGTAGAAGAACAGATAACATGGATGTATACTTGCTTTTTGTATTTTGTTTTGTTTTGATAATTTGCCAGAGAGCATTACACTTGCAAGAGGGAAAGAGAGAGAAAGCACCCCACCCCACCCCCCGCCATAGGGCATGGTTACACCAAAATCCCTTCTCCTCCATTTCTCCCTGCTTTTGGAATTTGGGGCATGCATGTACATGCTCTCAGCATGCTTTTCAATACTCAGGGTCTAGGACTCGAACTGTGCAGTTAGTCATGGGGAACTCAGCCACCTTAACCAATGCCACCAACCCTACCTGCTTAAATTTTTAAGTGTATTGTACAGTATTGTTAATTATATGCACAATATTGCACAGAAGAGCCTTAGAATTCATTCATCTTAACATAACTGAAACTTTCATACTGAAACTTCATATCTAAAACTTCATATTTCCTATCAAAGAGCAATATCTATTTCTCCTCCCCAGACCCTGACAACTACTATTCTATTCTCCACTTCTTAGTTTGATTACTTTAGATACCTCTTATGAATAGAATCATGAGACATTTGTTCTGTTCTCTTGGATTTGATGATAATAGCCATAATGTCATCAAATTCACCCACGTTGTCCCTTATGAAAGAATTTCTTTTTATGGCTGAATAATACTCTGCTGTATGAATACACTACATTTTCTTTATCCATTCATCTGTTTATGGGCACTTAGGTTATTTCCACATTTTGGCTATTGTGACTAATGGCAATGAAAACAGGCATACATATATCTCTTCAAGATTCTAGTTTTAAGTATTTTGGGAAAAGTGCCCCAAGTGAAGATTATTAGATTATCTAATTCTATTTTTAATTTTTCAAAGAAGCTCCAAAATGTTTTCCATAGTGGTCGCACCAACATACATTCTTACCAGCAGTGTATAAGGGTCTCAATTTCTTAATATCCCACCAATAATTTTTTTGATGTTTTTGAAAATGGCTATCCTAACAGGTATGAAATCATACATCATTTGTGGTTTTTGAGTTGCACTTTCCTGATTGGTGATGTTAAGCATCCTTTCATACACTTACTGATCATTTGTATATCTTCTCTGGAAAAATATATAAGTAAGTTAATTCACTTTTTTTTTTTTTTTAATCCCTTCCGTAAGTGAGAGAGAAGGGAGAAAGCATGAGGTGGAAAGACATCATCCCCAACGAGGTCCTGACAGTAGTCCACCCACAACTTCAGCTTGCCCCAGATCATGGGCAAGTGTATACCTGGCATACTCAAGGTCTTCAGACATGAATCTAGAGCCCTTCCAGCCATGTAGGTCACTTTCAGAGTGTCATGTTTTACCACTGTGTCACCATCCGGTCCCCTTGCCCATTTCTTAATCAGGGTTTTGTTGTTGTTGTTGTTGCTTTTTTTTTCTTCCTATTATGTTGTAGACATTCCGTATATGTTGCAAATATGAACCCCTAATAGGATATATGGTTTGTAAATATTTTCTCCTATTCCACAGGTTGCCTTTCACTCTATGGTTGTTTCCTTTGCAGAGCAGAAGTTTTTTAGATTGATGCAGTTTCATTTGTCTGCTTTTTTTTTTTTTAATTGCTTTGTGTTTTGGCATCATATATAATTTGGTGTCCCAGCCAAGACCAAAGTTATGAAATTCCTCCTGTATTTTCTTCTAGAAGTTTTATCATTTTTAGAAAGTGGCTACTATGAATTGGTTCTGATCATACCTGATGAAGCATTTCAATTTCAGTAAATAAACTATGTGCAAAGGGTGCCAGTGCCCCAGTGACACACCCTGGGGACTTAAAGCTCTCACATGATTCAGCCTGGAAGGAAAACATTTCCAGGAACTCTAACCATCCCTTTTCCCCTCCCTTCCTTCTTCATCCTTCCTTCTGCTCAGCACGTACTGACCACAACTATTGCACACACTTTTGCTAAACACCAGGGATATAAAGATGAATATGTTCAGAATTTGATAAGAGAAATAGAAACAGACATTATAAATATGAAGCCGAGTGCTGTCATAATAGTACCAACAGAGGGGAAATTTTTAAAAAAGATTCCTATATATAACAGAGCAAGTTGAATCAGATTTCAGGATTTATATTTTTCATAAGATAAGTGGAGAAAACAACCTGGAGTCTTGAAATGAGTACTCCAAAGCTTAGTTCAGTTGCCCTTCCTGTGGCAGAAACTGGCTGAGATGAGTAGAGCTCCTAATGTAATAAAGATCTATTTTATGAGCTCTGGCTAGATCTTTCAGACCTAAAAGACATAAAAATTTTTTTCCTAGCAAATATATATGAATCCTGAATACCTACATATGTGAAAACATTTTCAGCTGAGACCCCAAAGGGACTTGTTGGTCTCACTATAGATGTTTTGGGGGCCCTAGGGTTTAGGGTTGTCAGTGTATATAATTACAGTTGAGCAAGTCAGAGAAATTAAGGCCTGGGGCAGCTGTCATGACTCAAATTCTCTGTTCTTGTCTAGACTATGTAGGAAAAGCAGGTGGATTCCCTGAATGATCTTTTTGACTTGTCTTTGGTGTGGTGACCAGTAATCACTGGGCAGACTCATTTGACACTTAGATTATAACACCTACTAGGCTGCTTTCAGCCTCGATGATCCTCTGAAGTCCAAGTCTGAAGTCTCTATGCACATATGAACAAAGATACTCAAAAGAGTGGAGGAGACAACACTTAGGCCTATGGTAGACCTTGCAAATGAAACTGTAGTGATGGTACTATTTGGAAAGCTGATACTCCTCCCAGTGACAGCAGCAGGCACATCAGAGTGGGGACTGCTCCGCTAACTCAAGTGCCCTGCAGGTTCTCTTTGCCCTCAAGAACATCTCTGATAAATAGCTCTTGACCAGCTCCTTATATGGATACACACAGTTCCAAGAGGCCAAGATATATTTTGGACACAATCTGATTCTCATTTGTCAAGGGTCTCGGGCCTTTGGCTTTGCAGTCAACAGAGACAACCATGGGCTCCAGAGATTCTTGTGCCCTGGCCCCACTGCAGTCACTTTACTTCTGAAGATTCCCCTTTATCTGGAAAAAGAGTGGTGCCTGGAGCTTGTCACACTGTATTGGGCTTGGTTAGATCATTTGAAAGAGTGAGGTGGAAATCAGAATCTGCAAAGTTGCACAGGAGAAAAGTGGCCCTTGACTTGTTCACCTTTTAAGAGCCTTTGGGGCCCACTGAGAATCATGTCCTAAGCCCATTTGGGTATGACTGACGTGGAGCTTTCTAATTCAGCTCATTTGCTACCCAGAAGAACTATGCCAGGAGGGAGGGATACTGGTGTTATCTGGTACCAGCCTTGTGAGTACTTTTCCCACAGACTGTGGACTTCACCATAGGCCACAAGCATGATGAGCACGTTGGGGTTTTTCCTGTTCACTGACATATTCCCAGAAGTGCCTGAAACCCAACACATAACGTATGTTGAATGAATTCGATAAATGAAACCCCTAATCTTGTATTGCTTAACTCATCTTACATATGTTTAATTCTGTTTTCCTTTATTTGGTTGCATTGATAAATACCAAATTGTTTTCAATATCCAAGTATTAGGCTCATTAGACTTATATAGAGAAATGTGTTTTTCCTCTCATTATAAAGTGAACATTTAGGGGCCAGCAGAGAGTGAGGGGTTACATTGCTGGACTCCCATATGGCCAACCATGATTCAAGTCTCAGGCCTGGCGGTTTGAAAATCACATCAGGTGCATGTGCATGCAGGCCCAAAATCTCAGGAGCAGAATGGAGGAGAGATTACAGCATGGCCATCCCTCCTGGGGGGTGATTTCTAACTTTCCCCCTCACTGTCTCTGTCTCTCTCCAACAAGCACACGTACTCTCCAGCAAAAAACTATTTAAAAAAGGCGTGGGGGAGATTTAACACATCTAGTCTTCAAATATTGTACTAGTTTTCAACTCTAGTATTACTAAAGTCAAATCTGTTGTAAATGGATATTAAGTTATTACTATTATTTATGCTTTGCTCTTTCTCTTATTAAATAAATTTTTTAAATAATGCAGCAAAGAAAGAAGGGGATGGCTTATTAAAGCTCCATGCTTC
Organism: Tupaia tana; assembly: GCA_026018925.1. Taxonomy (NCBI): domain Eukaryota; kingdom Metazoa; phylum Chordata; class Mammalia; order Scandentia; family Tupaiidae; genus Tupaia; species Tupaia tana. The sequence goes on from JAKSZU010000003.1 coordinate 36,903,579, forward strand.
TATCTTGCAGCAAATGGAAATAAAAAGATGTTGTCATGGAGGGTTCTACTGAAGTGACTAAAAAGATGACATCTTGTAAAATCCCCAAAACCGTCCAACACAGACTCAGGAGTGTGCGAACCACAGGAGACAAAAACTTCATGACTCTAGATGACAGAAACTCATCTGATGTTAAAGTTGAGGATGGAAAGATCCATGACTTTTTTTGAATGACCTTGATGGTTTCTGACACCCCCAGGTTCTGCTCCCCCAAACTTGTGGCTACTCACGTGCCAAACCCTGGCCATCTCCCCAGGAAGGCTGCGAGTACTCTGTCAAACAGCTGCCACTTCTAACCTCCCATCCAGAAAACTCTGGAGCAAAGTACTTTCCACCTTGCCCAGGTAGACTTTTCTTACTGGAGGGCACATCGTCCTGGAGGAGTGTAAAATTAGAAGGGGAAAAACTTCCAGGGAAAACAAGAAGCTGGGAATGGAACAGACAACTCTCTCAGGGTCACTCATGGCAGCCCATATTTAATGTGGAACTGTAACTGCAGAGTGCAAGCTATTTGGAAACGTATGCCCTGGAGTGTAACGAGCTGTAATATATGAACTGCCTTTGGAGTAACATGTAATATACTTAACATAACATTGCAACCTGGGGAGCCATTTTTTAAGAATAAAACAACAAGGGAGAATAAATATCAGTAATACCAAATGAGTGACGTGGGAGTTCCCAGTGAACAGGGGATTTTCTCACTCTGACATCACATTCTAATTGCACTGGGACTGTCCTAGTTGTCACTAACCTCCTTTTAAAAAATAGTGTAGAATATAATTTGTTAGATATAAGACCCAAGGTTCTTGGAGTTGGTGGGAGGGATACTAAAAAGCCCCACTTGGTATGGCCCAGAGGGATGTGAAAGTCCCTGACTGGTCACCACGGCCAAAAAGCCAGTCCTTAACAGGCTGCCCAGGCACAGTCACTGGGTGTCCTAGCCTGTTAGTCCATTGCTAACAGAAATACCTAAGCCTGTGAGGTTTTATAAGACAGTAGTTTATTTATGAACTCACAATTCTGGTGGCCAAAAGGTCCCAAGTTCTAGGCCTACTGCACAGCAGACAAAAGCAGAGGTTAAGGAATACATGCAGGGAGAGGGAGACAGAGGACCTGCCTGATCTCGCTTTAATACTCACCAGCTCTCGCGAGAGCTACCCCCTTCTTAAGAGAGCTAGAACTCATTGGGTCTCAAGAGACATCATTAACATATTCATGAAACTGTTGCCTCCACGATGCACTCACCATGAATCAATCCTGCCCACCAGGCCTTAGCCTGGAACACCATGGAAGAATTACATTTTCTCCAAGTCTCAAGTGGAGGGGGAGGGCATACTATAAATATAGTATTCTTCCTTTGGCCCCCAAATTCACATGCTTTTCCCATACAAAACCATTCCAATGGTCCCCAAAGTCTCAACTGGTCCTGACACTAAAGTCCTACATTCATTTGAAACTCAAGTCAAACTCCCTCCAGCTGTAAGCCTATGAAGTCTGAACAAATTCTACACTCCCGGACCTCCAGGTGTGTGCTATGAAGGCCAGTGCCCTGTGAGCTTGCACTTGTCATCCTGACTATTTTAACCTGGGTCCCTTCCAGCAGGTGTAGTAATCTCTTCACCTTCAGTGTCTCCACCACACCTTCAGTGTTCTCTGCTAAACACTTTTCCATTTTTTGCTAGGCCAGGCTGAAAATTTCCCCAATTGTTCCTCTCTGCTTCTTTTTTCATTATCACTTATGTCTTTAAATCATTTCACTCCTCAGTTTCCTCTGAATTCTCCTCCAAATAACCTTCACTATCCATCTCTCTGTTCCTGTTAAGGTCACAGCTGCTTATCCAACCTCTAAATAGCTTCAGTTCATTTTCCACAATTCTTCCAAGCTCCCACCAGAATCCAGGCTTTTTCTAGACTGTTCCCTCTTATCAATTACCCAGATCCAGAAGCCACTTGCACATTTTCCCATAATGTTAGCAATACAACCCTGCTTAATTACATTAATTTCTCTCTTAGTCCACTCTGGTGTTGCTAACAGGAATACCCCAGCCTGGGTGATTTCATAAAAATAGAAAGTAATTTACAAACTCACGATTCAGGTAGCCAGGAGGTACAAAGTCCTAGCCCTAGGTTGGCTGGCGATTGCACCGAGAATAGAGTTCCGCAGAGGGAGAGCCAGCGAGGGCCTAGAGCTCTCCTTTATAACAGCCAGCTCTCAGGAGCACTAGAACTCCCTGGGTCTCCAGAGGCATCATTAATCAATTCATGAGCCTGTTGCCTCCATGATGTAATCACCATGAATCAATCCCACCTGCTAGGCCTTTCCCTGGGACACCATGAAGGAATTACATTTTCACTTACTACCTTCATAATACAATCAAGTTGCATTTCTGGGGGACATATTCATACCATAGCACTGGATTTTTGTTAGATGACTGAAGAGAGAACAGAACACTTGAAATATGACTACTGTCTTCAGTCCTTGATTTCTCCACTTTGTTCTGCTGTCTTGGGAGTTAAAAGCCCCGAGCCTCTCTGGGAGGGTCCATGGCCAGCATCAACGGGGCCTCCCACATAGGCTGGAAGTGAGCCCAGAAGCCACCGCATCCAATTAGGAACCCCAGCAGTGTTCAGCGGCTGGACGCAGCAAGGGATTCCTCTCCCAATTCTGCCTGGCAGACCCCCACCTGGTCAGGATGGATAAATGCACACCCTGGCAGCTTTGTTTGCAAGCCCCTCCTTCTGGTCAGCATTGGTCTGGTCCAGTGTTTTCCAAATTGAGTGTTGGGAGCTATTCATGAGTATAAAAGGGAGTATGCCCTATGACCTCATTAGGAAAGGTGCTCGGTTAAACAGGTTTCTTTATTATGGGACTTTTCAGGGCTTTTGACCTTAGGAATTTCGAAGAGCATGGTAGAGGTTGCAAGGCATCTTCCAAAAACCCATTTCACTGGACTAACATTTCTGGAAGCATATTATGGGTAAGGACACTGGTCTATACATTAGAGAATCTGCTCCCTGTTTCAGGCCCCCAGAGGTGCAATTGTTCTTTTGGTTGCTGTTGTTTTTGGATTTTTTTCTAAGTTTTCTTTTTCTCCACCCCCCCCCCCCCCCCACCCCATAGGGTGTGTGCACTTGCCAGAGAGAAAGAGAAAGTGAGAAATCACCTCCCAGGGGGAATAGTCATGCCACACTCCCTTCTCCACCATTCCCCTTGGGATTTGGGGCATGCGTGTACACACTTACGGCATGATTTTCAAGCCTCCAGGTCTAGGACTCGAACCACAGTTGACCATGTGGCAGTTTAGTGCCTCAACCTCCACACCATCTGCTGTCCCTGGTGCACTTGTTTTGATGCTTAAATCATCTAATCTAGGAACATGAATTTTTAACCTCCCAGCATAACACACACATGTCTAGAATGTGAAGAAAAATGTAAAGTCCATACTGTCTTTTTTTTTCTTCTCTTTTAAAGGTGGTAGACTTTCAGTAAATGCTTTTATTTTTGGTTTTTATGACCAATTATTACCTTTTACTTTTAATGATAGAAGATATGTGAATACAGTAGAGAACGAGAGACAGTACACTCTAACAAGGCCTGGTCACATCACAATCCTCCTTCTTCCACTTTTTTACCCCTTTAGGATCCCAGGTGTGCATACAGGTGTGCTGGCATGTTGCTGCCGTGGCCAGAATTTAAACCACTGTCAGCCATATGGGATCTGGCATCCTCTGAGCAGTGCTTAACCACTGTGCTGTAAGGCTGGCCCTACCTTATCATTTTTAAAAATTATAATCTCTGCTGTACATAAGGCATGCATTTAGTGTGTAATAATCAAATCGAGGATATATACTTATTCATCTTCAGCATTAAATATTACATTATGTTGGACACATTTGTTAATAGTTCTACTAGTTTGAGGTTTGTCAAATATGTATTAAATTGTTCATACTTTTTACTCTCCTCACCCTGTAGCTTCTCATGTCTTTTGAGATCTACTCAGGCTATGATCTTTCTGGGGTATTTGAGGGGCAATATCCCCTGGTGGTCTTTTCCTTAGGGTTAAAGGCCAAAGGTTAAAGGACCACCTTTTGTGAGGGTCTTGTGGTGGGTCCCGAAGTGATGCAGAGCATCACATGGCAGGAGCTCGAGCAAAGCATGCCTGTGTTCCTGTATCTCTGCTCCAAGTATCACCTTTCTCTCTCTCCCTCTCTCCCTCTCTCCCTTTCTTTCTTTCTCCTTTCTTTCTTTCTTTCTTTCTTTCTTTCTTTCTTTCTTTCTTTCTTTCTTTCTTTCTCTTTCTTTCTTTCTTTCTTTCTTTCTTTCTTTCTTTCTTTCTTTTTTTTGAGAGGTTTTTGCTATAGGGTGCATGCACTTGCCAGACAGAGAGAGACAGAGAGACAGAAAGCGAGAAATCACCCCCCGGGGAGGATGGCCACGCCGCCATCCCTTCTCCTCCATTCTCCTCTAGGGCTATGGCATGAGTTTAAGCCACTGGGTCCAGGACTCAAACCGTAGTCGATGACATGTGGGCCCAGCGACATAGCCATTATGCCATCTGCGGGTCCCTCACCTTTCTCTATAAATTCACCAGTCTTCAGGTGGGGGTGGGGGTCCACCCAGATAATCGGATCCAACACCAATCACCTCCCAAAGGCTCCACCTCTTAATTCCAAAGTCAGATGAAGTTTCCACTGAATCCCGTCACAAATGTGATTTTTTAAAAGTTTATTTATCTTATTGAGAGAGAGATAGGCATCCTCGACCGGGTCCTATCGCACCCCCTGCCCTCATGTCTTCCAGTCTACAAGAATCACATGTGCATGCTTCAGGTCAGCCTGGGGTCTGTATCCCAGTCCTGACGTGTCTCCAGCACGGCAGAGCAGCGTGCTGTCCTGTGGCCCAGCCATGCATGTTGGGTGTCCGTTCAAAGCAGAGGAGCTAAATGGCATGGTACTGGAGATAGGCAGGTGAGCATCCTTGGCAGTGCTGCACCGTGGCTGGCACACAGGGCCTCAGGGCTTCAAACCCAGCTCCTGGCTCAGTAATTGCTCAGTGGGGAGGGTGGTTTGCACACTTGCCGGTTAATTCTGTGTGTAATTTGAATGGGCCACTGGGTGCCTGTTAAACATTGTTTCAGAGTATGTCTGTGGGGTGTCCCCAGGTGAGATTAACATCTGGATCTGGGGATTCAGTAGACTCCTTCACCTGTGTGGTTGGGCATCAGCCTGTTGAGAGCCTGAACAGAACAAAAGGCAGAGTTTGGAGGAATTCACGGCCCCCACGCCTTTTTTTTTTTTTTCCCCTGTCTGCTTGAGCTGAGACATCGCATCTCATCTCATCTCAATCTCATCTCACCTTGTCATCTCCGGGCCTTCAACTGAGATTTACATCATTGGCTCCCCAGTTCTCAGGCCTTCAGACTTAGACTAAATTACACCACAGGCTTTCCTGGGTCTCCAGCTTGAAGACCAATAGAGGATGTGTGTGCATGCATGCGTGTATGTGTGTATATGTACTCATATGCCTAGTTGGCCTGCAAGCTCGATGTGCATGGTGGGGATTTTTGGGTGAGGCAGTGGTCAATATCCTATTGGTTCTTTTGCTCTACAAAACCCTGGCTAATACAGCACAGCACATACCTTGCATAGTATACAACAGGCAATCAACATTAAACCACTTCTACATCAGAATCAACCCAGAGAACTTTCTAAATTTCTAGAAAAGAATGAAAAGAATACTTCATAGCAAAATGTATGAGGTGAGACTACTGTACTCAAAGAAAATTTTATAACATTAAGTACCTTCCTTTTTAAAATAAAATAAAAGTGAGCCAAGCACCCACCTAAGGAAATTGAAAACTTTATAATTTTTTAAATGAGAAAAATTAAGAAAAGCAAATAGATAAAAGCCAAAAATAATATAATATATACCAAAAAGTGTAGTTGAATGCATGAGAAAATAAAAAATGTGTTTTTTGAAAGATTAAATAGATAAATCTTGTCAGGTCATTTAAAGGGGTGAAAGAGCAAAAATATACACAATAGAAATGAGAAAATAACCACAAATTCAGAAGAGATTAAATATCTAATATTAGGTTGTCAGGAAAGTCATGACGTATTTTTCTATGCAAAAATGCATCATGACTTTCCAGACAACCCAATCTGTATACCCATGTCACTCTGTGGGAATACACTTGAATATCTAAAGAAAATGGTAATTTCCTTGAAAACTATACAATTGACTGAACAAAAGAAGTTAGACCAATCACCAGGACAGATAGTAAAAAAGATGCTCAAAATATACCATTAACAAAGCACTAAAATCAGATGTTTCATGTCTGGATCTTATCTAATCCTACAAGAGAAGATAATTTCAGTGTTTGATTCTTCCAGGTCATATACAAATATGGAGATTTTCCAATTATCAATGTCAGAAGGACTTTGATCCTGGTAAGTTTTAAGGAAGTTAATACAAACAAACATACGGACCATTACACTTAGTCATGCTATATTATTTCTTGCCCCATTTCTGATACTTAATTTAGAATGTGTGCATTTGTATTCCAGCTAACAAATGTAATTTTAGACTAAAGGACACGACTGGCCTGCCTTCAGAGAGGAGAGCCCATCAGAATGGATTCTGGTGTACTTTCATATAGACGTGAAAGCAGAAGGGAGACTGCAACTCAGATAGAGGTTGCCGCCCCAGTAATTAGGAATGTGAACCTTGGGCAAGAACCCTGCAAAAAAGGTTATCTTAAAAACTTCAGCCTGAGGACCATCAGTTAGCGTAATGGCTATGTCACTGGACTCCCATGTAGTCGACCGCGGTTCGAGTCCCAGATCTGGTGGCTTAAACTCATGCCGGGCACATGAGTGTGTGTGCCCAGGAGCCCAAGAGGAGAAGGGATTGTGGCATGGTCATCCCCCTGGGGGGTGATTTCTTGCTTTCTGTCTCTCTGTCTCTCTCTCTTTCTGTCTGGCGAGCACACGCACCCTATAGCAAAAACTTCTCAAAAAAAAAAAAAAAAAAACATAACTTCAGCCTAGTATGCATGTGACAGGGGGATTTGCATAAAACCCTTAACAGGAAGACAGTAACCTTCCTGGCATCCAGGCCCAGAGAGGTCAGAACTGCAGATGTGAGGCTTGGGTGAGTGCAAGAACCAGGCAGAGGTTGAGGAAGGGATGGAAGAAACAGAGCATTACGTGGCATTCTTGAGCAGGGAGACTCTGGGTCAAAAAGTAAAAGGTGTAGGAAGTGCACATAATTTGCTTCCCTCAAGTTCAGAGATGTCTTCCTCCTCACCCGATTGTCCTTCTCTTGACCTACGGACTCATTTCCTTCAGCAATCTCTATTGGCCCCTCTGTTTCTGTTCTAGCACCATTTTTCTTTTCCACCTGCATCTCTCCCTTTCCCTCTTTCTACTCCTCAAAGTCTAGCTTCTGCCTCGCCTTTCCGTGAAATTCCTCCAAAGCCCTAATTGTGAAATTCACTTAGCACTGATTTTCGATTTCTTTGCTGCATTGCCTGCAGTGGGGTTTCTAACAACTTGCTTTGGGCCATTTTTACTTCCTGTTGCTTACAGGCTCCGAAAGCTTTCATTCAAGGCTTATCACAATCTGGAGTCCCAACTCCTTAGATTTCGGTTTCTTCATCCATTAAATCAAAGAGCTGTATTAGATCATCACTTTTTCTCCCACCTCAAAATTACCATTCTAAGCCTTCCTTGGTCTTTCTCAACTGGGACCGATCTCTCTTCTCTGATCAGGGATAAAAGGTTATTCATACCTACCACGTATTCAGTCAACAAGTCACTTGAGTATCACTCTGTCAAGAGCTGTGTAGGGGTAAGAAGAAGGAAAGAGGTCAGGGTGACAGACACGGCCCCAGCCCCCAGGAGCAGCATCACTGTGCAGAGATGGGGGTGTGCATCTTTTCTAGACAATTTCTTTAAGACCACTGGCCAGTCTCATATCCCCAATAGCTTCACACTACGTAGGTGCAAAGCAAAGGTTGGCAAAAGCATGAAAGGCCCTTGTGTACCTAAGTGTTACATGCCCACCCGACTTTGCAGGAAGTCCAACAGGGAAGGAGATGTGGTAGGATGCTTTTCTCACAAGCTGCCTATTTTAACATTGGCGGGAAAAGATCTGGGATTCTAAATAAAAGGGAAAATAAACTATAAAAAACTATAAAAAGAACATTCCTTTTTTTTTTTAAAGCACTAAAATGAGGTTTTAAATGGAGGTACTTTTCACTTCAGATAGAAGATTCTAGTTTATTTATTTTTCTTCTTTTGCTTAAGTAAAGCCAGATGCTCAGCTAGGTATGAATCATGTGGAAGGCTTTTAAAGGTGGTGAGAACACATGACCATTTTGGTTCAAATCACTAAAATACTCAAAAGAATGCTCACAGTGAAGCATCAGGAATGCAAACATGACATAAAAAAAAATTTAAATGACCTATGAGAACACATTTTAAAAATGGCAAACGTTAGTCATGCGACCAGGTTCTACGACAGACTGTTGGGTCTGTAGCTTCTCATCAGACGTCTTCCTCTCAGAAAAAGATTTCAAACATCAAAAACAAAACAATTCCTAGAAATATAGTTCTGAATATTATTCAAAAAGTAGGGTCTCTGAACTGGAACAACTTGCTATTCATGCGTCTTGCCATTCATTTTGGAAGCTTGTTTTGTGCATTGGGCCTATGAGGACACTCCGTTTGGGGATAAAAAAGATGGCGCATTAGAACCAAGGAGAGTCCACCTTCCATGGCTGCACAGCCTGTAAGGGAATCCTAAGGATCTGGTTCCATCAGCAGAGAAACCATGTGTGGCATTCCGCAGACCTGGGTCCCTAGGAAATTACAAATGGAAACTCGTAGATTTACTGGGGACACCATCACTTTCAGGGTGGAAAGACACAGGAAGACACAACTAGTTGCTGCAATACACAAAAGTTTATTTTTTGACTTTTTTCTTCTTTTCTGAAGGCAAAATAAAATAGAACTGAACATTGATGAATTTTGTACAACAAAAACAGCTTTTAATATGGAACAGACAGTCCATGAACATTTTAAAATCTCGGAATGGCTTCCCTTTTTCAAAGTCATGCTTTCTTGCGGTCCACGAGGAGTTGGCACGGAAGAACTGGTGACAGCCAGCCGGATGAGGCGAAGATGGGTGGGTTCTCTCAGATCCGCGTCAGCTGGTGCCACAGGCTGGACGGGAGGATGCTCTCCACTTTCTCCATGACAAAGTTTAAGGGGGCAAACAAAGTGCTGAGGAACTACAAAGAAGCCAGAAAGACACAGACGTCAGGGGAGGTCTTGTTCAAGGCTGTGAAATTAACCTCTGCGATCCATGCTTGCATCTTAAGTCTCTGCATTATGGAAGTGTTGCAAGGCTACAATTTCATCTTTATGTTTACAGGTTGGAGGGTCTAACTGCATTCCAGCCTCCACCCCTGGCACTCTGAGATAAGGGGAGAAGTGTCTGCTGACAGCCCCTCAGTCCCCTGACAGCTGACCTGCAGTCCCAAGCTCTTCATGCTAGTCCTTGAGATCTGCTGGCTACCCACATCATCAACATGAATGACAGAGGGATAGCAAGAAGACAGAAGAGTTGAGAAATGGTGACAATGTAGACTACTTGTTTATCTATCTAGGTGCAGAACTCATTTTAGAAAGACAATGCAATTTTCAAAAGTCAACATTGTTGTATATACTTGTTTTGGGGATCCTGCTGTCTCCCAAACACCCGAGCCACCCGTGCTCATGTCTGAACTACCTGCTGGGCACGTGCACTGGGGAGCCTGGGGAAGGCCACACATTGGCTATTCCCTGGAGGGAATGTCCCTGTTGAAGGGGGCTGCTCTGAGTGGATTTTGGGGAACTCTTTTATTAAGTTACTAAATTCCTTTCAGTTTTCCACGTACAGAATAAAGTTCATTAACTGTGCATTTTTATTTGTTATTTTTTAATTTTTTTGAGAGGTTTTTGCAATAGGGCACGTGTGCTCACCAGAAAGACACAAAGAGAAAGAAAGCGAGAAATCACCCTCCAAGGGGGATGGCCATGCCGCAATCCCTTCTCCTCCATTCTCCTTTCGGGATCTTGGGCACGCATGCACATGCACCTGGCGTAAGTTTAAACCACTGGGTCTGGGACTCGAACTGCGGTCGACTACATGGGAGTCCAGCAACATAGCCATCACGCCAACTGTTGGTCCCAACTGTGCATTTTTAGCAAAGTGCCTTGCCTGAGTCTCACAATACACAATCTCACATCCATTCTGCCTAAGTCCCTGTGAAAGTCAGCCTCATTCCACAAACCACCCAGCATATGAGGAGAAGCCTATTCCAGTCAGGAAGAGAAAGGTGTTTGGATGGTGTCCTTGCCCTCTGTCTGTTCAGAACCAAGGGGTTGTGTTGCTAGAGCTCAACACCTGCTCCTTGCACTGTGGCATTCTTTTTCTCCTAATCCCTGGTTCTTAGCACAGCTTTGTCTACACCACCAAGAATTTCTCATGGAAGTACAGCTCAGGGTATGGGTACATGTGCAGAGGGAACACAACTCTGAGGTCAACAAGTGTCAGGAACAGTGCATTCAGTGAAGTAAAATCAGGACCCCCACTACATGTCAGATGTTGGATTGACTGTCTTCAAGAAGAGGTTTGGTGGGCACACTTCCCAAGTTCACTGATCTCAGAATCTTTCCCTTCCTTCTCCTTATTTTTTTTTTTGTTTGTTTTTGTTTGTTTGTTTTATAACTAGAACATACACTGGGAAGGCCTAAAACACATTCTGGCTGAATCATCAAGTTTGAGATTTGTATAAGAAAATTCAAGATAGTCTAAGAAGTGGACTCTTAAACTGTCTTGTACAACAATTCAATATATTTATTTAGTAAAGTATTTAAGTGCTGGGTAATATATAAAGGAGTTTTGGACAAAACTCCTACTGATAGGAAGCTCAAAGCCCAGGAGGTGGGCAGGGGCTACCAAGGCCTGGACAGAACAAGGTAATAATCAGAAAAGCCACAATAGCCATCAGGATAGAAGCTCAAATAAAGCACCAGGAGTATTCGGAAAAGGGAAAGAACCCATTTTATTGAAAGGATTGGGAAAAAATTTTTAATGTGAGGCAACTGAAATAGCCTTCAATGGATGTAGAATATCCTAAGATAGAGCTGAAGTAAAGATGATAAGGACAGAAATACGTGCAGGGAAGGCCTTCCTGGCTCAGTAAACAGGATTAACAGAAATAGGAAAGCAGCAGGTCTGAGCAGGAGATGGGGCCTGGCCTGAGTGGGACTGCAGTGCTAGAAGCCCCAGGGCTGAACAAGGCCTAAAAACAAGCTAGGCCAAGATCCCGAGAAGGTCGAGGGCTGGGAAAGGAGACTGCAGCATGACAAGACCCTGCTGAAGTTGCTTTCTCTCTTTGATATGTGCGTGCACACACATATTCTCCCTCATTTTAAAAAAAAAAAAATACTGGGGATGGCCTTGAGTGTCAGCTTAGATTTCCAGTTAACAAATAGGCAACTACCCTAGACCTTGCATAAAGGTAGAATGGGACTCTCCTCAAGAGGGTATAAGATTATTGGCAGTTTTAACAACTTTCTAAAGTTATCCTTAGTTGAGTGCACAGAAACACATGAGCTGCTCACTGTACAGGGAGGACCACCTACTCTTTCTCATGTAGAGCTAGACTAGATGCCAATCGTGAATGCAGAGGGAAGGCATCGGGGTCCAGGAATGAACTGCTACTGCCCAAGATCCATCCGAAAGTGTCTGTAAGATCCTGGTTATGTTAAGGATAATACGGAGCAAGTCTACTGATTATATTATTCTAACATGGCAACATTATAAAATTTAACATATATACACATGTTATATATACATGTACAATTATATATGTCTCTGTGTATACATATATGTGTATATCACACACATACAGACTTTAAAAAGTTTGTGGAGTTTGTAAGTATGAGTTTATTTTGGTACAAAAAGATTTTGAAATCCATGCACAGTTTTCATAATATAAATTTCCATAGACTTTTTCAATCAGAGACTTTCAAGGCTCCATAAGCCACAGTATCTGCCTATAATACTCAACTCCATAAAGAGGAGCTAAGTGATAATGCAATCTGGATAAGCCAGAGATATGACAGGTGTTGGAAGATGGGGTTCGATAAACAAGGTGATATTGCTGGGTAAGCTGTCATATCCTAAATGCTTGACCCAAAACAGACTTCAAACTGCTGAAGGTGTGACTGAGTAGGGAAGGAACTGCTGAATATTAGCATGGGTTGGTATAACTGGATACAGGGCATCACTCCAGTCTGTATTCTGGGTGATTCCATATGCTAAAATGTGGGGATGCAGGGGAGCCCTGACTTCAGTTGCAGAATGAATACAGATGATGGTATGAAGTTGGCTCAAAATAAAGACCTCTTCTGTTTGCTTTGCTTGGTTACTGACCTGCCTGGGAGTAAAAGCATGGGAGTGAGGCCTGTGACCATCAAGAGGAGAGCTTCGGCTGTTGGAAGCCCACGCTGCCCACGCTGCACAGCAAGAGGTGGCGGTCCCTTCTTTCCTAGATTACGCCCACCCTTCTCAACAAGGTTCCACAAGAAAATTAGACCCCAGTGTCTCCCTTGTTATGTCAGGATTTACTTCACTCCCTGACACCTAGGATGTCCCAGCCTTGGGAGAATTGAGAAAAATTCCCTGAACTTCTTCCTAGAGCCTAATCTTACTCTCTCATGGAACCACAGTGGAGGGCTGCTTTCTTTCTTTCTTTCTAAGCCTCTTTCCTTGGCATTCCTCCCCACATCTTTCTCCTGGCCCTCCAGTCACAAGGAAGAAGCAGACAATGGACTGAAGCACCTGAAGCCACTCAGCCCTTTCATTCACTAAGCAGATAAAGGCCAGAGGCTTTCATCTCAGAGGTATTACAAAAAAATAGTTTAGAACATCATACTTTGCTTGGGATGCTCAATTATATTTCTTCACATATTTGAAAATTAGTTGATGCTTTTTGACCAAAGATCCAACCAATGTACAAGAAAAAAACAGTAGTTTCCCTTAAAGGAGACATTTATTATCTAAAAAGTTAAATCTGAATGTGCAACACCAGGCAACCCTGGGACAGCCTGCCTATTTTAATATCCAAAACTTCTGCCCAGAGGGCACAGATACACAGTCAAACTTTTAACCAAGACACTCCATGATTCAATCAGTGTCTTGTGGTGAGAAAAAGCAACTAAACTAATAAAAAAGAGAGAGTGACACTTCAATTGCCTGATCCTCCTTTTCCTGAAACACCATTACTTAGAAGAAGGTCATTGCTCCCAACACGCTTCTTTAACATTCAAGACGCCCCTACTTATCTCAATAAGTTCCAGGTGCCCTGCTGCAATCAGACAATTGACATTTCACTGTAATCAATATCAGACTTCAAAGAGCCTGAAAGTGAAGGCGGGAGTCAGAAGTCAGGGGGCTCAGTCTCAGGGAAGCAGAGAAACCAAAGGAGGAAAGACAAGGCCCTTGAGGGTAGAGGGGTCAGAGTGCTGACCCTCCCCCATTCGGTGAGGGCTGGGTTTGGACTGATAACTTATTTATATGAGCAACCTTATCTTGGTAACCAAACATTCTAGAGTTAGTCCTAAGTCATTGAGATAGATTAGATTAGCAGGGAAAAGCCAGGGGAAGCCTAGTATCATTTGCCAGTGGTTCACACTCCACTGGGGCAAGTCGGCCTGGAGAGCCCCAAGCTGAGCTGTTGCGGCCTGGGGATGGCAGTGCAATCTCTCGGCATCTACTGCAAGTCATTATCCCAGGGACATTATCTCAGCAGAGGGCTGAGAAAATCATTTCACAAGCTGCAAATGGATGCAGGCAGCCCATAGGGCAGCAGTGATAACCTGCAGGGTGCAGAGTGGGGGCTTCGGGAGGCGCCCGGGGAGGACAGGCGATGGGGCTTGTCTCATTCAGGCCATCCATCTCCCTTCCTCACCAAGCCTCTCCAGACGTTTTGGAAACTGCTAGACCTTAATGAAGGGCAAGATGAAAGTGATGAGGCTGAGAAGCAAAGTTACCTAAACCACACTTGAAAATTACGGGCACCTTGGCAGAGTATAAAATGTAAGAATGCTAAAGACAGATTTATATTGTATTTAATCATTTGCTCCCAGATTCAAAACCGAACCTTTGGAAACCTGAAATAAGGAGAGTGGCCTCTTCTTATCTAACATCCATAATGAACAGGTTTCTGTACAATTCTAGAGTTTTTCCTAGAGGACACTCAGTCATAGTCTTCATTATTCTGCGCCTCTCAAGCCTCTCTCAGGCAATTGGGCATCTCACTCAGCACAGGGCGTTTCAGCCCTGCGTGTGCCCCTGAGTCATCTGGGAAGCACTTGCCAACACAGGTGCCCGTGCTACACCCTGGGGCAATGACATCAGTCCCTGGGGAAGGAGAGCAGGAGTCAGTAATGTTTAAGGTTCCTCGATGCTTTTAAAGTACAGCCAGGCTGAACCTACTGATTCTGGCAAGCATGCACCTGAGCGGCTCTGCCTGCACACTGCACAGTGCAGATGGCTGTCCAAAGTGCAGCCTTTCTGAGACCCGTGTCCTTGGAAGGAAATTATGGTCCCCAAACCCCATCCTCAGAATCTTTGTTTCAAATACAGATTCTAGGCCAGCTGGTGGTGTGGTAATTGGGGCAGCTGAATTCCAAGTGGCCAACTGCACGATTTGAGACCCAGATCTGGTGCTTTGAAAAAGACACCGTGTGTGTGTGTATGTGTGTGTGTGTATGCGCGAGCGTGCGCCCAAAATCCAGAAGAATGGAGGAGAAGGGACTGCACTCTGGCTATCCCCTGGGGGGTGCTTTCTCACTTTCCCTCTCACTGTCTCTCCAGCAAGTCCATGTATACTATAGCAAATTAAACAACAACAACAAAAACGAACAACAATCAGATTCCTCGGTGTTAATGTTCAAGGTTCTGAATTTCTGCTAGTGTGCCAGGTGAATACTATGAACACTAAAGGCTGAGAGTCTCTGTGCTGATCCAAAACTCCCACCAAGTGCTATTAGTTACTGTAAGGAAGAATACTGAACCAATGACACACTTTACAAATATGCTTTCAAACACGGTTAAGGGAGAAACAGAAGGGAGAATAGGGCTGTCTCTATAGTACAGAGGTAGCTGTTATACTCAAACAAAGTTGGATCCCACATGTCAGCCATTGTTTGACTACCTGACTGGGTCAACCTGAGACATGCTGGACTAATGCAAGAGTGCCGTAGATCCTGGGCTGGTGGACAGGAGGAGGGAGATTGCAGTGTGACCAAACCTTAAAGAGGGTGCTCTTCTCTCTCTGTCTCACATGGATGTGGTCTATCATGAATAGAGAAAAAGAAAGGAGAAACAGTAATTGTCTAATGTTGTACATACAGTCTTATTTTAAATTCTATTAAGTTTGAGGCCAGCAGGTGGCATGGTGGTTAAGGTGCTGGACTCCCACATGGCCAACCGCAGTTTGAGTCTCAGACCTAGAGACTTGTTTTCTCACTTTCTCTCTTTCTCTCTATCTCTGTGTGTATATCTCTCTCTGGTGAGTGTCTTTGCCCTATGGTGAATTAAAAATAAATAAATAAAATTGGCATAATGGCTATGTCACTGGACTCCCATGTAGTTGACTGCGGTTCAAGTAATAGACCCAGTGGCTTAAACTCATGCCAGGCGCTTGTGCGTGCGTACCCAAGATCCCGAAAGGAGACTGGAGGAGAAGGGATTGCCGCGTGATCATCCCCCCCGGGGGTGATTTCTTGCTTTCTATCTCTTTCTCTCTCTGTCTTTCTGGCGAGTGCACACGCCCTATGGCAAAAACCTCTCAAAAAAATTAATTAATTAATTAAATACAATTCTTTAAAAAAAAAATTCTGCCAAGTTATACTCTACTCAGAGTTTTTTCAGCTACTTTTACTCAGAGGTTGGCTAGGGAGTAGAAGAAAGCAATAGTGTAAGTCTTTAAAGAACATCTAACATGGCGACTTAGGTGATGCTGAGTTTAGAAACATTCATGCTCAGAAGACTTAGGAAGTTTAAGGTATTCTGCCTAGAGGAAATAGAAAGTAGTCAATTGGTGGCTAGAGGCGGCTTTTCTAAGAATTGCAAGAGGAAGTAGACCTGTTTAGTGTATGCTCTTAGTGTAGAATAGGAATAAATAAAAATTAAAGGGAGGCAGATTTTAGTAACATAAGGAAGAGCTCTGATGATCCAACAATGGCATAGGCTTCAGTGTTGAACAGGTGCGCTCCCCATTGCTAAAAGTATTCAGGATGCGAATGATGACCTCCACTCGGGGTTGCTATTGAATGTAATGTAAAACCTTAAGATCCTATGATTACAAGTATGAAAGAAGACAAGAAATGCTAAGCTGTATCTGGTTTCTACGTTAATTCTCTCTGTAGAGATCACAATCATTTATTTATTTAATGACCATTTATTAAAAACCTACTATGTGCAAGGCATTATGCAAAGCCTTGGGGATACAGAGGCAAGGAAGACAGTCCTGCTCTCAAGGAGTTCACATTCTACAGGGGACAATTTTTCAATAATCATAATACAGTATAATAAACGTGATGGTGCAGGTATTCATGGAGGACTGTGAGATCATAGAGAAGAGCCCCCTAGCTCAACCTAGGAGAAATGTAAAACAAAGCTGAAAAATACGGTAGAGGTGTTAGAGTGGACAAGTAAAGGCCGTGATGGTGAGGAACATTCCATACAACCAAGACACGTACAAAGGCACTGAGGTGTGTAAGAGCCTGGTGCATCAAGGAATGGCAAATAGTTCACTATGATCAAAGCGAAGTATCTGGGCAAGGCTGGGAGTGATGAGGTGAAGAGGCAAGCAGAGGCCAGATCATAAAGGTCTTAAACGCCATATTCCAGGACTGGGACTGTATCCTACTGTGGGTGAGAAACCATTGGAGCAACGGAAGCAGGGAAATGACATGCTCAGGCCTGCAACTGAGAAGATGATTCTTTTGTTAGTTGGAAAGAAAGACTAGAAGTAAGGAGACTGGTAAGATTGTTGTAGGAGTCCAGGCAAGAAATAACAAGGACTTAGACTAACAGAGACTAAGAGATGGGGAGAGGACGAGGGAAAGAAGAGGTGAACCACATTCACCAAATGCCTCACTGCTTAGGAAGTGAGAATCTATAGGCTATGAAGGCTGAGACAGATGGGATACTGGGAGCGAGAGAGAAAGGAGCTCAGGAGGGTCGCTGGGTTTCCAGCTTGAGTAACTGGGTGGATGGCAGGGCCACTGGTGGAAGTCAGAAATAGAGGAGGAGGGGCAGTTTTGGTGGTGGGAAAAGAGGGCGATGGATTCAGTTTTGGAAATGCTGAGATTAAGGTGCTGGTGGGATTTTCAGTTCATCTTTGACACACATGAAAATACTCTTGGAAATCCAGTCCCTGAACTCTGCCGAGCAGAAACTGTCAATCATCTGGAAAGGGATTAAATCAACCTCGCCAAGTTAGAAATCGTGCTTTCTGATTCCACTTGCTTTGACATCTATGTTAATGAAATTTCAGGGGGTACAACTGGTACTCCTTTTCTTATTCCTTCAGTTTTAAACTCATCAGTGGCAAATGAGTATACGTATTCTCACTGCATGTGCAGGTGGAAATGGGAGTTTTTAGCAAGGGAACAACAGTTCTTGGCTGCCAATGTAGATGGTTTTTCTTACTAAAGCTCCTCTCCACAACCCTCCTTAAAGACTCTTAATGGATTTCCATATTTCTAAATGTCATGTCAGTACATTTATTAATTCTACAATTTTTTTTACCCTCCTAGTTCATTACCCATTACCCAGCCAAGGGTTTGTAGCTATTTAAAAAAACAAAGGTTTTAAGTCATCTTTGAAAATGCAAATCTCATTCTACATGAAGGATAGACCCACAATATCCAAAGATGAAGAATAGTATGATTATACACACACACACACACACACAAACATATTATAATTTCCACACATTTTTCATTCGCTAGGATCCCCCAAATTATTTCAGCTTTTGGACCTCCTGCAATTTTTGGAAACTGTTGAGAATTTGTTTTGTGAAGTGTGGCAAGGCATGTGTTAACAACCTATGCTTTCTCATTTGACCTTAAACCCTTTGATTCTACTAATGATAAAGCAAATGAAACAGTGAGCACATGATCTCTATGGGCTCCCATTTCTGCACGACAGTCTCCTGCTTCACTTATGCTAGCACCCTTGACTTTCTCTGTCCGTTCCCCTTGGCAAACACTCACAGCTTTGGCGAAGACCCCCATGAGTTCCGGGAACTGATGTGTCAGGAGGGCCAGCATGGCTGTGAAGGAACACAATCCAGCAGTGAAGAGAATAAAGAAGGGGAGCTCCTTCTTCGGGTAAACTGAGACTTCATGGAAAGCTGTGAAGAAAACCAAAAGGGAAATGTTAGGGCTGGAATGAAATGCATTTGCAGGGACTATCTGGATAATGGGACTGACTTTAGTGTTCGGGAAGGGTCTAAAGGCTGGTGGACCCTTGACAGCCAGAGTCAGGATCTGACTCAGCCTTTGGCTGCCTGTCTGCTTCTCTGACCTTTAGCACTAGCTAGAGGCATGGTGGGCTAACTCAGGGTCCCACATTTATGGGTGGGGATAGTAGCACCATCTGTGCCTAATCTATAAGGTAGTGTTCCATTCTCTAAAGCAAACACAAATGAAACAACAAGCCTTTATTCAAATTATGAAACAAATGTTCATTGTACAAAATCCAGAAAATCAAGTATGCTGAAAAAAAAAAAATCCCCTGTCTACAGTTTCACCTTCCTGTATTTTAAAAATCATTATAATGAAGTGACATTAGCTTATCTTGTATTTTTTCCTGGCGCACTCTAAGCGTGTCAGTTGAGGGTGCTGCCTGACAGATGTTCCACTAGGACCTCACACGCTGGCCTATTCAACCTGCCAGTGAGTGAGCGAGAGGGTCAAGGTTGCTAGGGTTATCTGGCATAACTGTAGGAGACTCAAGAGGGTAAATATGCGTCCAGCAATCACCAATAACAAACAAATAAAAAATAACAGCAACTGGTGTTCTTTACAGTGCACTTCAGGCGTTTTAAACTTAAACATTGGGTTTAGAACAAAACAAAAAGGGGTAAGATGACAAGCCAAGCGAACGGACTCCTTTCTGCTCCTTCTGTGGCTGCCGGTGACTGGATTGCCGCGTCTGTGGTCCTGAGAGGTCGGGCAGACTCACACAGAGGGGAGAGAGTCAACTGGCCAGTATCCGGGGCAGAGGGCTGTGAGACAGTGTGAGCTATCTCGTCACCCTGACCACAAGGGCCCGCATGGTCCTTTTCCTGTGGGGTTATGAGATCTGAAGGCCTCTCCCAAACCCTCAGCTCATGTTACTCAGAGCCCTAAACAGTAATCCACACTGCTGAAAACAGAATGGAGACCACTGGGGTGGGCTGAGGCCCAGATAAGCACACCCACCTGAACCCCGGTAAGTCAACCTGCTAGGATTCAAACACAAGGTGGAAGTGTGCTCAGGGCCTAATGTGGTGATAACTGTACTTCCAATGGGCAAAACAGAGGTAGCATTCTTAAAAACTGACCTTCTTCATGTCTTTCACATCAACGCCCAACCCAGAAAGGATTTTTGGAAGAACAGACTTGGACCACTTCATTCAATTAAAGAAATGTGACCCAGGATTCTCTCTTTCAGGCTTATGAAGGCTATTCCTATAAAGTTCTTTTTTTAAGAACTATAATCTTATTCTAGTAGCTAACCTATCCCCATGGAAACTTAATTGGACTCAATTAAGACATTGAAAAACATTGTACTATTCAGAAAACTGCCCTTCATACCAGATAACTGGAACTTTAGGAAGGATCTCCCTGAAAGGGGAGTCAAAAGGTAAACTGTGGGTCCACAGAGGGGATACCTAGACTCAAACCCAATGTCCTGTGAGGCACCAGCCCCTTTTACAATGCAACTGGGACAAGGAGGAACACATCACCAAGCTCTCCCACTGCCCAAGTGCCAAATCTCATACTGAGTCTGGCTAGCAAGGAAATACATGAGGCTCCCACCACCTGAGTTTGAAGACAGCCACTCATTCTTGCTCCTGGATCCTACCATGCTGGAGGTTTATGATGGGCCCAGTAATGCTGGGCTTGGAAATTTATTATGCACCCAGGGTTCTAATGTCCCACTATTCTGGGGCAAGTATTTAATTGTGTTCTAGCTATGAGAGGTTGATAAAACTGGGGCTGGTGAGAGGGAGGTTGTGGCAGCAGAGAGAACAGGGAGGAGAGAATAGCCAAATTTGGGATCTTATTATCTGAGGGAGAAAAAAAATCTGTCCTAAGTCCGGGCCACATGAAGAGCCTGGACATGATCCTTGTACACAGTATGACTTGATAATAACCATTTAATCGGAATTGTCAAAATAATGCTGGGTCACAGTAAACCAAAATAATCCTCTCCACATTCAGCATGGGCCATCAGTCTTTTAGCCTGTAAGGCGCCCGAGGGCAGGACTCCTCCTGTGTGCTTTCAGACAGTGCTGAGGCTGCACGTGTGCTCAGCACATGCTCTGCTAGCTCCCCCCTGCAATCGTGAGCTGCTCACGGGAAAGCCCTCGGGCCAAGGGCATTGCATCACCACCGAGCATGACTGCCCTCCTGCTCTGCCTTGGCAGCCATGCCAGAGCATCCTGGTGCTGCTCCCTGCTCTGTGACTCATCTGCACTCCCTCTGCCATCAGCACTGGCTGTACAAATACCAATCTGTGCAGACTACGTCTCAACAGCGGCAGGCCCCCGTGGAAGCCTCCGTAACAGACCAGTCCTAAACTAGGGGTCTCAGTGCTCAGACCCATCAGTACACGATGCCCCTTCATCTAAAGTTCAATCTTTTGGTATCTTTCCTTTTGACAGTTTGGAGAGATCTGGAGAGCCAATAAGCCAGATCCCCTCACATGGTTCACTTTAACACATACACTTCCAACGAGGACAAGGGTTGTGTAGTAGACAAGGAACAGTATAAACGTGTGTCATCCCCACCTCTTTCCCCATCTTTAGTCCTGTCACCCTCACTGGCTGAAGACAGCACTATGGGTGAAACTTACATGGAAGCAGCTCTCGGTCTGCTGTTTCTGTACATATTGGGTAAGGGTAAAATAGGTGCCCTTTTTCCAAGGGATAAGGAATCATCCGAAAAGCTGAAAAGGAGAGAGAAGATGTAAGAGGTTCAGTATTCGTTTTATAGCTTTCCAACTTCGAAAAGGAACTTTGAGCATTTTTATAATAAGGAACACTCCTACATAGGAGATGAGACTTGCCTAAACTCTGAGTCATGTGCCAGACAGAATGTCAGAGATACATTACGACGTATTACAGGTTAATCTCACACTATATATTCTGGACAATTCTCACAAAACTGGGTGGGGATAAAGGTGCAGAGGGGTAGAAAAGCCATTAATATCAGTGCCCAGGGTTTCATCATCTACAAAATATTATAACAATGTTATAAGCACTAATTCAACATGGTTCACCCAATGGTAATAATGCAAACCTGGACTGAAATGCTTCCTCAAGAAGCAAATGTGGATTGACTTGTTGGAGCTCGTTACAGATGTACAAATATGAAAGGCATTCTACCATGTCTACTTTAAAAAAATATGTCTAAGTGGATTAGAATTCCAACCAAGATGGATAAAAACAAAAATCTGGAAATACATGACTTGGGAGGTATTTCTAAACTTTATGAAACTTTTAAATCTTCAACGTGATGTGGGAAAAAGTGAATCTGGAGAGATTGATTATCTGCATTTTGATGCTGTCAGGCCATCTAAATTCTACTTTTGTGGCATCAGCTGACACCACTCCTCACACTGAATTATGGCCTTCCCATTGATCCATTCTTCCCCATTATCGTGTGTGTTAGTCTTCCTGTTACAGTGTCATCAGCATGTTATTCTCACTGTTCCACGATTGGTGCTCACGGAGGCCATTTTTCTTCAGCAGATGTGCTTTAACGACAGTACACCGCAGATAGAAAATACAAGGCCATACCTCGCACTGAGAATGCAGATAACAATCCTCACCTTCGCGTGTGTCAACAAGGGATGGTGGGAACGTGCCGCAATATTTTTAAATACTACCTCTCAAGGAGTCGTAGCTACAACCTCAGCTGTGTCGTGACCAAAGACTTCTCAGAATGCTGTCAATGTACATATTTATCTTTTGCATACTTATTTCAAACAGGAATCAGAAACAAAGAATGTTCTCCCTCACAAGAAATGACAAGGTTCCATTGTAACCAGCATCAGTGCACATATGGTATTTATTCTGGTGTCTGAATATTATTTAAAAGTAAAAACATTATGTATGTGACTCCAGCATTTGGAATGCAGTCAATCTGCACCACAGTGGTATCACTCTGAGGTTACAGTACATTGCCATGGAGAATATAAATCACTCTCAATGTGGGATAGAGCAGAGCCGGTTTGCTGGCAGTTTGCTGAGGTAAAAATGTTATCAATTTTCCTCTCGTAACAGAAACCTCTTAAACAGAGATTAAAACATTAAAAATGCCCCAGACCTTAACTCTTCTTAAGAAGAAAGACTCACCCTAGTTCAATCAGACCTTTTCCTTTCATGCAAACAAAGATGGCTTTTGCTCACTACAAGAAAGAGAAGAGTTCCTCGCACAGGTTGGTAGACCACTTGAAGGAACCAACATCTCTCTCAATAGAACCAAACTTTGAAGAGAATAGAAAAAAAAAAGCCTCTTTTAGGGCTTTTATACTAAATATACTAAAATTCCTTCTGGGGAGCATTGAATTTAAATTGAAACTACAATATGGCAGGATTTTAATATAAAATATGGCTGTTATGAAAGCCTCCAAAACACATGGAAAAGCCTATATGGAAACTAATTTTAGTTGGGTTATTGTTGTTTTTTGTTATTGTTTTTTGAATCCAGATTCTCCACGTGCAGCAGGGCTAATGTAATTAAGAATCTGTTCAGGTTTATATGATATAAATAAACCCTTGGTTTTCAAAGCGGCTATAAATGTGAGTGCTAAATTTTATTCAAAATTGAAGTCAGTGTACACTTCAGGGAGCCATTTTTTAAATGAAATACAGGAGTGCGAGATCTTGAGAGTGTTCAACCATAGAACTCCAACGGCTGGTTGGTGTCTTTTCAGCCCAATAAGGAATTTTTTTTTTAAAACTCCATGATCTGGCAAGCAGACAGATTTTTGTGCCTCAAGTTAGTCTTTTTCTTCTTCTAATCAGTTCTAGTCTTTTTTTCTTTCTTTTTGAAAGGGTGGAGACATTGATTACATTCCATCTGAAGAATACACACGCACACACACACACGCACACACACACGCACACTCTTTCTGCACCCCCTCCCACCCCCATGACTGTAAAGATGCTTATGGTGCTCTTAAACTCTTTCGCATGTCAGTTGTCATTTACATTGAGTTCATAAAATGATATTAAGGCTTTTGGCTTCACTAAACAAAAGCAAATACAATCTCGAATGCAATTCTATCCCTTACCCACCCTGCTATGCGAAGTCTGAGATAAGCAGGGGAGGTCTGGAGAGAGCCGGCAGAGGCACTGCAGGAGCTCTGCCAGCTCCTCCTCCCACCCGTGGTCCTTTCACTCTAAGACAGGCAGCCAACTGCTCCACAACAGCCTCATCACTGTGCCCAAATGTCCAGAAATTTTGCAAGTGCAAGTATTAAGAACACACTGATTGGGACCAGCAGACGGTGTAATGGACTCCCCTGTAGTTGACTGGGGTTCTAGTTCCAGATTTGGTGGCTTAAAACTCATGCTGGGTGCATATGCATGCGTGCCCAAAATCCTGAGAGGAGAACGGAGGAGAAGGGACTGCAGTATGACCATTCACCTCGGGGTTGATTTCTTGCTTTCTATCTCTCTGTCTTTCTGGTGAGCGCACGTGCCCTAGAACAAAAATCTCTCTAAAATCAAAACAAACTAAAACAAAACACCGATTTGATATTGCAGGTAAGAATGGAAAAAGGCTATTTGAACAGATGTTTTTTATGACTGACTACAGACCCTCTAAAACTCTCTGAGAAAGCACGTACTTCAGAGGAGTTAAAAAAAATACATGTATTTAGTAAAAATAAGACAAAATGCTAGGCTATGCACAGTTAATATGTGGTAGACAGATGTCATTGCTGCATTTCACTGTGTGTGCCATGCCCTCCCCATCTTGAGTTTGGTTGTGCCTTTGTTGACAGGCATAAATGAAAGCGGGTCCTAGCTAACCAGCACATCTCACCTGACAGCCAAGTCTGGACATGAGCCTGTCTTCTCCTACTTCTCAACAGACATATTTCCTAGGTGCCAAGCCTGTTAGGCTGTCCCCAGAGACACCACAGCTACCAGTGCCAGAATCAACAGAACCAAAAAATGGATAGAAGGATAGAGACATAAAAAAGTTAATTCTCAATTTTCTCAACTACTTCCAGTGACCTCTCACCCGACTCATTTTATAAACTAAGATAGATTTTTTTTTTCTAGAGATCACATGTGCTCATCAGAGAGAGAGAGAGGGAGAGGAGAAAGCACACCTCGTAGGGAATGGTCATGCTGCAATCTCTTCTTCTTCATCTCTCCCTCCTTTTGGGAATTTGGGCACACAGATAGAGGCCCAGCATGTTTCTTTTTCTTTCTTTCTTTTTTTTTTTTTTTTTTTGAGGTTTTTGCTATAAGGCTCGTGCGCTCACCAGAAAGACAGAGAAAGACAGAAAGATAGAAAGTGAGAAATCACCCCCCCAGGGGGGAGGGTGGCCACGCCACAATCCCTTCTCCTCCATTCTCCTGTCGGGATCTTGGGCATGCACGCACACGCGCCCAGCATGAGTTTAAGCCACCAGGTCCAGGACTCAAACCGCGTTCAACTACATGGGAGTCCAATGACATAGCCATTATGCTAACTGCTGGTCCCATGGCCCAGCATGTTTCTCAAGTCACTGGGTTTGGGACTCAAACAGCACGGTCAACCTTTTGGGATCCAGCTGCCTTGACCACCAGGTCATGGAATTGATGGTAATTTTATTTTCATATTTTGTCTATTCTTGTTGCCTTTTCAGAGGATTGAAGAGATCTTTGAGATTCATAAGAGAACTGAGTTTGAACCCAGTTCTTGTACAGTCACTGGTCACTGTGAGTACCTTCTTACAGAATAAGGAGTCTGAAGTAAGCCAAGAATGCACCATGTCAGCCTCAGATGCTCACTACTGAATGAGGGAAACCCTCCACAACCAGGAAGTGCAACGGATCCCACTGAGCCATGCCCCCCAGGAGCAGTGTGCAGTGTGCAGTGTCGCAAACGTGGGCAGGAGGAGTGTGTAGCGGAAGTGCTGGCTAGACTACAGGATGAGTGGGCCTGCCCAGACCAATAAGTGTAAGATTTCAGGTGGTCACAACCTTTGTCCCGGTACCAGGGACCTGACAAGGCCAGTAAAGGGACTAGGTGCAACAGCAGAGGGCAAGGTGTCTGAACACTGTGCCTGGCTGCTCAACGCAGGTCAGGTTTCTCCTTATCCTCCTTCCGTTGACTACATCTAAAGTTCCTGCTTTCTCCATCAAGTCACACCCTGGCTTGTAAGTAAAAATGCTGTTTGTCTGTACACAATTAGAAACACAAATAATAGAACAGAAAATTGTCATCAAAATGCAAATTCTACATTTTCATTTTTGACTACAATGTAAGTGTTAATAACTGGCCATGGAGGCCATTTGTCTCTTATGAGGCACTTAGGCACAAAAATGAAAAAGATTCAAAAGTCAAGCTCCTGAGTTGTGATCTGTGGCTCTTTTACTACAACTTTTATGGCCTTGGGAAAAATCATGTTCCCTTGACTGAGTTAAAGGATGTTCTATTCCAATTCGGGAGAGGAATTCCTAGGAGTTTAGAGCAGACTCACTAACTTGTTATTAACTTGTCAATATGTTTTAACACTCTTTTCCTACTTTCATGATAATACTACCCATACCTTCCCTCCCTTCCTTCCTTCTTCCCTCCTTTTTCCATCTTTCATTCCTTCCATTTCTTCTCCCCCCTCTATATTTCTCTCTCTACATATAGCTTGTATGTGTTACACACATGGATGTTTCTCCCAAAGCATGGCAGGCCTTATCTATCTTGGTATCCCCAACACAATGCTTGGCACAAAGAAGAGACTTGATAATTGCTTGTTGAAGGAAATAATGCATTAATGCACCATTAGGTAAAGATGAAATTTTCTCTTTCAAAATCCAGGTGGATTCAAATGATAGTCAGTCACTAAGATTGAATAAATGAAAAGAGAAAGTTGATTCTAATGGGCAATTGGTGGTCAAGTGTCGTACAGCATTTGGAGATTGAACATTACAGCAAATCTCTATGACCAGGACATTAGATGGTCATTTCTTTGTCTCAATTTATAAAATTTAGCTTTAGATCTATGAGAGGGGGTGTCTTTCTTCAATAGAGCTAGCCTTATGAAGAAAAGATTTGGTTAGAGGAAATACCATAAGGACCTCATGTTACGGCGAGGAACATGTGCCATTAGGTTCAAAGAGAACAAATTAGAATCAGAATCTCATCCTGTGTTTCAACAATGAGCCATTTTCCCCTTTCAAAGGAAATACTCTGCCTTCGTCCCCCTAAAAACACCACCTTCGGATCTTATACATTATTTAGTGGATTCTTTACAGGGAAAAAAAATCTCCAAAAAGAAAATAAAGAGTCTTCCTTGGTCAAATGGGGAGAAAAATGGAAACAAAGAAAGACTAAGTGATTTACCCCATGGCATACTAGTCTTCCGATATACAGAAGTTCACAGTTGTAAGTCAGCAGACAACCCTGCTTCATAAAATAAACAGAGCTAAAGCAGAGCCTTAAAAAGATCAAGGTAGGAGGATGCTAAGGCCACATCAATATTTAGTACAGGTAACACAGAAGATGTGCCATTTCACATAGAGCCCAGGGAGGCACAATACCATTCAAAATAAGACCCAGTTCAAATGAGACTCTTCATATATGTTTTTATATTCGACTTGTACTTGCAGTGGTGCGAGTGTGTGAGGATAACCAGAACTGCTAGTGTTTAAAGTCGGTATAATTCAGATAAGATGGCAGCTGTGTAAGGAACTAAGAAACACATTAGAAAATCCTATAAATTAAAACTTTTCCCTTTCCTAATTATCTTGATTTTGAGGAACATATTGTGAAATTTCAGGGGCTAAAGCAGTGATGAATCAAACATTTTGGAAACCTTTGAAATGCTGATGTATTTGTGGTTGAGGATTCTTTTTTTTTTTAAAGCACCATATGTTTCAAACACAAACAATCTCTGCCATGCATCAGCTGGACTTCGGGGTTTTATCAAAAATGGAAGTTTTTTCAGCTTGATTGGTGGAAAATTCACTTAATTCCACAGGATGACTAATGTTCCAACATAATAAATTCACTAAAAGGCAAAATGTAACACACTACTTACCCCTTACCCCCTCCTAACACTTTGGACAGAACTAAAACTTTTGTTTTTTTTCATCTCCAAAAGATATATTGACTAATAATCATTTTGAACATTAGAGCTAGTGAAATTAGGTGCTGTTACCTTCCTCCCTAAATTCTCTAATGAAAAAGAGAAATTGGGAAGAAGTAGAGGAGTGGTCTTAAATCTCAAAATGAAAAAAAAAAAAAAAAAAAGATCCAAAGGAGAAAACCCAAACTATGAGACTGGAGATGTCAAAAGGCACCACCAAGTGGTAAACTACAGGAAGTGCAGCTTCCTCTAGTCAGGCACAGGCTACCCCAGCAAGGGCCCTGACCTCCAACGGGGTGCTGAAGCAAAGGCCCTGAAGCCACCAACCTGGGGCCAATGGGGTACAGTGTTCAATATCATTCGTGCTTCACAATCTCCAAAAGTTATATAAATACTTCTATAAGTAGCCGGGTCAGAATTCTACCCCAAATCTGCTTTAAAAATAACCAAGAGCTGTGAACCTCTATTTAATTTAACTTAGAAAGAACACAGATCGAGATGTGATGTCAAAAGATTACATGCAATTGTCTGGGGTTGGAGTGATAGTTCTTTCTTCTAAATTTTACAACAGATTTATAGCTTCATTTTTAAAAGAACCAAAAGATTTTGTAATGAAAGGCTATTTTTCATAAATATATACATATATGTTTAGATATAATACACACATATATACATATAGTGACATAGTTATGATTATAGAAGATATATATGCTTGTAGAAAATTTGAAAAATACTAATACAGAAAAAAATTCACTTAAAGTCTGTAACTTAGTACTACTAAGTCTCTTTTGTTTATACATACAAATTATTTATTTTATAAAACTGGTCTTATTCTATGTTTAAAATGTTTAAATCATCACTTCACAAGCTAAGTGTTGTATAGTGATTGAATGTATAAAATAAAAAAATCAATATTAAATAAGAAAACATAACTTTATACAGAATGATTAGCTCTCTAAATAGTAGAAAGAGACTGAGTGTAATAAGTATACCCTAACCTATAACTAGTGAGATAAATTTAAACTGTGGGCTTCCAAGCAAATATTCTGGAGCTGACTGAGCCTCTTACCCTACCAATCTTATCCTATCTTAATCTGCTCAGTGCCAGTGCATGAAAAGTGAACTTGGGCTTACATTGTGGCTCTGTCAACAGTGGCCGCAGCACCTTTGACAAGACACTAATTGCAACAAATCTGTTTCCTCTCTTGAAACATTGAGATGATCATCTTTGTTCCACTTAACTCAGAACGTGAACAGGAGGATAAGTGAAATGATGCAAATCCAGACCCTCTGCAAATTACCCATTTAGGAAACACTCTTCCAGGTCCCTGGCACCCTCAAATATTTAGTACACAGGAAGCACTCTCAGAGTTCATTTAAGTGAGTGTCGTGACTCTCTTCTAAAAAACGTAATGGGGGGAGCCAGCCGGTGGCTAAGGTGCTAGACTCTCACCTGGCCAACCATGGTTCAAGTCCCAGACCTGGTAGCTTAAAACTCACACCAGATGTGTGTGCATGCATGCGTGCCCAAAATCCCAAGAGGAGAATGGAGAAGGGATTGCAGCATGGCCATCCCTCCTGAGGAGTACTTCTTGCTTTCTGTCTCTCTGGCAAATGCACACACCCTGTAGCAAAAAATCTCAAAAACCAACAAAACAACAGTAACAACAAACTACATGGGGATATAACTGATTTTGGCAGGGATTGTGGTTTCTCATTTTCACAAACATTTCCCCTGAGTGGTTTCTGTTGATCTACATGATCAGTTGTGGAATTTTCCTTTCTTACAGGCACCTGATTGCCTTGCAATTTCATTTTAATTTATTTATTCCAAGAGTGAGAAAGACAGAGAGAAAGAGACACAGCGCCCACGACAGGGTCATAACACCATGGTCCTCTTCTAGCCTCTGCCAACCTAGACCACAGCATGCGTGTGCCCGGCATAATCAGGGACACCAACTGGCAACCTTCTCGTGAGGGTCTGCCTTGAAGAGCATTTACTTTACTACCACACCATTGTCCAGTCTCCCCATTGTGCGGTCCCCCCAGTTCTGTTTTATATCTAAACATTTGCTACTTTCTTTCATCCTAGTAAAGCACTCTGCTGATCTAATCTGAGGTTATGAAGTCCCCCCAATATTACTGCCCTGCTTGATACTGCAGCTTCTGATGTCGCCTTACAGCTCTCTCCGTCTCATTATCCTCCCCAGTTTATCCAGAGTTCCTCTCCACTGTGGTGTGATGACATGGATAACGCGTTTCAAATCTGAGTTTCCAGTTACTTCTCATAGGATTTCAATATTTTTACAGAGATGCCTTCCCTAAGGCCATGTCTCGAACACCCCTTGCCCCACCCCTTTCGGGGTCCTTTCTATAGGACTGTTAACTTTCTTATCAAATCTGATACAACTGGTAAGCTTCTGTTATGGTTTTGAAGATGCCAATTTATAAAAATGTTCTAATTTGTTAAGCCAATTTGTTCATTTCACTTTTCTTTATCTAACACTACGTGAAGTTCCTCATGTTGTGCAATAATTTTGAACTTTTCTACCACTTTCTTGTACTTAAACAAAAACGTCTTTTGTCCCTTTTTGGACAGGACACCTTCCATGCAACTAACAGCCCAAGCCAGAGGAGACCCTGCACTGGCCCACACACCTGCTGAGTCAGAGTGCTGTGGCTTAATGTATCCAAATACAGGTGAGAGTGCTCACCAGGACACCTGGGGTGTGCTACTGCAGTTACTGTGTAGGGAGGACGGAACACTGATGAAATCAACATCGTTCAAGTTATTAATTGTAAATTACATAAGTAGACCCACTATTAATTCTCTGAAGAAATATTTCCAAAGCTAAACAAAAAAACTTTTCATCACTTTGAGCCACGTCTTTGTAAACTTACTTTCCCATTTTGTTTCCCTGACCCCTCCTTCCCTCCCTAGACCAACTTGGATTCCTCCTGGGCTAGGAAAGGGCAGGAAAACGGGGGAACTGAAGATTATCAAAATGAAAATGGAAGTGGCAAAGATAAACAGAGTGAAAAGGGTTACAAAGACACGTGGTGAGGCCAATCCGAGTAGGAGTTAACTAGAAAATGATCAGAAGACTAATATTTATTGCTCTGTTTCCCCTTGGGAGAGAGAAAAAGAAACATGTTACATGTCCTACCTGATTTGCCGAAATGAATGTTAGTGGAGTGCTAATGCATATGTTGTACGGTAACGTGTAGTTTTGGGGTTTCTTCCTTGACTTATGTTCTCGCAGACAGCCTCTCTCCACTCCCCATCTTGTTACACAGTGTCCTTGCTTATGGAGCCAGCTTAGTTCTTTTTTTTTTTTTTTTTTTGGAGAGGTTTTTCGCTATAGGGCGCGTGCGCTCGCCAGACAGACAGAGAGAGACAGAGAGACAGAAAGCGAGAAGTCACCCCCCAGGGGGGATGGTCACGCCGCAATCCCTTCTCCTCCATTCTCCTCTCGGGATCTTGGGCACGCACGCACACGCGCCTGGCGTAAGTTGTAAGCCACCGGGTCCGAGACGCGAACCGCGGTCGACTACGTGGGAGTCCAGCGACATAGCCATTACGCTAACTGCTGGTTCCCCCAGCTTAGTTCTTTAAGGCTCGGTCCAAGTTACATCTGTCTCGTAAGATTACCCATGATTGCTTCATCCATAGCCCTCTCTATTTTGAAAAATCACCAGGTAGCTGCCACCTGCTGCTGGTTACTCTGCCCGAGTGGATGGCATGCTTCTCTGGAGTGATAGCATCTATCAGTATTGTGCACTCCGGTGTATTCATCCCCACACCCTTCTAGCGGGTATTTATCTATTAACACAAATGCTACACCTTCTACTGAATACTAAGGCCCAGTGCTCATTCCTCTTATTTGGAAATATAGCTGCTGTGACTTTGCTCCGCCTGGCTAAGGTGGAAGATAACTGTGGTTCTTACCAACCCTCCCAGAAAAGCCATCATAAGGTGGTCATCAAAGTCTACTATAAAGCCTAACCCCATGCCAAAAATTACCATGACACTGACGGGCTGTCCAGGTCTCCAAACAGGGTTTGCAGGGTGGTAAGTGCTTCTCTGCCCAAACAGAAGAGACTGATCCCCTCTACTGTGTAAACTTATCTTTCTGAGCTGGAGAAAGCATGGCCACAGTGATACTTAACACCAGCACTGGCAGCTGAAGAGCTCAGTCATTCACTGCCTCAGTGATGGACCGTCAAAGCAAATGAGAGCTATACATACACAGATCTTCGCTATTCATCATGACTGCTTTGGGGAACAACAGTTTTAGCACCATTTCATGCTCTTAAAATAATGTTTCAAAGAAAGAAAATTACTTACTGCCTTCCCACGTACAATGCAAAAGATTTAACGCCCCTTCCACCCTCTTCCAATGGGCAAGATGAAAGAATGCATATGCTATTGCTTCGCTGTCTCCTCTCTTCAGGATATGTTCTGGGGGTAGGATTAAGCTTTTCATTTCTAGTAGGTACTGAAATAAAAAAAAAGGCAGGAGACAGATGTGTTAATAATACATAGTAATTTAGAATTCAATATTGAAAACAGAGATTGATTTCCCTAAAGCCACCATTTGTAAGCATTTCATCAAACCTGCAACCTCATTCCTACATTTGAGGGCAATTACTGAAACATACATTATCCCAAGTTTGCTGACAGATGATTAGCCTTGTGCTGGTTTCCTACAGTGATGATCAGAGGTTTTCAGGCTAAGACACTCTCATCAAAGAAATAGAGAGAGACTCAAATAACAAAGGAAAACTTAGAAGACATAATTACTTGGTATACTTTTGTAATCAGAATGAAATATATAAAACAGACACATAAAGCTTAAGAAGTCACATGGCCAAAACCAACCGCACTAGAAAGATTTGACATGGTCTAGCACTGCCATTACTTTTTACTGAACAGGTCTATTGAGAAGACAGAATTCATCCTGTGGAAAAAGTTACCCAGAGCTGCTCAGATGCTGGAGAGAAAAAGAGTAGCCCCTTGAGCATGGAAGCCCCAAAGGAGGGGAACAGTACAGAGCCCAGACTCTAGCGGTCTTACAGATCCATTTCCAAAGACTGAAGTGGTCTTGGCTTTCACCTCTTCATTCCCATCTTCTATAAAGGAGATGCAGGTACAGGGAAAGAGTGAACATTCTTCCTGGGGCCTTAGTGAAGACTGTTTCCATTTTTTTAATCGTTTGTATTTATTTACTATAGAATATACAAGGGAGCAAATTTAGAAGGGTATTTTATATTTGCAAATGTTAACCTCTCTTGGCTGGCTAGCACTCTCCCTGTGCTTCATCCCTCATTGCCTCTCCTCTCTGACCATCTCCAGCAAACACACATGTGCACGTGCACACACATGCACACCACCTTCATCAACAACCTTCACCCATCTCCTTGACGATAGGGAATAGCAGGTAACGGAGGGGCGTGTTCAATGAACACAGGATGAATGCTGCAAAAGGAAGTTCTGTGGAAAGAGATGTTCAAACTTTTAATGCCAGAAATAATTACCTGTGAACTTTTCAGTCTATGGAAATATATAGAAGGGGGTGAAGGGTAAAAGGGCCTCAAGATACAGAATGGCGATTATAACTATCAATGTCTCCTTATCACCTCGCTGGGCATTTACATGCCCCAGGCATCACTGGCTGTCTCTCAGCTTCCTCTGGGAGGCACACAGTCCTGCAGGAGCTGGGAGAACTCTCTCAGGCACCTTGGCTTAGCATCCGAAGCTTTCCTCCCACTAGGCCTAAGCTCTGAAGAAACCTCCAAGATTCTGACCTCAAAGCAGAAAGAATAGAAATGTAAGAGAGAGAGAGAGTCCGAGAGTGGCAGAGCAGTGATGCAGTCCTCACACCTGGGGGCAGGTGGGAGAGCACACCCTCCTCGACAGAAAGATCACAGTCGAAGGATCTCTCTCTCTTTGGGTTGGTCCACCAGCGGTGCTTTTTATTTCAATGGGAACTCACAAACATGAGTTACAAAAGAATATTTTGGTCATTTGCCTTTCGGGATTTCAAAAGCTTTCCTCCTACATCTTGTTTTTAAACACTTTAGAATAAAACTCTTTGGAGAAAAGTAACAATGGAGAATGACCCAGCAATCCAACCAGCACCATGTTTATAATGAATGGCGACCACAACGTAAAGACAATGGAGACGCCTGGCTATCTTCAATTCATTTTCTTACTTTAGCAGAAGCCATTGTAATGTGCATTGCTACTGCCCTGAGGGTCTTTAAACATCCCAAGCTGTACGTCATGAGAATCACAATAATATTTAATTTGTAAAGTGCTTCGGACTGAATTAACTACTCAGAGTAAGTTAGAGAAGGAAGGCTATTTGGTTAACCCCCAATAATTACCAGAAAAACACAGAAGAAGAAAAAAAAAATCCTTGCCTAATGGGATCCCTAGAATAAGATTTTGATCTGACTTTTGAATAATTATTCATAGCCACAGTGTCTATCAAATAGCAATTTTTAGGAAGGAGCATGGAGTATGAACTTTGAAACCAATTAAATAAGAAAACAACTAGCTCACATATCCAAGGTTACAGAAATCTCCTTAAAGCCCCCGAGAATCAACAGTAGCTGAAAGAAAAGTTTAAACTGTTATTTCTTAATTTCTCTGATTTGGAAAAAAGCCTTTCCAAGTCCTTTCACTAAGCATTTATGAAGAAACTATCAGGAATAGGGGCACCTAAAAAGTGGAGCTCGTAGTCACCCCATTTGTGGGTAGAAAACAGACTAAGAATAGGTAGGGCAGAAGAAAGCTGATGGGGAAGTGGAGGCACTCGGAAAATAGCCGGCAAAGATGAATTCTGTAACTCTGTCATCTCTGTTCACTACAGTGGCCTCTGCAATGTATGGTTCAGTTCCTTCTGGGTACCAACAATTGGCATAATGGCTATATCGCTGGACTCCCATGTAATCGACCCACAGTTAGAGTCCCAGACCCGGTGGCTTAAACTCATGCCGGGCGCGTGTGCATGTGTACCCAAGATCCTGAGAGCAGAATGGAAGAGAAGGAATTGCAGCATGGCCATCCCCCCAGGGGGTGATTTCTCACTTTCTGTCTCTCTTTCTCTCTCTGTCTTTCTAGTGAGCACACATACCCTATAGCAAAAACTTCCCCAAAACAACAACAACAAAAATTCAGTTCCTTCATCTCACTAGCCACATTTCCATTTTTCCATCCCACTAGCCACATTTCAAGTCCCCAAGTGCTAGGTGTGGCTAATAACAATGCAGGGAACACTTCCATTATCACAGGAACTTCTACTGGACAGTACTGATGTAGAAGATTGTTCCTGCTCTTTAAGGTACTGAATCTTTTTTTCCCCAAAAACGGTCTATGTTTTGATCTTCTTTCCTCAGTCTACTGCACAGCTATCAGGTGTGCACCCAGCATCCGGCCTTTAGGTTGGGCTGGGACTCGAACTCTGGCCTCCCATATGGCCTCAGACTGTGGAACAGTAGTATACCATCAGTGTGTGCCACTGTGGCTGAGCCTTGGTCAATTTCACAGACATCCATGATAGGAGTCATCACTCGTATAGTGGTGTTATTGTCCACCAGGGCCCCTACTCCACTTGCAAAGGGTAGCATGCACATGTGTGAGACAGATGGCTTGCTCCTCCTGTAGGCTGGATGGAATGCATGTGGCTTTTAGGACGCATGTGGCTTTTCATAGCCTCCAGCGTGGGCTGTGAGGTAATGGTCTGTTTCTCTTCTAAGCTCACTCTGATCTTCGTGTCTGTGCACTTTTCACACACTGCCTTCTAGTAGTCAGCCACGTGTCTTTCCTTGCAGCTGAATCATAAGACCCTCAAGATCATGAACCTTATCATCTTCATGTTAATTTCCCCTATTGCACTTCCTACAGGGACTTGCACATTATGGAATTTCTTTTCTTTTTTTTTAATTTCAAGTTGAATGAAATTGAAACTACACTTCAAGAAGTCTCTCAAATGAGCATCCTGGCCTAATTAGCATCATGGGGCTAACCAAGGCAACTCACCAAGGAAACAGCTCTGCCTACTCATCTTATCTATTTTTTTTGGCAGAAAGATGTTATACCGATAAAGAAGATTTATATTCCCTTATTGTTCCAAACAAAATGCTGGCCCTAACCGAATGATTAAGGCTAATAACAACAATGTGTTATGTTCCTGGCCCAGACATAAAATGACTGGCAAGATGAGTTCTCAGCACGTGCAACATTTAAATTAGAAAGGCATGGAACAACATTTCACTTCTTACTTGTCAAGAGAAAATAAATGGGAGAGGGCAGAACCCGATCCACAAGTATGCAGAAATCAATTAGAACTGGAGCTCACAGATCAGAGCACGCGCTCTGCCCATCTATACTGATGACTTGGCTTCTCTTAGCCACGCCAGCACCTGCGTCATCTCGCCTGCCGTTCTGCCTCTGACTTCCTTTTCGGATTCTCAGATCACACAGACCTTCAAGTAGAGGGTTTCTGAAAGTTTTGGGAAGCAACTTTTCAAAATCTGTGTCAGAATTCACTTCCTTATGTCCAACACAGGAACACAGAGTCAGGACCCACACAGGAGTGGAGAGCCAAGGTCTCTGGGTTGAGTAGCTTCCTTCTAGAAGTAGTTGAGCAGCAGGCAGCTCACTGGTCAGAGAAGCTGCAGGCCCATCCCAGGGAGCCCACATGCCTGCTAAATTCTCTGTTGTCATAGTCTTAAAATTCTATAATAATTTAAGTGAAAATGACCCCAAAGTTATCCTAAACATAAATATTAATACCAAGGGATTCATTCATACTCCCCATTTTCTCAGATTTTCAATACCAACAACAGCATAAGTCTTATGGAATCATTAGCAAAAATATGAAATAATAAAAATGTGAAAGAACAGGTTAATTAAGCTGTAGCATATTTAGATGATGACTCTCAAGTTGTTCCCCAAAACCAGGTAGAGAGTATTTACTAGCACAGGGAAATGCTGATGATGCATCACTAAATAGAAAAATAAAAAAGTATCTTCTAATATATAAATATAGTGATTATTTTGATCATTAAAAATGTAAATGCAGAAATTAATATGAGAAGGTCACAGATTGAATGTTAATGGCTAAATATTTTATTTTATGGAAGGTTACTTTCTTTTATGTGCTGTCTGTGTTTTCTAAATTTTCTGTCATAAGCATTTGTACTTTTTTATGTTTTATTCAACTTTATTTATTTATTTATTTATTTTAGTTTGACCAGAGAGGGTCAGAGTGAGAGAAATAAAGAGGAGGGGATAGTGAGAAAGCAAGCCGCCAGGTCCAGGACTTAAACTACAGTTGGCCATGTGGGAGTCCAGTGCCCTTAACCACCATGCCACTTGCCAGCCTACAGTTTTACTTTTATTTATTTTTTTAGAGAAATTTTTGCTACAGGGTGTGTGCACTTGCAAGAGAGACAGAGACAGAAAGCGAGAAATTACCCCCCAGGGGGATGGCGTGGTACAATCCCATCCTCCTCCGTTCTCCTCTCAGGATTTTGGGCATGTACACACATGTGCCTGGAGTGAGTTTAAAGCTGCCAGGTCTGGAATTCAAACCACGTTCAACTATGTGGGAGTCCAGCAACGTAACCATTACGCCTTCTTCTTGTTCCTATATTTCTTTTTATATATGTACAAATGTAATATAAACCTATTTTTTAGATTTGCATCAAAATACAAAAAGCAAACCACATAAGCAAAAGATAATCAAAGAGGGCAATATTTTGCATGTCTGTAATGGTTGGTACAACTGGCTCTGATGGAAGAGCCTAAGCCCAAAAAAGATGTAATATATCATCAAAGAGTTCAGAGAATAAAACTACTGCTATTAGAAGAGATGGTATGTAATGCGAGTTTCAATGTCACCTACTCCCGGGACTCAGTAAGATCCACAAGGGAACTAGGACAAATGCACTACAAGCAATCATGGCTCACTCAGATCACACTGCAATGGAGAATGAGGGGCACGTCACCAAAGTTCACTGTCTCAGTGCCTCACATCTACCACCTACCACTTTGAACTACTGCTTGGAATCTAGCCTTACTATTGTGGTGTCAGGAAAGTCATGATGCATTTTTACATAGAGAAATACATCCTGTCTTTTCAGATGACCTAACATTTGGCTATGAGACCTTGGATACCTTATTTAATTTCTTTGAATCTCAATTTGCTCATCTTAAAACCAGAATAATAAAAACACACATTTTACTTATTTTCATTTTGAAGAGGACATCGTACCTGTAAAGCATTAGAACAGTAGGTGGCACATGGAGTGTTCACTGAATAGTAGCTATTTTTGCAAACAACGTCAAAATGAAATGTTCATATTATTGCAGAAGTGACATGTTTTGTGTACGTAGATGTTCCACAGGTAACTGCGTCTATTCTAGGTAAAATATTTTAGCAGTTAAATCTTAGTAACAGATTGGTTGAAGAACTGGCTACTGGAATTCACCAACAGAACAATATGGAAACCAGAATAAAGCAAAGCTGAACTGCTAAATTCAACCTAGTGATCCACAGTACCATGAGAGATCCTCATGACCAGGGACCTGCTTTGTCCTTGTTCACTTACCCACCCATCCATTACTTTGCTTCCCAGAAAAAGATGCGAGTGGCCCCATACATGCCAAGAACACAGACATGGGTGCACCAACAATTTACCTCAAGTGTACAGACATGAATCAGGTCCCTACTATGATGATCTGCACTCATTGTGGGAAGAAAAGAGGGAGAGATGGATAAATGGAGGGGAAGATGGAAGAAAGAGAGAAGGTACCGACGAGCAGTAAAATTCAATACCCCGGATGCCTTGGTAAGAGGTACACTTGGCACAGGAAGCAGATGGAGAGCACTGGGTTTCAGAAGGCTTCACAGAAAAAAAAATATATATGAGCCAATCTGATTAAAGAAACCAGAGTTTATGCTGCAAAGATGAGGAGAGGAAGATTCTAGGAGAGGGGGATTCCACTGCAGTAGGCAGTCGAGATGGGAGTTGGTGCAGTGTATGGTTTTGATTCAAGTGGGGTAGCTGTGTGTAGGACTACCAGGCAGGGGAGAGATGGAGGTTAGCAGTCTTAGGAAGTTCTTGTTATAGTCCAGGTGAAGGGGAAAGTGACTTGCCCAGGATTTGTTGCCTGGCAAGAGAAGGGCTCAAGGCCAAGTGTAAACGTTTTAGCTTAGGAAACTGGAATAACGTGATGTCTTTAGCTGGGCTAGAGACCCCAGCGGAGGAAAAGTTAGCTGTGTGAAGGTAAAAACAGTCTAAGT
The DNA here is from genome assembly GCA_026018925.1 of Tupaia tana. Classification (NCBI taxonomy): domain Eukaryota; kingdom Metazoa; phylum Chordata; class Mammalia; order Scandentia; family Tupaiidae; genus Tupaia; species Tupaia tana. Next base: position 36,942,588 of record JAKSZU010000003.1, read on the forward strand.
GCTGCAGAACATCCCCGGAGAGATGGTGTGGGGCAGCTGGATGTGCAGCTCTGGAGCTTAGGGGAGAAGCTGGAGACACAGATTTGGGAGTTCTGTTCCAGAGGTGGGAGTACAGGAGGTTTCCCAGGAGAACTAGAAGCAATAAAGAAGAGGCAGGAAGGGTGCTCCCTAGAGAATCAACAGGAAGGGTGGGCAGGAGAGGAGAGCTTGCAGGAAGAGAAGCTCAGAGATGCAGGCGTGGCACAGAGAGGTGCTGTGGAGCTGAGATAGCTCGAGATACAAAGAGTGGTCGGGACTCGGCCTAGGTGGCACAGTTGGCAGTGCAGTGGTGGAAGCCACATGGCTGACCACTGGTTTTGATCCCTGGCCTGGTGGCCCTGAAACCCACTGGGTATACATGTGTATGCCTGAGATCCTAAAGAGCTGGAGGACTGGAAGAAGGGGATCGTGAATGCAATAAAGCCCTGTGGAGGGAGTCTCTCTCTCCCTCACCCTTCCCTCACGTTACACACGCACTATCAGGGAATACAATTTTTTTTTTAACTTAAAAAAAAGTGGTTAGGGGAACCAGCAGAAGGCATAATGGTTACATTGCTGGACTCCCATGTAGTTGACCACAGTTTGAGACCTGGACCTGGAGACTTAAAACTCACGCTGGACACTTATGTGTGTGCCCAAGATCCCGAGAGGAGAATGGAAGGGAAGGGATTGTGGCGTGGTCATACCCCCTGGGGGGTGGTATCTCATGTTCTGTCTCTCTGCCTCTCTTTGTGTCTCTGGTGAGCACACGCGCCCTATAGCAAAAATCTCTCTTAAAAAAAAAAAAAAAGTGGTTGGTCAATGAGACCTAATGCCAGGAGGGATGGAATAGAGTGAAGTTTGAGAAGAGGCCAAAGAATTTGGTGGCCTGGGGGGAGTGACCTTGGTGGTGATGATCTTGGTGGGGTGACCTTGTGGGGGCTTGGTCTTCATGTTAGCAGTTGTGGTGGTTTTGTTAAAGAAAGAGACTGCTTAGAAACATTTTATTCCTGAGAAATGTGGCTAAAAAACGGGTTTCTGTTCATTTTCCACCGGGTCATATTTCTACAATATGTTCTCCCTATTCTAATCCAAAAAAAGCTTTGGGACAAAATATGACTCAATCCAAAGACATTTATATTGACATAATATTTCTGAAATGTGCCATTGATATACAATATCATAGACAATCTGCCGGGGTATTCTAAATTTCTGCTTCTACGCTTCAAGCATTTTAAATACTAAAACCCAATGCACATTATGTTTCCTAAATTGGATTAAAAAGCAATTTTATACTCTGTCAATCAGCTTTACCAAGATATAACAGGAGGACTGCCTCAGTGTTTGCACAAAATAGAATTTCCATCACTATAACAATTATAATAAGATATTTTACCTAGAACAGACTCAGTCCTGTAGATACTCCATTAGCATATAAAATTACCAGGATGTTTTCCTCTATAAACCTCTTGAAATCTCCATGAAATTAGAGTTTCTAGATTAACATTAGATGAGATATAAAATAAGGTAAATTTTTAATGGGAATGTATTTCTGTTCCTAACATTCTTCATCTTTCCCCTTCTATTTTCTCATGACTTTCCACACTCCTAGACTTATCATTTTTAAACTAGATATCTATTAGGCTAGCTCCTCACTTCCCTACTCTGCCAAGCCCAGGCTGCTCTGTCTGCAACACTAGTGTGAGGAGTATGACGAGCCTCCTCCTGAGTACCTGCAGGGACTTCCTGCTACTCCGGGGTGAGCCCAGAGAGAAGGGCACAGGTTTGATAATTTGGGGGTAGACAAATTTAAGATGAAAGCTTTCCCTCATGGTGGTGGTGGTTCTTCTCTCTCATCAACTTCATCCACAACACGCAGGCATCCCCAAGAACTGGCCCTGGTTCTCTCAGCCTCCTCTTAGCTGCTCAGAGTGAGGGTGGAATCTCCTATCCTCCGGGTGGGACCTTGGAAGATGAGATTTTCTGGTGGTGGACCATGTGGTGACCAGTGTCCCAGTGCCTGGGATATGCTGGGTTGTTGGAAACGTCATGATGTAATTTTCTATGTTTTCCTGTGCAAAGTAGTAGGTGCTCAGTAAGTGCTAGCTGAATCACTATGGAGAGGAAAAGAGGACTATCCTGTAGAATTGTCTGCCCTTGGAGAATACAGAGGCTGATGGGTAGCAGCATGAGGAAGTAAAGCTGTGGAGACACCTCCTAGTTATTCTATTATAGCAGAGTCATATGGTTAAGTAAAGGTAGTTCAAATATGCTGTCATTGACAGAAGACCTTAAAAGATGTGTAGCTTCTAAGTGAGGGAAGAAAAGGAAGAATTCCTTTTCTGAGGTGAGAACCATTCCAGGAGCCATTCCACCTCCACTAACAAGAACGGACACTAAGAAAAAGCACAGAGAGTGGGGAGATGGGAGATGAGCAATCACTGCTGGGAGACAACAGACCTGTTGGTCCTGGTCTAAAAGAAGCATCTGCTGACTTTCAAGGGGGCCCAACAACCCAAGTCCAAATGACATTAGTGCCCTGGGGAAGGAAACGAACTGCTCATTTTCTCATGGGCTGAATTAGAAACACTTAGGGAAGAGTGAAAATTTAGTAGAAACTGGACATATTTTGTTAGAAGAGCCAATAATGATGGGTTCAGTGGGTATTTGACAGGTAGCCCTACAATCTGCTACTCAAGCAAGGAAATTTGAGTTATATCATGAAATAAGGGGTGGCCTGTGCCTTCTTGAGAGGTAGACACAGGACACACTGCTTCTGCAATGAAGAGGTAATGAAGGAGGAAAAGGCACAGATGCCTTTTGGGTAACCCTATGCATACTTACCCCAGACTTACAGGCCTGTTCTACCCAAGCAGGCAAAGAGAACAGGAGGGTATGGGAAAACACATCAGAGGCATGAAGTGCTTTGCTGAGTAGAGGACCTAGTTGGAGAAGGGGGATAAGGCTCAAGGAGGTACTAGGCTCTGACAACATGTAAGACCCAGATGGGAAACACGTCATTTTTAAAAAAGAATTCATTTATTTCACTTTATTTATTTATTTTAATTTGACCAGAGAGGGACTGTGTGTGTGTGTGTGTGTGTGTGTGTGTGTGTGTGTGTATGAGAGAGAGAGAAAGTGAGAAAGCAAGCCACCAGGTCTGGGACTCAAACCATGGTCAGTCACATGGGAGTCTGGTTCCCTTAACCACCATGCCACCTGCCAGTTGCAAGAAATGGGTAAGTCTTAATCAGGCACAGGCAAAGGATTGCCTAGCAACTACAAGGCTGCAGGATCCTAGGAGAGAACAGCTGCAGCCAGAACATGCTAGAGCTTCCCTCAAATCTGAAGGTTCAAAGAGACCCTGAGGGTATTCAAGGTCAGGGGTATCATGGTGCCACTGTCATATTTTCTTGTTGTTCTTCTTCAGGCTAAGGTGGCCCAAGAAATACCTATAATTACATGTTTCTAGGCAGCTTCTATTTCTACCCAGCCTGCAAGCAAAGAAATAAAGCCGAAGTTAAAAAGAGATGAGGGGGTACACACGTATCGATCATGAACTAGATGAGTTACACTGTGTAACTCTATTGATTTGTCATCAGCCCTCTAAAGCTATTACTTTTATCCCCATTTTACCAAAAAAGAGGATGGGCACTCTCCCAAAGTTCCCTCTGCTGTCACCAACAGGAAATAGTGAGAGTTACAATTTGTGAACACTTTTAAACCATTTCAAGGACACTCCACAGCTCTGCTGACCTTTAGGTTGCTGCTCTTTGCTCTATCACTGTAATTGATGTATTTTCCCAGTCATGACACAAATTCTACATGATGGGCCAGACAAGTCACAGAAGAATAAATATAAATAGCTAACCATCTTCTACCTTCTAGTAGTGGCAAAGGAATGCAAACTAAAAGAAAAACATTATACTTGTAGTTAATAAATTCATAAATGTTTGTTATTTTCTTTCTTTCTTTTCTTTTTACTCTTCTAAGCAAACTGCTAAGTTATGGTGAGGATATGATTAAATGGTGAAATAAAAGTTGCCTGCTGAAGGAAGCATAAACTGTTACAATCTTTTTTTTTTTTTTTTGGTAAGCAATTTAGCAATAAATATCAAGAGCCTTAAAGTGCCTTTTTATATAACTCAGTAACTCCCATTCTATAAATCTACCCTCAGGAAATAATTTTGAAGACTAAAAAATCTTTATGGCCAAAGAGTTTCACTACAGAGATGAACCTCTAGTGTGAAACTGTCTACAATTTAGGAGTAAAAAGTAAATACTTCTTTTCAACAAATGGTGTTAGAGAAATTGGATATTGATATATAAAAGAATTAAATGAGACCTTCACCTTATACTATACACAAAAGCCAACTCAAAATGCATTAAAAACTTAAATATAAGACCTGAAACTATAAAAATTATTAAAGAAAACACAGAGGAAAAGCTTCTCTTTTTTTCATGACAGTGTGGGCTTTGAAATAATTCCTTAGATATAACACACAAAAATACATGCAACAGAAGCAACAGTTGACAAATGGGACTACATCAAACTGAAAAGCTTCTATACAGTGAAGAAAACAGTCAATAAAGTGAAAGACAACATATAGAATTGGAGAAAATTTTGCAAACCATGTTTCTGATGAGGGGTTATTATCTAAAATATATAAGGAACTATTACAACTTAATAGCAAAAACAAACAAATGGATAAAAACAACCCAATAATCTTATTTATAAATGGCCAAAGGCCCATTACAAAGACATTTCTCCAAAGAAAACATAAATGGTCAGCTGGCATATAGAAAGATGTTCAACAGCACTAATCATCTGGAAATTGAAAATTAAAGCCAAATTTTAGCTCATATATAATAGGATGGTTGCTATTAAGAAAATAACAAGTACAAATAAGGATGTGGAGAAACTGGAACCCTTATGCACTGTTGGTAGGAATGTGTAATGGTGTAGCCAATAAAGAAAATGGTTTGGAAGTTGCTTTAAAAAAATACCAAAAATAAAATAATTATATGAACCAGCAATCCCCACTTCTGGGTATTCATCTAAAAGAAGTAAAAACAGGATCTTGAAGAGATATTTGCCCTATGTTCATTGCAGCATTATTTATAATAGCTAATAGATGAAAACAATCCAAACATTCCTGGAGAAATATGCATTTTATCATATGCATCTACCACAAATGTTTTTGGCACTGTGACAGAATTAGTATACCAGCCTACAAGCCAAAAATGTGTCTCCACGTATGGAAAGGTTTGTGGTGTAGATGTACAGTACTAAGAATAATACATCAGATTTGTGGAAAGTCATGGATCACTAATAAACATGTTCCCCCCCATTCCACTCCAATGTAAATCTCAAAATTTCTATGAAACAACAGGGCAGATAGAGAAGGACAAATGTGGTATATGAATATGGTGGAATGTTACTCAGCCTTAAAAAAAAGGAACTCTTGCCATGTGGGACATGTGGGATGACCTTGAGGTGAGGACATTATGCTAAGTGAAATACGCCAGTCACAGATGAAAAAGTTCTAGAGCTCTTCTGTACAACAATGTGCATGTAGTCAGCAATACTGTACTATACAGTTAAAAATGTAAGAGACAGCTCTTAGGCTTTGTGTTTTCCATACACACACACACACACACACACACACACACACACACACAAGAAGTAGCTAGAAAACTGCACAGAATATCTTAAAAGGGTTTGAATACACATGGATTAAGACTTAGATTTTATCATTAAGTTGGAGGATAACCTTCTTAAGGTCAAAGAACTTTGAAAATATGTAATCCTCCTCAAGAAAAAATATACATACACCAAACACCCAACCATAAAATTCAAGTTAAGAAATCCATGTTAGTTTCAGGACCAGCAGATGGTGTAATGGTTATGTCGCTGGACTCTCACATAGTTAACCGTAGTTTGAGTCCCAGACCTGATGGCATGAAACCCACATCAGGTTCATGTGCATGTGTGCCCAAAATCCCAAGAGGAGAACCAAGGAGAAGGGATTGTGGCATGGCCACCCCCCCTGGGGAGTGATTCTCACTTTCTCTCTCTCTGTCCTTCTCTGTCTCTCTGGCAAGTGCACATGCCCTATAGCAAAAACCTCTCAAAAAATAAAAAAAGAAATCCATGTTAATTTTTTTAACAAAAGTACTAAAAACGCATAGGAAAAATAGCTATAAGGAAGTAGTTTTAAATATGACTAGTTGATAGTATTATGAATGATTTCTTTATAATTTTCACTAATATAAAAATGAATTCATTTTTGTAAGATTACTACAGAGGGGAAAAAAAACATATCTACTACTATCTGTAACAAAGAAATAATTTAGTCTCTGTTTAAAAAGCTTGTCAAAAAATTGAAATTGTCTTTGGCACCCTGACACAATTAGTATGCCATCCTGCAAACCAAAGCTGTGCCTTCATATACATCAGGGCTTGCGGTGCAGCTGTGAAGTGCTAAAAACACATAAGCACTAGTAAACTCAGATTTGTGGAAAGTCATGGCTCACCTATAGGTTTCCTCCTGCACCACTCCAACATAAATCTCAGAGCTGCTATGAAACAACAGGTCAGGTAGAGAAGCACACTGGCAGAAAGTGAGTCAAAAATTCAATATATTAAAGTAACAGAAAGAGAAAGGTATAGAACTAAGATGAGGGTAGTCCTTTATCTGTCCAGAATTACATGAGCAAAAGCTTTTTCTTAATTTTCAGAGGGGTGTGCACTTGCCAAAAGAGAAACAAAGAGATTGAGAGATGAAGAAAACATCTTCCAGTGGGGTATGGTCATGCTGCCAATCCCTTTTCCCTCCATCCTGTAAGGATTTTGGATGCATAGACAGAAACACACACAAACACACACACACACACACACACACAGCATGTCTTTCCAGTCACCAGAGTACAGAATTCAAACTCTGATCAGTCATGTGGGATCTGGCTTCCTTAACCACTAGGTTACAGAGTTGACTTTAAAAATAAAAAAAAGAAAAATACACTTTCTTTTGATGAAGAATACTCTCTAAATACAAAGCTTGTATTTTAATCCCATTAATACAAAATATCACTAACTGCTTCAAGATTTCTTTTTCTTCTTTTTAAATTTTTTTATTTTGAAATTATGATTCCTAATTTACAAATAATCATTGATTATTTGTAAATTAGGAATGTACCCCTTTGGAGGCGTACAGTATGGATTTTCAAGGCATGCATATAGTATGTAATAATCAAATCAAGGATATAGACATATCCATTATCTTCAATATTGAATATTACATAATATTGTACCCATTCAATAACAGTTCTACTAGTTTCTTTTGTTTTGTTGGGAGGTATATATTGAATTGGCAGAGACAGGTTTACTTGGCTATGGTATACAGTTTCATAACCTACTCCATTTATTCACATGCATCTTGTGTCGCTCATATTCGTTTAAACCTTCCCACCTACCTCTCTGTCTTTTTGAACTGTGTACTTGGTTCTAGAAAATCATCAGCACATTAAGATCCTAACACACCACCCCCTGCCAAAGTTGTCCTCCAAAAGGAGTCAGCAGCAAGTACACTATAGTGAGAGACAAAAAAAAGGGAAGAGAGTAATTCTGATGATGAGGTACAGGCTTCATGGAAGCGACTTAATTGTGGTGGTAGAGACAGCAATGGAGAATGAGTAGGATTTCCAGAGAGGAAGCAAAAAGGGAAGGAGAGAAGGATATTTCTGGAGTGATAGAAGGAGCTAGAAAGAAGTGAAAAATAAAAAAGTTGGGTAAGATTATGACAGGTCCTGAAGAACCCCTCAAAGTGTTATACCTTCTATGAGAGTTGGGGGCACAGCTGCTTATCTTGAGAGGAGAGGTACGATTTGTAAGGATGAGTCCATGTATCTGCTTTCTCCTTCCTATTCAGCTGTAAACTAAAACCTCAGAAACCCTAGTGGTTAGCATCTAACTGACTGCTTACAGGCCTCTCTTTCAGAATGGAGACCTGTGGCTTTTCACTATTTTTATTTATTTCCCAGAACTGTGGTGTGGTAAAGAGCAAACTTACTCCCTCCTAAGAGAGTTCCTAAGAATAACTCTCCTCAGGTAAATAATATTTACCATTGGGGATGAAATATTACCTATACATCTTTGCTTAATGGGACACCTGATGAAACTAAGGTGGAAATTTATGGAAGTTCAGTTTTCAGCTATTACATTTTTTTCTCCCTCTGAGCAGACTGTAACTAGGTAAAATGGCAGGTAGATACGACAATTCTGGTGGTAAGAAAGACAATGTCCTGTGACAGAGAAAAAGAGGTCATGGAAGTGTTTAAGATATGATAATGTCTTGAAGAATTCTGAACAAATAGCCCATAAGGAACTGAATGCCTTGGGAAGCAATGTGCCTGTTATTATTTAAAGGGACCAAGCCCAGACTGTTCTGCCCCTGGTGGGTCCTGGGAGGTGAGAGAGGGCTATTTAAGAAGATAACCCACAGTCAGTTCTGGTTCCACCATCTATCTGCTGTATGACTGTGAGTGAGTTACTTAACTTCTCCAAACCGTCAGTGTCCTCATTGAACAGCGATGATATATGATGTAATGATATGATACATCTCACAGTGTTGTTAAGATACAAAAAGAGAGGGTATATGTAGTTTGGTTAGCACTGGATCTGACACACAAACATTCAGTAGACCAATAATAAAATAATTATTATAATATCATGATGAGGAAAAAGTCAAATTTAGATGGGAAGTGACATTGTTTTTGAATGACCCTCCTTGTGCCAAGAACCCAACAGTTAATATCCTTCATTGACATCTCATTAAAGCTGAGGTTATTTTTTGCCTTCAAAGGCACCATGTGCATTTGCTAAAGTATCAGAAAGCAGTCCAATAAACTTCACATGCAAAAGATGTTCAAATCACCCTGCATTTAGTACATGGGGACTGGAGGTTTGAGATCCCCTTCCCTGTAGAGATATCAATAGTTGAGGAGGACATGAAAAAGATTTTGCCCTCAGCATAATCACCAACAAAGCAGGTGATGGAGGATCATTTTCTCCAGGCATTCTGTCTTCTCTGCTTCACAATTAGGAGGTACAGAGAAGTATAATATTTCAAACACTTCTACTTTTAAAATAATTACATTTTGCAGATGAAGTTGACCATGTCAAGTTATAGCAGTCTTTTTTTTTTTGGAGAGGTTTTTGCTATAGGGCACATGCACTCACCAGAAAGACAGAGAGAGACAGAAAGTGAGAAATCACCCGCCAGGGGGATGGCCATTCCGCAATCCCTTCTCCTCCATTGTCCTCTCAGGATCTTGGGCACGCATGCACACACGCCCAGCATGATTTTAAGCCACCAGGTCCGGGACTTGAACTGCGGTCAACTACATGGGAGTCCAGCAACATAGCCATTACACTAACTGCAGGCCCCATGTTATGGCAGCATATTATGAAAAAACTATCATGGATTTTCCGAAAATTTTTGTACCAAAATAAACTCACTTTCCCAAGACAGCTTTTACAGTTTCCTTATATTTTTATTTTCATATGAAAAAATAAAGAAAAGCTCTAGGTTCAGAGATGATAAACCCAAGGTCCCATTGCTACTAAATCACAGAAACAGAACTTGAACTCAAGTTTTGTCTCAGAATCCAGGACACTATTGCTCAATATTACTTCTGAAAGAGGCTTGTACAGTCTCACAGAATAGCTCTGTAGTGAGAGAATGGCATTCAATAAATATTAATGGATGACCTAAGTTTACTGTAATTCATGACAATAGTTTCAAGCTTAGCTCTCAATTTTAATCAAATTTTAATAAACAGTTTTAGCTGAGGCAGATATAGATATAGATAGATATAGATATCTCAAAGCGATATTGATAATACCCTGCATAGAATATGTATGTCTCCAAATACCACATCACTCATTATCCACTGGAACTAGAAAGGATAAATACACCCTTTCACAAATGAGGCACTGTGCACCACTCTTCAGTTTCCTGATCAGCGAAGATGACCTTGGTTTGAGCAAAAACCTCAGGAATGATATTAGATCACTTATCTCTGTCACTGCAGATAGCAATAAAATTAATTGAAGTGGGTACCTCCATAAATCATCTCTCTCTCTCACTATCCTTTTCTCAGCACTGAAACACCACCAGTAAACAACCTACCTTTATCACTTTCAATAAATCTTCATCGGACAGATTCCCAAGAAAGTTATGCCTTGTAAAACCTGATATGGATTTCAGACATCATTTCTTAGAGACCAAAATGTGCTTACTGTTGAAAAAAGTGGTCTCAGCACCATGCCTTTCATAGAGCACGTGTTCGAATAGAGGTTAATCATAAATACACATCCATCTCCTGAATAAGGTTATAGAATTATCTTCTGTCCTGATTTTATCCCCTTAAATTAACTTCAGAAAAACAGATGGTAAATATTGGGTAAAATTAGTTCAATTATGGCAAACAACTAAAACAAATATTTTCTATTATATATACCTATTAAAGTGGCATTCAGGGACAGCCAGTGGCATGGTGGTTAAGGCAGATGAATTCCACATGGCAAACTGCACAGTTTGAGTCTCGAACCCAGTGACTTAAAAAACACACCAGGCCCAACGTCCTGAAAGGAGAAATGGAGAATGGATGGCAATGTGGCCATCCCCCATTTCTTACAGAAATGTCAGTAGATGAGAAGCATCTCTCTCTCTCTCTCTAGTGAGTACATGTACTCTCTAGCAAATTTTTTAGAAGTGTCACTCACAAATCAAAACATCTCTAAATAATACAAGGTTTTCCTTATTATTTTCTTGCCAACACTGACAAACTAACATTTGTTTATAGAGACATGGAATGTCACATTAGTCAGTATTTTTTTTTTACCAGTTTAATTCACTAGGTTTATTTCCTGGGTTTGGTTTACCTAAGACCGTAACTGGTATGAAATTCCTAGCAAAAATATTAATACCTCAGGGATCTCTACTTTTTGTCCATTTCACACTTCCTGACTTGGCCTGCCTAGGCAAGGTCTCGATTTATTCTTATTACATGAAGTCTGAATATTAGCCCCAAGGCCTCTCAAATATAGCTTTTGCTTAAAAATGAGGCACATGATTATAGACCATGCAGGGGCTCAACGTTTGCTGGCTGCAGCTCATCTTGTTGATAACTGGGTGCAGTTGAGACGCGATGCAGTTGGGACTGTGGTCACCAATGCTAACTCTGCTATCATAACGAGTTCCCGGAGGGATTCCACAGACTCACTTTTGGCACGTGAGGATTGAATTCCACAGCTCTATGAATGGCCTCTACTGCATTCATCTCTGCTGTGCTCAGCCCCCGCCGAGATGCAGCCTCGGGAGAAAATCTGAAAAGCAGAAGACAAACACCATCCAGTTGGGACCACTGCCTGGGCATCAGCCTGGAGAGGCATCTACACATCAAGGGCCCATAAACCACAGCGAGCCAATGGCACGAGCTCTCCACACTTGCACTACATGGAACCTCTGAGTGACCCCTCACACCGAGGCCAACAAAAACCCCAGCAGAAGCAGAAAGCGTGCTTGCATCTAATCGGCAGGAATTGAATTCAGCTGTCAAGTCTCTCTGTCTAAATAGCTAATCTAAATTTTCTACAAGGAACCTGCTTAGGTGGGGGAAGGGAGGAGGACTGACAGGGCAGACAGTGTAGGAAAAAGAAAACCAGGTTACAGAAGAGCGTATTTGGTTAAAAACAGAACTGGGGAGAATTTTAAAGGAGGCTCCCAACCCCACGTCAATGCTGCGATGGAGGGTTAAGTCGTTGCAGCTTCGGCAGCAGGCCAGCCTGCTTGGGGCCGTTCCGGCAGGGGCGTGTGTATGCCCAAACTGCGGGCGAGACACCTGCCCAAGTGAATGGAAAAAACCAGACCATGCAATCTCTTTCTCACCTCACACCCAGGGCTAACTCCAGAGCTGTGCTTGGCAGGCAGACACCACAGGGGAAGCTGTGACAACCCTGGCCCTGCCCTCCCAAGCTGGAGTCGCTGTGTAGGGAGAAAAGATGTTGCAGTAGGTACTGGCGATCTACAGGATAAAAAAGAATGAAAGAAAATTACTTCGGTCTTGAAGTGCACACACACTTAACAGCAAACCTGTCTGACACAGCAGAGGCTGTTTTCCTGTTCTCTGCTTTTCGGTGCTACCGAGGGACTGTATCGGGGAAGTGCAAGCGTTCATGAACTCAAAAACAGTTAGGCCGTCTATGCTCTTTCGCCTGCCAGTCATCCTTGGGTGTTTATGGACGCGCTATACGCCATAGTCACCTGCCTGAATAAAATGGGCAAACGTCCCACTGAGATGGCAACTCAAAGTAAACAGGCCCTGGGTGGGGAGTTATTTCGAAAGTGATGAAGCAAAGAATGGGAGATGACCATCCCTCTCCCACACCGCATGTTTGTATGACTACCACCCAGTCACGGGCTGCTATAGGAAAAGGAATAGAAAAAAAAATGAACAAAAGGAAGGCATTTTGTGTAGGTCCCAAGCAGGCCTTTTTGTATTTACTGTCTGGCAAAAAGAAAAAGAAAAAAAAAAAAACAGAAAAGAAAAAGAAAAGAAATAAAAAGAATGTCACCTCAGAGGCATGGAATTCACGTACATCCCTCTTTAGGGATCCAGATACCCTTATGATACCTGGGGATATGCATCTCCCCCTCTCGTAGTGAAAGAAAAGATCAGCAGGTTTTGGAAAAGGCGTGCTCATAAGCAGGGTCTCATAGACTAAGAGAAACTTCCAGAGAAAGCCCTCTGAGGCAACGCGTGTCTTTAAGTCTGATCAGACACCTAGCACCACACAAGTTAGTATTCACTTACTTGTCGGAGACCGCTCTGGCTTTGAGCAAGGCAGCTGTGTAGCAAATTGTTGCCGACTTTGGTAAGCTTATATCTGTGAGAGAAAAAGAAAGTAGGAACTCTTGTAAATTGGTAGAAAGAAGAGTGCAACCATTTTTAGTATGCTAGCATTTTAATCCTGTAAGTCCAATAAAGCGTAAGTTAAATTTTAATATACAAGAACTTCTGCTATTCCTTACTGTATCGACGTGGGATGTGAAATCAAGGGTAACACATTTCTGTCAATAATTCATGTTTAGAAATCCACCAACAATCATCTTCTATTTTAAAATATGCATTCTTCATACGTTGAGTTTATTTAAACAAAGAATAACTATAGATATTTCAATTTAGATATGCTATGAATATCCTTATAATCATGAAAGGCAATCAGGACTTCTATGTCATAATTTCTTCACACATGAGATATTAATGTGGAGAAAAAATATTATCTAGCTAAATAATTCTTTAGTAGTCAAGTTTAAACCTAATTTCTCTTGCATTAATTTTCAGGAAGTTCACATTCAGTTTTTTTAACAGTGTTTGTTAAAATGTAAAAGTCAAGAAGATATACACATATATCTAATATATATATATTTTTAAAAGATATGTATACATATATGAAATCTTCAAAAGACCACACAATTTATGTTCGCTCAAACCCAAAATAAAATGCCTTTCATATGAAGTCCCCCCAAAAAACAGTTCCTTTCCATTTCAGATGGCGGGCTGGGCATGGTTAACTGATTCAGATAATGAGTTTCCAGGAAAATAAAATAGGGCAAACTGAGACTAAACACAAAGAGGACATTTCCTCTGGAGAATTATTTTTTTTTAAATTTGATTCCATTCTTTCCACAACAGGATGAGTTAGTTTCCTTAACACTTTTAACAAAATTTACACCACGACACAGAAATATACTCTAATTCAGAACAGGTAAAAATTATGCCATTTCCAGGTGATGCAAAATTCCCCCTAAGTTAGAGGAACTCCGGATACCTAGAACACATTGCAAATTTCTTTTCAATATTATATTCAGCTTAGAAAGGGTACAGTACAGTAGAAATGAAAAAGAAAGTTCCACAATTAGCCGGTAGACAACATTATAAGAAAACAATGCTTTAAAAGGAAATCAGTCTCTTTTCCAAACACAAGCATTTACCATCAATTCCAGCCTAATGGATTTTTGTGTGAGGGAAATTTCAATGACATTAATAAAACACAATCATAGAAAATAGCCTAACTCTGAAAGGGAAATTTGTAAAAAACAAAACAAACAAAAAAACTAAAAATAGTATCTAGAGTCCTCTCATACAGAGTCCTCTCAATGCTTTAACCAGCTTCCCCAGTGGAGACACCTTACACAGCTGCAGGGTAATATCAGAAACCGAGAAACTGACATTGGGACTGAACTGTCAACTACAGGCCTTGTTCGTTTTTCACCATTCTGTACAGGCATCCATGTATAGGCAACTGTATCTGATATCTAGATTCCTGTAGCCACCACCACCAAGATACAGAACCGTTCCATCCTCACGATGAACGGCCACATGTACTCCTTCGTATTTGTACCCACTCTGTCCTGCCTCCTCCATGGCCCCTGGTGACTAGTGCTCTGTTCTCCAGAGCTTTGTCAGCCTATTAGGATTTCCTGCTTTTACCACTAAGGAAACGGATCGACTGAGATGAACAGAGTACGTATCAGTAGCCAAGAAAATGGTCATATCAGAAGTTTTGAGCAGAGAATAACAACAAAGCTTCTGCTTCCCAATGTTCCCTAGGATTGATTCAGAAAGTTTACTTTGAGGAAGAGGCTCAAAATCATTCTAAGTTAGTCCCATTTTTTATGACCTGACTATAACCTGCAGTGCTTTTCTGCCTTTTGTATGTGGCTTTTAGTGACATTATTACCAAAAAGTCCAAGAATTAGAATCCAAGGTGGGGGGGGGGGGGGGGGAATGGAGAAAGGAAATATGGTATCACATGATTCTTTTAGTACTCATGGCAGAAACAAAGAACGCTAAGTAAATGTTTCTCACTTAAGCAAAGCAGAATACCTGGCATTAGCTTTATTTTTCTTCCATGTCTTTGCCATCTCATGTTTCATACAAGCCCTTTTCTGAAAAGAGAAGAAATCTGCCTAAACTCGTATGCATGCAAAATCAAATTGTCATGCAAAGCTGCAATCTTAAACTTTGTACACATGGAATCAGGCAGTCTGTATTCTTTTGTGTCTAGCTTCTTTCACTCAGCACGATGGTGTTGAGATCATGCATGTTGTTCTTCATTCTTTTTCATTGCTGAGTAGTATTTCATTGTGTGGATATATCAAGTGTTTATCCATTCTCACAAGACAGATGTTTGGATTAATTTTCAGCTTTGGGTTATTATAAGTAAATCCGCTGTGACCATTATTTTGTAAGCTTTATAAAAATAGACAAAACCCAACAAAAAACAAGACCTCCTTTCTATTGGATATATAACTTGAAATGGAATTGCTGACTCAGCTATTTACCTTTTTGGGAAACTGCTCACCACTGTTTCAGAGTGGCTACATAAAGTTTGCAAAACTAATCTATGGTGACAGAGGTCAGGAGAGAAACGTTTTTTATGGAAAGTGGTGGGCAAGCAGGGCCAAATCCTCATTGCCAGGGGATGGGTTTTTCTGTACATACGTGTACCTGTGGCAGTCACTAGTAGACTGGCTCACAATGTGATTACTCCTGAGCAGGTATTGGCTGGAAGGCAGTAGGAGGTGACCTTCTGAGATGATGCAAAGTTCTGTGTTTCATTCTGGGTGATGGTCATGTGGGTGTATACTAAGTGAAGAATCATCCTCCCTTCTCTACACTTGAGATTTGTGCATGATGCTATATGTAATTTACAGTTCAATTAAAAATTATTTTTTTAAACCTACAATCCCTGTGGTCACCTGCAGCTGTCTTCTCTTGCCAATTTACCCGCCATTATATCTCACTTAGCATTTACCATTTTGCCTTGTTCCATTCTCTCTATGAATCCTTACCTAAAAATCACCTACTAGTTTTGCCATCAACAGCAAATAGAATCTGCTTATTTCTCAAGTCAGCCTTTCGAACATTAAGATGGTCAAAATACAGGGCCAGAAGGTGGCATAGTGGTTGAGGTGCTGGACTCTCATGGGGTCAACCACAGTTCAAGTCCTGGACCGGGAGGCATGAAACTCATGCCAGGTGCATGCACATGTGTGCCCAGAATCCCGAGAGGAGAACGGAGGAGAAGGGATGGTGGAATGGCCATCCCAATTGAGGAGTGATTTCTCACTTTCTCTCTGTTTTTCTGTCTCTCTGGCAAGCACAGAAACATCTCTCTAGAAAAAAAGGTCAAAATCTCTTCTCTATACCAATATTTTCCAGAATAAATACCTCCAATTCCTCAACTGACATAGTCTTTAGGACTTTTCACCTAGTTTTGTCAACAGGCCATGGGTGACTTCAAAATATGAGAATGAGAAATGGAAATAATCCTCTAGACCCCCCAAATCTGTCCACATCTCAGGAGAAATGTGCACTGGAGCAGCCACGGCCACCATGCCTCTCTGAACACCATGCAGGATGGCATGGCTGCTGCAGACCGAGCAGCTCAGTCTCCTTGCTTGTTCCTGAGGTCTTGTGGTCAACAAAACCCCTAAGATTCAATTCCAACTGATTTCAGCCTGTCAGGTCCTTTCCCTCTTTATTGAGCCATTAACATTTTTTGAAATTTTAAAACCTGTAAGTCGGATTTCACAATTGACTTTATTACATTTTAAATCTTAAAAATTAAATCTAGGAGTCAGCAGATGGCATAACAGTTATGTCACTGGACTCCTACGTAGTCAACTGTGGTTCGAGTCCCAGATCTGGAAATTTAAAACTCATGGTGGACATGCGTGCATGCATGCCCAAAATCCTGAGAGACTGGAGGAGAAGGAACTGTGGTGTGACCATCTGCCCCAAGGGGCAGTCAGTGCACATGCCCTGTAGAAAAATATCCCTAAAGTAAATAAGTAAAAATAAAATCTGAACCATGATATCTCGATGGCTTCAGCACATGATTCTAGCCCACTAACCTTTCTGATTTAATCTACCACTCATAACTTAACTTCCTCATACACTGCATAAGCTCACCTTTCTCCCCAAATGATTTTCATAATCATTACAAATAACACTGATCGAAAGCTTGCTGAATGCCAGACACAGGTGTTACTCACTTATGTACGTCATCTTATTTAATCTTCAGAGCAACACTATAAGATAAAACCTACCATTGGGCAAAATGAGATACAAACTGGTTAAGAAATATGCCAATATCATGCAACTAGAGTGGATGCGAGCTATCTGCCGAGCACATGATTTGTAGTCATGCTACTATGTTATCTCCAAAGTCTAATTTTAAAATGTTGACCATGGCAACACCAAGGACAGGATCTAGAAATATAATTCTAGAGACTACTATCAATTTGCAATAGTCTACAATAATATATGTACAACTATCTATTAATTATTAGGGCCACATTGTTCCATGTTAACTAAAAGAACAACATTAAAATACTATCAAATGTTTTGTTTAAATAAACAATGATATGATATTCCGCTTAGTCATAAACATGAAGGAAGTGGCCATGTAGACTAATAACGTAAACATTTAAATAAGATTGTATAAACGACACATATTTTCACACCCACTATTTCATCTGTGTTTATTTGGCACAACTTTCTTAGTCAATCCATGTTTCATCTTCAATCACTTCTTTCCTTCCTACGTGTTCAAAAAACACATAATCATCTCTTGAATTTTGCTAGTGTTGAATTATTTTCTGAGATTAAAAAAAAAAAGAAACCCAAATTGAAAAACATTAAAGAAATAGAAGAAAGGAATGAATAACTGTGTTTTCTGATCAACCTATGCATACAGTATTTTCCGCCTTAAGATAGAGGCAAAGAGCTGGACCACACAATAGCATAGCACAGCCAAGATCATCCCATCCCACAGTCGTCTTCTTTAATAGATGAAGACATACAGGCCAGGAGAAGCTAGATGATATTCTTAGGAGCCACCCTACTGATCTGTGGCAAAATTGACCTTATAATACCCTGTCGTTGTCACCATCCCATACTGCCAGCATGGTACTTGCTTGTATTTTCCTCGACATCAATCTCTTACACTTTCCCCATCATTTTGTTTGAAAAAACAGCTTCGCACATTAAAGTCTCAAGGCTTTTGTTTTCTCTTTTGTCACCTTGAACACCTGCTTGCAGGTTTATATCTCACTTGCACACACTTACTTAGCTATTTGTTATTCAGTTATTTCCATATACTTTAATCATTTGTGTTTCTTTATGTCTTTTTTCATTGGGACTAACTATAATTTCATCTTTTAAAGTTTCCCATCCTCTTGAGCTATCTTCTGCTTTAAAAAGATATTGCAGGACCAGCAGTTGGCGTAATAGTTATGTCGCTGGACTCTCATGTAGTCGACCATGGTTCGAGTCCCGGACCCATGGCTTAAACTCATGCTGAGCACGTGTGCGTGTGAGCCCACGATCCTGAGAGGAGAATGGAGGAGAAGGGATTGTGACGTGGCCAACTCCCCAGGTGATTTCTCGCTTTCTGTCTGTTGGTCTGCCTTTCTGGCAAATGCACATGCCCTATAGCAAAAATATCTCTCCCCCCAAAAATCAAACAAACACTGCTGTGGGGCACCAGCAGAGGGCGTAGTTGTTACATCACTGGATTCCCACATGGCTGACCATGGTTCGAATCCTGTACTCAGCTGCTTGAAACTCACACCAGGCACGTGTGTGTGCATGCCCAAAATCCCAAGAGGAGAATGAAGGAGAAGGGACTGTGGTGTGGCCATCCCCCCCGGGGGTGATTTCTCACTTTCTGTCTCTCTGGCAAGTGCATGTGCCCTATAGCAAAAATCTCTCTATAAAAAACTGCTGTATCTTCTAAGCCAAATAGTGTCAGCATAAAATAAGTCACAGCGTATTTATGAAATCCTCATTTGTGGGTTCATATGCATCTTTCCTGTGAGTTAAACAAAAATAAAGCCTGGCTTTTTTTTTTTTATATTATTTGGTTTTATTTGTTTGCTTTTAGATTTAAGGACTGCGTCTCTACCTAATGTTTTGTTCTTCTACCATTGCTACAGGACAGCAGCCTCCTTCTCTTTGGTAAGAATTAAATCTAGGGTATTACTCTCATGTTTTGTCTACCTTGAAAGTAACTGAAGTTTTAACAGGCAAGAATTTACCAGATAGATTGATTTTAGCAAATGAGACACAAATCTACCGATGTAGGCAATCACATCAGGTACTCCATGGTCTCCTAACTTACAACCATTAATATAAAGCAGAGGTGGACACTCCGCCTGGCCCCACATTCCACACTTTGGCTTCTCGTGCTGTCCTTACTACTCAGCAGAAGCAGGCAGGTGGTGGCGGGTTACACGGTTCCTGGCAGGCTCTTCATCTGTCATTCACCTGTCTTGGTAAATTCTTGCCAAAGATTATCTGAAGGTTAGGTATGCTAGGTTTACATGGGCCTTGATTTCCTGTAGTTAAGAGGCCATTGATGGGACCAGCAGTTAGCGTAATGGCTATGTCGCTGGACTCCCACGTAGTCGACCGCGGTTCGAGTCCCGGACCCGGTGGCTTAAACTCACGCCGGGCGCATGTGCGTGCGTGCCCAAGATCCCGAGAGGAGAATGGAGGAGAAGGGATTGCGGCATGGCCATCCCCTCTGGGGGGTGATTTCTCGCTTTCTATCTCTCTGTCTCTCTCTGTCTGTCTGGCCAGCGCACGCGCCCTATAGCAAAAACCTCTCAAAAAAAAAAAAAAAAAAAAAAAAAGAGGCCATTGAGTGCTTGGGCCCAGCAGGTGGTGTGGTGGTTAAGGTGCTAGACTCCTATGTGGTCAACCACAGTTCAAGCCCCAGATCTGGAGGCTTACTTTCTCACTTTCCCTCCCTTTCTTTGTCTCTCTCTGATAAAATTAATAATAAATTAATTAAATCATTATGTAAAAAAGAAAACCCAATGAGTGCAAATGAACTTAAGTGCTTATAGTTTAAAATAGAAAAGTTTGCTTACCCAGGAGACAAAAAAAGTTTTTGTGCTGAGATCCCCATTTGTTGTTTAAAGAATTCCCATTTGTGTTTATACTAGTGCTTCAAAACCTTGCACGTCTCCCTGCAGGATAGAACGGTGCTTCCCTGCAGTGTCTGACGACCTTGTAGGCTAAACCCAGTGGCACTCCTCCTGCTCGTGATGGAGTGCTTTTGCAGTGTGTGTTCATCTCTCAACTATCTCGAGTCAAAACAAAGGCAGGATGTGAACCCATCGTTCTACTCTTTTCACTGTGCTGAAATTGCCTCTAGGTCTCTCCTCGCCCTTTAGAATAAAACCCATGCAGGGACTAGCAGTTGGTGTAATGGCTATGTCGCTGGACTCCCACGTAGCTGACCACGTTTCGTGTCCCGGACCTGGTGGCTTAAACTCACGCTGGGCGCATGTGCGTGCGTGCCCAAGATTCCAAGAGGAGAACGGAAGAGAAGGGATTGCGGCATGGCCATACCCCCCACCACCCCGGGGGGGGGGGGGTTATTTCTAGCTTTCTGTCTCTCTGTCTCTCTCTTTCTAGCTAGCGCATACGCCCTATAGCAAAAACCTCTCCAAAAAAAAAAAAAGAATAAAGTCCAAGCTAAATCCAAAGGCCTTTGATGTTTGTTCACTACCCAATTCACCTAATGCATCTTCTGCCTGTTGCTACATCCTGCCTCCATCTTTCCACTCTGTGGGATGCAAGGAGCTCTCCACCCAAGCCGTGTTAATCATGTCCCACACCTTTCAATTTGCTCCCTTCGTCAGTTCAGATACCATTCCACCAGAGAGGCTTCTCTCATTCCCCCTTGCTGGGTGAGGTGTCCCATCCATCTTGGGTTAAATTTTGGGCTTTTTTGTTTGTTTGTTCATTTGTTTATTTTGCTATAGTACACATGTACGACAGAGTGAAAAAGCATCCCCACAGTGGGGATGGTTACCCCACAGTACCTTCTCCTCCATTTTCCTCTCATGATTTTGGGCACACAGGCACATGTGCCCACCATGTTTCTCAAGCCACTGGGTCCAGGACTCAAACCATGCATTTGGCAATGTGGGATCCAATTACCTTAACTACCACGCCACCAACTGGCCCCATTTTAGGCTAAATTCTATCACCGTCCTTATACTTTACAGCAATTGCGTGTTCCCTTATTTGTGTCTCCTACTAACATAGTGTGCTTTAGGAACAAAAGCTGTGTTTCTTCATCACTTCATACCCACAAGACAAATCAGTACATCAAATATAGTTGGTGGTAAGTGTCTGCTGAATGAAATCCTAAATTGCTACACTAACACCTCAAATCTCTCAATATTAGCTTCCAAAAACTTACAAACATTTATATTTAACTTATTTGCTGGAAGTTGACAGTCATCAGTGTTGATGGGTGTTTTATGAGGAATGAGAAACTTGTTATTTTCCCACACGTGTACAATTATCTTTGCTTATGGTGTTCCAGTAGAATGCAGGAAATTGTATTGGTTCTCTAATCTAGGTGTCTATTTGAAACAGCAGTGGAATGAAAGAGTGGGGCAGGAATTAAAAAGAAAAGAAAAAAAAGTAAAAGCTGAAACAAGCTTAAGAAAAGTAGAAGAATCTTTGGCCAGAAACAAGGTAAGACAAACCACACCTCTTCCAGCTTGTTAAAGATCCTTTATTGGAGTTATGCTACTGAAAGAAAGGACCTAATCTTAGGGAGAATAACTCTTGTATTTTCAAGTTGTGGATGGTTCTTACAGCAAAAACTCAATCCAATAATCTTGGAAGAAATGTATGTAATCATGAGTAAAACTATCAATTAGGCCTTGGAAGACTCCTGTGGCAAAACTTTAGACAGGAGGGCACTGTCAGTGATCACCTTTCTGACCTAATTTCTTTCTGTTCATCTGCCATTAATAACCATTGAGCTCTAGTTTTAAAAGGACCGTTACTGTTCTTAAGCATAAGAGGTCAACTGAGGGTCAATTCTTACATCTATGATTCTAAAATATTTTCAGGTTTAGCAGCCAGCAGATAAAACATCCCCAAACCTCCTTGCAATGAAGACACTATGCCATAGGGGTTTCTCCGTCTACTGAGTCACTCACTGACCACAGATGTTCTGAATGGCCACTCTAACACACAGTCATCCATCTAAGACATCGAGGACACAGGGCTTGGTTTCAAAGGGTTTCTTTCTCTGCACCTCCCACATGTTTCAAACCAAGTTACTGAACACTGGTGATTCACAAGGTGATTCATTGCACCTTGACTCTGTGTGTGCATGTGCATGTGTGTGCGTGTGTGCTTGTGTGTGTAACGTGTGTGCAACATCTCTCTCTCCTAGACTTAAATCTTCTTGGTGACAGAGAATAGATCATAGTCATTTCTGAATGCAGAAACACCTGAAAGTATCTTCAACATAAAAAAGTTTGATAGATTCTTGCTGAAATAATTGGAAAAAACTTAACCTAATTACTCTATGTATTCCTTTAGGTCTACGGAGAACTAAGTATTCCTTTTCTTGGTGGGGTAAAAACAACTGATGTCGTCCATACCAGGTATACTTCAAGCTAATATTAATCCCACTTATGAGACCTTCACAGATGTTTTCAGAGCCATGAACCACCCAACAAGACAAAAGTGGAAGACAAGCAGAAAGGCAGCCCGTGTCTCCTTCAGAACCTGCTGTTGGACGGTGATGTGTTGTTACTGTCTCACTATATGACACAGTCTTCTGTGTGGCTGTTCTTCGGCGAAATTTCTCAGTTTACTCCTGTTCAGGAATTCTGTCCTTAGATTTCTTTGCTGTTGTTTCCAGATCACAGGAGATCTTTTTGCCCCACCCTCAAAGAGCCAATCCAAGGTTCCCTTTCAAGCCCAGGGGAAAACCTCACTGAAGAAATAAAAAGGATTGATCTGCAAGAACCTCAACTCAACGAGCCACTTGGGAGTTCAATGACTCAATCAGGAAATTCTACGTGACCTTGGTAATTGGGGACAAGGGGGACGGGCAGTCAACTACAGTCAACACACAGTCAACTACACCCAGGAAAATTCATATTCTGCTGCAAAGCCAAACGCTAGATGTTATTTGCAACTTTTGGGCTGGATTATCCCAGAGGTCTGTGTCGGAGGGCTCTGCTAGGACTGGTGATGCTCTGGAGCCAAACATGGCAGTTTCTATGACAGTAATGGCTGGCTGGGGAGGAATGTTATCTTGGTAAATTATGATAACTGGGCAATAAGGATTACTAAAGCCAACATAAATTTAGAGAGTTTGTACCTGTGCCAACTATGTGAATTACAGATGCACGCATTCGCAAAAGGTCTTCCATCATCAGAGACAGCAGGGGTTTCTCATGCCTACAGTCCTCCCTGAAATGGTATCTATTATCGGAGCTCCCACTGCATGCATGTGCATGTCTTCCCCTGACAGTCTACTATTAGTTCTAAAGGAACTTCTAAAGGCCGAGTCCTCTTGGCAGATCTACTTCCTGGTGTCTAAAGAGGAAGGGCATTCACTGCAAAATTATGCACGGCTGTTGTGTCTCAGTGACTTGTGCTTACAGGCCCACGCCCCAGCCCATAGTATCAATGCTGATAATTATGTTCTTTTTTGAAGCAGCCACGTGGTTTATTTGTCCATCTTTTACACAGGGTTCTCTTTGGGAACTTGCCTGTATCCCTGATCTTTTCCATAATAGCCAATCCAGGGAATGAGTCTTTTTTCATAAACATGGCCTAATTTTGTGGTGGATGCTTCAGACGCTGCTGGTGCCTGAGTCACTAAAGGGTGCCTCTAAATACTGGACTGAAAAACTCTGTTGTGGGGTTTGGACTGCTGACACCTGAAGTGCTAATGAATACAGATGTTACTCGCTGGCCATCCTGACACCTCAAATCCCTCCTATTCTTGCTTACTCCCTGAACAGAAATGGAAAATGGCCTAGCCAAAAGGCAGGGTATCCTGTGACTTTCCTTATTCTTTTCTTTTTACTTTTTCTTTTTTTGGGGGGGGGGGGGGTAATAATCGCCAGTGAGCATTTTCGTTTGCCAGAGAGAGACAGGGACAGAGAGAGAGAGGAAGAGAGAGAGAGAGAAAGACCCCTCAGTGGGGCATGATCATGATGAACTCTTTCTCCTCCATTTTTCCATCCCACTGGGATTTGGGGCACGCATGCACATGTGCCTGGCATGTGTCTCAAGCTGCCAGGTTCAGGATTTGAATCACGGTTCACCATGTGGGATCCAGCTGCCTTAACCACTCGGCCACAGATTTGGACCTCCAGTGACCATTTCCAAGTAACTGTAATAGCTAAGTAACTTGTGTGAGTTACAAGGCCTTGCGCAATGAACAAGGATTATAAAATGTTTACTTATAACTGCATGCTGACTTTGCAAAACAATATCACAGCAAAAGGCTTCTCTGAATAATCTGAACACAGAGAGATTCCCGAATGACTTTCTTTAGAACTTCTGTTTTGAATCTACTGAAATAAAAGTATTTCCCCCAATGTTCTAAAATGTACATCATCTGCACACTATCAGATGGTAGATAACAATGCTAACATTGGATGGGTTTGATGGCATCAGTAATAATGGTCTTGATATATCGGGTTGTTGGGAAAGTCATGACACATTTTTGCATAGAAAAACACGCATGGCTTTTCCGACAACCCAATAGTTGTTGCGTTATATAAAAATCTATAGTCACATTCGTGACTGTAACAGAGGCCAAATGTCCCTTCTGGGAAGTTTCTGTCCCCAAATTTAGGGCAATTATTGAATTACTCAGTGGAGTAAAGACCCAAAAGAGCTTGGGTCTCCACTTCCATTTATACAAACTGCTCCAAGGCTGAAGTTGCTGTGAACTCTAAGAAACTATCTGTCTTTTCACAAAGGGTAAAAAATCCCAGGTATTTCTCTTTTCAGCTTCCCACAAGTTTAAGAACTGTTTGTAGCGGGACCAGCAGTTAGCATAATGGCTATGTCGCTGGACTCCCACGTAGTCGACCGCAGTTCGAGTTCGGGACCCGGTGGCTTAAACTCACGCCAGGTGCGTGTGCGTGCGTGCCCAAGATCCCGAGAGGAGAAGGGAGGAGAAGGGATTGCGGCGTGGCCATCCTCCCTGGGGGGTGATTTCTCACTTTCTATCTGTCTGTCTGTCTCTGTCTGTTTGGCGAACACACGTGCCCTATAGCAAAAACCTCTCCAAAAAAAGAAAAAGAATTGTTTGTAGATAAAATTAAGCATTTCAGAGAACTACTAGAATCATAATTAATTTTAATAGTAGGCCGTAGCATTACCTTTGGGAAAAGACGGTCATAAGACTGGGCTTTAACTCTCTCATTTCAACTGACATTTGATACATATGGTTTTCCATTTGACCACAGTTAATGGGAGCAGTGGTGAGGTTCGGAGCGGCAATCTTGGCTAATGGTTTCTGAACACTTACTGTGCATCTAATACTGTTCTAAAGACTTAACATGGATTAGACCACTTTAGTCCTCAGTAACCAATTACCAGTGATATGATCTTGGGCAAGTTACTTAGCCTTTCTAAGCCTCAATTCCACATTCAGAGAAAGAAACTGGGTCTCAGAAGATTAAACAACTTGCTCGAGTTCAGCTCGTGAAAGGCAGACCTGGGGCTTGGTCCATCCTTGGTCCATCCCCAAGGATGGTTAACTAGGGACAGGTAGAAGTGGAAGCTCCCAAAGGTACCCGTAGCTCTCACATTCACATTGACTTGCTCCCTGAGATTCTTTAATAACTGAAACGCACAAATGATAATGAATAAGAAACGCATGAATTCTTTGCCGTAACACTACCCTAATCTTTGAGACTTCAAATTTCAACCTAGGTGGCCTACACACTTCTTTGAAAAGCAATCCAAAGCTTGTAACAACTTTCATAGTGACTTCTAAAAGAAGGTTCTGTGGTAGTAATGATTTTGAAAACACTGCTGTCTTTACTGCAAATGTGTCACTTAAAAAACAGAATGACAAATTTCAAATTAAATAAACACTATATATCAAATCTCCTTTATGACTAAAGAAATCACGTACGAGTCAATTGAAGATGGGAAGTCATATTCTGAAGATAGTTTCAGAAAGTCAAGCAAATATAAATATATTCCGTTCTTAAAGAATGATTAGAAAAGAATTGTAGAGGATAATTTGACACCACTGAAATTCCATACTCTGGCTCCAGCCCACCTCACTCATGCCTTGTACAAGGAGTGAGAGAGGCAGAGCATGTCACTTCAGCAAGACTTACGTTTATGGAAAATCCATGGGTTTTAGGCCCAGCTGGACCTGACTTGAATCCCACCTCTGCAGTTTTCTAGCACTGGGGTCTTGCAGGTTATTTAAACTCACAATGCCTCAGTTTCTGCTTCTGCTAAAAGGAATAACCACCTAAGTGTAAGGTTACCATGAGGGGTACAGCAAACATGTATGCTGTGCTTCTGCACATGGTAGGTCCCCAATAAATTGTAACCAATAATAACCACCACCACAATGGCATTGATAAAAACGGTTTTTAAAAAATCACCAACAGCAGAGAGTGTTAAGGGTGATGGTTAAGGGCACACACCTAGAGTCAGAGCTCTTGGTTTTTCTTTCCTCATAGAATTCACATCATATTGGGACCAGCAGTTAGTGTAATGGCTATGTCGCTGGACTCCCATGTAGTCGACCGCGGTTCGCGTCCCGGACCCAGTGGCTTAAAACTCACACCGGGTGCATGTGCGTGTGTGCCCAAGATCCCGAGAGTAGAATAGAGGAGAAGGGATTGCGGCATGGTCATCCCCCCTGGGGGTGATTTCTCACTTTCTGTCTCTCTGTCTCTCTCTGTCTGTCTGGCGAGAGCACACACCCTATCGCAAACAACTTTCCAAAAAAAAAAAAAAAAAAAAAGAATTCACATCATATTTAACAAAGATTGTATTCAGCTGACCTCTTTTACCCATGACACATGCTCATGCTTTACTTTGACATCTTAGCTCTTCCTGTGAACAAGTTACTTAACTTCTTCCTGCACCAGTTACCACAGCCGTGAAATGAGAATAAACATAGTTATCTACTGAATATGCTTGTGGTGAGGATGAATTCATCCATGTAAAACTTAGAACCATGTCTGACACTGACACATTATCAGAACTGAATAAATGCAGCTGTTGACACTGCTGGTTTTAGTCCCTGTGTGAACGACATTAAAAATCCAGGCCCTGGATATAAACCGCCCACCCATAGTGCTGCTTAACCAGTTGAAAGTAAGAAAGTATGAGAATTCCTGAGGATGACAAGACATTTAAGAATAATGACTGGGAGAACAAAAAATGAGAAGTTATCTCAAGGGCGAAATCAAAATTAAACTGCAGATTACAAGGAGGTGTGACCAGCTAGCTGGAAATCCAAGGTCTCTAAAGTACTTCACTGTAAAAGGAGTTCGTGAATATCTCTGATTTTCAAACTCAAAGCTGAACTTTTCTCTTTTATGGTGAAGAAGAATGAGGCAAGGGGAACACATGCTGACTTCTTCCTTTCCTCGAAATATGTTTCCCCCTGTGCGTTTTCTCATACTTTTTGCAAGGGACAGAAAAGCAGCACTGATTCCATTGTAAGACTTCCCAACAGATTACTTTAATAATTTAGCCACCTAGCAAATGTAATTTAAAAAAAAAAAAGAAGGTTTCTGTGCCCATCAGCCATCCAAAAAACAGTTACCCAACCAGAGCATTCCAATTTGCAAAGATAACATGTAATCCTGCTGCTCTGGGTGTGGCTCTATGGAAAGGGATGGAAGGGCTGGGATTCAAAGTGCTGCCTCCAGCATTCATGTTGACATCCGATCCAGGGAGAAGAACGGGGCACCCCTAATTGCTGTCTGCACTCTGGGCCCTGTTAGCACCGTCTTCCTTGCACAGGACATGATAAGGGTCCAGCAGCTCAGCTGAGTCACCAGGGAAGGCAGCAGTAATGAATTTGATAGAAAGCATTTCATGGGATGGAGTGAGGATCAAGAGGCATGTTTTTCAACCATCTTGAGTGGTTGCAGCTCACCCCTCGAAAACAGTAACTTCAGCAGCCACTTCATTATATTTCTACTGTAAATGATACAGGCCCGAGCCAAGTCAGCAC
Source organism: Tupaia tana (assembly GCA_026018925.1). NCBI lineage: Eukaryota > Metazoa > Chordata > Mammalia > Scandentia > Tupaiidae > Tupaia > Tupaia tana. The sequence continues at coordinate 36,970,753 of JAKSZU010000003.1, forward strand.
CAAAACTCCCTTCAGAATTCAGTCGAGGTTAGGTCATCTGCACTCCATTGACAACCGCTGGACTGCAAGCTCCTAATGAGGCATCTCAGCAACAGTATGTGTCCTGCCACTAATGAGGCTCTTTTTCCATGAATAACGAACAAGCACATCATCTCTGTTGCCAGGTACACAACATAAACAAAGCTCAACACAGGGCCTTGGTATGGCGAGTTTGTCCATTTGCAACAAAGGAATTTTTCCAAGTGTGAGCCAAGTTTTAGTGGAGGGTGGGACAGGCTGTTGTAACAAATAATGCAAACATATGTTATCAGAATCTAATAAATCAGCTTTTGGTGGTTGTGGAACAGAGGCCGTGCAATGGGAGAGACAGGAGACAACACGAGGCTCTAAATGAGTTCATTTCTTTATTTTACAATCAGTCTTATAACGCGAGGCTGTTGACTTCTGTAATGAGCTGAGATCTTCATGAAAGGAGCCTTATGAGACTTGTAATCCCAAAGGCTCTACTGGTTTAGTCTTTCTTTTTCTTTTTCTTTTTTTCTTCTGGTTTTAAGCTTTCTGTTTTACTGATGTGTGCTTGTGAGAGAGAGAGAGAGAGAGAAAATGGGAGAGAAGAAAGAAGGGAGAGAGGCACCCTTGACAGGGTCCCATCGTGCTATAATCCCCTGCCTCCAGCACTCCAGCTCCTCAGGATCTGGGCACACACACACATGCCTGGTGTGTTTCAGGTTGACCAGGCCATGGATCTGAACTGTAGTCGGCTCTGCAGCCTCAAGTGCTCCAGTTCAGTTCTCCACCAACTGCGCCACTAAAGGTGGTCTTTACTCTTTATTTCTTAAGCTTTGATATATCATACTGAGCACAGGTCAACACTAGGGATGAAAACAGTGGAAGCTTGTCATGGCATTAGTGGCCTCATGGCAGCATTTGGAAAAGTGCACTGCCACTTGAACCCATGGGCATGCAGTTGGGTTCCTTTGGCACTGAAAGAACCTCAATGTATGAGCATTTTTCCTGCAAGGAAGCCTCATAACTTGGACTCATGAGATTAGCCACTGTTCACTGAATAGTGAGATTCCAGCACATAAACAGAGACTAACAGTGAGCTGACATGAAGACCAAACAGTCTTTATTCTGTTTACTTTAAAGTGCTCCACAAACACTTTTCTCTCTTTCTAAAATCAGTTCCATAAGAGGCAGCAAATATCTTGTTACACGGGGTGTTCATGTCTCCCCAGGAAAAGGGAGGCCATCACTGAGTGAAGGCTGTTAGTTTCCATCAGTTTAGCAATAATTTGAAGAGAATAAAACAGAAATAAAAACAATCTTACAAAGCCTCAGTTTCCCCACCCTTAGGAGATAACAACCCCAACCCATTTCATAGACTTCTCATGAAGAATTGTGTACAAAATAACACCCAAATGGTATAATTGGCTCTTTATATGTGATAAATTCTTGCGCAGGAAAAAAAGCAATAGCATCATTAGGGAGGGAAGGACAGGAATGGGGAGCGCAGGCCATACAACATTTCTTCCCCTGCTAAGCCATGAAATCCTGAGCGTCTACAAAACAACGTAAAACTGTGGGTGAAAGGTCGGTCTGAGGACAGTTATGAAAGCTGTGCTAAGTAACATGATCCTTCCAATATAACCATTGGAACACATCAAAGAGAGAAATACTCAAGTATGTAAAAACGCCCAAGGACTTACCATCGTACTTTGCTAAGACTGCCTGAACGTCGGCATAGGCCTGTAGTTCCAGAAGGGCTTCTAAAAGGTTTTCATGGATGTTGAACATGCTCAGGAGGGGGAACTCTTTCATCAACTAGGAAAGAAGAAACCAAAGACTAGTTAATATATATTTTTATAACATATCTGTTCTATATATTTAAAGTACACAACATGTTTAATATACATAGTTATAATTACTAGGGCCAAGCATTTTAAGAAATAAATATTTCTTAGTTTTTGAGCTATAAAGAATATTGAATTAGAAATATATCTGTATTATGTAATTTATTCATTTATTTATTCATTCATTCATTTCTTTCTAAGGTAGTGAGGCATTCCCAACAAGGTCTTCATGCTGAGCCCCACCCTGGCCTCAGCCAGCCCAGATCATCAATGCACATGTGCATGTCACATGTGTACGGAAGGCCTTAGGGTGGGTACTGGGACATTCCCATGTGGGTCTGGCACTGCAGAAGAACACTGCATTACAGTGGTTCCACCTAGTGCCCCACAATTCGTTCTTTCTAGCAGCCCATAATTCTTTCTTTCTTTTTAAAAAATTATTTATTTTATTTGTTTTATTTTTATTTTAAATTTGCTATAGGGCACATGCACTCACCAGAGAGAGGGGAAAAGAGAGAGGGAAAGTGAGAAAGCAAGCCACCAGATATAGGACTTGAACCATGGTCAGCCGTGCGGGAATCCAGTGACTTAACTACCAGGCCACCTGCTGGCCTTCAGGCCCACAATTGTTAAAAGCGTAATTTATTCTACATTATAAGGGATTACACTAATTATTATGTTGTAAAGCATTAAAATGCTTTTATTTTTCTGATAAGGTAAGAGAAAATCTAAAAGAGAGGTTTTCATAAAAACTGAAGAAGATTCCCGATAATGTGACGTAAGGCCATAGAGCAACTAGATAAGTGAAGGTTGAAAATTACCTCACAGGTGTTAACCGTCAGATCAATGGTAACCTTGTCAAGAGCAGTCTGGATGGATGCCAGAGAGCAGTTTGGTAAAGAAGTGAGAACTACTCTGCTGAGCAGCCTGGTGTCAGGGAGAAAAGGTAGGCAAGGAAGTACAAGGTGATGTGGGTTGAGAGAAAATTTGTAGGTTGTGATGGGGCTGGCATCAAAGAGAGAAATCCATGAGTTCCTGCTGGTGGCCTTAATAAATTAGGACTCCAGATCATCTTCTGAGACAGGAAATGGGGGGTAGGGAGGAAGTTCTAAGACAAAAGTGAAGGCGTAGAACAGCCTCAAACGGGAGACTGCTTAGGGAAGCAAACTATCATTGCTAAGGCCATCTCCAGGGCCTAACAGATTGGGGACTACGAATTTAGACAGACTACAACTGCCATGGCTGTCGAGTTTTAGCTAGTAGGGTTCAGCAGCCCAGATTCAGTGCAAGATACCAAATGATCTACAATGCATCAAATAACCTATGGATTTTAGAGTCAATAAGGAGGAAGAAAAGCCCGAAGAAAGTTAAAATAAATATTACTGAACTTCACTGGAAAGCAAAGAAAAAGAAGAAAGAAGAAAACAAATTGACTAAAATCAGATCACAGGGAAAAGTAAAATCTCATCCTAAAAGAGAGATTCTAAGTTACTGGGCCAGCAGGTGGCATGGAGGTTAAGGTGCTGGATCCCATATGGCTGACTCTGTGGTTTGAGTCTCAGATCCAGTGGGATGAAAATCAAGCCAGGTGTGTGTGTGCGTGTGTGCGTGTGCGCGTGTGCTCGTGTGTGCACCCCCAAGGTCCCAAGAGGAGAATGGAGGAGAAGGAATTGCAATGGCCTTGCCCACTGGGGAGTGATCGCTCACTTTTCTTCTCTGTCTCTCTGTCCCTCTCTGGTGAACACACATGCTCTATAGCAAAACTAAAAAAGAAAAATAAATAAAAAAGAAAGATTCTAAGTTCTTATAAAGCAAAATCAAGTATATATTCTCTTCTATTTAAATCCCCCACATGGATAACTGTTTTCTATTATAACATCATAAGCTCTCTGTCAACTTCTTTAAAGCAATTATGCTGACAGAAATAATATTCGAAAACAGGCCAATTCACTGCTAAGCAAGAAACCAGTGGACACACTGCACTGACCAGCCACTTCTTCTTTCACGAGAAACATTTACCATAGTTTTGTTTTTTAAAGCCAAGAACCATTTAGCATATTTTTAAAAATAAATAATTTTCAGCATCCCCAAAGAGCATCATATTACCAACAAAAAGCACCTATCAAAATGACTATGTGTTCAATACATGGACAGTCTGAAGCCCCCTAGGGAGGCATGCAGTATTTTCATTGTTAGTAAAGGAAATGAATAAGAATATACCACACATTTTTGATGTTTTATAAACAATAGAAGTATTTCTTGTTCTGGTTCACTTTGATTCTGGTCGACATTACCCTTTTATTTTTTTTTATTCTCTTTCTAATTAAAGCTTGTTAGAATTCAAGCTCTCTGTCATTCAGCATTTGGCAACACAATAAAGACATTCTTTAAACTGCAACATTTAAACATTTATTGTTTTGACCAATTCTTCAGGTAACAATCAGACTTCAAGGATGTATGTCATATTCTGTAGTTTTAAAACTGTAACGCCAAATATTAGTCGTGAAGCTTACAAACTGTGTCTTATGAAAGCGCAGCGAGACCGCACACGTGAGCATGGAGGTCTCGGCTGGTGGAACAAAGCCTGAAGTGAGATGCTAGGAGCCTGTGTAGCAGCTCTTTCATTGGAAGCCTGGACAGAGTATATTGTGTCAAAAACAAAAACAACCAAACAAACAAACAAGCAAAAAGCAAACAAGTAGTAAAAGGGTTTTAAACATAGTGAAGGCCAAGTGATGGCCAAGTCATATGGCAGTTCAGAAATCTAACTTTCCTTATTTAACCTAAACACAAAGAAAGTGTGAATCCTTTGCTGCCCCTATAGCCTTCTCTTGCCCTGCACAATAAGCTGTTTTGGGAAAAAAAAAAAAAAAAGAGAGAGAGACCACACTCTTTTGGCTCCATTCTCTCCTTGCTGCATTGCTGCAGTCTGGCTCGACTCCCACCATGTGAATCTTGTCCCTCGTTGCGGGTGATGTAAATTGCTTTTGTGGAGATCCTCCAGCCCTTTTCCTGCTTGACCGCTGCATCATCTGACAGTTTGATGACTTTTCCTTCAAGCTCTTGCCTCACTTGGCTTCCTCAGCCCCGTTCTCTTCAGGTCTTCTTCATGTTATCTCCCAGTTCCTTCTCTAGTTTCCTCCTTGTCTGCTCCTTACAAGTTGTCTCCCAGGTTAGGTCGCACATCCTCTTATCATAGACACTGACGGATCTCTAGGTTCTTGTCCAGGGTCTCAGCACCACCACCTTTGTGGGAATGGCTCCCCATCCTGACATCCACTTTCACCTCTCTCCTAGGTTATGCGATCAATTTAAAAACTACCTTCGTAGGGACCGGCAGTTGGCCTAATAGCTATGTCGCTGGACTCCCATGTGGTCAACCCGATGGCTTAAACTCACGCCGGGTGCGTGTGTGTGCGTGCCCAAGATCCCAAGAGGAGAAGGGATTGCAGCATGGCCATCCTCCCGGGGGGGGGGGGGGGTGATTTCTCACTTTCTGTCTCATTGTCTCTCTCTTTCTGGCAAACGCATGCGCCCTATAGCAAAAATCTCTCAAAACAAAACAACAAAACAAAACAAAACAAAAACAAAACTACCTTCCTGACCCCTTTACTTCAGCGTCTTTAAAGGCCAAACACGTATTACTGAGATGACAATTACCCCCTTCCCAAGCCATTTCTCTCTTTTTTTCTACCGCCCCCTCCCCCAAGCCATCTCTTCAAGCTTGTTCTTCTCCCCTTGGTACTTCCTGTCTTAGAGAAGAAAACCATTAACCCTCCTATCACCCTCTTCTCCTTACCCACTACAGCTATTTTGGAGGCCCCTGACACCCCTGAGTTAATATATGAAAATGCTGGTAGTTTTCATCACTTTCATAGAAAGTTCTATTATGTAAACACCTAAAGAAGCATTACCATCTTCTCTTCACTGACCTAGCTGCCGGTAACTTAGTTATATCCTCATGCTTTGCCTAAATTCCTCAAATGGCACCCGCATTTGTCTGTTTACCTGCGATCACCTTTCTGATCCAATTGTCACAGTGCTCTGATAAAGCTTTTTTAAATATAAACATCTGGGTCCATCGCGCCCCCTGCTTAAAAGGCTACCACTGACACGGCTAGATTTACCCCAAGGAAATAGATATGAATACAAATGTATAAACAAAGCTCTTTGTCACAATATTATTTGCAATACTAAAAAATTTCAAGCAACTTAAAATTTAACCCATGAGACTTTAAGTGTAATAAGATCTAGTCATCTTTTGTGCTATTATATGTAGTCATTAGAGATTAGGTTCTCAAAGAATGTTTAGTGGCATGGCCTGGGGAAATACTGGCAGACAATGTTATATCAGGAAAAGTAGAAGACCAACTATTGATACGTTTTGCAATCAGATCAGGTTTTTCTTGTAGGCATAGAAACACAGTCAGGCACACTAGAATGTTTTAACAGTGGCTATTTCTGATTGGTGGGCTGATTATTTGACTTCCTATTTTCTACATGTTCTAATAAATTAAAAAGTAATATATGAACATTCTATAAATAGGAGGGGCAACTCTGGTTAAGAACGCTGGTTTCTTGGGACCGCAGGTGGCATGGTGGTTAAGGGTGCTGGATTCCCACATGGCCAACCACAGTTTGAGTCCTGGACCTGGGGCTTGCTTTCTCACTTTCTCTTTCTCTATTTCTCTGTCTCTCTCTGGTCGAATTAAAAAATAATAATAACAGATGGAATTAAATAAATAAATAAATATTTTAAAACTTAAAAAAAAAAAAAAGAAATGCTGGCTTCTCAACCACTTCAGGATATAATCTCAAACCCTCAGCGTGGAAACACAGGCCTCATGCCAGTCCCTGTGGGCTGTATAGCCCTTCCTAGCCATTTCGTATGCCCCAGCTCTGGGCCTAGCACAGCTTTCGGCTCCTGAAAAGGACCACATTCCTTCAGGTTCCTATCTTCATGCTCCACCACCTTGGTCAGTCTGGCCAGCCCTCTCCAATTCCAGAAATCCTTACCTGCCCCTCGACTCCTGACCCCTTACTTCCATCCGCAGACTGAGTACTCCTGACCTGAACTCCTGAAGTCCCGGTCATAATTCTACTCTGAGCTTGGGAAGAGTGTGAGGGCGGGAGCTCTGTCTTGTCAGTCAGCAATAGACCCATCAGGGGAGCTCAGTATTTCATGGCTGGAATGCTTCCTAAAGGCTTTTACAAAGCTATTCATTGGGGTCCATATTACATGTGTGCTGCCACAGGCCTGCTTCAGGCCCCTGGGTTTATATTCCCTGAACGTGCTCCTCTACCATTTTTAACCTTCCGTTATCTGCACCGTGGGAAAGGTCTTACTAGAATCTGAAAATTTTAACTCAATTTACAGAAGAACGTCCTTACTTAGAGGTGTCTGAAAATGGAACAGATGGTCTACAAAAGTCTCTGTTACTGAAATTGTTTATATTGAGAGAGGCCAGGCCTAGAACAGAGAAATTAAGGAAAAGACCAAGCACTTTCCAAATTCTATCATTTCAGGGGGAAAAACAAATAAACAAACAAAAACAAAAAGGCAGCTCGGTGCCAGATCCTCTTGCTCTCCTGCCCTCTGCAGGATTAAACCCTAGCTTTGTCAGGCCAGACTATTACATGCCACTCTCAGAGTTCTTCCTGCAGTTCCTGGCCACTGTGTTCTTGCCCAAACTGTTTCCATCACTACAATACCTTCCCCTCATGCATAAGGCAGCCCGTCAAAGTCACCCCACCCTCCCAAGCCCAGATCGAATGCTACCTCCTAAAGGCTCAGCACCACAAACGTGAGAGCCAGAGAAGCCCATGAGATCAAACACCCTCCTCAGTCTACACATGAGCTTCCTATTCCCACCCGCTGATAAGACAGTGAAGGCTGCAAATTCAAGTAATCCAGTCAAGGTTAGTACTGAAACCCTGAATCAAACCCAGTCAGCACTGACTCCCAATTTCCAAATACCAGAATACCAGTTTCTAAGTGGCCACGTCCAGAACTAAACCATTTGCTGACGCTTCCGACTTGGTACTTACGTATCTACTGTGTGCAGTGCTTACATTAATTTAAGAAGACAGCCATATTCCAGAGGAAAGAGCCCCTGTATTCACAACTATGCCTGAATTAAAATCCAACCTCTGCCACTTACTACCTGTGTGATTTTTGTAAAAATTAATTAATGTCAGGCCAGGAGGTGGCATGAAAGTTAAGGCAGTTGAGTACCACGTGGCCGACTCTGAGGTTTGAGTCCCAGACCTGGGAAGCTTGAAAAACACAATGCACATATGTGCATGTTCCCAAAATTTCTAGAGAAGAATGGAGGAGAAGGGACTGCAGTGTGGCCATCCCCCTGGGGGGTGATTTCTCTCTCTCTCTCTCTCTCTCTCTCTCTCTCTCTCTCTCTCTGTGTGTGTGTGTGTGTGTGTGTGTCTAGTAAGAGAAAGACATCAATAAAATACACACACACACATACACATATATATGTACACATATACATTTTTCTTAATGTCTCTGAGCTTTCATTTTCTCTTTTTCTGGGTCTCAGACTGTATGGCATCTTCTCAGAGTCTCTCTACTGTCCTGACATCCCCATCCACCCACTCGCATCGTCATTTACAATTGCTTCTACCACATTCTGAAACACCTTGTTTTCTTGGTTGACTATAGGATCATTTAAAAAGAAAAACAAAAGGGAAAAGCTAGATGGTCTCTGTCACAACTACTCAACGCAGCACCGACCCGGCAGCGCGCGAGCACCCGTGAGTACCTGCATGACGGCAGGCAGTGTTCCCACAGGTCCTTATTAACACCAGGCAGGAGACCAGGGTCAGCCACAGGCCTCAGTCTGCCAGCCTCTTACTCATAAGAATAAAAGGTAAAAAATAAACCTCATAAAAAGAGGTTTATAGGAATGTTAACATTTCAAAGCATCATCTCTCTTATACAGAGCTAGAGTGGAAGACTGCAGAAAATGGAGAAAAGCCTACCCTACAATCCAGCACCTCTTCTTTATAATTTTTTATTTTTATTTTTTGGAATGGCTTTTTTTTTTTTTTTTCTATAGGGTACGTGCACTCGCCAGAAGGACAGAGAGAGAGACAGAGAGACAGAAAGCAAGAAGTCATCCCCAGGGGGGATGGCCACGCCGTAATCCCTTCTCCTCCAATCTCCTCTCGGGATCTTGGGCACGCACGCACACACACCCAGTGTGAGTTTAAGCCTCTGGGTTCAGGACTCAAACCGTGGTCAACTACATGGAGTCAACTACATGGGACTACATGTATATCAGCGACATAGCCATTACACTAATTGCTGGTCCCTATCATATTTCTTTTAAGAAAAGAAGGTGAACAAATATGTAAAAATTTTAATTATTATTATTACTATGTATTATTATTCATGTTTAACTCTAGGTACTGTGGCTACGATGTTCGTATATTTTTCATTATATATTTTTGTACTTTAAAAGTTTCTTCTTCAAAATCATTAGATATACATTTCCAGTGTAATTCCTCAAGTCATACAAAGCTCAATTTTCATCAGATCTGGATTTGTTTTCTTATTTTCTTTCTTTTTTTTAAAATTGATGGATAGACACAGTTTTTAACTTAATAAATTTTCTGTATTTTCTATGTTTTCTACAATGGATTCATAGTACCTTAGGAAAAAATGTTATTTAAAAAACACTCAGGGAGACTAGCAGATGGTGTCATGGTTACGTCACTGGACTCCCATGTAGTCGACTGCAGTTCGAGTTCCAGACCCAGCAGTTTGAAACTCACGCCAGGCACGTGTGCGTGCATGCCCAAAATCCTGAGAGAAGGCATAGCAGCGTGGGCATCCCCCTTGAGAGGTTGATTTCTAGCTTTCTGTCTCTTTGTCTCTCTCTCTATTTCTGGCAAGCACATGCACCCTATAGCAAAAAAATCTCTCTCTCTCTCTCAAAAAGAAAAAACAGAAAAAAGTTACTTTAAAGAATACCCCATTTACTTTTGAAGAAGACTAAGCTCGAAATGTTTACACTTCCTCGTTTTCATTCGACACGAAGATGAAACAAGTGTTTTCTTATTTTCTGACTGCCTTATGAGGCAGATTGTTTCTTCCCATCGGGAGTTCGACTCTGTGGCTCCTGAAAGTGTGGCTACAGCTCAGGAAAGGGATTTCTAACTGAGCAGCATTTGGAGCATTGCTATCCCCTTCACCAAATAATTTGATTTAGTAGATGTTAACACACTGCACTTGAATTCTGTGCTTTCTGGATAATAATTGCTAATCTCACGTGAACCACAGCTTACAGTCCCACTTTTAAATATTTTCATTTTTAAATTTTTGTTATAGGGCACATGCACTCTCCAGAAAGAGACAGAGAGAAACCCACCCCCCCACACACACACACCCCAGAAAGAATGGCCACAATCTCTTCTCCTCTATTCTTCCCTCAGGATTTTGGACATGCATGTACACGTGCACATGTGCCTGGCATGTTTTTCAAGTTGCTGGGTCAGAGACTTGAACTACACTATGTCGGATTAAGCTATCTTAACCTTTGTATACCTGCTGGCCCAGAGTCCTATGTTTTAATCCTTCATCTAAATTCCAGAAAGTGGGTTCACTGACAGATGTGGTGAGAACTATAAAAAGTATAATTTCCTAAAGGATGTCTCAGAGGAAGTTTCTATAAAGGAAGTTTCTTTCCTGTCTTGCCCTCAAAGTTGGGGTTAAGGTTAGGCTTAGACAAGAATACCTAATATGATGTGTGTGTGTTTGTTTTATTTTGTTTTGTTTTTAGAGGTTTTTGTTATAGGGCGCGTGCGCTCGCCCAGAAAGACAGAGAGAGACAGAAAGCGAGAAATCACCCCCCGGGGGGATGGCCATTGCCTCAATCCCTTCTCCTCCATTCTCCTCTCGGGATCTTGGACACACACACACACGTGCCCGTGAGTTTAAGCCACTGGGTCCGGGACTTGAACTGTGGTCAACTACATGGGAGTTCAGTGACATAGCCATTACACCAACTGCTGGTCCTGATTTTTTTTTTTTTTTTTTTTTTTTAAGAAAGGATTGGGGACCAGCAGGTGGAGTGGACTGACCATGGCTTGAGTCCCGGGCCTGGTGGTTTGCTTTCTCTCTTTCCCTCTCTATGTGTCTCTCTCTGGTCAAATTAAAATAAATTAAAAAATAAACTCAATAATTATTGAAAAAAAAAAAAAAAGAAAAGAAAGGATTTTGCTATAGGGTGTGTGTGCTCCCCGGAAAGACAGAGAGAGAGAAAGAGAAATCAACCCTCTGGGGGGATGGCCAAGCTGCAATCCCTTCTCCTCCATTCTCCTCTTGGGATTTTGGGCATGCATGCACACGTGCCTGGTGTGAGTTTTAAACCATAGAGTCCAGGACTGAAACTGCAGTTGACTATGTGGGAGTCCAGTGATGTAATCAGTATGCCATCTGCTGGTCCCCCTAATAGGAGTTTGTTTGTTTATTTTTGGATTGGTTTTTGCTATAGGGAGCGTGCACTCACCAGAAAGACAGAGAGAGAAAAAGAGAGACAGAAAGCGAAAAATCACCCCCCAGGGGGGATGGCCATGCCACAATCCCTTCTCCTCCATTCTTGTCTTGGGATCTTGGACATGCACGCACACACGCCCTACATCAGTTTAAGCCACCAGGTCTGGGACTCAAACTGCAGTTGACTACATGGGAGTCCAGCAACAAAGCCATTATGCCAACTGCTGGTCCCTCCCCTAATAGAAGTTTTCAAGGTTACTTATTTCAGGGCCAGCAGGTGGCATGGAGGTTGGGGTGGACGCCAATATGGCTGACTGCAGTTCATGTCCCAGACTTGGTGGCTTACTTTCTCACTTCTCTCTCTTTCTCTCTACCTTCCTGTCTCTCTCTGGTGAGCACACATGCCCTATAGCAAATTTAAAGAATGATAATAATAATGTTAATAATAATAAATTAATAAAATAAAATAATGTTTAAACATAGGAAAGTTCACTTATTTCTTCCAGAAGAAAGGGACAGAGACAGAGGCAGAGACAGAGAGGAAGAGTACAACCCCTAATACGGTCTTCACAGCACCATCCACACCCCCGGGCACGACCAGCCATAATCATGGGCACACACACATGCCAGGCATGCACAAGGAGGCCTCAGGACGTGAACCTGGGGCCTTCTCATGTGGGTCTGGCATCACAGAGCTGTGGATCACTTCTGCCCTGCTCTCTTGCCCAGTGAGAACATTTTTGTGATTTTGAACATTTTGGTGAAAGTTTTCCAAATAAAAGGATATATGAGGATGTCTTCAAAAAGTCCTGGAAAATTCAGAAAGTTCTTTCAAAAGTATGGAAAAATGCATACTCTGAAAAACTGCATAGATCCCCAATTTTTTTGGTACCAAAATAAAACTACACTTTAATTCCATTTTCTCTAGATTTCTTGCAGTACCCTCATGTAAATATAGGAAAGCGTTCATCGTGGAAGCTGGGGCGCAGTACGGAAGTCAAGAGCATTGCTACCTTGACAGAGAGAGCTGGGGGTCCCTGCACAGACACCCAGGGACCACGGCATTTCTTAGCACTGCATCTCGTCAGCAAGACAGGATGGCGCCTAGCTCCCCGCGCGCACACAGCTCCCCACGGACACGCTTCGGCGGCCATTATCCTCGCATAACCTTGACACAAGTAACAGCATTTTTGAAGGGCTATTTGTTTTGCTGTGTGTAATTAAGCTCCCCTTTTGTTTTTAGTTGCATCATCTAGCCTATCTCAATGTATTTATCTAAACATAAGATACCCAAAAATGGCTTGGAGGACATAACTGACCTTTCTATTAAGAAAAGACCACAATTTCCATTCAGGTTTGAATGAAAGCATACGATAAATAGAAAAGCCTGCTTTCTATAAGCTAAGTCATTCTAAATAAACCTTTAAACTTGCTCCTGATCTAGCACAGTTCTGTTTATTTATTGCCACTATCTTCTCTATACTAGTAATTGCTTTCTCCTGGCAGCAAGAAATGTATATGCCCTGTCTTGCCCAAATATTACAGTTCACATAGAATGAAAACAAGGACTCGCCTACGATTCCTTTAATACCTATGGGGAAGAACTCAGGATGGGCCAAGGATAGGATTTCAGTTTCAATTTTACATCATCTGGCTATTGTCAGTTCAAGTTTATTTCAATGGAAGAATTTGAGGCACTTCTGAGGTGAACATTTATGAGCTCAAATGGGGGAGAAAAGGAAAGTTAATTCACTGCATTTGAAATACTCTGTGGACATAATTTAGAACCACGGTCTGTATGTTTCCTCTCAGCTGACTTACAGGATGAAAACAATAGTTTAAACCTTTCAAGTTTGATTTGTATCTATTTAAACATTTTATTAGTTTAGCTCTCCATTGTTCCTTGAGTGAGAAAAGCAACAGGAAAAGTCTTACATATTTTAAGGTAGAGGTAATTAAAAGAGACCCTCAGCCAGATTCCTACCGAGGTCAATGCAAGCTTGGCCTAATTAAAGTTTATAGAACTTGGCCTATATTCTAGTCAAACGGCAGATACTATTTTGTTATTGTTGCAAGTTTGACATTATTTAATTACAGTTTCAAAAAAAGGGCATAAATAGAAAATAGAAAAGACACTCTATAGGGCATGGTTATTATTTTGTCAGTGATTTCTACTGACACCAAGGACCATGAAAAGGAAAAATAAATTGTTTGCCAGAGTCCTCCGAGGCCCATGAGGGGCCTATAAAATGCAGTCCTGAGAGGCTCAACCATACACTGATATGAAAATATCCTTTTCAGAACTAATCTAAACACAAATACTAGGCTGTGTCTACTGAAAAGTAGTGTGGCCAATACCTGCTCTGCATGGACAGGTAGTTCAGTCCCTAGCTAACTCATTCAAAGACTGCATTTCTACAGATGTTAACAAAAATATAAAACATCCTCCTGTTTATTCCTCAGTTAAAAATAAAGCAAGCGCAGCCCTGGTTAGAACTTGGAAATCATAAAAGAGTCTCTTCTTCAGCTTCTACCTGGCTCTGTCACATTTTTTTTTTTTTAATTATTTTTTCTTGCCAGAGGGCACATGTATTTGAGAGAGAGAGAAAGAGAGAAAGTGTCCCCAATGCGACATGCTCACTCTTCCTCCATTTCTCCATCCACCACTTTTTTGGGTGTGCATGCAAGCATGCACATGCACGTGCGCACACGCACACACATGCACACACACACAGTGTGTGGTTTTCAAGCTGCTGGCGTCAAGATTTGAACTGCTGTCTGCCATATGGAACCTAGCTCCCGATGCACAGGGATTAACCACTAAGCTGCCAGGCTAGCCCTCCGTGGCAATGCTTATTTTAAAAGACACTTAAGAACTTTCCCAAATTAAAGGTCTGATAATACCACTGTTTTATCTATGTTATTATGGAGGACAGTTCCCCTGATAAATTCTAGAATAAACTGTAGTTCAGGTACTCCGATGGTGAGGAGACCTGAGAAGAGAACATAAAAGCAGCCCGCCTCATTCTGTTTTGAGGAAAAGAATTATTTATACTTTCTTCAAAACTGATGGGTAACATTTTGAGAAAAACATCCTTTTCTCAGCTTAAACAGCTTAAAATAGGGTTGTGCTCTAGCCCTGGAATCATGATCTAGTGCGAACAATCGGACGCGCATTCGAATGGCTTGGAAACAGGCCCGTGGACGAAGCGACGCTCACACCCTTCTCTCTGTGGTGACAGGGCACGGCTCGGCTTTTCTCTCCAGGAGGGGCCCCCACACAGCACGATATGCTGCCAACAGTCACTGTCAGAAAGGGCTTCGTGTGCCAAACCACAATCGCCGCCTTTGGCAGACACCTTTCCACATTCACATGGGTGATGATAAATAACTGTTCAGGAGATGAACTCATTTGGTTATCTGGGACTCGGTGAACAAATTCTCACTCTGGCAGGCACCTCATGACAGAGTCCTGCTGTGAGTTAACCATTATGGAAGACTCTTTTAAGGCCACAGACAGAAGGTCCATACTCTGACCTCAGGTTCGCCTACAGCCTACACGTGGCTTTGCAATCACTTCGCCTTCCAGGGAGTGCTCTCCTTCCTCCCCGAGTCTTGCCACTGAGCCCTCCTGGACCTGAGTCCGACACACACATTCCAGGCACATCCTCATGCTGTTTACCGAGCCCGAGCCTGCATTCACTGCTTCTGCAACTGTTGATTTCTCCCACAAAACTTGTGTCCACCAGACAGGATGTAGGGTTGGCTCCCCCAGGTCCCCAAAATACATCCATCCCATTGCCTCTCCCCCCTTGGGCAGCATTTCCGGCTGCTCCAAAGTGCTCGCTGTAAGGCCCCAGCACCCACTACCATCCCTGGACCATGTTTTCCACCAGGTAACAGACCCTCCTACACTGAGGATCTGGGCACCACGCTCCCTATTATCACTCTTCTCTTCGAGTCCTACCCTCGGTGTAGAGGATTTCACTCCGCGTGAATGAAGACACCATCTAATAACCTAGGTGCTCAGTTGTTTTACCCTCTCGAAGCGAGACTATTTCTCTACTGTAATTTACCAGCCCAGGGTCAGACTCGAACTTCAAATCTCAAAACCATCTAGACGTAGTCTAACAAAAATTAAAGCATGCAACACTGTGACCAGAATGTACTGCTTTCTGATGAACTTACCATGCCTTTACTCCCAGCTTCCTTTTCAGTTTCACTGAGACCAACAGTGCCTTGTCCTCTTTGTTTTTTTTTGTTTTGGTTTGGTTTGTTTTTTTCCTTACCTTCTCACTTTGTCTTCTCTCTCTTAACTATTCCTGAAATTCCTCAAATTCTTTTACTTTTCCAGCTGCTGCTTCTCAGAAGTCAGTGGATGTTCTCGACCTAGCCAGGCCATGTCAGAGGACCCACTTCTTAGCCTCGCTGTCTCTACATATATGATCCCAATCAACATGGTGGCTTTCAGTCCTATGTGTGCGCTGATCACTCCCAAACTCCTCACCCCTGGTCCAAGCCCATATCCTGTTGTCGTCCTGAAATCTCCACCTGGAGGTAGAGCAGGTGTCTCACCTCACATAACCTGGTTCTTTCCTAGTTGCCCTTCTTTCAGGAAATGGTATAACCATCGCCGAGTTATTCAGGCTGAAAACCTGTGTACTCCAGGGCTTCCATGTTTTCCTTATCCAATTTATCCAGCACTTCATTGTTCTACTAGTCACTGAGCAGCAGCTGTGTGCCAGGCATTACTGGGAAATAGTGACAAACAAGTCAGTGAGTTTTGCCCTCCTGAGAGTGATGTTCTAGCGAAAGGAAACAGGAAACAGGCAAACAAACAAAATATATAGACTGGATTGGCCCCTCTAGTAGGTAGATAAAGGGAACTGGATCCTACATGGCCTACAAGTTTGAATCCCAGCCCAGTAGCTTGAAAAACTCACTGGATACATGTGTGTGTGTGCTCCAAATCCTGATGGGATGGAGAAATGGAAGGAAGACTACAACCCCCCGGGGGGTGCTTTCTCTCAGTCTCTTCCTTCATAACAAACATTCACTGAACACTTACGTGAAAAGTATTAGGATAAGAATTGTTCGCATCATATCTCGTCTGTAGAATGTCCTCCTGTTGATGATTTTCTTCCTCCTGAAATTCTCTTGCTATGACTTTCATAACATAACACTTTCCTATATCTCCTTCCTACTTCTTTGGTCACTTCTTTTAGGTCTCCTTTGACTAATCTATTCTGCACTCCCTTCTACTATTTCTTTTTAAACTCTACTTACTTTTCTTTTCAGAATGTCCTCTTCTCTCACAATTTTAACCCCTCTCCATGCTGATCATCCCCCAAACTTCTTCTCTCCTGAGCTCAAGGTCTGTATATCCCACTGCCTACTAGATACTTCCATTGAGACGACCCCCCTGTACTACTAAAAGTATCGTGTCTAACGTGGAAATCATTCCTCTTATCCCCTGCCCCACCCCCTAAAGTAGCTACTTACACTACCGTTTTAATCTCCCTAACGGCACCACTCTCTTCTCAGTTTCCCAAGAAATCTAGAAGTCACCCATAATTTTCTCTTACATTTTTCTCCAGACAATACCCAACACTCTGAAAGTAAAAGACGAAACAAACAGATAAACACATACAGTCAGCCACTGACTTCTCTCAATTTTCTCTCCTAAATCTCTCCAGTGTGGTTGTTCTATCAAGACCCTCTAAACTAAACTAGGAGCATTTGGATGTGTCTCTCCACCACTGAAAAGCAGACAGCACGGTCAAAAAGGAGCTATACCAGACAAGAGTAACTTTCTATTTCTGAAAGGGCTGTGCGTTGTACTCAAACAGCAGCATAAAATGACCTTGCCTCCTTGGGACCAGTAGTTAGTGTAACGGCTATGTCGTTGAACTCCCATGTAGCCGACTGCAGTTCGAGTCCCGGACCCAGTGGCTTAAACTCACACGGGCGTGTGTGTGTGCATGCCCAAGATCCCGAGAGGAGAATGGAGGAGAAGGGATTGCGGCGTGGCCATCACCCCGGGGGGTGATTTCTCACTTTCTATCTCTCTGTCTGTCTCTGTCTTATAGAGCACATGTGCACTATAGCAAAAACCTCTCAAAAATAAAAAAGACCTTGCCTCCTCAAAGACAAGTCTAAAAAAAAATTCTCTCCCTGAAACCAGTGGCATCATTAACTGGTTAATAAGTAACTGAAATCAGTTATTTATGAGCAAGTTGCTTAATACAAATTAAAAAAAAAGAAAACCAGGGCTGGACTTGTGACCTAGTGGCTAAGGGAGCTGGGAAGATACAAAGAAGAAACACACAGTACAAAATTATAGGAGAAAATTCAAATAAAAAAGGAAAAATTGGGAAAATTCATCTTACTGATGTGACTATCATTATGTAAATCAAGAACTGATAAATCTATTATTTGCTCACATTAATTAAGCACTTTTCCTTTACAGACGCCATACTAATTGCCAATAATTTACTAAGTAAACTGAACAATATCAAGCAAATCCAGAAAAGCAAATTATGGTTTAAAAAAAAACAGGCAGATGTTCACAGAAAGTCTAACTTGGAAGATGAGTGAGTTTTTATGCATAGCCTTTACTTTCAAGATTCACTTGCTCTTTAATTGTAAGTGTAGCAAAGATAGACTCTAGAAACAAGGCTAAATTATTTTAGAAACACTTAAATTAGTAGTTAACATATTCCACTGTATACTTTGTTTCTGGTGCTATGATACACCTGGGTAACTTAAAAGCTTTGAAAGTAACTATGTTCAAGTGATACTTGGTTGCCTAGATGTATTAAAGTACTTCCATCCCCACTTCTCCCAAAATGGAACTTCACTTTCTACAAGTACGCTGAACAACTTCTAATCAATCCTCAACCCAGTTACCCATGATAATCCATAAAAATTTTTAGAAAATAATATTGTGTGCAAGGGAAATAACATGACCTGCAGAATGGAAAGGCAGAGAGAAGGAAGGGACAAAATTATGAAGTTTAAGAATGAAGAAAGGGTGAGATAAAAGGCAGTAGAATAGAAATTAACCACTAAAATGTTTATCTAGCATTTTTCCTCCCAAAAAGATATTTATACCTTCGCAATGAGAACAGGATTTTGGTCGCAAAATATTCCCTAAAATATGTTTTACAACGCAGGAAGGCTATAATAGCTCTCTTTTATAAGTTGTTAAGTTCCCGAGGATTTTCTCTCCTGAACTTAAGTAGGAAAAATTGCAAATCAATGGTCCTTAATGCTCCGATGGCTTTGATTAGTGCCAGAAGTGTATATTTTCTAAAGTATGCATCAGAAACATTCCCCTTCATAAATCATTTGAAGGGCATCCCTATACTAATAAACTAATCCCCAAAGGTCAATTGCTCACACTCTAGGATACCTGCAACAACCTAAAAGAGGTATATAATGAATATCTACAATCACTTTCTAAGTAGAACCCATTTTAATTTACATTAATTAAAAAATAACTATTACTTCTAAGGAAGGTAGAAAATCATAATTAAACCAATAATAAAGAGGTGTCATAACCAACAAGAAGCTGGGACTCAAAGGTCACAGGTGCAAAGCATTAATCGGGAATTTGTAAGTCAAAGCTTTGATTCAGTGATTCAAATATTTTATTGACAGCCTCATTCTACATGAGATTGTGTGCTGGAAGGGACATATGGGAAAAACATGGAATTAGTATTCGAAAAGCTCAAATCTAATGAGCTTCAGCTACCCATTTTGCATTTTTGTTTATTTTACTATAGGTCACATGCACTTGTGGCCAGTTTCTCTCTTGCTCATATAGCCCTAAACTCTCTTCAAGGGATCACACGAATAAGTGATTTTAGATAAAAATGGAGACTACATTTAAAATAAGTGAGAAAAGAGGGCAAGGGAAATGGTGTTTCAAAATCTGTATGTTTTCTTGAGGGTGAGGGGCCACAGAAGAGGCTCAAAAATTCAGCTAATCCACAAAGGTTGGGACCTTGGTAAAATACAAATCAATTCTGCTCCACATCCTTACAGGAATCAAGGGTGTATCCGCATAAGCCAAGAACAGTAGGAAAGAGACACCCCAACTGTGAGTGCTGTCTACCCCAATGAGATGGCACTGCAGAGGTGGAGGGGATACTGTCAACATCCTTATTCTTGGGCTTGTTACAACAAGCATAAATGACCACTGTAACTTAATAAAACACCTATGGTACGTGTGGATTAAATGAAGCAGTATATCTTAGGAGACTGCCACAGAGTAATAACTCGCTATATAAAAGTTACTGATAACAAAAACTGAAAACCCTCTAGTTCTCAGCTGGGGATACAGAGAAGATGAAAATGCAGGAGGAGACAAGCAAACCCAAGCTCATTTGAAGACAAACACCTCCCTCTGATTTTAAATTTGTTTTATTTTATTCATGATAGAAAGCACAAGTGCATGTGAGAGACAGAGAAGAGAGAGATTGCCCTGAATAGGGTCTCTTCCTGCTGCGATCCCCTTTCTCTGACTCTCCGGCTCAGCAGAATCTTGGGCATGTGCACACGTGACCAGTGTGTTTTCAAGCCGACTCAAGGATTTGAAGTCATGGCTGGCCATGTGACTTCCAGCACTGTGATTCATTTTACTACTGACTGTGTCACCAGGCTGGGCCATGATTTTTATTTTCCTTTATTCATTAGAGTCCAAGAAAGAGAGAAAGAGAGAGAGAGAGAGAGGCCCCTAACAGGGCCTATCATGCTGCAACAATTCCTCCAGTTCTCTGTCCCGTCAGGATCCTAGGGCAATGAGCACACCCTGCATATTGCTGCCATAACCAGGAATCCAATCCCAGTGAGCCCTGTGGGATTCGGCTGCCTCTGAACAGTGCTTAATCACCGTGCTTTAGGGCTAGCCCCTGTTTATTTTTATGAAGAACCAAGAGTAATACAAAAGTATAGTTAGTTATAATCTTCACAGGCTAGGCTGAAAATGGGTTTTACACAGTTAAAAGCACATGACACATGCTTTCGATACAACCGGACTAAGTGGCCTGATAGAACAGTGAAGTTTTTGAAAGAGTGAGAGTATACACAAAGTATCTATATTTTGTTTTTATATATAAACCTGGTGTTGTGCGTTGAATTGTGTTCCCCAGAAAGATAACGCTGAAATTCTAACACACAGTGCCTGTGAATGTGACCTTATTGAAAATAGGGGTTTTGCAGAAATAATCAAGATGAGGTCATAAATACAATATAACTGGGATCTTTATGAGAAAGAGGAAATTTGGGCACAGAGACATAGATACACAGGGAGAATGCCATGTGAAGACAGAGGCAGAGATCAGAATAATGTGTCCACAAGCAAAGGATTGCTAAGCACTGCCAGTAACCATGTGAATCTAGAAGGGACAAGAAAAGGTTCTCGCTTGGGGACCAGCAGGTGGCATGGTGGTTAAGGTGCTAGACACTCCCACATGGCTGATCATGGTTCGATTTCCAGACCTTGCATTCTCACTTTCTCTCTCTCTCTCTCGTCAAATTAAAATAAATGAATAAATAAAATCAAAAATAAATAATTATTTTAAAAAAGAAAGAAAATGTTCTCTCCTACTGCTTCTGGAAGGAAGACGGCCCTGCTACACCTTGATCTTGGACTTCTGACCTGCAGAACGTGGGCAAATAGATTTCTGCTGTTTAAATCCCATTTGCAGTATTGTGAAATGACAGTTCTAGGCAACTAATCGCCTGGTAATAAACTAGTCGCAGGTCTGTTTCTACACTAGCTACACTAAAATTTTAATTGACTGGAGTTTTTCTTCACTACATCCACATTTTCCTGTGTCTATCCTACTTCCCACCTTCTTACACTCACTATTTTGTTCATTTGAAGATGATTTCGATCTTAATTTTAAAATTTTATTTGTACCATAAAAAAATAAGGGGCTGGTCCAATGGCCTAGTGGTTATGGGAACTGGATCCTGTATGGCTGACTGCAGTTCAAATCCCAGCCCTGAAAGTTTAAAAATATGCCAGGCACGAATGCATGCCCCCAAATCTCGACAGGATGGAGAAATGGAGAAGGAACTGTGGCATGATCATGGCTCACTGGGGTTACTTTCTCCTCCTCTCTGTCTGCCTCGTTTCAGTTAGTGCATGCACCCTCTAGAAGCTAAAAGAAAAGTAGAACAGACTTATTGTAATAATTCAACATTACAGAAGTATCAAAAAAGCAGATCGAAGGGACCAGTAGTTGGCATAATGGTTTCATCGCTGGATTCCCACGTAGTCGACCGTGGTTTGAGTCCCAGACCCAGCAGCTTCAAAGTCACACCAGGTTTGTGTGTGTGTGTGCCCAAAATCCCAAGAGAAGACTGGAGGAGGAGGGATTGCAGTGTGGCCATCCTCCAAGAGGTTATTTCTTGCTTTCTGTCTCTCTGGTGAGCGCATGTGCCCTATAGAAAAATCTCTCTCTTTTTATTTTTTAAAAAAGGGCAGAACAAAAGCTATAGCAATTGCTAGCAATTTTCTCTATAAAGTTTTCTCTTATGCTTATATAAGTAACTCTCCACGTATGATCAGGGATCCCTGGGAGTCTTCAGATCAAAACTATTTACATGATAATAATATACTTTTTTCCCTTTTTCACTCTCACTTTCTCAGGAGTTTACACATGGTGCTCCCAGAGGTCACATGTTGGGTGACAGCACAACAGGCTAAATGCAGAAGAGGTACGCGCCTTAGCTACCTGCTATTCAGACGAGCACAGAAGGGATTTAGAAGCAGGTGTCACTCTCACTAGCTTTTGGTTGAGCAATGTAATGACTTTCCATAAAAAGTTTAGTGTTAACATGTAATATATTTGTAATAGTCATTTTAAAGTAAATAAATATTTTCTTTTTTAAATTTCTCTCTCTTAATCCTCTAAAATGGTAACTACCAATAGATAAACCCACATGGCCGAAACTTTGGGTGTCCTCAATCATTTCAAAGGGGTTTGGACGCCAAAACACTTGAGAAACATGGGTCTCTATTAGCATCCACTTTGTAACTGAAAGGTAGAGTCAAATTGTACCTGATGTTCTCACCTTTCCCTCTGACAATGTATCTCGGATAGTAAGAATATCAACCCTCCGGACTTGTTATCATGAAGTCCTGTGCTAAGGATTTGCATGAATTATTCCTTTCAATCCTTACACCACTCCTATGGGATGGGCACTAACCTAGCTGCTGGGTGACTTCTGATGCAGCGATCGGTAGACTGCACTCTCGGGCACATTCACTCACACTGTGACCTTGAATGAGCACCTAACGCGCGGGTTCTCAGAACTACACGAGGGTCTATTCGCAAAGCACGTAGAACAATGCCTAGAACACAGTAAGCACTGCAGATACGCTTGTCAGTATTTATTAATAGATGGTATTTAAAACTCTGAGACTAAATGTAGTTGCTCAAAACTAGCCAGGGGAC
This sequence comes from Tupaia tana, assembly GCA_026018925.1. Classification (NCBI taxonomy): domain Eukaryota; kingdom Metazoa; phylum Chordata; class Mammalia; order Scandentia; family Tupaiidae; genus Tupaia; species Tupaia tana. The sequence continues at coordinate 36,993,594 of JAKSZU010000003.1, forward strand.
ACTTTAAATTTTGGAAGTCAGGACTGTGAGGAGAACCCAGCTCGGACACTGAGAGATTCTAGGAGAACTAAGAAAGCCTGTTTACGTCAACTCGAGTAAATATTGGGTCACTGGAAATTCATGATGCATGCTTGCATAGGAAAACATGTCATGGCTTTCCTAATAAAATGTTGCAAGAGTGGCCTGATGATCTATGTCAAAGAGGAGGCCGAGATATGGAGAGAGGTATTTTTGTCGTGACAGAATGAACCACGCATGAAGAATAGCTCAGAAAACTATAAGAAGAAGACAGGTAACAGAATGAGAGCCTACAGTCGACGTTGAGAGGAGCTGCAGATGTGAGAGAAACGAGGCACACACGACGTGGAAGCACCCTCCGAGAGCAAGAGGGACCCCTGCCCCACACCAGGCCTCAGACTCTCCCCTCTTCCTCAGCCCTTCCGCCAAGACCCCACCCAAACCTCCACGTTCATTTACTCTTCCTACCCCGGGAAAACTCTTTAAGGAAGCCTGTCTGGACCAAACACCCCCAAAACTAGGCTGGTCCAGTCCAGGGGAGACATTAGAGGCATGTGCCCACACTCGAGAAGCCAGATACTAACGAGCAGCGTGGACAGAAACCCGATGTCTGCCCTGAAGCAGATGTACTCACCTCGGAGTTCGCTAGAGCAGTGTTTCTCAGTGGGGGATGATTTCACCTCCACTTCCAGGGAACATTTAGCAATTTCTGGGGACATTTTTCGATTGTCACATCTGGGAAGCCACATGAGATGGGGTGCTATCGGTGTCTGGTAAGTAGAGGCCAGGGATGCTGCTAAATATCCTCCCATGGCACCCACAACAGACTTATCTGACCCAAATTGGCAGTAGTGCTGAGGCTGGGAGCTCTGCTCCACACTAAATGATTCAGGGCAACAAGAGCTTTGGAGTTCTTTCATTTGGGGCAGACGATCTCTTCCACACCAATTTATCCACGCCAGTTCTTATACCAGTTCTTATACAGTTCTTATACCAGTCAAGGGGCCAGAGCACAGCAGTCAGACTCAGGAATTCCATTCCAAATCTACTCAAATAAGACCAGAAAAAGACCGAGGATACACTTGAGCCTAATTCTTCTAAATGGTAGAGTTAAAAAGGAAAAAAAAAATTGTACTGATATTAAATGTTCAAAGACATGAAATGATCCAAAAGAACAAACACAAAAGAATAATCAGAAATAATAAGAAATTGGAACATGTCATCCTTTTCATTCTGAATAATAAATAACACTCCTTGATAACGTTCAAAAGCCAACATGCTTTACTAGTTCTGCTCACTGCCAACATATTTCTTCAGCAGCAAAATGTTCCATATTCTTTTTTTAAATCTTACTATTATATTTTTATATCACACTTAATCACATATATCTTTACAGTGTATAACATTTCTTTTTCCAGCATGATTACCATGCATATCAGTCAAGACAAAGACATTACTATCCACATCATCATCAAATAGCTTTTCATATTTTTTTCAGATAATTATTATTTTCTTATCCTCGTTATGTTTTTAGCATTCAATCACTATACATCATTTGGTTTGTAAAGAGAATTTACCTAACATGAAATACTTCTCAGACCAGTCTAGTTGAGAATACTACACATGTCAGCATCAACAGGTAATAAACCATTTCTGTGTCCCACAAATGTCATGCCTCTCTGTTTGTTCTTGTGCTCTCCTTCTCTATACTCTTCCCTTTGCCCCACCCCCATTCCACACTATCTGCAGTGTCCATAACTATTTTCACTGCTTTTATGCCATCCAATATTTCAATCTCTACCATATAGTGTGGATAGTCAGTATATATTAACTGGATCCATACAATGTCTCTCTGTCATAGCCTGGCCTGCTTCACTCAGCAATAGATCTTCCATATTCAACCACTTTCTATCAAATGCCAGGGTCTTGTTGTGTTTTTATGGCCGAATAGTATTCCATAGAGTACATGGGCCACACTTTGTCAATACACTCATCTATCTGTGGACATTTGGGCTGGCTCCATGTCTTAGCATCATGAATAATTCTGCAATAAACATTGATGTGCAAGCGCTTTTCTGACTGAGGATTCTCCTATCCTTTGGGTAGATACCTAGAAGTGGGATTGCTGGATCTTATGGTAGTTCTGATTGGAAATCTTTGAAGAACTTCCATACTCTTTTCCCACAGTGGCTGGACCAATTTACATTCCCATCAACAGTGTAGGAGAGTTTTCCTTTCACCACAACCCTGTCAACACTTATCATCTTTTGTATTTTTTTTTTTTTTTTGAGAGGTTTTTGCTATAGGGCATGTGTGATCGTCAAAAAGACAGAGCCAGACAGAGAGACAGAAAGCAAGAAATCACACCCCCCGCCCCCACGGGAGGATGGCCATATCGCAATCCCTTCTCCTCCATTCTCCTCTCAGGATCTCGGGCATGCATGCACACGCACCTGGCGTGAGTTTAAGCCACTGGATCCGGGACTCAAACTGTGGTCTACTACATGGGAATCCAGTGACATAGCCATTACGCCAATTGCAGGTCCCACTTTTTATAATTTTAATCTTCGCCATTCTGACAGGGGTAGGTGGTATTTCATTACGGTTTTAATCTGCATCTCCCTTATGATGAAGGATGCTGATGTGCTCCATATTCTTGACTGCAAAATGGAGCTAATTAAAAAGTTTTTTTTAAATCACTGGGAATTCAAAATAATTAAAATTAAATAATTAAATAAAAGAGAAGCCATGGATCTTTTTATTTATTTATTTTTTTGAAGAGGTTTTTGCTATAGGGCGCGTTCACTCACCAGACAGACAGAGAGAGACAGAGAGACAGAAAGCGAAAAATCACCCCCCAGGGGGGATGGTCACGCTGCAATCCCTTGTCCTCCATTCTCCTCTCGGGATCTTGGGCACGCACGCACACGCGCCCGGCGTGAGTTTTAAGCCACCAGGTCCGGGAATTGAACCGCGGTCGACTACGTGGGAGTCCAGCGACATAGCCATTATGCTAACTGCTGGTCCCGAGAAGCCATGAATCTTGATGTTTCCCTCATCAATAGGTCAACAGACCACATTAATATTTTATTTGATCTATAATATAATCTTGAGCCATGAGAATGTGAGAAATGCCTATAACTGGTCTTCCTAGAATTCCCTTTCATTCTCTCTCAGGATATCTCACCAATTAATAGTTTTCCCACACTTATGGCATTTCCTGAGAAACTTCTAAAAATGACTCCACTGGTTATTTAAAATGACAGGGAAGGTATTCTAACTCTGGTAAGTCTACTTCCACTTTAAAATCTGTGCTAACGAAGTTTAAACCACGCACATGGGGAGGATGGCTGTGTCTTAATGAAAGATTAGATCCTCCTACCTAAATGCTTTATCAGCAGGCTGCCTGAAATTCACTGCACTGTTTTATCGGAGGAAGTTTTCCAGCAAGATAGTTTATGTGCGTGTTGAAGAAGTGAACCTTTCGGTGAAGTCTCTGGGAATGCATGTCCCATGGCCTGGCAGGAGTCAAACAAGGTGGGCCTGACCAACAACTGTCTACTGCATAGCTGGGGCCAGTTGTGGCTTTACCAGAAAGAAAAGTCCTCAATCTCCCCTCCTATGTTTGGGGAGCAAAGATTGGTAAAAGGAATTTACAAAGGAAATAGATCTTTGAATATGTCTCTTTAGAACACCTGGGACAGCATCTCTTGCAGGACTGTTACAATAAGGGCCACATCTATTGGATGCTACATACACTCAGAGAAAAAGCAACATGTGTTAGTATTCTAAGAACGTAACAGATTTTTAAAGAAAAATAACACAAGACGGCCAGCAGGTGGTGTGGAAGCTAAGGCTGGATTCTACGTGGTCATCTGTGTGGTTGAGTCCCAAACACGGCAACTTGAAAATCACACCAAACACGTGTGCCTGCCCAAAATCCTGAGAGGAGGAGAGGGAGAAGAAATTGTGGGGTGGCCATCCCCCCGAGGGGTGATTTCTCACTTTCCCTCTCTGTCTCTCTCTCTCAGTATCTTTCTGTCTCTCTCTGGCTAGTACATGCGCCCTATAGAAAAAAAAAAAAAACTAAAAAAAAAAAAAAAAAAAGAAAAGAAAAGAAAAAATATAAGAAATCTGTGATAATATAACACATACATTATCAGTTACAAACATATATAAACACATGCATATACACATGTAGAGGGATAGCAAGAAAGATTACTTGGCTGAGGGATGAATTCATTAAAGAAAAAAGCATCAGAAATACCCCCAAATCCATCAGGAGAATGGTAAAACAAATTACAGAATACTCATATAACAGAGAAAAAAACGGGGGGTGGGAGAATGATAACCATGTCTACTCTGTGCCAGGTATTTCAGATGGTCTTGTTTGACTGCTCTCCATCAATTATCTTTTTAGGTAAGCATCACTGTCCCCACTTTACAGAAGAAAAAATGAAAAGCACGTGAAGGCAAACAGATGCCTTGGGTCATGACGCTAACAAAGAGCAAAGCTGAGATTCACATCCGGGCTTTTTGATTCCCTGTTCAATGTCTTTTCTCCTGCTTTCCCTTAAGATTTCATATTTGGATGAAATCAATAGATAGAATTGTAAATTTAAAATTATGTTAAGCCAGAGAAAAACCCACAAATGTATTCATTTAAATTATGTAAATTTTTTAATGTATATACTGAAAACGATGACAGCCAGAATGAGATCGATATAAAAGGCTGGAATTAGAATCATCAGAATTTGTTTTTCCTATGAAGCTGCTTAAATATACAATTTAAAAATCATTAAAATCTTCTCCATACATGCTTGTTTTAGGCTAGTATAAGGTCAAGGAGAGTAAATATAAGACACCGTGATAAAGGCTGAATGTGGCTGAGCAAGGTTCAGACAGAGAAATACTCCCTCCTTCATAGAATTTCCAGCTCTTCCAGAGCCGAAGTGACAGGCAGCGTTTCTTTGCTATATCAAGGGATAGGATTTCTACAAATTAAAAAGTTTTGAAGGCGGGACCAGCAGTTAGCGTAATGGCTATGTCGCTGGACTCCCACATAGTCGACCGCAGTTCGCGTCCCGGACGCGGTGGCTTAAAACTCACGCCAGGCGCGTGTGCGTGCATGCCCAAGATCCCGAGAGGAGTATGGAGGAGAAGGGATTGCGGCGTGGCCATCCCCCCCTGGGGGGTGATTTCTCGCTTTCTGTCTCTCGGTCTCTCTCTGTCTGTCTGGTGAGCACACATGCCCTATAGCGAGAAAATCTCTCAAAAACAAAAAAAGTTTTGAAGGCAAGTTCATGTCTCTGCAGAAATGCCCTCTTTGCACATGTGGCACACACACACTATGGAATATTACTCAGCCATAAAAACAAGACCCTAGCATTTGATTGGAAGTGGATGAACATGGAAGATTTACTGCTAAGTGAAGCAAGCCAGAGGTAGAAGGAGAGGCATTATATGTCCTCACTTAATACATACCAAATATCTGCACTCTGTGGCAGAAACTGAAAGATTGAAATTTTTTAAATTATTTAATTTTGTTTATTCATTTATTTATTTTAATTTGACCAGAGAAACAGAGAGAGAGAAAGAAGAAGTGAGAAAGCAAGCCACCAGGTCTGGGACTTGAAACATGGTCAGCCATGTGGGAGTGTCCAGCACCTTAACCACCCTGACCAGCTGGTCCCAAAAGATTGGAATATATAAAAGCATGAAGAACAACTGCAGATACTAGAGACAGTGTGGGAGGAGGGTAGGAAATGGGGGAGGGGGAGAGGAAGAGAATCAAGGGGAAAAAGAAAGAAGCAAAACATTTAAGGGACAGGGACCAGCAGTTGGCATAATGGCTATGTTGCTGGACTCCCATTTAGTCGACCGTGATTCGAGTCCTGGACTCGAATGTGTGGCTTAAACTCACAATGAGCGCATGTGTATGCATGCCCAAGATCCCGAGAGGAGAACGGAGGAGAAGGGACTGTAGAGTGGCCATCTCCCCGGGGGGTGATTTCTCGCTTTCTGTCTCTGTCTCTCTCTGTCTTTCTGGTGAGCACATGTGCCCTATAACAAAAACCTCTCCAAAGAAAAATTTTTGAGAGATATAAAAATAGATGTTGATGATAACATGTATGATAATACCCTTTTTTTTTTTTATAGAGAGGTTTTTGCTATTAGGCACATTCATTTACCAGAGAGACAGAGCGAGACAGAGAGATGGGTACAAGAAATTACCCCACAGGGGGAATGGCCACACCACAATCCTTTCTCCTCCAGTCTCCTCTTGGGATTTTGGGCACGCACTTACACATGCTTGGCATGTCTTTCAGACTGCCAGGTCCAAGACTCGTACTGCCCAGTCACTGTGTGGTATCCTGCTACCTTAACCACCCCGCCAACTACCTACATGCCACCAGCTGACCCCCTCTTCCTAATTCTTATGTTGACTACTACTAATAAAATATCCTTGCTTGCAATAACTACAATAGGATTAGCTATAATATTACTGTTTAAAGGTAGCACTTTGACCCATAACTTACTCAGATTTTCTTAGCTACACAGAAAAAAAATCAGTTAGCTAAAATGGCTGAACTCATTATTGGCTTCTGGTTACAGCCCCAAAGGTTTAATAAAGAGAGCATCTATCAAGATTCTTTTATATGTCAGTCACTCTCTTAAATGTTTTGCACGCATCATCTCATTTAATTCTCACAACAATCCTAAGAAGTAACTGTGAGGTCTCCCATTTTACAGGTGAGAAAATGAGGGCACAGAATTGTTAAGTCACTAGTCCCAAGATGTAAAAGGTAGAAGCTAGAGCTGAACCCCAGATGGTCTGGGTCCAGAGTCCATGACCATCACGCCATCACTGATATTTCCATTCGGGGGGCTCTTATGTCCCTTAACTGGGTGTATTGCCTAGGATCCCAAACGCAAGTTCCAACTCACATCTCTCATCATTTTCACTGCTTCCCTGGTCCTCCCAAGTCTTCTGGCACACATCGCTAGCCTTCTTTTGATGTAGACCAAGACATTGGTGTCTCGTCCTGAAGAGGGAGATATAAAACACCAACATTTTAAAAAATAAGAACTTTCGGTTGAGCAGGAAAAAAAAAAAAAAAAAACAAATTAGAGGCCCATATGCCTTTCCCTTAAAAGAAAACTTCAGAGCAACCAGACTGCTCCTCTGTCTTTTCCTTATTGCCCGGAGCACTGACAACTTTGTTAAAATAACTACAGAGTTATGTAAAAGTACATCAACTTCTAAGGGTCAAATCATGTGACTGATTAGCTAATCCATGCTTCTGGGTGAGGATGCCGAATACTGGACAATAAATAAAATCATCTGCTACAAAGTGCTGGGAAAATGAACATGCTCACATTGCATTTGGTTTACAAGCAAGAATTCCACATTCTTCAAGTGTGCATGCTTTTGATAAAGATGCAAAGAGGTGAATCTCAGGTTGCATCCTGATGAACTATTTTTTTTTTTTCATTCTTGACATTAAATCTGGAGAAGCCTCATCTTGAACTTCTGTTTTATATTATTCTTTCCCTAACACCAGTGACATCATAATCATCTCCAGGTCCCCAAAGCAGTCTATTTTAGATGGCAATATAACACATTCCAGATATGACAATAGAGTATGCAAAAAAATGAAAAATGACCCCAGTGTTAGAGAAAGCACTGACAACCTAAATGGTTATACCAACAGTCACTAAAACGGCTCTTAAAAAGTACATTAACAACTTCTTATCTTAATCTTTTATTTAATTATATGCCTTTTTGGATATGTTTCTAGACTGGTGAGAACATGCATGTGTTTAATCTTCAAAAAAATTACCATGTTAGAGAAAAATATGACACACCTGTTATAGATTAAGTTTACATATAAAATGCAGCTATTAAAAGATGTTAAGAACAAAGTCCTAGCATTTCAAGTTTCAAACAATGAGAACAAGATGTGTGCTGAAAATTGGCCAAGTACCTACAAATTATTTTAAAGATATGATTACATATTTTGGATAGATTTCGACAACAGGTTGAAAAAATTTAATTTAGAGAAAAAAGAAAGAAAATGTCTTAAATTGTTTTATAGGGTTATGTAATTTTATTTATTCCCATTTAGTTCACAAAACAGACATTTATGACATCTGCAAAACGCATTGTGATATGCTTTTTTGAAAAGGGAAATACAGACGTGATTAGAAACTTCATTAACATATATGTTCACTGCAGAATAAAAATACAAACCTGGGTACACATGAGTCGTGCGGATATAACTCATGGACATGCAGGCTGTAATATAAAGACCTTGTGTATACTTTAATCATAGGAATTAATGGTGGATTAAGGTTTGTTTTTATCACCAGGTTTAACATAACATTTAATTTTATAGTCCCAAATAAATTTACAAACCCAAAATAGGAGATATAATCCTACCTTCCAAGTTGCAGAAGAGAGAAATAAGGTAAGTGAAATTCCACCTTAAAAAACAACTTAAATTTTGGTTGGAACATGAAAACACTCTCCTCCCACCAGGATTGCTAAATATGATTTTAAAAACCAAATGAAGTGATGATTTAAGGGACTCAAGGAATTAAAACACTTATTTTGTTGTCTTGTTTCTATACTGTTCCTCCAAAGTGTTACTGACACTTAGTTTAGCATCCTGAAGTAAAAGGTCTCAGACTTTTAAGGGTTGACTTAAATTTTAAAAAGACAGGGGCCAGCCAGTGGCATGGTGGTTAAAACAGCTAGATCCTACATGGCCATTTGTATGGTTAGAGTCCCAGACCTGGTGGCTTGAAAAACACAGTGTGCACGTGTGCATGCATGGCCAATATCCCTAGAGGAGAATGGAGAATGGAGAAGGGACTATGGTGCAGTCATATCTCTATGGGGTACTTTCTCACTTTCCCTCTCTTTAGTGAGCATGTGCATGCTACAGCAAAAATCAATCTATCAATCAATCAAAATTTTTAATTGAAAGGCAATATTTTTAATATAAAAAGGTAAAGAATTATAAACTCATGACACTCTTTCAAAGTCAATACCAAATACTTTCACAATAAGAGCTAACTGCCAATGCAATTACCACTAACTCTTATATTCTTAAGAGTGTCCTGGGACCAGGACCAGCAGTTAGCATAATGGCTATGTCGCTGAACTCCCATGTAGTCGATGGCGGTTTGAGACCCGGACCCAGTGGCTTAAACTCATGCTGGGCGCATGTGCATGCGTGCCCAAGATCCTGAGAGGAGAATGGAGAAGGGATTGTGGCGTGGCCCCCCCCTGGGGGGGTGTTGATTTCTAGCTTTCTGTCTCTCTGTCTCTCTCTGTCTTTCTGGCGAGCACACATGCCCTATAGCAAAAAAACCTCTCCAAAAGAAAAATAAAAGAGTGTCCTGGGACCAACAGTTGGAGTAATGGCTATGTCACTGGACTCCCATGTAGTCAACTGTGGTTTGAGTCCCAGACCCAGTGGCTTAAACTCACACTCGGCATGTGTGCATGTGTGCCCAAGATCCCAAGAGGACAATGGAGGAGAAGGGATTGTGGCATGGCCATCCCCCCTGGGGGTGATTTCTTGCTTTCTGTCTTTCTTTCTGTGTCTTTCTGGTGAGTATACGTGCCCTATAGCAAAATAACCAAAACAAACAAACAAACAAACAAAAAACTTCAAAAAAAAAGAAGTGTCCTATTTCAACCAATACTGTGGAAGATCTACAAAATAAAACTTTTCCCTTTTTTTGAGAGAGAGATTTTTGTTATAGGGCATGTGCACTCACTGGAGAGACAGAGAGAGAGAGAGAGAAGAGAGAGAAAGTGAGAACACCCTCCCTCCCCCCAGGAAGGAATGGCCATGCCACAATCCCTTCTCCTCCAATCTCATCTTGGGATTTGGGGCAAACATGCACATGTGCCTGGCATAAGTTTTAAGCTGCTGGGTCTGGGACTCAAACTATGGTTGGCTATGTGGGAGTCCAGTGACATAACCATTACGCCATCCGCTGGTCCCACAAAATAAAACTTTTTATAAGACTAATTCTAATTTAAGTACTATTTTTAAAATTGTGACTTAATGTCCTGGAACAAAAAAGCAATTGATGGAGAGAAATAAGTAAAAATTCTAAGGATAAAAGAAAAAGGTTACCATTAGCCATTACTGCCATTTATTTCTAGGGTTAGCAATCTATAGGCAGTAAAGAAGACATGAACATAAACAAGTACAAAGCTATAAGTTACTTATTACTAAATGTTCCACTAAGAAAAGAAAAACTAATAAAAGCCAAGAAAAGCAAAAGCCAATACTTGTTCTTCTCTAGGAGAATCCCATTTTGAACTGGAATGAAACCTTTTCACTGATTAATCATTTTACAATTCTGATTCCTGGAGGAAACCTTACTATGTTGGGCTTCATACTGGGATCCATGATGCTGTAGCTGCTGAGAACGCCGATAACAGCCATCTCCAGCCTTCAGGGCCTGCTTAAACAACTTTTCTGCTTCAGCAATTGTGGTTGCTTCTTCTTCAGCCAAGAGAATGTAAGCAGTTGCACACCTGTCCATTCAGATAACAGCCACCATCAATTACAAATCCAGGGATACGGTTAAGAGCCTATAAGAGTTCATGCAGAAGGGCAGGAGTTATGCCAAAACATGCAGAGTGGCCAACTGGTTCATGCATCCCTGTTTTTAGTTGTCGACACAAAAAAAAATGGCACAAAAGAAAAATCTATATTTTAGCTTGAGAGGTAAGGATGTGTAGTGTTAGGCGCATGGGGCTCACTATGGACTCTTGCCCTTATTAGTGTGTCACTTTGGACAAGTTATTACTCTGCCTCCCTGATGGAGAACATGAAGCTGTTCACGGTGCTGTAGTGAAGGTTAAGTAAGGTGGTGCATGTGAAGTGCTCAGTACAGCAGGCAGCATGTGGTCCATGCTCAGTAATGTCATAGCTGTTATTGAATATCTCCTCCGACACTCAAAGTTAGAAGGACTACAGAAAAGTTTGCTTCTGTTTACTAAACATATATTCCCTTCAATCAGAGGACTTCTTCAGTGAGAAATTCATGAAATTAAGTTAATCATTGAGGAAAAAACACAGTGCTTCAATATCTCATTTTAGTTAGCACTGATTTTCTCCTTTAAAAGACTACTAGAAGAACCTACAGGTAGTGGTATTTCTGAAGCGTTCAAAGTCGGACTTACCTACAGTGGCTAAGAAGAGTTAAATTGCACGCCTCTAACAATAATAGCCACCGTTCTTTTACCTAATATATATTACGCACTGTACCAGGCACTTAACGTACATCATCTCATGTAATCCTTCCAACAGCCCCATAAGGTAGGAAGCCAGAAAGGAGAAGCAGTTAACTAATGAACGAGGGGAGCTCTCAGAAATTTAAACCTTCCAAATGACATAAGGAACCCACTGCCAAAGAAAGGAAATGTAACGGGGAACGGGGAAGGCCAGAGCAGACCGCACAGGTCCTGATCTGCACCCAACCCTTCACTTCACTTTCTTCTCCACTGCCTCTCTGTGGTCATTTCCCTGCTTTTCTGCATCAGACCACAAGAGAGAAAACAAACAGAAAGTAAAACCAACTGTTACTTTTGCTCTTCATAAATGGCAACGGCCATCTAGGAAAAGGAGGCTGAACTTAACCACTAATAGGAGGTCTGGAGCTAGTGGTTAATCTTAGACTTGAGGAGGGTCTTGTCAATTCTTTAGCCAGTTCCTCTAATTTCAGGCAGGAACCGTCCATGGGGATTTAAACAGAATGTTGTAGAATAGGGAGAAAAATGCTCAGAAAAAAAAGCTGTCAAGCCAATTACTATGGAGGGTGGCATATGTGACTTAGAAAGAACAATAATGATGCTAAAACTGTCAGTGAGTCCCTGGAGAAAATAAATGGGATAGGCATCGGAAGAAATACTTAAGGCTTCAGATGCCGACATATAAATATGTGTCAAGGGTAATGAAGTGGAAATTGAGATTATAACACTGAGTGGTAGATATAGCATCAGAGGAATTAGCTGTAAGATTATAGTTGGTGGGCCGGGAACTCAAGAATGGTGGGGGCTAGCTTGCTTGTGGTGCGCATGTGCATTTCAAATAGTATTGTTAGAAGGAGAGGCAGAGTAGCACTACTGGCCAAGAAACATATATCTATGTGGAAACTCATGAGTTTGGGGTAGAAACATGCTAAGAGCTTGTGAGTGAAGGAAAAAGGAGAGAGTGATAGAAGTGCTAATGGTTGGGGAGTACAGAACGGACTGCTCAGCTCGATGGAAGATATAGATGGAGCATCCTTGTCACAACACAATACACATACAGAAGCCAGAGAGTGTGGTGATGGGGGTGTCAACCATCCAGCTAGCCCCTAGAAGTCTCATTTGGTTAGAAGGAGGGCACTCAACAGGTTCTTGACTTACTTTGGTAACAATTTTATCTCCCAGATGGTAGAGGAAGCAATTAGGGGAACTTCAACTCTGGACCTAATTCTGACCAAGAAGAAAAAAATAGTTGGTGAAATGAAAATTGATAGGAACATTCAGAGAGAGTTACTATGTCATTCTGGAGTTCAGGGTAATCAAAGAGAAGGTGGACTTCAAAATACTCAAAGAAAAGAGGCATGATTCAATGGCATGAGACTAAGGAAGGAAAACTGGTTTAAGAGGGTTGAGTGGCTTCCAAATGTTCAGTGGTAACTGCAATCACAAATGAGTCTCTCAGGAAGAAAAGAAGAGGGACACTTAAGTAAGCAGGACAGCTTCACAGAGATCTCTCCCAGGTCAGACTTTAAAAGGACATGTAAAAACAGATGAAAAGAAGGCATGTAATGAAGGACTGTAAGAGAGTGGAATGAACTTGTAAGAATTATGCCAGGAGAGCCAAAATTCCAATTTGCTGAAACTTGAAAAAAAAAAATAATAAAACAAAACAAAATGCTAAAGACAATCGTCTATTCTGTTTCAATTGTTTAAGGCCCTATCATCATCCCCATTTCTTCAAAACCACCACAAAAACAAATATGCAAAAAAGACAAACTACACAACAACATCAAAACAAGGGAGGTTTATTGTTGATAGCAATGGATAATAAAGAGAAAGCAAAACTCTCAGTCCTATTTTATTCCTGGCTCCTCTGTCAAGGATAATGATCATCAGACTGAAAAGGGGAGAAGAATTAAACTCTAAAATGGGTAAAAAGATGTAAGATAGCAAATAACTGGTCCATCCTAAATGAATTACTGTACTGGGATGGGCAAATCCCAAGAAGCCAACAGACCTTGTAGGCAGGCCATGAATTGCTCTCTGTAGATAGTAGAGGAGTCACAAAGAATGCAAAGGTTCTAGAAGATGAGATGACAAAGGTAGCATAAATTTTCAAAAAGGGAAGAAGGCAGACTTCCCAAACTCTAGAATAGTGTTTGAAAAGGTATTCTCATAGATTATTAAAAGAATGGTCTCTCAGCACTTTTAAAAGGAAGTAGCGACCACTAGAAGCCAACTTAAATTCACTAAGAGTAAATACATCAGATTGGACTAGCTTAATTTTCTCTAATAGACCTACTATGAATTAAAGATTCATAGCTACAACGGGAATTCATAAGCTCAACTGGAAAAATATGGTTAAATCATGGTGTAACTGGGTGGCTTAGTTACTGGATAAAAAATACCAAAGTAGGGTGATTCATGAAGACATGAATCTGAAGGGCAGTTTCTATATGTCAGGCCACAGGGTTCTATTCCTGGTCTTGATATTTTTTTCAGAAACATGGATGACACACAGAAGGTGGCATATCAAATTTGTGGATGACAAGAAACTGGAAAATAAGTATGTTGCATGACAGAATCAGAAACCGTATAGGCTAACTGGTCACGAAGGCAAGATTTTCAATTCTCAAGCAAATCTGTTTTCTTTTTTTCTAAGACCTCTGAAGAAGAGTCTGTAACCTCCTTCAGAAAAAAAAAAAAAAAAAAAAAATCATGAAATAGTTTAACAATGACCACTTGGCAAGGATAGTGTTGAGGTGATTCAAGCACCAGATGGGTGGCTGAGCTAAATGACCTTTATGGTCTCTGCCAATCCTGGAATTTTATGATTCCAAGTTTAAGAATCTTTCTGATTTTCTGAGATTTTCAGAAGAAATTTCTTAGCCTTCCTTGGTAACCCATTAAATGTTTAACAACACTAAGGACAGCATTTTCTCTTCTCTTTGTCTTGATCATGAAATTTTTTTTACATGTTTTTATTTTTCTACCTTATGTCTTTGTAGTTCTCCCACTAGTAGAAGTTCCACCTAGAAAAATGTGACAGTATAGATGAACATTCTACATCTGGAAAAATGTCCTTATTAAAATGTTTGAGGTATGTGAAGAATTATATTTATCTTATGTCCTTACAATAAACCAGGAGTAGTCCTTGAAAGACGTCACTCAGGGTCATGGCAAAGCCACTAACTTGCTCTCTAGAATGACTAAAACCACCTCCACATAGCTGTCCTTCATTTGTAAATATTTTTTTTTATAAAATAAGAAATGCCAAATAGCTGTTCAGTTCAAATATATACCTTAATTTATGTATCTTATCAATGGCAGCTGAATATTGTCAGCCAAGGGTTAAGACTGCTTTCTTAGCAACAAGATTTCCCCCACTTACTCATTTATCTCCAAGGCTTCATGAGCAGCAGAAATCCTAGCTTGGGGGTTTCTCTCTCTCCAGGCTTTCTGCATTACTATTTTAGAAAGAGAAAATTTTAAAGAGTGAATCAATCAACATATATAATCAGGAAGATTCCATACAAGACAAGAGCTACATGAATAACTTTCAGCCTGAACTTCAAGAGAACATTGCATTATGAGGAGGCCCAGCCCAAATCTTCACAGTTACACGATACATTCCAATTTCCTATTTCATTGCTCTTTAGTTGCTGATGTCAAGTCTTTTTTGTGCTCAAAAAATTATATATCTAAACTTTACAGAGTAAAGAAATTAAGGATGGGACCAGCAGTTAGCATAGTGGTTATTCTACAAATTA
This sequence comes from Tupaia tana, assembly GCA_026018925.1. Lineage (NCBI taxonomy): Eukaryota > Metazoa > Chordata > Mammalia > Scandentia > Tupaiidae > Tupaia > Tupaia tana. The sequence continues at coordinate 37,008,663 of JAKSZU010000003.1, forward strand.
AATAAAGGAATATCTACAAATTAAATGAAGAGATTTTTTGTCTTCTAAAAGGTACTCTGTGCCATTGTGGAACATTATAGTATGGTAGATATCCCCAAGCATTGAGCTTCCCACAACGTATTCACAAACTGCTTTGACATATAGAAAGTAGGTTTGCAGATAGATTTTGGTAACAGATGTGCATGTTAAGTAAAAGCCTAAGGTACTTTTTACTGACCTAACTCAATTCTTCAAACGCTTTCCAACTGTTTGAACCAGGCCCGGTAGCAAGTGCTTTCGAAAATGACTGACAGAAACTATGTTGTGTTTAGGTAGAATGAAGACATTTCTAGCAATATCATCTTAAAATATGTAAAATAATATATGTTTTGTAATAAGTGATATTAAGGTGCAAAAGAAATATAAAACCTCTGTTAGAGTGCCTTTCTTTTTTTTTTTTTTTTTTTTTTTTTTGAGAGATTTTTGTTATAGGACGTGTGTGCTTGCCAGAAAGACAGAAAGACAAAGAGACAGAAAGCAAGAAATCACCCTCCAGGAGGGGGCTGACCACGCTGCAATCCCTTCTCCATTCTCCTCCATTCTCCTCTTGGGATCTTGGGCACACACGCACATGTGCCCAGTGTCAGTTTAACCCACCCGGTCCGGGACTCGAACTGTGGTCGACTACGTGGGAGTCCAGTGACATAGCCATTACGCTAACTGGTCCCATCCTTAATGTCTTTCCTCTGTAAAGTTTAGATATATAATTTTTTGAGAGGTTTTTGATATAGGGTGCGTGCGCTCGCCAGACAGACAGAGAGAGACAGAGAGACAGAAAGCGAGAAGTCACCCCCCTCCATTCTCCTCTCAGGATCTTGGGCATGCACGCACACACATCCGGCATGAGTTTAAGCCACTGGGTCTGGGACTCTAACCACGGTCAACTACATGGGAGTACAACGACAGAGCCATTATGCCAACTGCTGGTCCCATGAGAGGTTTTTGCTATAGAACACATGCGCTTGCCAGAAAGACAGAGAGAGACAGAGAGCTAGAAAGTGAGAAATCACCCCCCAGCAGGGATGGCCACATCGGCAATCCCTTCTCCTCCATTCTCCTCTCAGGATCCTAGGCTTGCACGCACATGTGCCTGGCGTAAGCCACAGGGTCTGGGACTGCGGTCGACTACATGAGAGTCCGGTGATGTAGCCATTAAGCCATCTGCTGATCCTGTAGATGTTCCTTTTTAAAAGATTTTGTTTTCACCTATTTACTTTGACTAAGTTTAATAATATATATTTAAAAAATTAGTAGGATTATTTGGAACTCAAGGCATATGCCATATATGCTAAACAAAGCCCTAGGATGAAAAATATATGTGGAGGGAACCAGCAGTTAGCGTAATGGCTATGTCGCTGGACTCCCACGTAGTCGACTGTGGTTCGCGTCCTGGACCCAGTGGCTTAAAACTCACGCTGGGCGTGTGTGCGTGCGTGCCCAAGATCCCAAGAGGAGAAAGGAGGAGAAGGGATTGCGGCGTGACCATCCCCCCTGGGGGGTGATTTCTCACTTTCTGTCTCTATGTCTCTCTCTGTCTGTCTGGCGAGCGCATGCGCCCTATAGCAAAAACCTCTCAAAAAAAAAAAAATATATATATATATATATATGTGGATTCCAATATCCAAGGCCTTGTCCCCCTTCAATGCTAGTGAACCTATAAGTAGGCATAGAAGACACTAATATATATTCATTAATCATTTGAATTCAGTGAATCCCAATTTTTAACTAGGATATATGAGATCAATTCATGTCAGCGTTAAGACCCTTTGTTTTATCTCAACTGAGAGTTTCATTAACTTCATATTGCATTTATATTTCTTTCAAATATATGAATCTGACTTCCATATTTTTTTAATCTTGCTTTAAGTTATTAATACAATGAAGGAACTCACTTTTATAGTGATACTTCATTGCAATAAAGCTTTATTTAAACACCAGAATGCTAGGCTCTACTAGTCAATAAGAAATTTAATATTTTATACATTGGGGTTTTTATAGAGCAGATATTCTAAAAGCAGAAACCTTGATACATAAAACAAGCCAAAAAACTCCTCTCATTCAGCAAATATCTGAAGGATTTTCCATACTTGCATCTGCGGGACGCAAATGGTCCGAGTCACAAGTAAAGAACGTCTGGTGGTCTTGAGCAGAGAGATTCATGTCATAGTACGTGAGAGGCTCTCGCCCTGTCACCCACGTATACCTACAAAGGGGAAATAAGGAAGTTAGACACTTTTGAGAGAAAAAAGCAAGACCTACAAGATATTAAGCTTACAGAGGAACTGAAATATAAATAACCAAATAATTAAAAGATTAAAAGAAGATCCCGTTCTCCCTTTGAGAATTAAATCATTTTAGCTTAAAATTTTACTAGCTCTTGCTAATGAAAACCTCTCCTAATTATTAGGCTGTCATAAAATCATGACACATTTTTGCATAGAAAAAATGTGTCATGACTTTTTCAACAACCTCATAGTATTATGAACAGACTTTTCCCAAAAGCTATGGGAATTCAAATTTGCCTAATTTCTCTGCTAAATTAAATTCCAACATAACTTCTGTAGCACACCTTTATGATCACAATCCAGGTAAGCGTCAAAATGTCTGATCATATCATTCATACTGAAAAGGACAAGCGTAATAGAAGAATTCTAAAAACTACACAATTATGTACATGATCCCAATTCCAGCGTTAAAGTATTTATAAAACAGGAAAATCAAAACATTTGAGGATAGCATCAAACATTGTAAGCATTAAACAGTTACAATGACCCCTAGATGAACCAGCAAAAACATTGCTGCTGTCTTTGCTCTCTGAACCAGACCCATTTATTCCCCAAGCTGTCAAAATGCTTACCGATTATATTCTGCACCCCTAAATAAATTTAGTGGATTTCGCCATACTTTGCATTCTGCAACAAAGAGAAAATTAAAATGTTACACATAAGTTCAGTGACATTGCACGCTAATTAATTCAGCAAAACACCCTTCCTGGGTATTTGATAAGATAATTTTATTCTCTATCTTTTACAGGGGAAGCAACATGGAAAATCTCTGGGTGGTTAATCAGAAAATAAAGCTCAGGCCCTAGGACTTTGGAAAGTTTTACCTAATCTCTCTCAGTCCAAGTTTCCTCATTTGCCAAATTAAGGTATATGCCAAAATCAGCTAGTCCATAACTCCTATGGTTATTTCAAGAGGTTTGAACAGATTTTATTAATTTACTTCTAGCATCATAGGTCAAAGGTATAAGTAGAAGTAAAATTACCTTCTGTGACTCTAAAATATATCTCAATAACATCATACATGACAAGCTAAAGTATAAAATATACAAAGAGCCTTAGATTCTTAAATAGGGTCTACGCTAACACTGACTTTGTTGTAATTCCCTAGGTTGCTTTTGTCTTACAGGAAAGGAGTGATAAGGAAATTTATAAAGTTATTATTATAGAAGGAGAAGTGCTATGAGTTGTTTTAAAGCTTAACATCATTTATATAGATGGGCACGAGAACTAATTGTCACACTAATATCACAATGTTAGCATGTACCAATAGATTCTATTTCTTCATTTGACAAGGACCACAGAAATTGAGAAGCATAAGACTTAAACTTAGCAACGTCAATCATTAGCTTTAAGACTGTATTATAGTAATGTGTGACTAATCAGATACAGTGTTTTTAAAACACCCTATGATTAAGACTTTCTACTGATTCAGTATACTAGATTTCTTTGGATGAGTAAGGTTTTATTAGAAAATAAAATCAGCTAACAGTACTGAAAAAAATCTGTGTGTGTGTGTGCGTGTGTGTGCGTGTGCATGTGTGCGTGTGTGTGTGCATGTGTGTGCGTGTGCATGTTACCAGCCAAACAACACACACAACAACCTACACACATAAGAGTGAACAATAATTACAGAAAGTCAAAGAACATTAAAGGCCATTTGTTTCATTAGGATTCTACCCCTAGTCCTGTACAATCAACATCTACCCACCCACCCACCCACCCATCCACTGAGCATGACTTTCAGTATCTAGTTGGAGGAAACAAGTAAACCCCCAACTATAATACAGTGCAATAAGCGAATAACACAAAGCACTACGAGAACACTGTGTAATTTCAATATGTGTAAAAATAGTGAATAAGGGACCAGAAGTTGGCATAATGGCTATGTCACTGGACTCCCATGTAGTTGACTGCGGTTCGAGTCCCGGACTCGGTGGCTGAAACTCACACCGGGCACATGTGCATGCATGCCCAAGATCCTGAGAGGAGAATGAAGGAGAAGGGATTGTGGTGTGGCCATCCCTCCTTGGGGGGGAGGGGTGATTTCTCACTTTCTGTCTCTCTGTCTCTCTCTGTCTTTCTGGCAAGCGCACATGCCCTACAGCAAAAACCTCTACCCCTGCCCCCAAAAAAAAAAAAAGAAAGAAAATAGTGAATAAAGACTATGCACACAACAAAAGTAAATGCTTTTATTTTTACAAGGTGAATTAATCTTTAAATTAGGGCAAGGTACCATGTAAAATGTACTTGGTGCTTATAAACGATGGCCTTAATTTTTTTGTCACTTAGTTTATCATTGAGGAAATTATTTTTGCTCACTGAGTTTAGCATCTCTGAATTTTGTTCTTAGAAACAGGTTTGATGGCTGTCACATTCCATGGCACTAACTAGAAAATTATGCATTCCTTAAATAATTATTTTTTTTTCCTAATGATAAAGCTCCTCAGAAAAGTCATTCACATAGTGACTCCAGATCACGTCTTGAGAGACACCGGTGAGCCAAATACCCATGGTCTCTGCCTTTATGGCTGTTACACTTCGCAGGACCACACCCCTGCCAACCCCTACTCTGAGAATCTCTTTCAAGATGCAAAGTGATCTTCTTTTTTTCTTTTCTTTTCTTTCTTTCTTTTTTTTTTTTTTTTTTTTTTGAGAAATTTTTGTTATAGGGCATGTGTACTTGCCGGAAAGATAGACAGAGAGACAGAAAGTGAAAAATCAACCTCCACGCACCGTGGGGATGGCCATGTCTCAATCCCTTCTTAATTCTTCTCTTGGGATTTTGGGTAAACATGTACAAATGCCTGGCATGAGTTTAAAACCATGGACTCCACCTCAAAAGGTGGTCAACCAAGTGAGAGTCCAGCACCTCAACCACCATGCCACCTGCTGGTCCCCAAAGTGATCTTATTAAGGCTTTGTGACTATTACCAAGTTTGTATTCAATATATAATAAGCATGCACACAGATGGTAGCATCATTTACAACAAAACATTTAGCATCATTTACAACAAAACATTTAGGGTGATGCTTCCCCCCCAATGAACTTCATCTGAAATATTAGTAAAAATTATTATGGCAAATAATTTGTCTCACACGTATTTATTATCATCCTGCCTGGGAAAATAACCCTGTTCAATTATTAGTTGACAAATTACAAAGCAAGATGACTTGCCTAAAACTTTCTACTCTTTAAATTGAAATGATATCTAAACAAAAATAACTAAGAAGAAAAATAGTGTGTGTACTTAAAGCATTCACGAATCAGAGAATCTGTCCAGTGTCTACAGATGTTCTCTGTGCTTAGGAAGTGCCACAATATAGCCAGCAGAGGGTGCAGCACACATTATGAAATATTGTTTTTTGACTTCTGTTAGAGAACAGAATTTACAAATAAAATCCTTATTAACGTTGATGTCA